>CM057826.1:70939311-72189311 GCA_030068075.1 Paguma larvata
GGTTTACCCCAATTTTTCTCAGATTCCCTGCCTATGCCACATAGAAGAACATGAAATAAAATAACTTTTCACTTTATCTTATGCTTCCCAATCTCAAATTAGTCCTCAGTACTAGCTGGCAATACTAATAGAATTCCCTAGGAAATGCTCTGTTTAACCAAAACAGTTTTTGGTATATCTTCTGTCATTAAGCTTTCAGTACCCAGTCTGGTTATACCGCTCAATAATGGTTACTTTGTTTCCTAATTATATTACAAAATGAAGGTGGTAAGAATATATTATCTACCTTAATTTTCCTACCAATAGTGCCCATCTATGTCCCTCCTTATGCTGTATTTTCCTCTGGTTAAAATAGTCCTGTTTCTCTCCAAATCTGACCTATAACTTGTATCCTGGGTCTCACTCCAATTAATCTGAACAGAAGGTTCTTTGTTCTCCTAATGTTCATCTTTTCTAATCTACCAAGATTCCCACTCTGACGAATTACTTCTACTAGCATACATAGATAATGCAAGTGCTCTCCCAGCTGCTACTTCACTTATCTGTAGCTCTTTGCTAAAGGGATATATAATACTTAATATCTTCTCAGTCTTACCTCCCATTTTCTCTTGATCACTTTCCAATTAGGTATTTTTTAAGGAGTCTTTTAAAAAGCACTCTGCAAGGTCACCAATATTCACTTTGGCAAATATAATAATTTCTTGTCCTCATTTAAAATTTTCAGCAGTGTGTCATATTTTATCTCCTTCCATCTTAAAACTTGTCTCTTATATATCTTATAGCATACCGCAATCTGGGTTTCTCTCCCATCTCACCAGTCCTTCCAACACTCCTCAGCCAGCTTTTACTTTCTTCAGTATTTTAAATATCTGATTGGTTTGTAATGGATTGGTCAAGCCTAGTAGGTAGAGAGCTGGAGTTTGAATACAGGTTTTTCTGATTCCAACGCTACTATGGCATCCTACTTTTCCAATGGCTTTGCATGATTCATTCTGATTCTTAGGACTAACTAGAGCAGAGAAACTCTAGGTCTGTAGGACTTTATATATTGTTCTAGAATTCTAGGTCTAGGTGTGTTAAGAATGACCTAGGTTATAATGAATAACCCAGGACTCAGTCTTTGGTCATCTTCTCTTGTTTATCTATTCGCCCTGCTTGGCTAATTCTACCCAGTCCCATTTCCTTAGTTTCTATATGCTGATAACTCTTAAATTAATAACTTCAGACCAGAATTCTCCCCTGAACTCTAAGCACAGATATCCAACTTCTACTCAAAGTCCTCCTGTATGACAGTTAGGTGTCTCAAAGTTAGTGTCAAATAATGTGATTCCTCCCTTCAATCTCACCTCCCACACTTGTTCCTCTTTAAGTCTATTCATTTCATATAATAATTTTACCATTTACCTAACTGCTCGATTCCAAACCCAAGAATTTAGTTAGCCTTGAATTCTCTTGCTTTCCATATTCAACTCACCAGAGAGCCTTGCCGCTTCTACTTTCGTTATCTCTCCGTCTGCTAAGCTTTGGTTCTCACCTCTCCTATTTGCCATTCAGATCATTTTAAGTATGTCAAACACAAACTATTGAAATCTATCCTCAGAAGTCATCATTTAAAATGTCCACTCACTATCCTTCCAATCTAATGTATTCCTTACTGCAAGCACTCTCTAATTGTCTTCTAATATTTAACAGAATTTGAAATTATCTTAATCATTTTTTTTAGTTTACTTGTTTATCTTCATCTTCTTAAATTTAAGATCCATTAAAAAATATCAAAGATCTTATCTTCTGTGTCAATAATACACTCAAAGTGATAATAACAACACTTGGGATGAATGAGTAAAGGTCTGTAAAATAAAATAATGGTTCGGTTTGTAAAAACATTCTTGTTTGAATCAGAGATTTTAGCCATTATCAAGCGTTATCAATATTTTTGAGGACATTAGCTATAAAGATACTCAGTCAAGGAGTGCCAGGGTGGCTCAGTCTCTTAAGCGTCCAAATTTGGCTCAGGTCACGATCTCACAGTTTGTGAGTTTGAGCCTGTGTGCTGACAGCTCAGAGCCGGGAGCCTGCTTCAGATTCTGTGTCTCCCTCTCTCTCTGCTCCTCCCTCCCCACCCCCTCTCAAAATTAAATTAACATTAAAAAATAATTTAAAAAGTGAGGCATGTGGATGGTTCAGTCAGTAGAATGTCTCACTTCGGCTCAGGCCATGATCTAAGTTTGTGAGTTTGAGCCCTGCGTCCGGCTCTGTGCTGACAGCTCAGAGCCTGGAGCCTGCTTCAGATTCTGTATCTTCTTTTATCTCTGTTCCTTTGTTTCTATTCCTGTTTATGTCTGTTTTTGGAAGTTGTGTTTAAGAATTTTCCACTTCATCTAAATTCTAGTTAATTAGTATAACTTTTTTCCTAATATCTATTTTTCTACAGGGTCTAGAGTGATATCTTCCATATCATTCTAGTGGTTTATCGGTTATATTCATTAAAAAAAAGTTTTAGACATTGTTGACTTTCTACATTGTGCATTTATTTTCTGTTTTATTTATTTTCACACTTATTTTTTTATAACTTTTTTTAATGTTTATTTATTTTTGAGAGACACAGAGACAGAGTATGAGCAGGGGAAGGGCACAGAGAGAAGGAGGTACAGAATCTGAAGCAGGCTCCAGGCTCCGAGCCATCAGCACAGAACCCGGTGCGGAGCTCGAACTCACAGACCGTGAGATCATGACCTGAGTGGAAGTTGGCCGCTCAACCAACTGAGCCACCCAGGTGCCCCTCACACTTATTTTTAATGTTTCCTCTATTTGTGGGAAAGAGACCAAGATGACTGATTTTCTTCTATCTTGACTTCTTTTGGATTATTATTTCTTGTTCACCTTTCTCATTTATCAGATCTTACAGTTTATTATTCTTTCAATTGTCAGCCAAGAGGTTACAACCTATATCCTTGACATACTCTCAGCTATTCTAACTAGAACTTTTACCATTTCTAAAATAATGCACACACCTTAGAGCTTTTCACATCTATTTAGCATTTAATTGTTATGTTTTGATTTTGCAGGAACCGGATTGAGTTGATTGGACATACATTACAACTTTCACAAAATGTTACTACATCTTTCATTCTGCCAATATTTTTGTTTGACTAACTTTCCTATTTACCATTTACAAGGGTATTTACCTCATTCTGCATTTTCATGCTTCTTTCTAGGATTATCTTCCTTCTTTCTGACGTATATTGTTGAGTATTTCTTTTAGTACTAGTTGGTTATGATAAATGCTCCCAGGTTTTGCTTGTGAGAAAAATGTTTCTCTTTTAGCTCAATTTTGAGAGAATTTTGCATTCAACAAAAGGATTCCAACCTAGTGGTCACCTTCTTTTACAACTCTGAAAGTATTTCACTTCCTTCTACTTTTATTTTGTGGAAAAGTTACCTAACCAATTTCTTCTATTGCATTTTTAATTTGTGTTTTTTCTTTGGTGGTTTTTATGATTTCTTCTTTATCTTAAGTTTTAAACCATTTCATTATTATGTACCTAGTTTTCTTCCCTCTTTATTTATATTTACCAAGAATGCTTCCCACACAAGTGTGGGGGTGTGTGTGTGTGTGTGTGTGTGTGTGTGTGTGTATACTTCTGTTCATACATTCTATATATTTTTGTGTATGTTCTTTTTCTGATTTCTATACCCCCCCAACTTCCTTGCTCTTGTCTAGATAACTTTTACTGACATATGTTCTGGTTGCTAATCATGTCTTTCCCTCTGTCTCTTCTGTTGTAAAGCCCCTATATTACTCACTGAATCTCAATATTTCATTTTCTCAGTTGCTTACAAAGTATTTCATCTTGTAACACATTTTCTTAAATATATTCAAAGTCTTTATTTCTGTGACATTATTGTATCATGCACGCATATGTAATTTCCTATATATTCCCTCTTTTATTATTTTTTCAAGTTTTTATTAAATTCCAGTTAACACATTTTATAATATTAGTTTCAGGTGTAGAATTTAGTGATTCATCACTTTCATACAATACCCAGTCCTCTTTTGTTATTTTCAGTTATATCTTTCTGCTTCTTATCACGCCTGATAATTCTGTCTGAATGTTAGACACTGTGTATACAATATTGTAGAGGTTCTAAATTATGATATTCTCTTCCAGAAAGGTATTGATTTATTCTATTAGGAATTTAGAAGACAAAAAGACATTATGATTACTATCATCCAGTTTCGTACCTAGTGTCGAGGTTTAACAGTACTTTCAAGGTTATGGGCAATAAAGGCAATCAAGAGGTTCAGGGATATTGAGGGTAACTCCCCAGATTTGTCATCCCTGCATTGGCAATGCACTCTCCACTTAAATACAATTTTTAAAACATTATTGTCCTGGGGTGCCTGGGTGACTCAGTCAGTTGAGTGTTTGACTCTTGAGTTCTGCTCAAGTCATGATCTCAGTTTGTGAGATTGAGACCTGCGTCTGGCTCTGTGCTGACAGGAAAGAGCTTGCTTGGGATTCTCTCTCTGCCCCTCTTTTTGCCCCTCCCCCACTCATGCTCTCTTTCTCTCAAAATAAAGAAATAAACATGAAGAAAAAATGTTACATATTGTCCTTCCAATGGTAGCTTACCTACACTTGTGGTGAGGTTAGCATAACATATGGAGTTGTCAATCACTATGCTGCACACCTGAAACTAATGTAACATTGTGTTGTCAATTATAAAGAAAATAAATAATTGCCCTATTTCAAAGAGGCTTTTTTGAACCCTCTACCTGGAAAAGGACTTCTCATGAATAACAGTTTCTCATCACAGCACTTAGTACTGTAAGTTAATAAATATTTCCATAATGATTTGTCTCTTCTGTGAGACCCCAAGCATCTTTTGTGGCATGCATGATTCATTCCCTCCTTAAAGAAAAATTCTACATCTTAGATTAATTTATATGTAAAACCCATTTGTAAGTAGGATATTTAATTATATTAGCATTTAGAATATAGATATCCAACTACTGGTCTGTATGTCAGCACCAATTAAGACTTTTCCAAGGACTGGGTATTACTTTGAAGAGAGAGAAGATGGACAGACATTGGCAGTAAAAATTATTCTGAATAGAAATTTCTCTAGTGAGCATAAGGCCAAGGATATAAAAGAGTATTTAAATGCATGTTGTCTTCACAAAGCTGAAATGTGGGCAGACAGCTTATTGCTGTTTTAATGGCACCTTGCAGAGATGAAATTAACATTTGATTTACATGAGTGTCCTTGGGCAGAGGCAATTGTGACTACTCATATCCACTGATAGGAGCTGAATTAGTTTTAACCTCTCGAAGAAATAATCTAGAAGTCATAATGAAAAGCTAAATGCAGATGTCCACTTAATACACAGTGGTACTTCAAGCAGTAAGAAAGAGATTGCAGCATAATAGTGTTTTATACCTATTAAATAGATGTCCTTTAAGGAGTCAAATAAATTTATAACATTTTCAAATGTGATAAACTAGTCAGAGAATGTGACTTTATAATGAAAATAATCTATAACTTAGTAATCATGAGACTATACAGTTAGAAAATTCTAGGGTCACAACTCACATGTTTTATAGGTCATCAAAGTTCTAAATATGAAGTAGCCAACATGACATTTTAAAAATGGATAAGGAATGTGATTAACTGGAGAGTACAAACCTTGCATAAAGGCAATCAAATTCACGGTTTTACATTATTCTTCTGGCCAAAAAAAAATATGTACAGAGATTAACTGACCCACAGGATATTGCTTTTTCATCTATCATCCTAGTTCAACCTCTTTACTTTATGTATGAATCATGCAGTTTTTAGGTAGGCAGGTGACTCTTCCAAGACCACATAAGAGATTACTAGCACACATGAGTACTGTTATTCAAATTATATTATTAAGTTATTGAACTCCTCTAGGAGTCCAACATATTATAAATTCCTGTGTTGCATGGTCTCATCACAAAGTAGAATGTATATGGAAATTATTATTTTCCATATATATAAATAGAAACATTAATGCTCTTAAATCAGTTAATTACTGGTATATCCCAGCATATACATACATATATTGATGTATAAAGAATAACAGCAATAATTAATTGAGCATCAAGTTCCATGTGGATTATACTATCAATAATAACAAAGTTCTCAGAAAACCTGAGTTCAGTGCATGTCCCCCCAAAATTTATGTCCACCCAAAAACTAAGAATGCGGATCTTATTTAGAAATAAGATCTTTGCAGATGCAGTCAGCTAAGATGAAGTTATACTGGATTAGGGCAGGCACTAAATCCAAGGACGAGCATCCTTATGAGAAGAGGACAGACACTTGGAGACACACAGAGAGAAGACTACACGATAAGGGAGGCAGAGATGGGGGTGAGGAAGCTTTAAGGCAAGGAATGTCAAGGATTACAAGTAACCACCAGCAGTTACTTGTAATTTCTTTAGACAGACTCATGGAACAGATTCTCACTCAGAGCCTTCAGAAAGAATAAATCCTGTTAACATGATTTCAGATTTCTCCCCTTTTGAAAACTGTAATAGAAAAAATTTCTTCTTTCTAAACCATCAGTTTGCCATACTTTGTTATAGCAGCCCAGGGAAACTTACTACACTCAGGAAAAACATGTCTTATCTTACTAATAGAAATATTGAAAATAGAAAATGTTACAGCAGTTTTATCACCTAATTCAGGACTCTCAGGAATACATGCCAGAATAATGTGGTGTTATGTATGTAAAGACCACAAATTAATTTGTTTAACATATTAATGCTATGCTCTATGCTAAAAGAGATATGTTTATATTGATTTCAAAGTCGTCTTCATCAATTTTAAGGTGTATAGCTTAAATACTATTTCAAGAAGGATACTGTTCACTCAGATAAAATAAATATTTGATTAGAAGCATCTTAAAAATCATCATAGCCTACAATTATGCTCCACTAGTGCACAAGTGCTAATACATCAGCAAAAACAGAACCACAGATTTCCAAGGTATTTCCACAGGTATTTTCAAACCTCAAGGAGTTGGTCTAGTAAAAAAAAATATTGAGAGAGAGAGAGAGAGAGAGAGAGAGAAAGGAGAGAGAGAGAGAGAAAGGAAGGGGCAAAGAGGGAAAGAGAGAGAAGCCCAAGCAGGCTCCACACCATCAGCATGGAGCCTCATCTGAGGCTCCAACACATGAACTGTGAGATGACGACCTGAGCTGAAGTCCTATGCTTAAATGACTGAGCCACCCAGGTGGCCCCCAAAACTAAAGTTATAATGTGACAGCTAATATAAAGTCTCCATCTAATCAAGTGGTAGGATCTTTGATTGTTTAAACTAAGGCATCCAAGTTCTAGGCCAGCTGGCATTCTTCCTGTGTACATTTCACCTGAAAATAATGATATCTCAAAGGAGAAACTAAAGTGATCCAGGGAAGGAAAATGGGTGTTAAAATTATGTTTCACATTTTCAGTGAAAGAGAAAAGGAAAATAGCTAAATAGATATGATGTGAATATATGCTGATATTGACTATAACAAAGGAAGCCTGACAGATGATCTTACTGAATCCTTCAATTAAAAAGGGAAATACTACTACAACATCCATTCATGACAAAACCCTCAACAAAGTAGGTTTAAAGTGAACACACTTCAACACAGTAAGTCCATATACAAAAATCCCACAGCTAATATAATACAGTGAGGAACAAGAAAGAGATATCACTCTCATCACTATTACCTAACATGGTACTGAAAGTCTTAACCACAGCAGACAACAACAACAACAAATTAAAAGGCATCCAAATCAGTAAGGAAGAAGCAAAATCCTCATTATTTGCAGAAGGCATGATACCATATAGAGACATAAAAGACTCCACCAAAAAGCTGGTAGAACAGATAGATGAATTCAGTAAAGCCACAGGATAGAAAATCAATATACAGAAATCTGTTGCATTTCCATATACCAAAAATGAAGCTGCAGAAAGAGAAATCAAGGAATATATCCCATTTACAATTGCACCAAAAACAATAAGATACCTACGAATAAATCTAACCGAAGACATAGAAGATCTACACTCTGAAAACTACAAAACACTGATGAAAGAAACTGAAGATGATACAAAGAAATGGAAAGACATTCCATGCTCATGCACTGGAAGAACAAATATCATTAAGATGCCTATACTATCCAATGCAATCTAAACATTTAATGTCATATATATCAAAATACCATCATACTTTTTCACAGAACTAGAACAAACAATCCTAAAATTTGTATCAAACCACAAAAGACACCAGACAGCCAATGAAACCTTGAAAAAGAAAAGCAAAACTGGAGGCATCACAATTCCATACTTCAAAGTCATATTACAAAGCTGTAGTAATCCAAACAATACGGTAATGGCACAGAAATAGACACATAGATCAGTGGAACAGAATAGAAAATCCAGAAATGAACCCACAACTATATGGACAATTAATTTTCAACAAAGCAGGAAAGAATATCCAATGGGAAAAAGAATGTCTCTTCAGCAAATGGTGTTGGGAAAACTGGGCAGCAACATGCAAAAGAATGAAACTGGACCAATGTCTTATACTATACACAAAAACAAATTAAAAATGGATTAAAGACCTAAATTTGAGACCTGATACCATGAAAACTCTAGAGGAGAACACTGGTAGTAATCTCTTTAACATCAGCCATAGCAACTTCTTTCTAGATATGTGTTCTAAGGGAAACAAAACAGAAAATAAACTATTGGGACTTCATCAAAATAAAAAGCTGTGCACAGCTAAGGAAATGATCAACAAAACTAAAAGGCAACCTACAGAATGAGAAAAGATATTTGCAAATGATATACCTGATAAAGGGTTGGTATACAAAATATACAAAGAATTGATAAAATTCTACACCTAAAAGACAAATAATCCAAATAAAAAATGGCCAGAAGTCATGAATAGATATTTTTCCAAAGAAGACATACACATGGCAGATACATGAAAAGACAGATGCTCAACATCACTCATTATCAGGGAAATACAAATCAAAACTACAGTGAGAGATCACCTCTCACCTGTCAAAATTGATAAAATCAACAACACAGGAACCATCAGCTACTGGCAAGGATGCAGAGAAAGAGGAACCCTCTTGTACTGCTGATGAGAATGCAAACTTGTGCAGCCACTCTGGAAAACAGCATGGACATTCCTCAAAATGTTAAAAATAGAACTGCCCTACAATCCAGCAGTTGCACCACTATGTATTTACCTAAAGAATAAAAATATACTAATTAAAAGGGATATATGCACTCTAATGTTTATAGCAGCAGCATCTACAATAGCTAAAGTAGGGAAACAGCCCAAGTGTCCATTGACTGATGAATAAAGAAGGGTAGCATATATACACAAGGGGATATTACTCAGCCATAAAAAATAATGAAATCTTGCCATTTGCAATGACATGGAGGGAGCCACAGAGTAATATTCTGAGTGAAGTCAGTCAGTCAGAGAAAGACAAATGCCATATGATTTCATTCACATGTGGAATTTAAGAAACAAATAAACAAGCAAAAAGGGAAAAAAGGAGAAAGGAAAATCAAGAAACAGACTCTTAACTGCAGAGAACAAACTGAATATTACCAGTAAGGACTTGGGTGGGGGTTTGGGTTGATTAAGGAGGGTGCTTGTGATGAGCGCAACATAATATATGGTGGTGTTAAATTACTACATTGTGCATCTGAAACTAATACAATATTTTAAGTTAACTAACTGGAATTAAAACAAAAACTTTTAAAAAAGCAGTAAATACTATTCAGTATGACTGTAATAATCTTAAAAGATATGAAGTAAATATTGAATGATTAATTATAGTTTGTAGATAAAATAGGTCCATTAGGTATTTTTAAGTCTATAGAAAACCATGTTCTATATTTGCAAAACCCATATATAAGAAAAGTATATTACTATCTGCACTATGTAATCATGTTCGTTCAATAATCTTCATACTATGTATATTTAACAATTAATTTGGGTAAAAAAATCTGAATTTGAATAAGACGACTCATTTTAATCCAGTAATATAAATTCCTATTTTAGACATAGATTAGTTTTATGATAATCTTGGGTTATGATTTCAGGAATTCTTTCAGACTAGGACAGATTTTATACATAAAATTATTGTTATTAGTATTAATACTCCAAATATAAAAAGGTTCTAAATCAGGAACAGATCCAAAATATGATTTATAACTCACTTAGAACTACTAACACTAATCATAAGATCCAACTTAAAACATACTGTAGCCAAAATATAGGCTACGTAAAATATAATGGTTAAAAACTACCACAGTATCTTCTCCTTGGGAAGAATCACTTTCTGTTTTTAGTCGATAAAGTTTCTTTTGCTCAAAGAATTCTCCGTGGAAGGTATTACCCCTGAGAGACTTCGATTCTCATCCCTACCCATGTTAAAGTCTCCTTAAGTCTCCTGCTACAAGTTCTGACAAAAAAAAAACTATAATTGGAGCAGCTACCAAGGCAGGAATTTGAGGATTTGTTTAACAACAACAACAATAACAATGGTAGCCTTCATTAAACAAAAATTTCTCTCACAAATCCTTCTACAATAAGGTACAGTCCAATATTATCAAAGCATTAACCTTCCAGGAACATTTATATTTTAGCTTTGGCCTAATGCTAGCACTTTGTATAAGATAAATTTTAATTCTTACATTGTACACCATTACTAGACAGCTGATGCTGGAAATAAACATGTTAGTTTATCTACTTTTAGATTTGTCCAATAATCCATGTTTACAATCCCTCCCCCCAAAAATATATATCTATTTATCTATCGATATACATTTATATATATACGCACAAATATATATACACACAAATATATATACACACATATATATACACACATATATATACACACACACATACACACACGCACACACACACACACACACACACACACACATATATATATAGATAGATATATAAAACAAATAATTATAAAGGGTACTGCCAAGTCTTGGAAGCTGTGAAATGTGATACTACAGAAAAGAGTACATCTTGTTACTAAAATCCACATTTATTTAATTTCACTACTATCTTAACTTTGAGACTGCCAGCCTTTAAAACATGTAGCCCACTTCCACCCTCTGTTCATCTATTATCCTGAGAAAACTTTTATTATACAGCTATCTCTACTATAAATATCTTTTTCAGCCATCTTACTCCACAGGCATCTATCTGTTAATACGCGAGTATGGAATCAAGTCATCAGAGCAGAATGAAAGGAAAGAAAAATAAAGCAAGAAATTTTAAGTGAAATTTCTAATGGGGCAATTATTACAGTAGTCATCGAAAAGAGCTGTGACATCAGATGGTCTCCACTAAACCTTGGGTAAACTAGTAACACTGTGTCCATAAGCAAGTTCCATTATATAAGATCATTTACCCTTTTTAAAGCGGGAAATACAGATTTATTTATATTTTATAATTCATTTATAGATCCTTTGAGAGGTATTCAGATGATCCATGTAATGTACTCAGAACTATACCTATTATATATTGCTAGCTGTTGTATTACTTGATGAATGAATCTCTAGGAGAGGAGAGTAAATGTTGATTTCAAAATTTCAAGTCTTAGTGACAATAACCCAGATTTGGAAGTGTAAGAAGATATATTTAGCTTTTTTGGTCTTTGTGAATGTTAACAGTAGAGCATTTGAGTAGGATCTATTGAAATTCAATTGGGGAGACGGAAAATCAAAGCTTAGCTGAAAATATAATATCAGGAACATAGTAGAATATTAAACACTTGTAGAATGGAAGAACAAGCACTTTATTAAAAATGAGACATAGTTCTGGTTTGTTGGACACTTATCCTTGAATCACAATTTTTAAAAAATATTTACTTATTTTTCGGAGAGCACAAGCAGAGGCAGAGAGAGGGGGTCAGAGGATCTAAAGTGGGCTCTGCGCTGACAGGCTGACAGCAGTGAGCCGGATGTGAGGCTCGAATTCACAAACCGCGAGACAATGACCTGAGCCGAAGTGGCAAGCTCAGCCAACTGAGCTTTCAGTTGAAAACTGTAGTTTTCAACTACAAGAGAAAATTTTTTAGATTAGACAATCATGAGGTATTTTCCAGCTTTAGAACTCTATGGCAATGCAGATATCTATGGCTATGTACCAACAATATTCTACATTTTATAGCAATCTTTAAGCTCTTTAACTTGAACCATTTTAGTTGGACTAATGATACAAAATTAACTTTAATATAATAATAGCATAGGTGTGGTTCACTGCAATTCTATCTGTGAAATTATTGCTTGAGGGAGCAAATATTTAAAAATTAATCTCTTTGCCAAGAGAGTTATAGAATTCAGTTCAAATTATTATGGAACCAAAGTCTGTAGAGGTATCATCAAAATTAACTTAATTAAGGAAAAGAAAGAAGACGGTTGGAACAAGTATTGGGACAAAAATTACCTTTGAATTTCAGTATTTTAAATAGAGAGTTACTGATATGTTAAATTTTGGGAAACACTTTACTCGCATTACTTTACCTACTATGGGTGTAAATTTGTATAATATTGTAGCTGTTTTTAAAGAAACTATTAGGACAAGATAAAACTAACCCAAATTTTACATGTTTAAAATGAAAAAAAATAAATTTGTACATCATTTCACTAATAAGAAGGTTTCACTCCTTGTTTCATATCACTTTTTCTAATTAAAAATAAAAATTTACTGATGATAGTTATGAAAACTCAAAAATGAAATGGAGAACAAATGACTTGAGCCTGTGTTAGCATTTAATACTCCATTAGAAAAAAAAATTACATAATCCAAACAGCATGGAGATTTAAAGGCATTTCATTGGAAAATAGATTTTAAAATTCATTTTGTCATTTACTTTCAAAAGGAATAATCCAATTAATATTAGAGTGCACATATTTTGTGTAGTATTTATGCTGAAGTTTGACACAAAGGTGGAAAATCATTTGTAAATAAGTACAAATACTAATAAAGTTAAACGATATTTTAAGATTGTTAAAATACTGTAGATAATGTTCTGATATCATTTTAAGCAAGATGGTCAGAAATAAATTTCTCATTGCATCCTAATACTGCTACAGAATTGTATAAGTCCTGTTTGGGGTGCCTGGGTGGCCCAGTTGGTTGAGCATTCAACTTTTGATTTCTGCTTAGGTCAGGATTCCAGGGTCGTGGAATCAAGCCCCGCATTGGGCTCTGTGCTGGGCATGAAGCCTGCTTGAGATTCTCTTTCTTTCTCTCCCCCTTTGCCCCTCTCCCCACTCACATGCTCTCTCTCATTCTAAAAATTAAAATAATAAATTGTATAAGTCCTCTCATTCTTATACATTTATTCACTGACATTTTTGTGAATATAATTTTGAATTCCCACATGAAAATTTATATTTAAATTATAAGCCACAATGTACAAAAGGCCAATAGATTTTCTAATATATTACTGAACACTTTCCTATGTAATTATCAAATTGTCTGACTTTTTAAATACTCCTATGATTTGTTTTTGGTTTGTTTCTGTTTTGCCAGTTCACTACAAGTAAAACTGTTAAGAATAAGGGGTCACAGCTTCACTACCAAGAAAAAAAGGCAAATATGTTCCATTCCATTTATAATACAAAGTAAGAATGGCTTTTACTGGTAATAGTTTCAAACCTATTTTTCATATGTTCTTAAGCAAAAAACAAATCAATAAATCACAACAAAAAAGCCAGAGCCTAATTTCCTAAAAGAATTAATTCTAGTGAAAAAAAGGTACTCATACACTCAAATTTACACACATACGCCCTTGTTTAAATATAACACTAACTTACTTACTCATTCAATACATTCTATAAATATTTAATGAGTATCCAGGCACTGTGATTGGGATTGGGTATATACAATGTTGAATTAGAGATGAAAACTGGTCTGTGTATGCTAATATTCCAGCAGGGAAGACAGATAAATGAATTAGAGATTATTGACCATTGTGATAAATTATATGATAAAATCAGACATTTAATTAATTCAAAGAAGATTTCTGGGAGAATGTTTTAAACTGCCACAATTTATTTGGCATTTTCAATTTGGTTTAAAAATCTCTACTATTTACTATCTACAGATCATGTATAAAAGCTATAACAAAACTCTTGTTAATTTTTCTTTTTGCATTTTTTGAGGAAATTACCCTGAGGGAATTCCTTAAGTGATTGTTATTGGAATACACTCAACATTGTTAACTCCCCTCATGCTCATGCTGCTATAATTCTCATGAATCTGTAGGCCAACTATTTCATCTCCAGAAAGTCACAAAAATCCTTCTAGTAACAACTCAATCCCTTGTCTCAGGATTATAAAGAAAATGTGGTGGAAGCTATGAAAATCTACACAGAAAATACAAGAATAGCAACATGTATATCGATTTTATGTGATCTTATCCATTGTCATTTTGGACAGCCAGTGTCACGCCAACATGATCTCAAGAACTTATTGCATATTCTTGCAAAGTAGTAGGTTTCTATTATTTTTCTTGCTAGCAAATATCCTTATTTTATATTTTTAAAAAAGATGACTTAAGTATATAGTCTTAATGGTGATTTAACATAGTGCCAAAAAAAAAAGCATAACTATCATTTTATTACATCAGATAAGGACATTTCCTCATTATACTTAATTGGATCAATTTAGAATTTATGTAATTTAGGTAAAATCTGAAGTACAGTTTTATTTTTTAAAAACTCTTAAAGAAGTAGTAAGTTTGTATTATCTTCATACATCTTAAACAGTTATTTTTAAGCATACACATATTTTGATTCTGATTTTACTTTCAAAACTTTGGTCAATATAAATTAAGAACTTTGAAGTCAATTTTATCAAATAATTTCATAATATCTAATATGATATAACAAGACGATTTAGAAGTGCTGAAGAAAGATTTAATACTGACAAAGCTTTGTTAACATATTTGAACCACATGAAAGCACTGTTTGTAGGTTAAAATTAATAAAAAAAATTAGCACTTTGCCTAATATATTGGTGAAGCTATAATAACTGTACTGGATGCTAAAAAGCATATATACTTTTAGATCTATTTAATGAAGAGATAGGCTGTTTTGATCTTTTGGTATATTACTTATATAATTCCAAATATTTTCATATCTGAATATTCTATTCACATCTTTAAAAAAGAGGGAATTTAATGCTTGGAGTTTGTGGTATCTTTTTGGTTTATTAAAAGTAACTCCTGGATGTTTATTCATGGACTACTAAATGTACAAAATCCCGTATCTCTGAACATAATGAAAACAGATCTACCAAAAGGAGTTTTTAATAATATTATGAATTACCACATCAAAGCTAAATGACTATTGCTAACAGTTCAAAAACCTGCAAAATCCATGATTATCTATATAACTTCTCACTAACCTCTAACAGCAAAGATACATTTCATAGTACATTTAATAAAACTTATTCAGAGGTCAGACTACTGAGAACTTTAGGAACCTGAAGCTATGCAAAATTTGTACAATCTTTTCAAAAGGGCAGTTGTCATTGCTAACTGCTAAACTGGAGTGATTGTATGTGATATACAGGTACTACTTAATTTCCCTGTCTAAAGGAAAGATCACATTATTTTTGTTGATAGTGGTGACTTAAGGACCTCTTAAAAACTCAAAATAAGAAGGTGATTTAGAAGAGGCAGAAGCCACACCAAATGATTCTGCATTCTGGGAAAGAAAGGTTCTGACACTCTTAAGGATGGTTTTAGAGAATCACTAGAGGGATCACAAGAAAGGTACTGGGGAGCAGCTCCCAATCTGAGGACAAAGTGCTCTAGCCACATCCTGTGTATGACAATGATGGGGTAGGCTTGATGGATGCCCCGTCACCAACACACACACATCTGCTGTCAAACTACAATGAAAAGTACTTGTTTTTCAGGCATATCTCTGGTTTGTGGCTTTTTGATGCTATCCAATTTTGATGGAAAGAAAAAAACTACATTTACATAGGATACCTAGCATATTATATATTCAATCCATTTTATCAGTTTCCAGCACAAAAAAGTCACCCAGGATAAGAGAGGAAGGAAATATTAGAATTGCTATTTCTATTTTTTATATCTCAACTGGCTTAATTTATATTTTTATACAATTTATAATTTAAAATTATTAGTAGTTATACATGCATACAAATTTCTCAAATTTAATATACACAATATTTGAGTTGAGGGCCCCACTCTAGGTATCATATTCTTAGTGAAATACATATAGTTTAAAAGACCTTGAAATCATCTGCACTAGTACTTTAAATTATGGTTTAAATGAGGCCACTGAACACTGAGTATCTGACCACCACATTATGGTTTCATAGACTTTGCTTTTGGACGATACTATTTACTACAGTGAAGGAACACAATATACAAGCATAGTATCCCATCCCCCAATGTGTTAATTGTGCCTACATTTTCTTTCATAGGGTTTACAGTACCAGGATAAAATGAGAAGTGGTGAGGGTGTCGTTCAACTTTTCTTGCCTTTTCCTGGCTAACGTGTGGGCACATGACCAATATTAATCAGAGTCCCTCTCCCTTGTGAATATTAATCATCAACAGAAAAATAACAAAGCCTGAAGATACCTCCAGCTGGCCCATCTAGAGCATCACCAACAGAAGAGCTGACCCAGTAGTGCTTTCATTCAATGTACTTGCTTGTATATTTTATCTTTATTTGATAATAAAATTATTTTTTTAATTTATTGAGTTTATTTATTTATTTAGACAGAGAGACAGAGTGCATGGGGGAGGGGCAGAGAGACAGGGGAATAGTCAGCATGAAGCCCAATGCCTGATCTCACAAACCATGAGATCATGACCTGAGCCGAAACCAAGAGTTAGACACTTAACCAACTGAGCCACCCAGGCACCCCAAAATTATTTCTATCTGCCTTAAGATGGAAAGTCAGACTTAAATGGATTCCAGTAAATGAGAAAAGGGTCAAATTTTCCTAGGAGATAAAATTTCATATAAGTATAGAAGTCCATATATTCATTCCCATCACTTATCTGTCAACTGAATAGGATAACGAGTGTAATAAATCAATAGTAGTATGTATAGGGCTCTTTCAAATGACCTAAGTCATTTCAAATAACCTAAGCATTTGGTTAATAATAAAACAAACTGACATTTAGCACATTATTGCTACTTGCCAAACACAATTTGAAGTTTTGTAATGTGTATTAATTCAATTGATTCTCTTAATAAGCCTGTAAATTAGCTATAATAAATACTCATTTTATACATAATGAAACTGAGGTAACTAGTTATGATAGTTATAAAAGGTCATACGACTAGGTGGATAGTAGAACACATACATAAACCTAGGCACTGTGTTTTCAGAATCAGTCCTCTTTTTATTCCATATTGTTTCTCATGTAATAATAAAAGTTAAACCTTTTGGATTTTGTTTATTGGTACAAACAATTGCACTGACTTTGAATGTAACTTCCCACTCCTTCATTCATCCTTCCTAGAAACACAAGTCAAACAAAGCAAAATTTACTTGTGCAAAGAAGGAATGAAGTCACTAAGCCGCGGTTGTCCAAACCCTGCATATTCACAGAAAGGTTTAACCCCTGCTTAGGTCCTGGGAGATAACCTTTGCTCTCAGAATAACCTTTGTTACTAGACGACTTTTTCACTTGGGGCCTTGGACCATCCAGGATATTTTATACTAACAATGCGATTTATTGTAGGAGACATGGACCAAGCACCATCGGTGTTCTGTCTAGAGGGGTAAGAGATTAAGTAACTAAGATCAGCCAGATGGGCGGTCAGTTCTGTCTATTGAACAATGCCCAGTAAAAATCCAGGACACTAAGGTTCTCAGTTGATGGGAAGCTCAACCTTAATACATTGTGTGTACTGTCACACACTGTCACTGAAAGAATTAGGCCTTATCGGTAAGACTACAATTGAGAGAAGATAACTGGAAGCCTGCATCTGCTCTCTCCTGGAGTCTGCCCTATGTGTGTTTTACCTTTGCTGATCTTCCTCTGTACCCTTTTACTGAAATAAACCATATCCATCAGTTTAACAGCTTCCGTGAGTCCTGTAAGTGCTTCTAGAAAATCATATCTATATTTTTCTCCAGAATTTCATCTTATCCATGTGTAAATAGGGTAATTCATTAAAAGAAGCACCCTTATATCCTAGGTATGATTTACTGTTTTCAGGGAGAAAACTCTTCAAGAATTTAGACAACTATTCAACAGTTGTAAGGACTGCCCAATTTAACATGACATCTTTCACTACTTTTACTACTATTTATTTATTTATTTATTTAGTTAGTTAGTTTATTTATTTTGAGAGAGGAAGTAAAAGTGTGACCAGGGAAAGGGCAGAGAGAGAGGGAGAGAGAGAGAATCCCAAGCAGACTCCGTCCTGTCAGTGTAGAGTCCTATGCTGGGCTCAAATTCACAAACCATGAGATCATGACCTGAGCCGAAAACAAGAGTTGGACTCTTAACCAACTGAGTCACTCAGGCAACCATCTTTTACTACTTTTAAAACATCACATTCAAACATGGAAATAAAAATAAGAACTTTTAAAGGGGATTAGGAAACAATGATAAAAACTTATTCACAATGTGTAATTCGTGAATCCTCTAGATGAATAAATCACATATTATTTAAAACAATATTTATATATATTTTTAATTTTTTTAATGTTTAATTTATTTTTTGAGAGACACAGAGACAGAGTGTAAGCAGAGGAAGGGCAGAGAGAGAGACACACAGAATCTGAAGCAGGCTCCAGGCTCTGAGCTGTCAGCACAGACCCTGACGCGGGGCTCGAACTCACAGACCCAGAATGTGAGATCATGATCTGAGCCCAAGTTAGCCACTTAACCGACTGAGCTACCAAGGTGCCCCAAAATTATATTTATATTTCTTAGTCTGATAATACAAACTAGGCAGTCATGTTGTGCTTTTGGCTGAAAATGAAGAAAACACTAAAAAAAATTATGATGAAACAAAAATCAACCATAATGCAACAGAGTAAACCACTATTTAAATATGATGTATATATTCCTTTCTTTCACCTTCCTCCCTTATGTACATTAGTTTAGATGTAAACTCATTTTCTCCAGAGGGTATCACCTATTCTATCTGGTAATGTGCAGTAAAGAAATGCCAAAGAATGTGAGAATATCACCATGTGTTCTAGGATGGAGAACCCCAAAGAGATAAACAACACTTTCGAGACAAAAACCACTGATGATCTTTTCCTTTCAGACAGCTTTACTAGGCAATCACACGGATCAGGGTTACATGTTTTTTACATCTTCAACAAACAGCATCCTTGGAGAAATAGCCTGCCTATATTGTAATCTACCAGCCCTACCTACCAGATCGGTCACCGAGTTATCACTGCAATAGGTAACTATGCTGTGCAAATGTCTTTGTGAAAGAGCAGGTGATCATTGTCAACAGGAAAAAAAAAATCGTATCTTAAAATCATTCCTGTAACCAGTTCCTCTGACTACACTCTACCTCAGGCTTTAGATACCATCCATTTTCTACACACACATACACATACACACAAACACACACACAGTCATGACAGCATTCCGATATGCCGTAGTGTTTCTGCAGTTTGGTTTGGTTTGATTTGGCTTAGCACTTCGAGTTAATGTTTTATACTGCTATATATCTTGTAGTGATTATTTTTGAAGAAGGCATTCAGAAGTTAAAACTAGCATTACTTCTCATATTGTCAGGAACAAGAAATATCCAGATAACTTATAAATATATATTTTAAGTATATATATTTATGACCATATTTGTGATAATTTTATTCTTTGCTTTTCACTCACTTAACAATATGTGAAAATTTTTCTATCTCTTTCAATATTTTCTATAAAAAGTTCTCAATGCCTCCATAATATTATATGGTATGAATATAGTGGACAATTCTCTATTTGGGGATATTTTTATATAATTATTATTTTTAATAATTATAAAAGTGCTCCAATGGGCATTTTATATAAGTATGTAATGGCACAGGTTTTTTTTATTAAATATTTGGGGTAGATTCTTAGAGTTAAGATCCAGTAAATATGAATTATTTTGTTTGTTCTTTCATCAAGCAGTTTAAGAAATTTTTAGTAGCTTCAAAATATAAATTCCATGTCACTAACTTTTCAAAAGAACACTTGTGGAATAGTAGTTTACAAATTCCTTTTGAGTGTCCTCATATAATTTAATATAAAAAACTTAAACTTAATACATTCTTAAAAGATAAACGGCATAAAAATATTTTAAGGTATTTGATATATTTTCTCAAACCATCTACCAGAAATGTTGAATTTGCAATCTCATCAACAAAAATTCAATTCATCCTTAAAGTCTAATTGACATAACTTGGAGAAATTACACATTAAGTTTATAAGGACAGTGATAAATGTTTAGTATATACTAAGCACCTACTTTTTTTACTTCCTGTCATATGTGATCCCTACAACGATTACCAGAGATACATATTGTGTTATTCCCTTTTTAGAGATGAGAAAACTATGGTTTAGTCTTACCATTTAACTTTCTCAAGGTCTGATGACTAGAAAGGGGAATAAATACTTTATGATCATATATCGTCTGATTTTCCTTTGGAGTCATCCAAACCACTCACAAGACAGTAAGAACACATTTAACAATCTAATATTAGCAACAACATTAAAAATAAGTTCAAATTGGGGTGCTTGGGTAGCTCAGTCAGGTAAGCATCTGACTTCAGCTCAGCTCATGATCTTGCGGTCCATGGTTTCAAGACCCACGCTGGGCTCTGTGCTCACAGTCCAGAGCTTGGAGCCTGTTTCAGATTCTGTCTCCCTCTCTCTCTCTCCGCTCCTCCCCAACTCATGCTCTATCTCTGTCTCTCAAAAATAAATAAACATAAAAAATAAATAAAAATAAATTCAAGTCTAATAGTATCTACAATTATGTGTGTATGTATGTGTGTGTGTATCAGATCTCCTTTGGAATTCACTAAATTAAATAACAAAAAATACAAACTCAACTTGAAAATAGTTATTTATATAATAAGTTGAACAAACAAGACTATAAAAGAATTACAGATAAGTATAAATTCTTACCCAATGAAGAAATATAGACTTGACTTTTTTTTTATAATTCCTAATACTCTAAGTCTTAGCCTCACAATTTTTACTAGTCATGTATTTTGAAAATTTATACCTTTCATGTTTCCAATTTCATCCTTTTTAAGAATCTGTATTTTGGTGTTGATAATCATTTTTGTTGGGGCATGAGGGTGGCTCAGTCGGTTAAGCATCTGACTCCTGGTTTTGGCTCAAGTCATGATCTCAGTTTATGGGTTCAAGCCCCACGGCACTGTCAGTGCAGAGCCTGATGGATTCTCTCTCTCCCTCTATCTGTGCCTTACCTTGGCTCGTACTATCTCTTTTTTTCTCTCAAAAATAAATAAATAAACATCAATTTAAAAAAAAAAATCACTTTGAGTTTTACTATGAAAAGGGTGAAAAACTGGTTTAGAAAACTAATTCCAGGCTTATTTCTGCTACTTATTACCTATGTCATGTTAGACAAACAAATTAGCCTCTTTGGTTCCTGTTCTCCACTATATAAAATAAAGTGATGAATGCATTACATTATCTAATTCCGTATGGTCTTCCTAGGTTCAAAATATCTATGAATAAATTACTCTGCAAGTGATTTGTTTCTCATAATTTTCACTTGATTTTCTTCAGTGAGAGATGTGACAAGCTGTGACAAGAATCAGCCACTTCCACTGTAAGTTAGTTTAAACACAATCAGGGATGTGGGGGAAGTTGTGTCCTTTGGATCTTGTGGGCTGGAAACTACACCAAAGTGTTCTGGATCCTCCGAGACTAGCAATCCTACTCAGGAGTAGGTGTTGTTCATCCGATCGCCTCTTTGTGCTTGCCAAATGAGCTCACTTAAGACTTGTTTAAAGATTTAGGCATGACTACATAGGTTAAAAGGTAAGAGATCAGATTTTTGTTTCAGAAAACAATGACAGAAATATCTATTTTAGAAAACAGTTTTAGAGATTATCCAGTATCCAGTAATCCTGTTGATCCTCGATGCATTAAAATAACCTTTTTCTTGGTCCTTCCTTCATGTTTTAATTTTAGACCTGATCTATTTTTCATCATGATAGTTATTTATTAAATGTAATATAAACCAGGCATTGGCCTAAATTCTCTCCATGCCATATTTCATTGCTTTTAGATAAGCCCTACCAGGTATACAATTTTGTTTTCATCCCTGTTTCACAGGAAGATAGTAGAGATTTAGAAAGTCAAAATGACTTGTTCAAAGTAAAAAAGCAAGTAAAGTACAGATATCCAAACCCAAGTCATTCTGCCTCTAAAGACCATGCTCTGAAACACTACAATTTTTTTCATTAAAAGAAAAAAAAAGAAAATATGTCCCTTAAAATACACAAACCAACTAAATCAGTCTTCTATTGCTTTTAACCCATGTCATGACACCCAGATGCACAATCACAGTCCCTTACAGATAATAAAAAGAACAAACAGATGCAAGATGGAGGTTTTTATCAACATAAGGCATTGCACTTGAATTAAATTCAAATTATCTCCAATGAAATTCTTGGGGCAAATGTGTCAGAATTTAGATTCACTGTAATTTCATAAATGTAATAAAGTATGTATACTATATGTTACATAAACATTAATGTTTCATCAGCAAAACTTACAAACATTTACATTAAGTGGGATATAAAAACTCTAAATAGGCTTACATTGGTTCCGGTCAGGATTTATAACAAAATAAATTATTAAGAACTTTTCCTTTATAAAGCTCTATAAATTTGAGGGATATGAATAAGCAATCATGCACCTAGGGGCACCTGGGTGACTCAATTGGTTAAGCGTCCAACTTTGGCTCAGGTCATAATCTAGAAGTTTGTAAGTTCCAGCCCCGCATTGGGCTCTGTGCTGACAGCTCAGAGCCTGGAGCCTGCTTCAGATCCTGTGTCTCCCTCTCTCTCTGCCCCTCTCCCACCTGCACTCTGTGTCTCTCTTTCTCTCTCTCTCTCTCAAAAATAAACGGACAAAAAAAGAAATCATGCACCTACATTTCTTTCTTTCAATTAAAAAAAAAAAAAAAGACAAGCGACAGCATCTTAAATTGCTACTATTTATCCTATTTTCATTTTGGTTTTTATTTAGTTTTTCTCTATTTTGTATGCAGCATATTGCATGGACTCTTGATTACATTCTGTGTAAGTAGAAAAAAGAGAAGTCAAAAATTTCATTTGAAAAACAATATACCAATACGTTCCTTAATTGATATAATTTGAGGTTCTATAAAAATTCTGATGTGGTATTATCCAGAGTCTAATTTGTATTGATCCTTTTATATTATAGATCTTTTTCTCTTACGGATTCCTAAAGGCCTTATGTTAATTTATATTTGTTCAGATTTCAGATTTTCTTTGAAGACCTCCTAAAAAATTATAAATGTCTTAAGAAAAGGAATTATGTCTATTATTATTATTATTGTTATTATTATTATTATTATATTTTATTTTTATTTTTAGACACACAAGGCCCCTAAGAATTTTGAGTACTTTGTGATCCTTTTGCAAAATCACTTACTGTCAATTTAAAGTCGCTAGCCTTGATTGCTTCAGATAATTTTTCTTGTTTGTTTATTTTTGAGATAGAAAGGGCACAAGCAGATGAGGGACAGAGGCAGGAACACACAAAATCCAAACCAGGGTCCAGATTCCAAGCTGTCAGCACAGAGCCTGATGTGGGTCTCGAACACCTGAACTGCAAGATTATGACTGAACCGAAGTTAGACGCTTAACCAAGTGAGGCACCCAGGCACCCCTGCTTCAGATGGATTTTAAATTGCATATTCAATCATCTTTGTTTTGAACAATCAACATACAATGTTAGCAAAATATTGGTTCTAAATTTATATCGTTCCATTAATTTGAGTATCTCAGATAACTGAAAAGCAAAATCAAATTTGAAGACATAAAAGTGTCTTCTCTTGAAATTACCTGAATCGTATCTCAATTCTTCCAACTGTAGTCAATGAATCAGATAGATCTTTCTTCTAAATTCCTTTTTAAATAGGAATAAAAACTTTGAACTTATAATGTGCCATAAAATGATGGGCTGTCACTAATTGTAGAAGAAAAGTTAAAGATGTCTTGCTTAGCTGATATAAGAAGGATTTTCATTAAGTCCCCCAGTTTCTGGTTAGTCACCAAACTCTCCAAGATAAGTCATATTCACATGTTGCCAAGTAATACAAAGACAAATTCTGTTCCTGGTAGAAAAAAGAACAAGAGAAAGGGGGGAATGTACCATTTCAGGGGGCTAACCCCATAACGTTGGTATTTCAGGTCACTGGATCATGTCGGTTCCCTAAGATGACATATTGAAATCAACACTACAAGCTAGAAGGAGACAGTAACAGTAGCAGAGCCATTTGATGCCATTTCAAGCTATTGAACAATTTGGGACCTCATTTTTAATTGGCTATACCTCCAGACATATTGTTTTTCTTTCCTCAAGACACATTCTAATTCCCCCTCCCCAATTTCATTTATTTCAACAGATTTGTAACCCAAAACACCCACTGAAATCTCAAAGAGGCAACAACACCGCTAGGAGCATCAAAGGCTTAAGGTTAAAACTAAAAAAATCACTTTCTTTTATCTCCAAGATATGTAATTAAAGTAGTTTTATTTCAGACTGGCAGAGGGGAGAAAACCTTCAAATATCCATTTATTTTAAAGACCTAAAATGTGACATCATATATTGAAGAGATGTCACATAAATATACTTAAGATCTTCTAACTCAATTCTGTCCATAAAATATGAAATATTAAATATGCAAAAAGAAAAAAAAGATCGTAAGTGACATAAATGTGTTTTGTGGGGTTCTGTTGTTATTTGAAGATGATTGTCTGTATAAATAGGAATGGTCATCTCAAAAATTTACCAGAGAGATTAAGAATAGGAACTACAAATGTGGTTTCTACAAAGAATAAACCTGTGTATTCTACGAGGATCAGTTTAAGTATTTTCAAATGGTTTACTGTCAGAGCTTAGTTTGATTAATATAAAAATATATTTATATATCATCTAAATGTCTTTAAAAGATCTGTGGGATGGTTTTCATAATTGGTATTAAATTTCTTGTAAATAAGAAAGCAATGGTATGAAAATTACAAAAAGAGTCATCAAGTTACATGTTCATAAATAATGCTGTTCCACTTGAGAAATAAGCTTCCCACAGCATTGATTCTATCTCAGCGCAAATAACTCATCGCAAAACACTACACACTCACCAGACCTGTTTTCATAGCCTTTGGAAACAGAGTGCTTAATAACTAGGCTCATTAATGCTAATGGTAAATCAGTGAGATTAAATATTTCTATAAATCATTTCATTAATAAAACAGAGGGGCCATTAAAGAACTATTGAACTGTTAAGCTGCAATATTTCAGAATCAGCATTTTATAAACATTTCAATTAGCACAGGTTGACGATATCCATAAAAGGAACAGCACACCAGTGCCACAGGACAGAAAAGTGTGCATGGGCCAAACAAACCATAAAGAATGCAATTTCGTAATGTAGAACAGCAACCTATATAAACATAATGGAGGCCATATATATATACACACACACACATATATCACCACGTTCTGTTTCGTGAGCTTTCAAGAACCTTCTGAAGGATAGGATGGGTATTCACTAGCACACACACTATGATCTTGCTATTACCCTTAGATGGATCGTGAGCAACATGAGTGATATTTGAGCAGTTGAGACTAAAGAAGTGAATATTTAAACACAAAAAGAATAACGATAGCTTACTATAGCCCTCAGTAAGAATGTTCAACATGTGAAAGAGATGAAAAATGAGAACAGAAAATGCATTTCAAATAGTGCTACAAAAGCACAAAGCATGAATGACCACAGACTACGTGGTACTTAAAAGTATAAAGTGGGGTCTCTCATACATGAAAACTTTACTCTCTGTTTAGCTCTTATTTCCTTTTTAACTGACAGCCAAATTTATACACACACACACACACACACACACACACACAGTACACACACACATG
Organism: Paguma larvata; assembly: GCA_030068075.1. Lineage (NCBI taxonomy): Eukaryota > Metazoa > Chordata > Mammalia > Carnivora > Viverridae > Paguma > Paguma larvata. Next base: position 70,965,553 of record CM057826.1, read on the forward strand.
CACGCACACACACACACATACATACATTCAAACATACATTTTTAAGCCTCCGACTGCACATTTTGATTAACAGGGGAAACTATTCAACTGATAGAGTTAATTTTACCCTCAAGCCACAATCTCTGCTCCAGTCCAGAATGCTTCTAATTTGCCAGGAAGCGCATATTAGCTTAGGGGAGATGGGGAGCCAAAGTGTAGGAAAAACAGCAGAACTCCTGGCAGAGGATTGAGGCAAAAATGAGCCCAGGATTCAGAGAAGCTGGGTAAATATCTAAATTCAAATCCCTTGTTTACTATAATGTTTTCTGTGTTGGGAAAACAAGTCCATGCAGCTTAGGTTCTGTGTATCAAATAGAGGAATTCAGGTGACTTTTTGCCAGGCTAGTGTTTGTACTGGCATTTGGGGATTGAGCTTTTTGAAGCCTTCTTATTAGAAAGTGTATGGTGAGCCATATGTTAACCAATGCAGCACTGGTCTGAAGTAGGGAAAGCAAAACTAAGAAGTAAAACAATATTTCTAACGTGTCTTTTTAATAATTACATATCTCAAATTACATATCGCCACAAATCCTTTGACTCTATCCCCATGGAGAGGTGGAGGTCTTTTTTCCCCAATTCCTTGAATCCGTACTGGATTGAGACTGCCTTAACCAACAGACAGTGGCACAAGGCGCATGTCATATCCTGTTTTAGGAATTAAGAGGACCGGCAGATTTCACCTTAGTATCCAGGGGCCTTGAGCCACACTGGAAGAAATCCGAATATCCTGAGGTTGTTATGCTTAAGAAGTCTAATCTATAGGAGGAGACGTAAAGGATGATTTATTTTGTAGAGAATGAGAGGAAAAGACCTCAGGAGCGCCGGACTTAGAAATACATTCTCTAGGACCAGACACCTCAAATGAGCTACGACTATCAAAGACTAAGCATCCAGACAAATCCTTCACAGATTTCTGATCCAGAAAGTTACTAGCAAAATAAAATGGTCGTTTAAGCCATGTAGGTTCAGTGTTTGTTTGTTATAAAGCGACAGAAAACATGTCTGTTAAGACATGAGAAACTTTAGTGTCTACAAAGTTGCCCTTACTAAAAAACCCAACAATGTATCAAAGTTATTTGTTTCCTTTATCCCACCAGACTGATGCATCTTTTTGTTGTTTTTACTAAGAATCACTAATTATAGCAAAACATCCAAAGTTACCCAAATAGTTTCGTATCCAATAAATAAACAATGTGATACTGGCATTTATGCTAGCAACATATTCCTAGGTGATGATTTTTACCAGTTAGGAAAATTACTTTGTTTTTTTTTTTTTGTTTTTTTTTTTTTTTTTTTTGCAGTAAGAGATCTTTATTATTATTATTATTATTATTTTTTTTTGTTATAATAGTTTATTTTCAAATTGGTTTACATATAACACCCAGTGTTCATCCCAACATGTGCCCTTTTTAATGCCCATCACCCCCTCTCCCCCCCTCCCTCATCCCCCTTACCCTCAGTTTTTTCTTAGTCTTTGAGAGTCTCTTATGTTTTATCTCCCTCCCTCTCTGTGTCTTTTTTTTCTTTCCCCTCTTCCCCTCCCCCTGGTTTTTGCTTAGTTTCACAAAGTCCACCTATTCGTGGAAACATATGGTATCTGTCTTTTTCTGACTGACTTATTTCACTTAACATAATACCCTCCAGTTCCATCCATGTTGCTACACATGGCCAGATTTCATTTTTTCTCATTGCCACGTAGTAGTCCATTGTATATAAGTACCATAACTTCTTTATCCATTCGTCAGTTGATGGGCACTTGGTCTCTTTCCATGATTTGGCTATTGTCGAAAGTGCTGCTATGAACATTGGGGTACACGTGCTCCTATGCATCAGCATTCCTGTGTCTCTTGGGTAGATTCCTAGCAGGGCTATTGCTGGGTCATAGGGTAGCTCTATTTTCATTTTTTTGAGGAACCTCCACACCGTTTTCCAGAGTGGCTGCACCAGTTTGCATTCCCACCAACAGTGTAGGAGGGTGCCTACTTCTCCACATCCTCGCCAGCATCTATAGTTTCCTGATTTGTTCATTTTAGCCACTCTGACTGGTGTGAGGTGGTATCTCAGTGTAGTTTTGATTTGTATTTCCCTGATGCTGAGTGACATTGAGCATCGTTTCATGTGTCTGTTGGCCATCTGAATGTCCCCTTTGGAGAAGTGTCTATTCATATCTTCCGCCCATTTCTTCACTGGGTTGTTTGTTTTTCGGGTTTGGAGTTTGGTAAGTTCTTTATAAATTTTAGATATTAGTCCTTTATCCGATATGTCATTTGCGATGATCTTTTCCCATTCCGTTGGTTGCCTATTCGTTTTGTTGGTTGTTTCTTTTGCCGTGCAGAAGCTTTTTATCTTGATGAGGTCCCAATAGTTCATCTTTGCTTTTAATTCTCTTGCCTTTGGAGACGTGTCGAGTAAGAAATTGGTGCGTCTTAGGTCAAAGAGGCTTTTTCCTGTTTTCTCCTCTAGGATTTTGACGGTTTCCTGCCTCACATTCAGATCTTTTATCCATTTAGAATTTATTTTTGTGAGTGGTGTAAGAAAGTGGTCTAGTTTCATTCTTTTGCATGTTGCTGTCCAATTCTCCCAGCACCATTTGTTAAAAAGGCTGTCTTTTTTCCATTGGATACATTTTCCCGCTTTGTCAAAGATTAGTTGGCCATATACTTGCGGGTCCATTTCTGAGTTTTCTATTCTATTCCATTGGTCTATGCGTCTGTTTTTGTGCCAATACCATACAGTCTTGATGACCACCGCTTTGTAGTAGAGGTTAAAGTCTGGGATTGTGATGCCTCCCGCCTTGGTTTTATTCTTCAGTATTATTTTGGCTATTCGAGGTCTTTTGTGGTTCCATACAAATTTTAGGATTGTTTGCTCTAGCTTTGAGAAGAATGCTGGTGCAATTTTGATTGGGATTGCATTGAATGTGTAGATTGCTTTGGGTAGTATTGCCATTTTGACGATATTTATTCTTCCAATCCATGAGCATGGGATGTTTTTCCATTTCCTTGTGTCTTCCTCAATTTCCTTCATAAGTTTTTTATAGTTTTCAGTGTAGAGGTCTTTCACATCTTTGGTTAGGTTTATTCCTAAGTATTTTATGGTTTTTGGTGCAATTGTGAAAGGGATTAGCTTCTTTATTTCTCTTTCTGCTGCTTCATTGTTGGTGTATAGAAATGCCACCGATTTCTGTACATTGATTTTGTATCCTGCAACCTTGCTGAAATCATGAATCAGTTCTAGTAGGCTTTTGGTGGATTCTGTTGGGTTTTCCATGTAAAGTATCATGTCATCTGCAAAAAGTGAAAGTTTGACTTCCTCCTTGCCAATCTTGATGCCTTTTATTTTGTTTTGTTGTCTGATTGCTGATGCTAAGACTTCCAGCACTATGTTAAATAGCAGTGGCGAGAGTGGACACCCCTGTCGTGTTCCTGATCTCAGGGGGAAGGCTTTCAATTTTTCCCCATTGAGGATGATATTAGCTGTGGGTTTTTCATATATGGCTTTTATGATGTTTAAGTATGTTCCTTCTATCCCGACTTTCTCGAGAGTTTTTATTAAGAAAGGATGCTGTATTTTGTCAAATGCTTTTTCTGCATCTATTGACAGGATCATATGGTTCTTATCTTTTCTTTTGTTGATGTGAGGAAAATTACTTTGTATTAACCTTCTCAGGCTTTAAAAAGCAAAATCCTAAAGAAACTGTATTTCAGGAAAAACTAATAAAATTCTCCTCTTCTTTAGCTTATTTTTGCTTTATCTTTTATAACGAATTACATCTTTTAATGGAATGGGTTATGACTAATAATACATATTTTGAGAAAGATTATAGGTATGGGTATGGGTCTCTAGGACTTTGTGGGCATAGGTGATCATAGTATTATTAATTTAGATTGTGTTCAATGAAATATTTATTTGATAGAATTGCCTAATTAATCATTTCAGTTTGCCATAACACTAGTCACATATATACTCTATTTATAAATGGTTTAAAACATTAGGGAGAAAGAAATAGAATTGCTGAATATATCAAGAAGTGTTATTGTCTTAAGGATTTGCCATCTGAAAATATACTAGAGTTTTTTCGATTATTGGATGGAAAAGAAGATAAAATGTTTTAGCTGGGTAGAAGAGTAACACATATAACATAGTTATTAAGTAAAATGCAGTTGTCAGACATCATAAAATAAAGTCCATACATTTAATCTTTTGCTAAACCCTGCGTACCTAATATAATTCATTCAATAATCACTACTGAAGTTGCCCTAAGTGGTACATTTTTTCAACTATCCTTCATGATTAAGGTTTAATTTTATCAATTTATGACAAATACAGCTTCAAAAGGTAACTAGTAAATGCTATCTAAATATTTTATACAAAAATATATGGATGGATAAAACTACATTTTTTATCAACAACTAATAATCTGGATTATTTTATTAAAAACTGAACCTATTTTCTGAGGAATCTCCATGCTATTTTCTATAAGTGCCTGCCCCAATTTACATTCCCACCAACAGTGTATGAGGGTTCCTTTTTTCCCACATCTTTGCCAATGTTTGTTATTTCTTATCTTTTTTTCTAAAGACAATAAAATAGAAATAGAAATAGAAAAAAATAAAACAGAAATATCATATGATCCAATAATTCCACTACTGAGTATGAACCCAAAGAAAATGAAAACAGTAATTTGAAAAGATATATGCACCCCTATGTTTACTGTAGTATTATTTATAGTAGCCATAATACAGAAGCAACCTAAGTGTCCATGGACAGATAATGGATAAAGAAGATGTGGCACACACACACACACACACGTGCACAACCACACCCACACTGGAATATACTGCAGCCATGAAAAGTAATGAGACTTTGCCATTTGCAACAACAAAGATTGACCTGAAGAGTATAATGCTATGTGAAATAAGTCAGACTGAGAAACACAAATACCATATCATTTCACTTACATGTGGAATCAAACAAAGTAAAACAGATTAATAAATAAACAAACAAAAAGGAGAATCAGACCTATAAACATAGAGAACAAAGTGGTGGTTCCCAGAAGAAAGGGGGAAGTGGGAGTGGGCAAAATAGGTAAAGGACTGTGGGAGATACAGGCTTCCAATTTGGAATGAGTAAATCATGGGAATAAAAGGTACAGCACAGAGAATATAGTCAATGATATTTAATAGCACTGTATGGTGACAGATGGTATCTATAGTTTCAGCGAGCATAGTATAATATACGGAGATGTTGAATCACTATCTTGTACACCTGTAACTAACGAAACATCGTGATTCAACTCTACTCAAATTAAAAAACTAAGTGGACACTTTGATCAATAAAAAGGTGACATTATTTTAATTATATTTTATTTAGTAAGAGATAATAACAAATTGGTTAAAAAAGAAAGTTTTAGGGCCAGATTTCCTGGGTTAAAAGACTGATTTCACTGCTTCTTAGCTGTAAGATTTTGTGGAAGTGACTTAAATTCTGCCTCATTTTCTTCTAATATAAAATAATTTGAATAGTACTTCTTTACAGAGTTACTCTAGGCATTAAACAAGTACCTTCAAAACACTTAAAACGGTTTCCAGAAAATCCTAAGATTTTTGTATATTTTATATCATTATCATTATTATTATTTTTGAATGTGTAAATCACAGTCATTGTCACCTTCACCCATGGAGAGGTGCCAGTTGCCTCAGAAGCCTGCTTGAAGTATTCCCACAAACTCTTCTGTCCCAAATTACATTCTTCCTTGAAATTGCTTCAATAATAATAGCAAGATTTTGAAGGGACATTTTCTGATTCCTCAGAATTGTTACTATATCCCCCCAAAGCTGAAAACAATAAGTGCAAGGTATATTCCCACATTTTAAAGAGGGAAGAAAGACATCTCTCACAAGGTTTGGTAAGATGTGGTTCAGCTCACTATGCCACTATCGACACATCCACCTGATGGTCAGGATGAGCAGAGACTTGAGAAATATGACGGAATGTTAAGACATTCATAGATGGTGAGTGCTAAGGGTTTTCTCTTTCTTTTTTAAAAATCTGTGGAAAATACTGAGCTAATGGGGAAGATATTTCCAAAGGGGGAGAGCAAAGAACCAGACAGGAGGAAAACCTGAGGGAAGAAGAAATCCAAGGAAAGCAGTTGTAGAAATTGGGGCCACTTGCTGGAACGGGGTGCTGGCATCATTTATCTCATTTTAGAGTTAGATGTCACTTTTATATCCTCTGTTTTTATTTGAGCAGGGGGAAACTGAATAAAATAACTAAAAGAAGTGTGTAGACTGTGAGAACAGCCTGTAGTGAGGTAGGCTGTTCTCTCCTGTGAGTTTCTGTGAGCTCAGTGGATACTGTGGTAACAAAGAAGGTTGGCTTGCTAGTAGTCAGCCAAGAGACTACTAAGCAGCGTCAAGATTCCAAGCAAGGAGAATTTGGGACTCCAGCAGAATATGATAGAGTACTTCTAAACTAGTCAAATGTGTGTGACACAATAGAAGTTATTTTTGGATGCTTAAAACTCAAATAATCTCCTTGAGGGAAAGCACAGCAGCACTAATTTAAGTAAGAGGACAATGTTTATTATTTTTTCCTTCATTGAGTTTAGGCTATGAAATACACCAGTTAAATTGTAGTTTTTATAAACTTACTATATATGAAGCACTTTTTCAAAGATTTTCAGAAAATTCTCCAAAGAATCTAGAAAATTTATACTCAATCTAGAGAAAAGAAAGGAGAGGCTCTATATTTCTTTGAGTAATGAAAGTAACCTAAAATTACAAATGCATCTCTTTTTTCTTTAAGTCATGTTCAGCCACTGTATCTACCAGTTTAGCTGGCAGAGTAGCTATGGGGGACTCAGGCTCAGGTCAAGTCTTGACCTTGTCAAGTATTGATTAGAACTGCAAAACTGTGACAGGAATAGGGAACCATTTTCTGAAAAAAAAAAAAAAAAGGTAAAAAAGAAGAACAACGGTCTCCTGAAACATTTATATAAAAGGACAATAAAAAAGCATGTGATTGGGCAACAAAGATAAAATTAATTTCCTCCATTTTAATTTGCCCGGACTCTGCTGTTGTTCTTACATGTTCCAATACGCAACACACTTTATTTTTCAATCTCAACCTTCCAACTGCTGGAATTAAGGATGCTAAAAATAACAGTACTAATTAATGAAAAATAGAAGGAACTATCCATCTTGCAAGTAGACCTTTAGTCCATAGTTCTTATTTAATTGTGTAGAAGTGACTATGTAGTACAATTTCATGACAGTTACAAAAAATACATGATAAACTGTGGTCTTCTTTGAGTTCTCTTTGGAGAAATAAGCAACTAAATGTTCTAGCTTTTAGTTGTTACATGTGCAATGTAAACTAAATTGGTAAAAATAATCTAAGATTTTTATTCTACTATACTTATGATGTCAATATTTAAAGAAAAAATAAAGAGAGTAGTAGAAATGTAGCAAGGAAAAATGCAAAGTCAAATATCAAAATGACATTAGAATTAACTAATACTCTTTTGCTGTAAAAGGCCAATTTAAAGCAGAAAAAAATCACAAGAAAACAAGATACTTCTCTTTAACCTATGCTTAATCACACATTATTTAGGAGAGAAAGCAAGGAAAGAGGAAAAAAATGACATAAAATATAGTAAAAATTTTAAGAATTAGAAACGAAGAAATAGGAAGGCTTTCAAATTCAGCATCTAGAAAAAGTAAAATATCAAAACTAATATAAAATCCAGTTGTTGAAATCACAGGGATGGAACTTAACAATATGGAGGCAAAGAAAATTATCCCTTTGAATTTTAATGTATATATTCATGCGAACAGATGAAAACAAGTAGTTTCCAATAAGGCTGCTTTCTCAGGGGAATTATGTGAAAGGAAGCTTTGGGCTTCTGGCATCCAAATGACAAATGAAATTGAGAAGATGGCAGATTCAACTTATAAAATGTGCCATTAAACATTCAGTATGAAACCATTAAAATGCATGATGTTATTTAAGAGGAAGAGACTAGTCAACTGCAACTGAGTTCTGCCATCACATTCCAAATGCTACATCAGCTGCCACCTGGCTTTGATTCCACCCCAGATCTGGAGAGTTGTGTGGTAGACAGTTTTTGTCCTGTGGATCCAGTTCTTCTGCTGACCCACATTTTCTATTCTATCCTTGGGCTCACTGTCCTCATTCTTCCTTTCTAGTGACTTCAATATCCATTAAAGTTCTCTTTCTAATGCCAACAATGCATACATGCCAACACAGAGAATGCAGGTGAACAACTCTGTATGGTTAAATATTCATTAACTGAAATGCTCAGGAAATGGGGCACCATGATTTATTGAAAAGGTCTTATTACTATTCTAGAGAACATACTTATACAGTGGTTACCATGTATCAGACATGACTATAAGAGCTTTATGTTTATTAACTCATTTGATCCTCCCAACAGCCCTATGAGTTCAGGACAATTATCTCTATTTTGCAGATGGAGAACTAGGAGACACAGAGAGGTTAATAACTTATCTAGGTTCATATCTAACAAAATGCAGACAATTTTGTTGCAGAATTTGGACTCCTGAATATATGAATCCCACTAGCTCTCAGTCTCACTAAACATCTTTCTCAAGTATTTGTTTATTTACCGCTATGGTGAGTCAATGGACTGTTTAATTCTATTTAACTACCTTGATAATCATGCAGTGTTTGGGAATCATTAAGCTGACAATGAATTCTCATTATATAATTCAATAATGCTGGAAAGAATATATGAGATATTGAATACACACTTATATTCTAAATAAACTTTCAGTTATATCATGTAGGAGGACAGGACAGGAAATAATAAAAATATAGTACTACATTTCATAAGTATACATTTTATGAAGACAAACATGTGAATGTATCAGCACAAAATTATGACAGAGAATGGTAAAGGATAAACAAAATGTGAGAAAACAAAGAATAAAACAAAAGAATATCTGGGGGCTGGTGAGGGAAGTTTCCACAGAGAAGGCACATCTGAGCTGACTATAAAATGTGACTCTTCCCCAAAGTCTGCAAAACAGAGACGATAATTTAAATTGAAATCTCCATAAGCTAATCAAAAGATACCTGTTAAGAGTCTGCTACTGCAATAAGGCAAAGGATACTGATAAAAAAATATAAGTAATTGTCCCAGGTCTAAAACTCTAAATCAAGAAAAAAATTTTTGAGCATCTATAGTAATACTTTCGATGTTATATCTATAACCCTTTCTTCTAAAATATTGAATGTAACTAAACAAATATATATTAAATAATTGCTGTGACTACAAAGTATTATTGGTAAATCACAAAGGAGACATAAGCCTGCTCTCTAAGAGCTCAAAACCTCATTAAAACAACAGATAAATTACACAGCCCCCTGATAAAAGGCAGACTCTGATAAGTCCCCTAACAGGACTTTGGTTAAGCCCAATTTGAGAAAAGATAAGGAAGAAATTAACTCTAAATGGAGATATATGTGGTTAGTGAGTTGGGGTAAGCTAATTTTAAACAGATTTATCAAGTGTTCAGGTTCTAAGGAGTTCTTACTGAGTTTTTACTGAGTATTCTCACCAATGCTCTATACAGATATTACTAAAGTCTCTACTTTAGAGATGAGGAAACTGCAATGTAGAGATGTTTCAGTAATATCCAAACTCCACACAGTATGGGGGAATCTGCAAAGTCTCACTACACTGCCCCACTCCTAACTAACTTTAATAACTCACTAGTGCAATGAAAACAAGACTAAGAAAATAAGGGACATGTTTGCACTGAGCAGAAACAAAATAACCATACTGTATTTGGTAATAATGATTAGAAAGTTAATCCATAAAAATGTAAATTAGTGTGCTACACTGATAAATAATGCATACATAAAATATATTTCCTCAGAAAGTTGGTTAGTGTACGGGAATGTGGACCTGCAAGCGATTCGCTATGTGAGTAGACACAGAGTATGCCATCTGAGCCCAGCTTAGCATGTAGGAAGATATTCGGAGGTCCAAGCACCAATAAGAGGAAAGGGCTGCTGACAATTTTTATTCTTATGATTAGAAGAACAAGGTGAGCTAAGATCTCAGTTCCAATCTAGGGGCTTCATTTTCCTGTTAATAAAAGCTACATGCAAATGAAGTAACTACTAATTATAAATACTCTAGATCTATATTCATTTCAGCTAAATCTACCTGAGTGAGAGTTTTGAGGTAGGATTTCTGAAGGACTCAAGTGGAGGACTTCATTGAAATCATGTGAGGAATACCTACATATGAATAAAAGGATGAAAAGACTGCACTCTTGAGACATAGTGAGTACTGCAAATGTGCTCTATTTCCTATAGGTATGTTTCAAAAGAGTTTTCATAAACCCCTTGATCTTATCTACTCTCCCAGGGAACACTTATATTTGGAAGAAACCCCAGGACAAAAGAAAGTTAAGTTTTTACGAATGTTTGTATTATGGAAGGATTGATAATCTGCTGTCTATATATTTGGCCTGGACTTTGATGCTCTGCTGGAAAACTTCCTCCACATGTAGAGACATGGAGTCAAGAAAACATAGTAGAGACAGCAGAGTTTGGTGTATGTTTCTCACCCCGATATTCATGGTCCCTTCCATGAGTCATTGACTTACATATAGCATGGGCTATGAACACATGGATCAGAGACTCAGTTCCTAAGTTCCTGTTCAATAAAGTATGTTCTCAGGCCTGAGATATAGCTAAAGGCACAGAAGTAGAAATGTTGTATGACAACATGTTTTCTCTTTTCCTCCTTCCTCTACATTCTGTTTAGAGCATAGATATCAACATTTGAGATTCATTTGGATTATGAGGATGGAGGCCACACTATGGAGGTGGCAAAGCATAGAGCTAGAAAGAGCTCAGGTAAAGCTGCTTCGTCATCACCTGATTTCTTGCCTCAAGAACTGTGCATGAAAGAGAAATAAAAATCCCTCTTCTTTCAGTTGTTATTTTGGGTCTCTTATTAAAAACAAACAATCAAACAAAAAACAAAAACACAAAAAGAAACACCTAACCCTAATTGATACTGTTCATATATCATAGAAATGTTGGAAAGGTTAATCACTACCATATCAGAAAGAGTTCTGATAGCTAGACTTATGTTTCTGTATTTATGTCCTGAAGAACCAAAGACAACTAATGAATGATTTAGTGTTAATAGGTTGATCCAACACTTCAATCAAGTAGCTAGCTAAGAGGCTATTGTAATAGACCCGGAATAAGTATGATAAGCACAAACTATGGAAATTGGACATTAAAATGGCATTTAGAAATGCCTCTACTCTATATCATATATTCATCTCTACATTCTCTACTCTAGATTCTATATTCATCCCTCTCCTCCAGTCTTGGTTCTAGTTTATTTACTTTGAAAAGTGATTTTTTAATCACTCCAGATATCTAAAAGTGCTTTTTTAACTGTTTAAAGTAAAAAAGACTACTTTCTTTTTTGAAATAGTACATTTTTTCTCCAGCTTCCTCTCAGACATCGAACCTCATTCTTCTTTATTCTGAAAACAACCCTATTTAACTTGTCTAGGATGCTGGACTGAAGGAGAGTGGCAAAGATAATTGTATATTTGTGTACAGGATTAGCAAATCTTGGGCAAGCTTAAAGGCTTTATGCTCTATTTAAAATTCAAGGCTGGTTTGTATGAAATTCGTCCACAAAGTGTAAACAACTAGGGGTTAGCTTTTATTATAATAATATTTTCCCACAGAACTGTATTCTTGTTAGTTTATATATTCCGAGAACTTCTATAAGAGATGGTGTTATATAAGAAAACGTTCTCCCTATTTTATTTCCTTTAAATGCAGTTTCCATATAACAGGAACATTATTTTGATTTCTTAAATTATCATTAACACATTGCAGTCTTTTTTTTATTTAAGTAACTATATAAAATGTATAACAAAAATTTCAAGTGCAAAGAAATCTTTTTTCCAGGTTAATAAGCACAGAAATTCTGTGATATAGTAGGTTTTAACCTAATGATTTTTACACCAAAATAATTTTTTTCATAGATTTAAATACAGAAATACCAGTTTTGACTACCAAACTTCAAAGATGAATAGTTTACTTATTTGTTCTTTCAATAAAATTTGTAAGTACCTGTGTTAAGGATCCCAAAAAGATGACTAAGATGTAGCTCCTTCTCTCTCAGGTTTCATAATGCAGACATAGATCCCATAAGAGAGGCAGGAGTACCAGGCTGTGGCAAATCTGACGAAGGAAGAGAAGGGGAGTCTAAGAAAAATGCATAGTTTTTTGCTAGTGCCTGAGGCAGAGGTTGTTTTGAGAGTAGGAATAAAAAATAATAATAATAAGGCTCAGCCTGGCAAGAGGTTTGTTTCAAAGTTTTGACTTGAAAAAAAGAGAGAGACAGAAAGACAGAGAGACAGAGACAGAGAGAGACCTGTCTGCAGTATAAAGAATGAAACGAGAGGGGAAGGCCTTAAAAGGAAAGAGAAGAATCAAGAGGCTATTTCAACTGTTCAGGTGAAAAATGAAGACCCCATGAACTAAAGCAGTAGGAGAGTACATTCGGGGATGAGACAGAAGGGAGAGATAAGAAGGTGGAATCCACAGAACCTAAGCTCAAATGAATATGTTGTACATATCAGGATCTGGAAAAGGAAACGAATACTATCAAGATTTCTACTTGTGATAAAGGAATATAAATCATGTCATTAATGGAATTGTAACCTTGAGAAAAGAAGCAAGTTTTAAGATTAGGTGGAGGATGAAGATTTAATAAATTCTTGAGTTTGAGGTACATGCAAAATACCCCCAGGTAGATTTCTAGTAGGCTAGCAGACACACCTCTCTAACAGTACAAAGTAACTCTGTCTTGGGAATATATACACAATCATGGCTTATAGAAAATACTATGTTTCTCCTTCCTAGCTTTCCATGATACTGGGCTCACATGATTTCATTCTAAAACTCTGGTTCTTATCAGCTATACAATTTTATAGTCCATTCTTCTTCAAATATTAATATGACTTAGTATTGTATCCTAAACTGGGCTGATTCTCCCAGCAACATGCTCTCTTTTCAAAAACTGAAATGCATTTATCATTTTAAACCTATTATTATGGGCACCTGGGTGGCTCAGGTGGTTAAGCGTCTGACTTCAGCTCAGGTCCTGATCTCACGGCTAATGAGTCTGAGCCCTGCTTTGGGCTCTGTGCTGACAGCTCAGAGCCTGGAGCCTGCTTCAGATTCTATGTCTCCCTATCTCTCTGTCCTTCCCCTGTTCACACTCTGTCTCTCTCTCAAAAACAAATAAACATTTAAAAATTTAATAAAAAATAAAACCACTATTATAGAGATAATATTAAGTCAATTTTGCCAATATTTGACTATTTTGATCTATACAAATGACAATTATAAATCTTTTTTGGTTTTTCTTTCTTTACAGAGAGAGAGAGTTGTACGTGTGTGCATTAAACGGGGTAGGGGAACAAAGGCAAAGGGAGGAGGAGAAAGTCTTTTTTTTTAATCATTTCAATGTTTATTTTTGAGAGAGACATAGAGTGTGAGCAAGAAAGGAGACACAGAATCCAAAGCAGGCTGCAGCCTCTGAGCTGTCAGCACAGAGTCTGACACGGGGCTCAAACTCACAAACTGTGGGATCATGACCTAAGCCAAAATCAAATCGTACTCTCAACTGATTGAGCCACCCAGGCGTCCCTATGTATGGTTAATTCTAATACATACATATTATAGTATTAAACTAATTTCAAAATACATAAATTAGATAGTACAATTTTTCATAAGCCCACTGATTCAAAATTACAGTATTAAGTGGTGATAATTGCAATTTTTTTCTATTAATGTACATATTTACAAAAGTGGTATTATACTATGTACTATAGAGACTTGCTTCTTTCATGCTTTCTATCACAGCAATCTTCTCTTATCAATATCTACCTTTTAATGCTTGCAAATAATTTCATGATTATCTTCATTCATCATTATAAAAAAGCATCTGAGTTTTTTTTAAACATTTATATTTTGTGCATGTGTCCAAATCTCAGGATAAATTCCATGCTCATAATAAGCTTCAGTCAAATGCATGTGCTCTCAGAGCTTCACCATGCTGAAACTTGCAGCTAGGAACATCTATTCTAAGAACATCTATTACCTGAACTGTGGTTCTCTATTTTTTTTTAACTTCTCCATCTTGGTGTCTGAAAGTTTCTTCAATGCAATGAGTCCCAAATAGATTGTTTTTCATTAAGTTATTTTTATTTTATTAAAAAAAATTTTTTTTGGTTTTCTTTTCTTTCTTTCTTTGTTCGTTCTTTCTTTCTTCGTTTCTTCCTTCCTTCCTTCCTTCCTTCCTTCCTTCCTTCCTTCCTTCCTTCCTTCCTTCCTTCTCCGTTTCCTTCCTTCTTTCTAAATTAAAATCCAAGTAGTAAACAAATAGTATAATAATGGTTTCAGGAGTAGAATTTAGTGATTCATCACTTACATGTAACACCCAATGCTCATCCCAAAACGTGCCCTCTTTAATGCCCGTCAACCACTTAGCACATTGCCTACTCGAAACCCCTCCAGCAACCGTCATTTTGTTCTCTTTAAGTCTCTTATGGATTATAACCCACTCTGTTTTTTATATTTTTCCTTTCCTTCCCCTATTGTCATCTGTTTCTTAAATTCTACATAGAGTAAAATCATATATTTGTCTATTTCTGACTGACGTATTTTGCTTAGTATAATACAATCTAGCTCCATTCATGATGTCACAAATGGCAAGATTTCATTCTTTTTGTTTGCTGAGTAATATTCCATCATATATATATATATATATACACACATATATATACACATATATATACACATATATATACATATATATACATATATACATATATATACACACATATATACATATATATACACATATATATACATATATATACACATATATATACATATATATCTATACACACACATATATATACATATATATATATACACACACATATATATACATATATATATATATATATATATATACACACTACATCTTCTTTAACCATCCCTCAGTTGATGGACATTTGCGCTCTTCCCATAATTTGGCTATTACTGATAGTGCTTATAAAAACATTAGGATGCATGTTACCCTCTGAATCAGCATTTTTGTATCCTTTGGGTAAATACAATTTACCCAAACTGCAATTGCTGGATCATAGGGTGTTGGGAGCCATCATGGGCTCACAGGTTGAGAAGCCTCCCTATGTGAAAAAGGCAGATGCTGCAAGGTCTCCTGCCAACCGACACCCATATGTCGGGAGCCATCATGGGGTCACGGGTTGAGACGTCTCCCTGTGTGGATAAGGCAGATGTTGCAAAGTCTCTTGCTGACTAAATGGCGCCCTAATATTATCTCCTTCTAATAACCTTTCAGGCCTGGACTTCTTGAACTGCTCTGGTTGGCCTCAAGGGATGTAATGCTCTTTTGTTTTAAGGCATATGAAAAAAGGGACCTGGAGTATGATGCCTTGATGGGTAACATGTGAATGAGAGTAGCCTGGCTAGAAGTAACCTCAAAGTTGCCTCTTGGGGATAGGTTACACGAATTGATCATACAGAATAGCAGTTATGAGTTGGCTAAAAATTAGTGTTATGTATGTAGATGTTAGGCCTCTATTGTGTAAACTCACTCACTCATAAGCAAAGGAACTTAGGCAGGCATTAGAGAATTGTGTCCTTGCCAAGGAAGTTACCCTTCCCCCATTGTAGTTTAGGAAGCTAGACAAAGGGACTCCTGACCTGTCTGTAGACGATTGGCATGGGTCTTAGGGCAACAATGTATGTGCCACCTGCTTGCTCATGGTTACACTAACAACCCTGCTTTCTTCCTGGCAAAAACAGGGTATATTCATTAGCTTAGGAATAGAATCTTAAAATAGCTAAGATAAGACTCTCCCTCAAGGTCTGGGGATTGACAAAATACACACTGTCCTCTTTCTTTAACTATGTTCTAAGAAAAAAGTAATGTTCACTGATGTAATGTAACTCACTGCCTAAAAATAAAATACTGAGACCAGCAAAGCAGAGTTGTCTGCTGGTCCCAGAGACAAAGCAGCTCCCTTGAGTCAACACCATTCATCCATTGGGGACCCCTGGACTAGCCAGAGCTGGACTCTGGCAATCGGGTAGTCCTATTTTTAACTTTTTGAGGAATCTCCATACTGTTTTCCAGAATAGCTGCACCATTTTGCATTCCCACCAACAAATATAAAAATGTTCCCCTTTCCACACATCCTCGCCAATATTTGTTGTTTCCTGAGTTGTTAATGTTGGCCATTCTCGAGGTGTGAGATGGTATCTCATTTTGGTTTTGATTTGGATTTCCCTGATGATGAGTGAGGCTGAGCATTTTTTCATGTGTCTGTTAGCCATCTGGATGTCTTCTTTGGAAAAGTGTCTGCTCATACCTTTTGATCATTTCTTCACTAGATTATTTACTTTTTGATGTTGATTTTGATATTTGATAAGTTCTTTATAGATTTTGGATATTAACCTTCTATCCAATATGTTATTTACAAATATCTTCTAGCATTCCACCGGTTGCCATTTAGTTTTGTTGATTGTTTCCTTCAATGTCCAGAAGTTTTTGTCTTGACAAGGTACCAATAGTTCCATTTTTGCTTTTATTTCCCTTGCCTCCAGAGGCATGCCCAGTAAGAGAGACAGCCAAGGTCAAAGAAGTTATTGCCTGTTTTCTCCTTTAGGATTTTAATAGATTCCTGTCTTACATTTAGGTATTTCATTCACCTTGAGTTTATTTTTTGTGTATGGTGTAAGTAAAATGGTCTGAGTTCATTCTTTTGCACGTGGCTATCCAGTTTTACCAACACCATTTCCTGAAGAGATAGTCTTTTTTTCCATTGGATACTCTTTCTTCCTTTATCAAAGACTAAGTGGCCGTACATTCGTGGGTCCATTTCTAGGTTCTTTATTCTGTTCCATTGATCTATGTATCAGTTCTGTACTGTCCTGATGATTACAGCTGTCTAAACAGACTTTTATTTCTCAATTTTGCTCAAGAGCACTATCCTCTTTCCAAAATAAATGTAAACCAAAACCAAAACCAAAATAATAATAATAATAATAATAATAATAATAATAATAATAAATAAAACAAAAACCCTGGGACTTATCCTGGGAACACTCCCTATCTTTTACCCTGCATCCAAAGAGAGCCTTTCTTGACCAGTTTCTGTACATTTTACATCTTTGACTTGTCATTAAACTGTGCCCCTTATCTACAACCCTGAGGTCTTTAAGTCCCTTATCAGATCCTTCCTGCATTCTCACTCCCTCTATAGACCTATGTTTTTTTTTTAAGCTGTTAAAGTGATCTTTGTATACTTAAAATATTTGTTGACACTCTATTTGCTATAGGGTAAAACCCAACTCTTTTAAATTCTATATAAGATTTTCCACTTCCTGGACCCTGCTAATCTTTCCTATTCCTTGCATCATAATTTTCGTCTTCACTCCAGTCGTATTGGACTAATACACCTTCCCAAATGCTGGCATCTCTTCCCCACTGGGTTTCATTGAATCCCCATACCTTCCTGGCCACCCTACTAACACATATAATTACCCGTCAATATTCAGCAAGTTTCTTATGCATCCTATCCCTTAACTTCCTAATAGAATCACTTTACTCTTCATGCCCAGCGTCCTACATACACTCTTTTCTATCAAACAGCTATTATGAATATTTAATTACCTATGTGTGTGCGTGTATATATGTATGTGTGTGTGCATGTACATATATTTTTTTTCAGTTGCCTCTCTCTCTCTCTCCCCCTCTCTCTCCCAGTACATATATGATGTCTCTTCTTCTCTACAATGAGGAAAAAAATACATCTAGTTTATATCTATATCCCTAAAATCTAAGTAAAGATTCTGACGGAATCCTTGCTGGCTGACTGGCTGGCTAAGTGGATGGATGGATGATGGATGATGAATGTATTAAAAAGATGATGGAGAAAGGAAAAAAGATCATAAAAAGAAGTTACCTGGTGATGAAAAGGGAGTGAAAATCTAAGAGTTCATAGAAAAAGAAAAGAGTGGGAAATTAATTAATGGTGTTTGTCAAAATACAGGTGTAAAAAAGCCCACAGAGTGGTGTATTACAAATGAAGAGGAGACTTTTTGAGGTGAAAATGGTCAGCGTAGACTAATGCACAGAGAGGTAAGTCAGGATTACAAAAAAGAAATTTTCTAGTCACTAGAGACTAATTTGAGTTACACACTGGGAGTGAGTGTGTATTCTGAGTCTTAACGAATATTTTAATCGATTGGTTACGATTAAAAGACTGTCATAGACATTGTCTCAATTTAGGGGAAAGAAAGTAACAAAATCTTGGCTAATATTAAATATTTTGCAATTGTTGCCTTAAATATATATTACCACATATCCACAAATTTTGTGTCTATTCTTTAGAAGTAAGATAATTACTTAATTTCAACTACAAACAATTCTAAATTAGAATATGTATTCTTCTGCTTCAAATAATATTTTCTCCTTGGAGATTACCACATATTTAAGCATGTTCATTTACTATGTTAAAACTATATATGACGCTTAGATACCTATCTAGATAGACAAACATTGGTACAGATAGATAGACTTACCTTTTGTCAATTTCTCTACCTTGCTACCGTGTATCTATTTAATTTGCCATTATTTTATCTATCTGTATTTTGGAAAATGTTATTATTTTCTCCACACATGTTACATTATTTTTTAAGTTTTTTGGGAATTCTACTGCTCCCTCAGCACCATATTGTATTAAATATTGTACTGATTCTCAAACTATTCAATTGACTATACATTTTCTAGGCAAATTTGGCTTTTACATAGTAGAATTTCAAGTGGACATTAATTCTCATTGATTCCCAAATCTATGCCCCAAAGGACTAAATTATTCCACAAGAACATATTTAAATGATTTAATTGAAAGTCTGTCAATTTATTTAAGTACTTTACTAAGGAGTTTAAACACAAATTAAAATGGAAACATTACATTAAGAATGAAATTCTGCTTGGGACACCTGGGTGGCTTAGTTAGTTAAGCATCTGACTTCGTTTTGGCTCAGGTCATGATCTCACAGTTTGTGGGTTCAAGTCCTGGATCAGTTGGATTGTGATTTTTTTCTCTCTCTCTTTCTTCCTCTCTGCCCTCTCTCTCTCTTTTTCTCAAAATAAATAAACATTAAAAGAAAGAATGAGATTCTTCTCAGACAATTTAAAAAGTATATAAGGTACATGTAATATGTGGCATACACACAATTATAATGAATTTATGTATATAATTATATATATACATATATATTTTGAGCATTAAATGAAATTTCACAGGATAGCATCCATAGAAAACCATCCTCCATAATATTTTACATAGAATAAATTCTCTGAAAAATCTGCTGCACTCTATATATTTCTGAAATTGACTTAAACATTTGAAAATTTATGTTTTGCATTTTATTTTTAATGTACATGTAAATATACATGAAATTGGTATCAACATTTTGCAATGGAAAGATAAACTGACCAAGATTGCAAAACAAGCATTTTTTACTTCCTAAGTCATTGATTTTCAAATATTTAAATTTTTACATTGAATTAAACTTAAACACAATAAAATTTATCTCCTTTCCTTCAGCAACTTTAGCCACTAAGAAAACACCAAAACACAAATCAAAACAAAAGATCAACAAACACATTTTTTTTCATCATTTTCCTTTTTTTATTTTTTTCATTATTTTCCCGGGCAATAGGTAAAGTTTCTACTTCGAAATTCCTTAATAGCTTCAGTTTGGTGATTATGGTCATACTGAAGAGATAAAGGAATTCTCTCCCTACACTGCTCTCATTTGTTTACTCCTGGACTTAGACATCATTGCCATTCTGGTTACAACATCATGGAAAATTTGCCTTCGCTGCATCTTAGTTTCCATTTATCCTCCCTCGTCTCTTTCCTAACATAAACACATTGATACTGAAAAAAATATAAAAGGGAAGTGGTAAGAAAAAGATTGATGTAGGAAAGAATAACATCAACACCATATTCTCGTATGTTTTGTCACTTTTTACAAGTATGTGGACACACACACACACACACACACACACACACACACACACACACCCCTCTTGCTTCAATGTCCATATGTACAAATTCAGATGTAAAGCACCTGGCCATAAGAGATACAAAATAAAAGTTTCCTACAGAGCTTTTTGAAAAAAAAAATCTATCCATGGTACTTCTTTCATAGGCTTTCTAATAATTATAGGTTTTTGTTTTTAGATACCAGGCCTGATAATCTTGACCTAGAAACCTTGTTTCAACGTACTGAATAATATTCAACCTTCCAAAGAATACTGGCAATAGTGGTTATCAAGAAGCACTTTAATGTCATTTTTTATTCTTTCTATCAAAATCCCTTATCTTTTCTTGCTATTATATTTTGATTGTGAAAAGATTGTTTCAGGGCCGTGGGTGTCTCAGTAGTTTGAGTCAGACTTTGGCTCTGGTCATGATTTCATGGCTCATGAGTTCACGTCCCACATTGAATTCACTACTGTCAGTGCAGATCTGACTTTGGATCCTCTGTCCTCCTCTCTCTTTGCCCCTCCTCTCTCTCTCTCTCTCTCTTTTTCTCTCTCTCTCTCTATATATGTATATATATATATATATATATATATAAAAAATATATATATATACACTCAAACTCTCTCAAAAATAAACATTAAAGACAATTTAAAAAAAAGAATGTTTCAAAGTTCAAGGTTCAAAAGGTCTAGTTTTTAACAAATTATTCTGTAATAAGCTAATAAGTCGATCAGATATAAAATCCTGCTGGAACTTCCCAGATTCCTTGAAAACCACAATAGACTTGATTCAAAGATTCAACGGGCCCCTCATTCATATTGGATGACTGCTTAGGGCTACCATCTGCTTCTATACAGTCATTTCAATGGTAAAAAAAAAATTAGGAAAGGATAGATGGAGGAGAGAAAGAAGAGAGAAGACTGATTTTCATCATGTCCCTATTTTACATCTGGTAATAAGTATAATGTAAGTAGTCTCTGTATTTATAGATAAGGAGATCAAAGCTCCTAAAATCTCAGAATGGCAGTCTGTTATCCACTCAAAATTCACATGGCAGGAGACCAGGAACAATCATATTTCAAACCTGCATGATTATGGACTAGATCTTTTAAGTAAAACAAAGAATTATTTTTTGTAGGATATGCAGATTTTTCTATACTCCATGCTAACACAAACAATCCCTAAGTGTGCACCCAGAATGTGGTTTCACTGACGCTGATTTCTAGCCCTGAAAAGAGAACAATGACTTAAATCAGCATGAAACAACTGCACTAAAGCTCTTTTTTCTAAAGTGCATTGATTGCCACCCACCCATCCCAGTGTCCCTCTTCACACTTTTAACCTAAGAATTTAAAGTGAAAATGGCCAGGTCCTCACCTTCAGCTTTGGGAACAAAATGCTAAAAAGTAGACTCTGTTTCATAAGATTTATCCTCATGTGAAAACTGTCATTATGCTGCTCTTTTCAGTAAATAAGCCTATTAGTTTCTTAAAAAGAAAAAGGTAACTTATAATAAAAGCTGTGGCAGCTTTTCTCATTCTATAAACATTGTTGATAATGATTGCTTATGGGCATGTGACTCTCCATGTCCAATCATACTACAAACGGAGAGATTTAGGGAGTCCTTCAAGTACTCTTATCCTTTTATTTCATTATATGGAGAATAAATCTTTAAACAATACTTTTTACAGAAACCAAGTGAAAAATGCCCATTGCCTAGTGTACTCTGGGGAAATAACAGAAACTTTCTATTGAATCCAATTAAACCATGCATTAATATGCTACTCACATTCGGAAAGGGGATATAATATCTCCTTAATCAGTTTGATTTTTCATTTTAATATACAAATAGTTAGGGGAAAATTATTTTATAGTCACTTAAAATTGTGTGCAATTTATTTTAGCATTTAGCTCTCACATTTTAGGCTAATTTGAAAACTTTAGGTATAAAATTATGCCACAGTTATTTTGTTTTTACTTCCATATTCTCAAGTATTAGGAAAATTAAGATATTCCACTATTTTCCTCAGTATTCAGATGTCAGTAGTGCTCTGATAAAAGGAGTAAAATATAAACAAATAGGAACAGTACTGAGAAGAGGTATATGTTTCCAAGGGCGACATAAGATGCTCTGTGGATATAAACATTAGTATTATGTAGAAAATATACTTTATGAAACTCATGGGCAGAGACATAGAAAAAATTTAACACTGTATTCAAAATTCATTAAAGTATGGCATTTAGGCTATGTTTCATCATACATAGAAGAAACTATGAAAGTATGCATAGAATATTTGCATGAAATATATGATGAAAAAATATAAGGGTCCTAAAATCACTAGTAAATTAATATAACCATTAATATTGTGATATGTCTTCTGTTGTTTATTTCTATGCCCAGGTATTTGTTAAAAATGTAGACAAATTGGTTTGGGTTATATATATCACCCTTCTATTTATATTATCCTAAATTATTCTTCTAAATCATCATTTTAATAATTGCATAAGATTCTGTAATACAGATATGTCATAATATATTTACCTGTCCTATTATTTTTTGGCCATTTGCGCTTTTTATAAGTCATAATTACAATTTACCCAATGAGAAACATACATTTAGGTGAAACTTTGCCTGTGTTTCTCCATTGTTCAGTAACAGAGTGATAAAAATGTGTTCATGGTAGAAATTAGTAAACCGTTCCTGGGATCTGCAAGGTTATCAGGTATCACTCTGAGTTTTCAGTGGCACTGCAGTTTGAAAATTTCTTACATAATTTCATGAATATTTCAATAGGAACATGAAACAGTACAAATTAGGGGCAGCTAGCCAATATCTTCATCTGAAATCAATCTTTGTAATGTGAAATCTATACTTCTTGATTTTATTCTAGTCACGATAGTTTAATCAACTTATTCTTAAAATATAAATCAGAAATTCCTACAGAGAGAAAGATATGCTTACATATAACTTATAAGAACAGTTTCTCGTGGCTTCTAACAGTTGGCTCTCTTGATTACAGTAACTTTGACAAGTGCTACAATGACAATATTAATGCGTTAATGTCATCCGTATCAATCATATCTAGCTTGAAGGGTCATTTTCAAAGTTAACAGCTTATGGCAAAGTCACAAAGTGTTAATGTTCGTTAAGTAGTAACTGTTCAGAAAATTGTAGGCTTATGGCACATTTAATTATATTTCAAACAGTTTTCAATTAGTTTTGAAAAATAATTAGTAAGACTGTTCCAAAATACTTTCAAAATGCATAAATATATTTCTATATGTGCTTTATTATTATTAATTATACTTATTCCAATATTCTGAATGTTAATTTGATACTCCATTTAAAAAGTTTATTACCATGCCAAATCTCAAAAAAATACTAACTTTATATATAATGTACTTCAACTTCTAAATAATTTTCAATTTTTAAATAGTAAGTAATTGGTAATCAAAACAATAATTTGATATAACATAAAATCTGGTTGTGCAATGAAAAAGTTATATGAAAGATGCATTTTAAAAGCAGAATGCAAGAAGCCAAAATAAACTGCTTTGAAGATACCATGTATCATTACATCTATCATTATGATTACAATATAATATATTTTGTGGAAATAAACTAGTTTTAAGAATTAATGATATAATTTTAAACCATTTTTAACTAGAACTTTTGGAGGAAAATTTAAAAGTTTGAAATGGAATGGCAGTTTAAAAAAGAAAGCATGAATGGGGAGCCTGGGTGGCTCAGTCAGTTAAGCGTCCAACTTCGGCTCAGGTCATGATGTCACAATCTGTGGATTCGAGCCTTACTTCAGGCTTTGTGCTGACAGCTTGGAGCCTGGAGCTTGCTTCAGATTCTGTGTTACCTCTCTCTGTCCTTCCCCCACTCATGCTCTATCTCAGAAATAAATAAATGTTAAAAGTATTTTAAAAAAAAGCATGAATATGTGGAAACGAAATTAAATCTTAGAAAAATTTTGAAATCCAAGTAATTTGGATTCCTAAAATAATCTTGTTTATACTCTGTTTTACATTAGAAGTTCTGCCTTCAGCCAGAACTTAGACCAGCACTGTGTACTTTTGCCACAACTTAGATAGGTTTAGCTTTCAAGAGCACAGTGAAAGAAAAATTATATGGGAAAAAATACTTATGAACAATTTCAAAGCATTAAAATTCTTATTTTATAGCATAATGATAAAAACTGCCTGGGGTAAAATTCTGCACTGCTACTTACTAGCTCTGGGACCTTGTGAAAATTACTTAAATCCTCTGTGCCTCAGGTTTTTCATATGTAAAATGGCGATAATAATAATTATTCAGGGTTGTTAGGCTAATTAAATGTCATAACAATACAGGAAGCATTTAGAACAGTTCGTGACACAGAGTGCTATATTAGTATTAGATATGATTACTATTGTGACGCTGAGTTTCTGTTATGCTCCACCTACAGTTACTGCCATGCACCTACGACATGCAACAGGACAGAAGAAAATGGACACCCGAATCATATATGTATATATGATTTACAATGTCTACACGCTTCAGCAGGAAATAAAACAGGTATGAAAAACGCATCAAGCTCCCTAGCAAGGAGAAGTTTAATACTTTTTGATTCCTAATTCCTATTTTACTCATCTACTTCTGCACCAGATCACTCCCCAGATCTGTGCAGATCACTGCTCATCCAGATCACCGCTCACGGTGTGCGAGCAGAACCGGATGTGTCATGTTGCTCCATATCCCTTTACTATTTACTTCGGTTTTCATTTGCTCCTCTAGTTTCACGAGATGCAGGTTAACACTACTGGTCTGAGCCCTTTCTTCTCTTCTTACATAAGCATATAATGCCATTAATTTCATTCTCAGCCCTCCTCTACCTGCCTTCCACAAATTTTGAAGGGATTTCTTTTTTTTATTCAGTCCAAGATATTTTTAGAATTTCCTGGAGACTATTTATTTGTCTTATGGGTTATTTGCAATCGTACTGTTTAGTTTCTAAATACTTAGGACTTTTCTAGATAAATATCTGACATTAAGTTCTCATTTAATTCTGCAATAATCTGGGCATATATTTTGAATGATTTCTATTCATTAAAGTTTACTGAGGTTTGTTTTGTGGCCGGGGATATGATATCTATAGACATAGATAAAGGTAAAGATTAATGTTTTATGTGCATTTTCAAATAACATGTATTTGGCTGCTCTTGAATGGACTGTTCTATAAAAGTAAAATCAGCCTACTTGGTACATAATGCTGGCCAATGAGATTATCGATTTACTACCTACTTTCTGAGAGAGCAATACTCAAGTGTCCAACATTCATTTTAGTTTCTCTGTTTTTCCTTTTTTCGTCATGTAAGTTGAAGCTCTGTTGCTAGGTGTATACACATTTAGTACTGGTATGACTTCCTGGTGAACTGACCTCTTCATCATTTTGAAATATTCTTTCCTTCACTAGTATTATTTTGTATTCTGAAATGTAGCTTGTCTGATATTAATATGCACACTCTAGAAAGAAATGTTGTAAATGAGCGTTTCTCACTTAACCATCATCTTTGGAGTACACTAATGTGACTTTTTATAACCTATGGGGAAACAGAACCTCTGACACTAATTTAATAAAGCACAGTATCTGAAATTCCATTTTTGGTAAGTTCTCCCAGATTCTGACTATTATTGTTTCTCAAACTTAGTTTCTTTTGGTGTTATGAATAGTTATCTGTTTTCTTGGCTATTTTCAGGTCATTTAGCAGATAATAAGGGTTTGGTTTAGGAGCTAGTCCATCTTATACCAATTATACCATTCTGACTTAATTCTCGTTAGAACCTGATTTTTATTACATATCCTTATTGTATAAAATATATTGTCATTTTACATAAGGAATACATGTGAGCCACACAAAATTGAACATATTAGCGTGACCTTTCACACTCAGTTGCAAAAGGAATACAGTCTAAAAAAAAAAAAGGTTATCAAATATGTCTGGATTTAGATGCTTTTAACAATATAATTTAAGAGCCTACTTAAATTGCAGCATAATATAAAAGAAAAAACATACAACTGGAAATGAGAAGAGTTACGTTTGAAACCTTTCACAACCTGCTGATAACCTCAGGGAAGACATTTAGTAGTTAAAAGACTCAGTTACTTATCAATTAATAAATGGATACATCAAAGCAACCTAAGTGTTCACTGACAGATGAATGGATAAAGAAGATGTAATGATATGTATATATAGTGGAATATTACTTAACCATAAATAAGAATAAAATCTTCCCATTTGTCACAAAATGGATAGACGTAGAGGATATTATGCTAAGTACAATAAGTCAGACAGATAAGGACAAATACTGCATGAGTTCACTTGTATGTGGAATCTAAAAACAACAACAACAACAAGAACTGAACAAACAGAACACTAGATACAGGAAACAAACTACTGGTTACCAGAGGGTAAAAAGGGTTGAAGGGAAGGGAGGTAGGTGATATAGGAAGGGTATTTAAGATGTACAAACTTACAGTTATAGGAAATAAGTCATGGGGAAGGAGTGTAACACAATGTGAATACAGACAGTACTGTAATAACTTAGTACAATGACAGAAGATAAATATACTTGAATGATCATGGGAATCATTTTGTAATGTATAAGAATATTGAATCACTATACATACTTGAAACTATTAGGATACTGTATGTCAAGTATACTTTAATTAAAAAAAAAAAAAGAAGAAAGAAATGGACATAATAAGACTACATGACTTTAAGTACCAAGAAATAAAGATTTACGTTAAGGCACAAATTAAATATCTAGAGTGAGAGCACTATGAAGTGTTACAATTATTTGCTTTTATTATTAAGTTGATTTTGTTTTAAGTTCTTTAACAAATGCTGTCAAGGGCCAGTTTCATCCTGTTAGGCACTGAAGTTTTGAACTGCAATCACATATTGAGGTACGTAATAATATCTAAGTTATAATAATGAGAAGCGTCGGCAACCTCTGCTTCCACAATCTATGACTTGAGAATGGCATTACTTATTTTTTTTCCTTTATCAAAGTAGTATCACTATCAAGTGCTAATAGAAATTTTTCCCAATATCTTTATTTTAATATTTTTAATCCCTTTGTCGCCCTCCCTTAGGATGTTATTACTTATAATTTGACATTGATGAGTGGTACTAGGATCAGGAAATAGCATGGTTAGTTTTCTGGCAGTTTCATGCTGTCAGTCGCATCAGTTAATCTCTGTTCTCACATGCCAGCTTAGCACTGCACAGTCATTTGAAAGACTCTATGTAAGAGTCTCCCACCTTCTTTTCTTGTTATAAGGAAGTTCCCTGAACTTCTCTGTCATTAAACGTTCTTTAATCTCTTTGAAAGTAACATGACCCACTGTATGGTTTCCCCTTTATTAATGCAAATGTTCCAGACAGTATCCTTAAATGTCTAGAATTAAATATTTTCTGTCAATTTCAGCAGATGGAGTTCTGTTCAGATAATGACAATGCTACTACAAACCTTGCTTTAATTGCCGTATTATAATCTCCAGACCTGAAAAGCCCTGGAGACCCTGACACATAAAATGCCTTTCAGCTATGCAGGTGTGGAATTCATTACAAGTGTGTTTTAAGTTAGGAATATATCTTGAACTCATTGAAAGACTACCAATGCCCTTGGGGTATTTGATAACTTGAGCTATTATTTAAAGTGTAACAATGCTGACATATTAAAAGAGAGCAAAGTGTAAGAGAGCATGTAATTATGAGGACACACATACATGCACACAGTCTTTAAGAGAAATAAGTGATATTCTTAGATCTTTTTTGTAAAAAGCAGGGAAAAGTAGTGAAACCTCTCTAAGATAAAAATCATTATCAGCAAAATGACACTTTTAACAGGCTTGATTAATAATAAGGGTAAAAGTGGACGTTTCTACCTACTATAGCATTAGTGCTCCACTTTGTTATATGTGTTTTAATGAAATTTAAAAAAAAGAGTATAAATGCTGTAATAATAATAAGATAGTAATAATATAGTAATAATACTAATAGTATAGGCCTGTAACATAACTGAAACACATTTATACTTTAAAACTTGAGAAAAGTTTCTCTTCAAAATACCCTTATCATGGACATAAAAACATAACCTTTGTTTTGCGGTCCCTATGCATGATATTCGTAGCTAAATCACTGGCAAATGCACATCCTGCATCAATCAACAGATTACTGATTCAAGTTCACACATTTCAACAGCAACAACAACACCACATGTGGTATGGTTTCCTCATTCTGTTGAATAATACTGAAAATAATTCTGGGACCAATGCAGGGACAGTCTCAGTGGATTTTTCTCTTTTTCCCTTTGTCGCATATTTAATACTTGTCCTCCAAATTAACTGCATGGGTCAGGATGAAAAAAAGAAGACAGAGCACAGCCATGTCAGTGAGTATATTAATTGGCCTCTGCGTATTATTTTTTCCTTGATGACTTAATTTAAAACCATTTTTGCTGAGAAATCTTTTGAAAGGGAACATGGGATTTTCAAAGAAAAGTTGTGAGACAAGTTGATCAAAGTGCCCATCAGCTGGAATAACATTTAACTGTGTGTGATCTGAAAATCTTCACAATGGAGCTGAATCACATAAAAGAGAAAAGCAGAATGAACGGTAAGCATGAACATGGCGAGATAGCCCTACATTGACAATCAAGCAATGGTTCTCAATGGTTCAATCAGTCTGCTGATGTGAAGTCCAAGTTGGTACTCCCGTTGACCTCTTCATATCCTGCCGAGAAGAGGTTTGAGAACAAAGCATGGACACTGAAATACAATAACAACAGATAAAGCATCACCAAGATTCCTTCATTGCTTATATTTATATTGACATACAAAAGGGCACAAAAAATAAAAATAGCACACTAAGTGTAATCTACAAGCAGAAAGTGGCAAAAGCACATACAACCACTTGGAATATACAAAAATGATATCAATCAAGCTCATTTATTTTTACATTAGAGTATGAATAAAAGTTACATTCAAGATCGCATGATTTCATTCCAGGTTTTATTACATGTTTCTATGGAGGAAGTTCCAAAATTAAAGTAATTATTTATAGAAAATTATATTGTTTTCTCCTAAAGAATACCCTACAGGGTTGTATTCCCATCATAAACACAGAAAAAAAAAATGCACCCACCAAGAGAAACCCCTAAAGTCAGCAAGAGAAGTTTCCTAATGTGTCTCCTTTAGTGTGTCCTACACATAGCTGGAAGGCATCAAATAGCTTCTTTGAGAAAACTCTATTAGCATTTCTGTGTCTCAAATACAGAATACTGATAGAAAATGGATAGACACAATACATCTGATTGCCTCAATCTGCTCTACATAATGGATTATGCAGAAACTGCATGGATGCTGCCCAAATATCCTCACAGTCTCTGCTCAATCAGAACAACTCAAGGTCTTTTCTTAAACTACATATATCTGATTATACTGTTCAATTTATATGCAAACAATATTATGTGGCCAAAGGGCACTTGGGTGGCTCAGCAGGTTAAGCATCTTGATTCCAGCTCAAGTCATGATCTCACAGTCGTGATATCCAGCTCCACATTAATGCTCCATGCTGACAGTGCAGAAACTGCTTGGGATTCACTCCCTCCCTCTCTCTCTCTGTCCCATCTCTCTCCTCTCTCTTCTCTCTCTCTTGCCAAATAAATAAATAAATTTTTTTTAAAAATTATGTGGCCAAGATGATTTATTATTATGTCATTAATTTTTTTTTTTTTTTTTTTTTTTAGTAAGGAGAAGGCTGTAACTTTTTAATAGACTTTGATACACAGTAATCAAATGATTTGCTCAGTGTCTCCTGAGCAGGTACAAGTTTCCTGCCAGTTCATTACTATGTGTTAGTTAGAAGGCCATGTTACATGCTGAACCACTTGGAAGTCTACAGAATATCAGTACCATTAGAGGAATGGAAATTTACTGGGTATAGATTCTGAGTAAATTTTTGTACCATATAACAGAAGCTTAACAAAATAAAGTTAGAAAAGAAAATTACTATTTTTAGTAGTGCCATTGTGATTGAGAGGTTTCAAATTACATTGGATTTAGGTTAACTGAGTCCTTAATATAGGCAAAATAATCCTCAGTATCTATTGATAAATCTTATTAAGTCAAAGAAATGTTGTAGGACAGGACTTGTTTTGCTTTTGCAAAATGGATCACATTTTTAATATAATCCAAGAAAATATGATCAAGAGGGGTAATTTTAAAAGCCTACTCATCACAAGAAAATTTTAGTCCTATTCTTCATGGTAAAAGGAATAAAATGACAGAAACAAGCACTGATTTGGGACATCCTCTGGGAGAAAAAAGTGACCTCCTGGTATGGGGTTATGGGATACGAAAGATAAAGTTTCCGAACCACGGTAACTTTTTTTTTTTTTTTTAAAGCTGGTTTCCTCCTTTACAAAATGAGGCTGTTTCATATTTTATGCTCACAGACTAGAGAAAGCATGCCTGTGGTAAAGCCATTGCAATGGGAAGCAGTTTATGTTCGACGCTTATGTGGGAATAACAAATCAAAACCAGATATATTTTGGTTTCAAAAGTATGGTTTTGTTATAGAAGATTTACTTAACGTTTGAAATATTGAAGTGCTATTGGCCTGGAGTTTGGATAGGAACAGAGAAAAGTTAACAGGTTATATTTTACCAAAGTATTGATTTACATTCTATGGAAAGCTCCTTGCTTGTTTTATGTATTTATTTTCTATATTCATGGAAAAACAAATCTGTGCTAAGTATAAATATCAAGTTATAGTACAAATGATTAATATAGAGTACTGAGAGTCTGAATGTCCAAGAAAACCTGAACTGAGTTCTGAGTCCAAGATACTTCTAAAATAAGCCATACAGAGAGGACCATTTTGGGCATAATTAAAATTAGCAACGTCTAGCTTAAAAGTTCACTCCTGTCCTTTAGACTAAAACCTATTTCACTGGTTGCAAAGTAAAGCTAAACTCCAGAATTGCATCAATTACTTTCTCTTGTAAATAGAAAATAAAGTAAATCCAAAGAAAACTTTTCATTCTTCCCTCTTGATGCCAATACCTGCATTAAAGATTAGAATTAAACTGCCTCTCCTATTCATTTGCTAGTTAAATTTTAAAAACTAATTTCCTAAACATTAATAGCAGTGTTTTTAAGTTATTGAGAAAAATTCAGTCATTTTTTAATTTTTGATATAAATCTTGCATTATATCTTTTATTTTTCATGTATGAAAAATGCGTGAGAATTCCATCTGTCTCTAGCAGTCACTGGACCATGCAAAGTGAAACACAAGGAGTGAAATAATTGCATTATTTTATTTCAAAAAGAAATGTCGTAATTACATTTTCCCCCTTGTGTGGACCATTTCCTGATATGGCATGAGCTTGGTCTCAAACAGTTGAATTAAAAAAATATAATTTGGAGAGGGATTTCTTGATCTCCCATTTACTGTGCTTTTCCAATGCCCTCATCCATCAGTCTGACTCCTTGTGGTGTCAGTATTTCCTTCTATGTAATTTTTTATGTAGGAGATATTAGATCTGTTCCCTAAATATTTTATTTTCCAGACTTTGAATACTGATGTGATTCAAAATCACTTAATTTGCAATTCATCTTTTATTGTCGTTAGGCAATAGTAAGAAGTCTGATCTAAAGATTATTGAAACTTACTGAACTTTCATTCAATGAATCTTAAAAAGAGCAACAATTAATTTACTTAAATAATTTACTGAGAAAGGAAAAGGTAATTATCTGGATATAAAAATTATATACATAAAATCTCAGAAACTGAAACCATTGATGATATTTAAAATATTTGGAAATGTAAAGTCCTTCTTGTTTAGTGAATACAGTTCTAGTACAGGATTTTCCATATAAAAACAATGCAGATTCAATTACATCAAGTTAGAAAAACTAAGCTGGCTTTGTTGTGCCAATTCAAAAGAAGGATAATTTTTAACAGGTTTTAAGTAAATTATTGGCAAAAAAATGGACTGACAATTTATTAATTCCAAATAGTCTAATGTTAATTCAAATATTTTATTAAAATAAATGTTATTTGCTAATAGAGATTTAAATTATACCTCTTAAGTTAAATCCTAAACTGTCTGAAAATTATCTATTATTGGGATATAAAGTATAGAATATTTTATAATATTGAAGCATTTTTCATTCCTTACATTTTCTTACTACTTTATGGCCAGATTTATAACCTGGGTGAACTACCATTGAACTGGAAAAATAAAATGAAACTACTTACTAATGAAGTAAACCTTAAATAGAAGTCTAAAAATGGTGATATAAATTAGTCTTATATTTTTTTTATAAACATTTTGATGTGTTGCTTGATAGAGCAGTTGCTCTTAGCTTTCTAGAATTGCTATGAAACTTACACAAAATATGATTTGTCTGAGTACAATGTCGTCTACAAACACATTATTTAGTTTTTAAAAAATTGGAGCTATGGGTTTGTGTTATTCCCAAAATGTCTATGATCAAAACCTAAGGACCAATATGATGGTATTAAGAAATGGGGGTCTATGGAACC
Source organism: Paguma larvata (assembly GCA_030068075.1). Lineage (NCBI taxonomy): Eukaryota > Metazoa > Chordata > Mammalia > Carnivora > Viverridae > Paguma > Paguma larvata. The sequence goes on from CM057826.1 coordinate 70,998,400, forward strand.
CTTAGATCATAAGGTGGAGCGCTTCTGAAGGAGATTAATTCCCTCATAACAGAGGCATAAAAGAGCTCCTTTGCCCTTTTAATAATCAACACAAAGTCAGCAGTGTGTAACCCTAAAGTCTTCTTTCACCAGAACCTCACCCTGCTGGCCCTGGATCTTGGATTTCCAACCTCTAGAATGGTAAGAAATAAATTTCCATTGTTCATAAGTTACCCAGTCTGTATTATTTTGTTATAAAAGCCCAAATGGGTAAAATGACGGACAAGACATAAATGTTTAAAAACAATAAAACAAAGTTCGTGTAATTGAAGACTGATAAGTTTCCTCAGAAAAACAAGTTTTATTTTAACTTTATAAAATATTCTTTTTATATTATGCACATCTCAAATAGTTATTTAGTTTTTTGAATGGTTTAAACACATTGATATACATCTCAAATTACTTTATTATTCAAATACTTAACAATATAAATGATTTTGAAATCCTAGTCTAAACTTATACTTAAGTACTGCCTGTTGATATTCTGGTTTTCCAAAGATCCATAGTTGTTTCTTTGGGCAGTCAGTTTATGACTGTCAAATCATCTAGGTTTCCATGAAGGCACAGATTTACAGTATGCTTTTTCGGACTTCACAAAGGAGTTTTATATAATTATATGGAAACATTAAGCTACTATCTTAAAAATAATTTTCCATTGGATACTTTTATTATCATGAATACTTTTTTTAAAATCTTGTTGCTTTTTACATATTTATATAGGATTACATTTCTTTGTATTTTTTAATCAGTAAATGGCAGTTTGGAGTTTTGCTTTTCTTCGTTTTGTTTTACAAGAAAGAGTACAAAGGCAAAGATTGTCATAGCTCCTTTTAGGACACAAAATTAAGCAAATTTGTATGTAAATGCTCAGGATATTTTATGTATTACAGTGGTTGATACTGCAGATACTGTTTACCTCTGGCTAGCATAAAAACATCATTCAGATTTTAATAATTCATTTCTTTTCTAACATGTGAATGCTAGTCAGTGCCAGGAAGTATAAAATATAAAATATGTAATATATTATATTATTATTTTAATACACTTTAAGAAGAAAAATTTAAGGGTAAAAATGTTTGAGAAATTATCAGTAGAGGAGAAAGTTTACTCAGCTATAACCCAAGTTTTAATTAAAGCCATGATTGATGACAAATGCCATCTTGCAATGTGACCTCTAGCAAGATCTACAGCTGTTAAATCAATTGAGAAGACGGTCTCCACTGTGTTCAAAGTAAAGCACAAAGAAGATAAATCATATTTAGAATTATTAATCACGTGAACATTATATTAATGATTGGAAAATCTGAAGACAAGCAAAAAAAGTAGCTCTAAAAAATGAAGTAAAGGAGATTTAGGGATGCCTTATTTGGGAAGCCATAATTTCCACATTATTAACCTAATCACTTAAAAAGAACTTTTCACTGCATTAATCTCATTTAATTCAAGATAGAGAAACACTGAATAGAGATGAAGCCCTATTAACTACACAATGTGAATCAAATACTATAGACAGAGCCGGATATGTACAAAAAAATATGGCAGTAAGCAGAGTTTCAAAAGACATCATTAACCAATAAATATCTAGCTAGGAAGATGTTTGCACTGGAGAACTTCTTTACCCACCACCTGTAGCTATATCTCATACACACATTTGATTAAGTCATTAAAAGAAAGCACGTGATTAGATGAGAATCATAAAAAGGGAAAACACACAGAAGATGCTCACAGTGTTTTGACACTGTTGATGAGGACCACAGGGCAGGTATGGATTTTATTATTTTTTTAAGGGATTTAAACAAAGGTCTCCTAGGAAAGCCAGCAAAATCAAGGTCAAACCCCTTCTAGAGCTCCCTGATCTAAGTCCATTAATAGAAAACAAAACATAACAAAACAACTGTGACACCTAGGAAAAAAAGAAAAGACAACCAAAATCATTGAAAAATAAGTTTTTAAAATAAAAGTTAAAAGGATATGAATATTATAGTTTGAAGAAGAGACACTTTTAGTATTCATCTTTAAGTATCGGAAATATTGTTATTTAGGCATCGCTGTGTATTCTCAAAAAGCAGAGCAAAAGGCAACAAGCTTAAACAGCATTGAGTGGGATTTAGATTATAAAAAAAAAAAGGAAAAAAAAAGGATGAGATTTCCTGCACTAGAAGTTGTTAAATCCAGAAATAAGGGACAGAAGGAAGCTGTACTTTCTTTTGAAGGTGTAAAGAATTAAGGTAGCTCTTCATCTGTCAGGAGAGTTTAAGGCAGGGTGAATGGATTAGGTGACCTTTCAAAATTACTTCCATCTCAGGATTTATGATGTCAATATAAACCAGCAGCCCCAAATGGAAACCCAGGCAAAAACCAATGGCTCTTGCACTTGTTTCTGCTGTTCCTTGAACACAGACATAGTCAAGTAACTTTCTAGAAAAACTTATAGTCAACAGTACAAGCTTTGAGGTCAGACAGCTTGGGTTCCAAGATTCTTGAGTATCAGCTTCTTCAGCCACAAAAGATGGGTAAGAGTTTACCTATATCATTGGATTGTTGAGATTAAGAGATGTGATATATAAAAGGAGATAGCATGCAGTAGGTATACCATAAAATTCTTCTCATTAAACTCTATTCTGCCATTATATCAACTATTATGATACAAAATGGTATCACTTTTAGGACAGCTTAATCTTTCCTCTTGACTACTTCCCCTTGTATTTTCTGTTCATTCCTTCTCTACTCTCAATAGAAGGTCCTACGTTTATCAAAACACACACAAACACACACACACACACACATGCACACACACACACAAACTTTTAACCAGGAAATTTCATCACGACATAAAGATAACACAGCCTCTGTTGATAATACAAGGAGTAGATTAAGTAGCCAACTAGGAAAATCACTGAAACATTGGAAAATGTGTTAAATATCATATTAAGGCTTCTTTTGAATGAAATGCATCATAAAATGCTCATAAAAATGTATCTAGTAAGATATTTTGTAAAAGTATTTAATGTCATAGTAAACTGCTATAATGTAAGCAGGAAAAATTTGGTCAAAAACACAATAATATTGGGGCATCTGGGTGGCTCAGTTGGTTAAGAGTCCAACTTCAGCTTAGGTCATGATCTCACTGATTATGAGTTCAAGTCTCACATCAGGCTCTGGGCTGACAGCTCAGAGACTGGAGTCAGCTTCAGATTCTTGTGCCGCCCTCTCTCTGACCCTCCCCTGCTCACACTCTGTCTCTCTCTCCAAAATAAATAAAACATAAAAAAACCATAAAAATATTAAAACATACATCCAAATACAATAGATTTTAGAAGATAAAGTACTCTAAAATATTACAGTATGCCTCTTTTTTATATGGCAGCAACTTGAATTTTCTCCTAAAGTTTATTTTTCCTACATTACATGGTTTATTAATAAAAGTAATAGCTTTTTTTATTCTGCCTTATGAATTTTTATCCATTCTCTAGTTTTACAGTCTTCTCAAAATGTCATCAGCTATTAATATTCTGGTTGTTCTTTTAAGAAGAATCTGGTCCCTGCATTTCACTTTTGACGTGTCATTTAGATATGCCATATATAAGTATACAGATTTAATAATATTTTAATGTTGACAAAGGTATCTATGTATATATATATATATATATATATATATATATACATATATCATCTTCAGATTTTATTACAAGATGTTAGTTGTGAAATGATCATAAACCTGACCTTGATTCTCCTTTATCAGACTTCTATTACAGTTCTATTAAAACATCTCATTTCCTTATTTTTGTTTTCCATAAAATCTAGAATTCATTCAGAGTTTTGCTTGTTAGTGTTATTGTCAAATAAGTCAATGACTACATGGATATAAATATAAAATCATATATGAAAATTCTACAAAGGATGATTTTAGAGTATATAGATATTTTTGGCAATTATTCTGCATAAATTCATTCATTTCTTGTTTACATGTATATATTTTTTCAAATCAACTTTTTTCTTTTTTTTCTTTCTTTCTTTTCTTTTTTTTCTCAGCACTTTATCTTATAAAGAGCATTTTTTTTCTTTGTGTCCACTGGCTATTTTATTTTTTTAATGTTTATTTATTTATTTTGAGAGAGAGAGCGAGCTGGGGAGGGGCAGAGAAAGAGAGAGAGAGAGAGAGATAGAGAGAATCCCAAGCAGGCTCATACCATCAGCATAGATCCTGACATAGGGCTGGATCCCGGGAACCATGAAATCATGACCTTAGCCAAAATCAAGAGCCAGATGCTTAAACAACTGAGTCACCCAGGTGGCCCCCACTGGCTATTTTAGAATAGAAGTGAATCATATAAGTTTCTCTACCCTCATTTTCCACTGATAAGGTCTCATTCACAGAGATTTCAGAAAATACTATAATAATCATATCGATAGAATATGAGTGATAGGAAAAAGAACACAGCTAGCAATAATAAGGGCCTCTTTCTTTTTCTTTCACCTTGAATACAATTCAACTAAAGTTTATTCATTGCTTCCTTTATTCCAGGCACCTGGTTGAGGAAACAAAGCCAAATATGACATCTATATTTCCACAGCATATAGCACTTATTTTATTTTATTTTAGTTTAGTTTTTCCACAATTTATTAAACATAATTATATTTCTCCCAGATAGACTGTAAGCTACTGGAGAGGAAAAGCTCTACTGACCTTTTGATTTCTACTGCCTATCAAACATTTCAACTTTTCTGAGTGACTGAGTCAATGAATGAATGGGCATCGAACTGAAGAAGAGTCTGTCTTCTAAGAAAAATGTTCTCTATTCTCATAACAGACATGTAAAGCCTTGGATAAGAATGTTGAATTTCCTATTCCCAACAGGAGTACTAGATCTCATCTGCTTTTAGTCTTTGCCTCTAACTTAAAATTTCAGGTAAACATAAATGAGAGGAGCACAGTTACTACTTATTTAATTTTAATTTATATGTTTATTTTTTGGCATTAAGTGATTTTGGAACAGTCATCACATCATTTAAATTTACCCAAATTACTTTTCCCTTTCCAGGTTTTTGTTTTTAGTTTTTATTAAATAAACTCCAAGTAAATACTGGGCACATCTCTATCAGTTGTTAATTTTAAGAACACATCCTTTAAGCCAGACAGAGACAATTCTGTACAAGTAATTATTGTACTGTCCCTTTTCTTGTTAATAAGTTCCCCAGATAATCATATCATTATTGCTGCTTTCACAGTGAGGCCTGACATTAGTGGAGGAAGCTGCATGAATACAAAAACTAACTGATAAAAAAAAAGTGATGAAAAAAACAAAACAATTCTGTCAGTCACCTTAAGAAATGTCACCCCCAGGAAAATAAAACTGAGCATGTAGCGCATACTGCATATATCTGCTTACATCCCTTGGGCCAAAAAAAGAGTCTTATTTATGTCTTTCACGGCTCTGGCTTACTGATCTTCTCTGGACCTCTTGACTGTCAATATTTTTGTTTGGGGGGAATACTTTTTCTCTTTCCAAGCTGAAAGAAAAATACAAGCTTGTTTTCTCCTTCCCTCCAGGATATAAAAGAAGAAAAACTGCAGTTAAAAAGAAACTCTTTTAAAAAGCAACTGCCACAAAAATAGGAAACAGACACATGGCACAGGAAGAATTCAAATGTTTGCTTATTTCATGAAAAAGCTAATGCCTCAGAATGTTGACTCCTTTCCCCAAGTACTCTTTCTATATTTATCATGAAGACGAATTGTCCTTGATTAAAAGGGTAAAGAAAACTCCAAAATCTTAATAGACAGTATTAAATAGAGCCATCTCATATTTATAAGGACTTGGGTCCAATTTTCAGGAAGAGATGATAAGTCACTTGGATGAGGACTTCTCTAAGGATGCCGGTTGATTGGCTAGGCTATTATCTTTCTTCTCTCCTCTCCAACTCAAACCAATTAAGGATATGGAACTGCCAGTAGACATCAATTGTAAAAGCATCATTATATCCTGAATTCACAGATTCCACATACCAAATTACTTCTAGTTCGCACATATGCATACATTCTTTTAAAATCTCTACCCATTCTACAATAACATCTTATCTGCCTACTGATTTTATAATGTATAAAAGATCCTATATAATCAAGAGAATTATGTCTGTTTAATCTGCTGCCTAGAGTCAAACTAGCCACTTCAAAGAAATATAATTTCTGATCATGTTTTTACTTTATTTCAAATATCTGAAAGTTAGAAAAAAATTCAGATACATACCGTGCAAAGTATGCATACTGTGCATACCAGAATCTGCCGTGCAAAGTAATAGGTTAATCCACACTTCCATTGTTTAAAATTGGCATGTTCTGTTAATCAACCAGAATTTCCTATGTTAAACATTCACATACAATATACTTTAGACACCGTCACATTCCGAACATGTTTTTTCCCACTAATCTCAAAATGCCATAAAGCTAGAGAGAAGTTCCATGATTTACAACAGAAAATCTTTTTATGTGTCCTTCTTCCTTCAATCCCTTGTAACAAGTAGATGCTTACACATGTCTCACAATTACCTGAAATGCACAGATAAAACTGGTACATTTGAGTACATTCCCATCTTATGTGCACTACTCTGAATTAAAAACAAATTCCACAATCTAAATGAAAAACTCTGCTATATCAGGAAAGAATTTTAATATCTCCATAGGCTTTTTAAATCCAACAATGTACATGCTAGCAAACAAGTTCAAATGCTCATGAAAAAGAGTATGTGTGATGAAGAACACAAAGAGAGTACAGTACCATTTTTAGTCAATATGAAGAAAATGCAAATATCCCAGATCTCCACATATATTCAAACATTGATTTAGAAACTTTAAGAATAAGTTCAAATCACAGAGGAACAATTACCTGAATAAAGTGAGCTACAGTTGGAGCTCTGTACCTGTGAAATTATTATTAGGATTTAATGGCTTGGCAAGATGAAGAGTTTTCTTGGTAAAAACCAAACATTTTGGTCAGGAGTTTAATGAGCTCAAAAAGATTCTTTACATGTCCAAAAAAGTGCAGAGAACATATGGCACTGGTTGTTACAATGATAATTCAAGACTTATTCTGAGTGTTATGTAAAAAGTCAGCAAACTATTAACATCTACTTAAACAGATAATTATAGGAAGTACTAGAGGTATGAAGAAAATATTGTCCCCAATTTAGAGTCTAGATAATACTCAAACTTTTATTTTTTGAAAAACATATATAGATTATTTCCCCCTACGTTCTCCAGTTCAGAAACTCTTATGACGACAAAAAAAAAAAAAAAAGGAGGAGACAAATAAATCTGACATTTCTTAGCTTCTGGTAGCTTATATTTTTATACAGAGTAGCCACTGAAATAATCATTTGTTTTAAAAAATACCATTAAGCACAGATTAATGAAACATACAATACAGGTGAAAAATAAATGCCAAGGGCAAAATTAGTATCCATTTACTAGAAATTAGAAAACACATTTTTAGCACGACTGTAAAATATATTTGGAGAAACAGTCTATATTTAGAATACTTAGTCAGAAAATTGAATAAGATAAGGAAAAATAATGTTTTCTCTTGCCCTCAATGCTACCACTTTTGCTTCTCTGAGTTGGCTGCGAGCTTTACATCTCATTAACTGACCCACACAATCATTAGGGCTGGAGGGCTAATAGATGCTTCTCTGTCTCACAATGCCTATTAAAGCAGTAGACACATCTTTAATGTGGTGTAACTTCCAATTAATTTTTAAGGTCAGCCTGTTGCATTGAAATCAGCAGTGGTACGTCAAGGCTACTAGCTCGTGAGTGTATGTCTAGCAGACCTATGATCTGCCACTCTCAAGCTTGGGAGTGGGCTACGAAGGCCATGGCTATACTTGCCATCATTCTTTCAGAAAATTTATTTGTAAATATTTTACAGTAATATATCATATACAGCACTAACATAAATATTAATCAATATAATTAATTTTACTATCAAGTGCCTCTATTTTTATAGCCCAAAAAATTTAACACCAATTCAGTAATACTGATTTTATGTAGTAAATTATTTAATTTAAAAATAAGTAGAAGAAAAATTATTTATTAGAAAGCTTTCTTCAAAGAATATTTGGTGTTTTATAGTTAATAAGATGTACTGATGTGTCTTTTCTGGTAAGAGGCAAAATAATTGAGGCTAGTATCTCATATGTACGTTTGACTATTCAAGTTGAGTAACTTAAAAGACATCCTTAATTGCCAATCTTTGCAAATAAAGTGTCAAAATAACTCTAATTTCTTTAAAAATAATTATTATTAACCATATTTAGAAATTAATCACAAAGAATTCATTATGTAAACTATAAAATAATGAACAATATCTATATCTTGTCTTCAAAACATTTGTTTGTGATCACCTATATAAGAGGCAGCATCAAATAAAAATGTGTAATGAAATTCTGAAATGCAGTTGATAACTTTACAGTGAGCAATTATTTATCTTACATTATTTACTGCAAATGCTAAAATCTTCTCATTAAAACATGTCTTCTGCTAAATGATAACATGTCTGTGATAATTAACCACAGTCAGGGCATTACCTCACAAACATTCATCTTTTTATCCTGTAGCAACAGTCAAATTGATTAACAAATTACTTTTTACACATCTGTGTTTATCACATATATACTAAATTCTTCCTCTAAAACTTGGGATTCTCCTTATGGGAGTGTTATATTTTTTTATTATTTGGGGTTCTTTCCATGTTGTTTTAAATATCTCAGCAAATTCAGTTGCTTTTAATAGACAATGTCAAAAATCAAAGTGATGGAAATTCTAGAGAAAACTTGGAAGATATGATTTTTGTCCTAAATTTGCAAAAGGTGAAAGTGGTATACTGTAATAGCAATAATTCTATGTTCATTGCTAGTACACATGTGTAAATCTCAGGATTGCATCATGAAGATTCAAATTGATTACTTGAACAAATACTTAAATCATTTATCAAACCTTACAACTAAGCCTAAGTGAATGGCGAATTAAAAAGGCGTTGTTACAATTAATGTGAAACTAAATATTCCAGATGGACGTATCTACTCAATGTAGACAAATTCACTTGTTATTTCACAAGTACAGATTAACCAATTCTTCTACTCAATGTACAAAAATAATTTTATGTTTAAAAGGAATCCCCTCTTTGGTCAAAATATAATTTATAGGCCAAAGAGTCATTAAAGTAGTTTGAATTTTCCAGCTTTCTAGGCTTTGAGTTCATGGTGACTTAAAAACAGACAAAAACTTGCTTTAATTTAAATAATAAAAATGTTCTGATTCATGCTGAGTATTAGTTACAGATATCCCTAGAATCGGGAAAAAAAAAAAAAAACCAAAACAAAATATGTAACAATTTTATAGTTTGTCTGCAAAATGGCAAGTATCCTCAGTGAACGAGAAACTATGAAGAACCCTCGAAAGATCAAGAGCAGATAGAACTTGATTATAAAAGAAAACTCAGGGGCGCCTGGCTGACTCTGTCGGTGAGGTGGCCGACTTCGGCTCAGGTCATGATCTCACGGTCTGTGAGTTCGAGCCCCGTCGGGCTCTGTGCTGACGGGCTCGGAGCCTGGAGCCTGAAGCCTGCTTCAGATTCTGTGTCTCCCTCTCTCTGCCCCTCCCGCACTCATGCTCTGTCTCTCTCTGTCTCAAAAATAAATAAACATTAAAAAAAAAAAAAAAAAGGAAAACTCAGTTCAAACATAAGCAAGAGAACACTTCTGAAATAAGGCAGAGATTGCAAAGGGGGCTCTCTTATCTGTTGATTTAATTAGGTAAAACCTGCCATGTTTACAATTAATATATAAGTATCTTGTATACATATACCTTGATCACCAAACATCTTTCATGGGTAATAGGGGAAAGAGAGAAGAGAATGGAAGTGAAATGATGCTTTATAAAGGCAACTCAAGATTTTAATTGACACTAGCCACTGACTGAAAAATATTAAAATCATTGAATATTCACTATTGAAAGTATTGAAAATTCCAGTATGTAAGATGTGTTAAAATATAATGATGACAATTCACTTTCTGTTAACGTTGGAGTAGTTGGCTAGCGGGTTAGAATAACCAATTCTTAAAACCAAAAAGAATACCTTTATACCATATATATATATATATAAGTATACATTCACACACACACACTCACATATGTGTGCACATACCTATTTGTATGTGAAGGCAAGGAACATCTTCAAAGGAAGTAAGGAAATGTGAAGCAAAGATCTCAGAGAGCAGAGTAAATACATGTGTACTCAGGATTTGGCAGTGCTTTCCTAGTAGGTATTTGGCTATGCATACCAGGTAGCTGTTAATAAGCTAAACATAATTTTGAAATGAACACATAACATTAAGTAGAGGCGGCAAATTAGACAATGCTTTATTCATTCCATAGACTTTGGCTGAGAACCACAAGTGCTAAATCTTAGTAGTAAGATTAAACAAAAAATAAAGTATTCTTTCCGAAGATTAAAATACATCTTCAAATTACTTGACTCTTTTATTGGATGTAGGTGATCTGATATTTCTAGTATCAAATATCAGTAATATTCAAAAGAAGATAACTGAGAATCTCAAATAACCTTTAAAATTTTTATTTAAAATTTCCGACACATAAGGAAATTAATCCATGTGACTGTAAATCATGAAACAAATCAGAGCATATAAGTACATGGATATGGATAAGGAATATTATAGCCATAAACTTTAAAATAACTATACTATATAATTTATGTAAATTAAAAGGTTATGGAAATATTAAAGTCTATATTAAGAATTTTGCCAAAGCACGATTAAATAAAAAATGAATATTTGATACTCAAAAACATAGTAACTGAAATTAAGAATAATAAAGAATTATTTTTATAAATATTTCTTAGTGTTTATTTTGAGAGAGAACACACATGTGTGTGAGTGTGTGAGATGCAGAGAGAAAGGGAGTGAGAATCTCAAGCAGGCTCCAGGCTAATAGCACAGAGCCCAACACAGGGCTTGATCTAATGACCATGACATAATGACCTGAGCTGAAATCAAGTCAGAAGCTTTAATCAACTGAGCCACCCAGGTGCCACAATACAGAATTATTTATGTAAGACTAGATATAGCTGAAAAGAGAATTTGAATTAAAATATAAACCAGGAAAATAATATTCAGAATGAAAGGCAAAAGACAATAGACTGGAAAATAAAATAAATACCATAAGACAAAAAATGGGATATTGTGATAAATATAACAAGTATGTAAATGGCAACCCAGGAGATAAGGAAGAGAATGAGGGAAAAAGCAATGCTTGAGACAATGGCAGGGAAAGTGGCAAAACTGATGGAAGACATCAACCCAAATATTAAAGAAATTTTAAAAATTATGTGAAGAAACCATACAAAGAAAAGCATACTGAGGCACTTCTAAAACAACTGAAAACTTAAGACAAAGAGGATATCATAAAAGTGGTGGAGAAGAGAAAAACAAACAAACAAGGTGGAGGCTTGGCAGAGTAGAAGGACCCTAAGGCACCTGGGTGGCTCAGTAGGTCAAGTGGCCAACTTTAGTTCAGGTCATGATCTCAGGGTCCGTGAGTTCGAGCCCCGCATCGGGATCTGTGCTGACAGCTCAGAGCCTGGAGCCTGCTTCAGATTCTGTATCTCCCTCTCTCTCTGCCCTTCCCTTGCTCATGCATGCTCTGTCTCTATGTCTCTCAAAAATAAAATAAAAACATTAAAAAAAATTTAAAAAGGACCCTAAGCTCACCTCATCTCATGTTTACAACTAGATATCATTCATATCCCAGTAAATAAACTAGAAAATGATTGAAAGACTAGCAGAGCAAATCCCACAACTAAATGTGGAGAAGAAGCCACAAGGGAGAGGTTAAGAAGTGTAGAAATGGTGACCAGGAAGGAGGGAGCTGCGGTCAAGGAGAGAGAAAAGTATCGGAACAATCACATAAAGAAAGTGGATTCCCCTAACATCTGGCCTTGAAAACAAGAGGGGCTGAATTCTGTAAATGTGTATTAACAGCAGGACTTGGATCCTGGAGTTCTAAAACTAAGCCAACTCAGCACTGGGAAAGCTGGAAAGCTGAGTGACACCCAGGTCTCACCCTTAAAGAGACAAGAGCCCAGTGAGAAGCAATATGGAAGCAACAGCTTGCACAATCGGAATGAGATCCGTTTATACAGATTTCGGTGCATGTTAGGAGATTTCTTTGGGAACGAAGGGGCTGACAGGTGCCACTTCCCTCTCTTGCCCCCCAGGATAAACACAAAGCTACATGCTGGAGGAAGTACTACACAGACATTGCTACTTAACCTGCTAGCAGTGCACCCCACCCACAACTTCTCCTGAGGATTTTCCCACTCCAAGTCTACTGACCTCAGCAAAAATTTTGTTAACCTGGTCCACATCCCTCATCTAGCTGCCTATACATAGATTCCTCAACCCCTGTTCAGTGCTGCTGCTGCACACCCAGATGCTGCTGCATGTCCAGGGATTTGACCTAGGACTAAGGACTCAGAGCAAATTCTGCAAACATGCTTCCCTATCCCCAAACCCTTCTGTGAATATGTCACCTTACAACTGGCCTACTTGGGTCTCACTAACATCACAGAGAGTAAGCATAGCCAATAACAGACAAAGAGTCACTCAAAACATCAGGGCTAACAGGAGAAGAAACTCGGACCCAATAATAGGACACAAGAAACACACATAGTAGACTCCTCTGAACTGTCAGGTTCTAGCGAACAGGAGACATTGCACTGCAGGGAACTACAGGACCTCTTCCTCGTAAACGCACTACTTTGAAGAGTAGAAAACAGAGCTAACATTCCTAACAGAGAAAAACAGACACAAAGAGGTAGACAAAATGAGGAAACATAGAAATAAGTCCCAAATGAAAGAATAGGACAAAATCACAGCAGCAGATCTAAGCAAAAGAGAAACAAGTAATATACCTGATGCATAATTTAAGGTAATGATCATAATGATATTCACTGAACTTTAGAAGAGAGTACAGGACACCAGTGAGATCCTTGACAAAGAGACAAAAAATAACATTATCAGAGATGAAAAACTCAATAAATAAAATTAAAAATATAATAGATGGAATAAATAGTAGGCTGAAGGATGCAGAGAACATATTAGTGAATCTGGAAGATAGAGTAATGGAAAGTCATCAAGCTGACCAGGCGGCAGACAAATATTATATAAAGAGATAAAGTCAGTGGCTCAATCAAGCATAATAACATTTACTTTATGGGAATTCCAAAGGGAGAAAGAAGATGGGGGGCATAAAATGGAATAATAGCTAAAAACTTCCTGAATCAAGAGAAGGAAAGAGAAATCCAGATTCTAGAGGCACAGAGATCTCCCAACAAATTCAACCCAAGGAAGTCCACGTCATGACACGTAACAATTAAAATAGCAAAAAAACAGTGATAAATAAAGAACTTTAAAGGTTGCAAGAGGAAAGAACACAGTTATATGCAAAGGAAACCCCATAAGACTATCAGCTGATTTTTCAGCAGAAACTTTGAAGGTCAGAAGAGAGAGCCATGGTGTATTCAAAGTGAAGAAAGGGAAAAGTCTGTAGCCAAGAATATTTACCAAGCAAGGCCATCACTCAGAACAGAAGAAGAGATAAAAAGTTTTCCAGACAAACCAAAGTTAAAATAATTCATGACTCGTATAACCAGAAAGACTCCCTGAGTGGAAAACAAAAACCATAAGGAAGAATAATAGAAATGGAAAAGGAAAAAAGCAAAAATAAACAAAAAAGTCTATCTGTAAAAATCAATCAAGGGAAGGAAGCACAAAACAAAAGGATATAAAACACGATACCAAGTATCTAAAATGTAGAGGGGAGAGGAGTAAAGAATCAATTCAAAATTAAGAGACCATCAGCTTAATATAGACTGATAAGCAGAAAATGTTCTAAATACACTGAACAGTAATCACGGATCAAAAAACAGTAATAGATAATAAAAAAATAGAGTAAGGAATCCAAGTCTATCACTAACGAAAACCAACAAACTATGAAAGAGAGAGAGAGAAGAAAGGATCAAAGAACAACTATTAAAAAACACACAAAACAAGTAACAAAATGGCAATAAATACATATCCATTAATAATCACTTTGAATATAAATGTACTAACTGCTCCAATGAAAAAACACAGGATGACAGAATAGATAAAAAAAATCATCTATACACTGCCTACAAGAGACTCATTTCAGACTCAAAGATACCTGCAAATTGAAAGTGAGAGGATGGAGAAACATTTATCATGCAAATGCACACACACACAAAAAGCCAACATGGAAATACTTATACCAGAAAAAATAGACTTTAAGACAAAGTCTATAAAAAGAGATAAAGAAGAACAGTATATAATAACAAAGGGGAAAATCCAATAATAAGATATAATAATGGTAAATATTTATGCACCCATTATGGAAGCATCCAAATACATAAAACAGGTATGAGTGAAGATAAAGGAAAATTAATCAATAATAATACAGTAATAGTAGGGAACTTCAACACTCCACTTACATTGATGGACAGAACATCCAAACAGAAAATAAACATAATATCAATGGCTTTGAATGACACACTGGACCAGATGTACTTAAGAGATATATTCATAACATTCCATCCTAAAACAGAAAAATACACATTCTTTTCAAGTGCACACAGAATATTCTCCAGAATATATCACATATTAGGGCACACGCACACCCACAAAACAAATTCAAAATGATCAAAGTCATATCATGTATCTTTTCTTACCACAACCCTATGAAATTAGAAATCAACCACAGGAAAAAATACGGAAGGACCACAAATACATGGAGGTTAAATAACATACTACCAAATTATGAATGGCTCAACCAAGAAACCAAAGAGAAATAAAAAAGTGCATGGAAACAAATGAGATGAAACACAATGGTCCAAAACAAAACCCCAAACCAGAAGAAATAAGGAAATAATAAAGAACAAAACAAAAATAAATGATACAGAAACTAAAAATAAAATAGATCAATGAAACCAGGAGTTGGTCCTTTGAACAGATCAACAAGCAGATACATTAAACAAACAAAGAAACAAACAAGAAAGAGAGAGAAAGGACTCAAATAAACAAATTCAACAATGAAAGAGGAAAGGTAACAACCAACACCACAAAAGTACAAACAATCATAAGAGAATATTATGTAAAACTGTATGACATTAAATTGAACAACCTAGAACACATACATTAATTCCTAGAAACATATAACCTATCAAAACTGAATGTATCAAAATTGAACCTATCGAAACTTAACAGATTGATTACCAAAGAGGAGATTGAATGAGTAATCAAAAAACTCCTAACAAACGAAAGTACAGGACCAGGCAACTTCACAGGTGAATTCAACCAAATATCTAAAGAAGACTTAATAAGTATTCTACTCAAACTATTCCAAACAAAACAAAACAAAACAATCAAAAACAGAAAAGGAAAACTTCCAAACTCACTCTATAAGACAAGTATCACTCTGATATCAAAACCAGATAAAAGCATAACAAAGAAAGATAACTCTAGGCCAATACCTCGGACGAACATATAAGAAAAAATCCTCAACAAAGCGCTAACAAACAGAATCCAACAATACACTAAAACAAATCATTCGTCATAATCAACTGGGATTTATTCCTAGATGCAAGGGTGGTTCAATATTCATGAATCAATAAACATAACACAACAAATCAGTAAGAGAAAGGAGAAAAACCACCCTATGATCATCTCAATAGATGTAGAAGGAGCATTTGACAAAGCACAACATCATTCATGATAAAAGCCCTCAACAAAGTAGGTGTAGAGGGAACATACCTCAACATAATAAAGGCCATATATGAAAAACGCAGCAAATGTCATTCTCAATGGGGAAGAACTAAGAGCTTTCCCCCCAAATACAGAAAAAAAAATGCAAGATTGTCTACTCTCACCACTTTCACTCTACATATTCCTGGAAGCCCTAGCCACAGGAATTAAATAACAAAAGAAATAAAAAGGCATCCAAATGTGTAAGGAAGAAGTAAAACTTTTAGTATTCACAGATGACATGTTACTCTATATAGAAAACTAAAGACTCAACCAAAAAGCTACTACAACTGGTAAATGAATTCAGTAAATGTGCAAGGTAGAGTATCGATGTACAGAAATCTGTTGCGTTTATATACAATAATAATGAAGCAGCAGAAAGAATAGTTAAGAAAAGAATCCTGTTTACATATGCACCAAAAATAATAAGATACCTCGGAATAAACCTAACCAAACAGGTTAAAGACCTGTACTCTGAAAATTATAATGATGAAAGAAACTAAAGACCACACAAAAAAAATGAAAAAAAAAAAACCAAACATGTCATGTTCATGGATTGCAAGAACAAATATTGTTTGTTTTTTGTCCCAAAGCAATCTACACATTTAATGCAATGACTATCAAGATACCAACAGCATTTTTCAGAGAACTAGAACAACAACCCCAAAATTTATATGGAATCACAAAGGACCCCAATTGCCTCCAAGAAAAACAAAGCCAGAAATACCACAATTCTAGACTCAAGTTATATTACAAAACTGTAGTGATCAAAACAATATGACACTGGCAAAAAGTTGACACATTCATTGATTTAAAAAAATAAAAAACCCAGAAACAAACTCACAATTCATGATTAATTTATCTTCAACAAAGCAGGAAAGAATTTCCAATGAGGAAAGGACAGTGATGATGGGAAAACTGGTTAGCTACATGCAAAACAATGAAACTGGACCACTTTCTTATACTATATACAAAACTAAGTTCAAAATGGATTTAATGCCTAAATGTGACACCTGTACCCTAAAACCCTAGAGGAGAACACAGGCAGTAATGTCAATGACATATGCTATAGCAACATTTTTCTAGATATGTGTCCTGACCCAAGGGTAATAAAAGCAAAAATAAACTATTGAGACTACATCAAAATAAGAAGCTTCTGTTCAGTGAAGGAAATGATCAACAAAACTAAAAGGCAACCTCTGAATGGGAGAAGGTATTTGCAAATGACCTATCTAATAAAGGGTTGGTATCTAAAATATATAAAGAATTTATACAATTCAATACCCAAAAATGAAATAACCTAATAAAAAATGGGCAGAAAATATGAATAGCAATTTCTCCAAAGAAGACACTCAGACGGCCAAGAGACACATGAAAAGATGCTCAACATCACTCATCTTCAGAGAAATGCAAAACAAAACTAAAATGAGGTATCACCTCACACCTGTCAGAATGGCTAAAATCAAAAACACAAGAAATGAGTGTTGATGAGAATATGGAGAATAAAGAACCCTCATGTATTTTGGATGGAGATGCAAACTTTAGCAGCAACTGTGGAAAACACTATGAAGTTTCCTCAAAAAGTTAAAAATAGAAATACCTTAAGAACCAGTAATTGTACCATTTGTTATTTTTCCCCAAAATACAAAAACACTAATTCAAAGGGATACATGCACCATTATGTTTACTGCAGCATTATTTAGAATAATGCTAACCAAATAACTAAACTATGGAAGCAGCCCAAGTGTCCATCCACTGATGAATGAATAAAGAAGAGTGAATGTCACTTTCTTTATTCACTCTTTGGTGTAAACACACACACACACACACACACACACACACACACACACACACACACCGGAATATTATTCAGTCATGAAAAATGGAAAATTTCCACTTTCAAGGGTGTGGATAGAGCTAAAAGTACATTGCTAAGCAAAGTCACTCAGTCAGTAAGAGAAAGACAAATACAATATGATTTCACTAATCTGCACTAGTATGTGGCATTTATGAAACAAAACAAATGAGCAAAGGGGGAAAAAAGAGAGACAAACTAAGAACGAGATAACTATAGAGAACAAACTGATGGTTACCAGGTGGGGGGTGCGAGGTGGGTGGGGGAAAGGGTGAAACAGGCAATGAATAAGCTTGTGATAAGCACTGGGTGATGTATGGAATTTATGAATCATGATATTGTATACCTGAAACTATAACACTGTATGTTAACTATACTGAAATTAAAATAAAATAAATGTCATGTCAAAAGAGCAAAAGTAAGAGTGAAGGCTGAATTTTTGACAGAAACAACAGGTCAGAGAATAAGAAGATGAATTTTATACTCAGTGTGCTAAAAGAAAATAATTTTCATTTAGGAATTCGAAATCAAACAAATTTCCAATTTAAAATTTATATGTAGTAAAAATGCCATGAAAAAAAAAAAAGCTGAAAGAAAATCCAGGACAAAAATTGAGATAATTTATTATTGGCATACCAACACTCAATACATTTTTTAAAATGTTTTAACATTTATTTATTTTGAGAGACAGAGAGACACAGACTACAAGCAGGGTAGGGGCAGAGAGAAAGGGAGACACAGAATCTGAAGTAGGCTCCAGGCTCCCAACTGTCAGCACAGAGCCCGATGAGGGGCTCGAACTCACAAACCGTGAGATTGTGACCTGAGTCGAAGTTGGATGCTTAACCGACTAAGCCACCCAGGTGCTCCCTCAATACATTATTAATGTGTTTTTCCTATATCAGAACATAAACAATCTCAAATAAAATCTTGTGGACACAGGAAAAAGATGAACAGTATAAAAAGCTGTGTATAAATAAAACTATAAATAAATAGTGCCTGTCTAAAATAAAAATGATATTGTTGAATTAGATTTGAGAGAATGAAGAAGCATACACTGTGAATATATTAACAAAATAAATTTAGTCCCACTATATGAATATTAAGAAAACTAAACATTGTGACCAAATGAATTACTAGAGAAAAACAGAAGCAAGTTAATGAGAAATATTTGAATCAAAATAATCAGAAATCAAAGGAGAAAAGACAAGTCTGTATTAATGTGGTAGATGTTAACACTTTTTAGTTATAAGACACCAAACCAAAAAAATCAAGCGCGTTTCTTTCAAAGGCACACAACATTACCAGAATTACCAATATTCTTAGACATAAAGGATACCTATCCAAATTTCAAAGGCTTGAATCATAAAATAGAAAATTTCAGCTGTAAGTCAATAAAAATTATACCAAATAATTTTATTCTTGAATTTTAGGAAACTATGCTTCATTATACAAAGCTCAAAGTTTAAACCCAAATGGGAATGAAAAATAATTGACCAAAAATAATTTTATAAGTTAGTAAAATTCAAAAAATTACATAAAGAAGATATTACTGTAATATATCAAAACTTAAGAGTTGAAAGTAAAGCCTCAATAAGAGAGATATTGAAAATGTTTTCAATTACACAAAAGGATTCCAATGAATTATATAATCATCTGTCTCTGAAATAGAAAGATGAGAGCAAATATAAATCAAAGAAATTACAAGATCTAACATATTATAGAAGCAAAAATTAATATTAAAAACAATTTTGAAAAGGAGTAAACAGAAATTACTTTATTTTGTATTTTGTCCTTGTATGTTTATAAAGATGAATTAAATTGCAAAAACTCTGGTACGTTGAATTAAAAAAAATAATTTGAAATATCAATTTCAAAAAGAAACAATAAAAGTGAACATAATTACAGAATTTATGAATATTAAGATGATTGTAGGATGTCATTAACGATTATAAAGTACCAATAAATTTGAAACTATTAGATGAAATGAAAAAAAAGGAAGATAAGTTCAATTTGCAAATTACACATGAAAGAAAAGAAAATCTAACTAATGTTTTAAAGAATGAGAATTTGTAATTAAAATCTTTCCCACATTGAAACATACAGGCCAGATAGCCCCAGTAGTAGGCTGTACCAGATGTTGAAGGAAAAGATAGATATGACACAAACTCTTCCAAAGGCAGAAATAAATGCAGATAGGTCTAATTGTTCTATGAGGACATGATTACCTTGACCAAAGCCTGACCAAGACTAAAAGAAAGCAAAACTATAAAAAACTGTTCTCTTGCAAAGTTAGTTTAATTTTGCAAGTTGCATATAGTTCATAAAAACTATATAAAAATGAGAAAAAAGAAACATGGTCACATTAATAATTTTTCATGAATTCAATTCACTGTTTATGATCAAAATTTTTGTACACTAAACTGTCATATATCTTAATTTTAAAGAGTATATAGCAAAATTTTTTTGAACACAGAAAACATTAGCTTTAATTTTTAAATGCTGAAATTGTTTTCTCCTTTCTAAAGGATACACACTGCCAGCACATGTACTCAATACTGAAATAAATGCTTCCGCCTATCCATAATTAGTCAGGAAAATGAAGTACACATATGATGCTGGAAAGCAAAACATAGCAGGAATACTAACAAAAAATATGAAACTTTTGTTATTCTCAATGATGATACTGTGTTGCAGCAAATACAAAAGTTTATATATTATCTATAAAAATTAACAAGTGACTACATAAAGATTCCTAAATACAAAAAAATGCAAAAAATTAACTTTATACTACATTTTAGCAGAAGTATATGCATACATACACACACCTGCATATATGTATATATGCAAGTTTGAGAGAAATTAAGAAAATCTAAAACAACATATCAGGATGTGATCTCTATTTTGCAGATAAGAATATTGAAACTCCCTGGTCACCTGGGTGGTTCTGTCAGTTGTGTGCCCTGCTTTGACACAGATCAAGATCTTGTGGTTCATGGGTTCAAGACCCACAGCAGGCTCACTGCTGTCAGTGCAGAGCCCGCTTCAGATTCTCTGTCCCTCTCTCTCTGCCCCTCCTTTGCTTGAGCTCTCTCAAAAATAAATGTAACTCAAAAGAAAAAGAATAAAAGAATGTTGAGACTCCTAGGCAGGATAATCATTTTGGCTTAGGTTGTAATTCAGGCTACCACCTCTCAAGATGGCTGGAAAACTTCTGTTTAATGATCTTAGTGAAGACACCAACATGTTCTTCAGACATACAAAAATAATAAAAATAATTAAAATTTTTGTTTTGTATCTTGCTGTATATTTTTTTTCAATTAAAAAAATTTCTTACGGGGAGAAAGATCTTCTAAACCATTGAAAACTACACTTTACTTTCATTTATTTGTTTCTTCACATTAAAAAAAAAAAAAAGGAAAGGAATCAGTGAATCAAAGCATGAGTAAGTTATGTCTGAAAATGATTCCTTTACAATTATGCCTATCCATTGTACACAGAATTTGTTAAAGATTCTGCATTTCTCTACTGATTGTAGCTTGAAATTATGACTTGTTGGCTGAAATGTTTGTGGTGATGCACAGGAAAAATGTAGAATAAAGTGAATATTCAAGCAAACATTAAGTGTTGAGGTTGAAAAAAATCAAGGTTGAATATTTGGCATCTAGGAAAACAGACTGAAAATGGAAAAGAAGTGTTCTTTAAAATGAGCAATATGTATAATTCTGACTCATTAGTAAGAATTGCTAAGCTTTGTTCCTTTTCTTACTTTTATCTGGACTTTCTCCTTTTATTTTCTCTATTGATTCTATTGATCTATGTTTAGATTCTATTCCAGTTTCTCCTCAATGTGAGGACTGTTCTAGAAGTTAGCCTTGGCTTATTAGTTTTGAGGTTCATGGGGCCTAGACTGCTTTATCTAATCTAGATATCACTGTGACACCCTGAATTCTTCTATTACTGGAGTGGGCAGAATCTGCCTGGTATTCACGGTCCTTAAATTATTCTTCCATGTTTTCCCTTAAGTAACTGTTGGCTGTTTTGGAGTTCCCAAGTCCATCTGTAGGCCTATTTATTTCTTGTGCATTTGTATGTTCCATTGTTCATACTATACAGGTCTTGTAACTGTCAGTAGCTTGTCCCTAGGTGATCACATATTGAGATTCTTGGAGATTGTTTGTGATCTAGTTATTTTATTTTGTAAATTTTGTCTATGTGAATATTGTTTTGCTACTCTATTTGCACTCATTGCTTCTATGGGGTGTTCAGAAATGCTTAAAATCCTTGCCATTACATTCTTCTCCTCAAAATCTCCCCCCAATGAGGAATAGAGATATATTTTTAGATAGTTCAATCTAAACCATCCAATAAAATAGTATCTAGCCACCTATGACTTATTAGGTTTAAATTTAAAATAAAGAAAATTAAAACAGTAATTTCTTAGTCACATCAGCCATGTTTCATGCACTCAATAGCCATCTGGACCTAAGGAGCCCTTGTGAACATAAAGGATACAGAATATTTCCATCTTCACAAAAAGTTCTATTGAACAGCAACAAATTAGAAATACGCAGTTTTACATACTTTTTCTATACATGTTGTGGTTCTCTTCCTATACATGCAATCTATTTTATTTCTTACAGTAAAAGTAAGTAACAAATTCTATGGGGTACCTGGGTGGCTCAGTTGATTAAGTGTCTGACTTTCGCTCAGGTCAGGCTCCTGAGTTCCAGCCCCGTGTCGAGCTCTGTGCTGACAGCCGAGTGAGCTTCAGATTCTGTGTCTCCCTCTCCTTCTCTCTCTCTGGCTCTCCCCTGCCAGCGCTCTGTCTCTCTCTTTCTCTCTCAAAAATAAACTTAAAACAACTAAAATAACTAGCAAATTTTATAAACATGATGCTTTATAGGAAGAATTTAACTCATACCTTCTTCACAAAATGCTTTGAAGTAGGGATTATTAATGTTATTGTTGTTATTATGTTTGTTGTTATTTTATATATGAATACTGAAGATAAATCCACAAACCTGTGATGCCTTTTGGCTGGCCCAGATAGTAAGTTGCCTATTTGAAATGGTATGCTCTTTTTTGTTCTATTCTGCAGTCTTTCATAAAGTAAAGCAAAGAAATTCAGCTACCAAAATTTGATGGTTACATTCCAAACTAAAGTTCAATTCCTCTGTGCTAATTCTGTTGTCAATTAATCATCTGCAATGACCAATTATAATTTAAAATAATATTCTAATAATATTCTAATGTGTCCTTTGGAAAAGGACTATTCTATGGAGATATTTGGTGGCCTTATTCAGGACAAATATTGCTTTCACCTCCCTCTTTATTCCGACTCACACCACCAGCTTAAATTTATAACTTAGTTTGCTAAAATAAATTTCTCTATAGCAAGGAGTTCCCCCAGAGTCTGATAGTCTTAGGTAAATGAGAAAAAAAAAAAAAAGGAGTTTAGAAGCATGCAAATTGAAGGACTTCATCATGGATGTTGGCAACTCACTTAAAATGCATCAAGTCCCTGAGGTCAATCTTGAAAGAAATGATGATGTGTTCAAAGTCAGTGTAACCAAGTCTGAGGTCATATTTTCATAAGGTAGTCAATTAAATATTCCAAGGTGTTCTTTTTTAAAGTTCATTGGAGAGAGTTCTTTTTAAAATGTTCAAATATTGAAAGTATTTTTGTCTTCTCCAACTTAGAGAGTTCAAGCTAAAACATATTCGTTATTTTTATTTCTATATTGGATTAAGCCTATAAATTCATTTTGAATCATCTTCTAGAATATATGTATGCACAGATTGTGCAGTAAATTTTATGTATATAATTCCTAGGCCTATGAGTGTGGTGGTAAAAACTTATACCATTATAGATGCAATACATGTGAATTAATGTATTAGATATAAAAATAGTAAGATAGCTCACTCTAGGTCAATTTTTTTTCAAAAATATTCTTTAGCAGAATATTAATATTTAAGATGATGTTTATCAAAGAAATAATAAAATTTTATGAGGATCTTCAAAATGTAAAAGCTAATTATTCTTTTTACTTTCAAGATATTATAGAAATAAAAATTTAAAACATTTTAATTGAGTAAGATTTTACAGCAAAATGTGCTTTTGAATATTTTTGTGGGCATTATAGGAAAAATATCTATTTTCTTTTGTCACTTGCTATGAAAATCTCAATACAATAAGAACCAAAATTATTTTAAAATGATAATTGGTCATTACAGATGGTAACGCAAGAATTAGAACAATATTTTGGATGTACAAGAAAAGGGCTGGTTCTCAGGTAAAGAATAAATATACTGAATGAATAAAAATTGAAGGCACAGTCATTTTGATGATTTACAAATTTTTTTGTAAAAATGTTTTTGAGAATCTACAAATAAGTTATTGAATTGGTTTATTACTACTTTTTATAACAGAAGTTAAGTTGTCAGAAAATCACAACAATGATTAAAATATAGTTTAACTGCTTATAGAGGAAACAGAGTGAAGCACTAGATACCATACATTACAGAAATAAATTACATGATATATTTTTAATATTTTACTTGCAACTCACACTAAGGATAGTGTAATAAAGTGTGTTTATTTCATAAAATAAAACAATTAATATTTACAAATTACTAAGGCTTAAAAAGTAATAAAATAATTAATATTTACAAATTAACTACTAACGCTGGGATGCCCTGTCTTCACTCAGTCATGGGAGAATATTCATGTCACGGTTGTGGAATGAACAAGAATCCTTTCATATTCATTCTTTGGATCTTTTCCTTTTGAAAGCTAAAACAGGAAAATGCAATTTAAAGAATAAGATAGTGCTCAATAAATTTTAGCTATGCTATTCCAAAGTATATAAGTGTGGGTTAAAAACACTTGCCCATCTCTTTTTCATCTCCATATATTGTTTTACTTAATGTACAATTCACTAACTTGAGAAAAACTCTTTAAATGGAGAAATACAAATGGTAAATTACACAAAATGATTTTTAAACCGTTAGGTCTCTTTTTCTCCCACATTTAAAATAAGCTTTCCATTACTAAAATCACAGTGATTTTTCTTTTTTACATTTTATTTATTGTATTAGCCATTAAATTTCATAAGTCCAAGTGTTAAAAATGATAAAATGAAGGTATAACAACGTGTAATCTTTGTACCATTCAAAAATGTATTTAATAGAATTTCAAGTCATCTATAAACTATCAAACATAAAACTAAAGCTTTTTTTCCCCCCCTAAAAGTTAGCATAACGGCATTCTAGATATCTAGGGATTGCAGGGTCAAAGAACAGAAAGTACTCTTCTTCTTCCGCATCAAAACACTATTCTCTGACCTCTGAGACCGAGTAGGACCTGAAGCATTCTGCAGCTACCCCTGAGTTAGTCCATTGTGCTTTTGGCTTTTCATTTTTTTCCAACCTAACTGAATTGATGTTTACTTACAAGCTGTTGTGGGTTTTTTTTTTTTTTTTTTTTTTTTCTATATATCTGACTTTTGACTGACAGCAAGTTTATTCAGTATCTGAACTTGAATAGCACTGAACGCTTCAGATACTCTTTTCTCTTGCCAGGTCTCTTCTTGGAAGAAGACAAGAATCTGTGAGTGTTGATTCTGAGGAAAATGCTTTCTATGCACATGTGATTTTTACTCATTGAAATGCATGACAAATGTTGAATAAATAATATCTTCAGATACAATGTGTGCATTTGTTCAATGTATACAACACTCCGAAACCTCTAATATCGTTATGGTTCTTGAGCATGTTTATATACAAATGAAGCATACTCGGTCAATCTCGGAAAACTGTTTATTTAACCTGAAAAGCTTGACTGCAGCCAATAAAAGCAAGATAATTCGCAATAAATACTGAATCTCCATTCTGACACTTCTATTGATTCTACAGTATTAAACTTTCCTTTTTCATTCTACTTTTTAAAGTAGAGTTATAGAAAGGCTTGAACAGTAAAAATTCCCTACAGACAATAGCTCTAAAATAGCCACCATACAGTAAACAGTCAGGAAGTTTAAGCATACTTCCCTATAGCACAGGTAAGTCAGCAAGTAGAAGATTAACATTTAATGTGACAGATCCCTATCTGTTTTCTGTGCTTTAAGGCAATGGTACTTTAAGTTGGGATTTTTTTTTCATTGCATTTTATGCAGAAATATCTCTGGAATTCACATATTTTAACATGAAGTGAAAGCGGTAACCTAGGTTAAAATGAATCTTTCTGCCAACTTTATGCAATTCTTAGAGCACACAGCATTGTGAATATTCACAAAGAACATTTTGCATGCAGCATTCAACAAACTTATTCAAGGAAAGAATACTTTTATAAAGAAGAATCAGTGGAGATTATTATTCACTTGAACACAGACAGTGGACTAAGGAATGGTACAAAAAGATTTCACATTAGTCTTCATATCCTTTATGTGTCTCACTTGTGAATTTTACCATTCTTTCTCTAAGTTTCAACTACTTGACTAGCATCGTGGGGACTTTATGAGTAAATGGGTCTCTGAGATGTCATCCTTATATTTTTCTTTTATGACTTGTAAGTAGTGTCTCATATTTTTAAATTTTTTAATGTTTATTTTTGAGAGAGAGATAGAGACACACACACAGCACCGGCAGGGGAGGGGCAGAGAGAGAGGGAGACACAGAATCCGAAGCAGGTTTCAGGCTCTGAGCTGTCAGCACAGAGCCCAGTGCAGGGCTTGAACTCATGAGCTGTGAGATCGTGACCTGAGCTGGCCGGAAGCTTAACTGACTGAGCCACCCAGGCGGTCCATATCCCATATTTTTGAATGAATGATTGGAAAGTACAGTGTGTAAACACTCCTGTTATGGACTGAAATGTGTCCGCCAGAGCCCACATGTTGAAACCCTAACTTCCAAAGTAACTATATTTGGACATAGAACCATTAAAGACATAATTAAGGTTAAATTAGGTCATAAGGGTGGAGTCCTAGTCCAAAAGTCCTTATAAGAAGAGCAAGAGATGCCAGAAGGTGCACAGAGAAAAACCCTGGGAGCGCGCAGCCGTAGGTGATTACCTACAAGCCGTAGGTGATTACCTACAAGCCGTAGGTGATTACCTACAAGAGGCTTCACAAGAAACCAACCCTGCCAGCTGGACTTCTGGCCTCCGGAACTGTGAGAAAACAAATGTCTGTTGTTTAAGCCCTGGATTTGGTCGTATTTTGTTATGGCAGCCGTAGGAGGCTAATACAATTCCCAAAGTGAACTTAAAGTATACATAAACATTTTTGTTTCACTGAGTTTGTTTTTAACATTTCCCTATAATTGTTAATTTCATTTATTGAATTAGACTAAATGCTAGAGAGCTGTGTCCAAGCAATACAGAAATTAAGATGACTTCTTAAATAAGAGATGAAATTTTATTTACTAGATTTTTTCTTTAATTTTCTAATGACGTCCGTTTCAAAAATCTCAGAGGTAGTAAAACTGTGTTTTCTTCCTACGTACAAAACAGTTGCTACTTACATAGCAATTGGCACTGTTCTAAAACATCCTGAAAAGAAAATAAAAATCCTCTACTCAATACTTTTTCTATTTCACTAAAATCTTTAATCTAAACCCGTTCTGATAAATTTTACATAATTACTTCATTCAGTTTTTGGTAAAGATAGTGAAAAATGGTTCACTAAATTGCATTAAGTTAATCAGCTCTCACCAGATGAAACATCTCGACAAATGCAAAGCATTGTAATTCTACCTATATACTTCTGTTGCAACTGTTAATGGCCGAAGACTTGGCGGGTGGGGAAGAGAATCCATTTCGAATTGAATTATTTCCAAAGTAACGGTGGTAGTTTTTGTATTGATAAATACTGACTATATAAAATGTTTGACAGTATGTTAAATAGTATAGCAATATTTTCCATTTTTTATTTTAGTTATTTACAATATTCTTTATTGAATTTACATATGAGAATAGGTTAGTACTCAAAACTACACAGACACTGTTATTTTAGATTTTAAATATGAGGAAGGCAATTTATTAACATAAGTCAAGAGAGCAAGTTTCCAATGTTCAGATCAGAGATGGGGTAAGAGTGAGGCCTCCCTGATATTTAGAGTAAAGTCACAAAGTAAGAAGGAGCAAGACACCTGAGGAGACAAGAAAGCTGAGAGAAATATCGCATTTGAAATCCTAACATGGGGAACAAGTGGCTCTGTATGAGAAACAGAAAAGAGGTCAAAAGAGCAGGCCAGCAAGGGACAAAGCTGAAGAAGCTTAAGACAAAGCAAGAAGAAAGGCCTCAATATGTGGCTCAAAGTCCTCAGAAAGAGCTTGGATATTAATGAGAGTACAGAGAGAGGCAAATTTTAAAGACCACATCATTGCTAGGGGTTGGAGGATGGGGAATCTTTTCTCTCAGAATTTAACAGTCTGAATGTCAATAAAAAAAATAAAAGGCAAATAAAGAATTTCTATTAGATCTCCTAATATTTTTATTAACAACTGAGATGATTAGAACTCCTATAATTTCACTTTGGTTGTTACCTGTCGATTGTCCATAAGATAAAAGGAAGAAAGAGGAGGAGGGTGAGGGGAGGAAAGAAGGGAAAATAAATGATGCATTATAGTGTGTTTCGTAAGGTAACCCAACATACAGCATTAAAACCAGAGATGATCCTACACTTTTTATGGATTCCATGCTAGTAAAAACAGCTTCTTGCTCTACAGCTTCCATAGTATAAAGGATCTCTCTAAAATAAATTGCAATTTCCCTGGGAGAGAAAAAGAAGTCCTAATGCATGTTCACTGTAGCTTAACATAAAGCTCACCATCTGGTGCTTGCTTGTTATTTGGCAATGATCTATAATGACATATTATAACAGATTTTATCTTTTAATTACTAAGTAGCAAAAGTGATTCCACTCTCAAATTCAACAGACCAAAATAAAACAGTTACAGTAATAGGAAAAGTGTTCCTTAAGACTGAAAAATTACTTTAGAATTCAAAAGTCTGTTTTGTACAATATTACTATTACTCATCGATATAGAAATTTATAGCAGAGGTTTAGAATGTTTCTTACTGCCTGCATTTTCGTGTTTTTTTTAATTTGTAGATGCTTTTCTGGCGGCAAAACCTTACTATGAAGGAAGAGTAAAGCATTAAAATATGTATCTAGAAAAAGAACTAAGAGTTGCTTTATACTTTAAAATTTATGTAGATGCATATTAATAAGGCTGCATCTCTATGTTAAGACATGGAAAACAAACTACGAATTTGATGTGTATTTTTCCCTAAGATATACCAGATGTGAAAGAATTAAAAATTAGAAATGGGTAAGAGATGATGATATCAAGACAGTTGATCCAAAAAGTCCCTCCCCAGAACATCTTTAAAAAACAGTTCTGATCAAGTAAACCCCTCATAGCCCTGGAGGTGTGCTGTTTTATCAGAAGTAACATATAGGTTGGAAATATATTTTTTTCACATGAAGCTGGATGGCTCGAGGAACATTCACAGAAAGACAGGCCAACATTTTCACTCTTTTAAAAGACATCGGTGACACTGATGTGTACCCTATCTGCTAGAAGTTGTCACATGGAGGTTCAGGGCAAAGTAATTTTGTCCCCATAAACCTTTAAGTTTAAGGGATTGAAAGATAAATCATAAAGTTATATAGACTAGTAGAAAGGGTTTTCAAAAATTATATGTCCCATCAAGCTTAATATGACAATGGATCTACACAGTATTGTAATAGCAGACTGTAGAATACAATTTAAATGTCTTCTAAGGTTTTTTTTTTGTTTGTATTTTGTTTTTAGTTTTTTTTGTTTTTTTTTTTTTTACATTAGAGCTGAAAGAGATAAGTACTTTCACCAGACTGTGAATTGAACAGCAAGTTGACAATAACATTTTGCTGCTTGTTCTGGGATTATGGAGATACAGCTTTAATCTAATGTAGCCATAGGCTATCAGATGGTACTTTTTTTCACTTATCTGAATCTGCAATTTTCTTCTTGGTCATAGAACTCCCAGTGCTCATTCTTGGTATGAAACAGCTTACAATGAAAACAGTATTGTCCATCCTCCCTTGGAGCTAGGTGTAATTAAGATACTAACTTCTATTCAAAAAGTAAGCAGGTTGCCGCAATTACAAAAAAACAAATTGTTTTATTCACATTCAGATGTCCTATAATAAAGAACTAAATAATGCTGTGAATATTTTTTTCTATATTGTGAAATCAGTTAACAAAAGTCAAGATGAAAAAAAGAAACCACACTGCTTTGACATAAACAATATCATTAATACATTTTTAAAAATCTGTTGATTCCCCTAATCATAGACAATAGTATTCTATATTTGGAATTGCTGTACTAGTTTTCTTTTCATAATAAGTAACCAATCACCAAATATTCTAACCATAGAGAAATAGATGTTCTATCAACGACAGACACTTAAATATCTATTTTCCACTCAGTCTTTTAAAAATACACTACCCTTGCAGCTTGGTGTGGCCATAAGACTAGGCTCTGAGATGTAAGTGGAAATAATGGGATGAGCTTCTTAAGGAAGGAACTACCTTTTGCTCCACATCTGCTTACCTTCTCCACCTCTGAAAAATGGTAACAGCAGGATCAGTCTCCCTGGAGTCAAATATGGAAGCCACCTGTTAAATCTGGCAGAACCATATTACCAACCCTTGACCACTGAGCCAGTAGCCAGGGGATATAAACTGTATTTTCCTCAAGCTGCTTCATTTATTACACCAGCTTTTTTGCAGAGAGAGAGAGAGAGAGAGAGAGAGAGAGAGAGGGAGGGAGAGAGAGAGAGAGGGAGGGAGAGAGAGAGAGAGAGGAGAGGGAGAGGGAGAGGGAGAGAGAGAGAGAGAGAGAGAGAGAGAGAGAGAGAGAGAGAGGAAGGAAGAAAGGAAGGATAATTTGAAAAGCCAAATATCTGATTCTTGTAATTTTGTAGTTACAGTTTTTTATTTGTGGAGAAATTCACTCATGATTCAGGTTGATTTTAGGATTAATGACCCAGAGTTCTCCAAATTTCCAGAGTCCATTTTTTTATGTCTGTTCTCCATTGCAAAATTCTTATACCAATCAAAAAATTAACAATCTTCAACTCTTTATCAGTAAATAACAGATATCAACTAATATCTGAATAACAGTAATGTGTTGATCATTTATGAAGGTGGTATTTTCTTGAAGTTTATTTGATATTTAATATACAACACAGATGCAATAAAAATATCACATATTGAATTATTCTGAATTTTTACAACATATTAACTTTACATCACAGATGAAAGCAAAACATAACATAAATCTAATCTGAAAGCCATACGTTCCAAGGTACCTATATATAACTAAAGCAAAAACAAGTAAAAGAATGATATATATACATATATATGTATGTATATACATATGTATATATATACACTCTATTAGTAATTAATAATCAGTATTAATTATTCCTATCACTTATATTAAA
Organism: Paguma larvata; assembly: GCA_030068075.1. Lineage (NCBI taxonomy): Eukaryota > Metazoa > Chordata > Mammalia > Carnivora > Viverridae > Paguma > Paguma larvata. The sequence continues at coordinate 71,029,682 of CM057826.1, forward strand.
AACAAATTTAAAGGGCAACTTAAAGTTTCTATTTGAATATGTGTATCTTAGATATAAGGTACCATCTCCAGAAAATAAATAGCAATTTTAGCAAGATGCCCCTTAAGAGAAAGCATTTTAAGGATTCTAATAATATATGTTCAAACAAAATTTTCAATGGTCATTGACACTGTCAGACACTTGTGATATTTTTCCTTCTGTTTCAGTGCTTATTTTTTCTTCTCATTACTTATTTTGTGTATTTATGCTTTCATTCATTGGTCTTTAAAAGTCATCACATAGTTTACCTTTTTAACTTTTTGCAAGTAAGTAACTCATATACGAATATATGAGTAATTCATATTCATATATGAATATATCTGCTCTATAATTTCTATCTCATTTATGTTTGTATTTATCTCTTTAAGTTTGTATTTATCCCTTTTGAGAGAACGCACACGCATACACACAAGGAAGGGCAGAGGGGAAGGAGGAAGAAATACTTCACACTGTTGACTTGGAGCCTCATGTGGGGCTTGATTACATGAACCATGAGATGATGACCTGGGCCAAAATCAAAGGTCCAATGCTTATCCAAATTTATTTCTTAATTTTGCTTTTGTCACTTGTCTTTTTTTTTCTTTTTTAGCATTTTGAACTGGGAATGGAATTTATTTTCAATTTAAAAAAATTTTATTGTGATTTCTTATTTTCCTATGTTCCATTCTAAGAAATTACTCTTTTCAAATTTATTTTATAGCATTTTAATTCTTTCTTTTTTATCCTTTTATTCCATGATCCTTACTATTTTTTTCTTTTTTCCCCTTAAAATCAGTTTTGATATACTACAAGCATTTACAAATCAGTGATAAATATGCAAGTTAATCCAACAACCAACTGGAAAAATATATGAACAGATAATTCACAAAGTATCAATGACTACATAGTCTTGAAAAGGTATGTCCTATGAAAGATTATTACTTAACAACTATGTGGAAGAATATCAATTACGAAGAGAAGAGAACTTGTGACTGATTAAAGGAGTTCACACTTTTTTATTTAAGAGATAGAGAGTGCAAGCCAGGGAAAGGGGCAGAGGGAGAATATGAATCAGGCTCCAAGCTGAGTGCAGAGCCCAACACTGGTGGGCTTGATCTCACCACCATCAGTTCATGACCTGAGTTGAAATCAAGAGTCGGATGCTCAATTGACTGATCCACCCAGGCCCCCTGGCTGAAGGTGTTTAAAAAATGATATTCAAAAATTAAAAGTTGTTACAGTTTAAGTTTTCCGTGGCTTTTACCCTCCTTGATAATGAACTCTAAAGCTTATGGGAAAGGATACTAATAACATTTATGTACGTTTACCCAGATTTATCTGTTGTCACCATTTCACCCATTTTTCTGCTTGCTTTATCTTCTCACCCCCTCTCTCTGTGTCATTTTCTTTCATCCACTTATACATGTATCTATCCTTATTACGTTTCATGTTTCAGTCAAATTTATTCTTCCTTGATCAGCTTCCAGTTTCATATTCATTTCTTACCCAATTTTTTCAGTTCTTTCATTCCTTTCTTTGGTTCAACCAAGTTTGTTTTATTTATTTCTGTTTTTTTCACATAATATTTTTGATTTTTAATTTCTGATTCAACTTGATTTTTCAAATCCAGAAATGTTTGGTTTAAGATACATAATACACTTTCAAGTGTTGTGTTACAGTTTTCCTCTGCCTTCCCACTGAATTGTATAGCATCACATTTATTTCATTTTGTCACCATTTTCAAAGAAGAGCAGTGTCTGATTCTCTGCATCACTGTGGGGAAGGACTGGCAATCTGTTATGTTCAAGATCTGGTTCAAAAGCATCCACTTCTGTCTCTGTAACCAAGTATGGTTAGTCACCAGATTTTTTTAAGGGGGAGTGAAGAAATAGAGGATGGGTGGTGTGACTTTTGATTAAAAAAAATCTCTTTTGCCTCTAATATCCTGAATATTTCTTTTCTTTTTGCTTTCACCAAGCTTATGCCAAAAACTGTCCCTCTTTTTTGTTCCTCTTCCCCTTCCTTCACCCTCTCCAGTGCACATTCTTAGCATCCAACATATCTTTATGAGTCTTGTCCTGTAATCTCTATTTTCATATAATAAGGAACTTTCATTTCTGATGATGGTTTGGGATTAATTTTAGACTCTCTGCTGACTGCCATCTCTCTTCTAAGCACAATTTTTCCCCTGAATTTCCTTTGCACTTCCAAAGGCTCACACCTGTGTGTTCACTTATCTCTTTGCTTGATTTTTTTCAACCCATAGATAATATCAAATTTAGATTATCTTTTAGGTATGAGGGGGGTATGTATTTTATATTATTGACTTCGTTCTTATTTCCTATTCTTGTGTTTTAAATGAGACGTTGAATTATTTTGGAATTAACAGCTCTCATTGCCTCAGCTACTGAGAACTCATGCCAATTTGCTAGCTGTCTTAGCTTTATGGGTAGAAAACTGGAAGCTGGTTTTGGAAGCCATGAAGGGTAGAAATATATTTAATTTGTCTTCCTTGTTTCATTTTTCTTCTCAAATAGTGTATTGTAAGTACAAGCTCTTACAGGTAAGGAGATGGATTAATCTCAGACCAATAGAGATTGGCTGTACTCTGGGTTCAAACTTGGGATTTTGCAGTAGAAGAAACTGAAGGATAAAATAAAAATAAGATATGTAATTAAGTTAAAGGAATTTAACTTCACAAATATATATGTATATGTGTGTTTGTGTACATATGTCTCTGGGTATGTGTACATATGTCTCTGGGTATGTATATGTATATACAGAATATATGTTAATATAGGGTTTCTAGTTTCCCTCATAATTAATTAACTTTTCAAAAAAAACAGAAGTAGTATTTTTCACAATTCACTTTTTAGATTGAGTATTAAAAGTCTGGTGAAGGGGCGCCTGGGTGGCTCAGTCGGTTAAGCGTCCGACTCCAGCTCAGGTCATGATCTCGCGGTTTATGAGTTCGAGCCCCGCGTTAGGCTTTGTGCTGACAGCTCAGAGTCTGGAGCCTGCTTCTGATTCTATGTCTCCCCTTCTCTGCCCCTTCCCATGCTCGTGCTCTATGTCTCTCTGTCTCTCAATAATAAATAAAAACATTAAAAATTTAAAAAAAAAAGTCTGGTGAATGACTGCAAGCACTCTACTAAGGTTTCAAGTCAATAAAAAACTTCTTATAGAAGCACATGCTCATTACCCGAACTCACTTTATACATCAGGTTCAAGGCAAGAAACATATGGTGCACTGAAACAAGGTGCTTTGAGGAGTATAGGAGATAACTATTCATGGGGAAGGATTAAGGAGAGCTAAAGAGGATAATGTGGTATAACAGGAAATAATAACAATAGGAAGACTTTAGAACATGTAGGCAAATCAAAGAGCTTTATGGGTTAGACGGCCTGAAACAAACTATGGCTGTTAGTAGCGGGAAAGAGAAAACAAACAAACAAATAAAAACCCAAAATATGAACTATTTCTATCTCTGAAAGAGAAACAGAAAATAACCCAAATCCAGTCTTCACCCTCCTTTCCCTGTCCCTCATCTCCTCTGATTAGTCAAATCAAATGAGAAACTGAAGGGCAAAGCCACCCGTTGATGTAGTTCATACAATCAATATCCTGAGGGAGAAGCAGATTGGGGGGAACAAATGGAAGAGATCCAGTACATCCACACAAGTTCACATCATCATGAAAAAGCTTACTATGAATATCATAACAACATCAAACAAATAAAACCTCTGGTCAGAAGAAAACTTTGTAATAAAGCAAGCATTATATTTTCCCATGTTGCACCAACGAATATTACCATCAGATTTACTTTACATCTTCATTCTTTTCTGTTCTGAACAACTTCTATCCAATATCCCTTTAAATTTATGACTGAACACAGCATACTCATTTGCAAGCTAATAGGGCTAGTGATAGGCAATATATGTTTAGAATTGGAAAAGAAACTCTTTGCAGAAACGGTATACTAAAACCAGTTCAGATTCTTCCATTTTACTTTGAAAAGAATAACTTCAATGAGGTGAATATATTTTGAATTTATTTTGCTAGGTCATTCAATACCAAAAACTCAAGCTCTCTTGGAGAAAATAACTACACGGTAAAAAAAAAAATTGTCAACATTCTAACTTATTTTTACACTAAAAATGAAGATGAAAACAAGGCATTTTCTGGAATGCAGCACTCATAAATTCTACGTGATCTATATCATATGATTTCCAATTATTTAGAATGATTTGCAATCCATCAGTAATTCAAGAGCAGGAAACTGAAAAATTATACTAAGGCTTGGAAAATCAATGACAAAAAATGGTTGCTATAGACTAGCTTTGTGTTACTGTACTTTTGTAATGCATATCAGTCCTAAAATTCAATGCATCTGCTACCTTCTCCTGCTTGTTTGTTTATTTATTTTGTTTTGGTTTGGCTTGGTTTCATCTAATATTCACATATGTAAAAGTGATTTAGGTAAGACAAGTGTGGAAAATTTGTGCTATAGTAAATATTCCAAAATGACAAATTAACTTAATAACTAAATAACTTAATAACTAAATAACTTAACCAACTGTGATAAAATGCGCTGATTCAGGATATGAAAAATTATAAAGAGATGATACTTTCTATGAAGGTGGAATAGAAAGAACATCTAACAATGCCAAGGAAAGAAGGAAAGACACATAAGAAGCACATTAAAAAAGATATTGCTTTGGGGTACCTGGGTAGCTCCCCCTCCCTCTCACTCTCCCCTGTTTGCTCTCTCTCTCAAAAACAAATAAACATTAAAAAAAGATACTGTTTTGGCTCAAATATCTACTTTATTAGTAAAATAAAACCAAAATAATTTCCCTCCATTACAGTGTCTCTGTAGATAATAAAGGCTGGTAACAGAGTAATTTTGGTGTAAGGCTGGCTGCTCTTCTTACATGCTACTCCAAATTATATTCCACTCAGCAAAGCATTTTGTGCCTCTTCTAGATCCCTAAATAAATTTTTCATCTGAAGGATAAATATAAAACTCATGGATTATAATGGAGAAGCAAAGTGTAGGTTATTATTTGCCTAGTGAATCCGTTTCAACTGCATCATGTCATGAATAATTGTTACATTATATCAAATAATTGATAAAAGAATGATCTACAATAAAAATCTCAGGTAACACCCCATTTAAGTAGTACTTCAAATACACAAATGTTCAAAGACCATTTCTATTAACAGTATTATATATTCTGTGTGTGTGTGTGTGTGTGAAGTGTACTACTCATAAAGATTTATGAACACTTCAATTTTCTTTGGAGATTTTCAAGATGAAAAAAAAGGGCAAATTACCTTTATATCTTTTGTATTTCATTTCAGATTTTTATATTCCTATTGACTGTACAGAGATGCACCGTGACATAACAAAAATTTCTCTAACGTTTTTTTCATGTAATTTGGCTCCAAAGCCAAAGTAGAAAATATATCTTTTCTATATGAAAAAAAAGTTAGGGGTGCCTGGGTGGCTCAGTCGGTTAAGCGGCCGACTTCGGCTCAGGTCATGATCTCACGGTCTGTGAGTTTGAGCCCTGCGTCGGGCTCTGTGCTGACGGCTCAGAGCCTGGAGCCTGCTTCAGATTCTGTATCTCCCTCTCTCTCTGCCCTTCCCTTGCTCCTCTCTGTCTCTATGTCTCTCAAAAATAAAATAAAAACGCTAAAAAATTAAAAAAAAAGAAAGAAAAAAATGTTAAACAATGTATTTTAGACACATGCAATACATATATTTTAAATACACACATTGAGCTAATTCATTTTACTAATAAGAAGAAAATAAACAAAACTTAGTTTTAGCCAAAAGCCAAGACCAGCTATAGCGACATGATGATTTCTAAAGCATGTGTGGGTTCAACTTTATTTAGATTAAACAAACAAAATCTAAAAGTGAATAAATATATATATCTTGATTTAAAAAAATGAGTATCTTGTCCAGGTGTCACATATTTGGCTTGATGATAATGGTGGTGGCAGGGTTGGGGGTGTTGGGGGACATAACTCTTCCTGCTGCCTACCATAAAATTCTTGATTTGCAGTTCATTTTGGTATTTAGTATTTTGGAGATCCCTCCAAATTTCACATGCCATATCAGATCTGTGTTAGAGGAAGAGTTGTTCACCACAATCAAGCTGGATAAAGGAAAACTGACACAAAGGGTAAGATACAGATGCCCAGCAGATAATCTATGTAAGTCTTCCAACTCACCATTGGACATAACAGTCTCTGCAGGTGATCACACATCAAGATTTGAATGTGGGAAAAAAGGACAAAGTGAAGATAGAATAAGTGACTTCTGAAAACAAAATCAGTTTAGCCTGTATTTTTCCTCTAAAGCAAAATTCAAGCTTATAAAAATTTGAGGATCCCCTGGTAGGAAGAGGCAGACACAGCACCCTATATTCAGTGACAAGAAAGTGAATGTTGTGTGAGATACAGAGACTTTAGAAGAGAGGTGAATGAAGGAAGAAAGCACTACATCCTGACTTCTCACTGGATACCAGCATCAGAAAGATCACTGACTATTTGAAGGGATTTTTCAAGGTGTCTTGAAGCTTCAGTGTCAGATAGTATTAATTTAGAATTTATAGAGCGAATTCTTGGATTAGGAACTTCACCGGGCTTGGGATATGGTCTTGCGTGGCTACTGATAATACTTGCGAGTCTTGATCTTCAGAACCTGTGTCAGGGTCTTTAAACTGTCTGTTGAGTTAACAATGGTAAGAGTAGCAATAACTTAATAACAGCCTAAAAGCCCTATATCTTCAGGAGCTTCCTTCTTAAGTTCCTAGCCCTCCTGTGCTTCATAGCATAGCAGCTAGCTTTCCCTAAGGCAAAGAATCCAAGGGACAGTGAGGGTTCAAGAGAGGAAGATACAAGGCTGAAGCCATGGTATTTTAATCTAATCTTGGATAAGGCATTTCTGTCAAGTCTACTATTATTCCTTTGAATTCAGTCACTAAGTTCAGGAAACACACAAGGTCAAGGGGTTTCACAAGGGCATGAATTCCAGGGAAAACTCATTCATAGATTTCTTAGATTTCCACAGCCTCTTAGAGAATCACATTTTAGTTCCAATTTTATAAAAACAGCCTAAAGTTACCACTGTAGCAAGTGAGGATATAATGATAAAATTAAGTGGACAAATTATCTCTTTACTTTTCTTGGCAGAGAGTCCCAAGCAGGACACTCAAAGGGAAGAGTGGCAGAGAGGTATGAAAGAGAGCAGGGCCCATTGCAGATAACAGAAACAAGAGCATGTATTCAGAGTATAGCCTGGATCCTAATAAGCAAAGAACATGAGGCTGAAAGGTTAAGTTAAAATACTGAAAAGGAGCCTCATGTGTCACCCTAATGATTTTGGACCTACTGGTTTGGTACTAATACAGCTAAAAGTATGAAGAAAGTGTATGGGGGAGGGCGAAGGTTATTCACCAGATGGTTAATTGTACAAAATTTGGATCTTAGAAAGATCACTCTGTCAGAAGAAAAGAGAATGGATTACAGGGAAACAGATAAAATGGTAAGGGGAATGATATGTGGTAAAAATTCCAAAAGGAACCTAACAGTTCTACAAAAAGTAAGGGATAAGAACTGAAGATGTTTGGGGGGGGGGTTTTTAGTTTGAGGAAGAGATGAATATAAATGTCATTAACTGACAGAGGAAATACTTTTGAAAAAGCAGATAGGGGATAAAGGTAAAGATTTCAATTTTGTACCTACTGAGTTTGCTATACCTTGGAATATCAAGATGGAAATATCCAGTAGAAATTTATGGCTCGAAAGATAAAAATATATGAGTTCTTATCATGTAGACAATGTTAAAGCTAAGAAACAAAAAAAGGCCACTGCCTAGTAAAAGTTAGGAAGGTGAAAGAAAGCCGAAATTCTAACATGTAAGAGATTAGAAAAATGAAAGAGTCTTTGAGGGACTATAAAGCTACCATAAGAAAGACAAGACTAGAGCCAGAAATGAATATTGAAGTCAAAGGCATACAGAGAATCTAATAACACTACAAAAATAAAAAAGGACAACAGAAAGTTTAGGTACATAAACAAAATTGATTTGTGTTATAATAAGAAACACTGCAATAACTACTTGGGGATAGTCCCTAAGGGATTAATGGGCGTAGGAGTAGACAGAAAGAGATAGTAGAAAACACAGTTTAAATCTTTTAAAGTTTGACTGGAAGTGAAGAAAAAAAAAGAGGGGAATAGAGACAGAGAGGGAGGAAGAAAGCTGAAAATTAACACTGAGGAGAAATAATTCAAAAAAGATTATATTCATTTTCTTGGTTTTTATATGCATTTTGTTATGTTTTCCTTTAATAAAATTAATCACGGTAGGGCATTTCTGCATGAAAAAAAATGAAAGGTTAATGGAGAAAATTAAAAGATTAATGGAGAAATAGGTCAGGTAAAAAAAAAGAGAAGGGACATATTTTGGATATCAATCTTCTAAATCTTGAATTATTCATTAAAATATTTCCTTCTTTCTCACTTCCAGCATAGATGTGGACTCAAATTGCTATAATGTGCATGCATCATGATTGTACAGTTCATGTGAAAGAAGAAAAAAGAGGGGTGATGTCAGCACTATGGCAGAAGAGAAAGCACCAGACCCTTCTTCCTCTCATGGTGAGGCTGAGGACCATACGATAATACAAGGACTGATTTTTTTTTATATAAGAAATCCAGAGGTGCTTGGGTGGCTTAGTTGGTTAAATGTCCAACTCTTGATCTCAGCTCAGGTCATGATCTTTCAGTTCGTGAGATCAAGCCCCCCACCGGGCTCTGTGCTGACAGTGCAGAGCCTGCCTACGATTCTCTCTCTGTTCCTCCCCTGCCTGTGCTCTCCCTCTCTCTCACTCTTTCCCTCTCTGTCCAAATATTTAAAGTTAAGAATATACTCTAAAGAAATCCATACATCAGTTATGAGGCTCTTTCATCCCAGATGAGGGTGAAACCAGAAAAACAGGTAGAAAAATGTGGAATATACACAATAGAATACTATTTAGCCATAAAAAAGAATATACTGTCCTATGCTACAGTATGGCTGAAGATGGAAGACCTTATGGTCAGTGAAATAAATGGTCACAGAAGGACAATACTGTATGATTTCACCTGTATGAGGTATCTAATGTAATCAAACTCATCAAAGAGGAATGTTGAAAGGTGACTGCCAAAGACTGGGGGAAAGGAAGAGAATGGTGAGTTGATATTCAATAGTTTTAAGTTTTAAGGCATGTGAGATGAAATATTTCTAGAAATCTTCTATATAACACTCTACTTATCATTAACGACACTGTATCATATACTTAAAAAATGTAGGGGCGCCTGGGTGGCTCAGTTGGTTAAGCGGCCGACTTCGGCTCAGGTCATGATCTCACAGTTTGTGAGTTCGAGCCCCGCATCGGGCTCTGTGCTGATGGCTCAGAGCCTGGAGCCTGCTTCAGATTCTGTGTCTCCCTCTCTCTCTGCCCCTCCCCTGCTCAAGCTCTGTCTCTCTGTCTTCCAAAAATAAATAAATGTTAAAAAAATTTAAAAAAAAATGTAAGAGGATAGATCTCATAATATTTTTACCACAATTAAAAAAATAAAATTATGTAAATCTTAGGTGGGGGCAAGAAGTGATGAGGAAAATCTAGTAGATTCTGAGCTTTCCAAGAGGGAGGAATAATTATTTTGCAACAGACTATGGAAGCCATGCCTGATATTTCTTAGATAAGATCTGAATCATGAAAGTGCCTTTTTTTATATAGCTTTTTAATTTAATGTCTATTTATTTATTTAGAGACAGAGGGGCAGAGAGAGAAGGAGACAGAGAATCCCAAGAAGGCACCACAACTGTCAGTGCAGACAGTAATGTGGTTTAGTCCCATAAACCGTGAGATCATGATCTGAACTGAAATCCAGAGTCAGTCAGATGCTTAACTGACTGAGCTACCTAGGCGCTCCCATCAAACTACCTTTTAAATGTTCCTTATTTCTGTGTGTGTGTGTGTGTGTGTGTGTGTGTGTGTGTGTGTGTGTGAGAGAGAGAGAGAGAGAGAGAGAGAGAGAGAGAGAGAGAGAGAGGGAGGGAGGGAGAGAAACTGCTTATTTATATTTAAATTGTACATTTATATTTTACTTTTCTATTACTACTTGAAAAAAATGGAATGATTCTTAAACTTCGGGGTAATATACTTCAGTCTAAATGATTACTAATTTTTTACTAATTACCTGAGGAAACAACAGTCAACCAGATGGATTAAAGTACTAAATGTAAAAAAAACAAAGAAACATAAAAATAGAATACCAACATGAATATTTTTGTGATCTTAGAATATGAAATTAATTCCTACACTGTATCCAGCACCCATGGAGGTGATCTTATTTTGAAACAGTGCTTTTGCAGATGTAATAGGGTTAAGATGAAGCTTAGAATGTGCCCTAAATCCAACATGATTGGTGTCCTTATGCAAAGAAAGAAATTTGGACACAGATCCATACAGGAAAGAAGGTCACGTGAAGATGAGGGAGAGACTCAAGTGACGTCAAAAAATGTATAAGGCAAAGAATGGCAAAAATCACTAACAATCACAAAGAGCTAAAAAAAAAAGCATGGAAATGGATTCTCTCACATCCTCTAGAAGGAACCAACCTGCCAATATCTTGTTTCAGACTTAACAGCCTCCATGACTGTGACAGAATGCATTTCTGTTATTTTAAAGCCACCTGCTCTGTGGTAAGATGGTACAGCAACCACAGAAAACCATAACAATTTCTAAATAAAGAAAAGGAAAAATATGCACAAAATATTGATTATGACACAATAAAAATTAAGCATTTGCTATACAAAGACAAAAAACTACAGAAAATATTTGAAATATTTAATGCAGATACAGGGTTAACACCCTTAGGACATAAGGAGTGCATAAAAATAAGATTAAGCAAAAACTCATTTATAAGAGTATGAATAGACACTTCAGCAAAGAACCAAGATGTCTAGTATGCATATGTCCCATCTCTCTAATAATTAAATAAAATGAGAAACAATTTTTACTTTTATATTTTAAAATAATAACAGCAAAAATGTGCATAACTTAGCTCTAAATACCCTCCATATCACTAACTCATTTAATACATAAAACTATGTGGTAACATAGTTATTGTAAGGCAGTAGTGTTATCTTCATGTTATAAATGAAAAAACTAGGGCATAAAATTTGGCAAGAGTGTCCTGAAATGGCCATCTGTACGTACCTCAGATTGGAAAGTAATTTGGCAAAATGTTTCAAGAGTTTTAAAAATAATCATAACTTTTGATGCAAGAATTCCACTTTCATGATTTTATTCTGAGAGAAAAGAAACAAAGTGAAAAACAAAGGAAAAATTAGTCACCTCAAATAGAGCTGAAAAATATAGAAGAAAAAACTAATAGAAATATAGAAATATAGAAAATATAAAAGAAAAAACTAATAGAAATATACACATATAGAATATATAAAAGAAAAAACTAATAGAATCAAATTGTGCTGACAGGTTAGGCAACAATAATTTTGTAAACACTCCTCAAAATTGGTAAAAATAATGGCTGCTGCTTTAAGAAAAAAAAATACATCTACATGTAACACATACATAAACACACACACACACACATAGAGGAAAATATCTAATAAGTTAGGCTTTGAACTTATTTTTTAAAATACCTTAATCAAGTGTTAAAAAGTACCAACCTACCAGTACACTATTTCCCACCGAAGTGTTTTGTTTGGTAAACATATGCATGGTAAACATAAATTTGAAAATTTAAATATAATTAGACTGGGGCTGCACTCTCAAGTTGTTCATAGGCCATAACTCTTAATATTTTGTGTTAAAATCTACCCAATTCAAACATTTGTGTCACTAGGTTCCTGCCGATAGCTGACATAGTAATTTCTAATGAAAACATGCTACATTAAAAAATAATTTAAATTCACTAAGGACTTCAATGATTAGTATAGCAAGAGATTAGTGAGTTAAATGAGATAAATACCTTATTCTATTTATTTTGAAAGAAACATTAAGATATGAGTAACTGAAAACCAAAGAAAGTTAAAAGTATTCTTTCATAAATTACGAGTTTTTACTTTTCTTTTGGAAATAAATTAGACAAAATTAATAAATCACGAAATAAACTGGACTTATTAAAAAACAAACAACCTACCCTTCTATTATGAATATGTCACCCTTCAGAGGTAGAAAAAGGAATGGGATTCAATGAATCTAGCTATTGGGAATGACAGAGCTAGTCTTCAAGCAAGGTTTTCATTCTAGTTCCAGTTCAACCCAAGTCACTGCAGTAACTAAATGTCGGTGGCATTGACAGCTACCATACCAGGACTGATAGGATATGATCTGGCTCTCTATCTTCACCAGCTCCTTGCAACAAGTATCTACCTCATGAAAACCATATCCAAGATGTTCTTCCAGTATCACTAAGACATCGTTTATTTCCTTCTCATCAATCAAATAATAACGTATACTTAAATCAATCATAATTGTTTGAGTGGTTTGTATGGTTTTTATAAATGAGGAAAAAAAATACCATGTCCTGGAGAATGAAAATAAAGTCAAAAATAAAATTTTAATTCTGAGCTGGGATTTCAGCTTATCTCTCTCTTATAGACTTTTCTCCAGTACTAACTCAGATTATGCAAACATAGGTCAAATTGTGAATGTTGTAAAGATATTGTCTGACTGTATGTTGAATGCTGGAATTCATGAGTTTGCCAAGGATATATGAAGTTTGTCAGTATTTTATTAAGCACTTGCATTTGACAATAAAATTAGGAAAATATTAGATATTGGTCAAGAGACTTAACTCAAAAAGAGGGTTTCTAAAATAGAAGTTCTTTGCAATGATGGAAGATTGGTTACGATTATGAAACGATGTCAAAAAGTAAGATGACTTTGTACAAACTTCCTAAAAAAGTACTTCCAAATATAGTCCACATATTTTCTTTGTTTCTTTTCTTTTTTTTAACTTTTTATTGTCAAATTAGTTTCAATACAACACCCAGTGCTCATCCCAACCCAGTGCCCGTCACCCACTCACACTCCCGCAAGCCTCGGTTTGTTCTTAGTATTTAATAGTCTCTTATGTTTTGTCTCCCTCCCTCTCTGTGTCTTTTTCCTTTCCCCCCTCCCCCTCCCCCCTAGTTTTCTGTTAAGTTTTACAAAGTTCACCTATGCGTGGAAACATATGGCATCTGTCTTTCTGGGACTGACTTATTTCATTTAGCATAATATCCTCCAGTTCCATCTATGTTGGAATGGCCAGATTTCAGTCTTTCTTATTGCCGCATAGTATTCCATTGTGTGTGTGTGTGTGTGTGTGTGTGTGTGTGTGTGTGTGTGTGTATGTATACGTATATATACCACATCTTCTTTATCCATTCATCAGTTGATGGACACTTAGTCTTTTTCCATGATTTGGCTATTGTTGAAAGTGCTGCTATAAACATCGGGGTACACGTGCCCCTATGCATCAGCACTCCTGTATCTCTTGGGTAGAATCCTAGCAGTGCTACTGCTGGGTCATAGGGAGGTTCCTCAAAAAAAAATGAAAATAGAACTACTCTTTGTTTATTTTCCACATTACCAGTGGGGTTATATAATTTATATGACCTATTGTTAGGGTACATATGAGATAATTTCCCCTCCTTTTCTCTAGAGAGCATAACTGCATAAAAAAGGAATCTACCTGCAGTTTACTGCCATAATGTTACTTGCAAAAGTAACAATTCATCTGCTATGCATTCTAATACTATTAATGTAAATTTGAACTTATGAATGAAGAAGAAGGATTTGAAACTCAACGATCTCCTAGCTCATCCTCTGGTAGGTACCACTTACATTTAGGAAAGAATCCAGAATGTAAGTTAGATGGAAAATATTCTTCTCTGCATCAGTGGCAGTGAGAAATAACAGACAGTAACAACCACACTATCTTCAAGCAAATTCCAGAGTGTTGAGTCCAATATGAGCATGTTTGCCCGACAGAGACACTGTTCAAATGATGCATTCATCTGCTTCAACTCACCACTGCCATACACACTTTCAAAACTTCTCCTAGGCTATCCACCACTATTGAAATGATACCTTTCCATCTGTTTTTATTCCACATCCCCCAAATAACCTATAATCATAAACAAATGATCTATTAAGATGAATTTCCTAAAGCCAACGCTTTAACCCTGAAACTGCTGAGGTTCTACAGGTTAGGTAAAATCTAGAAAGCCCAAAGTTTCCATTATTATCAACATGCAAAAAGTTCCAGTAACAGTTCTATTTTATTTTATTTTGTTGACTGAGACACTGTAGATGGAAATCGAACTTAAAAAAAAAAAAAAGACACACACAGGGGCGCCTGGGTGGCTTATTCAGTTAAGCATCCGATTTCAGTTCAGGTCATGATCTCAGTCTGTGGGTTCTGTGCTGAGAGCTCAGAGCCTGGAGCTTTCTTCGATTCTGTCTCTCTCTCTCTCTCTGTTCCCCTCCCCCACTCTTGCTTTGTTTCTCTCAAAAAACTAAACAAACATTAAACATTTAAAAAATAAAAATAAAAAAAGACAAACACATACAACACACATACAAACACATTTTCTATAAAACTGGGGAAAAAAATCCAATTTTCACATCAACATCATTCACTAAAAAAGAAACCCAAGACAGCCAGGAAACAGTCAAATTTAGTCAGGTAGTAGTTGGCTTTGTCTCCTTAAGGATGTTATCAAGGTCTCTGACTTATAATTCAGTGTTGAAAATCAGTGAGAACTATAAGAATTTAGTTAATGGGTTAACATAAATTTGGATATTTTATTAAATATTTCAAATAACAAATATTTGTACATATAGTGTAAAATTAAAAATTAATATTCTAATAGAATATACAATATATTTAGACAGTAGTATGATGCTTAATAAGAAAACTGTGGTACATCCCAATACTGATAATTGTTTTCATGTATAATCTGGACATATTAGAAGCCTATATTTTTGGAAAGTCATGAAAAAATTAACTCAGAAATATATTATTCTAGAAACTGCAGGAGGAAATTGAGCTTTCCTACTTGTGTTGAAACTTGTTTTACATTTATATTAGAGGAACAAACATAATAAAAAACTTTGGATTATTTTTAGAGACATTTGACTCTAAATCCTTTTCTTCATTACATTTCTTTACACTTACTCGAAATTATACCAATTAGAAAATTCCTACCAGATATGGTAAAATTAATTCAATCTGATTTATTCTTTAATTTTCTAAAGGTATATATGTAGAGGCTTATCCGAGTTGTTTTTAAATGCTTAAATTGGCTTCAAGAAGTAAACTTTGGCATAACCTTCTTCAAGACAAAAAGCTAAATAACTTGGATCATATGCATATTGTTTATTTGACACAACATTTATTAAAAACCCACTGTTTGCCAGGGCCAGGGCTCCAGATCTGGGAGTTGATTGCAGCACCATGAGATCTTGACCTGAGACAAGTCTTAACTGACTGAGCTACCCAAGACACTGAGTTCCCCTTAATGATTTACGTTTAAATTAAATTCTAGGTAGAGTCATTTGCATTAATCAGAAATTCCCACAATAAATATTATGGGTTATATTTCTTTTCAGAAAGACTTCGTTACAGAGGTAGATACAAGAAGAGAGCTTCAGTTACCTTAGTTCTTTGTTTTTTTTTTTTTTAATAATTTATTATCAAATTGGTTTCTATACAACACCCAGTGCTCAACCAGGCTTTGCTGAAAAACGAAGTGGCCTGAAGTGGGTTATCACAGTGCAACAGTGGACTGGCTGAAATATTTTAGACCCTTCCAATCCTTGAGGGATAGGGATGATCTCTACACAGGAAATGGACCTATGCTAACCAGGCCATACCTAATACAAACACTGGGAAACTTTGACGAGGACAAAGATTTAGCTATTCCATCACCACTTCCTAACTATGCTCTAATGAAAGCAGGCCTCAAAGCAAATTCTGTCACACATACAAACGTTTATTAAACAATCACTCATCAGCAAGCAGCCGCAAACAATTTATAGTACCTATTTGTCAGGTATACTACTTTCTAGTTCTCTATCCTTTTATGTTCTCTGAGCAACTCTTTGCATGAAATATTCCCTAGAGCTATATATGACAACATTCCAGAGGCAGAATTCTATTATACTTTATAGGAGACATGAGGGAGCCAGAAATTCTCCACACCCGATAGTGGCATAGGTACATTTAGGAATCAAGCTTTGGGTACCAGAGCCTACAGGAATTTTACAACCTGGTCATATCAGGTTGAGGAGTATCCAGCGCGCATATCTTGAATACCTCTAATTATCTATTCCAGTTTACCATGCTGGCCCAACAATCAAAATGATTGCCAATGGGCCACTATTTCCAACAATGAAAATCAGTTTCCGGCATTCACTCTTTTAATTTAAAAAGCACGGGAGGTTGATACAGATAGGAGCTCCTGAAATTCCGTATTATGAAACATAATACTAGCTGATCAATTATGGAATATGGGTTAAGAAAAATGACTAGAAATAAATTTAAGCTAAATATTATGTATATGATATCACACTTGCCTACATTGAATTATTTTAAGGAAAATTACTGGGATCAAAGAAAAACATTAGAAACATCCCTGATATTTCTGTACCTAGTTACACAGTTGGACACTTTAGTTGTCTGATATGAACTTTAAAAAAATGCTGATTTTAGTATATTTTATATATGTCTTCAATGAGCATTTCATGCAAATTGTAATTCAACACCTTTCAAATTGAAAGCTAGAAATTCACCAAAGTTACTAAATATTTTGTATGAATTTTTTGTGACTGCTGGCTAATAAATATTTATGTGCATGGCAGAATGTGGCATAAGGTTGGATAACTTCAAAGTAAGGTTGTAGAGAAATAACCGCCACTCCTTCACCTCTAATTTTTAACACCAACTTTAACTAAAAGAACCTAGATATGGATAACAAAATCCTTTAATACTAATCTTCCTGTTTTCTTGATGTAGATTTCCTCTGATTTCCCTATCAATTTTTCCCCCTCCCTGTGTTCTTCTTGGTTTCCATCTCCCTACTCCCATTCCCAGTTCTTCTGCCTCCCTGGAGATAGTACTCCATCATCTTATCTCTTTATCAATCCATCTCCTCTGACCCTTTCTCCTGATCCTATAAATAAAATCTAATTTTAGTATTTCATAACCACTTCTCTAAATCCTGTGCCTATAAAAGAAAATCTAAATTATTTCTTTTATTCACTTCCAAACGTTGAAAGAGAAGTTTCCACCAATTAATATCCATTCTTTGCCTTCCCTCAACCTTTCCAATGTCTCTGAAATAAAAAATTCTAAAATTTCTCAACAAGATCTCCTAATTAGTAAATTTACTGACCTCCTCTGTGTCTCTACCCAAACATCTCTCTTTATCTTCCCACACTGTTTTCCACCAATTTCTTGAAGTGTTCATCTTTTCCTGTCTTCCTTTAAATGATCTTTGGAATCTCCTCTAAATTTGAGCTAGTGTTTTTGAGCTTTATTCCCTAATTGTTCTTATTTTTCCCATATCTTAAATTTTAACATCCCCAAGTGCTTTTAATCTCATTCATCACTATTCTCTATATTTTATATTCTGTTTTCTTACCAATAAAACATTAATTAACATTGAAAGTTTCAACTATCAACATTATGATGACTTTAAAGCTGTATTTCCTGCTGTAGGTTCTTTTAAACTCCAGACCTTCACCGTCTCCCTACTACACCTTTAAAATTCAAATAAGGGGAGCCTGGGTGGCTCAGTTGGTTAAGTATCCAACTTCAGCTCAGGTCATGATCTCTTGGTTCATGAGTTCGAGCCCCACATTGGGTTCTGTGCTGACAGCTCAGAGCCCAGAGCCTGCTTCAGATTCTGTGCCTCCCTCTCTCTCTGCCCCTCTCCCACTTGCATTCTGTCTCTCTCTGTCTCACAAAAATGAATAAATGTTAAAAGAAACTCAAATAAGCCCAACAGAATATATTATTTCCTAGCCATATGTGTTTTATATGTCAAGCTTGTTCAACAGTTGCCAGAAAGCCAATCTCCAAAATATATAGGAAATCAAAGTATCATTGTAAATATAACAAGATGAATAAAACTGTGTTTCCAGAACTCTGTATGGTTAGAAGTGACAACTGCATAAGACACTTGATAGCTGAGCAAAACTGCCATTGAAGACTCATTTTTAGTAGTAACTGATATTTGTTAAGTACCTCCTGAAGTAGATGGGTCTAGCGAACTACAAAATTGATTTAACTCACTAGGATGTGCAAGCAAAGGCAAAACCACAGGAATCTTCCCTCTTTACTCTGTCCAAAGGCAGAACTTAAGGTCTTATCTAATTAAAATGTGAAAAAAAATCTATTTAAAGAATAATCATTTGAAAGGATATCAAATTAAATTTTCAGGGTTCTAAGATCATCCTCTGTTCTTCCTGTGTCACAAACCTCTTTACTAATTTTCCCTGTTAGAGAATGGTATCACTATCCATCAAACTAAACAAAACAGAAAACGACTTTGTCTTTAGGTCTCATTTTCATCATTTCATCATCATTCGACAAGTTTTGTTAATTGTACTTCTAAAACAATACCAACTTCTTTCTATTTTAATGAACAATACCTTACTGCAGATACTAACCACTGTAATCACTTCCTTAATTCACTATTCTTCTTTCATAAATACCCCCAGTGGCTATTTGTCATATATTCAAAAATGTTATCCTATTAAAAATAAACATTGTGCAATATCCCCACATAATATCTACCAATGATTAGGGATGCCTGAGTGGCTCAGTTGGTTAGGTGTCAGACTCTTGATTATCAGCTCAGGTCGTGATCCCATGATCATGAGATCAAACCCTGTATTGGACTCCGCACTGAGCATGGAGCCTGCTTGGGAATCTCTCCATCTCTCTCTGTCCCTCCCCTGCTTGTGTTCTCTCTCTCTCTCTCTCTCTCTCTCTCTCTCTCTCTCTCTCTCTTTCTCTCTCTCAAAATAAATAAATAAACTTATAAAAAATCTATCAAAGATGAAAAATTAATTCTAGAGAATTAAGTTCAAATATTTTCAATGTTCTCTGTACCTTCTAACTCTTTGTATGCAAATAATACCATCATCATATCCAATCTTAAGAAGGACTTTTTCTATACAGATTAATTTTCCCCCATATTAGGAAATAATCTCACCCTCTGCTAAATTCTTTAAAATTTATCTTTGCCCTTCTCATGCTTTTCATTTTCAATTCTGTATTATAAATACTTATGTGCATTTCCTATGTACCTAAGTCAAAATGGTAAGCACTTTCAAGGATTGTGTTTTAGTTCTCTTTATGATCACAAGAATTTGTTGAATAAATCAATGCTTAATTCTACATTTGGGATACATACATACGTAGAATTAGAATCATTAGTCTGGGAGCAGAATGATAGATACACATGGTTAGTAGAAAATTATAGAAACAGAGACCAGTTTGGAGGCTACTAAAACACTTTTGGTAAAGGTTCATGAACAAATACATAAAAAAGTATGAATCTCATCTCATCATCCATATTTTACTGCTCAGTTGCTTAGAAAAAATATATTTATCATAAATTTAAAGAACTGATATTATTAAGCTTAGAATGTTGACTCGAGTAAATTACATAGATCCTGGTTGTCATTCTAGGATAGGTTTAAGTTCTGAGGAAATACCGTATTTTCTGATGTTATATTTCTTGGCAACCAAATGAGGACTGTAGTGGGAAATCATCATCCCTGTCTCGACTCTATAACTCTCTGAAGCCTGGCTCATATTTTTTTCATTGCACAGCAGGTAAGAAAACTGGAAGGCTAGGTTTATAACTGTTATATCATAACCATTAAGAAGATATAAAGCAAACTATTCATCAAAGGAACGACAGACAACAACAAAAAGGAAATTACTAGGTTTCAAACTGTCCAAAACTGATAACCCAAGTAGCAAAGTCATTTTCCAGTGGTCTTCTCCTCTTGAAATTTTACTTTATAATAAATAGAAAGGTCAAGCAAGTAAATTTCATGTGTTTCTGAATTGTATATATTATATAATTCACATTTTTCATATGGATGGTACATGCATTCTTTTGTGATACTGAAGGTAACAGGCTCAATTGGATTAGATACACCATATTTTAAATGTTAAAGTATAGATGCATGAGTTAAAAATTAAAGTTGCAGTAATTCCCATAAAACAGTAAACCAGAATCATAAATTTGCATGGAGAAACCTCCTATCATACATATATTACTGACCCAGAGCCAAATCTAAAATCCCTCCAATATCCACTTTTAAATTGTACTGTAAGTTGCTAGTTCTGTAGGTTCTATATTATAAGTCGCTATATTCACTTTGTATTTCTACCATCTCACTGGAATCAGAGAAAGTACAGAAGAACTATGACAAGAACAAAGTGATTTCTATTTCCCTAATTCCCTCCACCAAAAACAAAACAAAACAATACAAAAAACAAAAACAAAACCAAGAAAAAAAAAAGAAAAAAACAGAAAAACAAAGCAAACAAACAAACAAACAAACAAAAAACCCACAACTCAGATCTTCTGGTAACAGAGATCCCAGATCTCCATTAAATGCTAAATTAGTATCATATATCATTATCATAGATCTCTTCCTTTATTGCATGATCCTAATGTTCATTGCCCTAATTCTTCTTCAACCACCACCTGCCAAGTGATTTCTGCTCTGTGAACCATTTCCTCACTTTCCTATTAAAATGTACCTGCTTATGTTTTGCTTCCTTGCATTAGACTGTGAATCTTTTAATAGGCATAGAAGCTGCATAATGGCTTCTCAAAGGTATCAGGTCCTAATCCCCAGAACTTGTAAATCTTACTTTATAAAGAAAAGTACTGTTGCAGATATGATTAAATTAAAGATCTTGACATGGAAAGTTATCCCAGATTACCTAGGTGGGCCTTAAAGAGCATAACAAAGGTCCTTATAGGAGGGAAGTAGGAAATTTAACACCACACACAAATGTGGGCAGAGCTGAAAGTGATTCAGCCACAAATAAAGGAACATCATCAGTCACCAGAAGCTAAAAGGGCAACGAATGGATTCTCTTAGAGAGCTTCCAAAGAAGCACTGCCTTGCCAATATCTGTATTTCAGAGTTTTGTTCTCCAGAAGTGTGAGAGAATAAATTTCTGCTGTTTTACACCATCAGGCTATGGTAATTTGTTACAGCAGCCACAGGAAACTAATACAATAATGTAATGAATAAATTTCTGCTAAACCACTCATGACAAATCATGGCTTAATATCTTATCCCTTATCAAAATGGCAGAGACGCCAAGATAGAAATTTTTAACTTAATGGAATAAATTTCATATTTATGGGAATTTGGCTATATATTATTCACCAGTGTGGGAGAATTTCTGAGTAGGAAGATCTTTTCAGTTTGAAGCAAGCAGGTATCATTTCAACTTCTTTATAGAATCAAACCTAGAGACAGTCTTAATCATGTAAGGGTAACTATGTATAATTCTTAGAAGTGTTTCTGCCCTTTGAGTTTACTTTTTTTCTCTGTTATTTCTTCTATCATATTCAAAACGGCTAGCAAACTAAGCTGAAAGATGACAACTGGAAAAAAATATCCTAAAGAGTTTAAGGTACTGTATAAGCACCAGCAGCATTTAAACATTCACCCACCAGCTAAATTCTACTAGGTATTAGAGTACAAAATGCTTTCTACAATTAGAAGGGCACTATTGCACAATTAACTCTAGTTTATTAGAATTATCTGAATGTTGCAAGTCAAAATTTATTTTAACAATAGTTCTAAAAAAGAAGAAAAAATATATACTTTTGAGGGTATTTGTTTTCAGAAAGTGTATTGTCTTTGAAATAAGAATAAGTTACTTTCCATGTGTGTATTTTTAAATAATAGAGAAACTTCTCTTTAACCCTTCTTTCTCTCCCTACCACTGTTCTTTTTCCTACGTATAACATCTGTGTGTTGAGTATTTACCTTTTAACTCATAATTTCATGGACTTTGCACTCTCTGAGCAACTTTATTTTTTTAACTTACTCATTTTCAAAAAAGACTATAGACCAGAAGCGCAAAATTCATTTTAAATGTGCTGTTATTTGATTAATAACTTAGTAAGGAAAGAAAATTAGAAATCTTATAAATCATTATTTTTGTTGCTATGTTATTTACACTTTTTGAAATATACTATCAACTCACACAAAAAAAAACAAAAAACAAAAAACAAAAAACAAAAAACAAAAAACAAAACAGAGCTCAATTTATGACCACAAAGCACAAAAACATGTGTAGCTAAGTCAATTAACGAAATTTTTTCTGGTCTCATTGGTATCCTTCCTATTTCCTTTCTTCTCTATAAAAGTAGTCACTCTCCTGACTTTTAACTCCATAGGGTAGTTTCACCTGTTTTGCACTTTATATGAATGAGACCAGCAAGGCCTATATCACTTCATGTGTGGCCTCTTTGGCTCTACACTGATACAAATGAGATGACCACAACCTGTACTTCATGGGTGGCTCCTTTGACTCTATGTTATATATATTTATTAATTCATATTGTTGTAACAGATATAGTTGATTTAATTTCATGTTAAATAAAATTTCAGTGAATGAATTTACCACAGTTTATATATCCATTCTATTGTTGATGGAGATTTAGGATTTTCCCCATTTTGTAGTATTATGCCATGAACTTTCTTGTGCAGGTTTTTGGTATAGTGGCCCAAAGCTCTGTTGGATATATGCCTTGATAACTTGGCATGGAACTGCTGGGTCATAGGGTGTGTATATCTGTTTTACTAGGTAATAACTACTATGCAAAAGGAGTTCTAACACTTTCTACACCCATCAGCAGTGCATTTTTACATTACTCTAGGTAAATTTTCATTTTTTTAACTTCATCATGACAAGTGGTATTCCCGTATATTTTTTAAATTTTCATCCTGATGAAAGAAGGTGAGACATTTTTCATATATATATATATGAAATATATATATATATATACTAGTCACTTGGATATCTCTGTGGTGGTCCTGTTCAAATTGTGAAACAGTAATTCTCTCGGGTTAACTAGTTTTCCTGTGGTAGGAATTCTTTATATATTCTTGATATAAACTTTCCTCTGCTGATATGTATTGCAAATGACCAATCACTGTCATTGTTTATTTTTATTAGTTGTTACATGGGTATCCAATGGTCAAAATGTGTTTAATGGAGAAGACTAAAGTTTCATCCATTGCTCTGCATTGATACCTTGTCAAAATACAAAAATGAGTAATGTTTTGGACTCCTAATTGGAGTCCATTCTCCTATTTGTCTGTCTGATGCCAATACTACTCTGTCTTAATTATTGTGGATTTATAATAAATAATGATGTCTGTTAGTATGTCCACTAATTTTATTTTTCTTCTAAAAGAGTGTTTACATTCTTAGTCCTTTGCATTTCCTTTAATTTAGACTCAGCTTGCCAGTTTACATACAGATGCACATTGCTGGGATTTTGATTGGATTGAGTTTAATGTGCAGACCAATTCAAAGAAAATTGACCATATAACCATTGGATATATTAGATCCTTTCATTTATAGGGGTCTTCGGTATAGAGATTTTGCATACCTTTTGCATTCATTTTTGATAATTACGTATTAGCTGACATAGTGATTCTTTGGTTTGAGGAAATGAAGATATGGAAATGAAGATACCTGACTACACCTGTTGATTTAATTTATTTTGAAAAAAAATTTTAATTTTATGCTGTTATTTAATCAAACATAAAATTAGATATGAGCCACTTATGATTATACCTCTCTTGTAACAACTAAAAATACATATTAAATTCATAAAACTACTAAATTGATAAAATTTAAGTCATAAAAAATACTTCTAAGTACTTTATATTACATATTCTGTTGCAAAACATAAAATTTTGAAAAATTCTATTTTCTATTATATCTGATTACAGATATAAAACTAGGTTTTTTTTATAATAACAATATGGAACACCATGGCTAAATTCACATAATCTAGTAACTTACCTATATTCTTTTGAATTTTCAATATACACAATAACATTTAGTGTAAATAATGACAGTTTTACTTGTTCATTTGTTAATTGTTATATAACAATTTTTATATAAATATAAATTGTTATATATTTATTTTTCTTGCCTTTTGATACTACCTAGACCCTCTAGTAAAATATTTAATTAAAATGGTAGCAATGGGAATTCTCTATTCTCATTCAGAATTGGAAAAGGAGAGCTTTCAAAATACTATAAACAAGCACAATGCTTAGCACCAATTTGTTTAATTAAGATTGAGTTTTTCTAGTTAATTTTTATCAAATTAACTTCTATTTCTGGTTTGGTAAATGTCTTTAAACAAGAAACAGATTTTATCAAATGTGTTTTCTTAAACTATCGAAATGAATTAGTTTTTCCATTTTTTTGCTAACATGGTTAAATACATTAATGTTCAAATGTTAAATTATCATTGTATTTATGAAAAAACACAAATTGTCACATTATAGTATCTTTTTATAAGTTATTACATTTGATGAGTAATATACTCTTTAGGATTTTGCATCTGTGTTTCTTAATGAAACTGGTCTGTACTTTACTGAATTGTAATGTCCTCATCAAGCTAGTCTCAAAGTTATACTGATCTCATAAAAACAGTTAGCAATTTTCCCACATTTTCTATTCTGTGGAAGAATTTGTGTACTATTTTCTTCATTTGCTTCTAAAATGTTTTGTAAAATATACTTCTGAAGCTATCTTGGTCTCAAATTTTCTTTCTGTGAATAGTGAAAGCTTAGAAAGTTACAGATAACTCAGATTGTGTATTTCTGCTTGTGTTAAGTTTTGGTAGTTGCATCCTTTTAGAGAAATTTGTCCATTTCATCTAAATATTAAAATTAAACATACCTCCCTAATTAAAGGACGAAATGACACTTCTTGACATTTCATTTCTCATCCAACATATCTAATTTTGTAGTTTTGAAAATAAACTGTTGCAGCGCCTCAGTGTTTCAACTGGTTAAGTGACCAACTCTTGGTTTCAGCTCAGGTCATGATCACACGGTTCACTGGTTCAAGCCGCACATGAGGCTTTCCACTGTCAGTGTGAGCTGCTTGAGATTGCTCTCTCCCTCTCTCTCTGCTTCTGCCCTAACTTATCCCCCTTCCCATAAATAATCACTCCCAAGTTCCCTCCTTAATGCCCATCACCATTTAGTACATCCCCCTCACCCGACACCCTACCAACAACCCTCAATTTTTTCTCTGTATTTAAGAGGTTCCTATGGTTTGTCTGCCTCTCTACATTTATATTATTTTTGCTCCCCTTCCCTTATGTTCATCTGTTTTGTTTCTTAAATTCTAAATATGAGTGAAATCATAGGATATTTGTTTTATTCTAACTTTTTTCACTTAGCATAATAGACACTAGTTCCATCCACAATGTTGCAAAGAGAAAGATTTCATTCTTTTCTATTGCCATGTAATATTCCATTGCATATATATACCACATCTTTATCCATTCATCAGTGGATGGACATTTGGGTCTTTTCTATATCTTGTCTATTGTCAATACTGCTGCTATAGCACTAGGGTGTGTGTGCCCCTTCGAATCAGCACTTCTGTATCCTTTGGATAAATACATAGTAGTAAAATTGTTCCGTCTTAGGGTAGTTCTATTTTTAATTTTTTGAGGAACCTCCATACTATTTTCTAGAGTGGCTGCACCAGTTTGCATTCTCACCAGCAGTGCAAAAGGGTTCCTCCTTTCCACAACCTCGCCAACATTTGCTGTTATCTGAGCTGTTCACTTTAGCCATTTTGACAGGTGTGAGATAGTATCTCATTGTGATTTTGTTTTGGATTTCTCTGATGACGAGTGATATTGAGCATCTTTTCATATATCTGTTAGCCATCGGATATCTTCTTTAGAAGAGTGTGTATTCATGTCTTCCACTCATTTCTTCACTGAATTATTTGTTTTTGGGGTGTTCAGTTTGACAAGTTCTTTATAGACTTTGAATAATAACTCTTTATCTCATGTCATTTGCAAATATCTTCTCTCATTCCATTGGTTGCCTTTTGGTTTTGCTGATTGTTTCCTTCAGTGTGCAGAAGATTTTTATCTTAATGAGGTCCCAATAGTTCATTTTTGCTTTTGTTTCCCTTGCCTCCAGAGACATGTCAAGTAAGAAGTTGCTGCGGCCAAGGTCAAAGAGTTTGTTGCCTGTTTTATCCTTTAGGATTTTGATGGTTTCTCATCTTACTTACTTTTAGGTCTTTCATCCATTTTGAGTTTATTTTTGTGTGTGGTGTAAGAAAGTGGTCCAGGTTGATTCTTCTCCATGTGGATATCCAGTTTTTCCAAGACTATTTGCTGAAGATATTGTCTTTTTTCCATTGGATATTCTTTCCTGCTTGTCAAAGATTAGTTGGCCATATGTTTGTGGGTCCATTTCTGTGTTCTCTATTCTGTTCCATTAATCTCTGTGTCTGTTCTTGTACCAGTACCATCCTGTCTTGATGATTATATCTTTGTAATACTGCTTGAAGTTCAGAATTGTGCTGACTCCAGCTTCGATTTTCTTTTTTGGGATTGCTTTGGCTCCTCAAGGTCTTTTCTGGTTTCATATAAATTTTAGGGTTGTTTGTTCTAGCTCTGTGAAGAATGCTGATGTTATTTTGATAGGGATTGTATACTGGCCATGATTCTATCCATCTGTTCTTTTCAAAAGTATAACATCATTATTATTCTTAAGTTAGTTATTTTCATTAATTTCTGAAGAAATTATTATTAACTCATTAATAAATTTTTGATATTTTATTTTTGTACCAGTATATGAGCATTCTCATTTCTTTTTTTTCTTTTGATATATAAATTCATCCTGTAGATTTTATTTATTTTGTATACACATTGGGCTATCTCTCTGTTGCTTTCTGAAATGACATCCTTACCAATGGATATAGACATCTTTAGTGACAATTTTTAACTCGCAAAAACATCTATAAAAGTAGCTATAATTGATTTTAAAAATTCTGATGTCATTCTTCTGTTTCTAAACAAGAAAATGTTTTTATAATTTTTGCTGTCATTTTTTATGTATCGTTTTGCTTATTTCCCTTTTTTTTCCTTTGTGGAGATATGATAAGCCATATTGTCTGTTACAGTTGATTTTTACATGGAAAATGATTTAAAAAATCACCTCTTGTAGTTTTTTTCCCTATTATTTCTACTTCCTGTTATTCTGTGTCCTTCAAGGTTCTTGTATTAATTATTATATCCACCCAAACACATAAAAGAAGAATTACTAATGGTGAACACAGAACATCATAAAAAGATGTGATGAAGTTCTTGAATTCTTGGACAGCAGACAAACAGTGTAACAGTTTAATGGTCCTGAATATTAGCTGGTTTCTGGCATAGAGACAGGCATAAAAAACGTCAGAGCATATTAGCTTTGTACTATTCATCCTAACTAGTTTTTGTCCTCACTGAAGACCTGCAAAGGTGTGTGAATCTTTGTGTTCCACTGTGAGTGGCAGTAAATAGAAGATTAAGAGAAAACAGAATAACACATACTGCCATATTCTAGGAGTATGGTTATGTAATATTATTTAATTTGTCTAAGAGTGAGCCTCCTCTCCTGTTAACTGGCATTATTATGAAGCGATTAATTCCTATTATACAGTGAGTAATCAATAAGTATTGACCATTTTAAAAAAATTCTCATATTCTATTATTGTTGTTATTATTAACATCAGAACCACAATTTGAATTTTTACTGAAGCCTAATTAACTTGCAGTGTTATATTAGTTTCAGGTGTACATAGTGATCCAACATTTCCACATATTACTCATTGCTCACTTTGGTAATATATAGTCAGCCTCTGTCACCAAACAACATTAGAACAATCTTATTGACTATATTCCCTACACTGTACCTATCATTTCTGTGACTCATTTACAACTGGAAGGCTGTACCTCTGAAATTCCTTTATCTTTTTCACCCATCCCCCAAACCAACCTTCTCTCTGGCAACCATCAATTTCTTCTCTGTATTTAAGAGTATGTTCGTTTGTTTCATTCTTTCTTCCTTAATGTTGTTTCTTAAATTCCACATGTGAATAATATCATATAGTATTTGTCTTTACCCTGTCTGACTTGTTTCACTTAGCATCATGCCCTCCAGGTCCATGAAGGTGGTTACAAATGGCAAGATATCATTCTTTTTTATGGCCGAGTAATATTCCATCACACACACACACACACACACACACACACACACACACACACACACACACACCACTCTTCTTTTTCCATTCACCTGCCTAGAGAGACTTGAGTTTTTTCCACATATTAGCCATTATAAATAATGCTGTAACACACATAAGAGTGCTTTTATCTTTTCAAATTAGTGCTTTTGTTTTCTTTGCATAAGCATCCCATAGTAGAACTATGGAATCACATGGTGTTTCCATTTTTTAATTTTTTGAGGAAACTGTTTTTCATGGTAGCTACATTCCAACCAACAGTGTATGAAGGTGTCTTTTTCTCCTAATCCTCACCAACACTTGCTATTTCTTGTCTTTTTGATTCTTGCCATTTTCATAGGTATAAGATGATTATCTCAGTGAGGTTCTGACTTGCATTTCCCTGATGATGAGTGATACTGAGCATCTTTTCATGTGTCTGTTTGCCATATGTATTTCTTCTTTGGAAAAATGTCTATTCAGGTCCTCTTTACATTTTTAATTGGATTATTTGTTTGTTTGTTTGTTTGATGTTGTATTGTATAAGTTCTTTATATATTTTTAATATTACCCCTTATCAGATATACCTTTTACAAATATCTTCCCCCATTCAGTAGGTTGCCTTTTTGTTTTGTTGATGGTGTCCTTTACTGCACAAAAACTTTTTATGTTGGTGTAGTCCCAATAATTTATTTTTGCTTTTGTTTTCCATGCCTCTGGAGACACACCTAGAAAAATGTTTCTAGGGCTGATATCAAGAAACTCCTGCCTATGTTTTCTTCTAGGTTTTATGGTTTCAAGTCTCACATTTAGGTTTTTAATCCATTTTGAGTTTATTTTTGTGTTTGCTATGAGAAAGTGGTCCAGGTTCATTCTTTTGTATCTAGGTGTCCAGTGTTACCACTACCATTTGTTGAAGAGACTGTTTTTTCCCCATTGTATATTCTCACCTCTTTTGTCATAGATTAACTGGCCATATAACCACGGGTTTACTTCTGAGCTTTCTATCATGTTCCTTCGATCTATGTGCTGATTTTTGTGCCAGTAATATATTGTTTTGATTAATACACCTTTGCAATATGTCTTAAAAAGTGGGATTGTGATGCCTCCAGTTTTGTTCTTTCTCAAGATTTCTTTGCTTATTCAGAGTCCTTTGTGGTTCCATGCAGATTTTAGTATTACTTGTTCTAGTTCTGTGAAAAATGCTGTTGCTATTTTGATAGGGATTGCATCACATCTGTAGATTGTTTGGGATAGTATGGACATTTATCAATAATTGTTCTTTCAATCCATAAACATAAAATATATTTCCTTTTTTTTGCATCACCTTTATCTTCTTTCATCAATGTTTTATATTTTTCAGAGTACAGGTTTTTCACCATGTTGGTTAAATTTATTCTTAGGTATTTTATTCTTTTAGGTACAATTGTTAATGGGATTGTTTCTAATTTCTCTGATAGTCTGTTATTAATGTATAGAAATGCAACAGATTTCTGTATATTAATTTTGCATCCTGTGACAGCACTGAATTCATTTATCAGTTCTTGTCGTTTTCTGGTTGAACATTTAGGATTTTCAATCTATAGTATCATGCCATCTGCCACATAGTGGCAGTTTTACTTCTTCCTTACCAATTTGGTGTCTTAATTCTTTTTCTTATCTGCTTTGGCTAGGACATCCAGCAGCATGTTGAATAAGAGTGGTGAGAGAGAACATCCTTGTCTTGTTCCTGATCTCAGGGGAAAAGCTCTTAGTTTTGCACCACTGAGTATGATCCTCGTTGTCGGTTTTTCAAATGTGGTCTTTACCATGTTGTGTTATGTTCCCTCTTAACCTACCTCGTTGAGAGCTTTCATCATGAATAGAAATTATACCTTGTCAAATGCATTATCTGCTCCTAATATCTTTTTTCTTAAATCCTCTCTCTTGTTAATGTGATGTGACACACTGGTTGATTTGCAATTGCTGAACCACCCTTGCATCCCTGGGATAAATCCAACTTGGTCACAATAAATGATTTTTTTAATGTATTGTTAAATTTGGTTTGCTAAAATTCTGTTGAGGATGTATCCATCTATGTTCATCAGAGATTATGGCCTGTAGGTTCTTTTTTTTTAGGATCTTTTTGACTGGTTTGAGTATCAGGAATGATAACCTGAAAGAACAAATTTGAAAACTTTCCTCCTCCTTCTATTTTTTGGAATAGTTTGAACAGAATACATATTAACTTTTCTTTAAATGTTTGAGGACTGTTATATTTTTAAGTTTATTTACTTATTTATTTTTGAAAGAGGGTGTGTGCATGAGCAGAGGAGGGGTAGAGAGAGACAGGGAGAGAGAGAATCCCAAGCAAGCTACATGCTGTCATCACAGAGCCTGACATGGGACTTGAACCCATGAACCATAGATCATGACCTGAGCTGAGATCAAGAATCAGATGCTTGACCAACTAAGCCACCCAGGTACCTCCAAGGACTGTTCTTTTAAATTTAGGTGTACTTTTGTAGTTAGTGAAAACTTAACAGTTTGGTTGTGACTCCCAATTTTTTTTTTTTTATAAACAGTATTTTACTAATTTAGGAGTTAGTTTAGTGCTTAGAAAGGTAATTGTTTCTTAAATAGAAACTACTTAATATAAAGTTTTGTTTCTCCAAATCTGATTATTTGTTTAAATCTTACAACTAGTCATTTAAATAAATTTCAGTGTCTTCTCTATAAAAATAAAAGTGATATTCATCCTCTGTCTCTTCCACTTAGATTGTTTAGAAACCTCTTTTTTAACCTTAGGAACTGGTATATTCTTTCCAGAATTAGTAGACTCGCTTATATAATTTCAAGTGTGGAACAGGTGATTTTTGCCTTTCTACAAACCTTCTTCTGGATGAGCAGTGGAAAATTGTACAATTGATGATTTCAGCCTCAAGTTTTTCTCCCGGTTCACAAAGCTATTTCCCCATCAGCTGCCATCATTCACATTACCACATTTCCCAATTCTTGGACTATTACTGTAACATCAGTGTGGTCTCCCCACTTCCAGTGTCACTTTATGCAAAACATTTTTGTATTGATACCTTATACTACAGAAATAATTTTCCACCCCAATCTAGATCATGATTCCCTATATTTTGCAGAGCAAAATGCCTGTCTGGTACAGACACTGTTCTAGATCCATTACATGCAGTTTCCAGGCTTAATGCTAACCCCAGCAGTAATACTACAATTCCATAGATGTGAGCAAATGGAGAGTACTTAGGTTATTTAACAGCTAGTGAGCTACAAATCCAAGATGGAATCAAGTCCTAACTTCAAAGGCAGCACTTTTATCCACATTATCAAGTCATCTCCCATCAAAGTATATGATACTCAAAGCCCTGTATGAATCGAATTGGCTCCAAATGTTTTCTTTCCTTCCAACTTTAATTTCAGTATGTGAATCTGTATTTTTTATATTTTAGTTCAAATCAAATGCTAACCTTTGAGCACACTTTCTGATTTCTTTTTGCATTACTCTACTATCATTATTTAATTCACCTTTTATTATCCTTCTTAATTTTCCCTAATATTTAGAATCATTCTCATATGGGACATTTCACATATTGTTTCTTCCATAAAACACTGTTTTCCTAAGAAGTAAGTAATAACTTTTACCGTTCCTTAGTACTTTCTTTTATAGTAACTTGTATTAGATTTATTTATATGCAAAGCTTCTTTCCTCTAAAACAACTTATACAGCATTGTAAAGATAAAATTTAATTGTATGTGTACCTAACTGTTAATTATCAAAGTAATTGACACAGAATATGCAGTCAACAAGTTAAGTTTTCTTGAAGTATCCAAAGCAAAATATCATATTAGTGCTCGCTGGGACCAGAAGTGAGGACTTCCTATGTCAGAGTTCTTCCTTATCTGTGGCCTCCCTTGCAAAGTTATTACTAAATTTTTATATAAGTTCAATGTGATTAACTTTAATGACAATTAGTAAAATTGGTAGAAGTTATGAAATAAATACTATCCCATAAAATGTAATACCTAGATCTATTATTTACAACACAAGTAGTATTTTCCTTTCCAGCTCCTTTCAGCAGATAGTGATTCCTGATTATTTCAGATATCATTACACAGTTTGTAAATTATCCAGGTCATTGCCTTCTCCTCCCTTCTGCTGAATGACTTTTGCCCATTTTGCCCATTTCTCCTTCATTAGCACAATGATGTTCAGAAAAAACAAAAACCATGTACTTCAAGTCATTCAATTTTGCTTTTTTTTTAGTAGACTAAATAGTACAGGACAAATTTCAATTATTTGTCAAAATAATGCTGATAATGTTTAGTGTTCCATCTCTTCATTAATACAGTTAACTGACAGTTGACTGTATATTTGGTAATAAAAATAAATCAGCATTATTTATTGTAGCTCCAGCAGAAATACTGTTTATTTTGATGACTGGTTATTTTTAAGACTAATCAACATGCATGTGCCAAAAGCTCTATAAATTACTATTATGTTCTTAACTATATAAGAATTATAAATATGAAAGCAGTGTCTAATCACAATACTCCTCCTCATTGACAAGATTTTACCTTAAGAACTGAACAGTCTGTCTTCCCAGTTACTTCTCTGAGTAACATGAATATTACTGAAGGCAATGATCTATTACATACGCAAGTTTCATTAAGTATGTGTTATGAGTAATACCCTGATTGTCCCCAAGAATATGAAGTGAGCCCTGGGAGAGAATGAAAACGTTAATTAGGTACAATCGGATGGGGTCCCTTAAGTAAGTTTATCACACTCCGATAATACCTAATATCAATCTACTATTCAACTATATAAAGAAAGAAAAAAGAAAGCAGCTCAAAGATCTGATGCCTGGTGTACAATCAGACACCTTCAGAGAAGCACTGTCAGTGGTACAAAAGGTAGCTCAGCTGTGTAAAAGAAAACATTAAATGATGGATATTTTTCCTGACTAGCTCTAAAATCTTTTGAATTTAATAAAAGTAGTTCCTCACAAAAAAGCAGCATTTCTAACCAATGTTAGTATCAGACAATTAGTGGTTTTACTCAAATATAGGTGCCTAATGAATATGCAAAGACCTAAATAAGACATGGAGAAATGCACCATTTCACAAAATATGAGTACATAAAAATGTATAAAGAGCATGTCAGACAATGCAATTAAATATAATTTAATCCACTTACAGAATGCATGATATAAGTTGGATAGGGGAGGACAAAAAAAAATCTTTTAAACAAGTAACTATGGATTTAGAACTAGAATACAGTAGCCATACTTTTGCCTGAACTTCTATAACTCTTTCATGTTATTAGTGGGACCTAACTCTCCCTCTGGCAGCCCTATGAATTAAAAGTTCTTCCTTTTATGCCACACAGGAATCACTAGACAGATCCATTCTAGTGAATCAGAGCACTTTTATGTGACCCAACAGAACCAACTAAAATCCTTTACCTGGAATTTAAAATGCACATATTTTCCCAGATTTATTGAGATATTATTGACTTTTAACACTATAATGTAAGGTGTACAACATGTTGATTTGATACACTTGTACACTGAAAAATGATTACTACCTTAGTTTTAGCTAATACCTCCCTCACATCATATAATTATCAATTCTTTGTATGTGTGTTTTTGTGGTGACAACACTTAAAGTCTACTCTCTCAGCAACTTTCAACTATATAATACAGTATGATTAACTGTAATTTTTATGCTGTACATTAGATCCCCAAACTTTTCCATCTTTCAAAAGGAAGTTTACCTTTCGTCCAGTATCTTCCTAATTCTTTCACCACTGCCACCATACCCCTAGGTCCCTGGTAAACACCATTCTACTCTCTGTTTCTATGAGTTTTGTTTTTTTCAGATTCCACATATAAATGATATCATACGGTATTTGTCTTTCTCTGTCAGACTTATTTCGCTTTGCATAATACTCTCAAGATCTATTTAGGTTATCACAAATGACAAGATTTCCTACTTTCTCATGGTTGAATAATATTCCGTTGTATAGCTATATATCCAGAAGTAGGATTGATGTAATATAAGGTAATTTTATTTTTTTTAATTTTTGAGGAAATTTCATACTATTTTCCATGGTGGCTACACCAATTTACATTACTACCATCTGTATACAAGGATAATCTTACTTTCATATCCTCACAATTTATTATCCTCAATTTTTATTGCTAACAGCAATCCTAACAGGTAGGAAGTGATACCTCACTATGGTTTTGATTTATATTTCCCTGATGATTAATGACTTTGAACACTTTTCATGTACCTATTGTCTAGTTGGGTATCTTTTTCAGAAAAATGTCCATTCTGTCTCTCTGCCCATTATTTATTAGAATGTTTTTCTTTTCTACTTAGTTGTATAAACTATTTATATATTTTATTGAATATTAACTCCTTATTATATAAGTAGCTTGCAAATAGCTCTTCTGTATTAGAGGCTGCCTTTTCATTTTGTTTCTTTTGCTGTGCGGAAACTTTTCAGTTTGATTTCATCACACTTAATCATTTTTGCTTTTGTTGCTTTTACTGTTGGTGTCATATACAAAAATTCCATGTCAAAATTGAAGTCAATGAGCTTTTTCCTTATATTGTCCTCCAGGAGCTTTATGGTTTCAGATCTTATGTTAAAGTCTTTAATCTACTTCAAGTTCATTATTGTGAGTAATATAAAAAGAGGTCCAGTTTTGATCTTCTGCATGGCTACCCACTTTTCCCAGCCCTATTTACTAGAGAGACTATCCTTTCCCCATTGAATCTCTAGTCAAATATAAGTTGATCATATATGGAAAATTTACTTGTGGGATCTTTCCTACCTTCCGTTGGTCTATGTGTCTATTTTTCATGTCAGTACCACACTGCTTCGATCACTATAGCTTTGTAGTATAGTTTGAAATTAGGAAATGTGATGTCTCTAGGTTTGTTCTTTCTCAGGGTTGCTTTGGCTATTTGAAATCTGTTGTAGTTCTGTGCAAATTTTAAAATTATTTTGTCTATATCTGTGAAAAATACAACTAGAATGTTGATAGGAATTGCACTGGATATATATATGTCTTTGGGTAATATTGACATTTTAACAATATTAAGTCTTCTGATCTATAAACATGGAGTATCTTTCCATTTGTCTGTGTCATTCTCAGTTTTCCTTATTAAACTCAGATATTAGTGCACAGATCTTTCATTTCCTTGGTTAAATTTATTTCTGAGTATTTTATTGCTATTGATGCTGCTGTGAATGAGGTTTTTCTTCATTTCTTTCCCAGATATTTCCGTTACTGTATAGAAACAAAACTGATTTTTTTACATTGATTCTATATTATGCAACTCTACTAAATTTGTTCATTAGTCCTTAAAGATTTTTGGTGGAGTCTTCAAGATTTTCTATATATAAGAGCATATCACCTGCAAAGACAATTTTACTTCTTCCTGTACTATTTGAATGCCTTTTATTTTCTTTAATGCCTATTTGATCTGGCTTCAGTACTATGTTGAAGGGATTGGTGATAGTGAGCACCCTTATCTTGTTCCTGATCTTAGAGGAAAAGCTTTCAACCTCTCACCACTAAGTATGATGTTAGCTGTGGGCTTGTCATATTGGCCTTTACTATGTTGAGATATACTGCTTCCATACTCAAAGTGTTGAGTGTTTTTATCCTGAAAATGTGTTGTATTTTGCCAAATGGTTTTGTGTAGCTATTGATATCATCATGATTTTTATCTTTCATTCTATTAATGTGGTGTATTATATATTGATTTGCATATATTGAACCATCTTTGCATTTCAAGGGCTGGTTCTGCTTGACCATGATGTCAGCTCCTTCTAATGTGCTGCTGAATTTAGGTGGTTAATATTTTGTTGAGAATCTCTATGTCTAAATTCATCAGGAATATTGGTCTATCGTTTTCTTTTTGTATGGTGTCCATATGAGGCTTTGGTATCAAGGCAATGCTGGTCTCATAAAACGAGTTTAGAGTATTCCTTCTCTTCAATTTTTTGGGTGGAAAAGTGTGAGAAGGACTAACATTAATGTTTTTTTTAATGTTTGGTAATATTCACCAGTAAAACCATCTGGTCTTAAGATTTTCATTGTTGGGAGGTTTTTGAACTACTGAGTGAATCTCCTAATTTGTTGTTTGTGTGTTCAGATTTTCTATTTCTTTATGATCAAGCCTTGTAAATTGTATGGTTCTAAAAATTTATCCATTCTTTATAGGCTATAAAATTTGTTGCACTGAATTGTTCATAGTTTCTCACGATCCTCTGTATTTCTGTGGTGTCAGAAAATAGTCTCCTCTTCCACTTCTGATTTTATTCATTTGAGTATTCCCTCTCTCTTCTATGTTAAAGATTTGTCAACTTTTTTATCTTTGAAATAAAACTGCTCTTGGGATGCCTGGATGATTCAGTTGGTTAAGCATCCAACTTCAGCCAGATCATGCTCTTGTGGTTTGTGAGTTCGAGCTCCATGTCGGGCTCTGTGCTGACAGCTCAGAGTCTAGAGCCTGCTTCTGATTCTGTGCCTCCCTCACTTTCTCTGCCGATACCCCACTCATGCCCTCTCTCTCTCTCTCTCTTTCTCTCTCTCAAAAATAAAAATAAACATTAAAAAAAAACCTGCTTTTAGTTTTGTTGATCTTCTCTATTTTTTGTCTCTATTTCATTTTTTTCTGAATATGCACACAATTTTAATGAAACCTCTTGTTTGAATTTCAGGTACAACAGCCACAGAAGCCTGAAATCTTAGCATTCATTTTTGCAAGCAAATGGAAGGGACATGCCTAGAGTCAATAGGCATAATATTCAATGATATGAGCCTAATTCTAGTTCAAAGGGTTCCATGTCTACCTTTGAACTTAGCAATTATGTGAGCCCATGTAAATTCTCATTGATAAATCTTTGAGAGGGTTTTTGTCCTTATGCAACTGAAGCACAATGGTGCACACGCATGTACCAAGAAGAATTGGATAGCTAAAGCTGGTAGAACTGTTTATACACATTAATGCGTGAAAATGAGCAGAGAAGATCTGGATGGAAAAATTTTTAAAAAAAGATAATGAGACTTAGAAAAAATATGAAAAAGTTTGTAAATAAACTGATTAAGTGTAATAGACTCCTACCATTACATACATATTTTTTAGGCATTATACGCAGTGTACTTTCAATGACATAAGCATACAATTATTTCCATTAGCTTCTACATACACATTTACAAAAATTTGTCTTATTGAGGCTTAATTGTGACCTGATATGCGATCTATTCTGGAGAATGTCCTATGTGCACTTGAAAAGAATGTATGTTTTACCGCTTTAGGATGGAATGTTCTGAATATATCTTTTAAGTCCATCTAGTCACGTGTGTTATCCAGAACCATTATTTCCTTGTTGATTTTCTGATTAGATGATCTGTCCATTGATGTAATTGGGGTGTTAAAGTCTCCCACTATTATTGTATTATTTTCTAGGAGTTTCTTTAAGTTGGGTGCATAAATATCTATAACTGTTAGATCTTCTTCAACGTGCTAAATGGCAAAAAACTGTGGCCAAGACTACCATACCCAACAAGTCTAACAAATAGAATAGAAGGACAGATTAAGTGGTTCCCAGACAAACAAAATCTAAAGGAGTTTATGACCACTAAACCAGGCTTGCAAGAAATATCAAAGGGGATGCTGTTGAGTGGGAAGAAAAGACCAAAAGCAACAAAGACTACAACAAAAAAAAATCTCCAGAAACAACAGCAAAAAAGTAATAAAATGGCACTAAATACATATCTATCAATAAGTTTTTTGGATGTCAATGGACTAAATGCTCTGAAGACACAGGGTGTCAGAAGTGATTAAAAAACAACACCCATCTAGACCATCTAAATGCTGCCTACAAGAGACTCGTTTTAGACCTAAAGATACTTGCAGATTGAAAGGGATAGAGAAATATTTAACAAGCAAATGAACCTGAAAAGAAAGCTGGAATAGTATTACTTATATCAGACCAACTAGATTTTAAACCAAAGACTTAATAAGAGATGAAGAAGGACACTATATCATAACAAAGGGGACTATCCAATAAGATCGTACATATATATTTTAAAACATAAACAAAAAACATAAAAAACCACCTATAATTTTATTACCTAATAAAGACACTATTGTCATTCATTGATATATCTGCATATATCCATTCATATAAGTAACCACACTCCTATTTTGGGATATTTAGAAAGCCTTCAGTTTCACTACTGAAAGTAGTATTACAGTAAAGGTGCTTCATTCTTGTTAATTTCCTTGAAGTTGATTCCTAAAAGAAAAATAGTTAAATCAAGTATGAAAGTTCTTTTGATTTATTTATACTTTGAAAGATGAAAATGACATAGCATTATCATAGTTTTCTTTACCTTTACTTATTATCCATGTTAAATATTTTTATGTATTTGCTGGATAATTATTCCCTTTAGCATAATACCATTTCTTTTTCTCCTAGATTGTAATTTTTCTATTTCTTGTATGAAGAATCTCTTAATATGTTAGAGATATTGAATTTTGGTCTATTATATATGAT
Source organism: Paguma larvata (assembly GCA_030068075.1). NCBI lineage: Eukaryota > Metazoa > Chordata > Mammalia > Carnivora > Viverridae > Paguma > Paguma larvata. The sequence goes on from CM057826.1 coordinate 71,068,696, forward strand.
GCAACATTTTCTATGTGGTTTCCTTTGCCTTTTTAGTCATAATTAGTTTTCATAAAGAATAAGTTAAAATTTTAATTTGTCACATTAGAGTGTATGAGCAAAACTCATGACTATAAAGATAACATTAAAGAGTGAACAGAACAGAGGGGAACAAAAGGACAATTCTATGATGCTTAGACAAAAGAAAGAGGAAATTAACCCAAAATAACACCAAGTTACCTTGGGGCACTGGGTAGGTCTTCTTTCAGTAGAGAGAAACTGAAGAGAAAAAAATGAGGCAACGAGGCTGTCTGAGTTGTGACTATTTTGAAGTAAATGTGACTATTTTTTAATGTGGAAAGAAAATAATAATATAACTGAATTACTGAATTAATGAAAAATTTTATTTCCTGTTCCTTTTCCCTCTTCCCCACCTCCTTCCTCCCTCTATTTCCTCTCATTTCCCTGACTTTTCCCATTCTTGTCATCTACTCCTACTCCTCCGTCTTCACTCCTCCTCTATCATCACCTTAAAGGCCTTTGTACGGTGTACTGTGTACCGTCATAATTCTAACAAATAAATTCTAGATATTATGATTATAAAAATGTTTGTTTTATGGTATTTCATCAATGTATCATAGATATGAACTCTTTCTCTTATAAAATGCATAAAAGGGAATACTGAATAATCTTGAGTTTTTTTTTATAGACATAGAACTAGATCCTTGGCAATTTTTAATTCTTTGCTCCTATTAAAAACTTGGATGTTTTTACACAAATATTCCCACCTTCATTCTGTTCCAAAACTCATTCTTATCTTCTAATTGTCCTTAATGTAAATGTTGGCACAGGCTACTCTAGTAGAATCTTTAACTATATACATATATAGATTCATTCTTCTAAAGCCTTTCCTATAAAGAAAAACCCAATTAAAGACAATATATCTAATTTGATTCTATCTGAAATGATTTCAGATGTTGCTCATAGGAGGTGAAAGCTTTGGTATGCTTCCAAAGTAAGTGTACTTTTGTGTAAATCCCTCCTGGAAAATTTATATTCCCTTGCTTTTGCATATTTCAATTTATGTCATTTAGAGTTGCTCTATATATTTCATTAGGGATGCTAATTGATCTCAACACATCATTTATAAAAAACACCTTTAGCCTCCAAAGTTCCATTGTAATTACTTACTAAGATGTTACTTGCATTGTTCACAGCATCTTAACTGGTACAAACTAAAATAGAAATCTAATTTATTTTTCCATAAGGCTTACTTAATTCTTAATTCCTACAAGAGTATTTTAATCTTCCAGAACAGAGACAACTTTCTAGAGTATTATATATACGGAGTATTTTTATTCTGTTTTGGTAAATGTTAGATTGACAGCATTTCTGTCAATATCATTTAAAAAGTTTTCAGTGTATAATTTATTTTACTGTCAAAAAATGTTTACATGGCAAATGACATAAATGTCTCAGGGTCAAAAAAATGATATACTCTTTCAAAAATCAGAAGAATATGGTTCTAATCATAAAGGCATATAGATATAAGTTGTCTAATTCATGATACAATTACAAGAGTTATTTACTTCTCAGTTTTCGTGCCAGTAAGAGTGGGAGAGATGAAAAATAAGATGATATTCATTAGGAGAAGCAGGCAGCATCAATCCTAAGAATCCACAGGCATTGGAATTAAGTTTGTATACAGTTCTGGCACTTAATGGTTCTGTGACTTTGGCAAATTAATTTCATGATCTAAGCTTAAGTTTCATCTGTTTAAAATGTTTATTCATTCTGAGAGAAGAGAGAGAGCGTGAGCAGTGGAGGGTTGGGAGTAGGGGGGTTGAAGACAGAGGATCCAAAGCAGGCTCAGCCCTGATACCATCGAACCTGATGCAGGGCTTGAACTCTTGTACTGAACCATGATATCATGACCTGAGCTGAGGTCAGACACTCAAATGACTGAGCCACCCATGTGACCCTGAAGTTTTTTGTTTTTTTTTTTTAAGAAAATAGTAATGTATCCTCTGTCTCCTGAAGGGATGTACTGAATGCTTAACGAATAAAATCCTTTAAAAATTAGTACTATGTCTGGGAAATGATAAATTTACAGTAAGTTATATCTATCACTTATTACTTTTATTCTGTATCATTTCATCTATAAATAAATTTTTAAATTTTATGTTCAAATCATCAACTACTCTTACTCGTAGTCCTTTAAACAAGAATTTATTAATGAATAATCCAAACTGCTTAACATCTTCAAAAACCATCTCACATGACTATAAATTCTAAACTATGTAAAACTAGATTATGTTCCAGAATCTGTCTTTTCATGTTCTGTGTCATTAACCCAAAGAACAGTTTATTTGATTATTTGCACTTTATAGAAAATAAGAACATAAATGTCCTTATTTATTGGATGTGACTTTATTATTGTGACCGAGAGGTAGAATTAACAAACAGATAAAACTTGCTAGCTATATGAATAGCTTAGTGATGCTCTCCTATTTTAAAAAAAAACAAGTCATATCCTACAGGTTACTTCATTCATACACAGTACTTAAGAGGATACTTTAAAATTCATTCATTTTGGTGGGGACTTTACACTGTCAATGCTCTTAAAAATCAGATATTTCTCACATAAGCGCTAAATTTTTTGAAAATCTAGGTTGGTTGCCTGTCAATACTCAACTTTTTAGATCAAAGTCTCTTTTGTAGTAGCCAGTGCAACCTGTTGGGGTCTCAAGTTTCTAAGTTCACAAGTTATGATGGAGTTGCTATTGGAAGAAAATATCAAACCTACTTTTGAGGATCCTAAGGTCAACTCTCTCTTAAAAAAATATTTATCATGGAGGAAAGACAGAACCTGGATTCCTAAACTTGAGCAAGTATCAAGTGGCCTTTAAGGCACATGTAACCTGCTTAATCAACAACATATTGACTAGCAGCAGCACAATGTTGCATCGCCTTAATACAGTCTTACAATCATGAGCCACCTGTGACTTGGCTCAGAGACACAGCCACAAATGTGTGAACTATTTCTTCTTCCCTTTTTACTAAGTTCTTTTCCTCTGTATATAAGACCATCAAAATCAAGGCACTTAAAAAATACATACCATTAAAATGGCTTATATTTTAGAGAGTGGCATTCTTAATAATAAGGCAGGGAAAGGGCACATAAGTTTTTTGAGTATCCTCTATTAGCTATTTCTCTGTTTGGCATTGCTGTAAACTGAGTGTTTGTGTCCCCCGCCTTCTCCCAAATTCATTGTTGAAATCTAATCCCTGTGTGATGATATTTGGAGGTGCAACTTTTGGGAGGTGATCAGGCCATGAGGGATTAGCGCTCTTATAAAAAGGAATGTACACAATTCCCTCTCCCCTTCCACTATGTGAGGACAAAATGAGAAGACAGCCATCTATGAAAAGGAAGCTGGCCTTTATTAAGACAAAGAATCTACCAGCCTAATGATCTTGGAATTCCCAGCATCAGAACTGTGAGACATAAACTTCTGCGGTTTACAAGCCATCTAGTCTGTGGTATTTTGTCATAACATTCTGAAAGGACTAAGACAGGCACTTTTGCATAATCTATCCTTTAGCACAACAGCCCTTTGAGGTAGGTATCACTGTGTTCATGTTATCACTGGAATCACTGAGGCACAGATTACTAACTAGCTTAGGGTGAAGTTTTAGGAACTCAATTATTGCTCTTCTTTTCTTTTCTTCCTTGTTCCTTCCTTTCTTTCCTTTTCCTTTTTTTTTTTTTTTTAAGTAGGCTCCACACCCAGTGTGGGGTTTGAACTCTCAACCTTGAGACCAAGAGTCAGATGCTCTACCGAGTGAGCCACGTACCCCAATTTCTTAACCCTAATCCTGTATTTTTTGTAATATATAATAATACTTAAAGAATCATTCAAAAAGGATTTTATGAATATCAGTGAGGTAGACTGAAATGTGCATAAATGTTGGAAACTAATTTTGTCCACGATTTTTATACATATCCATATATATGGCATTTTCAAGTTTTACATTTCTCATAGATTACTTCTATATTTTACAGGTATTAAAGAGAGACTTTATAACAATAGCTTGTGTACCTTTACCATACATACATATTCCATATTTGGACTTACTTGGGTTGGGGAATATTTCAGACGTATATAAGACCTACTGTAGTCGATCCAATCTCTAGTAACTAACTTAGAATGAACTATTTAGTAACCAAACTTCTTTTCTCATTACTAAGGACCTTGTGTTTCATAACACTATTGTTCTTTCAGTTCTCTGTCTTCTCTTGAATTCTTGCCATTTACCGTAATGTCTCCACATTTGCTTAGGCTCTAAAGAATGAAGTATCTCCCTTGGCTATTATCTGCTTTCCCTTAGGAGGTCACATTTTGTGAGTACACTCCCTAGGCCATGCATGTAACTTGGACGCATTGTAATAGCAGCTGCTAATTAAACACAATGAAATAAAAAACTGGAATCAAAATGTGATCTCCTGAGAGTACTGTGCCTCTTTAAATCAGCTTCTGAAATAATGGAGAAAATAAAAAGGACTTATTACTTAATAACTATTTCAAAAGCAATTATTTTCCATTTAATCAAATAATTTTGAAAATAACTTGAATTATATGCTTGTTGTGAATTTAAAAATTACTGCTTCTCTTCAATTTATCTGTGTAGAAATCTCAAGTCTGTAACAAGGCACCATCTTATTCTAGCAAGAATCTCCTACCATATTGAAATAAAAGATACTTCCTTAAAGTTGTGGCACTCATTCTCAAAGAGAATGAATATTATGACTACTTCTTCAAGGAAGGAAGTTTTGTTTTTGTTGTTGTTGTTATTGTTTTTACCATTCAGATACACGTTAGTAGTATATTTATAGATCCTTTTCTTTAAAGCCTTTCTTATTTTAGGTACAAAAAGTCTTTCTAATTTCTACAATAGCCAGGAATAGAACATGGACAAAGAAAGGACTAAGACAGGCACTTTTGCATAATCTATTAGATTATGCAAACTTAACTATTAAACTATTAGAGAAATATTTTCTCTTAAACTATTAGAGAAATATTTTTCTTTTCCTGAAAATGAACTAATTAGAAACACTGTGCTAGTCAAGGGACCTTGCTAATAATCAATCCTAAATCATCACTTTTTCTTTGGAAGTTATTCTATCTCATGAAATTCAGAAAATTACATGACAATGTTATTTTTCAAACTGTTTTCTGAACTGAAAATAATTTATGCAGCTTAGGAAGATGCCACTTAAGATCTCAGAGTTTCTTTTTATGATGAACTTCAGTTATATAATTTGTTATTAAGTATGAATCAGCAGAGAAGTATTAAAATTAATAAGCATCACCAAGGTGAGTGCTGTCAAAATGGGGCAGGATGAATGGTACATCACCTAATAACTTTCTTGCCTCCCTGCCCTCATCACTTCCATACGGGTCAGGTTAAATCCAGTGATAGTTCCACAAACGAGGGAGGAAATAACATAAAAGGGCTGCATTGTTCAGGGGTTACACTTTGAATTTTGCCTTTATTTTGTGACAAATGTAGAGTTATATTGCCTCAAGGTTTATTATCCTTGTTATTGTTAATTGCTGCTCTTCTCTCGCTTAAATTTGTAGTGAGGGGTTACTATACAAAAACCACTACACCTAGGGTTCTCTACGTAACAGCAACTAAACATATAGGGCTCTTACACTCGCAGACATTAGCAAATACTAGATAAAAAATGATATTCAAATAATCACAATTTACAACAAGTATAATAAAGAGGGAAAAAGGAGGCCAACCAAAGAGAAAGGGAGAGAGGCGTCACTTTACTATCAGGTAGACTGAGATGACCTCTCATAGACGGCATATTTCAGATAAATCTGATGAATAGGAAAGACTCAGGCAAATCATTATAGAGACACTTCTTGTGACTTGTTCCTAAGAACAGTGTGAGCAGTGTGAGGTTCCTTAACCTATAGCCCCCTGTGTTTTACAGAGTTTTGAGCAGCCACGCTTAACGATTAAATACACTCACAATTATTTCCTTTGCATTTCTATCTTTAGGGGGTATATTTGACACATTTGTGTCCTAAAAGCCTAACTCCTTTTGACTCGGGACTAGGCAAATCTAGTTTCTCAAAAAGTGAGAAAACTTAATAAAGATAATCAATATCCAAGTCTCTAGGATATATGATGGATTACTGAATATGCCAGAGAGTTCTTCCATGAGTTCTCCTATATTTGGTATTTTAGATTATGACCAAGTCTTTTGTATTTCAGATTATGTCAATCTACTTTGAAACAAGACCTTCACGCCCACTCTAATCTTCCTTTGCCCTCTTTCTTTTCTTATATTTTATCATGTGAATAAAGAAATAAAAGATGCCTCCATAATGTTTTTTATTTATCCAAACTTCTTTCTGTCCATGATCATAATCATGATGAAAGAGGCTATATTTATTGAATGTTGACTATGTATCAGGCAGAGCTAACTACTTAGTAAGAATATCTTAATTACTCCTCATACAAATACTATGAAATCAGTCTTTCTGTTATACCCTATTTAACATATGAAGAAGTATATTGGGCATTCATTCAAAGTTGCCAGAGTTAACAAGAAAATGGAGGAGGAATAAGACCTACCCATCTGATTCCAGAAGCTGAACCCAGGAAGGAGAATTGTGACATTTATCCAGACAGCATTTTCTAACAATACGATTTTGAATAGGACTGAGTGGGATTCACATATCTTCTCTAAGGTCTTTTATATTACAGAGAAAAATATGATTGGTATTGGTATCCTAATGAAAAGACCATAACAAACCACTATAGTCTCTTAAATTAGTTGAACAACGGGACCACCTTCTTGGACTAAAAGAGATGCCTTAGGCTTCTTAGGGAATCAGTAATTCATAAAGTAAAAAGCTCTGAAACTTTTGCCAAGCTTGGCACTGAATTCTTTGACAAACCATAGAACAGAGGAATTGCAAGTTCTCTCCTGTTGCAACATTTTGCCAATGTCAAAATAGCCTACTATTCAAGCCTGCCAATCTTCCACAAAGCTCTCCATTCAGTTTTAAGGAAGAACATAGATGGTAATCAAATGTCTTTCATTCAAACAGCATTACAGCTGACACATGAAAAGATTCAGAAGAAAGGAAAAATAAACCGATTTCACAACTTCCATAGTCTTAACAAGAAAGACTCACTGCTCAATCAAATACGCATTCCCTATGGCCTTAAAAGACAGACTTTGAAACAGTCACTAAACATTTTTGTACAGCCTATTAAGATATAAATCTTCTTGCACGCTATTAAACATGTTAAAGTAACTTGAGTTTTTTAGTACTAATTACTTAAGTGGAAGGTATATCATCATTAAGGCCCCAGTGGACATAAAAAGTCATCCAGAGAGGCTGGATATAGCATCGCTTAAGTTAAGAGTATGGATCCTGCAGTCAGAACTCCTGAATTTAAATCCCAGCTAAGGAGGTCTTACTAAATGATCTAGAACTGCTGTCTTTTATATTTTTTATTTAATGCATTTTTCACTAATGGCGCCAGGTTCTTGACACATAGCCCAACTGAAAAGGTTTCATTTTATGACCAAATTGTCTCATTTCCCTCTGTACCTCTAGATGAACAAAGGGGATAATGTGGATTCTAAGTGAAAAAGTAAAATTTAGATAGACAAAATCTGATTCAGAGAATTAGAATTTGGTAGAAATATGGGGACATAAAAAGAAGAGTCATTTATTAGAAGGACACTATCCTATCCTTTCCTCATCTCTTGTTTCAGATGTTTTCAACATACATATAAACAGTTAAAAAAATAAAGGTTGGACTTAATATGCAAAAGCTAAACATATCTTTGTCAATGAACAAATTCTAATAATCTACTTGCTTATGTGTTATAACATTAGCCTTTCTCTGTATAACAAACCATCTGTGTCATAACTTTAATAAGTGCCAAAAAAATACATGATTAAATTATTGCTAAAATATTTATCTTTTCTTCTGTGGAGTCCTCAACACTGGCTAAGGAAAGATATTTTGTATAACATTACTTGAGTAATTCCATTTTAGCTAAACTAATTTAAAATTGAAGCCTTTATTTGTATTAGCAGAGGCAGAATTGTGCTGAGATTCTAATGTTATTGATCTATGTGAAAATTACACTGTGAGGCTCTCCTTAATTGTATGTCAAAATCTAGTTGGCTACAAAGAATATTTATTGTCAACTTCCACTACAAGATCAAATTTTATTGCCAATATTAAATTCAAGCTAAATACAGAAATATATATGCGATCTAAAAGTAGGCCCATCAGATATAACACATTAATTTATGAATGCAAAATGCAAAAATTTCTTTGACAGTATTCAGTTTTGAGGAAAGATAATTACAATTTTTCACATTTGTCATAAAATAATGCAGTTTACTACTTAAATACATTGATACATAAGAAGTTATTATCCCTTTTTATTACAACAAACTTTATTGACTGTAGTGCTTCCTTAAATAAATCCCAATTCATGGGATTGTCATAAATATAATTAAATTATGAATCATATTTACATTATAATTATATATAAATAATATATATCCATTTACATCATTAATAATATACTTTTATTTAAATTATAAATATAATTTAAATATAAATTTATTTAAACAAATTATAATTCACATGTAGTTTAATTTAAACATAAATTTAGAAAGGTCTTTTTATAAAAAGTATGTTTTCTAATTGTTTTTACTCTTAATGCTTCTCTTATTTATTATTGCCTCCGAGTAAAGCCAGCTTTACATTACAATGAAAACGCACTGAGGTGTTGGCATGATGCTACTAAAATATAAGTGTATCTCTCTCCAACTGGCACAGTAGCAAGCCTGTTTAAAGACATAGGATTCATATAGAGCTATATTCCTTAGCTGGTACTTTTCTTCAAAAATTAATTACTAAACAAAAACTAGAAAAAAAGAAAAGGCATGTACCACTGTAGATGCTTCCAAACGAACTTATTTGGAGAGAGATAAATTGTTATATGCATCACTAAATGGTGAGTGGGCAACAGACCAAGTTACTAAAATAAGTAAAATATAATCACTGCTATTGTTTAATTCCTAAGGCATACATGACTGGAAACTTGAAATACATTGTTCAGGGATTCTTCATTCTGGCTACCTATTATTTGTGAATTTTAGATTTACATAAATAAGAAAAAAAGGAGTCACTATTACAACAACAATCATAGAAATGTTTTAGTGTGCTAAAGGATGTGGCAGCAGTATGATACAGAAACATTTAGATTCAGAAAGGTTCTACACACTCCCCAAACTTACTTTTTTTTTTTTAATAAATTTTTTTTAACGTTTATTTATTTTTGAGAGACATAGAGACAGAGTATGAGCAGGGGAAGGGCAGAGAGAGAGATACAGAATCCGAAGCAGGCTCCAGACTCTGAGCTGTCAGCACAGAGCCCGACGCGGGGCTCAAACTCACAGACTGTGAGATCATGACCTGAGCCGAAGTCATTCGCTTAACCGACTGAGCCACCCAGGCGCCCCCAAACTTACTTCTTATTGTCATTTATCATACGCTGAGTATGATTCAGATACATTTTTGGAACCTTAAGAATATGTTAGAGATGCATCTCTAAAAGCTACCTTTATTATAATGAAACATCATAAAATTGTACCAATATTTTTATTTTATATACAACATAAATTAATTAATTAATTAATTAATGCTGCACTATTATTATTCACATATGAATTTAATTTACATTACTTGAGTATTGATCACAAAGGCCTTTCGGGGTTTCCTAATCACACTACAATTGACATTATTATGTGACTTGTGGATCTTCAGTTCTTTCTAGAATAGCACTTCTCCAGGTTATTAATATGTAATTTTATTTAGACTTTTTTAAAGACTTTTTTTAAATATTATATAATTAAAAGTAATAAAATATAGTATATTGTTAATATAGTATATTGTTAAATATATCATATGATGACAAAAATAAGAAAGCATGCTTAATACTTTTTAAGCCAGCAACATATGACTATTAGCCTGTTCCACTTTCTCATAAAATAACCAAGACCAAAATATGGGATTAAAAACATCAATAGCATGAAATTTAATAACAATAGAAAATCCAAAATCTTAAAATTGAAAAAAAAATAATATTGAGAAAGTCTGACTGAAGAAAAAACAAGCGACCATGAAACTAGTATGGAAGTTCCTCAAAAGATTACAAATAGAAATACCATGTGATCTGGTAATTCCACTTAGGGATATTTACTAAAGAAAATGAAAAAAATAACTTAAAAAGATATACGCACCCTATGTTTACTACAGCATTATTTAAAATAGCCAATATATAAAAGCTACGTAAGTGCCCATCAACAGATGAATGAAAAAATGGAGATGAGGTATACATACACAAAAGAATACTACTCAGTCATAAAAAGGAATGGTATCTGGCCATTGGCAACAACGTGGATGAACTAAGAAGGTATTATGAGAAATGAAATGAATCAGAAAAAGAATGATAAATACCTTATGATTCCACTTACCTTTGGAATCTAAAAAAAACAATACAGAAGAGAGATTGAATTATACAGACAACAAATTGGTCATTGCCACGGGGCAGGGGGTGGGGAGGTGGGTAGTAGGGTTGCAGGGAAAAATAGGTAAGGGGGTCTAAGAGGTATAAATAGCCAATTATAAGTAAATAACTGGGATATAAAGTACAGCATAAAGAATATGGTCAATAGTATTGCAATAACTTTGTATGGTGACTAATGGTAATTACATTTATCATGGTAAGCATTTCATAATGTATATAAACGTCAAATCACTAGGTTGTAAACCTGAAACTAATACTGTATGTTAATTATCATTCAATAACAAATACGAATAAAGTAATTAATTTTTAAAAAGCTACTCAGACTTAAGGTCCACAAGTCCATGATATAAGCAGTTCAGAGAATTAAACCTGACTATCTAGGAAAAAATAATGGAAGACATACTTTCAACCCTCACCTGTTCTCTGATTCAGAGACTAAAGACATAATGGAAAAATGGACAACAACTATTCTTCTCCCTTGGGTGTTAATCTGTACTTCCGTGCCAAAATACAATCCCAACACATACATGTTTGCATCCCATATCCATACACACATCATTTTTCTCAAAATGTATAAAATTCTAAATAATAACTCTTGGTGAAAGTAACAGTCGTAGAGTGTTTATTCATCACAATCATTTCTCTGGGGGCAAATTTTTCAAAAAATTCACAGTAGAAATTCTAATTTTTCATTTAACTCTATTACTCTGAAGAAGATATGGGATATATGAGGTAAGTAATAAAGTTTTAAAAAGTCTAAAATCTCACCTTGCCTTGAAGTTGATCAATTCACCTTAATTTGCTTTCGAATATACATTGAGGCATAAACAGTAAGGTCAAAGGCAACATACTCACACATACCTTTATTAACTATTTAGCCTAGTATCATTATCTCATAGAGAGTAAAAAGTATTTGGAGGAAAACATGGAATCAAGAAAATCTTGAGAAACAAATACATAAAAAACAATATGAAGATTACTAGAGAAACAGCATGCTTTAAAAGCTTACCTACTGTGACATCCGGAAGATAAAATAGCCAGATTATGGTTATTCTCTGAGGACTATAATAAATTATTAACTTCCAAGGTCTCAATTTAATAGAGTAAAAAAGGAGGTATCAACATTAAATAAAATATGTAAAGCATCTGCATTAAATAAAAATAATGAAATAAAGCAAGAAAGAATACTAAAAATATCTCCAATGGCCCACAGGGAGAGAATGAAAATTAGAAGGAGAAAACAGTTAAAATGCCTTTGAAAAACTGAAATGTCACTAGTAGAACTGAACATGAAATATATAATTCCCAAAAACACTAAATAATTTAAGCATAAAAAAAACATTATGAAGCAAAAGACAGAAAGCAAAGAGCTAAGTAAGGAAACATAAATAAGAGAAAGCATATATAATTAAGATAAGATTTTGAATGTATGTCTTATTTTTCAGTACTTCTAATCCTTGTCTCTTTATCCCACCTAATCTAAGGCAGATTGAGCATATCCAGGAAAAGTACCCAGAGCAGAATAAAAATGAACTGGAGTTCTCAGTTTTCAAGAATCAAAACACACTTGAGAGAAACAATAGGGTAAGAGAAAGGGTTTTTGAATTTCAAATGTGAATGTTAGCGCCAAAATCATATATTTTGCAAGAATAACAAAAATATAATAGCCAGTTTTGAAGGGCAGGCTTTCCTGTCTCTGAAAAAAAAGTGGACTGAGAGAAGGGTAGTCCTCACATGGGACTTACAGCTGGATACCTCTACCACTTTTATTTTCAGGACTGGCTGCAAAAGGCAAGGGTGGAATATAATTCTCCAGAGAAGTTAGGCGAATCTGGAATTAAGTGAAACTTAATTCTCACTGTTTGTCTAGAGTACTGGAGATATATCTTGCATCACTGGATATAGGACTCGAACAGAGGACTGAATTTAGGATGAGAAGCAAAGATGGCTGATGCTGTTCCACCTACTCTCTCTTGGCTCTGAACTTCTATGGAACAGCAGCCTTAGGAAACCGACTAGACAACAGATTGTTTGTATGTGTTGGTTGCCGTTGGCTGAATTGGCAAGATATTATACACAGTAACACTGGTCACAAGAGAATTAGCCAGTTTGTAGGTAGTAGTGAAAGAATACCGAGTCTAAAATGCAGAAACTTATAATTTTGAAAAAGATAACTTCTTTTTCAACTCAAACTACTAAAGATTAAACTGAGGAGTCCTAAGAGAAGCAAAAGAAAAAGTAAAGATTATATTTCAGGCTTTCACAAAGATCAAATCAAATAAATCTATGGCCTACCTATTACACTTGGATCAGTCAGGTTATAAGATAAATACAAATAATTTTTTCCTCTTTGAATTCCTATGTAATCACCTTCCCGTGAGTTTGAAAAGGGTATTACAGGCATCTAAATAATGGCAAAGGTAATGGGCATAACCCACCTGTAAGATTGTTACAGAAGATAGCAACTACCATCTTGCCTGCAGACTCTGTTTCTTGCACGTTTTAGTGGAGCAAAGTGCCATGTCTGATATGCTCATAAGGCAAAGAACTGAGGGTGGCCACTTCCAATCGAGTCAATAAGGAAATGGGGTCCTAAGTCTAACAGTTCTTGAGGAAGGGAACTCTTTTAACAACTAAGTAAATGAGAAAAGTTGATCATCTCCTCATCTGAGTAGTCAGATGAGACCTGAGCAGTAGCTGACAACTTGAATGTAGCCTTTATCAAAGACCATGACAAAAGGGACCCAGCTAAACCACATTCCTGATCCACAGAAATGATGGTAATAAACGTGTGGTGTTTCAATCCACGAAGTTTTAGAGTAATGTGTTATTATGCAGCAACAGATAACTAATACAACAACATCTACTGTTAAAACCTCTGAGGGGCGCCTGGGTGGCTCAGTTGGTTTAGTGTCCCACTTCGGCTCAGGTCATGATCTCAAGGTTCATGAGTCTGAGCCCTGCATTGGCCTCTGTGCTGACAGCTCAGAAACTGAAGCCTACTTCAGACTCTGTCTCGCTCTCTCTCTGCCCCTCTCTCACTCACATTCTGTCTCTCTGAAAAATAAACATTAAAAACTTAAAACAAAACAAAAATCTCTGAATGGATTAAGATGTCTTGGAATATGACTAACATTGTGTAACCAAGTAAATAATTTCAACTGAGAAAACAGCTCAGGGAAAAAGGCTAATAAAGTCATTCAAGGTAACTGCAACTAAGTGATAAAAATGAAAAGCAGAGGCAAGAAAGAAAAGAAAAGTTAGATAAATCTAAGAACTTTCATTATACTGAACTGACTAAAATTAAAAGGATAATAAGGATACATAATTTTTAAGAGTTATACCTCCTAGAGAATGAGCTTAGACTCAAAAAGTCTATGATTCTTTGCACATCAAAATGGTCCTTAGGTCCAAGCTTGTACAGACTAGAATCAAGCTGAGAAAGCTACTCATTCCCCAAGGTCTGATGCCTTATACCCACTTCAGATGTGGCCCAGAAAGATAATGAACAGAAAAATCAAAACAAAGCAAAACTCCCAGAGGTCACAGCCAAGGGACTGGAGCTGCCTAAAAGAGAGAAAAATTCAGACCTAATTAAAAAACTTTACCCTTCCTCAGAGTAGGATTTCTCATGATCTCTGCGAGGCAGCCTTTCAAAATTTAAGGACTGGTTACTGCTGGTATTTCCCATCCTCCCCATTCAAAACAAGACTGTTTACTGTGGTTTTGCTTGTTTTGACACTAGATATTAGATAGGTAGGGGGCAGAGAACTTGTATTTTAGGTTTCCAAGACTCCATATCAAAAGGCTCTGCCCTGAATCTAATGTTCAGGCTAGTGCATATCATGTAAAGATACTGAATTTTGAGATAAAGCTGTCAGTGAATGGGTTATTTGGCCTTTGCCTCACAAGCATAAGTGTATTTTGCTGTGGAAAGGTCAGCTGAATATTTTCGGACTAGACGATGAACGGTAGCAGCCACTTATGCTTATACCTGAGAGTTTTTCTTCTCTTCTTTTTAGGAATTGTATAGGATTAGACTTCAATACCCCCTATGATATTGCACATTACTATTTGACTTTTTTTGGCCAAGGAAATGATGTAAATAAATGGCATGTGTTATTTCCTAGCTGAAATTGTAAGAATCTGTGCACAGTTTACTACATCTCTTCCCACTTCCACGGTGACCATGGAAGACTATATAGGAATGAAGTCTCTATTTGCTGGGATCTCTTTTTAAATATAAAGAACCAAATTTTAAGGGAACTCATGTTGGTGTATCATGACCTTATATTTCAAGTTACTAAGATTACTGGCATATTACCATCAATACAGCATAATCTAGCCTATGCTGAAACATGCAGCCATACTTGATTTCTGGATAATAATTTGAAGAATGTGATTCCAATTGCTTAAGTATGACAGGAATGGTTTAGAAGAAAGAATTTGACTCTGTAACTGAACATATCTAGCTTTAATTCTAGCTTACTCATAGTTTCTAAATTCCAGAAAACCACTAAAACTTCCTGAACCTTGTTCTTTTACAGAAGTGATATAAATACATAAACCTAATAAAGTTATTTTAAGGAATAAGTTACAGAGGTTTGAAAATGTAAGATCATAAATAATTCATAAACATAATATGTACCTTATAGCTTCTACCTCTCTCTAATTCCTACTAAAACCCATTATATACTCTAAAAATTAAGACTAAATTGAGTTAAGAGATAAAATGCCATATGTATACAAGATATTTAGAAGAAAACTTCAGAATTTAATGTATGAGCTATACACAGAGAAGGTAGAAACTAAAATTAGTTTAACTGAATGGGTTTTATTTACCGTGATTAAAACTATCTTGACAGAATGTGGCAGGACCTGATTGATACTAACTCATTAGAATGACTCTCACTGATTCACTTACAGTGGAATTTGACAGATTATATATATCAATTTGTATTCATTCATTTCATGAATGTTTTTATCTATGCTAATTTCTAAATCCCTGCAAAAGCCACTTTAATTTGGATCCTAAAATAATGCACTCTAAACATCAACAAACCACAAAAAAAGGCAATCTGTATGATGTTTAACATCTTTGTTGACTAGTATCTTATCTATGGTTTTAGTGATGAGAAATTATATTATTTTGCTGTTATGTAATTTTTTTTTTTTTTAAGAAATCAGAGTCCACGGGCACCTGGGTGGTTAACTGTCCAACTCTTAATTTCAGCTCAGATCATGTTCTCATAATTTGTGAGATTGACCCTGTGCTGGGCTCTGTGCTGACAGCATGGAGATTTTGGGATTCTCTCTTTCCCTCTCTCTGCCCTTACCCTGATCTCTCTCTCTTTCTCTCTCAAAATAAACATTAACAAAATAAAAAATAAAAATTAGAGTCTAATTTGTTTATCAGATGCAATGCCCAAAGAATAAACTGGTGATTTCAATGTCATTTAACTGTTTTACCAGAAAGAAGAGAAGGATGAGGAGGAAGGGGGAAGAAGTGGAAGAGGAGGAGGAAGAAGTAGGGAAGAAGGAAAGAAGGAAGGAGAGAAAGAATGAAGGGCATGTAGACACAGAATCTAATAATATAAGGTATAAAATATTATAGGAGATAATAACCCCCATATTGATAGGATATTCCTACTAGTGATATAAAACTTATCAAACTTTTTACTTGACAACCATTCTGCTTTGGTAATATTGCACCATTACTGCCAAGTAGGCAATGAAAACCATTTACTGTCAATGTAGATTCCAAATGATTATGCTGCAAAACAGACAATAATAATTTACTTGACATAGTGAACAGGTGATTTTACAAAAATCACAAAGAAAAATATATATCCAAATTTAAAATAATTCTAAAATTCTCCATTAAGACATCACTTAGGTATAACTTGCTCCTGATATGACTTTAATTAAATCCTCTCTTTTGCACACAATGACCATTCTGAGGGCTAAAACAGTACTGTAGTCTTGATCTTATTTTATTAGTTTCATCTTGCTTTTTGTACCAATTTAATATTATTTTCCCCTATGGATTTCTGCCAAGATGAGGTACTACATTTACCAAAAAAAAAAAAAAAAAAAAAAAATCACCAATGTGTAAGCTTCAAATGCTAAAGTATGTTCTTAGAATAAAAATATTTTTTAGCTAGAGGTACCTGGGTTACTCAATTAGTCAAGCATCTGACTGGCTCAGGTCATGATCTCACGGTTTATGAGTTTGAGCCTTGTGTTGGTCTCTCTGCTGACGGCTCTGAGCCTAGAGCCTGCTTTGGATTCTGTGTCTCCCTTTCTCTTTCTCCTCCTACCCTGCTCTTGCTCTGTCTCTCTCTCTCTCTCTCCCTTGAAAATAAATTAAAAAAAATAAATATTTCAGCTAAATTTGTAAGCAAAACTACAGTAAGAAAGGAACAGAGCCAGTTGTATCTGTGTTTTTGAAGTGATAGTGTATTTGTCAAATTTTTTTGAATTATGCAATACTTACACAGATAACTTTTTGCTTTCATATTTAAACCCATTTACTTAAAGAATAAAAGCAGATGATTTAGGAGTACTACAGAGGTCACGGCCTTACCCGGATGTCACCTATGCTCAGTCTGTTTTCCTTTCCAGGGCGATTTCAAGAAACAGTCCAAAACACACCTAGCGAAAATGATGAAACTGAAGAATTCTCCTCAAAAGAATCTACAGGAAGTAGTGACAGCTCAAGAATTGATGAAAACAGATATAAGCAACATAACAGAACAGGAATATAGAATGATAATCATAAAACTAATCACTGGGCTTGAAAAAAGCATAGATGAATGCAAGGGGTCCCGAGTAGCAGAGTTCAAGGACCTTAAAAATGGTCAGGAAGAATTAAAAAAGGCCTTGAATGAATTGCAAAACAAATGGAGGCAGCCACAGTGCGGGTTGAAGAGGCAGAAGAGAGAGTAAGTGAATTAGAAGATAAAATTATGGAAAAAGAGGAAGCAGAGAAAAAAGGCAGAGAAGCTGACCCAGGAACAGAAAAGGAGAATTCGAGAGCTTTGTGATGCACTCAAAAGAAATAATGTCTGTACCATAGGACTTCCAGAGGAAGAAGAAAAGGGGTACTTGAACAAATCTTTGCTGAGAACTTCCCCAACATGAGGAAGGAAATGGGCATGGAAATCCAAGAGGCACAGAGAACTCCCCACAGACGGAACTTGAATAGACCTTCTGCATGACACATCATAGTAAAAATGGCAAAATATAAAGACAGACAGAGAATCCTGAAAGCAGCTAGGGAAAAACGGGCATTAACATACAAAGGTAGACACATAGGGTTGTAGCAGACTTATCTACAGAAACTTAGCAAGCCAGAAAAGGAATGGCAGGATATCTTCAATGTGATGAGCAAGAAGGATGTGCAACCAAGAATCCTGTATCCGGTTAGCCTGTCATTCAGAATAGAAGAAGAGATCAAGATTTTCCCCAACAAACAAAAAGTGAAGGAATTCATGACAAATAAGCCAGCATTGTAAGAGATCCTGAGGAGCACTCTATGAAGGAAAGGTTGCAAAGAACACAAACTACCAGATACAGCCTTACAAACATGAAACCTACAGATAACACAGTGACTATAAGCCCATATTTTTCAATATTAACACTGAATGTAAATGGAATAAATGTGCCAATCGAAAGACACAGGGTAACAGAGTGGATTAAAAAATAAGACGCATCTATTTGCTGTCTTCAAGAGACTCATCTTAGACCTGAGGACACCTTCAGACTGAAAGTGAGGGGATGGAGAACTATCTACCATGCTGGTGGAAGTCAAAAGAAAGCTGGAGTAGCCACACTTATAGAGGACAAACTAGACTTTAAAATGAATGATGTAATAAGAGATGAAGGACATTATATAATAATCACAGGGACCATCTAGCAGGAAGAGCTAACAATTATACATATCTACGCGCCAAAAGCGGGGGCATCCAAAATTTATAAAGCAACTATTACAAACATAAGCAACATTATCAATAAAAATGTCCTAATAGTAGGGGACCTTAACACTCCACTCTCAGTATTGGATAGGTCCACAAAACAGAAAATCACCACAGAAACAATGGCCCTGAATGACACATTAGAACAGATGGGCCTAACTGACATCTTCAGGGTCCTTCATCCAGAAGCAAAGGAATTTACATTCTTCTCAACCACACACGGTACATTTTCCAAGACAGACCACATTCTGAGCACAGGGAAGCCCTGAATAAGTATAGAATTGAGATCATACCGTGCACACTGTCAGACCACAATACTTTGAAACTTGAAATCAACCACAGGAAAAAGTCTGGAAAATATCCAAAAACATGAGGCTAAGGAACAACCTACTAAAGATGAGTGGGTGAACCACGGAATCAGAGAAGAAATTAAAAAATACATGGAAACAAATGAAAATGAAAATACAACAATCCAAACGCTCTGGGCTGAGGCAAAGGCAGTCCTGAGAGGGAAATGTACTACAATCCAGGCACACCTCAAGAAACAAGAAAAATCAATAACACAAATTCTAACAGCACGCCTAAAAGACTAGAAGCAGAACAACTAAGATGACCCAAACTCAGTATAAAGAGAGAAATAACAAAGATCAGGGCACAAATAAATCATATGGAAACAGAAAAAGTAGTGGAACAGATAAATGAAACCAAGAGCTGGTTCTTTGAAAAAATAAACAAAATAGACAAACCTCTAGCCAGGCTTCTCAAAAAGGAAAGAGAGAGAACTAAAATAGATAAAATCATGAATGAAAAGGGAGTAATTACAACCAATCTCTCAGAAATATAAGCAATTGCCAGAGAATACTATGAAAAATTATATGCCACCAAACTCGGCAACCTGGAAGAAATGGACAAATTCCTAAATAGCCACACACTACCAAAACTCAAATGGGAAGAAATAGAAAACTTGAACAGACCCATAACTAGTGAAGAAATGGAATCAGTTATCAAAAATCTCCCATCAAATAAAAGCCCTGGACCAGATGGCTTCCCTGAGAAATTTTACCAAACATTTAAAAGAGTTAATGCCTATCCTCTTCAAGCTGTTCCAAAAAATTGAAAGGGAAGGAAAACTCCCAGACTCATTCTATGAAGCCAGCATCACTTTGATTCCCAAACCAGATAGAGACCCAGCAAGGAAAGAGAATTACAGGCCAATATCCCTGATGAATATGGATGCAAAAATTCTCAACAAGATACTAGCAAATTGAATCCAACAGCATATAAAAAGAATTACTCATCATGATCAAGTAGGATTCATCCCTGGGTTGCAGGGCTGGTTCAATATTCGCAAATCAATCAATGTGATAATTCACATTTCAAAAGAAAAGATAAGAACCATATGATCCTGTCAATAGATGCAGAAAAAGCATTTGACGAAATACAGCACCCTTTCCTAATAAAAACCCTCGAGAAAGTCGGGATAGAAGGAACATACTTAAACATTATAAAAGCCGTATATGAAAAGCCCACAGTTAATATCATCCTCAATGGGGAAAAACTGAGAGCCTTTCCCCTAAGATCAGGAACACGACAGAGGTGTCCACTCTTGTCACTGCTATTTAACATAGTGTTGGAAGTCCTAGCATGAGCAATCAGACAACAAAAAAAATAAAAGGCATCAAGATTTGCAAGGAGGAAGTCAAACTTTCACTTTTTGCAGATGACATGATACTTTACATGGAAAACCTGACAGAATCCACTGAAAGCCTACTAGAACTGATTCATGAATTTGGCAAAGTTGCAGGGTAAAAAACAATGTACAGAAATTGGTGGCATTTTGGGGTGCCTGGGTGGCTCAGTCGGTTAAGCGGCCGACTTCAGCTCAGGTCATGATCTCACAGTCTGTGAGTTAGAACCCTTTGTCGGGCTCTGTGCTGACAGCTCAGAGCCTGGAGCCTGCTTCAGATTCTGTATCTCCCTCTCTCTCTGCCCTTCCCTTGCACACGCTCTGTTTCTGTGTCTCTCAAAAAAAAATTTTTTTTTAATTAAAAAAAAAAGAAATTGGTGGCATTTCTATACACCAATAATGAAGCAGCAGAAAGAGAAATAAAGAAGCTAATCCCTTTCACAATTGCACCAAAAACCATAAAATACTTAGGAATAAACCTAACCAAAGATGTGAAAGACCTCTACACTGAAAACTATGAAAACTTATGAAAGAAATTGAGGAAGATACAAGGAAAAGGAAAAACATTCCATGCTCATGGATTGGAAGAATAAATATCGTTAAAATGGCAATACTACCCAAAGCAATCTACACATTCAATGCAATCCCAATCAAAATTGCACCAGCATTCTTCTCAAAACTAGAGCAAACAATCCTAAAATTTGTATGGAACCACAAAAGACCTCAAATAGCCAAAATAATACTGAAGAATAAAACCAAGGTGGGAGGCATCACAATCCCAGACTTTAACCTCTACTACAAAGCGGTAGTCATCAAGACTGTATGGTATTGGCACAAGAACAGACACATAGACCAATGGAATAGAATAGAAAACTCAGAAATGGACCCGCAAGTATATGGCGAAGTGGGAAAGAGTTTCCAACGGTAAAAAGACAGCCTCTTTAATAAATGGTGCTGGGAGAACTGGACAGCAACATGCAAAAGAATGAAATTAGACCACTTCCTTACACCACTCACAAAAATAAACTCTAATGGATAAAAGATCTGAATGTGAGACAGGAAACCATCAAAATCCTAGAGGAGAAAGCAGGAAAAAGCCTCTTTGACCCAAGACTCAACAATTTCTTACTCGACACATCTTCAAAGGCAAGGGAATTAAAAGAAAAAATGAACTACTGGGATCTCATCAAAACAAAAAGCTTCTGCACAGCAAAAGAAACAACCAACAAAACGAATAGGCAACCAACAGAATGGGAAAAGATAATCACAATTGACATATCGGATAAAGGACTAGTATCAAAATCTATAAAGAACTTACCAAACTCCACACCCAAAAAACGAATAATCCAGTGAAGAAATGGGCGGAAGATACAAATAGACACTTCTCCAAAGAAGACATCCAAATGGCAAACAGACACATGAAACGATGCTCAATGTCACTCATCATCAGGGAAATGCAAATCAAAACCACACTGAGATACCATCTGACACAGGTCAGAATGGCTAAAATGAACAGATCAGGAAACTATAGAATCTGGCGAGGTTGTGGAGAAACAAACACCCTCTTGCACTGTTGGTGGGAATGCAAACTGGCGCAGCCACTCTGGAGAAGTGTGTGGAAGTTTATCAAAAAAATGAAAATAGAATTACCCTATGACCCAGCAATAGCACTGCTAGGAATCTACCCAAGAAATACAGGAGTGCTGATGCATAGGGGCACGTGTACCCCAATGTTCATAGCAGCACTTTCGACAACAGCCAAATCATGGAAAGAGACTAAGTGTCCATCAACTGATGAATGGATAAAGAAGATGTGGTATATATATACGATGGAATACTAGGCAGCAATGAGAAAGAATGATATCTGGCCATGTGTGGCAATATGGATGGAACTGGAAGGGATTATGCTGAGTGAAATAAGTCAGGCAGACAAAGACAGACACCATATGTTTCCACGCATAGGTAGGCTTTGTGAGACCTAACAGAAAACCAGGGGGAGGGGAAGAGGGGAAGGAAAAAAAAAGCCACAAAAAGACATAACATAAGAGACTCTCAAAGACTAAGAACAAATTGAAGGGAGAGTGGGGTGTGGGAGGGGGAAGAGTGGGTGATAGGCACAGAGGAGGGCACTTGTTGGGATGAGCACTGGGTGTTGTATGGAAATCAATTTGACAATAAATTACTAAAAAAAAAGTAGCTGATTTACTGATTCATTATCTCTCAATATGTATTTCCTAAATACCTAAGGGATTGTGTGAATGAATATTATATAGCTCACTAGTGTTGCCTGAGTCTTATTATGAGAGTTTTCAGAAAAAACACTTAAGGATTTCCTCTAGGGATAAAGATTATTCTCAGCATTGATGGAAAAATAAATTAGGGTAATATAAGTTGTAAAATACGGGTATTGGGGCACCTGGGTGGCTTAGTCAGGCGTCCGATTCTGGCTCAGGTCATGATCTTGCGATCCATGAGTTGAGGTCCCACATCAGGCTCTGTGCTGACAGCTCAGTGCTTTGGATTCTGTGTCATGTTTTCTCTGTGCCCCTCCCCGGCTCACACTCCCTCTCTCACTCAAAAATAAACATTAAAATAATTTTAAACGTGGATATTTTCAAGATGTAAAAATTTGCTAATTTCATAAAAGTTAGGATTTGTGTCTTTGCTTATTTCTTAGAAGATATTTTATATATATGTTAGATGTAATACTTTATTGTGATATATACATATTATATATAAAATAAATATCACAAAATATATATTCATACACATAACATATATATATATTCATACACATATGCATTACACATAGAAAATACTAGAGGATTAAGAAATAATGAAAAGTTAATACTTAATAGAGACATTATTATGCTTACTATTTTTCTGTGTTTTCTTCCACTTTGAAATGAAAATATATACCTACACTGAAACTTTTACATGAATATTTATAACAGCATTATTCATATTAGTTAAAAAGTAGGCATAACCTAAATGTCTATCAGCTGACAATGGATAAACAAAATGTGGTATACCCATACAATGGAATATGATTTAGCCATAAAAATGAAATACTAATATATTTTTCAACATAGATGAAACATGAAAATTTTGTGCTAAGTGAAAATGTTGCAAAAGATCACACGGTCTGCCCATTTCACTTATATGACATATCCACAGTAAGAAAATCTATGGAAAGCAAAAGCTGATTAATAGTTATTCAGGGTTAGGTGTGGGGTAGTGGGATGGACAATGACTGTTAATTGATAACAGAGCTTCGTTTTGGAGTGATAAAAATGTCTTTTGGAGTGATAAAAATACATTGTGACTGTGTTGTTAAACACATCTGTGTATGTAGTAAAAATCACTGAATAATTGACCTTAAGTGGGTGAAGTGCATGTTATGTGAATTATAACTCAATATACCTATAAAAAACACTACAAAAATTTCAAGAAACTGTTTATGTCTGGGCAGGAGAAGGGTGGATGATGAGAAAGATACATAGGAGACTTTGGAGTAACTGAAAATGTTCTATTTCTAAACTTGGTGGTGGGCATATAATTATTTTAAGAACTCATTTATATTTTACTTTCATGTTTTATATGCACATATATTTTACAAATACCATATACAGAAAGATACAGAGATATAGAGATACAAAGATACAGAGATATAGAGTTATTCAAAATTAATAAAAGAACAAATAAATTGTGTAGAATTACTTGAATTCCATTCTTACTAATATTTCCATCATGGTTTCCATTGTACCAGAAACTACTTCTAACATCCTATGTGCCTGGTTTTGGTGTAAAATTGTAGTTGATAATTCACTAATATAAATTTGACATTGCCTCCTGGTGCAAGCAATAACAATTTTTCCTCTAACTCAAAATGAAACTATAACACCAATGTTAAATGAAGTTTAGTTACTTAAATAGTATACTTGGCATATTATAAATAACTTAAATTGAGCCCTCAAAATGTTGTGGTTTAAAATGGTTTCCATAATAGTTTATATCAACTACGCAAAATTCTAAATGCAAATCTTTTTTAAAAGCAATTACTTCCCAAGGCTCATGTCTTTTCTATACAATTTCTTAAGACAGATCAAATTCTGAGGTAAATCTTCCTACTTATGTTTAATGGTGTGACATATGCCAGTATTACTATGTAATCTATTTAATAGACTTTCTAATAGTCTTTCCCTTTGCATTGGAAATGGAATAAAATTAGGTGGGAAGAAATTAATAATGGCGGACACCAAATTGGTGATTCCACAATCTGAGTCTTATGTAATATTCCAGCATAGTAAATGATTCACCTTGTACAATGATCAATGAAGTGAGAGCTGGACACAGGTGCATTTACACAACTTTTTAGTCCTATCAAGAGCACCGTTCGGCAAGCAAAACATGTCTGTTGTCAGCTGGAGAGAGTGAGTAAGTAGATTTGGGAACTAGTACCCATGGGTAGTGTAAAGGAGCATGGTTCACATTGTCTGAAATTGCTCATGCCTGGTTCATACAGCTGGTAATGAAGCAGTCAGCATCCCATCTCTGGAGTGGAATAGGCAATTATTCTAGCTTGAAACTTTGCCCTTGCAAATTGAGTGTGGCAACAATTCACATTGGTTGTCATTATAAAGTCCCTCAAATGTGGTAGCTATCCATATCAGTTCAGAAAGAAAAATCCGAGATGCCTAAAAAGTTTACCTTAACTCCAAATAGATTATTGTACACTGAGGATATGGATCTTTAAACGGCTTTCTGGGAGACCTTTTTGTACTGTTTTTTTTTTTTCTTCAATCTTACTCCAAATTGCTTCAAATAAACCTAAATTCAAGTCACGTAGAATATTTCTATAGATTCTCATTAATTGATTTTCTATCTTGCAATATATTTAGAGAACGAAAACATTTCTTATTCTCCTTCTAGTTACATTTTAATGCTGTTACAAGCATAAAAACAAAAAACAAACAAACGAAAAAAACCTCCTCTGAGATTCTGACTCTTGGACGTATAGGCAACAATATTTTATACCTGTTGCTCTAAAAGCGAGTTCAGGTCTGTATTTTCTGGGGAACTTTTAAAACAATGCCTACACCCTAGCCCCACCCTACAGTAATTAAATCAAAATTTCTGAAGGTGGGATTTACAGGTGGTTGGTTTTAAAAGCAACTTAGATAATTCTAGCATGTATAAGATAAACACTACTAGGGGCACCTAGGTGGCTCAGTCGGTTAAGCTTCCGACTTCAACTCAGGTCATGATCTCACGGTTCTGGAGCCTGCTTCAGGTTCTGCATCTCCCTCTCTCTCTGAGCCTCCCCTGGTCACAGTCTGTCTCTCTCTCTTTGAAAAATAAATAAACATTTAAAAAAAGATTAAAAAAAAGATAAGCACTACTAAAAATTTAACATGCATACAAATCACCTAGGGAAGTATTTAAACTGCAGATTTGATTTAAGGTGTTCTGTGGTAAGGTCTACAAATCCGGATTTTCACCATGTTTCCAGGTAATGTAGATGCAGCTGGTTTGTGGACTGTATTAAGTGGCCAGCTATAGATGAGAACTTCCCTTAGTATCAAAATTTTCTTGGTGAGATTTTTTTCAGATGAGTATTTATTTTGGAGACAGCACACATGAACAAGGGAGAGAAAGGAAGAGAGAACACCCTAAACAGGCTCTACGCTGTCAGCACAAAACCCATTTCAATCTCATGAACCAAAATCAAGAGTCAGATGCTAATCAACTGAGCCAGCCAGGCACCTGTGTTAAGGAGATTTTAAACCTTCTATGCCCATGAGACACTCCAGACTCATGACCTCAGAATCTCAATGGGTACAATTTAGTCAAAGTATTTTTTAAAGTGTCTCAGGTGAACCAAATGTGCAAGAAATGTTGAGAACCCCACCCATCTAGGCCTTCTCATCATCCCCTGCTACCTGACCATTTTCTCAGATATTTTTCCTTGATTTAATAACATCAAAGATCTTCCATTAAACAAGTTCTCTGAAGACTCTGATTTCTCCCTCTGCAGCATCCTCATATCAGCTGCCATGTTTTATTCATTCAATAAATGAAATATCTGCTTATACTCATCTCTCTCCTTTGCAACACCACACATTTAAGGCTTTCATTATCCTTTATGCACAATGGTTTACTTTCTAGCTAACTCAAATTATTTTAAAAGTCATTCAATGTATTTTGCTCAATGTTACTAAATTAATTTCTTTAAATCATGCCTCAAATGGCATCATTCCCTTGTTTAGAATCTTCATGTTGCCCTTTTCTCTATAAAATTTAAGCAATGTAATATTCAGTATCATCCATATTCAGATATCTACTTACTTTTCACTTAATTTTCAGTTGAATCTCATTTATAGCAATCTCTTAAGGATTTTATCTATATTTTTCTTTTTTCTTTTTTTTTAATGTTCATTTATTTTTGAGAGACACAGAGATAGAGCGTGAGCAGGGGAAGGGCAGAGAGAGAGGGAGACATAGAATCTGAAGCAGGCTCCAGGCTCTGATGAGCCATCAGCACAGAGCCCAATGTGGGGCTCAAACCCACAGACCGTGAGATCATGACCTGAGCTGAAGTCAGCCACTTAACCGACTGAGCCACCCAGGCGCCCCTATATATATTTTTCCATTGTTCAATTTGTTCTTCAAACATGGTCTATACTTTCTTGTGCATGACTGACTATCTCTGCTGTTTCTTGAACCCAGATTTCTTAGCCACATCTTTACATCTTAAAAACTTATTCAATCAGAGCACCTGGGTGGCTCAGTCAGTTTGATTTCAGCTCAGGTTATGATTTCACGTTGGTGAGATTTACCCCTGTGTCGGGCTCTGTGCTGAGTGTTAAGCCTGCTTGTTATTCTCTCTCTCTGGCCCTCTCCCACTCATACGCTCATGCATACTCTTTCTCAACTCAAAATAAATGAATTAATGTTTTAAAAAAAGAGAGAAGAGTTATTTAAAAAAATTTCAATCTTAGAAGTTCTCTATTATAAATCTCTTCATAATACACCAAATAAAATGAGAAGCCTCCTCCTGGGCTCCTCCCCTATATTTTGTTATACAGTGCTTAAAGAAAAAATATGTAACATTATACTTAATGTTTGCCTAATTTCTTTCTCAAATTTCTCTAGACTGTAAGATTCTGGAACACAAAAACTGGGTCTTAATAATCTCCCAGAAAACACTGCCCAAAATAAATGATCAATAAATATTTACTAAATTGGAATACATCAGTATTGTTTGAGTAACAATTATGTGCATATTAGCTTAAGACATGATTTCTCTTTGTAAGTTTACGAAGTTTAAATATGGAAAACAAATACCACAGAAGTCATCAATGAATTTCACAGTGAGACTGAATATTCTGAAACTGCAGCACCGACCGTTTGTGCAGAGTATTTGACAAATAATAAATCCCAAAAAAAATAGATTCATGGAATTCAAAGAGGATTCTTTTGTCAACAAAGGCTTTCAAAAGAAATCTTAAGATTTGTAAAGCCTGTGAGAAAAGATGAAAAAGGCCTGCCACATGAGAAACAAAATAAGTGTAAAAGCCGAGTGGAGGAAATGCAAATAGGTTGGAAAGAGAATCAAGACACAAGCTTGGCTATGGCAGGATATCATGTTTACTGAATGCTATGAAATCAATAATGACTAAATTCAAATGCTAAATATAAAATGTATACAAATTATTATATATTTATAAATATTAAAATATTTCAAATACCACCTAACCAATAAAAGAACATGTATAGAACCTTCCTGCATGGTTCATGGGAATGTAAATTGGTGCAGCTACTGTGGAAAAAAGTATGAAGTTTCCTCAAAATTTACAAACAGAAATACCGTATGATCTAATAATTCTACTGCTATTTGTGCAAAGAAATAAAAAATGCTAATTTGAAAAGATATATGCACCCCTATGTTTACTACAGCATTATTTACAATAGCCAAGATATAGAGCAATACAAGTGTTCATTAATATTAGCAGATAAAGAAGATACGTTAAAGTAAAATAAAATAAAATATTAATCAGGGATAAAAAAGAATGAGATGTCATTTGCAACAATCTGGATGGACCTAGAGGGTATCCTGGTAAGTAACATAAGACAGAAAAAGACAAATAACATATAATTTCACTATACATGAAATCTTAAAAAACAACAACAACAACAACAAATGAACAAATAGAAAAACAGAGTATTAAATATAGAGAACAAACTGGTGGTTGCCACGAGATGGGGGATGGATGAAATAAAGGCTATTAGGTACAAACTTACGCTATCAAAAAAAATAAGTCACAGAGATTAAAAGTATAGCATAGGGAATATAGTCTATATTTAATAACATTCTTTGGTGACAGATAATAACTATACTTATTGAGGTGAGCACTGAGTACTGTATAGAATTGGTGATCATGATCATATGCCTGAAACTAATGTAACACTGCATGCTAATTGTATTTCAATAAAAAAGAACATGGTTGAAAAAGAAGTACATTTTCACTATTAACTAGAATAATTCAGGACTTGTCAAAAGTGAAACATTTTGATTACTAATTGCCAGATTCCTTGCATGCATAATCTTGAATAAAACAATAGATAAAACTGATTTTATAACTAAATAAATATAATGATAGATTTAGAATCAGTACATTTGTTAGTTAATTGTATTGTTATTTGAAATCATGGGGATTATGTTTTAAGCATAACTTATTGCCATTATTTTAAAACAAATATAGTGGTGATGTATAGATCTCATAACTGTGACTGAAATATATTAGTCCAGAGTCATACCTACAAAGTTTTATACAACTTTCCAATTTTTGTAGGCATAATTTGTCATTAGTTTGGTATTCCTGTATTCTTATCCTGAAATTTGTAAATTCAAACCTTCTCTAGAGTAAATTCAAAACTTTTCTAATTTCACCAAGTATTTTTTGAATGTTTACTGTGCATCAGGTTCATTGGGTTCTTACATTTTTCTCTCTCTTACCTGGCACTTACCTTAATCTAGTCATTTTCAAGTGTTTTCTTTCTATGGTAACCTATTGTGAGGATTCCTAACAATCTGAGATACGTTCCAGAAAACATGACTGTAGTTTAAATAGTTTTTGAGTTCTCATGTTTATCTTTAAATTTCAAGTCAAATTTAACACCTACATCACAATACATTGACTTTTAATATAAAATAATGTTCTAAACTATCGATCTTTAGGTGAAATGGGCAATTCAATAAAAAAATGCCATATTTAAGTCTGATGACTTAATACTACCACACACCTTTATAGGGAAAGTTTCTTATCTAACTTTCAAGATAATAATTTCAATCCCACATGTGCATGCATGATCCTTTCATTTTAAAATAAGTATGTCCGTAATGTTTCTGAAGAAGTTTGTAACATTCAATAGACTGCCATGCAAATACAACAAATATTTCTGCCACCAAAATATCTGAAATTTAGGACAAGATATAACACATAAATGATTTAAAAAACATTCCATCAGTATATTGTACAATGAAAATACACAATTTAAGTTTTATAAGACCAAACTTTTAAATGAGGATAATCAGAAATTTCTTCATAAAAAGGTAGTATTTAAGCTGGTCATTACAAATGCATAGGTTTTAGCGGGTAGCATGGAAACAGAAGAGTGTGGAAAGAAGAAACACCTGAACGAAGGCAGAAAATAGGTATCTATGAGGCCATATACAAGGCACTTTTGAAGAATAAAATAATAAACTGATTTTAATTGTCATAGAGAAGACATGCAATAGATGAAACTAAGATAAGAAAAGATAATGGAAAATTATGGGTTCTAATACTAAGGAAGTTACACATTTCTGCATGAGATTCTTTGAAGGTTTTTACACTGAGAGTGACAAGATAAAAATTGTTCTTTAGAAAGTTATTTGGATGATGAAGTGTGAAAGGTAAGAAAGCCACTCAGGAATTTAATAGCTATAATCCATACATCATTTCTTCGTCAATACTGTTTGGCTTAAAAAATTATTGCCCCGAATTAGAGAGGATGCATTTTCTTTAAAAAAATAAATAAATGAATAAAAGAAAAAAGAAATCCCTTCAGATACCTCTTTAACTATGGAATCACTTGGATCACATTTCTTTCTGGAATGTGTCACAAAAACACACATAAATTGAAAATTAAGAAAGTGCAAAGGAAAATCAGCATTTTTTCTTATTAAGAGTATGTTTCTGGGTTTGTCTCTCCATATTTTTTTCCTTTGCTTGTTTGTTTTGTTTCCTACATTTCACATATGCATAAAAGCATACTGTTATCTGTCTTTCTCTAACTTATTTAGCTTAGCAGAATACTCTCTAGCTCCATCCATGTTGTTGCAAATGGCAAGATTTCACACTTTTTTTTATGGCTGAGAAATATTCCATTGTAAATATATGCTACTTCTTTATCCATTCATCAGTCAATTGATATTTGAGCTGTTTCCATAATTTGGCTATTGTAGATAATGCTGCTAAAAACATTGGGGGCCATGTATCCCTTTGGATTAGTATTTTTGTATTCTTTGGGTCAATACCTAGTACTGTAATTGTGGGATTTTAGGATAGTGTTTTTCATTTTTTTTTAAATGTTTACTTATTTGTCTTTGAGAGAAAGAGAGAGAGAAAGAATACAGGCAGAGGAAGGGCAGAGAGACACAGGGAGCACAGAACACAAAGCAGGCTCCAGGCTCTGTGTTGTCATCATGGAGCCTGACTTAGGGCTTGAACACAAACCGCAAGATCATGACCTAAGCTGAATTCAGAGGCTTAATTGACTGAGCTACCCAGGTGCCCCAGGGTAATTCTACTTTTAACTTTTTGAGCAACCTCAATACCATCTTCCAGAGTGGCTGCACTAGTTTGCATTCCTACCAAAAGTGCATGAGGACTCCTTTTCTTCACATCATCACCAACACAGGTTACTTCTTGTGTTGTTGATTTTAGTCATTCTGGCAGGTGTGAGGTGGTATCTCATTGTAGTTTCAATTTGTATTTCCCTGATTATGAGTGATGTTGAACATCTTTCCATGTTGTCTGTTGGTCATCTGTATGTCTTCTTTGAAAAATGTCTATTCATGTCTTCTGCCCATTTTTTGATCGGATTAATTGTTTTTAGCTATTGTATTTTATAAGTTCTTTATGTATTTTGGATACTAATCCTTTTATTAGGTATTTCGTTTTCAAATATCTTCTCCCATTCTGTAGGTTGCCTTTTAGTTTTGTTAATTATTTCCTAAGCTGCGCAAAACAAATGGTGTTGGGAAAACTGGACAACAACAAGCAAAAAAACGAAACTGGACCACTTTCTTATGATATAAACAAAAATAAATTTAAAATGCACTGACAGATCTAATTGTGAGACATGAAACTATTAAAATCTTAGAAGAGAACACAGGCAGTAATTTCTTTGATATCAGCCATAGTAACTTCTTACTAGATAGGTCTTCTGAGGAAAGGAAATAAAAGCAAAAATAAGCCACTGGAACTTCATCAAAATAAAAATTGTCTACCTTCTCTTTGAATTTAGTCAAACTAGCATATAAATGAAGAAGTTCTATATTCAATAAAATGAGAATAAAAAGAAAGTCTCAAACCCAAAACTATGAAAAATAACTATCAAATAAATAAATGTTCGATTAAACTGAAGATGCACAAAGCTCCCAGGTACAGTCTCAGCAGTCCTAATCAGTGTCCCTATGCTTGGAATAGGAAATTCTGAGGGCTACAGGAGAACATGTTAGTCTTTGTCACATGACATTGTAGCAAGGCAGGTGGGCTGAATAAGGAAATGTGAGGACACCCTATTTGTACAAGATGCAGTAGGATAGCACAGAACTTTGGAGGAGAGCTGGCAAAAGGCAATCAGATTTGGAACTGGTAAGACAATGATAATGAAATATCCTAAAACAATAACAACCTGTAAAATACTGAGTTCACTGTGAATCATAAAGAATTCTTATTGTCAATAAAAGTGAAAAGGATATCACCAAATGTTCTGATTGTTCTGTCAATGTTGAGGACAGAAAATATAGTAGAGTTGGTAAAGGAAAAGTTGATGAGAGTTGGCCTTGCATTAATGCAGGTGGATTGAACCAGAACTGAGTCAACTGGCACAAATAATCACAGCAGGATATTCCTTCTTTCTCCACATACAAACACTGATTTCCTTTGTACTCTTAATTCTTAGGCAGAATCTTCTTTGTGGTAGCAAAGATGGCTACAGACTAATACTAAAAATCTCTGCAAAGACAGCTACTTATTCACCATGATTTCAGTAATTATTCAAGGATTGAATCTCATTCTATCTTGGTTCATCTTCTTTACTGAATCAATTATTAGAGCTAGTAAGACGAGGTCACTTATTTAGTAATAAGTGAGTTATACCTAGAGCTTCAGGTTAAAATCACCCTCACTTGAACCATCAGAACTAAGTTTAGGACAGACTGATTTCCTAAAGAAGGAGCCATTAGCAAATAAAAATAGCAAGATAAAATAACAATGTCCCTTAGGACTCCTTAAAAAAACTTCAGATGATGAAATCAATTTAATCAGGAAAGTAATGATGAAGCCATAGTGAATGAACTGGCAATGAGGGTCAAAGGTAACTAAAAATAGAAAGATATATTTATGTTAAGAAATTATATTATATTAAGGATTTACAGTTATTCACAGAACATTTACAAATCCTAGTGATGTAGAAATAAGGGTATAGTAAAATTGGAAAATAAAGCAGAGGGGTGAGTAGTAGGATGTGAAATAAGAGAAAAAAATATAAGCAAACTGATTTTATCATCTTTCACTGTAGGGCACTGATAGATTAAAAACAAGAAATCAGATTCATTTCAAAACAAATACATCCCCTTAAGAGACTAATTAAGCACTCATCTGAAAATTTTAGGAAAAAAAAGAAATATAAGGAAAGTAGAAATAATTTAATTTTTAAAATGGGACATTAGCAAATTAGAATATGAAAAATAATAAATTGAAAAACAAACAGAAATGTTTTGAAAAAAAATTGAGAGTGCAAAAAAGAAAAAAAACTAATTTAAAAATAAGAATGGAAAACTGTGTGCATTTGAAAATAAAAAAAAAAGTATAAAAAACATCCTTGGATGAAATATTTTATTAAATTGAAAATGTAGAAAAATAATCTTTTAGGGAAATATAGATTACCTAAATTGGCACAAAAAACAATTTATAATAAAAGCAAAGAGACTGATATGCTCTGTAGGGGAAAGCAAGAAAATTTAGTCTCTTGATTAACAAAATTTTAATCTCATTCATTCATTTTTTTTTAATGTTTATTCATTTTTGAGAGAGAGAGATAGAGGGTGAGCGGGGGAGGAGCAGAGAGAGAAGGAGACACAGAACCTGAAGTAGCTCCAGGCTCTGAGCTGTTAGCACAGAGCCCAACATGGGGCTCAAACTCTTGAACCATGAGATCATAACCTGAGCTGAAGTCGGTCACTTAACCAACTGAGCCACACAGGTGCCCCCTCACCCATTGCTTCTATATACAAATTCTGTTTCTATGATTTTATCTAGAAATATAGCCTTATGGTTAACTCAAAAGATTTACATAGAAGAATAAATGCTGAACCACTGTACATAATAGCTAAGAGTCGGAATCAACATAAATATTCACTTATGGGAACTAGGTATGTTAAATTATTATATATTCATACAAAAAATTCTAGTCAGTGTTTAACTATATGTGTTCAGACGGGCAGATCTTCCAATTATATTACTGAATACCAAATTCAAGTAAAAAGTATTTTTAAGGGAGATATACTCACCCTCTGTAATATACCTTATAAATACTGTATATGTATAGATTTTTATATTATAGCCCTATAATAATTACAACCCTATATGCATATTTACACATGGAAACTTCTGAAAAGACATAAAATATTATTAATGACTGTTAAAACTAGTCATTAGAGTGGGACAGGATATTTATTAAGTGTAAAATTTTACTTTCCACTGCATTTTTCTGTAATATTTCGTATTATTTTTCATCATCATCATCATAAAGAATAAAAAGTTATCCTTCTCTCTCAAAACAAACAAAATGCTGTGAGAGTTTGGATATTTTGAAGGTACTATTGTATTAACAATTTTCATATGTGTTAATACCATCAGTAAACGCTTCGATCTAATTCATTATTTATACTAGGTTTTATGCTAGATATAAAAAGAGAAGCACTTTAAGATGCCTGTTCTCAAGTAGATTAGAATACAGAATCATGAGGGCGCCTGGGTGGCTCAGTCAGTTAAGCATCCAACTTCGGCTCAGATCATGATCTTGCCATTGGTGAGTTCGAGCCGCACGTCAAGCTCTGTGCTGACAGCTCAGAGCCGGAAGACTGCTTCAGATTCTCTGTCTCTCTCTCTTTCTCTCTGCCCCTCACCCACGCACACTGTTTCTCTCTCTCAAAAATAAATAAACATTAAAAAAAAAAAGAATACAGAATCATGTTTTTTAAAGCAAACAATTATGCTAGGTAAACTGTAAGTACAAAATCAATAGATGAGAAATTAACCCAAATATCACACCAATTTAATTTAATATTAAACTCTCATACTTCAAACTTTTCAAATTTCTGTCCCCCCCTTCACCTACCTACCACAAGCTATGATTTTACTAATCAGTCTATGCACTTTATTAATTGAATTAAATATCTAATTAGTTTGCATCCAAATGTAAAATAATTGTTAAAATATAAAATTTGTTTAATTATGTTATAATTATTTTATATTTACATTCTATTTATTATATTATATTCCCACAAAAGAAATTACCCATATGTTCTTACAGGGAATCCTGGAAACAGGAATTCATTCTTAGAATCTTTACATACATGGAATTATTCCCAGAATGCCTTTTGTTATGAAAGTGAAGAATTAATTTAGTCAAACCTGGGAACATTTAACTCAAAGATAAAATGCAAATGTTACCAAATAAGTCTGGAACTCCAAAATTAGGGGTTCTGAAATATCTGCAATGAGATCAATTTAAAGTAAGCCGATATGTTTATTTCTAAAAACCGTAAAACTGTATGGAAATGTTTAACCACCAAACAGAGTACTATACCTAAGTGTTTTGGCTTAAGGTTTTGTGGGAAAGACAAGAGAAAACAGCTTTCATCACACATCGAAAAGAGATGCCATAATTTAATTCGAAGCCTGAAATGAAGTAACAAACACTGCAGTACAATGCGACTCATCCTTCATGACAGCCTACAGTATTTCAGAGTTTTTAGAGCTAATTAGAAGCACATACCTTTCTTTATCCTAGCAAGCGAGAACAGAGTCAGCTTTCTGAGTTCTAGCCAGATGCTTATTTTATAACCTTAGTTATGTAGGCTAACTGCTAACAGCTCAGGATCTGAGACTTTCAAAGTTATTTTTAGGACAAATCAGTTAATGAGCAGGTACAAACTTAAGCATAAATGAGCAGCAGGGCAGAGGCAGCCAAATGTCAGAAAGAGTCTCAGATGGTAGGACAAATTGTAATTATTCCATCCAGTTATGGGCAGTGGTGAATAAAAATGAACCACTACCAACTGCTATCCAGTCAAAGGTTTGAATTTTTTTTTGCACAGGAATCGAAAATGCACAGGAATCATGAACACAAAATGCATGTCAAAGTAATTTACTCCTGCTATCTTTCATGCAAACAGAAAACACAGTCTCCTTTGCTTTTCTGGTGCTTCCCCCATATTACTATGTTAGCTATGGTACTTCCATTATAATTGCAATTAATATTCCCTCTTCGTTTTGTGCTAGGTTTTTTGTAATGACAAGGCTTCAGGTAATCTTCCAATATGTTGTAGAAGGCTCCAAGAAATCAACTGGGTCATAATTCACTTCCTCCACAACCATCACACCACCAACCTTGGGGCCTGCTATCCACCAAGAATTAATAGTCAGTGTAAGGGAAAGACTCCAATGAATCCATTCATTTGCAGTGAGGAAATTACATCAGCTTATCAGAATCAGCATAACATTGCAAAGGCCTAAAACTTTTAGCCACTACTTTTTTTTTGGTTTTCAAAACAGAATGTGATAACAAGAAGGGAGCCAAAAATCAAGAGGCTTGAATGAGCTAATTTTATCAGTTTTTCAAGCATTCTTTTTTGTGTCTTACTGTGTATAGATTATTGACCTAGGAAAAGTGATATGATCCAAAACTTCTTCCCCAAGTATTTTTCTTAAAAGGTTTCTATTATCATTAACAACAACAAAAAAAAAAGTTTATTAAAATGTATTCTTAAAGCACTTTAGCTTTATATAACAGAAGCAAACCAGCTATATGCATATTTGTTTTGTTTTGTTTTTTGATTACCAAGCAACTAGTGTCATTGTTTCTAAGGCACTCTATGTATTGGGGAAAAGGAAAACTTACCTCCCATTCTGAATAATCTGGGGGAATAATAAATACAGTGCTCTGTTCTACTATAAAGAGAAGAAAAAACAAAACAAACAAATAAACAAAATCCCTGGAAGTTTCTTCCATGGAATCTAGATCATGCTAGATAATTCTTTTCACTTCTGAGATACAGTAAAAGGTGGGTAAGTTACCAAACTAAGCTTAGCCAGTTAACCCTCTCTCAAAGAATCTGAATTATGAGGGGACTGATGAAGGCAAGGAAATAATTGCAATTTGTTCATCCATCCTAACACAGCAGAAATTGCTTAGCAACTAATTAATGTCCTTGAGACTTTAAAGCTTCCTTTTCCTGTTTTTAGTCTAATTCCCTAGCCCTCCCCATTAACCCTGTAACCTATCTCATGTCCACTAAGTAGATTTATTTTAGTTTAACTTATCCAGAATTACCGGACAGAGCTTAAACCAAAGAATGCTAAATAAAATACAGTTTTGGGGGAGAGAGTGTAAAAATGAATTGTTTTATGGTACTTTTAATGAAATAAACAGGCAAGAGCTTTGTCATACAAAGACTTATTCTAGAGAAAATTTGTTCTTACTGTCTACGGGTTACTAACTTATAACAGGTAAGAAAGATTAATTCAATATATTTATCAATCTAAAGCGCTCATAAACGTAAGTGAGGCTGATGATGATAGTAGAGGTAGTCACTGGTGATGGCAAGTGTTATGACAAAGAGATACAAGCCTTGCAATCAAAGTCCAAATTTGTCTCCCACTGTCACTTTAAAATACATCCAGGGGGGCCAATGGATAGAAAGACCCATAAATGTCTTGTATTAGATAATAAACGCTCTCATATCACCTAGAGTCATAAAACACAGTCACAATTGAAACTTAGGATGAATAATATGTTGCCATCAAAATTTTGGACTTGATTTACAGTTAAATCTCTCCTTCCCCAACCAGGGCCAAGTATCATAAGGCTACTTGTTGCTTAGGACGCTGGTATTCTGATCTCTACCCCCCTCCCCAAGTCTGCTAACAACTTGCTGCCTTAGTCATTAGCACTATTGTCCAATATTTCTAGCTTTCCATCTGAATGAACATGATAGAACTGCATTTCTTGTCCCCTTTGTAACTGGACAGAACTGCATTAACGGTTCTGGCCAATAAGCTGTAAGAGGGAAGTGGCATGAGTTATTTACATGGTTGATGCAAAAACCTTCAAAATTTATCTTTCCTTTGTATACAATGAACAACAACATTCAAGACAGTGATTCCCCTGGATCTTTCTTACCTTCTCATCCTATTAATAAGGAAAATGTAATGGGGGCTAGAAATAAGCTATTTTTCTAAACCACTGAAATTTTGGAATTAACTGTTACACCAAGATAACCTCTTCGGCTGGAAATGAAGTGCTGTAATAAATAACAAAACACACGAACACATACTGGTTTAGGGGCTAGGTGACAAGCAGTGGAGAAACTGATACTGGTCCTTAGAAATGGCAATTAAGTTAATGATGACTAGAAAGATATTTACTTAATAAATTTGTAGCTTAAAGAGAGGAGATTGAAAAACAACATTATCAGTGTATCTTGGTTGCTGATTGTTGGGTATCCAAATAATTCCTTTCTTACCAGAAAAGAATTAGTTGGTTTTTCAAAAGGAATGAAAAGGCATTAAGAAAAATCCTAAAATTTGGGAACTTAGAGCACTGACAGATACAATGGCTTTCCATCACTTACTAGTAAAAAAATTAAACTAATAAAGTCTTTGCATAATAAATGTTGACTCCAATTTGGCCTTAATGCAAGGATCCAAACAAGAGCATAGTGCTCACATGCATTCTTAAAATCTCTACATAAATTTAATTAGTCTTAGAATATTCAGTTAAATTGTGGTGCCCAATTATATTAAACAACATAACTCAGGGAGGACACCAATGATGTAACTTTCCCACAAATGTATGAAAATCTCAAAATATCCGTAATTAATTCTGGAAGGACAAAGAATCAAGAGTGAGAGAAATCACAGAAATACAGCAAATCTAAGAGATATTCTAGAACAGAAGAGAAAATGTGGCTATTGCAACATGCAGATAACTGGAATCGAATACATTATACTGTCATCACTAGATGTTTCCTATGTCATCTAGACAGTGCTACTGCCAAAAGAACCATCGGCTCGTTCTAAAGGAAACTGCGAATGTTCAAGACTTACAATGAGCTTTGTTCCCCTAACATATATCGGTAAGAGGCATGCAGAGAAATCTGTTTAAGCTCAAGAACATACTTCCCAATGCCCATTTCAGATACCGCCAAAGGTTACGAGAAAACAAACAGAAGATCTGGGGAACAAAGACAACAACAGAGGTACTTAGTAGGGGCAGAGGGACAAACTCAGGGCCTAATTCATTCTTTATCATCAGGACGGGGAGCATTTAAAACATCTATTTTTAAGTCTGCCATAGACAAGAACATTTCCAAATATTTCTATTATGATTATTCTGTTCCCATTCCACTGTTGTAATTTGGATATGTGGATAGCAGGTAACTTTTCTTTTTTACTTCACTGGCCTTCATGTCGATAAAAAGCACATCAAACCTGATGTAAAGAGTACCAATCACCCAAGAATCCTGAATTTGGAGTTAGATGCCAAAAATGGATAAGACTTTGAGGTGGCACCTGTTGAGAAGGAGGTAGTATATCGTGACTATGAAAGAGAGAATATATAGATTATTTTTTGGCTAGAAGGGTAGGTTATAAGTTTTTAGTGGTGTTCATCAAA
The DNA here is from genome assembly GCA_030068075.1 of Paguma larvata. Lineage (NCBI taxonomy): Eukaryota > Metazoa > Chordata > Mammalia > Carnivora > Viverridae > Paguma > Paguma larvata. The sequence continues at coordinate 71,108,222 of CM057826.1, forward strand.
TATTTCTCATGTCGTATCTTCAATATATATAGCAGCATTCCTCTTCTTAGCATATTGTGGTTAAGTGGGCCACTGAATCTAGTTCTGGACAAGTTGCAACCACAAGTGTTGCCAATCTAGTTCTGGACAAGATACGAGATCTTCTTCAGTCTCTTTTGTATACAATTTTCAATGTTTGTGAAGATCCCAGCTCCATCAATCTGGATTTCCAAGTAATTACAACTAAGCAGTGACTTCCTATCATGTTTCAAAGGGCATGTGACATAAGTAAGAAAATAAACTTTTTTGTTTTAGGCCAATATGATTTAGGACTTGTCTGTTATTGCAACATGAACTCACCTATTCTAATGTATATGCATAATTTCTGGCTCCTCGGAACTGGAATAGAGAAAGGGATTAGGGAAAGGAATATATAAAGTTCTTATTTGACTACAATAACAGAATTCTATACCTTCTGGGAAAGGCTATAATTAAGGCTGTTTTTTTTTTTTGGAAGAATTTTAGTAGATTCTTAAGAAATTCTCCTGATGGACTCCTCATACCCTAACCCTTTTTGCTTTGGCTGACTGTTCTTGTATAGTATCAGCCTCAGGTTTTCTCTAGGCCCACCGATCATAGATTTCTTTTTGGACACCTTGCACAATCAGGTAGAAGTCATTTTTGGACAGGACCCCTTTTAAAACATACCTACACTCTACTGGGTGTTGCACAACTGATCCCTGGAGAAGCTAACTTCTATTCACCATTAGCTGGTTGGTCACTTGCTTCTTGAAGTAGCGGAAGCTCTCTCTACAGTGAGGTGTCAGGTTTCTTTTTTTTTTTTTTAAGTTTATTTACTAGAGAGAGAGATAGAGAGAGAGAGAGACAAGAGAAGAGAGAGAGTGCATGAGAAGGGGAGGGGCAGAGAGAGAGGAAGAAAGAGAGAATCCCAAGTAGGTTCTGCACTATCAGTGCAGAGCCCAATCCAGGGCTTGAACTCATGAACAGCGAGATCAAGACCTGAGCCAAAACCAAGAGTCGAATGCTAAACTGAACCACCAAGGTGGCCCTGTGGCTTTTAGATATCTCATATATGTGTCAAACAACCCAATCAATGTACTTCCATATTTCCTGAAGCACACATCAAGCTTTCATATTTGCTTTCTTGAAATCAGTGCACACAAGGATTGAAATTAGAAAGACTCATTCAAACTGTCCTTTATGGAGGTGTGATTTGAGACTCAAAGCAGTTCAGCAACTATATCCAAAATAAATTTCTCCCTTTTCTTGACCATTTTATTCTCTCCTTGTGAATTTTACAACTGCTCAAGGAATATTTCTTTATATCATTTGAAAAATGTACATTCCAATCTGGTCCTTCCCTATGGAATTTTTTATCTATTATAATTTGACATCTAAGTTGAAACTTAAAGTTTAACATACTCTCACATAATAATAGCATCTATCATTTAATGATCAATTATTGTGCTAAAAACTACATCAAGTACTTAAAAGTTTATATCTGTTATCTCTTAAGTGTCACAAAATATGAAGCTGGCTTATTATTCTAAATTTTAGATGAGAACCCTTAGGCTTGGATAGGTTTAATATTCAACTACTGACAGTTTTGTTTTGTTTTGCCTGGTCTTAACCTCTATACTACATTAACTGCCATTAAGTGGTATGTATGTTTGGTATTGAAAATAAATATAGAAAAAAATATGCCTCATTCCTATATAGTTTTCTACATATTTTGACATACTTTGGATATGATTTCAGAGATAAGGACCACTTATGTCTTCAGGATAAGCTTCACTTTAAATTATCTAAAGTCTTGCATTTACTTTCTTTTATAAACTTTTGAACATGAATGCTCTACAGGTGCTGTTCTATCAGTATATTTCACTTCCCAGTTTCTTGTACTATTGCAAAATGGAAATAATATATCCATATCGAGAAATATATATTTCAAAAAAAGTATATCCAAGTATTCTAAATGCTTTCTAATTATAAGAACAGCTTGAAAGTTTCACATTTCTCCTAAGTTTTCTCTGACACCACCCACCCTTCCTTTGCCTTTTGTTTGTTCTTTTCAAGCTTGTTTTTTTTATTATTATTTATTTATTTATTTTGAGAGAGACAGATAGGGAGCAGGGGAATGCAGAGAGACAGAGACAGAGACAGAGAATCCCAAGCAAGCTCTAAACTGTCAGAGTGGAGCATCATGCCGAGCTCGAACTCATGAGATCATCACCTGAGCTGAAATCATAATTCAGATGCTTAAGTGACTGAGTCACCCAGATTCCCTATTTCAAGCTTGTTCTGTTCATTCTCTTGTAACAGTTATGTGCTGTTGGTCAAAAGGCAGATTTACGGTATCTGTCCTCCCGAATGCTTGAGAGCAGCACAGTACGAGATTCCATAGGATTAAACTGCTCTTTTGAATATGTGACTATGTACACTTTGGTACTGTTTATTTTGTGGTTAGTATGACTGCAGGCCAGCTGGCTTCCTCACTGAGCTCCTTCATAAAGAAGATGCCAACTGACACTGAGAAGAGCTCTGAACTTCATGAATGTATGCCTTTAACACTTATCTGCCACTTAGTCTACAATGAGCAATCATGCCCATATCTTCATACATACGACTTCAGCTAACCCAAGGCTGAGCAGCAAAGCATTGTCCTTGAATCTAAGGGATAAATGGCAAATACGTGGAATAATAAATATCTTCATAACCTTCTTTTTACAGCTATTTTAAAATGCTGTCACATCTATTGCCTTTTAAGTGGGGTTCTGTTTAATTTTTTAAAATTAACCTTAAACTGTTTTATTTTAAAAACTGGAGACTTCTTTGTTCTTTTCTATGTTCTACTTATGACCTGTATGCCACAATACAATGTAAAAGAATTTGGTGTATTCAAAAACTATGCCTATATTTATATCCCTTTATTTAATTTTCATTATAAAAAGTTGAGTTCACTTAAATGACTTTTTTTTTCTGTGAGATGCATGGATATAGGGCACAAAAATCACAAAACACATTTGCATTTCATTTTTAAATTAGTTGTTTCATTTTTTGAAGAGACACTCAAGGTCACAGCCCTAGGAAAGGTTTTCAATATGTGATTCTGCTTCCATCTGTGCCTTGGAGACCAAAGAAAAGGATCTTATCTCAGAATTCAATTTAAATAACATTCTGAGCGCCCCACCCTGTCTTCTCTAAACCAAATATGACTGCCAAAGATGTTGAGGGACAACATTTAAGTATCCCTCGTTTAACTCTAAGTAGATTGCTTTCAAGTTTATGGATGAAATGAGAAAATTTTTAATTCATATCTTAAAAAAAAAAAACACAAGGGCAATGGGCAAAGGGAGTATGCAAACCATATACCTGGAATTTACAATTATCTAAAATGAAAGAAATAAAGGAGGTTTTAAGAGTATGTACAGAGAAGAAACTCAGAATTTGAGGGAGCTGATGGAGGCTAGTGTCAGGGAAAGAGGAGAAACTTAAAAAGAAAAAAATAATAAAAACTTCCTTCTTATCCTCAGAGAAGGATGTTTTGCATAAAATAACTATTATGAACACTATTCTGTTATCAAAGCCAATTAGCTTAAGAACATAAGCATCTATGACCTGTTAGCCTTATTATGTTGTTAAAAGGAACCAACTTATGTCACCAAAAAAGAGCTGATTTCTGTTTTCTGTATGATTATCACATTACCTACTAGATTTTCTGGACTTCACTGAAAATGTAAAATCTTTGTAAACTTTAAGGCATCAAAAACTTACTTAAAAGCTATAGAAACTGTTTCCTTTGTGTTTTCTAATTCAGATTCTCTTTCTACAATAAAGAACACACAGTGTCACCCGTGGAAAGCCTGCATGTTTGTACAGACACACCATAAGAGACTTATAAGGATCTACATTTCAGAGGCAAGGACTCTAAAACATGACAGTGATTTGTATTAGAATAAAAAAGACAAAAAGCCAATGAGAACACTGGGAAGAAGAAAGAAAAAGCAAGGATTATTAGCCACAAAATCAGTATAATAATCTACACTGGGTTTCAAAACCTTGGCAAAGAATAGTGATATTTCAAATTGTCAACTCCTGTAGGCTTTTAGTAATATGTATTTACCTAGGATCTATTGTATCAGATATACATAGAGAATAACAATAAAAATAGCATTATTCTTTCTTTATAGTTATACATGGAGTTGACAGTACAATTTGGCAGTACTGGCAGTTTACATTTTCTTCTTCCAAAGAAATGTGTGCTGAAAAGCAATGTTTGTCCCTCACCAAATTTTTCAAAATAGTTTTGAACAAAACAATAAATATTGTCTGCCACCGTTGCTTACACTTAAGGAACACAGTTCAATACATTAAATAGGGTGAAGTAGAAAGAAAGACCAAAGACAAAATGATTCCACAACTTAAAAGAATTAAAAAAAAAATCCCTTCAAAGTTGCATTGCTTATTATCAAGGAATGGTGCAGGCTTATCAGAAAGCTCTTACATGGGATTTGTGCATATAGTTGTATTTGAGAGATTCTGTGTTATTATAGCAAGCCATTAAACATCACCTACAACAAAGCCATCTGTCTCGCTGAATCTCTTCATACGAGAAATTTGATGGTAGAAGTATTAGACTTAATTCAAATAAAAATAATTTAAAAAGTAGTTACTAGAAAAGATTAAGTTCATAAGACAGAAAAACATAAAAAATACAAAATATTATTCGTTAATTCAACATATATGCATTAAAACCTGTTATCAGGCACTATTTAAGGGACTGGGAGTTTAGCAGTAAGCACAAGAGAACAAATGTCCCTTCCCCGAAGAGCCTGCAAGCTAATGGAGGAGGGAGACAGTAAATTGCATAAATACATAAAATATACAGATGTTCCTTGATTTATGATGGTTCAACTTATGACTTTTTTCAATTTTAAAGTTTATTTATTAATTTATTTTGAGAGAGACAGAGAGCACGAGTGGGGAAAGGGCAGCTAGAGAGGCAGAGAGAGAAACCCAACCAGGCTCCGCGCTGCCATAATTGAGCCCAATGTGGGGCTCGAACCCACGAAGCTGTGATATCATGAACTGAGCTGAAACCAAGAGTCAGACGCTTGACCAACTGAGCCACCCAGGTGCCCCATCAGTTTATGATTTTTGACTCTACAATAGCATAGAAGTGATACACATTAAAAGGAAAATGCATTTCCGATTTTGAACTCTGTTTTTTTTTCCAGGCTAGTGAGAGGAGGTATGATGCTCTCTGACAATGCTGGGCAGTGGCAATGAGCCACAGCTCCCAGTTAGCCACGTGACTGTGAGAGAAAACAATCCACATACTTGCAACCATTCTGAACCCATAGAGCCATTCCGTTTTTCATTCTCAGTACAGTATTCAATAAATTTCCTAAGATATTCAACACATTAATATAAAATAGGCTTTATGTTAAATTTGCCCAACTGTGGTTCTAATGTAACTAATATAAGTGTTCAAAGCACATTTAAGATATATGAGACTAAGCTATGATGCTCCATACGTTAGGTATATTAAATGGATTCTCAACTTAGTATATTATCAAACTTACAATGGGTTTATCAGTAGACAACCTACTGATTGTAAGCCAAGGATATCAAGGAAGATTTGTAAAGATTTTTAGATACTGATAAATGCTACAGAGCAGGGAAATAGGAAACGTGTTTGGAGAATAAGGACTTAAAATGTAGAGTGGCCTGAGGAAACCTTATTGAGTAAAGTCCTCAATTGAGACGACAGGAAAATGGAAGTCATGCAGACATCTTCAGGATGAATATTTCAAACAGTAGGAAGAGCAAACATAAAGAGAGAAGGCCAACTTGGCTGGAACAGTGTGATTACTAGGAGGTGAGGTAGGAGATAATAGCCAGCCACACAGTTATGCCTTAGTGGTCCTTCTAAGGACTTTTTGTTTTTTTTATGACATGAAGGGTTTTTTTAAAGTTTATATATTTATTTTGAGAAAGAGAGAGAAAGCATGAACAGGGGAGGGACAGAGAGAAGCCCAAGCAGGCTCCTGTGCTCTCAGCAGAGAACCTGACACAGGGCTCGATCTCAGAAGCCCTGAGAACATGAGCTGAGCCACAATCAAGAGTCAGATGTTTAACCTGAGCCACCCAGGCGCCCTATGGGTGTGGTTGTAAGTAGAAGGGTGATACTCTCACTGCTGTGCTGAGAGTAGGTACTGGGAGGAAAGAGAAGATGAGAGACTAGCTGAAAGCTCTCCCAGACGGCTTCCTTTTGTCCTTCCACTTGTATTCTCTACCTCCGTCACCCTTCCCTCTGCCACAGGAAGTTGACCTGTGTGTACCTTATTAGCGCAGTCCCAGGAAAACCTGGAAAGTGATCAGAGGAGGAAGAGTAAAGTATTTCCTTGGATTTTGACTTCACCGATGGCTGGTTATATTATTCAATGAAACTCACGGACTTCAAATGTGTCACATGAAGTCAACTTTCCAAACTTTCAGGTTATGCATAGTCTCATCATTTGTATTAGTTTCCTACAACTGTTGTAACAAAGTACCACAAAGTGAGTGACTTAAATAACAAAATTTATCGTCTCACATTTCTGAGGCCAAAGCCTAAAATAGAGGTGTCAGTAGGGTTAATTCCTTCTGAGCGCTGTGAAGGAAAATCTATCCCATACTTCTCTCCTAATTTCCAGTACCCTCAGGTATTCTCTGGTAACAAATGATGTTATCCCTGTCTCTTTACATTGTCTTTCCTTAGTACATGTAGAGACTGTGTCCAAACTTCCCCTTTTTATAAGGATACCAGTCATATTGGAGTAGAGCCCATTCTAATGACCTCATCTTAACTTATTTATCCGCAAAGAACCTATTACAAAATACAGTCACATTATAGGTACTGGGGATTACAAATTCAATATCTTTTTTGTTTTTGCCACAGGGAGACATGATTCGACCCATAACATTAGTCTCCCAGCCTTAGGAATAAAAATTACCTAGCTGCCACAAGCTCCAGTTCTGATACTCTTAACATATTTACATAAAATATCTTTGAAAAAAAAAACTTGTTAAATATCATATTTGAGTATGTCATCTGTTTACTGTTGGGAGCCCAGTTATATAAAAGTCTATACAACAAGAGAAAGAATGGTAACTTGCACCAGAATGCTGGCAAAGTAATTGAGACATGGTCACCAATTTAAATATAATTTTCAAAATGAGGCAAGAGGATTTTCGAAACAACTGAATACATGTGGGGTATAACAGAAGGACATAAGTCTATAACTTCTGAACTGAATAACTGGAAGAACAATGTTGCCATTTACTGACATAAAGAAGACTGAGAAAAAAGCAGACTGAGAAAAAGTATGATACTAGGAATTCAGTTTTGAATATGTGAATTTTGAGATGCCCAGTAGACAACTAAGATATGTTTGGAATTTAGGAAGAATTTATGTTGGACTTTGTTTTGTAATTTAGGCAATGCACATTTGGGAATCAACAGTGTACAGAGAGCATTTAAATCTATGAGGCTGACTGAAAACCAGAAAAGAATTAAATGTAGATAGAAAAGATTTTCAAAGGACTAACTCTTATAACTCTAAAGTTTATAGATAAATGAATAGCTATCAATAAAGGTGATTAAGAAGGAACATCCATAAAAATAGAAGGAAAATCAGGCAACTTAGTGGGAAGGTACAGAATAGAAAAGAGTGTTTGAGTACATAAAATACTGCTGGTGAATCCGGTAAAATGAGTTCTGAGAAATGGTAACTGGATCTCATAAAATTTATGGAAATGAATCGAAGCTGGAGATGGTAGCACAGGTATAGTCCTGTGCACAAGGTACAGTTCTTGTGCTTGGGGCCCAGGTTAGATTACAGGACAATCCTGGAATTAATGTAAGGGTTAAAACAAATGTGACACATGCTGTTTACAAGAAATAGCTGTTTCTGTAGAATTCACTTTATTCCATTTTAAAACTTAATTATTAACTTTAACTCAGCAATGGTTTACCCTAATGAGCAGAACTGGCTTGAAGGGAGTTTAATTTTATTATTTTACAAAGTTCCATATTGTTGAGATGTTTTGTAAAATACTTGCGCTATTTTTACAATTAAAACTAATAAGAACGCATCTAAAAATATATGTAGGAATGGATCAACTTTCAGTATGACAGGGTGAAGAGAACTGCTCTTCAACTAACCCACTCCAAGGTGAGCCTTGTGAAAATTATTCTAAAAAACAATCATTTAAGACTCTGGAAATGGTTCTAAGGGCTTCCACTCTCCCCAGCTCCTAGCCCAGGGAGAAGTGAGACTTCAACTTTTCTAGTCCTGGGAGAAGTGAGACTTCAACTTTTCTCATCCTACCCCTAGCTGATTGCTGTTGAGGCTAACTCTTGGACAAGTGAGTAAGGAATAATATCTTCAAACACATCTCTTTTATGAAAAACAATAAATTTCATTTTAGGATTGTAAACAATTATCATTTTTTTCATTTCCCCAAAGGAAAGACTGCTGCATTCTCACAATGGAATTCACAACTATAAAAGGCCCAGTTAGACAGCTGACCTGAACTAGAACATGTTCTCATGTATGAATAATACACAGTTAATGTGATTCAATAGCACATACTTTTTAATGAAAATTTTACTATGACTACTGCAGGAATAGTGGAAATGTAAAATTCATTTTTTAAAACACTAAGTACCTGTCTCCTCCAGAAAATCAACCAGTATAACAATTTAAGGCAGAAATCAAACTATATTTCTATGTCTTTCCCCCCATCTCCCAAATATTACTCAGGGTGTCCCTAGTATAATCCCCTTATCTGTTCCTGATTACTTTTTTTTTATTGAAATATAATTAACATACAGAGTTAGTTCAGGTCTACAATATAATGATTCAACATTGTTATACAATACTCAGTCCTCATCAAGATAAGTGTACTCTTAATCCCCCCTTTATCTATTTCATCCCTCCTCCACACCTACCTCCCCTCTGCGTCAATCACCGATTTGTCCTCTATATTTAAGAGTCTGTTGCCACTTTTTTCTTCTGTTTATTCATTTACTTTGTTTCTTAAATTCCAAATATGAGTGAAATCACAGAATCTGACTTTCTCTGACTGACTTATTTCACCTAGCATTATATCCTGTAGGCCCATCCATGTTATTGCAAATGGCAAGATCTCATGCCTTTTGTGGTTGAGTAATATTCTTGTGTGTGTGTGTGTGTGTGTGTGTGTGTGTGTGTGTGTGTGTGTGTGTTTATCCATTCAACTATGTTTCTCTTCCTTTTTCTCCATCTTCCAAATATTACCCAGGCTTAGTCTTTATTTTAAACCTCTTATCTGTTCGTGATTACTTTTATCTACATTACAGTATATTTGAAAGGACTTAGGGATTCTCTTCAGGTTTCATTCACATCTTTTCACACCCCCTATTTCTTCTCAGATACTTTTCAACTTCACTAAAACATGCTGCTTTTTATTTTCAGATGATTTTTTAAAGACTCACGGGGCGCCTGGGTGGCTCAGTCGGTTGAGCGGCGACTTCGGCTCAGGTCATGATCTCACGGTCTGTGAGTTCGAGCCCCGCGTCGGGCTCTGTGCTGACGGCTCAGAGCCTGGAGCCTGTTTCGGATTCTGTGTCTCCCTCTCTCTCTGCCCCTCCCCCACTCATGCTCTGTCTCTCTCTGTCTCAAAAATAAACAATAAAAATAAATAAAAAATAAATAAAAAAAAAGACTCACAATTAATTGTTCAAACTTTCAATTCTTTATAGGAATGTAGCTGAATAATCAGCTCTAACTCCCAAGATCTATGTAATATTATACTACTTAGGCTATTTCAGTGTGAAATGGAAATATCAGTATGTACAGAGTACAAGACTTGTCATTTAAACATTTCATATTACTTTGATATATATTGTGCCATGGCCTATGCGGTAGAGAAGATACTAATTCAACAAACACTTATTGAGCAGCTACTGTGCTAGGCTATGGAAATAGGCATTTGAGTAGTATAGGTTTAGAGTACTGAAAATATCTGTGAATCATTCACATATAATGAAGTGGGAATATCATAGAGAATGGTGCATCATTTATTCAAGGTTATGCTATTGCCAACAGCGGAGCTTACACAGTTTCACTTTCTCAAAAATTTGTTTTCAAATAATTCTTATATGACACCCCAGTTTACTGAATTATCTCCATCTGTATAAATAGATAAACCAGAACAGTCTGAAATTAGGAACAGGTATGCTTAGTGTATGTTCAAAAAAATCAGTTACAGTTGATTATTAACATGGAGAAAGCAAGGACTTTGGAGTAAAAGAAAGCTTTAGTTTGAGTATGGTTCCCATTTACTTAGCAGAGTAAATGCTGAAGGAATTTTAGTAAATCTGTTACACATAAAAAAAGATATTTATGAATGCCTCAGTAATTTTGTTTTCTCCTCAACTGCTTTAATGGAACTGTGTAGAGAGAGAAATGGACCCACAAAAATGTCTGCATCTGCATTCAGCATAGTCGTGGCTTCAGGAGTACAATCCTATGATTCATCCCTTACACACAACACCCAGTGCTCATTCCAACAAGTGCCCTCCTTAGTGCCCATTACCCATTTTCCCCACCTCTAGAACCCCCACCCCCATCAACCTTCGGTTTGTTCTCTGTATTTAAGTGTCTCTTATGATTTGCCTCCCATTCTGTTTTTATCTTGTTTTTCCTTCCCTTCCTCTAGGGTCATCTGTTAAATTTCAAATTCCACATAGAGAAATCATATAATATTTGTCTTTCTCTGACTGACTTATTTCACTTAGCGTAACACCTTCCAGTTGGATCCATGTTGTTACAAATGGCAATATTTCATTCTTTTTCATTGCTGAGTAGTATTCCATTGTGTATACATACCACATCTTCTTTATCCATTCATCAGTTGATGAATATTTGGGCTCTTTCCTTAGTTTGGCTATTGTTAATAGTGCTGCTATAAACATTGAGGTGCATCTGCCCCTTCAAATCATCACTCCTATATCCTTTGGATAAATTCCTAGTAGAGATGCACCAAATCTATAGCTACATGTTAAACAGCCTTATAAAAAAGACCTGAAAACTAGCTAACAGCTCCTTTACAACAACTGGTAAAAAAAAAAAAAAAAAAAAAGGTAAATCAAAACTAGCATAGATTCGGTCCCACCAAAAACCCAACCCAAGGACAGCAACCCAAAATTGGGAAATTATACAAATCCAGAGCTTCCCACTGAGGAATGGGGAGTTTGTGCCCCACATCAGGCACTCCAACCCTTTGGACCTACAAAAGAGGGGCAAGCCCCCAAAATGTCTGGTTTTGGAAATCAACAGGACAAACAACTAGGAGACCCAAGGACTACAGGGAAATGAGATACTTTTAAAGGGCTTGTACACAAATCAACACCCCAGGTAACCGTACAAAAGCAGCAGTTTGCAAAGCACCTAGATTATATGCAAAGGGTATTTACTTACTAATATTAAAACTTACCCGTTGGAGAGAAAGGGGTTTGTTGGAACACTCTCTGGGAATGGAGGGGTTAACAGACACCATGTTTGTATTCTCCTACCTTGACAGCACCACTGTGTAGGCCCGAGCCAGGCACTCTTCCACTTTAATGGTGTCTTTTCCCATTAAAAACACGCATTCCATGGCCCTGTGCTTTACAACAGCCCTGGGAAAGTTGGTGGAAGCATGCAGTCCAAACAGGAGATGGTTCTTGATTGCCCAGCTCTTGTGGTCACAGTACTTGTGTTCCTCACTCTCTTGGGTCATTAACAATCAGAGAAAACAGTTTTTGGCAGACTACCATCCCCAGGGCACTATATAGCAGGCTGAAACATCAAGTCTTTCTATGAAAAAGGCCTATTTATTTGTCTTGGAGCTTCAGTCTGAGGTGCAGACTTCAAATTTGCCATTTTAGAGGGTATAGAGGTGCTGTCAAGGAACACAGGCTGAGGGGCTCCATCTTTGCATTTTCCCTCAGTCCCACTACAGCCCACTCTTACCTATCAAAAAGGAGCCCTAAATTTTTCAATCATCACCCAAGAACCATCTCCAGATCACCTAGTTCACAGGCCAGCAGGGTTTACAACTGTGGTCCCAAATGACTGTATATATTTGCATACTTTAAAAGCTGCTACATGATGATCTGGCTTCCAGTCACCTGAAATTAGGTGCTGAATGAGATCCCTCCCTTTGGAAGACTGACACTTCTTTGCACACCCTTAACACTGAGACATATCAAGGATAAATTAGGCTGCTTACACAACCACAAAGGTTAAACAGACAAAAAAAAAAGAGCTAGGGCAAGGTTAAAAAATAAGATTCATCTTATCTAGACAACGACTCCTTCAAGATTGAGAGAGAGAGCTGTCTCACAGAGAGTTAAGCACAATGAGGAAATAAAGAGGAATATGTTCTAAATGAAAGAACAAAAGAAAACCTGGGGGGGGGGAACCCTAATTAAATGGAGATAAGCAATTTCAGCTGATAAAGAGCTCAAAGTAATGCTCATAAAGATGGTCACCAAACTTGGGAGAAGAATGGACGCATACAGTGAGTATCAACAAAAAGCCAGAAAAGATAAGAAAGTACCAAACAAAAGTCACAGAGCTGAAAAATGCAATAACTGAACTCAAAAGTACACTAGATGGATTCAAAGGAGACTAAATAAAGCAGAAGAAAGGATCAGTGATCTAGAAGATGGGGTAGAGGAATTCACTCAAACACAGCAGCAAAAAGAAAAAAAGAATTTTCAAAAGGTAAGATAGTTTAAGAGACCTATGAAATGATATCAAGCAGAATAAAATTTGCATTTATAGAGATCTCAGAAGGAGAAGGGAGAAAGGGCTAGAAAATTATTTGAAGAAACAGTCACTGACAATGTCACTAATGTGGGGAAGAAAATGGATATCCAGATCCAAAAACCCAAGAAAGTTCTAAAAAATGAGAACCCCAGAAGATCCACAACAAGACATATTATGTTCAATATGTCCAAAAGCAAAGGCAACAAAAGCAAAAATAAACGAGTGAAAATATAAAACTAAAAAGTTTCTGCATGGAAAGGAAACTACCAACAAAATGAAAAGGCACCTAATGAACAGAATAAACACAAAATGTATCTGATGAGGAGCAAATATTCCAAATATATAAAGAACTCACACAACGCAATACCAAAAAAAGCAAACAATCTGATTTAAAAACGGGTAGAAGGCCTGAATAGACATTTTTTTGGAAGACCTACAGATGGCTAACAGACACATAAAAAGATCTTCAACATCACTAGTCATCAGGGAAATGCAAATCAAAACCACAATGAGATATTACTTGACACGTGCTAGAATGTCTAGTATCAAAAAGACAAGAAAGAACAAGTGTTGGCAAGAATGATAGGAAAACAAACCCTCATGCATTGTCAGTGGGAATATAAATTGGTTAAACCACTATGGAAAACAGTGTGAAGGTTACTCCGAAAATTAAAAGTAGAACTATGATATGATCTAACAATTTTACTTCTGAGTATTTATCAGAAGAAAATAGAAACACAAATCTGAAAAGATACATGCACTCCTATGTTAACTGCAGCACTTTTTACAACAGCCAGGATGAGCAATGTGACACAAAAACATAAATACTGTATCATCTCTTATATGTTGAATCTAAAAAACAAACAAAATGTAGAAAACAAGATAAAACTCACGGATACACAAAACATAATGGTAGTTGCCAGAGAGGAAACAAATTGGGGAGTGGGTAAAATGGGTGAAGGGGGTCACCAGATACAAAATAAATAAGTCACAGGGACTTAATACACAGCATGATAACCTATAGTCAGTAATATTGTAGGGCATATTTGAAAGTTGTTGATAGTAAAACTTAAAAGTTCTCATCAAAAGAAAAAAGCAATTTTTTTAAAATTTTAGATCACTTTTTTCTACCTTCATTCTCAAAATTTAGCATACCACTTTTAAACATTAATAAATTAATGAAATTTTCACACGACATGACTCCTTTCTAGACGTTCCATGATGAATTACATGATAGAGATCTTTAATTGAACTGTTTAAACTTAAGATTTCTTTGTAGAATAAGCATATTTATTAGATTTACTACAATAAACATTTAATAAAAGCCACTTTCTCTTTAAATTACACTTGTTCCACCTCTAAATTTTATACCCAGGTATTCTAGGTTTTCTTAAAATACCTTTTCTAGACCACTGATTTTTATTTTCTTTGAAGTATCTAATTGAGACAGTAATCCTCTATTTTTCAAGTAAGAAATTTTAACTGACAAATATAAAGCAATCACTATCTCTTAAAATTCAACCAATGTCTTCAAAAGGACAATTTTATATTTGGGCTAATTCTAAGAATACAAAGATAGGAACATCATACTTTTTTTGTCACACTTTAAAATAACATAGTATGTTCTTATATTTCAGAATATGTACAGGAGTGAACAATCTGGTTTCTAACAATGTCTTAGAGCCCATGCTTTCCTAATTAATAATGGTTTTCTAGATTATTTAGATGTGATATCCAATTATACGTTACTTTGAGACTACTTTCATGTCTCATAGACAATAACTTGATTACTTTTATCTCACATGCTGATGGAGTCCTGTTGTAAGAATTGCTAAGCTAATAATATTGTCAGGAACAGTAACAGTGATGGTGATCTGGATCTTGTTTGTCCATGGCACCTTCTGCTGAAAAAAACAGGTGGACTCAAAACTTAATGAAAATCTGTTATTGCAACCTTAAAACAAGAGATAAAGTTGTTTTCCTTGTAAATACATTCTCAAGTGAACCAGATGACAGTAAAAAACATCAGAGTGAGAATCTCAAAAATTCTCTTTGGTATATAAGTAATTATAAAACTATAAAATATTGTCAGAATCAAAATCTTTGGGACTCTGGAAGTTAGGCAAAAACTTGCAGCAATTCTTGAAGTGTTTGCTTCTGAATAAAAACAGGTGAATCTCAGTAAAAACAGTGGCCTTTGTGACATTTTAATTTGTCCTGATTAAAATCTCAACTCCCCATTTTGATGGTAGCCTTGAAAATCACCAGTCTACAATCACAGTGAAAACCAGCAGTATGACATTCAACAGAGGGGACAGAACAGTGTTAGAACAGCTCCAAAGTTCGATTTCCTGACAGTTGCTAAGTATTTGACTTGTATTTGGTCCTCTTAGAAGACCTTACTTGCAAAACTGCCTTTATTTGACTTCACCTGAACAAACCCAATGTGAAAAGCAATTCCCTTGAGGAATCCACTGAAAAAATTAAGGATAATTATTTAACCTTGCAGCTCCTAGTAGAGGATAAGAAATGGGGCAAGCCAAAAACTAACCAAAAACCTTAAAAGAAAACCTACAGAATGAGATGCCCATAAGGTCTTTGTAAAGTTCAAACATCCTGTTGGGAATCTAGAAAGCTAAGTGCATCCATCAGGGTTGTACACTTGCCACACACTCTGCACATACTCAGGAAAGTCCTGAGAAGATCCTAAGATCTCACCACTGGTTGACCTGAGGCTTTGTTCAAGCAGTAAATGAAGGCTTAGGGGAATATTTCAACTGCCTACGTGGGTGTTGAAGAGAATAGCTCAAGACACACAGACAGCCACTTTCAGGAAAGACAAAGCCAGGTCATTGGTTTGAGGTGTTTAATGAAATCTCTATCTAAACATTAGCTAATGATTAACATAAGTGAGGAGACATTCCAGGGGTCACACAGGAGGAAGATGCAGACTTTACAGAATTAGTTCAGAAAAGTCACTTAAAAAAAAAAAAAAAAAAGCAACAACAATAAACCGTGCCAAAGGTAAAGGGAAGGCGTGTTATGATTTCCAGAGTTGCTACAATATATTATTTAAAATGTCCAGTTTTCAACAACAGCAAAAATGAGTCTTAAAAAGAAACAAAATTATAATAGCCATTATGCAGGGAGAAAAAAGAACAATTAATTAAAACTTGTTTCTAAGAAAGCCTACACACTGTACTTATTAGGCAAAGAATTTAAATTGTCTATTTTAAATATGTTCATAAAGTAAAGGAAGCCATGTCTAAAGAAATAAATGAGAGTATTACAACACAGTTTCACCAAATAGAGAGTATCAAAAGAGATTGAAATTATAAAAAAGAACCAATTAAAAATTCTGGAGCTTAAAAGTAAAGACTAAAAAGAATGAAGAACTAAATTAATTAATTAACTAAAGAACTAAAAAATGAAGAAAAATTAACTGACTCTCAAATACCTATGAAACACCATCAAGCTTGACAATATGTATATAATGGGAGTATCAGAGGAGAGGAGAGAAAGAAGAAAATGTAGTATTTGAAAAAATAATTTCCCCCAAATTTCTAAAATTTAATGAAAAACATGAATTTTCACTACATATCCAAGAAACCCAACACATTACAAATAAAAAAAAAATCAAGAGATCCACACCTAGACACATCATAATCAAATTATAAAAAGCCAAAGGCAAAGAGGTAATCATGAAAGAACAAAGAAGAGACGTATGTACAACAGATCCTCAATAAGATTAACAGTTGATTTTTCATCAGAATCCAGGGAGTCCAAAGGCAGTGTAAACACATATTGAAAATGCTGAAAGAGAAATCAAAAAACAAAGAAAATATCAAACAAAAGTTCTGTATCCCGCAAAGGAATTCATTAAAACTAAAGAAAAGTATTAGAAAATTACAATACAGAAAAAAGGTGAAAATATTTTTCAATATCAGGTTTGCACAAGAAATATTAAAGTAAGTCCTTCAGACTTAAAGAAAATTAGAGAGTAATTCAAATGAAGTTGGATCCCTACCTCTCATGATATACAAAAAGTATTCAAAATGGTTCAAATACCTAAATGTAATACCTAAAACTATCAAGCTCTTAGCATAAAAGAGGTGCATATCTTCATGACCTTGGATTAGTCAATGGAGTATTAGATAGGCACCAAAGTATAAGCAACCAAAAACACAGTAGATAAATTGAATTTTATCAAAATATAAAATACTTGTGTTTCAAAAGGATACTCACAGAAAGGGGGAAAACATTTACAAATCATATATTTTAGTAGACAGATCTAGATATGACATACCTCGGTGTTACATATAACTGTCATATATCTAGTATCCAGAATATTTAAAGATAACTTATAAATCAATAACAAAAAGACAAATAACTCAGTAAACATATGGCAAAACATATGAATAGACATTTGTTCAAGGAAGACATACAAATGTCCTATGCATACATAAAAAGATACTAATACCATTGGTCACTAGGTACATGAAAAGCAAAACAAAAAAAAAAATGACCAGGGCAGCTATAATCAAAAAGAGAATACCAACTATTGGCAATGATGTAGAGAAAATGGAACCTTAACATATTGCTGGTAGGAATGCAAAATGAGAGACCTGTTTTGGAAAATAATTTGGCAGTTCCTCAAAAAGTTAAACACAGAGTTACCACATGACCCAGCAATGCCACTCCTAGGTATATACTCACTCAGTAGAATTGAAAACATATGTTCCAACAAAAATGTGTATATTAATATAACAGCAGTATTATTCATAGCAGTGGGTGAAAACAACCCAAATGTCCATCAACTAATGAATAGATAAAACAAAATATATATAATGATTAATTTTACGTGCCAACTCGACTAGGTGAGGGGATGCTCAAATAACTGGTTAAACAATATTCCTGGGTATGTCTGTGAGGATGTTTCCAAAAGATATTACCATTTTAATTGGTGAGCTAAATACAGCAACTGGCCTTCTTTAATGTGGGTACACATCACCTAATCCACTGAGAGCCTGAGTAGAACGAAAAGAGGAAGGTCGAGTTCTCACTCTGCCTGACCAGTTCTTGCTCTGATTAATGGAGCTGGTACAATGATCTTCTCTTGCCTTCAGTACTCCTGATTCTCTGGCCTTCAGACTGGTAATGGCATGTATACTGGCTTTCAAGCCTACAAACAAGACCACTGGCTTTCCTGGCGTCTAGTTTGCAGATGGGAGAAAATGGGACTTTTCAGCCTCCATGATCACATGAATCAACGTATAATAAATCACACACACACACACACACACATACACACATACATACACACACACACAGACACACACATATAAAACAGAAATACTTAATGGTTCTGTGGTTATGGTTCTCTGGAGAAGCCTGAATAATATAATGTAGTAAGTTCGTAAATTCTGGACTTCAGAGTAAACTCTGAAAACATCATATTAAATAAAAGAAATCAAACACAAAAGGCCACATTTTCAATATGATTAAATGTGATTTTAAGTCCATATGATTCAATTAATAAAATGTCCAGAATGGAAAAATACATAGAAACAAAAGGTAGATTAGTGGTTGCCAAATGGGGAGTGACTTTAAGAATAGCTTTAGGGTTTCTTTTTGAAGTGGAAACTGCACTGGAATTAAAGAATGATAATTGTGCACAACCTTGTGAAATATACTGCAAGTATCAACTTATATATTTTAAAGGAGTGAATTTTACAGTATGTAAATTATATCTCTAAAAATAATAGATAAGAATTAACCATTAATTTAAAATTTAAAAGGAGACTATATAATCATCTCAACAGATGTAGAAAAATCATTTGACAAAATATAACATCTATTCATGATAAAAACTCTCCACAAAGTGGGTTTCAAGGGAACATAACTTGACATGGTGAAGGCCATGTATATAAAACCCACAGCTAATCTCATACGCAATGATGAAAAAACTGAAAGCTTTTCCTCTAAGACCAGGAACAGTATAAGGATGTCCACTCTCACCACTATCATTTAACATAGTACTGGAAGATCTCTGCACCAGAGAAGAAAAGGAAATAAAAATCATCCAAAGTAATAAGGAAGAATAAAACATATCACTGTGCAGATGATATACTTATATAGAAAACACTAAATATTCCACTAAAAATTAATAGAACTGATAAATGAATTCAGTAAAGTTGCAGGATACAAAAATTAACATACATGGGGCGCCTGGGTGGCTCAGTTGGTTAAGTGTCCGACTTCGGCTCAGGTCATGATCTCACAGTCTGTGAGTTCGAGCCCCGCGTCGGGCTCTGTGTTGACAGCTCAGAGCCTGGATCCTGCTTCAGATTCTGCATCTTCCTCTCTGCCCCTCCCCTGCTCTCGCTCTCTCTCTCTCTCTCTGTCTCAAAAATAAAGATTAAAAAAAATTAACATGAATTTGTTGCATTTCTATTTGCTAGTAACAAACTATCAGAAAGACAAATTAAGAAAACATTCCTATTTGCAGTTGCACCAAAAAGAATAAAATATCTAGGAATAAATTTGACCAACAGGGTGAAAGACTTATATTCTGGTAACTATAAGACATGGATGAAAGAAAGTGAAGATGACAAACAAAAAAAATGGAAAGATAGATCATGCTCATAAATTGTAGGAATTAACATCATTAAGATGTCCACACTACCTAAAGCAATCTACAGATTCAATGCAATCTCTATCAAAATACCAAAAGCATTTTTCACAGAACTAGAACAAATAATCGTAAAATGTGTATAGAACCACAAAAGACCTCAAAGAGCTGAAGCAATCTTGAGAAAAAAGACCAAATGTGGGCTACAATCAAAAACACAAGAAACAACAAGTGCTGGTAAGGATGTGAAGAAAAAGGAACCCTCATGAACTGGTGGTAGGAATGCAAAATGGTGCAGCCACCATGGAAAACACTATGGAGATTCCTCAAAAAATTAAAAACAGAATTAACACATGATCCAGTAATTCCAGTACTGGGTATTTACCCTAAGAAAATTAAAACACTAATCCAAAAAAATATATACACCCTTATTTTTATTGCAGCAATATTTACAATAGTCAAACTATGAAAGCAGCCCAACTGTCCATCCATAGATGAATGGATGAAGATGTGGTATACACACACACACACACACACACACACACACAGATACTACTCTGCCATAAAAAGGAATGAAATCTTGTCATTATTGACAACATGGATAGATCTAGAAGGTATAATGCTAAGTAAAATAAATCAGTCATAGAAAGATAAATACTATATGATTTCACTCATATATGGAATTAAGGAAACAAAAGAAAAGAAAACAAAACAAAACAAAAAAAAAAAAAAAAAGAGACAAACCAATAAAGAGATTCTTAACTACAGAGAACAGATGGTTACCAGAGGGAGGTATGAGAGTGGAATGGGTATAATATGTGAAAGTGATTAGAGTACACTTATCATGAGGAGCACTGAGTAATTTTTAGATTTGTTAAATTACCATGTTATACACCTGAAACTAATAAAACACTGTATGTTAAATATACTGGAATTAACCTTTTAAATAATTAATTAAAAATAAAAATATAAAAGAACAAGACTAAAGGAACCACAATCCTAGATTTCAAGATACACTACAAAACTATAGTAAACAAAACATTATAGTACTCACACCAAAAGAGACGCACAGATCAACAGAACAGGACAGAAAGGCCATGAATACACCATGCTTATATGGTCAATTAATTTAGGACAAATGAATATGTAATGAAGAAAAGACAGTCTGTTAGAGAAATGGTGCTGGGAAAACTGGACAGCTGAATGCCAAAGAATGAAACTGGACCCCTTTTTTACCCTGTACACAAAAATAAACTAAAAATAGATTAAAGATCTATATGTGAGACCTGAAATAATAAAACTCCTAAAAGAAAACATAGCAGCGATCTCTTGGACATCAGCCTTAGAAACATATTTACGGATATGTCTCAGGCAAGGAAAACAAAAGCAAAAATAAACTATTTGGACTATACCAAAATAAATAAGTTTTTGCACATTCAACAAAACAAAAAGGCAACCTGATGAATGGAAGAAGATACTTGCAAATATTGTATCTAATGAGGAGTTAATGTCCAAAGTAAATAAGGAAATTTTACAACTCCACACACAAAAAAAGAGAAAGTGATTAAAAAAATGAGCAGAAGACCTGAATATTTTTCCAAAGAAGACATACACATGACCAATAGACACATGAAAACATGGCTGACATCACTAATCATCAAGGAAATGCAAATCAAAACCACAAAGAGGATAGCACCTCATACTAGTCAGTATGGCTAGTACCAAAAAGACACAAAAGAACAAATGTAGAGAAAAGGGAACTTGAATGCACTGTTGGTGGTAATATAAATTGGGGAATCACTGTGGAAAACAGTATTGAGGCTACTCAAAACAAACTACAGAAATACTATATGATCCATTAATTCCACTACTGGGCATTTATCAAAAAAAAAAAAAATGAAAACACTAATTCCAAAGAGTATATACATCTCTGTTTACTACAGCATTATTTACAATAGCCAAAATATGGAAACAACCTAAGTGTCCATTGATAGGTAAATAAATAAAGAAGATGTGGTACACACGCACACACACACACACATACGCGCACACACACACACACGGCTATTGCTCAGCCATAAAAAAGAATGAATATTTGCAACAACATGGATGGACCTAGAGGGTATTATGCTAAGCAAAAGAAGTCAGAGAAACACAAACACCACATGATTTCACTTTATAAGTAGAATCTAAAAAAAGAGAGATTGTTTGCTGCATTTACAGTAAACATCATTATGGACTTGGTTCCAACTGATTCAAGAAGATCCTTAAAGTATCTATAGATTTTAATGAGAAGGAATGCCATAAGCATGTTGTTTTAATCAATGTGGTGGGCTTCAGTGTCTCACAAAGTTTTCCTATATAAACTACCAAAACATTTCCTGAGAGACTCCAACTTAAGAAGAATAAAGATAATTTTATTAAGTGTCACATAGACATAATATGTCTACTAAGTATAAACAAAGCAACCCCTCGAAATAATTTAACAGTGGTCTTTCCTCATATTTACATACTAGTAGGAAAATCATGCAAATTTCTGTGTCTTCTCCTTGAACAAGAGGCAAATGTCTGTTTAGTTAGCTGCTAACTTTAGATACATCCACAATGAGACTGACAGCATTCACCCTGATAGAGATATATCAATTACTACACATTAATGTATAGTTTAAGAGGATTTCTTCATCTTCAAACCCAGAGGGGAAAGAACATAGTTGACACAGACTTTCATTTCTTCCTGTCCAGAGCGATTTGTGGCCTGTCATTCTTAACACAGTTAGGAAGAGAGGACGGACATCCTGACAGTCCACTTATCTCTATTTTAGAAGACACAACTGTCTGGGGTTTTCTGAATTCATGTGTCATTGAGGCTGAAAAATTACTAATAGACAGTTGTTGAAAATTTCAAGTAATTATGAGCAATACAGAAATAACATTTTCTGATCAATTAGTTCTTGTAGAAAAGTGATTCTCCAAAGTGTAATAAACAATTCTTGGATGTTTCCACAGTTGGAACCCAACTCGAATGGATTACTCTTTCCTTGAACTAAAATTTTCTATGTGCCTCTGGCAATCAAATTCTCAGAAATCAAACAAAAGGGCATTTTTGTCTTATTTTGTCTTTTGCAGAAGATCTTATACGTTATATTTCTTATTAAATTTTAATTTCCTTGAGAATAGGCAACATGTTATTTTTAACTTTCCATGTGCACAGATATGAAGTAGGCATTCAATAACTATTTGTAAGAATAACAAGTAAATGGGAGCACATCAACTGATCATATTGAAAGACAAATTAAGCCCTTTATGATTCAAAATAAGCTCCGTATTTTTATTAACACATTTATACTCATATTTTTCAAGTTTTTCATGTAGAACTTGGTAACTGTAAATTGGTTACCCTGTGAAAATGTCATTAAAATATTACATTTTATGAAATACACATTTTAAGTTTTATAGGTAAGTGATTTCTACTGTAGAATTTGAATTTATATAGATTGCTCAAAGAATTTAAGGTGCCATCCAAAGGTGCATGCAATTATGCAGCAGCACACCTCTACTAAGTTCAGGGAACTCCTGGAGACCGGAGTTCCCATGTCAGGGTCAGGCAGGTCCTCTTTTCTTCCACAGTAATAGAGATGGAATGGAGTACATCACCGCCCAGCTAGAAATACTTTCCAGCTTCCTCTGAAAGAGATTCTTTCTTAAAAAGCCTCTTCTGAAAGCAGATTCTAAGGAGACTGGTAACAACTTCTGAGCCATCTCCAATCTAAAAGATAGCCCTCCTTCTCTACTAGTGCTCTTCTTTCTTCTTCCTGTTAATTAAAATAATGATGTGTTTGCAATCAAAAGCTCTGATTCTGCAGCCTTGTAGCATAGCCTGCCAAGGAAACGGAAAGGTCCAGGCCCAGAATGAGCATGCAGAGCATAGCCACCCTCCAATCTGCAGTCATCATAGGACTGCCATATGAGAAAAAATGCACTTATCTTTTCCATGAGCCACTCTACTCTGGGGGGTATCTTTGCTATAGGTACTTAGCCCTTACAATAAATAATAAATTTCCAAAATAGATATGAGAAATCAAATTTGTGGCGCTCCCTTAAGGCTGAAGTTCAAGCAAGAAGCCTAACTCTGCAAATTAGACACACTCAAACAAGATTTTGATTCAGAAACTACTGATGCAAAGAGCAGACTCTGTATAGTATCTATTCTGATAAGAGCAATGCATGTATATAAAATATTTGATAGACTGATTAAGTGTGTGCATACGTAGGTATTTATTAAATTCTGGAATTAACTACATTCCAAAGAAATTAAAAAGTAAAACATAAATGCCAAGTCCTATTCTGAAAGTTATTAAAATATAAAGTTATTAACTGAAAATCTGCTCACATTACCTTCAAACTACCAGAGTCAATAGAAGCCATGTTGTTTGCTGTTATATTTTACTCTAAAGACTCTTTTGGCCCCTAGTGAACTCATTAGATAACCAGAGTGATTGTTTCTTTACTATTCTTCAGCATTAACAAAATGAGACAGTTTTTATCAAGATATATCTCAGCATTGGTTTAGGCATGAAGAAATTCTGTAATGCAAACATAAGGCACAACTATAGCATTCCCCTCTACAGAACTGTACAGAGTTCAAGTCCCACCCCTGTGAAAATGTGAGATCTGCCCATTTGTGTAAATCTTATGTTTCTTATCTCCTAAGTGGCTAGGATTGGCCTATGCTGCATGGTTTTATGTTTCTAATTGTACTTTCATCGCTTTACAAATAAAATAAGAGTGAGGAAGACATTTGGTCAATTCATAAGAAAAAAATACTAATCACAGAATGAGGGCATTTAAGGAGTACTTCATAATTAATATTAATTTTGAAGAAGTACCTTTGACATTTATATATTTTTTGATGATACTTAGAATGCTGTAAATCAACAACCAACTGACAAACCTGATACAAACTTCAGCATTGAAATAACAGATGTTTTGGTTTGTTTTACTTTCTCGGTTATCATCTGATTCATACTGATAATCAGATTCACTGTATCATCACAGACTGGGAAATGAAATATAATAACCTTAAGGTTGTGACAGATTGCAGGTATTTAATGAATAATAACCAGATTTTGTTTTATTGGAGAATGAGCATGTTTTGTTAATAAAAATAAGTAAAACGAGACCAAAATTTAGAAAATCACAAAAGGGACATTTCTATGTTTAACTAAATTCAGAAAATCCTGAAGTATCTGATACTAAAATTCTGTCCATCACTACCAGGAGCCAAGTTACATCCCAGGCTTAAGGGATTGTGTCAGGGAAACCCCGTGTTCAGGAATTCCTAATCACAAAAGGCTGAATTTGAGGTTTCAACTTTGAAAGCCTAATAAACTGATTACCATTTAAAGATATTTTATAAGAAACTTTAATAGAACTGATGTATCTTAGAAAGCAAGGGAAGTGTTTTGTTTTAACAATCACTTTTCTCATATCAGAAGCAAATTTGCAACTTCCACCGGGAACATAGTTCTTACAAATTCAATCTTTGCCACCTAGTATTTTCATCTTTATAGTCTAATATTTGAAATTTGTGTTTCACTTTCAAAATAATAGGGGAAAATCATAACACCACATTAGGGTTTTGGAAGCCCTTATGCTTCTGAATTTTTTATGTAAAATAAACATATTTAGAATTCAGAATAACAGAAACTTATTAATGTTGGTTAAAGGCATATGCTTGTTATTTAGCATAAAGAAATATGAATGACCAAGATTCAAGAATACAGAATTAAGAGAACTTTGGTATGACACATGTATTTAGTATTTTTCTTAAATAGCAATATAATTAACCCAAGGTATAGCATTACAATCAGATGCTGCAGTAGATGTTATCCGAAATTTGACTCCTCTTCAAGTTTCAGTGACAGTGCTTAATTTCTATAGAAGCTGTTGCATTTTCTAATAAAAAGGTAAATTTTTAAAAAGCAGTATTAAGTATTTTGGGTGCTCTTTTCTTCCACTTAGGACCCATTAGAGAAAAAGATGCTCACATCTGGACCTGTGCTTTTTTTGAGGCCATTCTGTATCTCTACTCTACTTCTTCCTATCCTCCATGATGGACAGGAGAAAAATCTAAGAGGGCCAAATAATCTGGAAGAATAAATACTTTAAAATTATTTTTTGTTGTGTGTGCACATATGTGGCTTCATTTTTGGCCCAACCAAACAAATAAAAAAGAGAAAAGGGCAATGTTATCTAGATGAACAGTATGTGAAAGTGCGTTAAGTACTGAAAACATGTACCAGTATTGTTCTAAATGGCTTACATGTATCAACTCATTTCAACTTCTTTTTCCTTTTTATATCTGCACACTTCTCTTCTGTACTTAAAGACAATTTCCTCTAATTATTCTAAGGCTTTCTCCCAATGACTTTGGGTTTTGCACATAAAGTGGAAAAAGTGTGGTATAACCAAGCAGGTGAGTTTTTGATTGTCTTGCTATCTCTCTTTCTCTGTCACTTTCTCTCTTGTGTTTGGTGTAAGAAGCAATGCATTTAGGAATAAGTAAACCCGGAGTATGCCATAGATTACTGGCCCATTCATGTCAAGGAAATCTCCAGAAATAGATACTGGTATTCTTCTTAATAAAAACAGTAATGCTTAATAATAGGTAATTATTAAGATTTAAGGGATATATAGGTGCATTTATACTATAAGCTAGTGAAAACATTACGTTGGTCATTTTAGTTACTTTTAAATGAAGAGTCTAATCGAACATAGGGCCAATCCTCCAGACAAACACGAAAGCAGTTAAAACGTAGTGTCTTAAAGACACCACTGGCGATATCATTTACAAAATTATCTATAAGGAGAAAATCATAGGTTCCAGAGATTCAGCATTAAAGAGTCACTTATTTATGCTAACTATCATTAAGATATAAGTAGTGTTTACTGATCCAGAACACTAATGATACAGTAATCACTGTGGCACTATTTTCACTCTAACAGAGACCATCAACTCATTTAACCTAAAGTAATATATAACATGAAATGTTTAAGAACTATGACAGGGATAGAAAAATGGGAAAGTGGTGAAGAATTTTTGCACTCAAAAACTCATATAACATAGACATGTGTCTACTTTCTTCAGTTATAGAGCAGACATATCTTTCTGAATGTTTAGACCACAAAACTACAATTTTGTTCCAATCTTCACTTGTTAGACCTCACTTAGTCTGTAAGTAACATTCCAACTTTCTGATCTCTGGTAAATCTCCAGCATCTTGTCTCTATTTTCACTTGCAATCTCCATTAACGTGATCAAAATCATCCCAAATTGGGTATTAATATTAGGGAATGAGTTTAAATTTATCAATATGTGATGAATAGCCTTCAGAAGATGAATGCTGAATTATGAAATGTCATTAAAGCTTCAAGTTACTTTGAAATTTTTCCGCTATAGAAAGAGGAAAAGACAAGAGTCACAGACACAGAAAGATAATTCATGGATATGTTAATAACTGCTTTTTTATTGTTGCTGTTGTTGTTAATAACTGTTGAAACTGTATGTCAGTATAAAGATGTTTGCTATACACATTTTTTAAATTTTTTCTGTATACTTCATTTTTACCAATAAAACATTGAAAATTAAAAACAAAACAACAAACCATTATAACAAACCATTATGTATATATAATTATAATTATATTATATCTTCACCCTTTTCTACCACTTTTTTTTTTTTTTTTTGCTCATCTATCCTTATGATCCTTATGAACCCCTTCCTACTATGGTGCTTTATTATATTTTCCATTAATTTTAAGGAATATTATTTCAAAATATCTTCTAGTTAGCATTTTAAGTGGCAACTGTCTCAGGTTCTTCTAGTTCTTCCTTATTTCTTTCTAATTTAGGTAATAAGCCTTTTTAAAAATATTATAAAATACCTTCTATCAAAACACACACATACACACAAACACAATCCCTTCTTTCATTACTTCTGATTGCTATCCTATTATTCATCCCTCCTTTCTCAGTTAAAATTCTTAAATAACAGCATTTAATTATTGCTCTGATTTATCCCTTATCTCTTCTAACTTCCATCAATCACTCCACTGAAATTGCTGGAAGATGAACAAAATCCTCCTTGTCACAAGGTCACGATGTGTTTCAGGCCCCATCTTTCTCTAGCCACCCAACAGTTATCATCCTCCTTGACCTGTGCACTACAGCTATAACTGTTTTTGACTTCCTTCTGAATGTTGTCTCTTCTGTTTGTAAAGACAACATTCTTGTCTATCTCATTTTCTCACTACTCCTAAACTCAGTTTCTTCTTTTTCCATATTTCTTCTATATGTGTCCATCTCCTTTAACATATACTTAGGAGTGTCGTTTGCTTATACGCTGCCTTTATAGAAATGTCTACTTCTTTATTGTAAAGAGTTAAAGAAAACAGTTAAGATATGACCTCTAATATGAAATCTAGCTCTTTCTTTTTTCCAGTGACTACTTCAGCATTTGTTTCTTTAAGCATCTCTATCTTCCTAAGCCTGCTCATACACAGCAACACATACACATAACTCAACACCTTTCTTTATTCTTGTCTCCTCGTTGTTTGGGTGTACTCTTTTTGATTTTATTGGATTTTTTATAAGTACCAAAGTTCTATTTAGATATTTAGAAATCCTTCATAAATATCTAAGAAAACTTTTGGACTTTATTTCACTTAAAGCCTCATTAAAATACCATAGTATTTTTAATCTGTTGTATGTTAATAACTCATGGAAAACCTATAGTAACCTAACAATTCTGTTTGCCTTAAGAAATCAAGGAAAGCATAAAAACCTCAAATTCGAGAAAATAATTTTTTCAAAGTCAATTGGCACTTTTTTTTTTAATTTCAAGATTTCTTATCCCATTTACATCTGAGAAGAAAATCAAAAATCTCTTGACCAAAATTTAAAATTTCATCCTAAAACAGGGAAGGGAAAAAATAATTTATTTCAATTCTTTGTGTGAAACTAATAGCTTTGTGTCATGAGAAGGCTGCCATTTTTCCAGTAAGTAAAGATGCCCTATACTATGAAGGGTTGCCATTTAAAGAACAACCAGGAAGCAATTCAATGAAGAGGAATTGTTAAGGATAGGTTTCTTGCTGCATTCCAATCATGTTCTTTTCAAAACCTAGCTTTATGGATTTTAAAGAAATCCTGAGGGGGCACTCTCTTCCTTTTGTCCCACTGAAATATCATTATTAAACTCCTCTAAAAATGGTTTCTGATATGATTCTGCTTTCCAGCTGAGGCAACATTTTCTATAAGTAATAACAAAACAGCTGAAGTGAGTAAAAGCAAACTGGGCAGATAGGAATATCAATCCTGATGGGACCAAAGGGAGCCCTGTGTTAACTTCTGAAGTACCTGAACTTTTCTGAACCAGTTGGTTTTGACTGAAATTGAAAATGCTCTTTTACTTTCGAATCCCTGCCAGAGGGGGCTGCTATGGTAGACTTCTCTAGCTATTTTTCTTCTTTTTCAGAGGAATTCAAGACGGGAGATGTCAATGTGTGTGCTTAAGCGTAAAAGTGATCATTTTTTAACCACTGGTGGGAAAGTAGTTTGCCAGTGGGGAGCTAAGTGTTGAAATCTGGCATTAATCCAGCAGAGTTGGACCAATAGATCACAGATAACTATACAGTATATGACGGTGAGTTCTCTTGCTTAAAATGAAAAAAAAAAATTGAGAGTATTGAGAAGTGAGACAGGAGATTTTTCAAACGGTGCACTACACTGCTCTATTGACTTAAGTCAGCCACAAGGAAATTTAAAAACAATTTAGAGAATAGAGTGCAACTACCTCTATGAAGATCACTCTTCATAACATAGGTGGATGGGGACTACTCCAGTATGAAATACTGTCTCCCATGTATGTTTACCTTAAGGCTTCAGCAGATACTAAATTGCATTCTAAAAGTTCGGTGAATTTAAGCTGAACAGGTCGTTAATGTCACCCAGAAGCAACAACAATGACACCCCCAAAGGTGGAAGTGGAAGTAAATAGCCAAGTGTGTCTGTCTCTTGAGGAAAATTTAATAAAAACAGAAATCCAATCCCTCCATCAAGATTATGGTGAGCTAGGTTTCTGTAGAAGTGTGGCTAAAAGCTCCAACTGTCATGCTTTTCATGTCAGGTCACAAATGCCAGCTGCTTGTTACTTAAAAATAATCATCAAAAATATGAGTTGAGGAATTATTTTCAAATAAGAATGAGAAAGGGATTCTAAGATGTTTTCCTCCTTTTCTAAAACATAACTGAATTACCATGACTGGAGACAGAATTTAAAACCCGGATCTTTTGAATTTTGAATAAACATTCCCCAAAATATATTTAAAGTAAATATTTAATTAAAACAGGTAAGAAACCAAAAAGTAACACCAAAGTTATTATTACATATAAAATATATGTTTTCCATAAGTCTCTTCAAATCAAAGGAGTCAAAATTATAATTTCGAAAGTCTTACATAAGTGGCGCCGTAGGTTTTCTCCTTCCCCATTTTTCTTAAGATTAAGACACAGTGTATTTATTTATAAACATTGCTTCTCTTAACTTTTTACCATATTTGTTTTGAACCATGCCTTTCTTCCCAGGAATTTATTTATTCTCTCACCATTGTTTGGTGACCATCGTGCATCACATTGAGCTTCTCCTGATGTTAAAAAGTAGTATCTGGATTATCATTCATAGTTTGTTTTTCACAAATCTTGACCATGAGACTACAGGAAATAAAGATACTGTTTGGAGCAGTTGTAAATGTTTTCTGGTTTCTTCCTTGAGTTGAGAATTTAAAGTCCTGAACTTATAATTCTTTTTCTTCCATTTTCCAGTGCAATTAGAAGCAACCAACAACCTCCGGTACCTTCCTTATTTTTCCTAACATTTCTGTGGCTCCATAGAAGTGTAACGAGACTTCTTCATGGTGGCTTATAAAAGAGAGTCTTCCAAGAGCAAATAAATGGATGTGACCCATCCTCTTAAAGCCATCGCCCACAGCTGAAATACCATCATTACTTCCATATACCATCAGTTAATGCAAACCATAAAACATCTCAGATTCAGAGAGAAAGTGACCTATAAGAGAGCACACTAGGAAGTTCAGTTCACTGGGGACCATTTCTGGAGCCTAGGTATCACAGACAGTTTGTAATTTGTTTGTAGTGGTATGTTTAAAGCAATTATTATTCTCTGAGTCAGTAATAAGACCATTTTTTAATGATTAGTATTTGAATTGCAGGCTGAGTTGTAGGCTCATTTACTGTGCCAACCTTGACAGTTCTACCTATTATACATATTGTGCCATTTATTCTGGAAATCGAAATTCACTGAAAATGAAGATAACTGAATATGGTGATAACTGAATATGAGAAGCCTCATGGAGATTGTTCTTACACTGTCAGAAAGAAAACACTTACTACCAAGTATTTTTCTACAAAGTATAAACCTTGCAAATATGAGAAGTTTGTTAGCTACCATGGGGTCTAAAATTTTTCAGTAATAATGAATGGCATGATAAGTCACTGTATTTAATTCCATAGTGTCAGAACATGTGAATATAAGAAATGTTATGGAAAGATGCATTTTTAATATATATTTATTTATTTTTGAGAGAGAGAGAGAAAGAGACAGAGACAGAGAGAGACAAGGGAAGGGGCAGAGAGAGAGGGAAAGAGAGAACCCTAAGCAGGCTCTGTGCTGTCAGTGCAGAGCCTAATGTGGGGCTCGAACTCACAAACCATGAGATCATGAACTGAGCCAAAATCAAGAGTCAGACACTTTACCAGCTGAGCCACCAGGTGCCCCAGAAAGAAATACTTTCTTAACGGAACTATCTACTCCTGCCTATACTTTGATACTCAAAAATTTTGATAGAAATTTAAGATTATGAATTATTTGTTGTTGTTGCAACAATTGTTGTTGTTAAGATCTTATAAAAGTCCTATATAACTATTGGCATCTTTAATGTTAATTCCAAAGATCTCAAAATTCCTATCTAAAGAGATTTAATTTTTTACTTTCCTGAAAAATAAAGTACTCATCTCTGGCCAAATTTCCTTCGAAGGTTCTTAGCACATTCATATTGTCAGGCTGGTATTTCATAGAGTTCAAAATTAAATCCAGACATTTTAATTACATTATTTCACACTTAAAAAACTGTACTCCAATAGGTAAAGTAAACTGTAATCAGATAAAGTTTCTGCCTTTACCAACATGACAGTTCTATCTGATGTTCGAAAAATTTAAGGCATTCCTCCCTTCTTCCTTCCTTTCCTTCTTCCTTCTTTCTTTTGTAAGCTTACTCAGATGTAACAACCTTAGTTCTTTCAAAGGTACTACTTTAAAAAAAAAAACAAAAAACAAAAAACCAAAGGTACCGCTTCTGTTAAACTACTCTACCTTCTTCTGTTTTTAAATACTCTTAAATGTTCCTTGTCAAAGTAAAATACATGAGGAATATTGCAGACACCAAGACTGCATAGAAGGAAAATTCTAGGTTATCATTTAACTAAATGGAGATCTTAACACCTGTCAACATAGAGTAAGTTTTCTCTTATATCTTTTGTTTAAAAAAAAATTATATACTGAAAGGAGAGAAACAGCTAAGCAAACCCACTTTGATTCATTCTTTTCCTTAAGCTTTTATTTAAATTCAGTTAGTTAACATACAGTGTAATAGTAGTTTCAGGTATACAATATAGTGATTCAACACTTCCATACAACAGCCTGTGCTCATCACAAGTACATTCCTTAATCCCCATCACCTATTTACCCATCCTCCCCCCCGCCCTCACCTAGGAATCTCCCCTCTGGTAACCTTCACTTTGTTCTCTATAGTTAAGAGCCTCTCTCTTCCACCTCCCACTTTGCCCATGTGTTTTCTTTCTTAAATTCCACACGAGTGAAATCACATGGTATTTATCTTTCTCTGACTGACTTACTTTGCTTCACATAATAATCTCTAGCTCAATCCATGTCATTGCAAATGGCAAAATTTCGTGTTTTTTTAATTGGCTGAGTAATATTCCATTGTATGTGTGTGTATACACACACACACACACACACACACACACACACACACACACCATCTTTTTAATCCATTCATCATCAGTTTTTTAATTGGCTGAGAAATATTCCATTGTATATGTGTGTGTGTGTGTGTGTCTGTGTGTATATATACACACACCATCTTTTTAATCCATTCATCAGTCAAACACATGGGCTGATTCTATAATTTGGCTATTATACATAATGCTGCTATAAACATTGGGAGGCATGTATCCCTTTGAATTAGTATTTTTGTATTCTTTGGGTAAACACCAGGTAGTGCAATTCCTGGGTTATAGGGTAGTTCTAGGTTATTCTTTGTGAGGAACCTCCATACTGTTTTCCACAGTGGCTGCACCAGTCTGCCTTCCCATCAAAGGTGCAAGAGGATTCCCCTTTCTCCACAACCTCACCAACACCTGTTGTTTCTTGTGCTGTTCATTTTGGTCATTCTGACAGGTGTGAGGTAATCTCTCGTAGTTTTAATTTGCATTTCCCTGATAATCCATGATGTTCTGCATCTTTTCATGTGTCTGTTGACCTTCTGTGTGTCTTCTTTGAAAAAAATGTCTATTCATATTTTGGATACTAAGTCTTTATCGTATATGTCATTTGCAAATATCGTCTCCCATTCTGTAGGCTGCCTTTTAGGTCTTTTGCTTGTTTCCTTCACTGTATAGAAGGTTTTTTTGTTTTGTTTTGTTTTTTGATGAAGTCCCAATAGTTTATTTTTGCTTCTGTTTCCCCTGCCTCAAGAGACATATCCAGAAAAAAGTTGCTATGGCCAATGTCAGATAAATTACTTCCTGCGATCTTCTCTAGGATTTTTATGGTTTTGAGTCTCACATTTAGGTCTTTCATCCATTTTGAATTTATTTTTGTGTATGGTATAAAAATGTGGTCCAGTTTCTTTCTCTTACATGTTGCTGTGCAGTTTTCCCAACACCATTTGTTGAAAAGACTGTCTTTTTCCAATTAGACAATATTTCCTGTTTTGTCAAGTTTAATTGACCATATAGTTGTGGGTTCATTTCTGAGTTTTCCATTCTGTTCATTGATCTATGTTTCTCTTTTTGGGTCACTACCATCCTGTTTTGATCACTACAGCTTTGTAATAAAACTTGAGGCATGGAATTGTGGAATCGCCAGCTCTGCTTTTAGTCTTTAGAATTGCTTTAGCTATTTGGGGTGTTTTGTAGTGCCATACATATTTGAGGATCGTATGTTACAGCTCTGTGAAAAATACTGGTGGTATTTTGGTAGGGACTGCATTAAATGTGTAGATTGCTCTCGGTACTATAGACATTTTAGCAATATTTGTCTTTTCAATCAATGAGCATGGAACATCTTTCTATTTGTTTGTAGCATCCTTAATTTCTTTCATCAGTGTTTTACAGTTTTCAAAATACAGGTCTTTCACCTCTTTCATCTTTTGGTTAGGATTACTCCTTGGTATCTTATTGTGTTTACTGCCTTGTAAAAGGGATTGTTTCTTTAATTTCTCTTTCAGCTGCTTCATTATTGGTATATAGAAATGCAACAGATTTCTGTATACTGATTTTATATACTGTAGCTTTACTGCAGTGTAATTGCTGTTGATACGACTTCTAGTACTTTGTTAAATAACAGTGGTGAGAGTGGACATCTCTATCTTGTTCCTACTTAAGGGAAAAAGCTCTCTTCTTTTCTCCACTGAGGATGATATTCATGGCTGCAGATTTTTCCCATTCAGCACTTCGAATATATCATGCCACTCCGTGCTGCCTCACCAAGTTTCTGTTGGGAAATCTCATGCTAGATTTATGGATTTTCCCTAGTAAGTTAAGAATTTCTTTTGTCTTTCTGCTTTTAAGATTTTTTCTTTATCCATATATTTTACAAATTTAATAACAATTATGTCTTGGAGTTGGCCTGTTTTTGTTGATTTTGATAGGAGTTCTCTGTGTCTCCTTGATCTGGATAGCTGTTTCCTTCCCTAAATTAGGGAAGTTTTCAGCTCTTACTTCTTCCAATATATTTTCTTTCCCCCTTTTTTCTCCTGCTTCTGGGGCTCCTATAACACAAATATTATTACATTTGATGGAGTCACTGAGTTTCCTAATTCTATTCTTGTGTAGCACAATTCTTTCTTCCCAGTGTTCAGTTTAATTACTTTCCATTACTTTGTCTTCTAAGTCCCTAATTCATTCCTCTGTTTCTTCTAGCCCACTGTGCATTGCATCAAGCCTGTTTCCAATCTCATTTATTGCCTTCATCTCTGCAGCAGGGGTCTTCTGAAGTCTCCTGAAGTACTCTATTCTTTTCTTAAGCCCAGTGAGTATCCCTATGATTGTCACTTTAAATTTTCCATCAGGCATGTTACTTATATCTGTTTCACTTAGATCTCTGGCCATGGCAGTATCTTGTTATTTCATTTGGGATAAATTCCTTCATGTTCACATTTTGTCTAATTTTCTGCATTCCTCTCTGTGTTAGGAAAGCCAGTTATGTCCCTGTTCCTGAATGTAATAGCCTTATGAAGAAGAGGCCATGTAGCACCCATGGTCTGGCACTTCAGGAGTGTCTCCAGTGTGTGTTGTGTGCACTCTGCTCTTCTGTTTGGCAGCTCTATCTTTTGGGCCAGTCATCTGCAGAGGATCTCCTTGCCTACTGTGGGCAGTGTTTGGTCCCCAGCCTGAATATGATGAGTTTTAACTAGGTATGTTCTGGTCTGTTTGTGAAATGAGACCTGCCACCACCTCCACCAGAACTGATGCCCTGAAGAACTCTCTGGTTAAGAGGAATTATGTGGGCAGGGATTTGTCCTGGTCTTCTGAGGAAAGGATCCGCCACACTGGGACCGAGGCAAGCAACTGATAAGGACAGTCCCACCAGAGCACAAGGAAGTGGGGCTTGATGTATGCAATAGGCCACCAGTGTAAGCACTGGGCTGCTTCCCGCAGGTGGCTCTGTATTAATGCTGTGGGGTGAAGGAGGAAAATGGAGCTGGTCAGCTCCTTTGTTCCTGAAGAGATGTCTCTGTGAATGCTGCTTCTCTCAGGGAAGCATTCTCAGAAGAATAAATAATCTCCCCATTGTACACTCCCAGTATTCTTCAGATCACTGTCTGCACAATGTCTGCTCCCAGGCTGTTTGCCTGCCTTCTCTCCAGGAGCAGTACAGTACCCTCTGGGGTCTATCCCAGCTAAGCCTACTGACCTTTAAAACTCCTATCTTTAAGCCCCACTGGTTGCAAAAACTCATGAAATTCAGGCCCTCTCATTTTCCAAGCCAACAGCTTTGGAGAAATGTTCTCCTTGTGTGTTACCCTGTGTGCTCCTCTCTCTCTCTCTCTCTCTCACACACACACACAAGGCACACACACTCACTCTCTCTTCCCTGTGACCATGGCTTCCTCCACTCTACAACACCCACAATTTGTTTCTCCCTTAAACTATGTCACTGCACTCCCCACCTTCTTTGATGTGGCCTCTTCTCTCCTTTAAGTTGTGGAGTTTGTTCGGTCAGTCATCGGATCATTTTCTTGGGGATTTAAGATGATTTGATAATTATTTAGTTCTGTTTGCTTGATTAAACAAGCCTAGGATCCTTCTACTCCACTGTCATCTTCCTGTCCCTGTAATTCATTCTTCTTCTCATTGAAAATTATCCTTACTTATCTATTCCCGTGTTGCAATTAAGGTATATCAGCTATGCTGGTATCTAAAGTAAATTATATTCAAATGAACTAAACAGTAACCAGGGAAAATTTACTTTACATGCATGAGACTTTAATCTCAGGGTTTATTTATTCTTACTGAACTTCCAACTACTTCAATTGTACTTCTTATTGGCAAAAAACTTTTTAACAATCCTTTTTATTAGTTTTTCTTCATCATAAATTCTCCATTGTAAGAGCTGATTTTTCTTTTCCATATAGATTTCTTCTACTCTACTTCAGCAAATTCCATTTCTAAATTCATGTCAGGAATGAATTATTAATATTTAAGACCATAACATAGCTTTGATTTGGGTTGAATTTGAGGAGAGGAGGACAAATGATGCAAAAAAAAAAAACATATTTTCCATAATGGAGAAATAATTTTGCCACAGAAACCATAGGCTTATAATACTTTTACCAAGGTAAAAGATGAGGAAAATAAGTTGAGCAACTTTTTGTTAGAGGCCTGATGACATAAAATGCTACGATTATTTTAAAAACATGCATAGACAAACACCACAGCCAGGGATTGTAGTCAGGATTGCATTTTTCCAGAAACCGCAGGGAGGTAATACAAGAGTGATAATGAATTCTTGTATTAAAAAAATCTACTCCCTGTGGTTTCTCTACAGGAGAAGGGCAAAACAAAACCTGGTTTCAAAAGAAAGAAGAAAAAGTAAAATATTTTCATTTCAGTAAAGCAATTAGTTTTTTTTTTTCCTTTTGGTAACTGACCAAAAATTATTTTTCAAAGTATGCTTGCCAAATTTAACTTGTTTAAGCATTACTTTTTTCTTCCCTAAAGGGTGTACAGATATTCTCAACATAGTAAAAGAAAATATTGGTTAAGAAAATAAAGTTTTGCAAGAGGAAAGAATATTTACAATAAAAAAAGTATTAGCTAAGAACAGTTCAGGTATTTGCAGAAGAACCTATAGCTTTGTGTAGGATCCATAAAAACTCAAAATATTTAGAACATGTCTTAGTGATCAGTTAATTTGGTGTTTGACTGATTTGTCCTAGCTCTGTTTAGCCTAAATCATTCTCCAAATTTAAGCCATTTCAAGTTTACCCCAGATATCCTACAAGCACCTCAACTTTAACATATCGCTAATTGTTCTTATGATAAACTATCTTCCTCTACACCCAAATTTGTTCTTCCTTCTATGGAGCTATCAAACTTGTAATAATCCTCCCTATGGCTCTGAGAAAACCTGGTCAGCTCCTGTGTCTAATAATGCCTGCAAGTCATCACTGTGTTCCAGCAGGTCATCTATTTTTCTTAAATCTGCCCATCTTTCTATTCCTTGCATTCCTTCTATTATTATTACGCTTTCCATAGACTGTAGAAAACCCAAATTTACCTGAAATTTCATTACCTATAAACAAGCCTAATATGTTACTATATATTTTAAAATAATATGTGCACATAAAAAATCCACAGTATAAAGTAATTCTGGAGGCTTGATCGGATTCAAGTTTTGCTTGCTTATAGGAGAATGCTTTGCAGATGACATTTTATGTCATCATGAATTTTAAAAGAAGCTGGCTAGCAAATAATTCTGGTTTCTGCCGTCTAACCAAACCCCTAGAATGCCAATGCCCTGCACTATAACTGAAGACCAAGGCAATAATTCACTACTGCCAAAAAGGCAGACGGCACAATTATGGCCTTTAATATCAACTGAACACTTAACTAGATTCATGCCCATTCCATACCAAATGTATATGGGAATAAAAATGATATGGTTATTATATTATCATAATAAAAACAAAGCATACCTATCAAGTGCTTACAATGTCCCAGAATGTGCTAAGTGGTTGTAAGCTTCATCTCACTTAATTCTTAAGCCAACCTTATAAGATGGGTACTATTATCATCTATTTTATGAATGAGGAACCTGAACCCTAGAGATATTACTTTCCCAAATGAATCAGCTAGTGATATTTAAAGTTTTTATTCCATAGTCCACAGTTTTACCATGGATGGCACTACCTCCATAATAATATCTGATTTTCATGTAGTGTGTATAAAGAGTCAATAGTATATGTCTATAAATATATAAGTTGGGTTCTTTTATAATAGTCACTCACATGAATTGAAAAATAGAGTCATAATTCTGAACTACCCTCATTGGGTTAATCAGAAATTAAAATAACACTTAAAGCTCACTGGGAAAAAAAAACACAACAACACAGTGAAATTATAGTTGTTTCAGTCCCAGGATTAATTGTTTCTCCTCTATCATAAGGAATGTATCTGCTCCTTGATGATCTGTTGACAAGTTTGCCACACTGTGGGAGATCACATATGCTACACTGTGATGTTGTAAAATGAAAATGTGAGATGGAATTCTGTTGCCTACAGCTGTTAACTTTTTAAGCAGTGTTAGGAAATTTTGTCAAATTAATTCTAAATATATTAGAATAAATAACGTATAAACTATTTTGTTTCCATCAAAAAATAAGTATATAATGAAGGAGAAAACAAGCAGGGCACAAAATTGTCATCCTTAAAAATGCATTAGATTATAATTTAACACTCGCTTTCAAGTTGCTGAATAGAACAGAGAAAAAAAATGAGATATAACATGTTTCTCTTTATACTTGTGAGATAGTATGCAATCTTATAAGTAATTAGGGAGATAAAATCATAAGTGTCTCTAATTCCTTATGTAAGAAGCAAATTGCTCAAATGGTCATTGGACAATTTTTGTTTGCCAGGCAACTGTCCAGAAAATTCAAAATTCTCTTTATTTAATACATATTCTCCTAAGGTGCACTTAACATCTTTATTCCCATTTATAGAAGAGGAAACTGAAATTCCCATTTTTGATCTTCAGAAAATTTAAGGGCTTTTCAATGCTACAGCAAAGATTCCAAGTCTGATTTTATGACTACAAAATCTGGTTTGTTTGTTTTTTCTATCTTACTACTCTGTGTTAAAAAGTATAAAATGAAGGGCACCTGGGTGGCTCAGTTGGTTAAATGGCCAACTTTGGCTCAGGTCATGATCTCACAGTTATGGGTTTAAGCCCTGTGTTGGGCTCTCTGCTAACAGCTCAGAGCCAGGAGCCTGCTTCAGATTCTGTGTCTCCCTCTCTCTCTGCCCCTCCCCAGCTCATACTCTGTCTCTCTCTCTCTCAAAAATAAACAAACATTAAAAAAAATTACAAAAGGTATAAAATGGAATAAAACCCAAAAGAAAAATTAAAAGAAGGTATTTAGTTCATTGTTACTACAGCTGCTTATTAGTACTAATAGCTTATTAAAAAAATAGGTAAGTGGGGAGCCTGGATGGCTCAGTCAGCCAAGTGGCCAACTTTGGCTCAGGTCATGATCTCACAGTTTGTGGGTTCGAGTTCCACATGGGGCTCTGTGCTGACAACTCAGAGTCTAGAGCCTGCTTTGGATTCTGTGTCTCCCTCTCTCTCTGCCTCTCCCCCATTCACTCTCTGCCTCTTTCTGCCTCTCAGAAATGAATAAACATTAAAATTTAAAAAAAATAGGTAAGTAAATCTGAGTAGAAGTTCTGGGCATCTGAGAAAGGAAGCAACATTCGCCACCTTGCGGAATATTCAAGATGACTGAGTGGCTTTGAATATACAGAGCAAGCAATATGGTCCTTGAAAGTCATCTTGTGGCTCAAAGCTTATATTTGAAAGAGAACAAGTGGGAGACAATCCCGTGGGCAATTAAATATTCAGCCGCCACCTTTACCACACCTGCTATTTTCACCCTCTAACCAACTGTCTAGACCAGCATTGCTCCATGTCAGCAAATCTCTCACTCAGACATTGCAACCTGGAGTGCAAGAGCTGCGCTGTCAAATAAGAAATCTTCTTTTTTTGTTGTTTTTTAAACTTCTGTCAGAATTCCTCTCTTCTGATAAAAGGACGATATCCCAGATCCAAATCAAATGTGCCCTTTTCTGATCTTTCCTTTTCTTTTTATTCATTGTCCAAAAAACTCATTGACATATCTTGAAAGAAAGGCTCAAGGTAGGAGTTTTCACATCAACTCATTCCTGTGGTATTTTCCAAACAAGATTCATAAGTCAAACATCAGCTGACCCTTTGCCCCATATCTTCCTAAGTTCTTTGTATCTGTGAAATTTCTTTCACTCACTGACGGCAGTTTGTCTTAGGTTGTTTGGCAATGCCTTTTTGGGGGACACATGGACAGCCAAATGCAGCAATCTCCTGCTTCATTCAAAACTAACTTTTTAAAAAAATTTTTTAATGTTTATTTATTTTTGAGGGAGAGAGAAAGAGAGAGACAGAGTGTGAGATGGGGAGGAGCAGAGAGAGAGGAAGACAGAATCCAAACCGGGCTCCTGACCCTGAGCCATCGGCATAGAGCCCAACATGGGGCTTGAAACCACGAACCATGCAATCATGACCTGAGCCAAAGTTGGACACTTAACTAAGTCACCCAGGCACCCCCAAAACTATCAAAAAGTGTCTAGAATCGGCATCTTGACTTTCAAAATAGAGAGATGTTATTTTATATCTGAAGAGAATGATAAATGTAATTCTAAATTAATCACATCAATTATACAAATAAGCCAAAGTGTCTAAACAGCTGAGTTAATATAGCAAATATGTATTGGCCCAGACAATTTGTTACCTCTAAAACCACAAGAATTCTATTTTTAGTTAATGTCTTTCTTCCATTAATCAGCCAAGCAACTCTCACTTACATATTACCTTGGTGGTATAAATCTTTCTCATATAATAACTACAATGACAACGGAATTAAATCCAGTGATTAGAATATGCTCTCCAACTTCAGGATTCAATTCTTTGACTTTAATTTTAATTTGGTCTATGACATCAATAATAGTTGGGCACTGATGCTCCTTTGAAAGACCATTCCATTTGCAGGGTTCACCTCTATTGCTAGAGCCTGCACTTTACCAATGAGATTTTAGAGTGACTAATCGTATTGGAAGAAATCATCAAAATATCGACACTTAATAATTTTTTGTATCTTCAAAGTACAAATCAGGGTGTTTTAAGTGTTGACTGGGATTATAAACTTTAAAAAACCCATAACACTAGTTTCTAAAAATATGCATAAGTGAAACTATCATTTAACTAATAAATCTATTAAAATATTTGGTCCCCATTTTTTGACCACTTAAAATTTTTAGCATTCCTTAAAATGAGAAATAGTTAATACCAGGGGGATCTTTTACATTAAAATCTATCCATTACAAAACTGAAAATACCTAATTGTGTGTGCTCATGTATATTATTTCATTAATTCATCATTTCAATCTTGTGAGGTGGGAAGTAAAAGTATCATAGGCCACTTTGCAGGTGAATTGGTCACGGTGCTACAAACCTAAGTGACTTCTCCAAAGTCATACAGTTTGTGGAAACAGGTTACATAAATAGGAGGTGTTGAGGCCAGATTCAGGGCACAGTCTTCTCATTTCAATTCTTCCATTCAATAAAATGCCAGGGATCTGGGTTCCTTCTCCCACACCTGTTAAAAGCTTCTGGAAAGGCCAGATGAATTACCTAATTTTCATTATTTCCGCTTCTCAACTGGAAAATTTTTAAGTAATTTTATTTATGTAGTGAGAAAGTTGTAGTGAAGACAGGATGGGAGAAAGAAAAGAAAATGTTCGTGTTGAAACTGCTATTGGTTTTATGGTTGATGCATCCTTTGTAGATTTTTATTTACTTGTTTTGATTTTTATTGTTACTGTTCTTAGCTGGAATGTCCCTAAGAGCTGAACATGTAATCTAATCTAAATAAGTATATTCTTTTTGACTAGAAGGCAAATCTGAGTTAGAAACTCCGTTTCCTTCACTGTGCGACTAAGGGTCCCATATGACGACTGCAACAAAGTGCTCATTAAATGATTGCTGGGTGAACTGAACATTTTCTTCTGCTCCTAAACAAAGAATCAAAATGTTCTAAGTGTTCTCAAAGGTCCTAGTCCAGTGATTTCCTCATTATGATAAAGAAGATAAAGTCAGTGAGGTCAATTTACTAGCATAAAACTTTATACAAAATGTAGTAATACTAGCATGTTGTGCAAATGCACTTTGTTCATTTTCTGCCTATTATAGAATCCATGGGATATCCATAGGTAATTAAATGGATTAATATTTGCTCAGATTTCATAATGGAATTTTATGGCAAAACAAATTACTTCATTCACTTCTGGTATTTTTCCTTAGCTTTGAGACATATATAATTTTCCGTATTTTCAAATCAGGTCAGCACAAATGACAGCTAGAGACAGCACAGTTAGTGGTAAACAACTACCCCAAAGCCACGTTTTAAAAATAAGGGTGAATTTGATACTGAACATTTACCTCTAAGCAGTCTGCATCCTGGCAGGGCCGGTTTCTCATATTTTCAAACCCTAAGGGATTGTCTTGGTTAAAAACATAAGCTACAGAGCCTAAATTCTGAAATCAACACTGCAAAAAAGCACTGCAGTTGGTCAACAACATAACTGAAGCCCCCATTGAAATCTTAATTTTTTTAGTGTCTTGAGCGTTCAAATTCAGTTTTTTTTTCTTTTTTTCTCACATTACACTTATTCGTTTTACCAAGGATAATGAAGTCCTCTGAAACTGGGAAATGAAATTTAACTTGGGAGTATTTTCACTTATTACCTATTAAGAATGGTTACATAATCCCTAAAATATTTGGCTTTGCCTGTCAAACATGAAAAATTGAGAATTGTAGTTAATGACATCTGTTTCACAGGTATCATACTCTTAGGGGAGAAGTAGTTTATGCTTCTGGACATTGTTCTCAGAAAGCCTCTCAATCCTAAATTACAAGCACTACACACTGTTAGAGGAATAAGAAGGCAATTTATTCTCTTTTGCATGCAGCCTAGACTGGTGTTTAAAATTGGGGCTGCCAACATAGCAATTGTGTGGTGTTTCTTTAATGAGGGTGTTGCTGGACCAGAAACACAGCTGAGACATTTAGATTTATTTTATGGCAGTCCTGAGAAACGATCTATTCCTAATCAGAATAATTTGCCCATAAATGACTTCTGACAGAGCTCCACAAGAAAAGCAAATCTAAGAGTCCTAATCTCTTCAGAGCTGTGAATCCTAAAAGACATATGTACCTTTGTTCTGCAAATGGACACAACTGTTAAAT
The DNA here is from genome assembly GCA_030068075.1 of Paguma larvata. Lineage (NCBI taxonomy): Eukaryota > Metazoa > Chordata > Mammalia > Carnivora > Viverridae > Paguma > Paguma larvata. Next base: position 71,151,637 of record CM057826.1, read on the forward strand.
AGTTATAAATAAAATACATTATAATAAATCATCTCTCTGAAATAATAAATAAAATTGTAGTGTGCTTTTAATTTTGATCCCCTAATTTTAGGGATCTTAATAAATATCCAAATATCCAAAAGATGAAAACTATTCAGGCTCTTCAACAAAATTTAAACTATTTTTGCTCAGTGCAGACCCCTGACTGCCAAACTGCCAATTTGCCATCAAGTTTTAAAAAAATAGCAAAGTAAACAATTTATTTACTCTGAAAAATTCTGCAGGTCTCTATCTGCTCTCTGAGAATTCCTTTTACCAAATTTAAATTAATAACTTGTATATATCAGGAATTTTAGTTTCACATGATTTTTGCACAGTAGAAGAGAAAAGCAAAATGTTCACAGGGGTCTTTTGATTCCAAAATATACAGGAGAAGAGAAAATTCTTTCCCAGAAGGTATGAATTGGATACAAAGTGCCAATCAGTGAGATATCTCTGGTAAACTTTAAAGGTAAATGCTATGATAATAATTCTTAGAGTTTCTCTATGTAACTATAAAATTGTTGTTTATGACAGTCATGTGTCATTTAATAAATTAACTGGGAGTATTACTTTAAAAATATTATTTTCATATAGTTTACACATTGCAATTGTTTTTATTAGAAGACTTAATTTTAAGTAATCTTTTCTCTACGATTTTTTTTAATAAAAGAGAACTGATCAACAGTTTTATCACTTGACTGGACAATGTGATTTTCAACAGATAATGAACAATATTACTTTTTTTTTTTTTTTTTTAAGCACAAACTTTTCCAATGCAGCACTTCACAATGAACTGACATTTGACAGTGAGGAACCTTTCTAAAGTTCAGGAACTGCATTAAAAAGAGAATTATAAAGGGCATCATTAAAATTTAGGTAGAAAACTGTTACTGAGCATTTCAATTACAGAGCTACATGACTGGCAGTAAGAAATAATAGGCACAAATTAGTACTATTGACTGTTTCTTAACATCTATTCAGCTGGCCTAAGGAGTGACTGCCTTGGATACTGTCATAAATTCTGTAATGTTCAAATATCTTACTTGTCTGATTATCATCATTTTCTCACTGTGACCCTTCTAAAGAAATTTTGTTGCTGCAAAAATTAGAGATCCAAAACATTCACCTTATTAGCCTAATTGCAGTTCTATTTAGCATTTTCCCCTCCTATCCCTCAGCTGCAGATACACACTTCCTTTATTTAAATTTTACACAGTAGTTAGAGGCCAAGAAAATGAGGAGGAATGCTCATTCCATAAAATGTGATACTTCTAATTAGTCTGCTGAGACTTTTGGAATATGCGTAAAGCTGTAGATGTGGTATTAAATCACATTTTTATTACCCCAAAATTAATGTTTACCATGTGTATGCAAAGGTGTTACGGATTTGAAGTGCAAGTTTCGAGACAGGAACAGTCATTTATTTCTACAATATAGTTCAATATATATTTCTATCCTTAAAAAAAAACTTTGAATAAATTTCTTGCTTTTCCCACTTTATCATGACTTTTAATATAATTGTACTTTTAGCTAGACTGTTCAAAGAAATATATACTCTGATAGTATTTGGAATAATGTCAATTTGGGTAATATCTTTCCTGTTGTTTTAGACAATTTAAATGAGCTGGAAAAAAATAAACTCTAAAGAACAAAAAGGGCATCATTGAGGCCAACAGTGTGATTAAACTCACTAAGAGAGATATAACTTTATAGATTTAAATAGTATTTGGCTGTCACATTTACTCATAAGAATTGACAAATTTATAATGGCTGACAGACAGGAGTTGATTTATGAGTTTTGGGAATGGAAAGAAACCAATGGAAATGCCCTTATTAAAAATCTGCAATTTTTTCCTCAGGCCAGGTTACCATAATAATGTGAAAATAGGCTTGATTTCATTCAGAATTAATGTAGTTTAAAATTGAAATGAATCTCACTTCCTGCCTCTAGGAGGTCTGTTGACATTTCTCGGGCTGGTTCAAGGAGTTCACATGGTAAACAGAATGCATGTATATTTAAGTGTACCTATGTATATATCATATCTACCCAAGCACATAATAAGGTCATGGTTTGATCAAAGATTATTAATTGTGGAGGCAAAACCCACAAAATTTAGAAAATGTCCACTTGCTAAGATTCTGAATAAATATAGATGCCAAGAGATATTAGTTCTATTTTAGATTTAAAAAACTTGGTTAAGAAGAAATATTTAATAATCAAATTATCTTAGAGTTTTCTCTCTCCCTTCTTCTATCTCTCTCTGTTTCTCTCATCACTGAAATTTTCCCTATATCAGAAATTACCAATATCATTTATCATGCAAAGAAAACCAACTATATTCCACAAGAGAGCTCACGCAATTAAAGAGAATCAAGTCTAGTGCTAACATTATTGAAAGGTTTAAACAACTTTGACTTCATAGAGAGAACTCAAACCAAAGGAAGAAGTTAAGTTTACCTTGCAATGATAACCGTCTTTGAGTGGGTTTCATTTGGAAGTAAACGCCACCTTGTAATTTGAGAAACATATCTTTGCTAAAGTGAAGTTCCCATGCGTCCGTTCTAAGGAACCTACATCAGTCCAAAATGTAGTACTTAAAGTAGTGGAAATCAGCTATCATATACAATGTGGCAGTTAAAGACCCATGTACTCTTGCGTCCCTCCCCAGTAGTGTCCAGGAGGTTTTTTTATAAACGTTATCTGGTTTTCACTCAAGTCAATTTATAGTCCATTCTACTGATAAGATCTCTCAGCAGAAAAATTCTGGTCACCAATTCATGTGGTGATGGATTTGATGGTTGAGTTGAATTTGTGAAAAATATGCTCTTATTCGCAGGCTGGCACTAGGTTTACATATGAGATGAATATGAATCATATCTCTGTAGCACCTAGAAAGATCTTTTTTTTTTTTGCATGCAAGCTCTTCTACTAGTACTAACTACTGCAAATACAAGAGAAACAATGAGTATTTATCTGTTCCAATGAATGCCCCAAAATTCCGAAGTACCAAAAATAACCTAAAATAAAACATCAAGATTGTGTCTCTTATTATTAATACATGAAGGTGTACAATGAAACTGCTTAAGACAGAATCTAAGGATGAATAAAAATATTTTCAAAAGCTACATATTTTTAAGTTAAAATAATTCTGGGCTCAAAGTGAATTCCAAGAACAACTACATAAAACAAAAAGGAAGAAAAAAGAGAAAAATATAGAAATAAACAAAGGATTTGATATTAATGATGGTGATCTATAAGCAAATGGAAGATTAGGCAAGAATGACCCTTCCTTCAGTTTCCAGAAACATACTCATTACTTCCTTCTGAGTCCTCACTGTTAGCATCCTTAAAATCCAAATTTCTAACTCACAATCGGCCCAAGGCTATTTAGGCTTTCTTTATGATGTTCTTCATTTACTTCTGTCCTCTCACAATCAATCAATGCCTTAAATGTCCCTATTTCTTTTAACAGTATGTTCAAGAGAATCTAGGCTTCCTCTACTCATGCCTCAAATTTCTCCTATGTTCTCCCTGCTGACAGGTCCAAATGTGTATTCCCCACATTTTTAGTATTCATTGTATCAGTCTACCATCTCTGGTAAATTAGTTTTCTACTACTGCCTAACAAATTACTACAACCTGCGAGGGGTAAAGCAACACAAATTTATGAACTGATACTTTCTGGGGGTTAAGAGTCCAGTTAATTTAGTTGGGCCCTCTGCTCAGGGTCTTAGCAGACAAAAATCATGACTTCAGTTGAGAATGCAATTCACATTTGAGGGAGGCCTAGAGTGTGCTTCCAAGCTAACTAGTTGTAGGCAGAATTCATTTCTCTGTGACCACATGAATGAGTTTCTCATTTCTTGCTATCAACCAAGGGTCATTGTCAGCTACTACCAACCAACTTGCGAATAAGCAAGGCTTTGTAAAATCCTTCTCATGCTTCGAATCTGTGATTTCATCTTTCTCTGACGTCTTGACCCAGATTTAAAACTCTTATGTAACAGGCCAAATCCACCAAAATGATATTCCTATTTTAAGGTCAAATGATTTGGATCTCAGTTATGTCTCTACAATCCTTTTATAGCAGTATCTATATATTGCTTGAACGAATAATTGGAAGGCACAGCACAGGCTGAGATGCTTGGGGCCCATCTTGGAATTCTGCCTACCTGAGTCCCTATGAAGCTGAGGAAACCATATCTGAGTAACATTTTTTTTTTCTTATATACTCTGCTCACCGAGATCAAATTCCTGTCTTGGTCAAAAGATAGGTTTGTGACCTTGGGCAATTTCACCAAAATCTGTGATCATTTCCTCTTATGCAAAGTGAAAGTTCTCATAGATTATTTTAATATTTAAATAAATATTCCAGCTCATAGGAGGTATTCAATAAAATCTGATTCCTTTATTACTTTCCCTCAAGAGTTTGGCTCAAAAGTTGCCCCTTCAAGATGTCTTTCCTTCAATAAAAAGGAACAATTCTCCCTTTTACTTCCTGAATATATTGTTTATAAATATAATGTGCAGTGATTCTCAAACTGGATCATGTATCAGAACAATCTTGAGGGCCTGTAAGAATACAGATTTCTGGGATCACCCTCTAGTTTTGGAATTGCCAGGTTTGAGATACAACTTGAGAATCTGCATTTCCAGCAAGCTCCCACGTGATGCTTTGAGAACCTCTGTATTATGTCACTTAAATTCTCTGCCTTTAAGTATCCATATGGGTACATGTATATTTTCCCTGATATACATACATAGCAGGGTTTACTCTTATCCATCATCTTAAATCTCGTAATGTCTAAAAAAGGACTTTACATATATATATATATATATATATATATATACATATACACACACATACATATATAGTAGACATCCAAATGATGTTAATGAAAATTGAATGTTCATATCACTACATTATTTCAAGTGGTTCAAGACAAGGGATACAATTTTACTTCGGCAAAAATTACATTTTGAAATGAGTATGTTTTTGCCAACTGACTCAATTTTTTTTCTTTTTTTATGAATTGGATGACTTTCATAGTATCTGCCTAGCAAAACACGGTACTGGTTGCTAAATATTTTTATGAAAGGGTAATTAGTATAGCTAAAAATCTCTCAATAAACTTAGCAGAAAATAGGGATGCCCAGGTGGCTCAGTCATTAAGTGGTCAATTCTTGATTTCAGCTAAGGACATGATCTCTCAGTTCATGAGACTGAACCCTGTTGTGAGCAAAGAAGCTGCTTGGGATTCTCTCCCCTCCCCCTGCCCCGCCTCTCCTCTGCTCTCACTTTTTTCTCTCTTTCAAAATAAGTAAACTTTTTAAAAACAAACTTAACAGAAAATATGAAATAATGACTGATAGGCAAATAATAAAATAAACTCTCCCTTGATCATACCAAGCAATATATAAAGAAAATCTTCTAAATCCTAGGCAAGGCATAAATGCTTTGACATCTGCTATCAAAGGTCAATGGTGCTCTTTGACAAAAACATCTCATAATGTCATCTCAGGTGCTGTGCTATGCTCTGTAGAAGCCAAAGTGAAGTAAAATTTTTGACTCACAGGCAGGGGTGATTTATTCCACCTTGATTTTATTTGACAGCAGACGCCTGGTCTGTATTTTAGACATTACACTGTTTTGTTTTGTTTTGTTTTGTTTTTTCTCCTGCCCCAGAGAATCTAACCTGAAGAAAGCTAGGTGGACAAAACCCGGGCACAGCAACTGCTAAAGTAACAAAATCAAGAGAATAATGGTCCCAAATTCATGAAAGCTATAAATAAAAGGAAAAAATTCACCTTGAATAAAGCCAAAATAGATATGTATGATTTTACTTTTTATGAATCTTGAGAATGAAATACCTAAGATACAGTAAAGGTTAAACAGTGACTAATTATGTAAAAGGTTAAAAAATATATAGAGAGAAACTCTTTAAATTGCTGAAACAAGAATGAGTTTTTAGGGTCATGGCAAAATTTTAACTCTTTACTCAATCTATATCTAATCTAAATATCTTTTTTACCTTTCTTTTAAAAAAGCATACACATGGAAAAATTTGTACAAACTCCATTCTCCTATTTAGAGCTTTAGACTCTTAAAGGATGATTCAAGAACCATTCAATTTGTTCCTTTACATTTAAACCTAAATGTTGATTGAATGAATGTAATCTTCTAACGTACCTGTAGTCAAACTCATGTTTTCTTTTCTAGTTTGTACAATTTTCTATGGGAAGCAAGACTTTAAGCACTTTCTATAATTTCAAAGTGTGCCTTAATATTTAAATTTAGATTTTTTTCCCATCTAAATCTCAACCAACCCCAGTCTAATGGCTCCAACTGTGATAGGTTTTTCTTTTTAATGTTTATTTTTGAGAAGGAGAGAGCACAAGCAGGGGAGAGGCAGAGAGAGAGAGGGAGACAGAATCTCAGTTAGGCTCCACCTGTCAGCAAAGAGCAGGACACAAGGCTCGAACTCATGAACCCTCAGATAGGATAGTTTTAATTCTAACTGCAGACAGCCCATGCTCATAGTCACAGACAAATGACCTCATTTATACTTTGCATGTAGTATTGCTTCTCTTTCTGATTTTCTGGCTCTGTGGAAGTTATAACCTTTCATGGTCTACAGTCATCTTCTCTATGCTTTGACTAGGCAAGATGTTAAATGACTTCAAGCGTTTCTACTCTTTCACTCAAGAGATATCAAAAACAAATGTGATCTGTTTTTATTTTATCTTCTATTATTTTATATAATCCAGTTTCTAATACCTGTCAACCTATAAGTTAACACTACCTTCTATTAGCCTTTTGAAAGAAAAATCCCCAACTTAATCTATTTCATCCCAAACCTTGATGTTGCATTGATTGGATTTTCTTTTTCACTCTTTATTAAACTGATATGACGATTCCTGATATTCTCTGAAGTTTAGCTCTAACAGAGGTGTCAAATTCATGTTTCCCATTGTGAAGACTTTATCTTTGAGAGTTGTAAATTGATTTTGGATAAAGTCCAATCTCCCCAAACTATTTTTTAACCACAAAATAGCTAAATCTTAAACCTAAGATGAGTACTATTACTTGAGATTTCTTCTTATGTCATTTCTAGCCACATGTATGTTTGGCTTCTCTCTCCCATACCCTCCACACACACCACTGTATGTCTAAGACTAAACTTACCTACTTTAGAGCTCATAGGTTGCCACCAAATAACTGTTATGCTATAGACTGATAAACAATAGTACTCAATCTGGGTCCAAAGGCCTGAGAACCAGGGACCTGAAGGTGCAAAACTCAACCCATAGGTTAACCCATAGTCCTGGTTAACCCGGTAAGGGAAAGAACAAATTCTCCCTTCCTCCATCTTTTGTTCTATCCTGGCCCTAAACGAATTGGATGAACTTCACCTTCACTGGGGAGGTCAATCTGCTTCACTGAATCAAATGTTAATCACAGGTAAAAACACCCTCACAGACTTAACCAAAAATAATGTATAATCAAATATCTGGGCATCCCATGATTCAGTCCAGTTGACACACAGGTTAACCATCATAATATTTTTCACTAGGGGATATATCTATATCTATAGGAACATATAGGATGTATCTTTAGAGTATATCTATACCTGTAGAGGATATAAAGTTGCATATATTCTCTACAGGTATAGGTATATTCCATAGATACATACACATGTATAATAAAAATATAATAAAGATGCATATAGATATATGGATATATCCCCAATAGTGAATAATATAAGGTCAACTACAAGAAATTTGGATGAGAGTATAGGTCTACATTCATGGTAAAGATAATTGCAACTAATTGAGTATAGTTGTTGTTTCCTTTTTATTTTTTTAATATTATTTATTTTTGAGAGACAAAGAGAGACAGAGCACAAGCAAGGGAGGGGCAGAGAGGGAGACACATAATCCAAAGCAGGCTCTAGGCTCTGAGCTGTCAGCACAGAGCCCGATGCGGGGCTCGAAGTCACAAACCGCAAGATGGTGACCTGAGCCAAAGTCAGACGCTCAACCAACTGAACCACCCAGGCACCCCCTACACTGAACATAGTTTTAGGTATACCAAAGTAATCACCTATGTGAAAAAAGACTTATGAATTTCAAAACAGAGGAGTTTAAAAACATGGCAATAAAAAGAGAATAAATTTTAACTTTTATTATTAGAAGTACATGACTAGAATTAGTAGCATTTTACTGACGACATCTGGCATTCTTCAATTCTATATATTATCAAGGATATAGAACACTTGAGGGAATATAGAAGGCTGGCCAGTCAAAATCGGGGATAAAATTTATGTCAAATTAAGAACAATTATAATTATGCTTTAATCTTGTAAAAGGTATACAATTATTCTTTAAATGCAGAGAGTTTAACATTCCTTTGAAATATTTGAAATGAATAACTCTGTAGACAATACACTGAATGCAAATGTGAAGAAATGTGAAGAAACATATACAGTATTCATGCTATTTCTTTTGGTTAATATTTTAATTATGTTCTATTTAATATTTATGAAATCTCAACACCACACATTACTGGCTTCATCCTTTTACTTTTTAATAGATGCCACAAGAGAAATATATTCAAGTCACAAGTATTTTTCATTCTACCTTCTTTGATAGTGTAGAGTGTAAATATACACTCTAAATGTGTCTCTCCATATCATACCCCCAATGATAATGCTTCCTAATGACATGCTTAAAACCTATAAATATCCTTCAATGAATTTTTCAGGCAAAGAAAAATTTCTTAACTACTTCATTTGCTCTAACCTAGTTCTATTAGATGACTCTTTATGGTGCCATTTAAAAGCACTTTTTTTACTGATCAAAATTACATTTTTTAAATGAGTTGGAGATAGTCTTAAAATTGTTATGAACTCCTCTAACATTAACTGAAACATCCTTTCCACAAGGTGAGAAATAATATTTAATGATATATCACTAAACTTATAGCTACTACATTTGTGATACATTAAAGCTGCATAAAATATGTTTTCATTGATGTTTATGAATTTATTCTGCCATTTGTACCTGCCAAGTAATTACAAATTCAAATTACATACGTGCTTTTATTAATGTCCTCTATTTAAAGGTTGAAAGAAATGAAGGCAGGTCTATAATAAATGAAAAATGACTAGAAGCAAAACTGAGAGTTACTGTTAAAGAACATTTTAAATAATTGGGTTGTTTTAACAGTGGACTAGGCTACTCTGAAATATATTGAGCTTTCATCCCTAAAGGTGCTCAAACAGAGGGTAGATGACCTTTGATTCAGATTACTCCACACAAGACTCATGAATGAGTTAGGAAAATGTAACGGCCAAACTTAATATCTCTTTTACTATCTCTGTATTAATATCCTATGACTTTATTAAGAAAAAAAATCATCATAGCCCAAGAAAAGAAAGATACTGAAACATCAGTGGGTTTGAAAACAGTAGGGTTTCAAGTCAGAATGACCTCACACCTTTCTTAACCAAGAAACAAGGGTGATCGGGCTTTTTGTGCTGTGAAGCCCAGAATGCTTAGGCACTCCTTCCCTTGCCTTTTCCTAGAACATAGTGCATTGCACTTTAATTGTTTATGCATTAATCTTGCTCACTAGACTATGAGGTATCTTTAAGTCAGGGCATATCTTTATCTTACTCACTTCTGAATATCCAGTGTAGTCACCAATGCTTGAAATAAGATGTTTTCAGTGTAAACATTAAGCATAAAAAGGTAAAGTGAGTACAAAATACATACTTTACCCAATCTGTTCCATAGTCCTAAAGTCCTTAATTACTGGGAGGCAACCTGGACTGGTAGGAAATGAATCAATGTGCTTACAAATAAAACCTTAGGTATACAAAACATAATAGAAGCAAAATATTTAAAAACTGATAAACTTAGGAAATATCAAGTTGCCTAGATTTTATTCATTTAAAATTTGCTCTTACCTTCTCATATGCTTATTTCTCTCTTATAGACTAAGTATATTACTCATGTCTTCTATTTTACTTTTTTAATAAACTTATCATCTTAGAACAAATTAAGTATCAGGCTTCTCCACTGTAAAGTCATTCTTTCCCCCTCCTTTCTATCCTATACTCTTTGAAAGGCAAATCATTATGGCAGCCCACACATACGAAGATGAGAGTTAGGTTCCACATCTTTGAAAGTAGTAAACCTGGAATCTAGTTCCTTCCCCCTGATTTCAGTTAGCAGTAGCCTCAGATTAGAAGAATCTGATAAAGGGGCACCTGGGTGGCTCAGTCAGTTAAGTGTCAGACTTCCACTCAGGTCATGATCTCACTATTAGGTAGAAGTTAGACAAGAGCAGAGGAAAGAAGGCCTCGAAGCAAAGTGCCAAGTCCTTGAAGGGGAATGATAGAGACTGGAGCTAGAGGCAAAGGTTTTGATAAATCGGGTACACATTAAAAGCGTGGGGCACAACATCCTGACATCATGGCTTCCGAGACCCTGGGGCTGACAGATCCAGAGGAGTGTGGAGCTGTGCTCTCCTCTCCCGCCTCTGCTCCAGAATAACCCCCAGCCTCCTTATAATCCATTTGCATTGTGGGTACAGCTCCAGCCTGGATGGAGACAGGCTGCTGCGAAGGTACAAATCTTGTAGGGTCAAAAACTCCCCTCTCAACCTGTGGGAAGAGTCCCCCAAAGGACTGGAAGTAGCCTCCATGAGAAACCACCCCACTGTATGTCACTGCTCCCTCTAGCTTTAAGAAATCCAGTAATATCTAAATCCAAAACAACCTGGTTCCACCTCCTGGAGCCTGCCCATCTCCCACCTTGAGAGTGTACTTTTGCTTAATAAACTGCATAAATGTTATGGTTGCTGCCTTCCTTCCTGCTATCTTTATTCCAGTGGGGATTCCTGGGTAAATCCAAGGACTGAGACCTCTGTTTACACACATTGTGAACTCTTACTCCTGTAACAATGGGACCCAGACATTAGTATCTTTCTAAAACTACCCTGAGAATTACAATCTTTCAGCAAGACTGAGAACCACTACTCTATTTTTAATGTTTATTTTTATTTTTAAGGGGGGAAGAGGTAGAGAGAATGGGAGACAGAGAATTGCAAGCAGGCTCCACGCAGAGCCCAAAGCTGGGCTCAATCCCAGGAATCTGGGATCATGACCTAACTCTAAGTCAAGAGCCCAACACTTAACCAACTGAACCACCCTAGCAACCCCCCAATATGCTTAACTACTACTTAAAATATATGGTTCTGAAGCACAGCTACATATTAGAATTGCCATGGAGAGGTTTTAAAAACATTTGAGCTTCCCACAAATTAGTTAAATCAGAATCTCTGGGTATAGAGCCCAGGCATTAGTATTTTATAAAAGTTCCCAGATGATTCTAATGTGAGACCAGAGCTAAAAACCACTTCACTAGTTAGATTATACTTCCAAGGCCCCAAATTATTCCTTGCTAATAATAGTCACAACCATCTTTTGAAAAAATAAATGAATCAATTAATAAGTTTATAATTAATTGACTTTGGTTACTCTGATTATGCAATCAGTCATTCTTTTTTGTGGAGCCCATAGTTTTCATGGAAAGTATTATAACTTTTACTTAAATTTCAGAGGTCAGCATAGGCTTAATAGGCTTGGCAAGATTTTGGTACTGAATGTGACTCACTATAGACAAATTCAAAACAAACTAGGAAAAAAAAACTTAGCAGAAGGAGAAGCTAAATTAAACCAACTGAGGGAAGTATATTGCCAGATTTAAACACTGATACATATTAATACACAAAGTCAGTAGAATGTAACACTTCTTCATACAAGTTAGCAGTTTTTCTATACTTATCTGTCAACATGCCCCTGAGAAGCAAACATAAAAACAGCCTGTACCATTTATTGCAAACCTACACATGAGACACAGGTATACATGTTTTCTGGATATTATCTCATTTAACTCTCACTCACACTCAAAAACTCTGTAATGTAAAACTGGTATCGATTTTCTAGAGATGAAAAAACTGAAGCTTCGCGGTGTTTATGGTATTTAATCAGGGTCATTCCTCTAAATGGTGTCCAGGATGGGATCGTCCAGGTCAATCTAACTCTGAAGCCCTGCTATTTCTGTTTAAACTAAGTCCCTGCTTTCCTGTGATACTGTTGTTATGATCTGTTTGTCTCTTTCATTATTGTTTTAATGTTTATTATTTTTGAGAGAGAGCATGAGCAGAGGAAGAGAGAGAGAGAAGGGGACAGAGGACCTGAAAAAGGCTCCATGCCAACAGCAGCAGACCCAATGTGGGGCTTGAACTCCAAAACTGCAAGATCGTCATCTGAGCCGAAGTCGACACTCAACGGACTAAACCACGCCGACAAAAGGGCCCGTGTTTGACTCTTTTAAAAAGCATCTTTGCAAGTGCCCTCATACTATTCAAGTTTCTCCAAGAAATAAATGAATTTGCTGCAACATTCATAACAATTTTATCAACTGTTAATTTGGAAAAATTTTGGCATGTTAAAAATATATAGTCGCCATTCCTTATAACTCACTCCTGTTAACACATCAACACCACTTCCTTGATAACTTCATGGTCTTTATTTTGCAAAATACCATTTCAATTAAAAATAGTGGCTAGATGCCAGATTCAACAGTAGTAACTGCTTGTCCTACTAATTGAAAGCTCAAACCAAAAATGGTTTGAGGAGAACTATAATCTATTAATCTATTTTATAACAGTAACAAAGCTCCCAAATGTGAAATTCAGTGGCTATCACAGTAAACAATAAATGCTTAAGAAATTAATCAAATCATATATTGCATTATTTAATAATCAAAACATGTACATTAAATTTTTCTTCATTTCTTGCCTGTTTTTCCCATTTTATGTAAAATTCCTAGAGAAAAATATCATAACATTCTGTAAAATTCTGTATTTCAGTACCACTCTCCAGAAGAAATCAAGCTAATCATAGCTAAATCTATATTAAAGCATTTTTACACTTCATTGGCGAAAGAGGAATGAGGGACAATGGCTAGGTTTTGTTGTTAAGATCATGAGAAACAAGATATTTGGGCCTGATGATCAAATGAGACTAGGCTTATGTTTGCATCTCAGCACAAATCTGAGAACATGGGAGTGCCCAGTAAACGCGTGATATTAATTAATTAACTAATTAGTGTACAAATATGTAAAGTTACCAAGAGTCAGATCCTCTGCCATACAAGTTGAGAACATCATCAAGATCCTTTTGTATACTTCTTTGTTTTAATTTTGTTCTTTTCTTTGGTTTTTCAATTCCGAACAATATTGTTTCTTGGGAGATATGATACCTAAGAACTCTTTTAAGCAACTTACTCTAAATTCTAACATAGATTTGCAATTTATTACTTGTTACTATTCATTTGTACACACCACTTCCTCCTGGTGTGTAAGTTCACTATGCAAACTAAATTATAGAAGAATCTGTTAATCACAGAAAAGTTATGGAAATTTTGCCAATGCCTCAAGGATATTTACATCAGGCTAGTATTTTATTATTCATATCTTCAGAGATACATGTATCTAGAATATAACTTGTACTGGTCATGTGAAACCTTGAGACATCTTCCCCCAGCAGTACTGGAAAAACACTGAAAATTTTTTGTACAATGTTTCTTTTCAATATCCCTAAGTAGACAGATTCTTTGAATCACTTTTTTTTAACAACTGCCATATTATTTCTACCTAGAGAGCAGCTTCTATGATACTAATTACAATTTCACTTAAGACTTTGGAAACACAAGCATATTTACAAAGCCTCTCCCAGGATAAAGTATTCCAATCTGCCAGTCAGTAGTTATTATCTCAAGAAAAACTTTGTGGTAGACATTTCTGATTTCTCCAGAGCATCCATTCCTACTTCCCAACAGTCCTGGGTCTCCATGCTGGGAGCCACTGGTTCTGGGAAACCTCTCCACAGCGGTGAAGCACAGAAACTACACTAAGCCAGTCAGGCGGCCTACTCCCTAAGCGCACGCCATGTAACCCATGCCTAATTAACTGGGGAGAATCTCAAGACACGTAATGATAAATCTGCAACAAACATACTTCGCCTTAGGAGAACATAATACATGCCTAAGAAACCTGTGACTCCTGTAGCCATTTTTCTTCCAAGCAGGAAGCTAGTCAAAGGATAGAACTAATAAAAGAAACAACTCGGAGTGAAGAGTCAGAGAAAACTGCAGAAAAACAGACTGAGATTCTGACATTTTGAACTTCGTGGATCAAAGAGTACCTACACCGGAAACACCCGTGGAAATATAACGGCTTCGTCGCCGGGCAATCTGCTCAGCTGTACAAGGTCCCATTCTCAAAAGGGATCCCCACCACTTGGTTTAATGCGCTTCTGTTGCCTTCTGGACATTCTTAAATAATTTCATCTTAGGACCTAAGTTTCTAAGTGCAATCCTAGGGAAGATCCCTAGTGGGGAGTGCCTACGAGCAAAGAAGATACCCTTGGCAGCGACTAGCTGCCACAGGTGAGGTGGTCCAAGCAAGACGCGCCTGCCTAGGGCACTCCAGGACTCCTGGGGCTCTGAGCGACCTGGGTATGGATACAAAGCAGGAGATGCAGAAACCACAAGGCGGAGGGGTGGGGGCGGCAGGGGAGGAACCGGAGGGAAAGGAGAGACTCCTGGTGCGGGCAGTGTGCGGGGCTGGCTTGTCTCTCTGCACCCGACTGTAGGAATGTTAACTCCGGGGACTGTGGGAGCCATAGGAAATAAATCACAAGTAAACAAAAGAATATCCTTGGACATCCCAATAAAACACGTTAAGGGATTATTAAAATCCTTCAAAGAGTTTAGAAGCTCTGGTTGTGAAAACTGCTGCAACCTGAAATATTGTAAAGCAAAATATCCACAGGCTTCGAGGAATAGAAATTAAATTTGAAGAGAGTCATGTCACAGTACCGTGTCAGCAGATAAGCTTCCACACCGTGGTTACGAGACCCAGGCTGTTTCCATCTGGTGCTCCACCGTTTCACCAATTCTTTTAATCTTAAAAAGAAGACGGAAGATTCCCTAAGAGATTTTAGATCTCCTGCCCAAATTGCATACCGAGCCTAACTCCTGCCCAAATTGCGCTGATCAGTCCTGTGGCCCCACCAAAGGTGACGATAGGGGAAAAGTAGGGCAATGGTGTCGCAAGGAAGAGGAGAATTCAGACCCTGGGGAGCAAGGCCAGGTTCCATCCCATGACGGAATTTACGCAAAATTAAGGCTCTCCCCTTAGCGTCATCCCTACTTTCGGATCCGGTGATTGTCCCTCTTCTAACCTTCCTACGTGTAACACAGCCACGCACCGAGAGAAACAAGTAATGTGTATTTCCTGTTCCATTTATTTATACCCTATTCTCTAGTCATCCTACTGTAATCTGACTTCTGTTTCTACTATTTTCAGGAATACGTTTCAACGAAGTAACACCTCACCTCTCTTTTTTTTTTTTTCCTTTTAACACATTTCTTCTCCCAACCCCACCCCCACCCCGCCCTCACAACCCTCTGGACTCTGGAATCTTCCCAGCCACTGGCCGAGTCTCTCCAGACACAAGACTCCTCATTTCTATACTCTCAGGGCCCCCTCGACTAAGACCTGCCTAAGAAGTGCCTGAGAAGTCCCTAAGAAATCTCAGGCCAAGACCACCACCTCTAAAAGCCGTCCCTCAGAAAGCTCCTATCCACCTACCTGCGTCTCCTCAGCCCCGTCCCCACATTACCCCGGGCCATCCTTGGAAGGTTCTGGCTCCTAGATTTTGTTCCCAGGCCCGCTCCCCTCAAAGTGCCCCCATGCAGCCTTCGCCTTGCTCCCCTAAACCCCAGAGGCCGGGCCTTGTCCACACACCAGGAGAGGAGTCGCAGCCGCAGCCGCCGCGGAGCAGACGGATTTCCGGGCGGGGAAAACGCGCCGCCTGCTGGCTGATGCGGCCGCGGGCGCAAGACGCTCTGCTTGCAAAGTCCCACCGCGGACCTCTCACAAAGGACCTTCTGAATACAATAGTCAGTGTGCAGCTTTCAGCCTTGAAGTGAAGTAATAATTTCATTTGGCCGATTCTCCCAGTACGATTCAGTTATGCCTTCATCTATGGCACTTTTTATCTTCCGGTCACCACCACCATTTTGGAATTTAACACATTGCATCTTAAATATTTTATCTGTCTTGTGTAGACTCCTAGAGGTCAGGAACTACTCTTTGCAATCACGTAATTCTGATCCCTGTTGCAGCGTCCGAAACATATCAGCATCTCAACAAATGTTGGTTGACAAACAGGTAAATGATTAGCCATCTTGTCTTTAAAGTATATAAGGGACATCCAGATAAAGATATTTAATAGGCTGTCCATTACATAAAAAAGCAATTGATCTAAAAGAAGTGTCTTGCCTAGTTGACAGTCATCCACAAATATGCAGAAGCTGAAATTCACTAGTATATGTTTGGGGTTTACTTAGCTCCAAGGATCTGGAGTTAATAATTTTCATCAAATTAGGAACATTTTTGGTGAAATTTCTACAAAGAAATGTTCTATTTCCCACTCTCTCTTAGGAATTTCAATCACACATATACGAGACTACTTGAAGCTGTCCCATAGGTCTATGTATTTTTTATTTTCTTTTTTTTTTTTCATTTTGAAGAATTCCTATAGCTTCCAGTTTACTATATTATCCTTTATAATATCTAGTATTCCATAAATCCCTTCCAGTAATTTTCTTTCTCATTGGTTTTATTTCTAAAAGTCCTATTTGAGTCCTGTTTACATTTTCAATTTCTCTATTCAACATGATCAACCTCTCTTCTACCTTTTACAAAACATGGGATACAATTAAAATAAGAATTTTAATGTCTCTGTTTCTTAATTCTAACCTCGGTATCAGTTCTGGATTGGTTTTAATTTAATGCTTTTCCCCCTCTTTAGAGGTCATATTCTGCTTCCTCACATGCCTCGTCATCATATTTTTTAATATGCCACTCATTGTGAATTTTACTTTTTTGAGTAGTCTATATTTTTTATTCCTATAATTACTGTCAACCTTTGTTCTGGGAGACAGTTAACTCATTGTAAATGGTTAAATCCTCCCAGGTCTTCCTCGTAAGGCTTGTTAAGTGGGATCAGACCAGCATTTACACTTGGGATCATAATCCCCCACTACTGAGAAAAGAGTTTTATGAGTACTCTCCTCATTGTCACACCTCTGTTATGTAGCTGTCCAGTCTAGCTGAAGAGCAGATATTCTTTCCAGCCCTGTGTAAGCTCTAGCTCTTGTTTCTTCAAGTCTTTTAGGGTGATTCTTTTTCTGGCCTTAAGTAGTTTCCTCAGATACATCTGCCAATCATCACTCTGATAAAGACTCAAGGAGGACCCTCTGCAAATCTCCTCTGCTCTCCATCTATGCACCTCCCCTCCAGTATTCCGATATGTGAACTTGAGTTGTCTTGGTGTCCTCAGATTCTCAGCTCTCTTTCTTCAACTCATTGAGTCTGTTGGACTCTTTCTGGGCACCCCCTTTGTGAACTATGACCTGAAAACTGCTAAAGGCAGTAAAATGGGGCAATCTGTGCCTGATTCATTTGCTTCCTGTCCTTCATGGTTCACCATCTTTCACTGCCTGATGTCCAATGTTTAGAAAAAGCATTGTTTCATAGATTTTTATCCATATTTTTAGTTGTTTTGGCATGCAGGTAAACTCTATCCCTGTTGCTCAATCTTAGAGGCAGGAGCCCAAAATTCATATATTTAAATTGAAGGAAGAGAAGGGGGATAAAGATGATGTTCTGAATTCTCCCATATTGAGACAGAAAAAAACAATGAGAAACCTATGAAAGGGACAAAGCATTAGTGGTCATGGAGGGTAGAACATAATAAAATAGATCGAGGGTGAAAAGCAAAAGTTTAAGATAGAATCAAGAAAACGGAGTAATCAATGATCCCAAATACCTCAAAGAAGGTGAGTCCAACAAGATGTCCTTAAGTTACAGTATGTACCTTAAATGATTTCATTTACAAAAATGAAGTAAAAGTGAATGTTTGCTTATAAGTGGGGTATAAGCATTATGATAGCTGATATAGAATATTCTTTTAAAAATTTCAACTGTAAACTAGAGACAGAAGGGACGGGAGAGAGTATAATGGTGTGAGAAATGAAGTTTTTGTTTTCCCTGTTTATAAGGTGGGGGAAATTAGCAATGTCTTATATGTTAGAAGGGCTAAATGATAAAATATTGTTAAAGATAAAAATAGAAGGAATGATTGATGGAGCACAATGCCCAAAGAGACCAGAGTCTTCATGCCAGAGTTAAAGGGCTCGTAGAGACATGTACAACTTAAAAATTTGAAAAGGAAGGAGAAATAAATGCACAGAATTTTGGAAAAGAGCTTCTAGCTCTTCTTGAAGTAAGAAAGTAGTCGGCTGAATGACTGCTTAACTATAATCAAGTACATGAGGAAAGTGACAACAATGTGAACATGTATTCCAGGGAATGGGTGAAAAATCTGGGTAAATAATTTTATCTTTGAATTTAAATAAATAATAATTTCTGGGGATTGATGAAGTTCCTGCTCAGCTAAAGACTTGAAACTATAAATTTGAAGTGAGACTCAATCCTAGAGTTAGATTTCCTCCCCTTTCATTATGCCCCTTACAAGACCTAGAAACAGAGAAGGATGGTGTGAACAGAATCGAAGTTGAAATTTTGCAATATTGCTGGGATGAAAGAGAAATCAGGGAAGACTAAGGGGACAGACCAAGGAGTTGAGGGGATAAAAGGAAGAAAGGGAACACAGGAAGAATTAGTGGCATCTAAAAAAACAAAGCAAAGGACTGAGAATTTTAAGGGTGTGGAAGAGCAAACACAGTGAGAGCAAGACTGTGGAAATCCAAAGAAACAAAAAATGATGCAAAAGCGGAGAAATGGATTCCAAGATTTCACAACTGAAAAAGCTTTCAGTTATGACAATCTCTACTGTGTGACCCCTTAGGTGTCACATTGTCAAATTCTCAAAATTTGTCAAATTTTGTTGTCAAATTCTCCAAAGAATAGATGGAAAGTGTTGGCTAAGAGTGAGTGGTATGTAAGAAAACAATGTCTTGAGGTTTCAAAAAGGAGGCCTTTGATCATGAGTGGAAGATGCTTTTCCATCCTCACCCTCAGTATGAAGCTTGTGGGCGGATAAGATAATGAACAGACTTCTCTAAAGCAAAAAGTAATAGTGTGCCTGTGAAATCTTTCCACCTAATTTCACATGTTTTATGTGTATTTTTAATTGTTTCCATTTCAATTGACTTTGTCTTTGAATTCTGGGGAGCGCCTTATTTAATTAAATCACACAGAGAATCCTAATAGGCTATCTACTGAAACAGGAGGAAAAGCATTTAGTCACATTAGTCAATGAGGGTAGTGGGAATGGCAGGCAGTAAAATTAGTTGGCTAATAAACACAAATCTCCCTATTGGTCAATCTAAAGAGTAGTATTAGACTGGCTGGGAAGCCAAATAATGATCAGGTTGGCATATAACTCCAAAGGCATTTTACTCCAAAGGATTCTCATTTAGAGGCTATTGCTTGAATTTTATTCATAAACAGAATTTTTAGAAAAAAAAAACAGGTATTTTTCAAACTGAAATGAAAAACTATCATCCCAACTCTTCTTAATGCTCCAGTGAAGCACATCCTAAACTCTAGGAATAATCAGATTTGCCTCCTCAGATGCCCAGGGGTACAGATTTCACTCTCTGTTCCCCTTTGGGCCAGTGCAGTCTTCACCGATTTGCAACCAGAGCAGTGGCAGAGAGCTCTGTGCACAGTAAAGGCCCAACACTTGGGGTTTAATGTGACTTGGGTCACTGACTTGAAATTCTTAATAACTGCATCTTTGAATTTGTGCTTTGCAAGTAAGCACAGCCCACAGAGTTAGAATGTCTATTCACTTGCAGTTTTATCTCCCTACACTTCTGCTGGACCAGTTCTTGGCCTCTCACACTCCCTGCCTGCCCAGTGATAACACTGGCCCTTTGTTACCACCTAGATCCTAGTCAGGAACATGCAGAGGGTGGAAGTCGTGTGTGTTCATCATGATGGGACTTGGTGGTGATCATTCCTCCCCAGACACCAAAGCCTTGGAACTTTCGACAGGAGTCTCTCACTCACCCTTAGCAAGGCAGCTAGTGCCTCCAGGGGCAGAGGTCTCAGTGCCCTATGTGATTGTACCTTGACTTCCCTGCTGTATGAGATTCAGTGTGTTCATCAGGAGACTGGCAGGAGGTGGGGACCCAGCAAGTGGTGAACCAGGCTGTTGTAGACTGAGTCTGGAGTTCTCTTTCATCCAGCAAGAGAGCAGACACAGAATTGAATATGAGAGAGGCTAACGTCCAAGAGGAGACAAGAACCCTGAATAGGGGCTTTCATCTTCATATTTATTGAGCTCAAGAGATATTAACTTCATGGTGAACGTGAAGAAAACAAGAACTTACACACGTGGTAAATGTGAAGAATACAAGATCTTATACACGTGGTGAACGTGAAGAAAATAATCAGATAGTAATCATTAATTTGTACATATAAGCAAAGTGTCTTGAGGGCAAGTGGCGTGTGTGATCAAAGTACCTTGGTGCCAGGTGAAAGTAATTTCCTGCAAATGATATAACAAGTTACTCATGATCCCATTACAACATCTTGCTCATTAACCAGTGCTTTCTACCTGTGGTGGCGGCATTGTGCCCTAAGCTTATTTCTAACCCATTTATGTAAGTAGAACCTATTTCCCCACACAAGACAAGCACACTCAATTACAGGACAGGGCTCCCAGGTGTCTGGGGATGTCCACAATGATCCTCCAGGTATCCCCCTGTCCAAAGAGCATGCAAGTAAATAGTAAATTGAAACTATATATCTATATCTACATCTATAGCTTAGGTTGAGAAAGAGAGAGAAAGACTGCAGAAAAAAGGAATTTTATATTTTATATTTTAGTACCTTTAGTAGCACTTGTTTCCTGATATTTGAAAAGGGTCCTACATTTTAATTTTACATTGAGCCCCAGAAAGTATGTTGCTGATCTTGCTCTGAGGTCTTGGCAATAGGAAATAACTTGAAGAGTTTAAGCCACTTAACTTGCATTTGGCAGATTCTGCAGGAGGTTCCTAAGAACGTTCAACTATTCTTCCATAGACAAGTGTCCTCTTGTTTCCCACAGATATTCTAGGGGGATAGTTCTGTGTCTATGCATGCCAATGACATCTTAAGTGCTGGACCTTGAAAATTACATAAAGTGAAATATTTATGAATTGAATGATTTATCTTAAGTATTCCAAACACTATTGTAAATGGTGAGTCCACACCTCTTTGAAATCTACTATTGATAAGCTAATGTCAAACGAATGTTTATTTGAGATTTTGTGCTCGATAATCTAATTTAACCATAAAAACCTAACTATGGAATCATTATTCCTATTTTAGATATGAGGAAACTGCCTGAAAGGGTTATAAGTCAGCGGTTATGTAGTGGATTTGGGAATCACATCATGGCCAAGAGGTGCTGGGAGCCGGAGGCCTTGAGTGCAGCCTTTGTCCTGGAGTCAGGACCGCATCCATGTCACGTATGGGGAGGTTCAGAATGCTTTTGTAAAGTTTGATGTAGCAAGATACAGTTTGCTTGGATAGCTGTCACGAGTGCTTCTGGGCCAATGTCACACTGAGCTTTTATCTCCTGAGAACTTGTGGTAGGAGATGTGCCTCACACGTACACCACCCCCAGATTGTGCATAAATACCCGAGTGAAAATAAACTCGGGGCTGGTGACGCTTGGGAATGCCAGCCCTCCCTTAATAACTGTGCCTTGTGTATCAGTTCATCCTCACCCCCCCCCATCAGGAACCGTTCGATTCTGTGACGGCTGCTCTGCCACAAAGAGGCAACATTACATATGGACTGGCAAGATTGGACCTCTACTACACAGAAAATCCTTGATTTGGGAGTCATGCTGGAATTTAAAATTCCCATGCGATTTTTTAGTTCAGAAATGCCATTTCAAAAAAAAAAATCTATTAATCTTAACACTTTAAATCAGAAGTCTTTTCTCCATCTCAGTTTTAATTAATATAACGTGTCTCGATATCCTGAATAAAGTTCTCACTACCCCTCTGTCAATAACTGTCCACTAATTTTAAGAGAATTCAAACTTTTATACAGGACACCAAAGGACAGTGCAACATAAATTATGTTATAAAGGGATTCTTGCTTACAATACACTTGAAGAATTGCATTTCAGACATTCTTTCTTCTCATATAATATTCTGTGTTATTATACGTATTGAGAAAATTTATCAAATCCAAATATATTTTAAATAATGAATATCTTCTTAAAATATTTTATCTGAAATTCATTTATTAAATTAGCTAAAATAATAAGTCAGGTTTTTTCCAATTACATAATTGGTCATTTTTTAGAGAGATTATCAAAAATTGTATTAATTTTTTTCAATGAATTGAATTTTTATTGTTGTTACTTGGGGGTTATGATTATTTTCTTTATGTTTTCATCAGGAATCCCTGATATTTTATGCAGATTATGAACAACCCTAACTAATTACTAATTACTAATTACTAATGTGTTATCGGTAAGTATGGTGAAACATAAGAAAAACTTCCATGGACATACGAAGAAAAATAATTCAAATTCATTAATGTTTTTCAATGAATTGAATTTTTATTGTTGTTATTTGGGGGTTATAATTATTTTCTTTATGTTTTCATCAGGAATCCCTGATATTTTATGCAGATTATGAACAACCCTAACTAATTACTAATTACTAATTACTAATGTGTTATCAGTAAGTATGGTGAAACAGAAGAAAAACTTCCATGGACATACTAAGAAAAATAATTCATATATCTTTGAAAGAGAATTTTGTTTCTAGAATTTTACTATTAGATAAGCCTAGAATGTAGTTCTCAAGTCAAGAAATGAGAAAAACTTAAGTGGTAATTGCTGAAGCAGACAGCCCATTTAGATCAAAGAGATATTGTTTAAAGGACTAACGTTAAAATATGTTTTTATTATAGCTTTTAGCTAGCTTCAAGATCTATTGCCTTTGAGGTTGAAAAAGCACTCCAAAGAGGGCAATAATGATTCCAGAAACAGAGATTATACTCTATTGATGGTGTCCTTTCCTTTCCTCCTGTAAGTGGTTTTCTATTACTGATATATACCAGACCAAATTGTGTACCTTCCTCTATGAATAATGAAAGCAGGCATAAGCACAAGAAATATAAGGGGACTGCTGTAAACAGATACTTCTGTTTCATTACCACTCTTTTATTAACAAATCACTTCCATTAAAGAGATTATGAGATTGCAAAAAGCAATCCAAAATGAAATAGTCCAGGCCTAACTTTCATTTTGTAATGAATTGAAATGATTTGCCTGCAGTTGATTCAGTTTCTCATTGTTTCTGTGACTGCACTAAGTCCATTTTGCATCTTGAATTGTGAGTATGCTCTACCCAGTAGGGTTTGTGAATCATGTCTTCTAGGGGAAAAGGATGTTTCCAATTAAATCAAGATATATATCTCTCACCTCCTAATGTGGAAAGTAGTGTGTTACATGTAATATACCTTACAGTGCAACAATGTGCTCAAGAGCCCCATACTTCTTACTGTAGTTATTCTACAATCCAGGAGTTTGTGACAAATCTATAAGCTTTTTTTTAATAGTCATGACTCCAAAACTTACTATTAGCATCATTTTTAATTTTAAACTAGAACATCACTTTTGAATACTGACACTTTAACTTCTGCGGAGATGCAAAAAGTGTCCTGGAAAATAGGTCTTGTGTTTCAAAGCCTATAATTATTTGGGATTATTTAGGTACATCCATTTCTTTAAGATGGTAAAAAGAAATGTTAGCCATATTTTTGTTTCATTTTTAGAGCTTGAGAAAACAAAATGTTGGCAATATTCTACCAGTTCCAAAATTGATTTTGAAGTGGGCCTGGTCTATGGAAACAAGAAATCTGAAAATCACAGTTCCTAAAGAAACCTATTGCTGCAAGATAATAACTCATACCAATATCCTGAAGTACAGAAACTTGGGAAATAAGGGGAATTAAACCAAACTGGTTTCCTATGGAAAGACTGCTAAATAAATTTTGATCTTATAAAATTCCTTTGAGGTTTGGCATTCCTCAGAATTTCCCATATCTGCCTACTGTTGTGTTCAAGCTTTCTGTATATACTATACATTTAATAGACTTCATTAACAAGGTTCTACAAATTAACATTTTACATTGAACTTGAGACATAATTAAATATTGCAAAATGCAAATGATTATTTTTTTTATTTGTTCCAACATGATTGAGGAATTTTGTGCATTTCCAAAACAACTCAGCTTTTGCTTGGACAATTAAAGCAACAAATATTCAGAAGCATAAATTTGAAAAACAGAGGAAAATATAAAATGAAGAATAATATAACCAAAAAAGCCCTAACCAAAGATATTCCTCATTATTTTATAATTATTTTTCTAAGCACTGTTTGTTTTAGAATATGAGGATTTTATTGTTCATATGGATGTCTTTTTTTTTCCAGAAATGTATCATTTCAAAGGAGAATTTTGGGGTTCCTGGCTGGCTCAGTTGGTAGAGCATGCAACTCTTGATCACGGAATTATAAGTTTGAGCTCTATGTTGGGTGTAGAGAGTACTTAAAATCCTAAGTTAATAATAATAATAATAAGAGATTATTTTTAGGAACTGGGTCTAAGAATTACTTCCTAAAAGAAGAAAACGTTTTCAATTTATTTGGATATTAATATGTTGCTTTTCAGGGAGATTGTCTCCATTTGCCCTTCCATCAAAAATGAAAACGGTGCTTATCAAACTATACCCTTCACTTGACTAAGCATTTAAATACTTTACATTTTTATTTTCTAGTCATATTTTTATATTTGTTGTCTTTTCATGTCTACCACTTATTATTAGAAAGACCTTTTTAAAATTTAATTATTTTGAGAGAGAGAGAGAGAGCACGCATGTGCACACGAGGAGGGAAGGGGCAGAGAGAAAGGGAGAGAGGGAGAATCCCAAGCAGGCTCCATGGTCAGCGTGAAGCCTGAAGCAGGGCTTGATCTCGTGACTATGAGATTACGGCCTGAGCTGAAATCAAGAGTCAGTGGGTGCCCCAGAAAGCCTTTTGAAAGTATATTAAAGATAATCCATATATATGGCCTTGTTTGAAACTACATAAACGTGATTAAACTCATATGAATTTCCCATTCAACATAATTATAAGAAGGTCACCGATGTTATTAAACACAACTACATTTCATTTATTTTTCCTGATGGATAATATTTCATTATGTGTCTACAATAAAATGTATTTATCTATTATTTTATTCATGGAATTTATGATGCTTAAAGGTTTTTTCTCTATTACAAAAAGTGTTTTTCTGAACTTTAATTGTATGTTTCCTAATGTACTCTTAAAAGAGCTTCTCCTCCATGAACACTTAGGAGTTGAACTACCGGATCATAGAAGAAGCAAAAACTCATATTTACAAAATAATGGCAAACTGTTTCCCATACTGATTATCCAGTTTATGCTCCTGCCAGAATAATTGACCCCAGGAACCCACTCATCTGTAAAACTCTGTGTAGTCACACACTTAACTTCCTTCCACCTGTTGAATGGGCCTAAAATAGTATTTCATAACTATCTTAACTTATTTTTTGTGATACTAATAAAGTACAGCACATCACATCTTTTTTAGCCATTGGTATTACTTTTCTTGCAAAATGCCTCCTCATGTATGAATAATTTTTCAATTCTGTTTACTCCTTGATTCTGAGGGTCCTCATATATTTGGAAGTTAAAACTTTGTTGTTCACATAAACTGCAAATATCTTAGTCCAGTTTGTGTTCTGTCTTGTCACTCCCCCTAAAATGCATTTTCACAAGCTAAAGTTTTTAATTTCTATATTATCAAGTTTTTCAATCTTTACTTATAATTGTTGCCTTGTATCCTGTTAGAGAAACTTCCATTTTCTGTGTCCCCAGATGTAATAGTCACGCCTTGGATCAATAACCTGCCAGGTCACTTCTATCATAAAGCATAGTTCCCCATAAACAGAAGTCTTTCTCGCAATCTTCCGGTCTCTACTATTGGCAATTTTCTATCCTTGAGTCACTCCTGCACAGTCTTAGTATTTTCATTTTATAATAGGTTTTTATAATCTTCTTTTTTTATTTTCTTTTACTGGGGAGGTTTGACTGTTATTGGCCCTTTGTACTTCCATACAAATTTCAGAAGCAGTTTATTAATTTAAGAAGAAACTTGTTTAAGCAACCTTGAATCTATACTTAGGGAGTATTGACACATTTACAGTATTTAAAATACATGAACATTAAATATCTCTTCAATTATATGTCTTCATGTAAGAATTACTCTGCATGAAAATTTTTATGAATGTTAGGTTTTATTAGTTTATAGTTCTTTCTAGTGAGATTTAAAAAGAAACATAGTATCTGCATTTTGGAATACATTAATATTTTCTCTATGCAATTTTGATGACAGGTTGATATTTTTTCTCTAAAGTATAACTATATAAAGATATGTGTTATATATGATATATAATACAAAATACAATAATATATATTAGGTATGAGAAGTGGTCATATATCCATAGATAAATTATATTGTACAGTGTATTATACTGTAATTTTAATATATCCATAGATAAATTATATTGTACAGTATATTATACTGTAATTTTAATTATCTACTATAAAACATATACTATAGAATTATATATAATATAAAATATCAAGGATATCTACATAACCCACAATTACTTCTTTATATCAGCAATATACTTCTTGATTTTTAACTCATTTTATTTTCCAAACATTGATAATGTTGTTTCAAAGTATCTCATCAATATTCTTTGTTGATATTTCATTGTATTTATAACATTCTTATGTGTCATAAAGCTATCTCATTTGGAGGGAAAATATTAACACTTTTGAGCTTCATCAAAGATTATAGAGTCTTTAATAAAAAAAAACATTTTTTTGTTGTTTAATATTTTCTACTTTGAATTCTTTTCAAGAATACTATTGCCACTCTGTTTGGATATTTTGTTTATGGTAATCCTATATCTTTGACCAGCCTATTTTAACTATTTTAGTTGTATCCCTGAAAAACAACATGTGGTTATACTGTCATTAAAGATATATATATTTTTAATTTACATCAGATTATTAGTTTCTTGGGAAGTGGAACTGGGCTTTACACGTCTTTATATCCCCCTGAGCAGTCTACATTGTTCTGGACATGAGAGAAGTCTTGTAGGATTTTAATCTATTAATTCTGACATGAAACATCATTTACGAATCGTCACTATGAACTGTCGTAGTTGAAAAATACGAGGACACTTTGCCTTAGAGATTAGTTCACTGTCACAATACCATTTAACCTCTCTTAATTCCTCTCTTTCCAGCTGAAAAAAAGAAAAGTTATATTTACTCATCAGGAAAACTGTTTAAGGCATTTAGAGGAACGCTTGGTAACATTACTATGTCTTCCATTTTTATGGACACAGGTGCTACTGGTTTTTCATAAAATAAATTCTCGAAGCCTAGACACTACTTATTCACCATAGAGATCACAGTTTAAACTTCCATGGAGATGGTATGAAAGCTTACTATGATTCAAGCCTAGCCAGGAACCAGAGCACTGAATTAATTGGTTAAGTCTGCTCAAGGTGACAAGCTGCCGGCTGGCAGACAAAACATTTAGAAACCAGGCTGAAAACGCTACATCTCATTTGACTTAGGATGTAAGAAGAGATCCAGAAGACTGGTCTGTTTGCTGGCAACATAACTTGTATCCCCACGCTATTCTCAGATCATCTGGGAGGAGGCGTGCTCTTGGAGGAAGAAGGCAGCACATCTCCGTGGGTCTTTATGTAATTATTATAAAAATATGTTTGTGGCATAATGGAAAGTCTGACACAGAGAATGGCATATTTTTGTCACAAATGTAAACACTGTTATTTAACCTAATATAAAAAGAAAGCAAGCAAAATTTTAGCAGTCCAAATTATAATACAGTACTTTTTTTTTTTTCTAATTCAATTTCTTAATAGATACTTCATTATGTTCAGAGGTATATTTCTTTCAAGGCTCTGTGTACACATCTCAATTTATGAGATTACTTACACATCACATATATTCTGTGACTGAGGGTTTGTGTGAAGGGTGTGTGCAACGTATCAGTATGTTGCAGACAGAGAAGAAACAAAAGGCACTAATCTTAGATGGCTTCCAAAGGCCATCTAAACTCTTACAAGAAAATCCCTGAATATGAAACCTTGCCATGCAGACAGTGGTAATCTTTCCATTTAACTTTCTATTTTCTTTTATGCTTTGATTAGCAGTCCATGTAATCATTCATTTATTTTTGGAGTTGTGTGGCCTCTAGTGGTGTACGGAAAAAACGTACAATGAAAATATTGCAAGACTTTACACTGCTATCTCCTGAGATTGAGACCTCTAAAAGATGCTGAGTATTATTTTAACTTAAACCAATTATATATGTGTGATTTTGACTTAATACGATGCTCTTATTTAACAGTTTTAGATTTTGATCCCAGTTGTTCCAAAGCTGCTGCTATTTCTAGACCTATATTTATAGGAAAATGATATGGAAATAATTATTCTATTTTTTTCTTCATGCTGTTTCTTACCTTTTCCTCAGAGGTCAGCATCAATATTTAGACATTTTAAGAAGATATTTTCCACAAATTAGTAGCAATTATTTTTCAAAGGAGTATAATCAAATTATTAAAATTTGCTTAGAAGTGTTATAGGCATTTTATTTTCAACCCAAAATTGATTTTTAATTAATTTAATTTAAAATGTATATTTTCAAAATGACTTGGTTTTCCCCCAAATTTCTGAAGCATTTACAAAGCATGATACTAGATCGGTCTGAATTAATAAGCTTCTAGGTATCAAAACAAATGTCGTTTTGCTTGTTTAATATGAAAAACTGCATCTTTATTCAGATTCCCCGTATGTTGAAATACCCTAAAATGAAAGAGTAACTAAATTGTGAACTGATTTACTAATGTGTACTTCTTCAAGAAATATCAGATAACTAGTTCATATCTTCAAAATGTACTACTATTTCGATTACATTCTATATTTTAATCAATTGGATCTCTTCCCTACTATGACAAAAAAATAATATTGATTTAACAAGAAAAATGTAAAACTTGAACAAACAAGAAAATGTAACACTCGCCACAATAGGCAATTTGGCACTAGTGTCTTTCGACATATGGTACTATATGCAGAACAGGGATTGCCTTTGGGATTGCCAAGATCTCTTCTGAGATGTTCTTTGTTTCTATTTTAAAACCCTATGCATCGAAAATCTAAAAAGAAAAAAAAACACACAAAAGGCACTGAAAGCAGACAGTAATATACTCCGCAGTTAAGTATTTTCAAATTTATTACCAGTATTAGCCTGCTGCTGGAGTTATTCACTCGACTACAGATTTTAAAGACATTTCCCAATTCATCATGTTTACTACCCAATTCCCCTCAGATTATAATGAAGGAGTTTACAACTAGAGATTAGAAGATAAAGACAATGCTGTATTTAGTGAGGAACAGAGAGTGATAAGAAAATACAAACTAGGTGTCTACTGATGCCCTTTGCAAGAGAAGATTATTCTGCAGCTTTATCACACTTACACTTTATAAGACAGCTGAAGAAAATGAAGCATAGGAATATGTGAGCTATGTCCCAGCAGTTATTGGAAATGGGTTTTTGATTTAGTTGCCAACTGAGAATTCAGAAACAAAATAAAATCCTTTCATGGCCATCAGAAAATACGATTTTCTAAATAAGAATAATGAACATCGTCTACATAAATGATACCCATGTTAATTCATCTAACATCCTTCAGAGCCAGAATAGTACTATTTTAATAGAATTCTGATGGTGAATGTCTAACATTGAAAAGTCATTTGTATACACACATAAAACCGTATTATATAAAACTGTGAGAAACACCAGTCCCACAATGAAATTGACAAGGAAAAAGTGAGTACTCTTTGAAAGAGCAAAATACTTCACGGTTGCCAACCCCCCTTAATGCTGATATTACCAAGGTGTTTAGTGATGAGTAAAATTCAGCTATGTTTGGCTGGAATAAGTTTCTGGGTTCAAGAGAGTGGTAAGAAGGATGTTCTTTGAGGAGAGGATTATATTTGGGATATATTGTGAAGTCAATAGAATCATATGTCAAGTTTGAGTTTCTATTTATTTAATTTATTCTTGTCGATCAGTATTTATTGACCATGTTAATGTTTTTTTAATGTCTTATTATGGATCTTTTCAAATATGTAAAACTTACACAAATTACTATTGTGAATTTCCATTTACGCAATATCCATCTGCAAACATGTTATGCTTTGTATTCTTTCTTTATTAGGATCGAGATGCAAAAAGTTTGGTTCAACAGAAATAATATGACAACAGCATCAGAAATTTCTAAGCCTTTTTAGGAGAATGTTTCGCAGTCACACTCCTCTTCCCCAGCCAAATAAAACTAGATAAAACTCTTCAATACCAATTGTTAGGTTTGTTCATTTGGGTGTGTTAAAACTGAAAGGCAGGTTATCGATTTACTAAAAATTAGATACTAGGAAGTTTGGTCCTGATTTGACTGCTACTGTACACCTTTTTTAAACTTTTTTCATATTTGAAAATTTTATAAAACACAAGTAACATTATATATGTGTAAGTATATATTATGTATATATGCACAAACATATGTGCCTTAATAAGCTGATATTTATACACACATAGATACCAAGATATGTGTTTTTGTTTACATGGATACAAATACCACTCTCCTATAGCAGTTGGTATATTTTTGAAAATAAAATCTAATAATTATCTGATTCTGATAACATCAGATATTTTTCATTTAGGTTTCAAATATTGCAGCTCAGTTTTCAACATTCCTGAAAGCCTTCACAACCCACACACAGTTTTTAGGGGAAAAAAATAATAGACCATCAGTGTTAAGAGGTTCACTTTGAAGGTGAGATAAATAGTAGTCCTAGTATATTAAATAATCCAGGCCAATATCTCTTTAAAGATATTTCTATGTTTATTAAATTCACACAAATTCAATTACAATTAAAAGTCACTTAAAATGCTTACCAATTTGGAAGTAATGTCTCTGACACTTTAGAGGTATTTTCCCTTAATTACGATTTTATCTGAATGTTTTTGCATCATTTCCACAAAGAGGTATCATAAGTAAGTCTCCCAATTTTCCTATGAAGAGCTCAGATGACATATGTTTCCTCCAAACAACGTACAAGAATATAAGAGCAGAGGACAGGGGCTTCATTACAAATGGCCACATCCACTGCCTCTGGAGGGGAAGAAACTCAAAGATGTAGCTCAGTGTTTTTGATACTATGTAAAGCCTTGAAGTAAACTTGCTTTTTTTTTCCCTCTTTCCTAGACCTTTCTTCTTTGACAAAGTTCAGCTTGACTTTCTAAACAAGATTAATGTTTATGGTCGACACAGATTATTCTGATGTCAGTCAAGGCACTGCTTTTTCCTTGGTTACTAAAACAATATTGGTACTGGCAGGTATAAAACATGTTTTCCAACACAGGCAGACAGTGAGTTCAGTTTGGAATCTGAATCCAAATTAGGTCCCATATTAATTGCAAATGGTAAAAACCTTTGCTTTAGTTTTCTAATTAAGATTAATGATGGTGGTTTGAAGAGCTGATACAAAAACCTTGGCATTAACAGCAATCATTTTTCAACTATGGCAAACATGCTTTTCACTTGAAATACTCTCTAGTCCAAAATAAGGATTGGCACGAAGGTGGTGTTGAGAGGGACAGAAGATTCGATAGCAGCATTTCCTAAGACTAAACCACAAATATATTGAGCATACAGAAATCTCAGGAAACATCATTTCAGGCAGTACAGATCCTGTCAAAACCTGACCTCCAAAAAAAATGCTCAGCTAATATGAAAAACAAGGGACTCCATGTTCTTGAATGAGATTCTATTGAAAGTTATAAATAACTGGTAAAAATAAATGTTTCCAATTATAGTGCTTCTGGATATCTGTTGATTGTGAGTGAGATGATTTACACAGAGTGCACAGCCAGAGCACAGACACACCATCTGGAATTACTAACCGAGAAACCCATAAACTCATCGATGTATTACATGACTTACTGTCAGGCCTCCATGGAGCAGGTATCATCGGATTCTAAAGCTTCACATTTAGAGCACTTTAGAACTCGCTTAAGACAGAACAGGTTTCATTCAAAAAAGTCTCCCTTTTTGGATTGTGTTGTGTATGCTCTGAAAACAAATTCCTCAGAGGGAGATGAAAGAAAATCTGGGGAAATAGCAGCCAGTAAGATTTTTCTCCCAGCTGCTTTGTCTGTTTTAGACGACCACAGAAATTATACAGTGGATTTTGTTCCACAATCAGTAATACACGTCATGTCTGAAAATATAGACCTCTTTGGAAGGATGACTGCTTAGTGCCCTTAGGATTTTGAGGTGGGTGTTTAACTTTTTTACAATTATATGAACACAAGAGAGCTTTTGTGTGCCAAGACATACATGTACTTTAAGCAAACAAAAGTGGAAAATTTTAGCACATTCCACATTAATAGAAACAGAATTGAATTTGCCTGAGTTCTGCTTATGAATGGCATTATTTATACAGCTGTGAATTGTATTGAAACGCGACAATGTGGGGGAAAAAATCTACATTCATTGAATTATCCAGCTGACTTCTGTTTTTTTAATGCACACTCATCACAAAATCTAAAGCACCAATTTTTTAAAATACTGAATGCTTTTAGAAAAAGTTTCAAAATTCTTTCTTGTTTGGTATAACTGCTTTTCAAAATGGGTTATGACCTATAGAAAGGAATTGTACACACGGATTTATTTTATTAACATATACTTTTATGTTTTTAAGTGTTAAGACCTTCTTGTTCTCTAGCCCTAAATGGAGAAGAATCCCAGTCTCCAAATCTGTAGTCTCTTCTGACATCGATTCGCTACAAAGAATCTATGTGTTCTTATCTGAAAATCATTCCCTATAGTATACAGAGGGTCCTCCAGCCACTCCTCTTGAAATGGGCTGAACAAGTGTCAGAATATTTTATTCTTCCTCTAAAGTAGAAGGCAGAGTTAAATTCCCAATTCTTGAGAACATCGAAATGGTGTGGTCAAAATGAAAGTCAATACTAAAATCATGTGCTCAGAATCAGAATCTCCATAACCATTGCCACCACTAACCTCAGTTTCACTGTTGGAAATGGTATGCTAAAGGACTTGTTGACCCCTAGCAGTGGCAATTAAGAAATATAAGCAGGTATGCTATGCAACAGCTAGGAGCACACAAAAATGAGGACAGGGCATGTTTTTGGTGACTTCAGGTGGCAGCAGTGTGCCTTGCTTGGCTATAAACTGTAGGTTCCTTCTCTCCGTCTGTATCACTGTCATATTCCACCTAGACCAAACGAGTGAATATTCTTGAGTTTCTGAATACCAAACTTTTGATGCATAAGTTATTGACCTGTTGTATAGTTGGTTAATTGGCAGATCTGACAATTAACCTATTTATTTGCCTTATTTATCACCTTTTTTTTTTTTCACCTGGTGGATCTTTCTTGATAGGCATTTGCCCTTATCAACTTTTTTTTTTCCCAAGAGAGCTGGGATTATCAGTTGTATTTCATTTCTTTATCTAAAATATCCAAATTTCATACTCTGCGAACCAATCTTAGTATAAAGTTTCGAGTGCTGTTTTAACAAACTTACGAGCCTAAAACAAGACAAATTTATCATCTGTGTTTCCATGAGTCCAACATAGATCTTACGAGGATAAAATCAAGGTTTTTGGCTGCCTTTCCATTGACTCTAGGTGAAAAATATATTTCCTAGTCTTTTCCAACTTCTAGATGCCACCCACATTCCTTGGCTGATGGACTTTGTTCTCCATCATCAAAGCCAGAAAAGTCACATCTCAGACTCTTTCTTCCTTTTTCTCATCCATTTCTCTGACCATAGCCAGGAAAAGTTCTCTGCTCTTAAAGCCTTATACATGTGAATAGATTGAGCCCACCAGATAACATAGGATAATCTCCCACTCTCAAATACCTAATCTTAAATGACATCTACAAAGTCCCTTTGCTATGTTGGGCAACATATTCATAGGTTCTGGAGATTAAGATGTGGACCTCTTCAGGGGTTATCATTCTGGCCTACCATACCACCTGGATAATTCTTCCTAATTTCATTCACTACGGGTTACCCATTTTATCCTCGGGGACTACAAAAAGTGGAGATTCGGACTTGGTAGAATACCTGGAAGAGATTTGGGTAAGGTCAATATATATACCTCTACCCCCATTATCTCGGCTATGTGCTTCCAATCAGAAGCTCAACCAGTTATGGATACATAAGTGTTGTTCTTGTCCCTACAGTTATTCAGACAAGTGGGGAAATAAAGTGATTGTCTTTAATACCAAGCTCCTTCTTTTCATGTCTGTTTTATCTTATGACCAAAACACATCATGTTTTGTCCTTATGTTTTAATTATTACTCTGATGGTTTCCCAGAACTTAAAATACTTGCCTATTTTTTCTAATCTTTAATTTTTGTTCTCCAAGGGATTTTTCCTCTGCCTAGTTGAGTGTTCTCAATTTTAATAATATCTGAATATTGCCCTCTAGGCAATATCTGGATATTCCTTCTGCTTAATACAGCACATTCTGTTACAACTTCCTGCTCTATTGTTGTTCTCTTGGTGTCCCCAAAAGAAAAGATATGTCACCCTCACATTAGGATAATTTGAAGAGAGTTTAAAAAGAGATTATTTACAAAATTTCACAACCACTGCAAAAGACTGTGGGATAGTGCCTGGCTTGTAGTAGCAGAATTGTTATAAGCCCTAGAAGACCCAAAGGAACAAGAGGGAATGTTTACTGGAATACATAATGTGAAGGTAAGAGGAGAAGGTCACAGTTGGAAGGGCAGTGAGCTTCGATGAGAGAGATAGTCATCCCAGGATGGCCCTGCAGAGAGGAAGTCAGAAGAATAAATACCCTCCCCATTAGCTGAACCCTACGGAATGCAAGAAAGTCGACATGGGTAGTACTGCTGGCTTTGAGAAGAGAGTGAAAAAAGTGGAGAGAAAACTGGGAGGGACAAATGGAAACTGTCTAACTATTCTTTCTCCCCACAAACTTCAAGTATGGCCCAATCTATTCTCACCCTGATATGACTTCTTATCATCTCACTTCTTTGTCCTGAATCCAATTCTACTTTTTAATTATATTTAATCAAATTTTAATTAATTTCTATTGTTTCTAGTACCAATATAGATTATCCAGATATAATGGAAATTCATTAACAATAGTGTTAGAACAAAAAGTAACTCATGATACCTGTTCAACCTTGAATTTAGTGACTGACATATCTTAAATATATATCTCCTTTAATTTGTTGCTTCTACTAATAATGTGGTAAGCTAAAGACTAAAAGTATTACAGCCTCTCAATCAGGAATAATATATTCACAAATCTTATGTTTATATATAAGATTTAAAGGTTATGTATTTATTTAGATATAATTGAGGAATCATAAGAACTCTCGTCATACCATTTTGAATAAAGTTGATTTTCTCAGGGTGCCTGGGTGGCTCAGGCAGTTAAGCGTCCAACTTTGGCTCAGGTCATGATTTCACAGTTCATGAGTTCAAGCCCTGCATCAAGCTCTCTGCTGTCAGCACAGAGCTTGCTTCTGATTCTCTGTCTCCCTCTCTCTCTGCCCCACCCCTGCTGTCTCCCCTCTCTCTCTCTCTCTCTCTCTCAAAATAAACTTTAAAAAAGGTAATTTTCTCATGTAAAAATGAATGAAGAGTAAAATAATAGAGAAAAGTAGGAACAAATCACTGTAATAAAAGATACTCTTATCTTGCCATTCATATGTAAACATTTAGCTTTAAATTATTAAATTCTAGAAACATCAAGAAAATATATTTATTACTCTGTTATGAGTTGTCATTCACCACAGCAGGAACTATGTTTCATTCATCTCTATACCCTAATTACCAAGCTGACCAGTGCCTGGCATGTAGAAACTGTCCTATAAATATGGGAGTTTTAATTATGCAACTTTTGCCTTGCTTACGTAACATGTAGGTATGTAGAAGCTATTTTTCCTATTAGCAATAGACACTGATTTTATATGTCTACTAATTCAGATGTGCTTCCACATTGGACCAAATCCATTAATCACATAGTTATAATAATCTCTGTGACCTAATCCATAAAACATACTGTCTTCTTGAATTAGGTAAAGCTCTGTGGCCTGCTTCTCTTATTGACCTTACCCCTACCATTGCTTCCCATTCCACCTGTTATAAGATCTGATTGGCAGCTCCAAACATGGCCCTTCTCTAGGGAAAAAAGCTTCTAGATTAGGTTTTCCCACTGCCTCCTGAATTAAGAAAAGATTCCTTCTAGAAATAGTCAGGATCCTCTTTTATGTGGTCTTAACTTACCTTTCCAGACTCACCTTCTTATACAAAAGCACCATATTCTATAGGGCACATTTGTGCAAATTAGAAAAAGACACCAATCCTAGGAAGATATAATCCTGCAGGCACACATCTGGGCTGGAGCACACGATCACCTTTGCGAGAAGAAAAAGGCCTCTTCCTTTCGATACGCATACCCTGCATACCAGGGCACATGGCCCATCTAGCAGAACATGGTTGGACAGAGTTTGCACCAAGTGCAAAACCATGCACTTTATCTCCAAGTCCCCACCCACTGTATGTTCCTGTTCTTCAGAGTACCCCCAATTATTCCCTAATTTGGTATCTTAATTTACCTTCCTTCGCTCCATTTATACATTTGGACCCTTTCTCAAATTTTCTTAAACTTCTACCTCATTTAGTTAGGCACTCAACCTATATTTTGTGTGTGCCTATGTAGCAGGTCTTATGACTGATATTGGGGATGCACAGAAAATGCAAATTTCTCATTCATGAGATCTCTTCTCATCCCCACAACTTAATATGATTATTCCTTTCCTCACCCCCCAACGCACACAACACTTCATTGGTACTTTGGGAATTTGCATTGCTGCTGTCTCTAGTAACATTTTTATAAGCATACCTTTCCTTTGCTATTAAATGTGATGCCATAGACTTACAAGTCTTGATATTTAGAACAGGGCTTAGCTCTACAACTTGAGGAAAAGAATTAAACTTAATTGAATTATTCATTACCTTCTCTATAACTAGAACTGCCATACTATACTATAACTCAGCCCAAGTATAATACATCACTAGAGCTGAGTGCATTTTCTGTTCCACTGCACCTTGAGTTACTTAAAGATTACATCCTTTTGCTAGAGCTCTCAACCAGCATTTAGTGGCAGCTTTCAGACATGTGGTACTTGCACAGCAGGAGACAGGCTGGTAGAATTATATAGCTCTTTTATTTTTTTCCCCTTTCTTCTTATTTTTAGCAGCTCTTCACCTAATGATGAAGACTATTTTTTATATACTCCTGCTTTTTTCTTCTGCTAAATTCCCCATCAACACATGACCCAGACAGATATAGCTGTCAACATCTTCAATTTCCTCTTTCTATTTATCTTGACAGATCCCTTGGTGCAGTATTAATTTTATCCACTTTACCATGAAGGTGATTATTTAAACTCATTTTTATGCTACGCTTTTATATAGATGCGCCATTCAATTCCAGATATGATTGCTATGTGGAGATGGAAGTTATATCCATAATGAACATAGAATTGGCCTATTTAGCGATACTTATTTAAAAGTATTTTTAAATATTTTTCATATTCAGAGAAAATCTAAGATTCCCAAATAAAAGCATTAAACTTTCCCAGCCCAGCTGTAAAATTATTCTATCCTCCATAAGTGGCACAATAAGGAGAGAAACCAGATTGGAATTCATTGAAGAGGAAATAAGAAATGAAGACACAGAGACAATAATTTTATCAGTTCTTTTGATAGGTTTTTCTGAAGAAAGAAGGAGAATAATGAGTTAGTACTAGAGGCAATATGAGATAAAGGGCCTAATGAGAGCCAATAGAGTATGTTTTATGCTAATGAGGATTATTAATAATAATGTGCAAAATTTAAAAATTGATTCTCGAAGAAAGTAAATTGTGATAAAATTCAAAAAAATAGTCTCTATTCCTACCTTATCTGACCTATCAGGGGCATTTTGCAATTTTGATCGCTTCTCCATGCCTAAAACCTTTTCTTATTTTGCTATTGCTGGTTATTCCTTGTACTTCAATCATTATATCACTTTAGTCTTCTTTGTTGATTATAATATAATGCTATATAGTAGAACTTCCTGTAAAAATTCAGGCTATAAGTAAATCTGAAATTCTATATTTCTAGTAAGACTTCATGTGATTCTGATGCTGTAGGTCCACAGAACATATTTTAAGTAACAAAGACTTATTGTATCTTAATATTCTAGTCTGTTTTGGGGCCTAAGTCTGGCATATTCCTTACATTTCATCTCTAGGTATTCTCACATAGTCCAGCGGCTTTATATAACACATAATTGCAGTTTAGTTATCTACTAGGAAAGCCTGACTTAACATGGGCCAACTTGATATTTTTGAATGTTCAGTTTCAAACTCTTGGTTGTAACTCCCAGATCTGTTTCTCAGTCTTCCCCGATCTTAGTGGAAGATACCACCATTCATCCGTTGCTTACACCAAGTATCTGTGGAACATCTTTCAGTTTAAACATTTTTCCTGCACAATCAGCCCATCAGTACTCGCTCCATTCTACTGATATTCACATCTATACATCTCCACCTGTAATGCCACCTTTGTAGTCCCAGTCACCACAATGTCACCCAGACTTCTACAAGAATGTCTTACCTCTCTCCACCTCCTCTATGGTTTTTAAACATTCCATTCTTCTCGTAAACCCAGAGCTATCCTTTAAAAAAAGTAAATTAGACCACGTAAATTCACTATTTAAAAGCTTTCCACGGACCACACTTTTGGTAGCAAGGCCCAAGTAAAGTTCTCGCCTATGTCTCCAGCCTCCTTTTATAATAGTCCTCTCTTTCTACAGGTAGGTCTCAAATGACATGGACGTCCCACTGACAGTTTACCCATCTCAGGTCCTCTGCATTTGGTGTTGATGCCGCCACCCCACCCTCTACCCTAGGATATTCTGCCCCAGCTCCTAATAGGCCTAATTCCTTTTTTATCCTTCTAGATTCAGTTCACATGCAGTGTCCTTAGAGAAACTGAATCAAGTAATCATATTAAAAATGCTCTCCATCTCCATCTTTGTCACTCCCTAATACAACACTATACTATTTTCTTTGTAATACTATCGTCCAAAATGACCATATTTATATTGGTGTTTATGTATGTAATGTCTGGTTCCAAATGGTTAAATGTAACTTCCACGAAGCCCAGCATTTTGACTGCCAATCTCTACTGCCTAAAACAAAGCAATCAAGAAAATATCCATGACGCTTCAGAGTAATCAAGAAACTATCTGTAGTATTTTCATAGAACCAAATTCTTTGCAGTGCATTTTTTGTTGTGCAATAACTATTCCCACTTAATCCTCTGTTCACTAGAAAAATGAATTACCGTGAATTCTCCCATTTAATTTGTTCTCAGGATGATGATAAACTCCATAGTAATTTGATTTTAGAGCTTTCTTTCAAATGTTTCCATCATATTGTTTATACTATTCACTCAAACCCCAGGTTCTCCACTGGTAAAAAAAAAAAAAAAAAAAGTTAAACCCCTTTTACTCTGTAAAGTTACTTCCCATGAGTGCCTTGTATATTCCACTGGCACAGTACACTCTTTCCCTGAGAAAGATTCTTTCACAAAACTTATTGGGAACCCATCATGCCAAACCCTGTGGTACCAGAGAAAGAACTAGAGGTGGAAACTTGACAGATGGCTACTGCTGTCATGAAGTCTATTGTAGGAGATAGATATTAAAGACATAATTATCCCAATAGTTAATCATATGGAATCTGCAAGTGGAGTCAATCTTAGTTTAATCTGAGTTTCTGAGAGAATAAAAATATTAAGACAAAATAATGGTATATAGATATATAATATATACTAAATATGTATCATATATCTATCATATATAGTTATATAAATGTTAATTTTGTTACTTATAATGTATATTAATATTTGATAATATTTAATTATATACTATATATATGTATATATAAGTGTATATATATGTATATATAAGTGTGTACATATATATATACAGTGGGGAAGTGACCAATTACAAGTAGATGTGGATAAAGATTAAAGATTAAGGGGAAGAAAAGAATGAAGATGACAGGGTGCCTGGACGGCTCAATTGGTTAAGAGTCTGACTCTTCATTTCAGCTCAGGTGATGATCTCATGGTTTGTGGGATCAAGCCCCATGTCAGGCTGTGTGTTGATAGTGCTGAACCTGCTTGGGATTCCTCTCTCCCTCTCTCTCTGTCTCTCCCCTGCTCATGCTTCCTCTTTATGTCTCAAAATAAATAAACTTAAAAATAAGAAAAGAATGGAGATGAGAGTTCTACTGTTAAAAATGTAAGAAATATGAATTCTCAACCAACTCTTTCCTTAGTCCATTTCACAAACTCATTCATAAAAATATAAGCAGACCATCTGAACAATAATCCCTCATCAGGAATCTTCACAATTTTCTTCCTAGTGTCTATTCTCATTCCTTTTTCCTGCAGAAATACCCTACGGGAGAAGGGACATCGTAATTCTCCAATTTCAAATCCTTTATGGAAGTTAGTAGGATAGAAGCTATAAATAAATCATAGTGACTTAATCCCTCTTTTTTTCTTTAATCATCTTCTTAGCTTAACTACTCCCACTGTGGCTTTTCTATAGTCAATTGACTTAAATGAGCCCCACTTCCCTCCACCCATCCCTACTTTCCTACACATCAGCGTTGATCCTTGATATTATTTATATGGCCTGTAGAAAAGTGCTACATAGTGACTTGGGATTGGATAAAATTGTTTAACATCTGTACTTCATTTTCTACTTCCCCATCTGTAAAACTTGATGTCATAATATTTATCCAATACCGCACAGAAGTGATATAAGAATTTATTCATGTTGGTAAGGAACATTGAGATGTAGGGCACAGCAGAAGTATAAAATGCCGTTATTATTCTCTGACAGGCTGGTCAAGCTCTATAAATAATATGGTCAGGACTTGAGAAACGTTTTATGGTCTATAATGACTTGCAGGTGGGCCAAAGTCAAGAGACTTGGAGCTCTCATTCTCAAGTGTTGTGTCATTGAGGCTGTGTAAATGTCATCATGCACATTTTGTGGTAGAATCTTTTCAACTCCGTAACCCTGAACATTAAGATTTTACTTTTCTAATGCCAAAGTGAATGTACTGTGGTGAGGATACACATTCCATTTTACAGGTAAGATTTGATTAAGTGGCTTTAGACGCTACGGTTTAAATGATTTTGTGTGCTATCATTAGAAAAGGAAGACAGCAACCACATAGGAAGGTAACTTTTTAAAAGGGCAAAGTAGGACCACAACTAGTGAAAATACTGCAGTTAAGAGAAAATGAAGAATCAGACTTATAGCCCTAAATACTTTAAAAATGAAAGAATGATGTCCAATAAATTTGGTGGTCACTAAGGAATGCATTCTTGAATGCATTCGTCTTTATCTAACGTGACCAAATACATTAACTGCTTTTCTCAGCCTCATACCTCTATACATATCCCAACCACCTGTCTACTCTTATCAAGAGAAGAGTGGCTGAAGCTGATTGACAAGGATAACAATGCAAATGTTATGCAAACCTTACACCTTTATAAACATTAGGAATGACTGTGCAAATGTGTAACTTGTATTAACTACTAAATCCTTAGGTTAATCAACTGCACTTGAGTTGAAGAATACCTAAGGCTCTAAATTTGCACAGCCTGGAGGCTGTTAAATTACACAATTTTCAGTGAATTAATGAATCTACCTACAAAAATGTTTCTGCCCTTATAAAACTTGGACTCTGAAGAATGAAGACAGGGTTTATAGGCAGTAGCAAGATTTTAATTTCAATGCAGAGTACCTGAAAACCAATTGGTGGATTTGGAAGTACAAAAAGAAAAAAAATGGTCATAATGACTACTTACCTATTTTTACTTTGTCTTGGAATTATATTTTGTCTTAGACTGTATTAGCTTATTAAAATACATTTATGCAAAATTAAACATTAGAAAATCAAACCACTCACGTTTTAAGTGGCACAGGAAAATGACTATTTTTTGCACCACGCCGAATGATAGGGAAAGTAGAGTGATCACGGCAGTAAACTAATGCACATTACTGAGCGCTGTGGCACACATTGGTGGCGTCAGTGGGGGAGAGATAGGCCTCCTACATTCTCCATTAGCTCACTAGTTCTGATACGGGCAAATGTCTCTTCTTCAATAGTAGGTCAAGGGAGAGTTTAAATAATGACATAGCTTCAGGCATCCCTCCACAGAAATCTCAGGGCTTCTCTAATATAAAAATG
Organism: Paguma larvata; assembly: GCA_030068075.1. Classification (NCBI taxonomy): domain Eukaryota; kingdom Metazoa; phylum Chordata; class Mammalia; order Carnivora; family Viverridae; genus Paguma; species Paguma larvata. The sequence goes on from CM057826.1 coordinate 71,194,381, forward strand.
TGTGATTTCTAGTGTTTAAAAGAGAAAGACGATTTTTAATAAGTACAAAATAATAGAAACATAACAATTTTCCATATAATTGATAACTACAGTATGTTTTGAGGATCACATATGTAAAAGAAAAAGATAAAAATTATAAAAGAGGGTAAAGGAAATCTGCATTCAAGTGCTAAGGAAAATTATAATATGTTGAACTTTACAGAGAAGTAAACAAGAAGGTGAATTAAAAAAAATTTGTTCACCACATTGAGTAAAATATTCTAAAGAAACATGAGGCTGTAAAATTTACACCCTGGATTGAATGTAATCACACATGATCTTAGCCAAGCTGGATGTTATCATTGTCATCATCAAATATTCTCTAAACATTTTTTCCTCACTTCCACTTGCTCTGAAAATAAAATCTAAATGTAATTTAATATTCTTTTATTCCTATTTCTTCTCTCCTGCTAAACAGTCCTCTCCTGTTCATTATTCTGTCCTGGCCTTTATCTTCCCTTTACTTTCATTCTCATTATGGATAGACTCTGAAGAAACTGGCTAAAAATGCAGTGTGTGGAGGTTTGGTCAGACAGGAGGAATAATTTCTTTCCAGGTAAATCTGTCCAGCATTCAGAGAATTAGGTGGAAATCCTAGAACGTCTTCTCTGAGCATCTTTCTTTTTTTTTTTTTTTTTCCAGAGACGATCTAAAATATTGTCCTTTCAATGGGAAAAATATCTTCCTGTTGTCTCTGTAACAAATGAACCTTCCTGATCCTTCAAAACTTTTTTTTTTTTTTTTGTGAGCTGAGTAGAGGCCCTGCTTTATCTCCTGCTGCATCCTTGCAATTTAAAACAGTACTAACAGCAAGCACTCAATAAATACTTGTTGAATGAGTTAACAAATTTTTAGGATGATGTTGCTAAGTTAAGTCTACCTTAAATTTTTCAGACCCAATGGTGTGCTTATCCTCCGCTGTCCCTGACCCTGTCACACTGACAGCCCCCTAAACACACATATTCATAAGTAGTTTACACATGTAAACTAAATATACCAATTCTACTGATTCCCCAGCAACTCTTTTTGCTGATATATTTGTTTTAGTCATCTGTCTAAATTTGGGTTTTGGATGGCCAATTCTCTCTCTCATAAGTTTCCCCCTTATAATTATGTAAATATTGTAGATATTTTATCCATTTGACAAGGCATTCTTGAGTCCTGAATGGGCCAGAAATTGTGCTTGTTCAGTAGACACAAATTTAAATAAATCACAATGGTTTTCCAATAGATAGATGTTCTTAGAGTTGATGGGATGAGAGACATTTAAAGAAATAATGACAATTCTGTGTCACATTCTATAATAAAGGGATGTCAAAATGTGTATTTAATGAACACTGGTTATTAAAAATTGATAGTTTTAATTATGACTCTCAACATTGCTAGTGTTTAATAAACATTTATCAGTCAAACAAATATTAAAGAACATTTATTTTTAAATTTACGGATCAAAGTATAATAAAACAAGTCAAATTCCAAAATGAATCATTCACCACAAAATATGCTCTAAGGTGACATATAATTTATATTCTAAGTGTAAAAAATATAACATTTAAAATTTTGAACAAAAAATTAAAAACCTATCAATTTTTTGAGTTTTTATATGTACATTATTTTATTTCTTTCTAGTTCTTAATTCTAAAAGAGGTTTATTTTGATAACTGTCTATAAAACAAAATACAAAGTAAGGCGAAGTTTAACAAGTAAGTTAATAAGGAATTTATGATGAGATCTACATTAATTAAAATTGATTTCTTTAGTTTTCTAGATTGGTAGGGACAATCATTATTCCTACATATTTAATAACAGAGATGACAGATATAAAAGTTTTCCTTCTCTACATATTGGTATCATTGGCTACATTAAAACTGCAAAGTTAGAAAGGAATAATCACCAAATGGAAAGTTATAGAAAATTATGAGGAAAGAAAATTTTGACTGATTAAAAACACGTCTTGTTACTTATATTATAAAAATGTCTAACACTGTTAGTCAGTGCCTTTATGACTGAAAACTAGTCATTGGGAAATTTTCTACAAACTGCTAAACAAGCACTAAGATTAAGTCACAGAAATGTACAATACTAAACTGTATTCAAATGTGTCTGGTACCTTTCAAGTGAATAGATTATCCACCACGCCTTGGGGCTAAATAAACTAAATACCAGAGGTCTTCAATATATTCTCAGATGCTTTGACATGTGGCTATTACATCATCTGCCTTCAAGGTGGAAGTGAGAGGCTTAGGAAGAGCTTTGAATCATGTAATTATAGGAGTCATGTGCCACTTTGCAGGTCGGCAAAGCAATGTGATGTGTCTCCTGCTGTCCTGTGGATCAGAGGTCATTGATGTTTTCATAATTTCAACTTTAAAAAAGTGCCTGCCATTAGAATCCATAGTTTATACTTTTCAATCTACTGACAACCAATGGACTAAAATATATGAGGACATTTATCAAATTTAGCATGATCCCAGAGTGACCCCTTTTAAGGAAGCTTTCTTCAAGGCATTTATAACAAAGGTCATTATTAAATTACCTATGACTCAGGGTATTATATCAATATGGAACTTCTGGAAAATTCTGAAGGCTTTGGGGGCAGAAGTTGTGTCCTCCATGTGCTCATTAAACAAAGCTACGGTGACCCCTCTCCAACTACCCCTTTACTTGGCACACAACTGCACCTTTTCCCTTGCCTCTCCTTTAGTGAGCTGCAACAAATGCCATAGTGCTGGCGGGATCAGTAAGCCAAGAATGAACTCTCCAACCATGGAAAAATAGAAAAACAAAAAGGTCCATTGGCTTGCCTATATCCAAATATTTTTCTCCAGTGGTTACATTCTAAAATTGCATGGGTGTCTGCATCTCACCTGAGGTTTTACCCTGCAAAATTGCAAAGCAGGAGTCATCAACTTCCTCCTACTTCAAACTAAACACACACACACACACACACACACACACACACACACACACACACACACTTAACTCCTTAACGAAGAGATCACTTTCGTCTTCTTGAGTGATCTTTCCCTTTCTCTCTTTCTAGTTTTATTCTATCAGCTCTTCATATGCAGAGGAAAAATTCTCTGATAAACTCAGAAAAAAGAGATCTTAACATTGCTTAAAGCTATTCATATTTGCATTTTAAAAGAGTATCTAAAAATAGTTAAACATTTTTCCACAAAGGTTAGCAAAGAATATGAATGACTATCTCATGCATTGAGAATTTATTCAAAAAATTTTATTGAATGCAGATTCTGTCCAAATATTGAAAGACACTGAGGATACAACAGTGAGCTAAAAAGACACACTCTTTGCCCCCACAAACCTTATAGTCTAAAATGGGTTATAGAAACTTACCACAAAACCACCCACTGCAAATGAAACAAGATTTACAATAGACAGTATTTATGGTGTGATGGGGCTGAATCAGGTAGAATCCGAAAGCCTACCCTAAAATGGGAAGACTGAGATGAAATTTGAAAAAAATAAGAGGAGGTAAGGGAATAAAAAAGCTTGTAACAAATGGACTTGAATAAAGGCATTTATGGCGAATTTCAGAGCAAGATAGAGCTTTGTAAATGGTATCAGAGACCAAATCAGGCAGGATCTCCCCAGGTAGGATGGCCATCCAAACCAAGGCACTTTCGAAAGTGAAATGAGTCCCTATGAATAACAACAGGCATAATCACGTTGCTGGGATAACTGTCATCCTATTCATTGGTCATCTTAAAGTATTTGGCTTTATCCTAAAGACAATGAAGAGTCCCTGAAATTTTTTCACAGAAAGAAAACAGGTCTGAACTTACATGACACTCTGCCTGTGTTGTAGAGAATGGGTGGAAGGCAGACTATTTTGGTAGCTACATAAGATACAATGACAGCTTGGGGACATTATAGGTGGTATCAAGGGAGAAAAAAGGTAACCAGGATATCTCCTAGTCTCCTATCTTACAACAAGATAGATGGCAATAACATTTATTCAATAGGAGACAGAAAAATAGCTTTAGGCTGGAGTCATGGATGGGAAGAGGAAGCCTGGTTCCACTTACAGTCCTACAGAATTTAGAATGTGTTTGAGAGAATAAATCAGGTAAAATGAGCTAAAAATAAAAAATGTTTCACAGATGAGAAATCAGAATAGGAGCTATAAATCTCTGAGTCACTTGCATATCAATGGTAATGAAACTTGCACTTGGCTATTGCCTAGTAAGAGTTTAAAGTAAGATAGCAGAGGAAAGAGGAAGGCTTAAGGTACTTACTCCAGCTTAAAAATGGGTGGCTACAGGATAATGAAACTGCAGAGGCTACAAACAAGTTCTCTGAATCATATGGCACAAGTAAGAGAGGATGATGCTGTGGACACAAAGGGAAGAAAGTAGTTGAGAGAGGAAACAGCAGTAATGAAAAGTGGCATAGGTCAAATAAGGTGAGGGCTGAAAATGTTATTGCATATGAAAACAGAGGATAAAGGCATGGATTGGTAGCAGATTATCCCTGTTAGAATCCCGTCCCCCTCATTTACTACTAGGTCCTAGAGTAAACCACATGAATTCTCTTTGTCTCAGATTTTTCATTTGTAAAATGGAAGTAATGATAACCCTACTCAAAGGGATGTCTTGATTAGTGTTTATCAAAGTGTCCTCTGTGGACATGAGGGGGATTCTAGAAACCCTTTCAGGAGACTTGTGACATTAAAACCACTTTCATGTGTTGGTTTTTTCACTGTATTGACTTGTACAAACCAAGGTAGTAGCACTGAAATGTATTATGATTCTATTCTTCACCACTATCCACTTGCAGTTAAAAAAAAAAAAGCCAATTTTTTTTAAGAATGTTGACAAACCACTAAAAAATATTAATTGTATTTCATTTTGATCTTTCATATTATATAACTAAATGCATGAACACTGTCAAGTTCTACATGTATTTTTGAGCCAACATTGGCCAAATGACTAATGCATGATGTTCCAAAATTCTACATGGGTAAAAATATCCATTCGATGTGAAAAATACCCCAGTGGATTCAAATGTAACAGACTATCAAAAACTTATTGACATGAGTTTGAACTCAACATTGAAATAACCTTTAAGTTATTAAAATTTTCCAACTAGATATTTAAATAAGGCTAGAATTTCTTCATATGCTTCCTATAAAACATCACATCACAACAGACTGGATGCGAAAGAAGATATGAGAATTTAGCTGTCTTTTATTAAACTAGGCATTAAAAAGATTAGAAAACTATATGACGCTGCTACTCTTTTCACTACATTGTTTTTATATTGGAAAATATTTTTATTCTTCCTAAAAATGTTACTTATGTTAACTTGCAATGGCTTTATCACTGTTGTTAAATTAATTAATACATTAATATCGAAGTTTTCTCAATTTTGTTTTCAAATATGAAAAACACCAAGAGAGAAAGCCTACATAAACAAAAACCCTGGAGATCTTTAATAATTTTAAGAGTATAAAGGGTCTCTGATGAAAAAATGTGAGAATCACAGGTTTTGAGGATAAACTAATTCTTTTTAAAAATCTTTTTTTAATGTTTATTTATATTTGGGAGAGATAGAAAGACAGCGTGTGAGCAGAGGAGGGGCAGAGAGAGAGGTAGACACAGAATCCGAAGCAGGCTCCAGGTTCTTGAGCTGTCAGTACAAAGCCTGATATGGGGCTCGATCTCATGAACATGAGATCATGTCCTGAGCCGAAGTCGGATGCTTAACCGACTGGGCAACCCAGGGGCCCCTAAAATAAGGCAATTTTTATAAACTATGAATTAATTCTCGTAAAGTACTTAAAACAAAGTCTCAACATTCTATGGAAGGATTGACAGAAATAAGCAAATAGATGCTAGAAAGGTAAACGATAGAAATATTTAAAAAGTCGATGATCAGGTAGATAGATAGGGACATAGATAGATAAACAGGTACATACATATATACATACATACACACATACAAACACACACATAATCATTGGTTAAACTAACTAAAGGGTTTTGGGTGTATATTGAGGATGTAAACTGGTTTGAAATTTATAGAAGAGAGAGGAGATATTTTGGAGACAGAAACATCACCTATAGGCAAAGAAATTTTGTCTCCTCGCAGGTTTTGTTCTGTATGAAAATCTGATCTGTTACTTTATATACTATCATGTATATGTGACCTGATGCCTTTTATAAGGGGAACAGGAGAAAAAAAATCAATGAAAGAAAAAACAAAGGCTTGATAGAGCAGTGTAATAGAGACAGAAACTTCAATGAGAATTCTGTAAGATCAGTCAGTACTTTGGAGAAAGAAAAATACAGTAAGAAACAGAACATACACACTTTATTTTAAAATAAAGTCTCCTAATCTGATTTTCTCTGTGAAAGAAACCTGCTTATTCTCTTTATCCTAACAGAATCTTTGAATATTTCTGCTGTCTATAGCTAAAAAGAAAGTCACATAGACAAAAAGTCTTTCTCATCATATCTATGAGTCAAAAGTTGATCTGAAAATCCATCAATAGATCCTAAAGAAATATGAAAACCTATGAAAATTAGATGACTCACAGTACATGATAAATGCATTTATGGGGGCAGTAGGTGATACATAAATTATATATTTGGTAGCCTGGAACTTTAACACCCCCATCTCTTCAAAGGAGCAGGGGTGAGGAAAGGAAGTCATTAGTCTTTTGAGAATCTGACCAGAGGTGGACACTCATCCCGGAAAAACATGTATGGACACCATTTTTTAACCTACAATTTCAAGGGACTATCCATCCAACCTAAAGACTATCCATGGACCTTCTAAAAGCTGACAGATCCAAGTTAGGAAATACTAGATTCAGGGGGAAAAAATTAGGAGCAAAATGGCACTTTCTAGCGTCATTCTCCATTAAGTTCCTCTAGCTTTTCAATAGACCATTAGCAGTCTTCTGAGTGCCTAGCATACAGATGAGGCTTAATAAAGGATGAAAACTGTAGTCATGGAAAAAAGCACTTGTTTGGCCCAGCTCTCTCACTTCATATAAGTGGAAATTAAAATCTAGAGATGTTAAAAGTCTTACACAAGAAATAGAAAATCAATCAGAGAACTAGCTCACCCTTCTCACACTCTAATCACTTTTCCCAAACTCTTATGAAAACAGAGAGTTAATATCTGCTCAACCTATATAGAAGATTAGTGTCCCTGTACTGTCAAATTCCAAATCTAGGAACATACATTATCAAAACTGGAAGACTATATAGTAAGGGAAGGAATATATTTTATCTCAGGAAACTAAGAACACAAAGGTAGAAAAAAAGTTGGTGAGGTGTAATGAAACAGCATTAACAGGATCCACAAGATATAGAAAACATTTTAGGAATGCACCATACATAGTGGTCGTGCATAATTGTTTGCATCAGTTATTCACAACTGTAACCATGTGATTACAAAAAGCCTTTGTAGTAGCCAAAGCCACAGAAGAAAATAGGTGTATCAAAAGGGGTATTGGAGGAGAATTTACCTAAGAGACTATTTACAGATGTGTGGGTAGTTTTAAGGTAAACCAAGAAGGAATGGTTCAGAACACTGGGTCATGGAGAACAATTACACCGTTTAGGATTGAAGGAGCATTCACTATCAAAAAAAAAAAAAAAAAAAAAAATGAAGTAGAGTGGAAGCCATGAGATGAAATGTCCCTACCTCACTCTCCTTGCACCTTCCATTCTCCTGCCACTGCCTTAATTGGCCAAACCAGAAGCCAGAGGGCAATGTGCCTACCAATGCAATTCAAAATGATGACTTCTTGAGGCACAGGACAAGGTGGAGAATGATGGGTATGGTGGAATAACCGGAGAATACCTGGAAAATCTCTGGAACACACTGCTGCCTCTTCACAAGCTGTAGGGAAACCAGAGCCATCCTTTGTGCACAAGACCACTTATTTCTAGATCTCATATCTCTAAGGGGAACCACTAATGGAAGGAACGTTTGGTTCTAATATTCGATATACACTAATGCAGTGTTAGAAATCGCCTTTAACTAATAGGCTGTGGAAGGAATACAAGGATCTCAAATTCAACTTTACCAGGCAATTGTAGGAGATCAAAAAGTGCTTCCTAAGGACCTACTGCCTGAAGATATGATGCTCAGCAATATAGTGTCCGAGAGATGCTCTAGATGATAGAACTGATGAATAAAGTAATGGATTGTGGAGGGAGGGGAAGAGTCTACTCTCCAAATTATTGCTCTGAATTACTGCTCTCTACTTTCAAAGGGGCCGCATGGTTATTGACCAGCAGCTCCTCAGAGCAGCTTTCTACTAAAGATTCTGGGAATTCACAACTAATAAAGGAAAGGTGATAGAAGCAGCTGGCTCTGACAGCTAAGAAAAGTTTGCCTTAAAAGAACCCAATAACCTACGGTAGCCTATCACAACTGAGATAAAATACGTAATGCAAGCAGCCATCTTACTCTGTGCTGAACCTAATAAGGGCCTTAAGCCCACAGGACATTGAGCATGTCCCTGTTCCTCCTATCTCTACCCCACTTTAGGGGGGACACAATAAATTGGAATAAGAATGTAACCTTGCTGTGTGAATATCTCAGGTCAGAGGACAAAAGAAACCTAAATATCTCTTTGGACAAAGAGGAAAAATATTAGCCTGTTAATGATTTGGAAATCCACATGGATACTGAAGTCAACCTTCAGATTTCCAGTAGTAAGGGGTGCCTGCGAGAAGTTTATATTTCATTTCACTTTGTAGTCCTGACCTTAGTCAAAATAAATTTTGATATTCAAACTGAAGCATAATCCCTCATTGCTATTCTTACTTTAAACTTGAATAACCTCGGTAAATTGTGCAGACAGGTGCTTAATGAAGCCTGTATTTATAAAACAATATTTTTCTTCACAGGACTATGGACTCTAATTCATCTTTTCTAACTGGAATCAAGTTTCCTGATCAGAGCTCCTCTGGCCTTCTCCAAGCCATATGTTCAGAGTATGTGGAATCAATCCACTGTGCCAGCTGCGTTCTCATTATGTAAAATACACTACACTTTGGATAGCATGGTTGACACCGATTATTCCAGTCTGGCAGAGGTATGACAACAAATGTGTATGTGTAAACACGTAAGGTGAAATTGAAGCCTGGGAGAGCCAGCCTAGGGTGAAGTCATTCAAATGAGTGATTTGCAGAACAAAGACTATGTTTCTCCCTGTAAATACAGTCACTTCCAAAAAAATGTAGTAGGAAATGTTGTTTTTACCTCATGTGACCATCACTGGAAAGCATGGTAATCTTGGAGAGTTATGTAATGTATATATAGCACAATATAGCGTTGCCTAGCTATGCTTAAGATATGGCAAAAATCAAGGAAAAAAAATCTTACATTATTCTGAGATAGAAACAATTTGTTTCAAAAGCCAGTGAGTTAAATTTTAAAAGATCTTCTAGGTAGATCTTATTAATGTTTGCAATTACTTTTCACCTTCCTCACAAACTATTATACACTCCCTCCCCATTGCCATCGAGTGCGCCATGTGGTTCTGTCCTTGTTCTGAATTCAGGCACAGACATGGGATTTGTTTAGGCTGATGAAGTGCCACTTCTGAGTAAAAGTTTTAAGAACCTGCATGTGAGTTGTCAGGTTTCTTTCCTCTTTCGGGAACAACCAGGGGTAATTTTGTAGAGAGAGGCTGATTCATCAACCTGAGTCTTGGGATGAATAGGATAGAGCAGAACAGCAACTGACCAGAGATGGATGGAAAAAAGAAGTGTTTTGTTGTAAGCCACTTAGACTTTCAGGTTGTTACCTCAGCAAAATCTAACCCATCCTGTCTAATATAATAATGTATTGAAAAAGTCATTTAAAAAAATGTTTTATTCCTTCTCTCCCCCTTTCTGATGAGATTTTAAATAGTCTGTGTTCTTTTTTGTGTTTCCAAACTGTGGGATGAATCCAATAAAAATTTCTAAAAGAAATTACACTCTCGCTCTAAAAACATTTAAAATAATTCATCCAGGGAAAATTACGTTAAATGAGCTATGGTTTTGTCGTTTATGCTCCTTTTTTTGCAAGCAATTTCTTTTGAAGCAGCTACGAAACATTTACAAAATAGCTAAGTATAAGAATAAGATGCCAGTCATCCTTACTGTCACTTAACGCCAGAAGCCTAAGGATTATATAAAGGTCAGAGTCAAATAAATGCTAAGGAGCCAACAGATTTAAATTTAGCTTTAAATTCTGGTCAGTGATTAGACTCTAGTTTTGAGAAGAACTGAGCTATCTAAAGTCAGGGGTTATTTACTCGACTATAGAGGAAGTGAAATATCCAAAGTAAATTCAGAGAGAAAAAAAAGCAACTTTCTAATCAACTAGAAACTAATATACATACACATATATACAGTACACATATATTGCTCAAGGCCCCTTTCAGACATACCAAAGATAAAGAAACTCTTGTAGGAAGCAGAAAGAATGCATACACTGGAGTCAGATACAAATCGACCTAAATCTACCTTGACCTCTTACAAACCACAGGACCTCAAACAAGTGATTCAATGTCTCCATTTCCTCTTCAATGAAATGGGACTACCAGCTACTCATAGGTTTGGTACAAATGTTAAATCATTTGTGAAAGGCAGCTAAGAAAAAAATGAATATAATAATATATAAGCTCACTTTATACTTATTTATATTTATATATACAAGTCTATATTTTTATTAATAATATTTACTGAATACATTTACACAATATAACATTTATGTCACTTCTTTTGTTCCAAGATCTGTTCTAGGTCACTGAGATACATAAGTGAACAAAACAGATAAAACTACCCACCCATGTGCAGCATGTCTTTTCCCCAGGGGAAAAGACAGAACTAATAAGAAAGAGATAGAGGTGTTAGCTGCTAAGAAATTCCTTGAGGGGAAAAAAAAAAATGCAAGGTGGAGAGTAAAGAGTGAGGTGTGGTCATGTTGCAAATTTAAATAGGATGGTTCTGTAGGCCTCACTGAGAAGATGACCTTTAAGCAAAAGTTTGAAAACATAACAGGTAAATGATACATTCAATACAGTACATTATTTAGCATTTTTAGAAGGCTGAGTATTTATTCACAGATGGGACGAAGATCATGTATTCATTTAGCCTTAAAAATGTTCCTTCACAGGAGGAAGCTCCCAAAATACTGACATACATCATGGCAGCCTAGAGAGAGGAAATGATATGCTCAGTTAATCTTTAATATATAATTTCCTTATTGCAGGGAGACGGCAGAATGTAGTAAATAGTTCCAGAGAAGTACACTCTGGAGCATAATGCCTTTTTAGGAGGGTGCATGGTGTCAGTTTAGTCGAGGTAATATATGAAAAAGCAATCGTGTAACTGTGTAGGGGAAAATCCTACATGTCCAACATTATGAAAATCTAAAATTCCAGAAGACAACACACATCTGAGAGAAAAACGGAAAGTAAACATGGCCTCTGAACTTCATTAGGCAGCTTTCCTTTATCCTTCAGTAGTCACATTAAACCACAGTGGATCTCAGACTGAATTTTAAATTTACTATATCCCTAGAGCTGATCTAGTCCCGAGGGAAAGAAAAAAAAAAAAAAAAAGACTAAACATTTCCCAATGCAGTTTCCCAAACTCACCATAGCCCGCCTTAAACCTCACACTTCTCTTAGTGTTGAAATAGCCAACTACTTTGTTCCACCCATCCCATTCCTCTCACCACTTGAAAAAATAAAATGGCTCAAGGATTTGGTGACCCCTTGGTAAGGGAGAAATTCACAGGCTGTATATTTGCATTCTTTCATCCGAAATATCTGGCTCAACATAACCAGGGAGAAGTCAGTTAAGGTGGTACTTCACAGGCTAAAAGGAACAGGCAGTGTAACACTCAAAATTGATTTGCCCCCGGGGGATCTAACTCTTCTGCAATGCTCATTAAAACTTAACTTAAAATTTTAAAGGGTTTATAAAACCCTTTTAAAAACATTTTCCAGTCTGACCTCACTCCAACTGACCGTCCTGCTTGGTTAAGCTTACTGTGGAAGGAATGGAATATTTTTGCTGGGTTGCAAATGATTGTGTAGACAAAGGGAATAGTTAAAATGCTTTTACTTGTGATAAAATCGATCGAACAAGCACACAGGTTCCAAATCTCCCTAATTAAGCTCTGAAATGGCTTCTGCATTCTTTTTTGAAACCAGGGGGAATTCCCTTGAAATGAACAAAAGTTTTATGTGGTTAAGTATTCATTAAAATGAGCAACAGGGAATGAGCACAGTATCCAATATCAAGAGGAAAACTGTAAAATGGAAAAGGATAGATAAATAAATTAATAATCTAGGATTTTGGCAGCCTGACCAAACTGTCACCTGTTGTTCTTGTTTTCCTAATTATTCTTCCTGTAATTTACTCAGCTGTGCCTATAATTCTCAAATACGGACAAAGTTAACACAGGAGTTAAAGTTATTAAGGTCAGGCTGTTTATTTTACTTACAACGACCTGAATAAAAGATAATACACATATATTTTTTTTATAAGAGATTTCAAAAAACAAGAGACTTAGCACTTTCTAAAAACAGAAAAGTAAATACCGTGCAACTGATTTGTACATTATGTAACATACTGTTTAGTATTTTGCTGTTCTTTTTCTTTTCTTCTGATCTAAAAGTGTTGAAGTTAGTAATTCAATTCAAACAGTGGGAATTTATTTGTTGGTATTAATTCATACTTTTAAAAAGGATGCTTAATGTAAATTAAAACACAGCTTTGGCTAAAAGGATGTTTTATAGACAATCTGCTCTAAGTGGGAATTTACTTGTTATTCTTCACCTAATTTTAACTCAAACATAAAATTATTTTACAACGTATGATTTAAATATAGGAAGGGAAACCTGAGAAGGCAGAGAAGAAGACTCCTAAGCTCACCTCATCCCATGGGTACTATCACCTATATGATAGCTGTATCAGTACAACTAATCCAGAAAACTTCCCAAAGACTGACAGAATAGACTCTTCACAGTTAACTACTAAGAGGAGGCCACCTCTAAAGGAGAGGAAGGGGAGATGTGGTTAAAACCCAAACTCCCAGTGAGACTAAGCACAAACGGGAGGAACACCACAAACATGGAAAAGGGAGAGGAAAAGACCCCACAGCAGGCATCCCAGACATGGGGTACCTGAACTGGGAGAGAAGTCCTTCTTATATTTGGCTTTGAAAACCAGTAGAGCTTAACTTTGCCAGGTTTTACAATCAATGGGGCTTAACTTGTGTACTTAAAGATCAGTTGGCTCAGCCCTGGGAAGTCAGAGGGCAATAGGAAATTGAGTTACCACCCTTAAAGAAATCACATAACAAACAATCCCACATAGAAGAAGCAGTTCGAAAAGTGCCTGTACTTTATGGGAACATTTATTTACTAATCTCAGAATGTGCACTGGAGGGGCAGGGATCTTTAGGAGAATTCTCCAAGAACAAAAGAGTTGATAGGCATCACTGCTCTCTCTCCATCCCCAGTCTAGATAGTCTGACATCTTTGGAAACCAGAACAAATACTCTCCACCAGGTTTGTTAACACCCACACTCTGCCCATGCAGACTTACCCCATCTCCTGGGGAGAGAGGCAGATAGCCAAAGATACCAGTTCCACTGCAGCTGGAACAGTGGCCTGGGGGCAGATATTTTATCTGACTGTTGGTCCCCTTCACCATCGAAACCAGACAATGGGCAGCACAAAGAAATAAATTCCTAGAAACATATAACCTACCGAAGTTGAAGAAGAAAGAAATACAAAATGTGAACAGACTGATTACCAGCAATGAAATTAAATGAGTAATAAAAAAATAAAACCTCCCAACACACAAAAGTCCAGGACCAGTTGCCTTCACGGGTGACTCCTACCACATATTTAAAGAAGAATTAATACCTACTTTTCTCAAACTATTCCAAAAAGTAGAAGAGAAAGGAAAGATTCCAAATTCAGTCTATGAGGCCAGCATCACCTTGAAAAAGACATAATACAACAAAAACAATAACAAACCATTACAGGCCTATTTCTCTAATGAACATAGAAGCAAAAATTCTCAATAAAATATTAGCAAATGAAATCCAACAATACAGTTAAAAATCATTCACTACAGTCAAGTGGGATTTATTCCCAGGATACGAAGTTGGTTCAATATTCACAAATAAATCAGTGTGATACATCACAAGAGAAAACATAAAAAAACATATAATGGTCTCAACTGATACAGAAAAGTCATTTGACAAAGTACAACATCCATTCATGATTAAAAACTCTCAACAAAGTAGGTTTAGAGGGAACATACCACAACATAATAAAAGCCACATATGAAAACCCTACAGCTAACATCATATACAATAGTGAAAAACTGAGAGCTTTTCCCCTAATATCAAGAATAAGACGAGGATGGTGACTCCCATCACTTTTATTCGACATAGAACTGGAACTCCTAGACACAACAATTAGACTAAAAAAAAAATGGAATAGAAGACATCCAAATCTGTAAGAAAGAGGTAAAACTTTCACTATTTGCAGATGATATGATACTATACATATAGAAAACCCTAAAAACTCCAAAAAGCTACTAAAACTGATAAATTAATTCACAAAAGTCATAGGATACATAATTAGTATACAGAAATCTGATGCATTTCTGTAGACTAATAATGAAGCACCAGAAAGAGAAATTAAGAAAACAATTCCATTTACAATTGCGCCAAAGAGAATAAGATATCTAGGAATAAACTTTACCAAGGAGGCAAAAGACCTGTACTCTGAAAACTATAAAACACTGAAAGAAATTGAAGATAACACAAAGAAACAGAAAAAAGATGTACCATGTTCATGGATTGGGAGAACCAATATTATTCAAATATCCATACTACCCAGAGCTAGCTACAGATTTAGCGCAATCCTTATCAAAATGCCAACAGCATGTTTCACAGAACTAGAACAAATAATCCTAAAATTTGTCTGGAACCACAAAAGTCTCTGAATAGTCAAAGCAATCTCAAGAAAGTAGAACAAATCTAGAGGTATCACAATCTCACATTTTAAAATATACTGAAAAACTGTAGTCATCAAAGCAGTATGGTAATTACACAAAAATAGATACATAGATTAATGGAATAGAGACCCCATGCTTTTATGGTAAATGAATCTACAACAAAGGAGTTAAGAAGATGCAATGGGAAAAAGTCTCTTCAACAACTGGTAGTGAGAATAGTACTCAGCTGAAACAATGAAACTGGACCACTTACTTACACCATACACAAAAACGAACCAAAAATTAAAGACCTCAAGGTAAGACCTGAAACCATCAAAATCCTAGAAGGAAACATTGGCAGTTATTTCTTTGACATCAGTCATAGAAATATTTTTCTAGATATGTCTCCTTTGGCAAGGTAAACAAAAGCAAAATTAAACTATTGGGACCATACCAAAATAAAAAGGTTTTACACAGCGAAGGAAACCTTCAACAAAACAAAAAGGCAGTCTCCTCAATAGGAGAAGGTATTCATAAATGATATGTCTAATAAGGGGTTAATATCCAAAATATATAAAGAGCTTATATAATTCAACACCAAAAAAAATTAAAAAAAGACTCCAATTCAAAAATGGGCAAAGGACATGAATAAATATTTTTCCAAATAAGACATACAGATGCTAAACAGACACATGAAAACATACTCAACATGCAAATCAAAACCACAATGAGGGGCGTCTGGGTGGCTCAGTCAGTTGAGCGTCCAACTTTGGCTCAGGTCATGATCTTGCTTATGAGTTTGAGCCCCGCGTCAGGCTCTGTGCTGACAGCTCAGAGCCTGGAGCCTGCTTCAGATTCTGTGTCTCCCTCTCTCCCTCTCAAAATAAATAAATGCCAAAAAAATATTAAAAAAAAAAACAACACCACAATGAGATACTACCTTGCATCTGTCAGAATGGCTAAAGTCATAAAGACAAGACATAACTATGGTGGTGAAGATGTGAAGAAAAAGGAATCCTCTTGAACTGTTGGTGGGAATGCAAACTCACAGAGTCACTGTGGAAAATATGGACATTCCTCAAAAACTTAAAAACAGGAGTGCCTGCATGGCTCAGTCAGGTAAGCAATATGACTCTTGGTTTTGGCTCAGGTCATGATCTCATGGTTTGTGAGTTCAAGTCCGGTATTGGGCTCTGTGCTGACAGTGCAGAGTCTGGCTGGAATTCTCTCTCTCTCCCTCTCTCTCTGACCCTTTCTAGCTTGCACAGTGCTCCCACTCTGTCTCTCAAAATATGTAAGTGTTAAAAACTTTAAAAATAGGATTATCACAAGATCCATTAATTCTACTACTGGTTATCTAGCCAAACAAAATGAAAACACTAATTCAAAAAGATACATGCACCTCTATGTTTACTGCAGCATTATTTACAACAGCCAAGCTATGGAAGCAAGTGTCCACTGATAGATGAATCAATAAAGAAGAGTGGTATATATATAAATATATATATATATATATAAAATAAATATATATAATGAAATATTCCCAAGCCATTAAAAAGAATAAAATCTTGCCATTGGCAATAGCCTGAATGAATGTAAAGTGTATAATGCGAAGTAAAATAAGTCTGTTAGAGAAAGAAAAATTCCATGTGATTTCACTCAAATGTACAACTTAAGAAAACAAAATAAACAAAGAAAAAAGAAGCAAACAAAAAATAGACTCTTAAACATAGAGAACAAACTGGTGGCTACCAGAGAGGAGGTGAGAGGGAGGGAGGGATAAGTGAATAGGTGGAGGGGATTAAGAGTACACTTATTGTGACCAGCACTGAATAACATATAGAATTGCTAAATCGCTACGTTGTATGCCTAAAACTAATATAACACTGTATCTTGATTACACCTGAATAAAAATACAAATAAAAAAGATAACAAAAAGATTTTTAAAAATATAAATAAAATAAAAATGAATACAATTAAGACTTATATAGCCATTAAATACTAAAAAAAGAATTGTACACACATTCCCAATAGAGTATCAATTGAAGTATCCTGTAAAGAACATTTCCTCACCAAACACGATACATACACAAACACTTACACACATACACACACGCACACCCCACACATTCACACCTACATACTTTGTATAGATGTGACCATTAAAGTGATAATCTTGGCATTGTAGGATTGCATAAGGAACAAGCCAATTCAAATTTCACTGCCTGACAGATAGAGAATGCAGACCATAATTTCAACTTGAGTACTATTTGTTTAACTCAAATGCTTATTCTTTGTCTTCTCTTGGGGAATATGTAGTGATAAAAGGCAAAAGTTGTCTGTAGTGATACCCTCTTGATTAAGTTCGGCTAGCACCTGTAAGGCATTCACACTCCTACTGGAGGGCAAATAAATATTTCGGTGGACTAAAACTTATGCTAAAGAGGAAAAATGTGTTACATTTTTGCTTTCTCCAAAGTAAAGAAGCTAAACATCCAAGTTCATACCAAAAAAAGATCATCTTTAATAAGCATTATTTACTTTCATTGAAAATAAAGGCATCATATATATGATCAAGTTTTCCATGATCAAAACCATCTAAATAACAAACTTAAGTAATTCTGGGGGAGATGAAAATTCTTATTTGCTATACACCATGTTCCTAGCCCTCCTTCTATTCTATTTTTTCTTAATGTTCTATATTCTATTTCACCAGGTTTTTTCCTAGGAGTATCAGCAACTACTGCTGGTAATGTCTGACAGCAGTCATTAACTAAATATCAATAATTTCAGTCAGGAGGTTGAAAGAAAGTTTTTCTTTTGAGGGTACAGTTTTCAACAAGAAGAGCAGATAGAAAGACTGAAACAAATTTTGAAAGTTTGTCACACCAAAAATACATCAATTTTGAAAATTTCTGTCATAACACCTGTTGGAAGACAAACTACATCTACTCCCAGTCCTGGAGAAGAGTATACAGAAGATGTAAACCTATGTCAGATAGACAGGCCTGGCCAGCAGGAACTGTTTGAACTGTGGCAAAAGTATATTCTTACCATTTTTCTGTTACACATTTTAAAAGCACACAATCACCCATAGGAAGAAAAACCCATGGTTCGAGTCCTCATATAAATTAAGCAGAAAAAACTGGATAAACTGTCTTCAAAAGCATCATAATTGTTTTGCTAGCTTTTGTCCCTCAAGAGGTATATAGAATAAGGAGTGATTTAATTCATTATATTTTAACTTCTTGAAAATATGAACAGACACTTCTTCAAAGAAGACATCCAAATGGCCAACAGACACATGAAATGATGCTCAGCATCACTCATCATCAGGGAAATACAAACCCAAACCACACTGAGACACCACTTCACAGCAGGCAGAGTGGCTAAAACGAACAAATCAGGAAACTATAGATGTTGGCGAGGATGTGGAGAAACAGGCACCCTCTTGCACTGTTGGTGGGAATGCAAACTGGTGCAGCCATTCTGGAAAATGGTGTGGAGGTTCCTCAAAAAAATGAAAACAGAACTACCCTATGACCCAGCAATAGTACGGCTAGGAATCTACCCAAGAGATACAGGAGTGCTGATGCATAGGGGCATGTGTACCCCGACGTTTACAGCAGCACTTTCAACAATAGCCAACTCATGGAAAAAGAACAAGTGTCCATCAACTGACGAATGGATAAAGAAGAAGTGGTATATATATATACAATAGAATACTACGTGGCAATGAGAAAGAATGAAATCTGGCCATGTGTGACAACATGGATGGAACTGGAGGGTATTATGCTGAGTGAAGTAAGTCAGTCAGCGAAATACAGATATCATATGCTTCCACACATAGGTGGACTTTGTGAGACTTAACAGAAAACCAGGGGGAGGGGAAGGGGGAAGGAAAAAAGACACAGAGAGGGAGGGAGACAAAACATAAGAGACTCTTAAATACTAAGAACAAACAGGGGGCTGTTGGTCACTGAGCAGGGCACGGGTTGGGATGAGCAACCCAATGTGTTGTATGGTGTTGTAATGAAACCAATTTGACAATAAAAAAATTTAAAAAATAAAAAATATAGAATATTTGACAGTGAGAAGTATTTGTTTAATTCAGATATATGATTCTGAAGTGTGCTAAATCAGAAGACAAATGAAACTGGAAATCTGCAATAGTCGAGATTTGATTTGACCAAAAGACAGTCCTGTAACATACACATGTATTTTTAGTGTCGCCTTCTGTCCCATGAGCTGGGATACGAATTTTATATGCAGTATATGTGGCAGACGTTGTTTCTGCATGGTCACTAACCACTACCAACACTTGCTGGTCAGTGAGAGGAACGTTAGCACTACTGGTGCTACTTCCAGAGAAGATTAGTGTATGGAAACTACAGAAGTTGGTCTGAGTACTGGGTTAAATGCCAATGGATGGAAAAATGAAGGACCTTCAATACAGAAGGGGTAATTTTAGACAACGAGAGCAGGGCAGTGGGGACAGGGATACAATTATTCACGTATATTTGCTCTTTGCAAAAAGAAAGTACTGATAAGGTAACCATCTGTAGATAGAAACAAAAACGTCTACATCCAATTTTAGCTTTTCATTTGTTTCTCATCATATAGTTTGACCAACCCATAGCTAAATATATCTTAAAATATTACTAAAATATCTTTGGACCCTATATTCCTTTCCAGTCTTGTTCATGATGGATATCCATCATGCATGAAGTTGTAAACTTCTTCGATAAAAATTAATGATATTCTATTAGTGACTACTCTTTATTCTGTTTTTTCAAATAACTTACAAATCAAGTGTAAGTATAATTCATAACAGAGAAATTTAGGCCCAACACAATTATAGTCACACAATTTATCAGAGAAAGGTAAATACTGCACAAGTAATCCACTTTCTGCCATGTGTTGTGTGGTATTCATTCACAGTACAGAAAACATCTGTCTCCATATGTATATGACTGAAGATACGTAAAATAATAAATAAGGCCTACATAAAAGAGTTGAAGTGCATCATGACAATGGGTTAGTTCAACATGAGGCCATGTATACTTGGGTGCTAATGTGCATGTTAAAATGAAACATGTGTATGCAATTCACTCTCTAGTGTTCTTAGTCAAACTAAAGCTTTGATTGTTCTTTTTTCTTTCTTTCATACTGTTTGTTTATTTATTTATTTATTTTTTGTTTGTTTATTTATTTATTTTTATTTATTTATTTATTTATTTTGAGAGAGAGAGAGAAAGAGAGAGAGGGAGAATCCCAAGTAGGCTCCGTGTTGTCAGCACAGAGCCCAACATGGGGGCTCGATCTCAAAATCATGAGAGCATCACCTGAGCTGAAATCAAGAGTCAGCCACTTAACCAACTGAGACACACAGGCACCCTAAGCATTGATAGTTCTAATAGACCTACTTTGGAAAAAGTGGCCATTAGTGACAGATTGGCTTGTCTCATCCTGCATTTCAAACAGATTTACAGATAATAACCAGGAAATAATATTAATAAATTAAAAATTTCCACTGCTAGCTGTATTCTTATTCATTGCTTCAGAATGAAGGGATTATGGAAGGAATGGATAGTTTAAAATGAGGCCTGAGAATATTGTTAACAGTGTTGTGTGGTGACAGATGATAGCTACACTTGTGGTGAGCATAGTATAAAAGGTAAACTTATCAAATCACTATGTTGTACACCTGAAACTAATGTAACATATGTGTCAACTATACTCCAATTAAAATTAGACCTGAAAAAAGAAAACAAGGGCACTCTAGGTTACCACAGAACCCCTGATTCTCAAGCTTGATGTTCTTGATGCTTGGAAAATATACGTCACATTATTAACTATATGTTCCTCTGCTAACATTTGTGACTACTCTTTCTATCCAATTCAGAGCTATCATTACCAGGCACAATGCCCTCTTGGTGCCAAGGCAGTCTGCTTACTTGGAATTCTTCAATTAAGCATCTTAATTGGACATACAAGGGCAATGGAATTTAAAATACGAAAGCAATAAACCATTTGGGAATTAAAATCTCAAAATAACATTTTACGTAATTATTATCCATATTTCATTCTGAAAGTTACATTCAGGATGCTATTGCATCAATCTGCACGGTTTACTAAAACACACTTCGGAGATGCCTAAAAGGCTCTTTATCCTTTAAAGTGTCAGTTCAGGGTTTTCCCCTTTCCCCAGATAATTGATGCCAGTCCAATGTCCTTAAAAAGAGCACAGGAAACAATTCCTTTTTTACATGAGGTCATAGGTGAATCTAAATGTCATAAGCTGATTTCCCCATTGATCAATTAAGGCGCTGTACTTGACCCATTTAAAAAAACATATATGCATAACATTAACTTTCCTATATAATTTACATAATAAATACCTTGTAACATTTTAAATTCTATCCACTTTTAGTATTTTACATAGATGACATTGCTGAACAGACTGCTTCAGAGCAAATATTTGTTGAAGTATTTGTCAGGCTAATGTACTTTCATTTTTGAGAAACTCTTGTCCAAACGCTTATGTATCAACATATTATTGCCCAAATGTATTTTTTTACAACTCATTATATTCTACTTTTCTTCAAAATTAATAAAGTCTGAATGCTTAATGTAAGAATTTCTGAGTCATATTTTCTAATATGATTTTTAAAAGTCATACTTTATATAAAGCCCTTCAAATTTTTAGCATTTCTTATTTTATCCTTGATATTCAAAGAAAAGGCAAAATACAAGTGTCGGGGAGGGAGTTTTCCTCAACCTTCTTAGAGTCCCTTGCTGGGTCGGAAAGTTAAACTGACAAAGAAAGTGACAAAAAAAAAAGCAGACAAATGTATTTAATATAAGTTTTATGGGACACGGGAGCCTTCATAAGGAAATGAAGACCCAGAGAAACAAACATTAGTATTTTTATGCCAGGTTTGATGAAAAGTGGACAGTCAGGGAGAAATATGATAGATCAAGAAGTCTGAAGTGGAGAAACATTAGCAAGGAAAGTTAATTGGGATTCTCCTCAGCATCTTGTCTTCATTAGGATGCTCCTTTCCTCCTGGAATAAGGAAGGCATGTCTCACGTGAGGGTTTTCTACCCTATTTCAGAGAGAAGGTGGGAGAAAGGTCCTAGGGTGACCATCCTGCTTCTGCTTATTTTCCCAGCTCCTTCGGTTCAAAATATTCAGCATGCTAAGTTGACATATTTGGGGGGAGAATATCCTGATCCCCATCACAAATCACAACTCAGATTGTAACTGCAGACAATTCATTTCATACAGAGCATAATTCTAAAGTCAACTAGAATTTTCGAAGCAGTTATGTACACAGGTGTGGACTAGATTGACCATATGATTTATTTTCTAATCCAGACTATTTTAGTGTGAAAATGGGTGCTAATAATAGTTACACAGCTAGAGAGCTGTAAACCAGGAAGGAAATAATGGTCACTCTGGGACGAGCGAGTGGTTGATTGTGAAGCAAGATATTTGTTTGGTATGTGCAAAAACATTTCAAGTAGAATCAGCTTTTCAAGGGGAACTTATGAATTGAGAAAACTAAAAAGAGACAAATTATTGTGTTTTTTTCTCAGCTTTTAGTATTTATGAAAGGGACATAAAATCAGAACCTGGCGTTAAATGATAAAGGCAATGATAGCATCTCTCATCAGTTCGTAATACATCCCCATTTTCAAACTATTTAGGGTAGGAAGGAAATCTTCTTCCAGTTGTTTCATTCTTTTATTTTCTGCAATTTTACAGGTGCACTAAGGGATACATCAAATCATCATCAACATTTTGGCCGCATAATGTAACCACTAACTGTTCATTTCTCACACATGTAGAGATAAGAGATGATTTTGTTGGAAATCATAATTGTTGCAATATAAATAAATCAATAATTACTTTAAACTTTAAACCATTATTTTCTTGAAAAGAAAATGAGCCACTCTTAGTAGAAATGTATCTTTGTGTCCAAAACATATAACTAAAGTTTGTAATAACTTACCTTATCTTTTTAGGATAAATAGAACACATAAAACAGTGCCCAGAACACTGTAAATAAAAAATTTGCTTTAAAAATCATACTAAAAAAATGCTTTAAACACCAAATACAATCGGTAAACACTGAATTTCCTAGAACTCAAGTATATTTGTCAAAAGCCACTGTTTCTATCTATCCATGAGCATCTAAATAATAAAGTGGAATATTTAAATTAAAATATTTTAGACTAATCAGAGGTTCTTAGCGTTTTCTTGGGAAAGGAATTCACTAAAATCTTGCCAGGTTATCTAGAAAACAAGCATATCATGTATTAATGCACAAAACCTATTGAAATAACTGGCGTGAACTGATGCGGTGGTATAACCTGGCTACTCACCTCACCTGGCTTGGCAGCAGTAAGGCTGTGCCATGCAGCGCAGGAGACATTTCGTCCAACACATGCTTTAGCCACAATCTGATTCCTGTTCCCGGCAGTCTGTTAAATTAAAATGTAAACTAGTCATTTCTATTACAGAGAACAGAGATAAAGAGGGGGATCAGGAGTCTCGCACCTCTCAACGTGTCTATTCCATTACTAATGCTGGTAATTTACGGTGGAGAAATGAAAGTACAGTAAAATGAGGTTTTGAAGGATACTGCTTAACTATACTCAAATACAATAAATGTAACCTTAATCTAGCAGATGAAGTAGTTCTCATAAGCACAGTGTACTGCAGATGTTATACATATTTATGGCTCTGGCCCCATAAATTCATAATGATTTCCTTCTGGGTATTAAAGGCCAAAATATGATTTTTGACAGATTATATATTTTGAAATTCTCTTACTTTGATAGTTAATTTTAAGAGCCGTTATTTCTGCCATTCCTGAAGGAAAATACATCTAATAACCAGTAGGGCATGGTTTTCCCAAAGCATAAAGTTACGCTTGCTTGAAGGAAGTCAGCCAGGCATTACCAACAAAAGTTCGCACTTCTGTTGTAGCTGAAGTTATTCCCATATGTGGCATTTTCTAACTTTTATGATTATTCTACCTTTTTTCTTTTAAATCAGGGATCACCTTTTTAAGGGCATTTATCTTGTAACATCTATAGAAGAAAATTAGCAGTGCACATGATGTCTTTTCTTTAACGAAGTCTGACCAGTTTTTCTTAAGAAAAATATGATTTTTCTTCGCAACGAGTTTCATATTCTAAGCACCAATGAAATATGCAATGAAAACACAGGTAGTGTATTCTACTACCATGAAAACATAAGAGTAGTTGTGAAAGATAAATCACAGAGGTACTGCAATATTCTATATTTCCTAAATATATTCCCGTCTGACTACTGAAGTGGGTACTTTGGGTGCATCCTGATTATAGTTTAATCACTTGGGTAAATGAGTGCCACTTACAGTAAATCTGATCATACTCTGTTCTGAAGGGTTTCTGCAATCTTTTTATTTGCTGTCAGCTCCTTTTGAAAATAAATTTTCCCACTATAGTTCCTTAACGTCACAATAATGCTTTCCTGGGTTCTTCATGAGAGAAAACATAAGCTAATTCAAATATGAGAATGACAGCTCACAACATAAAACCACAAGTATTTGAAACCTTTTGGCTCATTTTTATGTAGTAACTAATTTTACATGAATCATACTTTTCTTTCCAAATGGCTGAAGAGATGGTCATCAATTATTCTTTTTCTGTCTTTTTCTTACTTTTAATTTTAAAAAATTTCCAACACACAAAAGAAACCAAATATAGAATAAATCTGCATATCCCTACCACATAACATCAACTGTTTTCAATCCATGGCCGATCTTTCTATACCTTCACCTCCCTTGTATCATCCAGTATAATTTGGAAGGAAATCTTGGATATCATACAATTTTATCTTTAAATATTTCATGTATGCACAGACATATATGTATATGCATATGTATTTAATGCTATTATTACTAGTGAAAATGAATCTTCATTATATATATACATGTATATATGTAATTATATGTAATTATATATATGTAATATACATGTATATTACATGTACATGTATATATATAATGAAGATTCATTTTTTTAACTTAGCCACAACATTATAATTACTTTTTAAAAATTTTAAAATTGAGGCACCTGTGTGGCTCAGTCGGTTGAGCCTCTGAATTCAACTCAGGTCATGATCTCCCGGTTCATGAGTTCGAGCCCCGTGTTGGGCTCTGTGCTGACAGCTCCGAGTCTGGAGCCTGCTTCATATTCTGTGTCTCCCTCTCTCTCTGTCCTCTCCCCCACTTGTACTCTGTCTCACTCTCACTCTCTCAAAAATGAACATTAAAAAATTAATAAAAATAAAAAAGATAAAAATAAAAAAACAACAATTTGTTAACATCATCAAATCTCTCGTCAGTGATCAAGTTTCTTCTCGTCTCATTAATGTCTTAATTACAACTTTTTTCTTGCATAATGATCCAAATAAAAATCCCTACATAGTTACTAGTTCGTATAGCTTTAAGTTTTTTTCTTTATAAAATGTATTTAATGCTATTGTTACTAGTGGCTTAAATTTACTAAATCTACTACCTTTTTTAAAACCACTTTACTGAGGTATGAATGACATACAAAAAGATATACATATTCAAAGGATACAACTTAATGAGTTTGTAGATAAGTATACACCTGTGAAACCATCACCACATCAATGTCACGAACCTTATCTATCACTTCCAGAAGTTTCCTCCTGCCCTGTTTATTAATATTTTGTGATAAAAACATTTAACATAAGATCTACTCTCTTAAAAGATCTTTAAGTATACACAACAGCACTGTTAATTATAGGCTCTATGCCACTTATTCATCATGTCACTTATTCATCATGTATGACTGAAACTTTGTACCCTTTGATTAATATTGCTTTGTTTCTCCTCCTCCCCAGCCCTAGAAATCAACAATCTCCTCTCTACTTCTGAGTCTGACTACTTTATATTCCTCACATAAGTAGTGCTCTATAGTACTTATCTTTCTGTGCGTGGCGTATTTCACTTATCGTAATGTTCTCCACATTCACCGACATCACACATGGTAGCATTTCCTGTCATCTTTTATAAAGCTGAATAATATTCCGCTGTGTATATATACATGTATATATACACACATATACATATACATATACATACACCACATTTTCTGTATCCACTCATCTAGTGATGAACATTTAGGTAGTTTCCCCCTCTTGGCTATTGTGAACAATGCTGCAATGAACATGGGAGTACAGATTCTTAAGTCTTTTTTAACCCTTAGACTTCCACTCTTTTATCATGCACTCACTCTCCCCTTGCAGTTTTATTTGTTGATGAAAGTGGATTCCTTGAACTACCCAATTTCCCATAGTCTGGATTCCACTGACAGCACCTCTGTGAGTTCCATAACACTTTTCTCTGTCATATTTCCTGTTAATTGGAAATTGGATCTAAAAGCTTAATAAAATTCAGAGTTAATATTTTTGGCAAGAATACTCCATTAATGCTATTGTGAAGTATTCTTTAATAGTAGAAAGATTCACATTTGACCATGATAGAATTATGATTAAAAGCACAGGGTCTGAAGACTAAATACATGGAAACTAATTCTGGTTTTGCCTTGGTGTAGTGGCAAAAACTTAGGCAAATGAATTAATCAGTATCTCACTTCCTTCACCTGTGAAATGGGACTAACAAATATACCTTACAAGATTTCTGTCGAGACTACATAAATAAATTAAGACAAAGCACCTCAAATAACACTTAGTACATAGTAAGTATTCAATATATTCAAGATATGATTACCAAATAACAGAAATTAATTATCTGAAATTAGTTATACGGAAACCGATTTGACAATAAATTTTGAAAAATGAAATTAATTATAAAGAGGAACATGCAGAAAACTTTCACAATTTTATCCACAGAGCAGCCACATTGACAAGTCTAGCAAAGATGAATTTTCAAAACCTAATATAAAAGCTGAGCTGTGAGTGGGCTAGAAGGCCCAAATATATCAGTGAACTGGTAATGCAAGATTCGGCCTTTTGATGGTAGGTGAGTGATTAAACACTCCACAGGTTACTAGTGATTGAAAGAAATTGCTGCTCTCCAGTTCTGCTAAACGTATTGCATCCTTCTATAGACACCACTCTTGGCTCAAACTCAGAAAACAACCACAAACATAATCAATTCACGTTTTATTCTTTCTTACATATAGTTTTACAGCATCAAACTAAGCAAAACAATTCTCTTAGCAAGGCACAAGAAATGGGTTCATCTCTCACTATCCAGAGCAATAGTTTGTGAATAGTTTTAGTCTTTTAGAAATACGGCATAAATGCTTTGCACATTCAATCAGCAGTTTATAGAATTTTTAAGGGAGCAAAATCACTTAATATACACTTTTTTTAAATCACAATCTTGAGAATGGCTATTAACTAAGGATTTAGCAAACATTAAATTATAAAATCCATAAGATTGGAAAATGGTGAAGATTTGAAGTCAGATGAGCAATGGAAAATTTAGGCTGGTATTTAAGGAAACTGCCTATTAGCAAGAACTATTAGATAATGGAATGGTACTTTTCGTAAGCTCCATAAATTTCAAAAGTAAATTGGAAAACATATTGGAAGAAAATGTTCCACCCCACCAGGGGAATAAATGAAATGGTCTTTTCATCTCCTGTTTCTATAAGCTGGTCTGCAAATTAGATGTATAAAATTTACCTACCCAAACTATGAACACGATAAGTCCAATATTAGGTTTAGTCCAAGTTTCACTGGGAAAACTTCCATTTCCAGATCCTCGGCCAAAAGCTGAATAATACCAATATGGAAATTTGGAGCCAAATCAATTGTTAAAGTCAGATTATGAGATTTTAACTGCCATTCTAAAACTACTTATACAGCCTCTCTATGTTATTTCCACTTGCCAGATCAACACCCAAGAGTCATTTTGACATTTAAAAAAAAATCCCAATTACACATCCAACTGCTGATTTACAAAGCAAAAGGCAACCTGTGATTTTGGCTTTAAAACCCAGTTTGCCTTAGGGATAGAAGGATGAAAGAATTTCTAGCCTACTGTTTAAGGGCTAATATTCCCGCATTTTCATATCCCATTTAGGGCAGGCAGATTTTAGCACTTCAGCTTAGGCAGTATCACTTTATAGAAGGTGCTTGAGTGGAGTAGGCAGCACGCGGGAAGGGGATAATAAATGGCAGAGAAGCAGAGGCTGCTGCAGGTAGACTCCTATGCCAAGCGCCGAAGGAAAATGGCTGTGAAAGCGAACACATTTTTTTTTTCCATGAGCGAGGGATGAGAATTTAATAGTAAAACAGTAAATTGAGTTTCTGTCCTTTTACCTCTTACTAGAATTTCTTTGTTGTCCTTTGCATGGGGAAGGTTAACGGCTCAACCTAATTCTTCACTCCGAGGAACTTTACGGGCTGTCATTTGGTTGAGGTCTAATGGGCCTCCTGGGATTTGATAGCTGAACGCCGCGCTCACCGGAGCAAGCTGCTCCACAGAGGGCCTGGAAAAGAATGTTTGAGTTGGAGAGAAGGTGCTGCTGCTCCAACTGCTTTTCCACCTGCAAAAACAGAACCTTTGGGGACGGTAGCACCGCAGTTAACAGGGGATCTCAGGAATGAGAAAGGTGTTAAAGTAGCCAGTTCTTCTGTTTTGCCAAGGATTTTCCGGTCTTGCTGTTTTTGGCAAAATTTTGAAATATCCCACTTCTCTCACCCTGAGCTTTTCCCTTCCCATTTCTCAGGGATGGTTTTGAGGATTGGGATGACTAGTCCAAACAGAAAGACAGAATTTTAAGAGGATGTGGGAGTCACACTTCTGGGCTCCCCCCCACATGCCTCTAAGCAGCACTTGGTTCCTACGCGGAACTGGGGACTCTTGCAGTGGGGATGGGGGGAGAGTGGCCAAGAGCAATACAGGATCAAGTTGCCCGCCATCTCAACCTCCATATTGGAGAGGAACACCCCTAAAACGCTTGCTGATTAAGTCAGATGGAAAATTTCAAAGCTATCAGTTGAAAACGCCACAGAGTCATTCAGAGGATTCTGAAAGTCACGTTCATATTTAACCATGGTGAACTGGGCAAAACGTTCCCGGTGAGAGCACATTAGAGTCTACTTCTTTTCTAAAACTTCAAATGAAAACCTGAATCATCTACATCAGCCTGTTATGATATAGTGACAGTCTTTTGTCCCACATCTAATGTTTCTAAATGTTACTTTTGAGTGCATAGCACACAGAATTTAAATTTTTTTGGGTGCTTAAAAGTTTTATTGTAATAAAAAATATAAAGTATAAAACATGCCGCTTTAACCATCTGTAAACGCCCAAATCCTTGGCATTGATTACATTCACAATGTGTGGCAACCATCACTACTCTATTTACAATCCATTTTCATCCCACCAAACAGAAATTCAGTAAAAGAAAATGTTTTTAAAGAATAGTTTTTGCTGCCATGGATACCATAAGTTATGGTTAATGGAGATTCAGAGTAATATGATTAGTAGTCATGCATGTATTTTCTATAAGAAAATGAATTAGCTTAAAATAATTACTGGAAAAGTGTAAAGTCACTGCCAACTCATCACAATACATAGAGTAGTTGCGATTAATGTCATCTAATTGATCAGACATTTTGTATAATATAAAATTTCAATGATTAATTAGGATTGATGACCTAAAAATCATACTAATTGTTGAAAAAATAGCTCAGACAATAAAAATAAACAAAAGCAGAAAGTTCTGTCAAAGGGTATAAAAAGGTAGAACTACAAAGATGAATTCACAAGGTCAGAAGAATCGAGGCATGATTAAAATCTAGAACTAAAGGCACACCTGGGTAGTGATTGGGTCAGTTAAGCATCTGACTTCAGCTCAGGTCATGATCTTGCAGTTTGTGGGTTTGAGCCCGAGCTCAGGGCCTGGAACCTGCTTCAGAATCTGTGTGTGTGTGTCTCTCTCTCTGTCTCTCCCCAGCTTGTGCTCTCTCTCTTTCTCAAAAGTAAATAAATAAACATTAAATAATTTTTTAAAATAATAAAATAAAATCTAGAACTATAAACTGCTATTTTAGAAAAACATTTCCATGTAAATAATTAGATTAAAAAAATTTTAGACGTGTTTTTGAAGCAGCTTCAGGGAAGGATCTAGGATCAAGCATGGGAGGTTCATATGTAAAGTAATCTCAGCCACTGATCAGAACTTCCGTGTCTTTCAAAAGGTAAAAGGAAAATATGAAATATAGATTTACCAGTTTTAGGTACGGCTTCTCATTTCAGTCCATTCTTTCTCATTGATTAGTAAATCCAATCAGTGGCAATGACAATTTGAGAAGTAAATCCCTCCATCAAATCTTAAATCTTGCGCATTGCACCTTTGAAGTTCACCCTTTCCTTTATCACCACAAATTTCAATGCTATGTAACATAAGTGCATCATTTATTTTAATCCTGTTGAAATGAATGGATGGACTTAAATAACAATGCAAGCCTTTTTCCATAGAGTGCTGTAATTCACTTTGAAGTTATAGCCCTCTTAGGATTAAGATGTATACATTTTGGTTCTTTGACTAGTTGTCCTTTCTTTAGGTACTCTATTAACAAGAATTTAAAGCAAGACTAAGTCACTTCTGTTCTAATTCGAGTCTTAGAGTGTTAAACAAAATTCTACTAGTGTAGCCAACCAAGATGAATAACTATTCTGAAGGAAATCAAACTATCATTTGGTAACTACAGACTATGGTTTTCTACTTAATCACTTGTGTTACAGTGGCTATCGATAGAATCAGTCTTGAAAATATTTTCATTTATTATCACATTGACACTATTAAAATGAAAGAAGTTTGAGATGCTATTGCAGAAGAAATGAATAACTATTTAATTCTTAATTCCTGTTACTTTATGCTTCCTGTATCCTGCAATGAATTCATCCAATACTTCACAAAATTTATGAGATGTTCAAAAGAGATATTATCAAAAGGATATGCATAACAGGAAATATACTAGTTATTTATTTAGAACATGTGGTAAGTAACAATGTAATATAGCTTATAAAAAGATGGTTGTTATTCTAGAAATAGTTATACACAAAGATAGTTATATATAATATTTACAATGTTTACTTATTTTAGATAAAATTGAAATGCTAACAGTTCCCTTTATAAAAACTGTTTAAAAGAAAATGTCTAACAAGGAAATCTTTTTATATACTACCACTTAAGGATAATCGTTCTTAATATTTCCGAACATTTCTTCCCATATTTTTCTTTCATAATGTTATTCATTTTCCTAATTCATAAACCAAGATATGAAAACTTGGATAAACCAACTGACACAAAGTAAAATAATAACAATATAATGCTTAAAACCCACATATTTTGACCATCTAAAGATAACCATTGTAACTAAATTGGTATATGTATGTTCTTTGAGTCCATCTTTCATGTTTAATTTTATATGTTTTTTCCCAATCATTTTTTAACAGTAATAGTTTTGTTTTCCTCTAATTAAAAAAATAACAAAATGCTTAATGCAGAACAGCTGGCAGAGGAAGCAAAAAAATGATGAAATAAATTATCTATAACCTTAACCAAAAGAAATTTACAGATAATTTTATTCATGTGCTATCAATATGCTTTGGATCTATAAATATTTCCATTATCCATAAACAGATACTAGCCTCTTTAATTATGACTCAGAATATCTCAAAGCATATTAGGGTTCACTTAAGGAAGAACATCAAAAATACTTTCCGATACTTCAGGGCAAGTCATGATAATTGGTAATTCTCATTCTTAGCTACCAAGGCCCTCCGATGTCCCAGAGCCCTTTCTGACAAACCATTTCCTTCCCTCCCTTCCCCTTCTACTCATCTCTTAGCAAGTCAGCTCCCTTCTTTCCTTCATTTCCACCTTGCAGATCCCACTCAAGCTACTCTACACTCTTGCAATACTACCTTTTTGTGGCCATTGTTGTTGTTTTGCTGTTGCTGTGTGTGTTAAAGTAATGCAGTGTCTAGTATTTCTAGAGGCTGGAGTCAAAGCTTTCCCTAAGTAGTATGTCCTTTTCTGTAGCTGTTAGATTATATTCCTTAACAAATATGCCAGGCAGGGACTCAGGGAAACAAGAAAGTGACTTAGTCATTAGAATAGACCAGGCAATGACAACAAACGGGAGAAAGGTACCAGATTCCTGGAATCTGACTAAAAGATTAGAAAAGGATTCAAACATCGCTGACCTCTGCAGACAGACTGACTTATAGATTTCAAGCTTTGGCTGGAAACAAGATAGGATTTCTAACCAGGCCTGATGTTTATCTGAAAGATGGCTAAATATCCCCAGCAATAAAAATGGAATATATTGGAATATGAAACCAGGCAAGGCATTACTCTGACTTAAGCAGTGGAATAATGTAATAATTAGGGATGGATCCAGATTTTGTGAGACCCGAAGTCTGTATAATTTGTGGGGCTCTCTAGGAAGAAGAATATAAAATTACAAATGCAAAATCAGGTTTGAAAGTGATCACTGCTTTAGAATAAGATAAGAATACCAACAAATATTGAAGACCTGGGAGAGTCATGCATGTTTATACGTTTAGATCTCTTTAGAAAATTAACAGATGCGATTACAGATACATGCTTCCTCATAGCATCCTGCCTCCATTCTCCACTAGAACACTCCTCAACTTCCAGCACTCACAGGGGCCTGTTCAAGTGAAGGGCACTGAAGCTGAAACTTTGTTAGCTTCATGGCAAATCTGCTTCTGGTTTTAATTGTAAAACTTCAGGCAATAGGAGCCAGATGGTGAGATCACTTTAACAGGCAAGCAGTCCTTCCTAATTTCCTTGAAAGTGCACCAAACAGAATTCTCCCTGAGTGCTATAAAGGTATAAACAAAGTACAATGCTATGGAAGTGCAATGGTTCAGCAGAGGAGGGAACCTAAATGAAATCTAAGGGACAGGTGTGAGGGGTTTGAGAGGGTTCCCAGAGCTGGGCCCTGAACAGTGCCTTAGCTTTCAGCAGAGAGGCAGAGAGCATTCAAGATGGGAACAAAAACAAGTACAAGAGAACGGGGCAGCACAAGGACAAAAGGAGAATTTCAGGTGGAGTTTGACCTATGATATATTGGGATTTGGAGTGAGAAAATGGGCGTAACCATAGACCGCCTTAGAATTTCGGAGTTTCTGGAGCACTGGGTTAAGGAATGCGCATTGGATTCGGATGGCAATGAGAACAACGCAGAATAAAAACAAGGTTGGTTTGTTGTAGGAAAACAAGAAATCTTTAATGAAATGCTTAGGTCACCAAGCTAATTATTAACTGAACAATCAGAAAACTAGAAGAGAGTTTTATTATTGTAACACCTTAGATCACAATTAAGAACAGTTTATATGTGTGAGGGTGGAGATGGGAGTATAGGCTAAAGGAGAGAAAACTCAACAGGTTTCTCCCCGTAGAGAGAAGTACTCTAAAGTCACAGCGCATGTAAGCTGAAGACACTCACCAATGCTGAATCAAATGTGTTAACAGAAGAGGTCTATTCAGAGTAGTTAAGAAGGTAAGTCCTACTGTGACACGTTCTGAGTTGGAATCTTTCTCCGTTACTTGGTATGATTTTAGGCATGCTGCTCAGTTGTGTGCCTCAGTTTTGGCATCAATAAAATGGAATTGGTAATATCTGCCCCTGTTGCCGTGTTGAGGACCCACAACTGGTAAATTAAGAAAGCACTCAGCAGTGCCTGGCTTGGTTAAGGTGGACCATACTGTTAGCTGTAGTTCTCAGTATTCCTATGTCTGGTTCTAGTGTCACATAGAAGACTGAGACAACTCCTTTTTCAACTAGCTGCCCTTCCTAAAGTTCCCAGGGAACTTTCAACTTATCTCAATCCTGGCCCTAGCACAAAGTACTGACATTTCCTGCTTATAGATCTAGATTCTCCACAGTAATGTCCTTGGAGGCAGGGACCATATTGTTCACTTGTAGCAGCACAGCAGTTAACACAATAAAGGCCCACATACTTAGTTAAGAGTAAGAGTGATGGTTATCTCTGCAGAGATGAATATTGAAAAGAAAGGGACTGAAAGAAAGCTTCTGGCACTATAGAAATCTGTATCTTGACCTGAATGATGGTTACATGAGTATGTAATATGTGTAAACATTTGTTAAGCTGAACTCTTAAAACTCTTGTACTTTCTCTGCTTCCATGGAAATATTTTATTCCTCAACTTTTAAAAGTGAAAAAGATGCAAATGCAAAGTATGCAAAACTCATCTTTGTTATTAGAAGTCAGGATTCTACTTACCATCATCGTGAGCTTGTGACTAGGAGAGAACAGGAATGGGCATTGGCGAAGCTGGAAATTTTCCTTACCTGACAAGTAAAAAGAGCGAGAATAAGTGAATAACAAATACACACACACACACACACACACACACACACACACACGACATAAGGCCTCCCTACTTGGATGAGAAGAAGTCAGTTTCTTCAAACCGTGTTCCCTAGTCCCACATCAGAACCAGCTAAAATGAAATTACAAATCTCACTTTCCCTCTCTACTATCTGACCCACCTGCGTAGATGAGTGTACAAGACACTCCGGTGTTACATGTACTCGGTAAGAGCACATTTATTAGCGATTTTTGCACAACGGGGAATGGTAACTCTTCTCTGAACTCGAGTCTTTCAGATGCTGCTTTTAACACATGGGGTTTAGGAAAAATTAGCTAGAAATAATTTTGGTGTCAAGTGTTTTTTCAATTATTTTCTTTCACAGATCTTCTTATAGTCACAAAAACCTTTACATAGTCTTCTTGCTTCGGATGAACGATTGTTTAAAACAAGACTTAAATAGAAATGTAATTCAGTCGCTTCTACTAAAGATGTTCTTAAAACATTCCTAGGGCTTAACAAAATAGTTTCACAGACTTTGCCCAATTTCCCTGTAGAGCATTTATGCATGATTTGGACTCTATTTGGTGCACCTATGCTAACAGCAGGAATTCTTAATATAGGCGTACATTTAGCAGCCGCATTGTGAACGGCATGAATAAAGGAATAAACATGACCTCAAATCAAGAGATCAGCACAATACCCCTAGCACCGAAAGGCAAGGAGGAAGCCTTTGGCTCTGGTTTCCATGAACGGAATTCGGCAAGATTTCAGTTAATTAATTGCAGCCAAGTCTGGGCCAAGAGCAAACCCAGGGGATCAAAAGGTACCAGACTACAAGGAGAAGCAAAAACTTGGGACTCAATCCACCGTACACTACCCCACATCATTTCAATGAGCAGCCTAAGCTCAGTGCTTTTAAATAATATTTCTCACAAACATTTTTATATCATTATAGACTTCAACATGCCAAAAATATATTGTTTAACTAAAAACCTTATTATTTTCTTCTAATTCTCTTTTCCATGTATGATTTATTTTCCAAACACAGATTTTAACAACTTAGAAAGTATGTTTGGAGGAAGACTCAAGCACAGCTTTTTCCTCTTTCCTAAAAGGCAAACTCTAGAAATACATCAGTCACTGGAGTCAATCCATGACTTTCAAATTGCCAAAGGTACTTGATAAACTTTAATCACTGTGACAACTGTAAAGGTTACTGAGCAGCTCCAACATAAGTCAATTACAATTGTGTTACACAAACATAAAAGTGTGTGTGTGAGTGTGTGTGTGTCCTTGACAGTTAAATCTTCCGGTATATCATCATTAAGTTCACCTACATATAAAAACAACAACAGCAAAAATAGTAACAACATCAACAAAAAAACAACAAGATGGACATTTATTCTCATTCAATAGTAGATTTAGGCAGTCCACCCCAATGTTCACAGCAGCACTCTCAACAATAGCCAAATCATGGAAAGAGACCAAGTGTCCATCAACTGATGAGTGGATAAAGAAGATGTGGTACATATATACAATGGAATACTACACAGCAATGAGAAAGAATGAAATCTGGCCATGTGTGGCAACATGGATGGAACTGGAGGGTATTATGCTGAGTGAAATAAGTCAGGCAGAGAAGGACAGATTCCATATGTTTCACGCATAGGTGGGCTTTGTGAGACTTAACAGAAAACCAGGGGGGAGGGGAAGAGGAGGAGAAAAAAAAGCCACAGAGAGGGAGGAAGACATAACATAAGAGACTCTCAAAGACTAAGAACAAAGGGAGGAGAGTGGGTGATGGGCACAGAGGAAGGCGCTTGTTGGGATGAGTACTGGGTGTTGTATGGAAACCAATTTGACAATAAATTATTAAAAAAGAAAAAAGAAAAAAGAAAAAAAAAAAGAAATCTGAAAAGTGAAAAAATAAATAAATAAATAAATAAAGATTTTGGCAGTCCAGAGCTGTTCTGCAGCTTCCGGATACTCTGTCATCTTTAGTGTGCCGCCTCATTTCATGATATGGCTGCTTGTTCTCTGGTCATTGTGTCCACATCCCAGGAATAAAGGAAGAGATCAAGAATGGA
Organism: Paguma larvata; assembly: GCA_030068075.1. Classification (NCBI taxonomy): domain Eukaryota; kingdom Metazoa; phylum Chordata; class Mammalia; order Carnivora; family Viverridae; genus Paguma; species Paguma larvata. The sequence continues at coordinate 71,230,953 of CM057826.1, forward strand.
AACCTCACTCCTTTTGAGGATATTTCATGAAAACTGCAAACAACACTTAATTTTCATTGTTCAAAATCTATTCATAAGACCACAACTATTTCAAGGGGAAATCTAGTTTTTGAGTGGGCAGCAAGGTAGTCAGCTAAAATTTGGCATTCTTATTAATAAGAAGAGTAGAAGAATTGACATTTGGAATAGACAGAATTTTTCCTCTCACTTTAAAAAATATTTACAACAGACTACTGGCTTCCTAGGGGAAAAAAAAAAACCCTACTAGATGATTCAGTCTAATTAAAATGAAAACAGGTCTATTATTTACTATAATGTAAACCAAAGATAATTAAACTTTCAATTTTAAACTATTTCACTAACGTTCATAAATATAAGTAAAAAAATATTTCTATATATCAGAGAACATCCAAAACTTTAAAAAGCTGTATAGTTATATTTCATTGACTGGGGGAAGGAGAGGGGGCTGATTAATTTCTTTTAAAAAGAGAAAAGTTAACTTAGAAATAATTCCATCCCACTCCTAAATCAGAATTAATGCTCTCAGTTGGGAGTTACGCTGTCATATTTGAGAACCACTGATTTGAACATACTATTTCTGGAAATGATTTCTCTTAGTAATTACTAACAGTTTATGAAAAGATCTGCAATTTTATTTTTCCAAGTGTTCAAGTAATCTTAACTCATCAAAATGCTAAAATCTTTTATATCAGAGTTGTCTAAGACTTATTCATGTAAACAGCCTGTCTGTTCCCTGACAGTTGGAACCTTTTAGTGCAGATCTGTAGCCTCAGCCCCACCCCAAGTGCTGGGACTCATCTGGTCTCTGAGCAGGAATCCATAGCTCATGGTCCAACCTGCAGCTCCACTCTAACTTAGCAACCAGGTTTTCAGAACAGAGCCTCTGCCCTCTGCCTGATGCCACGCTTTCCTTGTAGCAGGTTCTTAAAAACACATTCCACAGCATACTGGACAGTCCTTGTCAAAAACCTATGAATGAACCCTCCATTAATAGGAATCCATACCTCCTCATTTAGCTCTTCATACTGTTTTTGAACACCTGTTCATGGATTTAGTGAACCAACACTGAAGTTGACTGCAGTTTGGGCCTGTTGCCAGGTATTTGTAATAAAAAATCAAAAGTACAGTCGCCTGCCCCTGGTGGGAGAGACAGCTGAAATTGTGAAAATGATATTCCTTATACACAGTCAGATTTGGTCTCCTAGGAATTTTCATCCATTGTTCTTAAGTCTGAACTCTGTAGTCACATGGAATAGATTCTCATTCAGATTTCCACAAATCCACCCTTCAATGTGGAATATTTCAAATAGGATTCCATTCCTGTCAATATCCCCAAACTTCACTGTAACTCCCACATCCTACAAGTAACCTCCTCAAAATCATGCACACACTCTCTTCTTTCTCTTCCCCAAGATCTTAAAACTCTGTTACTGTAATTCTTAAGTAAAATGAATTTGTTTCTTCACTTTCTCGAGGGCAAATCCCAATTTGAAAATATCCTTCTCAGAATATAGCATTTAGAGGGACACCTGGGTGGCTCAGTGGGTTAAGCGTTCATCTTCAACCCAGGTCATGATCTCACGGTTCTTGAGTTCGAGCCCCATGTCAGGCTTTGTGCTGACAGCTTAGAGCCTGGAGACTACATCAGATTCTGTGTCTCCTTCTCCCTCTATTCCCTCCCCGCAGTCTGTCTCCCTCTCTGTCTCAATAATAAATAAACATTAAGGTAATTAAAAAACAAGAATATAACATTTAGAAATTAATACAAGAAAATGCCTTAGTATGCTTAACTCTACTTAACAGAACTTAATTATTTCATTTAATATAGCATGTCACAATTCTTGCCCTCATCCAGCAAAAAAAAAAAAAAAAAAAAAAGCTGAAAATGAGTTTAAGGACATTATCAGATCACTTTTGAACTGAACTAATAGATGATCTTAAGTTCTAGAAGTTGGTGCCTTCCTTTAGTTGGTGCCCTTGGAGGCAGTCTGGCATAATAGTTTACACTTGTGTCGGAACCAGGTCCACATACCATTCCCCACTTGCTCACTCCATGAACTTGAGAAAATTACTTTAAGATTCTAAACCTCCATTGTTGTAAAATCATGAAAATAAGGGTCCTTACTCGTAAAGTTTTTGAAGGTGATATCGGCCAATACATATAAAGCACACTGACTGGTACGGAGTAAAGACTTGACATATGTAAACGACCAGAATCAATCGTTATTTTTTTTTAAGTTATGAGTGATTCACATATAACTCAGGAATCATTCATCAAACACAGACTTTAAATAACCTAGTATAGATAGCCCTGTCATTCAATTCAAGAACCCTTCACTAATCACCCTATGTATGTTATGTTTTATGCTAGGTGCTGGTGATCTCAAAATGAATTAAGCTGTCTTAAACCTCAATGTTTAATGAAAAACCAGAGATGTCTAGAAACAGTTATTCTACAATAGCACCGATAGAGCTCCTAGGGCAATACTCCTGCCATCTCATTGCATCTTATTCCATTCTAGAATTTAATGCTTTCCCAGCATGCAGTGAGAATTCAGTAACTGTTGGTTGATGTTCCATACTCACATATTTCAGAAAAGGAAGCATGCTGGCCTTGCTCACATACTACTTTGGTCAGGAGCTTTATAAATTAAGTTCTTTTCATCTTGGAGTAGATTTACATACACTACTATTTCCTAATTCTTGGGACTTAAGGGATGGTGAAAAGGCACCACTACCATCTCCCAGAAGAAACTTCTGGAAAGTTGATGACATGAGGTTCCATATGTATTTACATAATATTTTACAAACTTTGTAAAGTATCTAGAGATGAAAAAATGATTTGAAAGATACACCCCAAAATATTAGAAAAACTCTGTAAGAGTGAGATCATGAGAAATTTTGTTACAATCCTTATACTTCTAAATTTTTAAATACTTATCAATAAGTGTGCATATTAAAAGAGATACATGAAAAACTTTAGGAGGAGAAAGGAAACAGGTGAGTGATGGGAGTGCAGGAATACAGATGATGAGAGACTAAGAAGCAGTATAGGGATTCTAGGCATATAAAGGTTATAAGCTAAAGAATAAAAGCAACAGTAGAAAGGATTAGAATGATAACACAAATACAGCTTTACTGCTCTGATAGTATCTAGTTCTTTTTACATTTTGGGCAGGCCATATCTTCAGTTTTGTTACTGAGGAGGTCCATTGGCCGATGGAATGACTGAAGCATAATGATTTTGCCTATCTCCCCGAAATGTAGGTAAAAACATGAGAATGAATCTTATTGCAACTTTTAAACATGTGTGAATTGTTCTTAAACACACTAGTCTCAATAATGTGTCACAGCAGGGTAGAAACTAATCAATGGACAGTAAATGCACAGCCTTGACTTATTAACTAAGTAATGCATTTTCTAAATACAAGACTTTTGCTTTTAAATATAAGCTTCAGGATAGGGGCACCTGGTTGGCTCAGTTAGGTAAGCAACTGCCTCATTTTGGCTAAGGTAGTGATCTCACTGTTCCTAAGTTTGAGCTCGGCGTTGACTTCTCTCTCTCTCTCTCTCCCTGCTCATACTCTTTCTCTCTCTCAAAAAAAAAAAAAAATTATAAACAAAAAAATCAGGATAAATATCTGTGAAATTAATGAACCAAATTAATCTCCTTATATTGCTGTTGTTAACTTTAAATATTTCTTTCAAACAACTCTGGATAGGCAGGCAGGTAGGTAGGTAGGTAGATAGACAGATAGATCCTGGCAACACTATAACACTTTAATTAAAAGAACCATTTGATTTCCCCTGATGGACGCAATCTCTCTTCCTCTGAATTCCCTAAATATCAAATGAATATCTTTTTATTTTAATTTTTTAACGTTTATTTATTTTTGAGACATAGAGACAGAGTGTGAGCAGGAGAAGGGCAGAGAGACAGGGAGACACAGAATCCGAAGCAGGCTCCAGGCTCTGAGCTGTCAGCACAGAGCCCGACGCGGGGCTCGAACTCACAGACCGCAAGATCATGACCTGAGCCGAAGTTGGCCGCTTAACCAACTGAGCCACCCAGGCGCCCCTCAAATGAATATCTTAATCATATAACTTCCAAATTCTCTTTTGTAGTATGGATATTTACTTAGACATTTTATTATACTTCCCCAACTATTAGTTCTGTAAGCTTATTATTTGTGTCCTACTCATTTTATATCCTTTAAGAGCAATTTTAAATTATTTTTAAGACTGGAATTATATAAATATAATAAATAAAAGCGTTCCCCAACGTTCTGACAACATTTTGTGGACTGAATCAACATTTATTACTTTAATAAACTAAAAAACTTACGCATATTTTAAAATGATTGTGGACACTTGGACAATCCAAGTGGATTTCAAAATTACTTCTCATATGAGTGACTGTAAATCTATTGTTTGTTCTCAATCTTTGTTTATGAATTCTGTGCTTTGTTTTCCTGTAGAGTTGGTTTCTGTCACCATCCCTCTGTACATTCAGGATGGAGTGGGGAGCCTTCGTGGACAGAGTCTCCACGTTTTGAACATTCGCCACCCTGCTGATAAGTTCTATAGTGAAGCGTTTTCCTTCTTAGATTTTGTTGAGTTTTAGTTTTCTTTTTAATAATGGTATAGTCAATCCATCAGAATAATGTTACGCCAAATCTGATTTCATCTATATTTTCCCTTCCTAAAGTAGAAAACTCTCACGTTGCTTAGCGAACTGCTAAACGCTTTATATTGACAGACTACCGCTGTTCAGCAATCTATATTTGCAGCCTGCCAAAACGAAAGCCGTAGTTGGATCTTCTTTGTTGTTCACAGTATTTTAAATTACAAATGATGTTGATTTTAATCATCTTTGCTCTATTCACTCACAAAGCTCGATGCTGCACAAATCAGCTCTCAGATTCCGTAAAAAATACTTTTTATTGGGTTTAGCACTTGCATAGCACTTTACACCTTCAAAATACTTTGTAAACATTAACTAGTCAATCCTTACCAAGAAAGAAAAAAGAGAAATATCTTGATGTACTGAGAGGTGTGTGTAAAACAGGTCTTACGAAAAGAGATGTCCTATAGATTAAATGTGAAGGGAAGACATTTAGTTAGCTGTTTATATTCGACCAATAGACTATATTTCAGGAAGTAATTGTCAGTTCTTCACTTTCCATTGTGAAAGACTGCATAATTTGTGAACAGAATGCGAATAGAGCACATAATTTCAATATTAGTGATCACATGAATTACAGAAGTATCAATATTATTAATGACCACTAGAATTTCCTGCCACATGAGGAAGTCTTAACATACTGAATGGTACTTTGCACACTATATAAAGCAAATGTTTTGTGCTAAGTCAGTAAGACTCAACTAGTCTCAGAGAAATGACATGTGTAAGTTACTGCTTCTCCTGCCTGCCTGCCTGTCCTATAAGTTGCAGCAACTTCACTTGGTACAGATGCGGATAAGATTAACTTGGTCCAAAAATAAATGAGTCCCCAAGTTCACATTAAATCTATGAAATTATAGAGCACAGCAGGAGCCAAACTAACGTATTATTTAAAAAGTACACTATAAATTTTGTACCTGGTTTTCTAAATAAATTTTGGCTTCTGCTTCCATAGGCTCTACTTTGCTCCCATTATTCTTTTAAGAGTCTCTCATTTTAACCTATGTTTTAAAGGGAAACATTTGTATATTCCTCTTGGAAAAAGATACACTTATGGTAATCATGAAGAAAACTCAGCTAAGAGCCTAAAATGTTATTAATGCTATATGTAGTACTGGATATTAATTATTTTTTGACCATGCCGTAATCAAAGGAAAACATTTGCCACCATTGTTTTTTTCTATAGATGTAGAAACCAAAAACAGAAAGAAAAGGGACATATCAGGAAGAAACTTCAAGGCCAAGAGTGATATATTATTTGATATCCAATCAAGACATGGCCATAGCTCAGAAATTGAAAGTTGTACATGAAGAAATATATGTTATGAAAGGTCTGCACTATTTTTTCAACAAGTAAATAATCAAATGCAATATGCTAGAGTTACAAGTAAAAGTTGTATGCTTAAAAGTTTAGATTTCAATTAGGAAACGGACTGATTTATTGAAATCATATTTCCAAATTCTTTGAAGGTTCTTCATCAAAGACACACAAGTTAGGAACTAAAACTTGAAATAAACTACTAAGCATTCCAATTTAAAAGCTGTAGGTAAAACCAAAATAATCTCAGAATCTTCAAGCTCCCTTCTTTTGCGGAAGAATCATAAGATTTACTTCGGATAAATTGATGGAAATATTATGCACATCCATCAGAGTTTATTGACATATCTAGGACAGTCTTTAAAAATGCAAAGCAAACCTCTTAACCATATGATAATACAACAGATTTTTTTACATTGGATTTTATATTGAATTAAAACTCTCAGAATTATTAACATTTTAATCTTGCTCAGATATCGCTGCCAAACACCAATTTCAGAGGTAGGGTCTTTGATCATTCACACATTCAGGAGACTGATGTTCTCCCTGTAAAAAAGTTGATCTAATATACTTTAATATTGAAGTTCAAGAAAACAACATTGGATTTCTGGAAACTAATGTGTTTCTATGAATTCATTATACGATCTCTAAAGGCAAATATTTTAAACCCCCTTTAAACAATATTTGATGTCCACATCAATTCCCAAGTCACTCTTTTAATCTTTCCTCCAGAAGGTCATTCCTTATCAGATGTTGGCTCTTTAACATGTATTCAAGAAAGAGGTTAAGTAGGTCAGGTAGTAAGTCTGGAAATAAGAAGAAAATAAATGACCACATAGGATGTGGTTCTTGTGTCCCTAAAAAATAAATGGAAAAGATATTCTTCCCCTGGTCTCAAGCGTCTGAAATTTGACAATTTGTGATTTCTGGACTGATATTTAATTAAGTAAATATTCTTGGAAAGAACAATACTTTAAACTGTAAAATTCTAAAGCCACCAGAAAACCTTATTTTTATCTGACAAATTCTGCTAGGGTCAGCCCAGTAGTTATCTAAGCTACAGATAAAAAATGACCACTAACAAAGGCTGTTTACTCAAAGCCCAGCCATGTTTCATATAACTGGATGTAGTTATGACAATTGCTATTTTATAGCTTCCCCATCTACTTTGATGAGAGATTGGCATTGACATAATAAAATGTGAAACAGCAGGAAAATATTATAAGCCAAAGAGGTAGCCTATTTTAACAACTCACTGTCAGGAAAATTTTCCTTGCATCAAACCTAAATCTCTCCATCAACAGCTAAGTATATTTAAGGACATTCTCAGTTGTTCTAGGGGCTGGCTGATTTCCTTTTTCTTTTGGTTAGGACTTTATATTTTCACAGTGCTTTTCAACCACATTTACTAGTTTTTCCTCATGAATATGCCTGAAGTTTAATACTTTTTTTCCACTCTTTTAAGGCAGGAAAGGACATGAGATGCTGGGGGAACTGAAAAAGGTCAATAATCCTGATAATGAAGCACAGAGAGGTTCAGAGGCATGTTCAAGGTTACACAGCAAATTAAAAACCCAGCAGAGGATGGGCTACAGAGCACCTGAGTTTCCAGACTGCTGCTTAACCAACTGATCCATGGGGATTCTTGCTACACAATGAGTTAAGCAAGAGAAAGAAACCTCAACTAGAAAATAAAATGATGAAAAAAAATTGCAGTTTCTTTTTCCACAGATAGATATAAATACCCCATGATGTAATGCTTGCCATCAAGCTTTTAGGTAAATTTACAGACTGAGAAATTTACTCCTATCTGTCTTCATAGTGTCTCACCCATTTATATCAGGACATAAAACATTAGGAAGTAGATTCTTTATCTGATGGCCAAGATGAGCACATTCTGTTGCCTCATCTCAAAGGCCCATAAACATGGAAATTTCCAGAGGAATGTCTGAGGTCCTCTGCTCAACTTCTCTTTCCCAACCTTTTCCTTCCCGATTGGCCCTTATGATGGAACTTGGAAAAAGAGGAAAAATATTAAAGACTTGGAATTTGAGTGTTGAAGATTGGGGCAATGAATTTGGAGATGAAGAGCTCTTGAACCTACACACCTAAACACTAATTTGGAATGGAAGCTTATAGTCAATGGGATGTGAAGCATTGCGAGATAGTAAAACAGCAAAAATCTCAGTTACTCCCACATAAAGATGACTCGATACTTAAGAAATATAGTCTGAGATACTTCAGAAATCCAAAGCTCCCTCAGTCAATAAGCATTCTTTGAATGCCCTTTAATGTGTCAAGATATGAACTAGGTGATGGAAAAAGCCATGAAAAAGTACTATTCAGGAACAATTACTTAATTCTGTCTGGAGTGATAGAATGACACTCCAGTGTCCACAGAGACAGAAGAAATTATATTTCAAGATGAGACTTGAAAGAGGAGTAGGAGTTAGCCAGATTGAAGAGGTCGCGAAGAACTTCAAGGCATGGGAAGCAACACATATAAAGAAACTAAGGCAGGAAAGGACATGAGATGCTGGGGGAACTGAAAAAGGTCAATAATTTGCAGAAGGCAACAAAGAGGTATTAGGGAAACTTTGAGATGTAGGCAGGGACCAGCTCATACTAGGCTTTGCAGGTAAAAGTGAGTATTTTCACCCACTATATTCTTAATGCCACAAGAAGCTGTAATATGTTTTAAGAGGGAAATAATATATTATGATTCCATTTGCATTTTTAGACCACTCGGGTTTCTGCATGTATTTACCTGTTAACCATATTCTTTCTATGTCCACTTGTAGGTGTTTTAGCTCTTATTATACACAAATCCTCGCTCACGAAGAAGATGCGGCTATTGGAAGAGTCAAGTAATTGAAGGATGTCAATTTCCTTGAGTTCCCATAAATTACTATAAATTTAGTCTCCAAATAAATAAGCCAACTGGTACGCTCATGAAACTGAAAATTAGGCTCTCATCAGTTAAGGTGAATGAAAATAAATTAGACATGGAAGTAAGACAGTCTATTTTAAAATGGCTACCCTCATAATAGGAGATTAAAATCTACACAATAAACCAGGGAGGAAATTTAGATATATGAAGTATAATTATTATGCAATTGATAATCAACCCCATTAAAATTCTAAAACTAAAAAGATGCTACCTTAAATAATTTGTCAACAAAATTATACGTTATTTTATACCATTCCTTCTTAGCTATATCACAGTAATCACATATAAGTAGCATTAAATATTTAATCACAAGTAATTAATAAATCCTTCAGGCCAGCACATGGGACAGGTTTTATTGTTTTGTTTTGCCTTTAGTTTTAGTTTCACTTAATTTTTCTACGTTTTAAATTAATACCAAATATGTTAAGCCCAACAACCATGTTGCTAAGGAATCTACTTTAGTCCCAAGGAAAGGAGGCCTTGTTTCTTAACAGGTAAGCCTTTTTTCTGCTAGATCTAATTTAACAACAACAACAACAAATCTATTTATTAATCTCTATTCCATTCAGTGACAGAAGCATAGTTCCAATCACTCTAGGCTTCCTCCTAACTATACCCAGGGTTTTACTAGGTTTAAGGCACTTACATTCTGCCAGAGCTGGCACAGAACCATCTATGCAAAGACTTCCCTGTAAATAGCAGAGGTCTACAAACATCAGACCTTTACAGAAAATTAAACCATCCGTTTTCCCAACTACACAGCCTCTTCAGAAACCTCTCTTCACTCATTTGCTAATATAAGTTGTCCAGAAGCAAATGAGTTCTTTCTGTTTTTTGGAACTGGAGTGCATGAAACTACTTTGCTCCATCTGTTGCTCTCTGACTAGACATACCTCGTAGCCACTGCCTCTCTATGTCCTGATGTTATCTGAGCTTTGTACAGAAAGGGAAGGGGAGGTCACTGATTCCCTCAAATTGTCCTGAAACATTGGTGCTCTATCCAGGCCCACTCCTGGCAAGTACTGGCTCTGAATGCTCCTTCTTTAGGGATCCACCATCTATATATCTACCTATTCACTTAATCTTTTGTGAAACACATTATTTCTCTTCCAGTTATGCTTTTCTTCTCGGAGTATAGGACATAAAAATGAACCATTATTCTTGGCTATTAATTTGAATCAGCAATTTGAATATCAGAAATCAAGAGTTAATGGGCTTTGTTTGCTCACTTTCTGTGGTCTCATCCTTTCTTGAAGGAAAGACACTAAAGGCTTAGCTGTCTGAAAGAAGAAAGTTTCATTAGGACAAAGATATTTAAAAAAATAGATAGCGATTCAAAATTCATATACCATCACATTGTTATTCTCCTCATCATTCCATATAGGTTTTATGCTTCCCTCATTCAGAAACATATAATTTATAACCTATTCAAATTGATTAGTCCTTTTATTGTCTTTATGGTTTCTAGCTTTGGAGTTTTTCATGGGATCAATACTTTTGTTTACAGAAACAGTACGAAGTAGATTGGGGAATAATAAACTACATTAGATAATTAGTCTTTCTTTTAATCCTTATGCATTAAGGAATAAAATGCACAACACACCCAATAAAGGCCATACTAAGTGGATAATGAATGTGCAGGTTTTTATAAATTGCAATCTCTTATATACTATATTATTATCTGAGCTTCTAGAAGGAAGATATCCTGAATCTCAAATCATCTAAAAGGCAATATCATCACCTGAGAGTGATGGAAGAGGAAACATTTACTAGTTTGGACAAAATGAAAAAAAATATATATGTGTTAAAACACTACCTTTTTGTTCCCATCAACAATGACTTCAAAATTATTCTAAATATCTACTTCTCCAATTTAATGTATAAGAAAATGTCCTATTTTTTCCAGTATTCAGCATGTAATAAAGTTATATATTACTTTTCCTTAGTTAGTGTTACTCTCCCAACTGTCTCATAAAATATGTGAGAGTTTATCTTTTGTATTAACATTGTTTATCCATTGTATTCACATTGTTGTCATGTACACCGGTCATGTGAAGTGTCATTCCAGTCGTACTTTTCTAACATTTGGGAGAGTAGAAAGCAGTGACAAGAGAGCTGGAGCCCAGAGCCCTGAGCCAGCTGGAGTTTTCAGCTACATCTCCAGCACTGTATCTGAACGGAGGACTTGACTCATCCTGCCTGCTACTTCAGGCTGGAGCCTTTCTTGATTATACTATATAAAAGTGCAAAGCATGAGAACACACACAGCAGGCCTTTGGTGACAAGTGTATCCCTGCAAATAACAGCAACAACAACAACAACAACAACACAATAGCTTTATAAGTTCAAGGTGTACTTGGTTTTCCAATGGGTATCATTTATCTACCAATCGGTCACTACTACTTAATAAATGCAGGGAAATTGGGATGGTCTTAGCATAAATTCTCTTTCGTAAGACATAACTAGCAAATTCCATCAGGCAACTGTGGTTCTTGAAGTGAAAACAGTCAAATTACATTGAAGTATAAGGAAATAGCAACATATTTTTGATGAGATATGTATCTTCATCAGATTGATAAAAAAGATTAATATTATTATGAATCTAAGCTATATAAAAATCTATCCATATTATGTAAGAATACATTTAAATTTCATCCCAACTCTATTCATTTTTTATGTTACCATATTTTTCATAATTTTTATTTAAAAGAACCAAAAAAATCAACTTTCTCTCCTTCCTCTTCTTCTCCTCCTCCTCCTCCTCCTCCTCCTCCTTCTTCTTCTTCTTCTTCTTCCCTTTCCCCTCCTCCTCCTCCTCTTCCTCCTCCTCCTCCTCCTCCTCCTTCTTCTTCTTCTTTTTCACCTTCCTCTCCTTCTCTCTCCTTCTCCTTCTCCTTCTCCTTCTTCTTCTTTTCTTTTTAGGATCTAAGACATCAAAACCTAACCCAAAGCTGTTATTCTTATAGAAGTACAGTAAACAAACCCATTCTTAGAGCTGCAAGAAGGGATCTGGCTGGGTCTCAAAGATTATTTTAAAGCATGTGAGTGAGGAGAGGGTATTCTGTAAGTGTCAAATATAAAAGAAGATGATTGTGAAAGGTTGTAAGGCATAAACATTTTTTTCAGAAACAGAATTAGTTGGGACAACTTTTAGCTTTGGAAAAAATCATTGCAATATAGAGTTGTGATACAACTTAAACCAGTATTTCTCAAAGTATTTAATATTTAATTTCATTTTTCATCATTAGAAATCAACAGTTCTTTCTAGAGCAAAATTATACTAGCTGACACTACCTTTTCTTCCTCACCTTATGGCATACACCCACATGAGTAAGGTTATTTAAACAAATCCTTACACCAAAATGTGCAAAGTGTTAGCCTGTAATGAAAACGGTGAAAATATATTTTCAAGAGATTTTAAAATTCCAGGCTAGCCTCAATTTATCCAGTAAAATGTCAAAAAGAGAAAAACTTTAAATCTTTCTATTTGTCCATTCTTTCTCACACATACAGAAAAATGAAAAAAGCTACTCTAATCCTAATACATATGCATTGCTCATTTCCTGATGCTGATGGTCAGTCATAACCAGACACCTGGTTACTTAATGTTGCTGTTACTTAATGTGCTACATATCTGGTAAGGCTGCCACATTGTCAGTGAGCTTTAGGACTGACAGTAATTCTCTTCTCAGGTTCAGTCTTATGATGCTTTCCTATAGGAATAGGTTCTATCACAGGAGCAAATTATTCAAATCTAATTTAACAGACTCAATAATTCTCCTCAGTTTTATCTTGGGCATTCTGTATTCCTTTCCCTATACCTAGTGGCTATGTAACAACTCAATTACCAAAGTTCTTCATCCAGAAAGCGCAGTTGATTTCCGGTAATTCTTATTCTGTTTGGTTTCTTTTTTTTTTCTCCTAGTCTAACACATGCCAGTTGGTGTTGACTGAGTTAAAAATCTTGAAATAAGCCTGGTACTGTGTCAGCATGTAGGTTAAGAAATGAAAAAAAATTTAATAAAATACACACTAGAAATGGAAAATAAGATTAGTGGTGACATTTCTTGTCATGAGGGCATTTTTCGTCTGTGCACACAAAATAAAACAAGCTCAATGCAGCTGAAGAAAAGAGGAATGAGAGAGATGATATATATTGAAAGATGAAAAGGTAGAGGGTGAGTGTAAAGAAGCATGTTGAGAGCACAAAGAGTCAGCTGGCAAGAAACAGCAGCTCCAAGAACCCCAGAAGGTAAAATCCCAATTAGCTGATGAACTGCGTTAAAAGCAAGTTTTCAAATGAAAGAGCAAAAGCATGAGCAACTTCAAGGAAGATTAAAAGTACAGTAAGGTGAAGAAAGTATAGAAGCCCTTAGGGATTATTAGGAATTTTAGGGAATTACAATAATGAGAAAATTATAAGGGAAAAGTCCTTATGTATTCTTTCATAAAAGAAAGCCATCAGTCAGAATCTGTCTGCATGGATATTAGAATTAGATACTTGTTCTTCAAGAATAGGGTCTCTTCTGGTCAGGGTCCTTTTTTCTGCCATTTCTCTAAATAATCCTCTTTGATAAAATATGCAAGTCTATATACTTACACCTATACACAAACATAAACAGTTGAGTTCAAAACTCAAAGAGTCTTTGAAACAGACTTAATACTGAAGCTTCATGAAATTTAGTGGTGATCTGAAGCAGTGTAGGAATTAAATTTGTTGATAAATTCTCATAAATTTTATAGGCATTTTAGTTATATCTGCAAATAATTCATCAGTTATCAGCAATTATCTGATTAAAATATCCAATACAAGAAGTAAATTTGGATGAATTAGAAAGACATGTACTTGGAGAGGAAGCATGAGCAAACTCCCATTATCAGTATTGATTAAATGAATCAGACAGTGAGTTTCTACTTAACATTTGACAAGTGCCCACAGACCCTTGAAAAGATTCCCTTTAGGAATCTGAAATATAGGTTAGAGAAATACATATAATTAACATTTTTGGAACTTGTCTATCCTGTTTTATATTCTCATACTCCATAAGGAATCCTGATAGACTTCTTCAGAAAGAGCACTGTACATTTAGATATATACTCATAAAAAATAAAACTAACAACTATTCAGCCTTTACTATGAGAAAGGGGCCTTTAATGTCCATATTATGTGATAGAACGCAGGGCTGGGAACTTACCTCACTCTTCATCGCCTTTATGTTTAGATTTCAACTGATTATGTCAAGTACTTCTATGTATCAACAAGAAAAACAAAAATCTCAATAGAAAAATAGTCAAAACATAAGGATAGACAATTTCCAGGAAAAATATAAATAAAAAATTGAAAAGCTGATCAACACTATCAATAATCAAGGAAATGGAAATTAGGATAATAATGTAATAATTAGTAGAAAATATTTTTAATAGATTGTATTTGGCTTAACACCGGCAGAGACAAATGATCACTTACACATTGTTGATAGAGAAAGGTACAAGATATATCAAACTCAAAAGTGAGAATGATGGTAAGCCATTAATTCTTTTTCTAGGAACATATGTTAGAAATAGGTACTTGTGTACACAGACATATGAAAGAAAATTCACTAGAGCACAGTTTATTAAGAGCAAAAATATGAACAAATTGCTCAGTGAAGAGAGAATTATAAATAAAATTATATCATAGTACTCAGAGTATGGAAAACTCTGAGGTAATTAAAAAGAACAAGATAAATCATAGGAAAATAACTCCAGATATATTTTAAATGAAGGAAAAAATCAAGTAGTAATCCACAGATAAGGAAATTGCATTGTTAGGTCACAGAAGAAAATAGAATTTGCTGCTGAGAGCTTACAAGTAGGCTTGCCTGTTTTAATTCTATATACTTCTGGGTTTTAGAATAATTTATAAAGAGCTTGTGTATTACTCACGGAATTAAAAAGTAATACAAAATTATATTCTTTATGGGTCCTATATTTCTCTCAAGGAGTTATGAGACTCAATTATACATAAAAATTATTTCAATTTTTATACCTATTTTGTATTTATGTTTTAAAAAGTTTTAATAAAATTAAAAATTCTCCAAAATATAATAAACCCATCTATATAGGTAAGAACAGCATATTTAGAATCAAATTTTTTGCACTTACTTTTTATATAAACTTTTATAAAAATCCCTTAAAATATGAACCTCAGTTTTCCCTATACAAAATCATAATTTTCTTGATTGACTTCTCATCTCCATAATCATATCTACCCTAACTCAACTTTTGGAGCTACTGCCAAGTATAAAGGAATTCTATAAAATTCTCTTTGCAAATAACAGCATTTTGTATACTGATTGGGCAGGTGTACATACTTAGTTAAGCTAAGACCATTGGGGAAAAATATATAATAATCAACATTTTGTGTTGTTTTTAATGTAACTTATTATGCAGCTATACTAGAGGTCATAAATAAAACTCAAGATTCAGCTACTTATACGTAATATTTTACCTCTACAAATATTTTCATCAAAAAAGTTATAGATTGAAAAGAAAAGCCATTGTAATAATTTCAGAAGTCAATATTGAAGTTTCACCGCATGTCTATAATTGAAAAAGGTTTTATAAGACTTACAGAAGACCATTCAAATGCTTTTACTCTCAAAACACACAGGGTTGGTTAGTAGCTTGTTGTAATTATTGTACGAATGTTCAGAGACAAGATAATTACAAGAAATAGAAACTGCATTTCTGTGTCATTTTAGAAAAAAATCGATTAAAATCATTCCCAAAACCGAACAAATGCTTCGATTTAAATCTGCTTAGGTTAAAAATAATATGTTAAATAATTAAGATAGATGACAGACAGACATATGATAGATGCATACATACAACCAAAGAAATACATTATAAAGATGGCTGATAATTACATTAAATTAAACAAAACAATAAATCATTTGTTTCTCTAAAATTTACCCAGAATTTTTCTTACGGAAAATAACTTCACTAATAAGCAACTTCATGGCTTGAAAGTTAACATACACAAATAGTTCTGATGCCGGAATATGAAATGTTGACTTTAGAATGTGACGGTTAGCTAATGAAAGAGAAAGAAAAGAGAAAAGGAAGACACAGTAAGAAAATGATTTAGATTGAAGGTTATAGCAGCTGTGCAAATAAAGAAAATGGTGCAATCAACAGTTCACATCCTTCTGATGGATCATTGAAAAAGCTCTATGTAAATAATTTTGACGTTGAAGCTCCTGTAGAAAATAATACAGTAAAAAAATGCAAGCTAGAAGCTATAAAGTATGAAGAATCTTGCAGTCACTTTTCCTCCAGCAGATACAGGCCACTGATCAGCTGATTTATGTATTTAAAAAATAACTCTCAGGATTAATGATTTTTTAAAATGACAAAGAACTGCGACCTTCGGTGGAAAACTTAGTAAAGGTTGTATAGACAATATGTTCTGTTGGATCATGGGTAGTATGCAAATGATGACATGATGGCCCAGAGTTTAGCCTCAATGCTAACTCAAGTCTCCAAATGGGGAAATTTCTCTCACCTCAGATTTTTTAATAAAATAAAGCAACAAAAGTTAATGGCCTGCCAGATGTTCACCACAGGGAGTTTGCTTCACGGAAATTGAAGAAGGAACTTAATTTTGAATTTATGGGAACATTGCCCCGTTTTTCCTTGTTTGTCCCACATTGCTTTTCAGCCTTGTTGACCAATGCCAGAAGCGCCACAATGGGACTCTTTCAGTGCTAGTCATCTCTGCATTAGAACAAGATGTGTTTGACTTTCCCTTTAGTTTTTGCTTTTTTTTTTTTTTTTTTCCTGCCAGGGTACAGCTAGAAGTAGTAGTAACATTATCCTGAAACTGACAATAGTTTTGACAATTTGTGATTAGTTCAACAGAAAGTGAATCAAATGAATCAATGAAAATATCTTAAAGCATAGTTACTTGCACAAGCTATAGCATTTATGAAACAAGGCACTTTATTTTTCAGCTTCTATATTTAGAGCATTGTATGTGTATTCTTCACTGCTCAAGCATGTTTGAAAAAGAGCTGAAATTGAAACATTGTACTTGGGTGGTCTCGAAGAGTATGTAAAGATAATAATGGAGGAATCAACTTTTTCAAAGTAGTCTTAGGTTGGGGCCCTATGTGTGGTTGCCTTTGGAGGAGGTTGAAGCAAGAAGAAGGGGAAGGAATGAAAGAATAAAAGCAATTGGCTATTCCTTCAATTATAGAGCCATAGTTATTAATTATTTAAGGTGCGTGTTTGACATCTATCGATATGTAGAATTCTGCACAAAAACCAGATTCAGTCCCTACTCTTTTCTTCAGTGGCTCCCAACTTTTGAAGTACAAATAGAAATCCCTTAAGAACTTGTTAAAATTGTGGACTCCCTGACCCCACCCAAAGAGAACTTACATTTCAGAAGGTATTTGAGAAGTCAGGAGACTTCTTAAGAAGATCTTAAGAAGATGGTGCATGATCTAATACTTACAAAACGCTGCTTTAGATTCTTACAAGAAAAAAAATAAAAACTATAATTTTACCTAAAAAACTATGGTGGGTGGCTCTTTTTCCTGATATCAACAAAAAATAAACTAAAATTTAAAAAAATGAATATTATAATAAGTATATTATGGCTAGCTCAAAAAGAAAATAGAAAATTAATATTTGTTGAATGTACAAATGAAGGCATAAATGTGCAAACAGATTTACCCAACACATGTTCTCTGGATACTCAAATTTTCTAACCTGGAATAAGAACCCTACTTACAACTGATGAGCTTTCGGAGCGCTGGGCTGGCTCAGTCAGTTGAGTGTCCGGCTCTTAGTTTCAACAGACAGTGCCCAGCCTGCTTGGGATTCTCTCATTCTCACAATGTACAATTTAAAACCAGTTGTTGTGTTGCCTTAAACCAAAGTAAGAAAAACAAACGCATTAGTGGATAGTACATACAAAGTGGCTTACATGCCTCCATTGGAAGCTATTAGTCTAATATGCATTCGCCTTGGTTCATTGGTGGTGAAAGCAACAAAATGCTCAGCATCCCGCACTGAAATAATACGAACAGAATGAAAAATATATAAATTACCTAATTATTACCTTTTAGGGACAGTTTTTCCCAAACTACAATCATTTGTATAATATCTTCATAATTCCGCCATATCCTTGTAAGACATGGATCAGGCATGTATCATGAAAAGGAATATAGGGACACCTGGGTTGGGCTCAGTCAGTGAAGCATCCAACTTAGGCTCAGGTCATGATCTCACAGTTGGTGAGTTCAAGCCCCACATCAGGCTCTGTATTGACAGCTCAGAGCATGGAGCCTGCTTTGAATTCTGTGTTTCCTTCTCTCTTTGCCCCTCCCTGGCTTGAGCTCTCTCTCTCTCTCTCTCTCTCTCTCAAAAATAAAATAAACGTTAAAAAAAAAAAAAGAAAAGGAATGGAGATATTTGCTATAGACACTACTTATTTTATTTCACACTAATTCAAGTTACCTTATGAAATCTCTGGTTTATTTTGCCACCTTTTATTTCTACCCCGAATTTACATAAAAAAATCTCAGATATTAAAGTTAAAAATGTTTGGTTTATTACTACCTAAAATTAACTTATGTCCTGGCAGTGGTTAATTCACTGCATTTTGAGATTCCGTGACCAAACAGTCCCAATCTGGGAAGTACACAGCTCCTCAGATAATCTCATGCTTACCTATGAATGAAGCACCAGGTTTTTCCACGTATACGAAATCCTCAAAATGTTCAAAATACTTTAACTTTAAAGAGTCAAGTATTGACTCTCTCTTCTCAACGGTCTCTGACAAGGAGAGTATGTTAACTGGGGACTTTAAATGACTTGGTTTTCAACAGGCCCTTCCTCTCCCGCACCCCCACATACTTCTAAAATTAAGGAAGTGTTGAAGGAGAAAAACTCGGGCAATCCCTAGCATCACTCTCCATGGTTATGGAGGGAAAAAACTTGAAACGATATGATTCAATTGGTCAAGATAATTCAGACTACAATGAGATGACCATTATTTCTAATTATCAACATAATCATCTCTATTTATATGTTTGCCTGAGGACAGCAGGCCTTAGTGTGATGGGTCATATTTTCTAAGTTGGTTAAGTCTCCTTTGTATATGGTTTCTTTTATTGTGTTAAGTGTTACTTAAGTTATTTTTATTTTATGCCTGGTTTGGGGGCTTAGAAGAAAATAGATCATTGGTAAAGTGTCATTAACTATAAAAGAAGGTGACATATGTTGCTATTTCATATCACAGGGGTCAGAAAGAAAAGATCGTCCTCAACCTTCAAAACTTTCTGAAATGTATCTTTACAATGAAAATATACTTGCATCTATGGGCATTTGAACATTCGAGAAAGTTTAAAACAGAAGCATTTTTGCTTCAAATTTGTTTATACTTAATTTCAAAATAATAAATTAGGTTCATTGAAATAACCAAATAATATATGGCTATTATCAGCACTTTTGCCCATATGGCGAGTAGGAAATGAATGCCTAACTGGCGCATGATCTATTTGAAACTTTTACTTTGTTTTGTATTCACTCAGAATGGGAATTTAAGCTCCTAAGGGATCTACCCCGTCTACTTGTCTTTCCAGAGTAACAACTGTTCTGCTTTGTCCACAGGATACCATGAAATAGAGGTATAAAACTTACACGTTACTTAAATGTTATTAAAACCCAATATAAATAACTTTATCAGGTTAACAAAGTATTTGGTTTTCAGCCAAGATGAAAATAAACAAATAAAATTTGTGATGAAGAATATTTTAATTTTAGGTTTAGATCTGATTTCACATAAACCTATTTCTACTTAATGCATACTGAGATCCATATCCACTCCCAGAACAAGTAGTCCAGAAGCCCAAGGTTTCCTTGGAGGAACGAAGGCAAGAAAATTATTAAATCGCGATGATAATGTAGAGATGCATGGGGTAATGACAGAAAGGGCACAAAGTAGACACGGCAGTTAAGAGGAAAACAACTGTCCAACATATGAGGTGCCCAAGGAAGGTGTTTTAAAATTCACTGTATTAAATATGTGTCTTTTCTTATGATTACCATATAATGCTAATAGCAAGTATAAATCCATACGAGCAACCGATGACGGACCATACTAAGTATTTTACACACAATATTTTACTTCATCCTTGTAACCACACATTGTAGTAATACTCTCATTTACAGACAGTGAAGCTAACATTTACAGAAATTAAGTAAATACCAGAGCCTCCAAGATAGTTAATAATGGAATCAGAACTCAAACTGGATTTGTCTGATTCTAACACTTGGAACTCCTGGCCACTAAGCTCACGTCGCTTGGTGAACAATTCTCCAGAAATCATGGGCAGAGTATAAAGCTGCCTGTTCCAAACCTTATATCCCTTTGAAATTTTGAGCTTTATCGCTTAAATTCCTGTGAATGCTGCCTGTACACAAAAACAATAATAGTAAATGTGTACTTTCATGCTAACGCTTTGAAATCTGTTCCAAAAACTTAGAGTAACATTTTCATACTTTCCATAAAGATAATGACACTTATCCTCTGGTTTTATGTACCACTATGATACCTCTACAGTTTGAGACTATCAGCTAAATGATGTATGAGAATTACGAAAATACATATTATTCAAGAAAATAAAATTTTAAAGAGAAGAAACTTTAAAAAGAGGAAAATTTAGGTGAAATATATTTGAAATCATGAATGAAGTTAGTAAAGTGCCTTACCAATTACGGCATTACCAATCATGTTTTTGTTTTTCTATAGAATAGTAATACATGAATAAAATTTTTAAATAGTACACATACATTTCCACCCAGATTAGTTCCAATACCCTTAAGCAAAAGGGTCTACTGGAATTATTACTTCTCCAGTTTTCTGACCCACTTTAATAAGACTAGGGGATGCTGCAGGTATAAGGAATCTATTTCAACCCCTCTTAATAGGTCGAAAAGTAGAAATACATGTTCTTCAGGATCTTGGTAATTTGTGAACTTGTGAAGCAGTTACACAAGCACCTGGCTGAAACTTGCTAAAAATGCAAAAGAGAATTTAAGTGTGAGATACATTAACTTTCCAGTTAGTAAGGGGTGGTTTGAAAACTTTACAATGAAATGTACATTGCATAACATAAAAATTCTAAGAGAAGCTGCCCTAGCACATTATACCACTTCAGCAGGAATTCTTGAAAAGCCAACGGTGATCTCAGAGAAATGTCACCTATGTGTGTATATGTGTGTTTACGTGTGTGTGTTTAACTAGTGTTCTGGTTTCAGTGAGGTAGATAAGTTTTTTTAAGTTTATTTATTTTGAGAGAGACAGAGAGCAAGCAAGAGCAGGGGAGGGGCAGAGAGGGAGAAAGAGAGAGAATCTCAAGCAAGCGCCACACTGTCAGCAGAGGGCCTGACACAGGGCTCCAACCCATGAAGTGTAAGATCATGACCTGAGTCAAAACCAAGAATCAGACACTTAACCAACTGAACCACCCAGGTGTCCCTATACATAAATTTAAAACAGATTTCTAACTCAATGATCTAGTTTATTTTGGAAGTGGATTTTTACTAGAATTTTTATTTATTAAGCTTAATTTTTAAAAACACATTAAATGAAATTTTTCTGTATTCTCTTGGTCTAGTCAACTATAGTTTTGCCACACACTATACTTCTCAGTAGTGTAATACCTATGACTGGCAATGGATCGCTGTGCAAAAAATAAATGGCAGGATGACACAGCATGCTTAGTAGATGTTGAACACAGATTTGGACCCAAGATTTTTAGAATGTAATCGATTATATGATTCCCAGCATCCAGGAGAAAATAATAAACCACTGACAGTCAGGACATTCTTTCTCTCCCATTCTTGATTTCTCATCCAGTCTCCAAGTGTCTGGAGTCATCACTGACGTCTCCCTACCTCAGGTCACGTATTTAATAATCAAGTCCTGTAGTTCCACTGTCATGGATCTCTCAAATCAATTTCTTCCTTTCTACTCTCATTGCCACCACCATATTTCAGACTTGCATTACCGCAATCTGTTCTGTCACAATATAGGCTTCACGCTAATCAATCCTGAAAATGCCATCAGGTTAATCTTCATAAAACGCAATTCTGGACACGTCACTCACCTGTTCGGATATTTTCAACATCTCCCTAATGCCTAGAGAATAAAAGCTATACATCTTAGCTTAGAATTCAAAGTGTCTCCTGTATTATGATTATTGGTGGATGTTTAGTTTCTTCTTAGGTGGTAGGATTATTTTTTACTTTTGTGCATATAAAGTAACAGGCACAGAAACCTATGCATAGAAGCATGTATTCATGCTTATAGGGTCTATCATGGCTCATATATCTATCTTTCTTAAGCCTAATATTTAATTATCATAGGATTAAGTTCTCTCATTTTCTTCATTTCCTCTGGACTATAATATTCATTATGTCAGAAATTTTCTGTCCATAACAGAATTAAGTATCAGAGACAGTTTCTCAAAAGTAGCTATCACTATTTACTCTATATTGTGGATAAGAGACAAAGAAGAAAAGATACTCCTTTACTTACCTGTGGAGCATAAAGCCCGTGGGATAAGAGATTGACTCTAATATTTAGTCTTCCTCAATCCATCTTTACTTCCTTATCCGACTTCTCAGGAATCTTGTATAAATCTGACAAACATGTTTGCTTATTTCTGAATGGCCTGCCACAGAGAAATTAGGTAAAAGAAAAAAAGGTCAAATGATGTTTTTAAAGGCCATGTTTGTCTGAACTAATTATTTTCTTTCGCTCTGACTTAGACAACACGGCTGCATTAACAGTCCCCTTACCTAGGAGTTGTTTACCAACGCTGCCTCTCTCTGCACGGAGAATGATTACGGTTGAATCTCCACATGGGTAATTTAGATGGGAGCTCACTTATCAGACCACTTCTGTTCAATTCAGAACTAAAAATACTTCTGGGGCCCCATAAATGTTAAATAGCACAAAGAATAATAATAACTTACCTCTTCTTAGTACATGTGTTCTTGAGTACACATACTTAAATTTTTTTCCAATTATCATTGAACAACATTTCAGTTCCCTTTATTCCAGACCGTTATTCAAGCTCTTCTGGAAATGTTTTATTCAGGTTGCACATCTCTCCTCCACAATTTTGATTTAGAATTCAGCTCTCTGATAATGAGTCGAAACTGGGGTCTGAAAGAGAAAAACACCATTTTCTTAAATAATGCTACAGGCATATGTTGCCTTAATCTGGAAAAAAATGAAACTCTAAAATATTTTTCTGAACTGTTAAAATACTCTAGTTTTGAAAACAGAGAAGAGAGGCAAATTATAATACAATTCAACTGCGTTTTTTAAATATCCATGATCATATCTGTGACGTTACAGCATAATGATATCAGTAACAGCAAAAACTGGCCTGAAAGCATTTTAGCGGTGTTCTCCAGGCAAACGTGCAACCTGACTACACATGCACTGTGGGCAGAACTGAAAAATAGAAAAATACCTTCCTTTGTGGTGGTGATGGCTGCTGTTACTGCTGTTGCTGTTGATAATAAAGGAAAAGGCCTGCTCTCAGTAGGACAGATGCGATCAACCCTTTCCCTGGGCTGTAGTATATTCTCCTGTTCATACCTGAGGACAGTTGGGGCAGCCTCTTAAGCACTGTAATGAGATCTGAGCAAAGATGCTTTCACAATAAATCAGCCCTGTTTATCCCCAGTTCAGAGAATTGGGGCAACTCATCGTGATATTTCCCTGTTTTTCACCGTAGAAGAGGCTGTTTCGCTTTGACTCTTTCATAAACCCCAGTCTAACACAGTCTAGTCTACTCGGCCATTTTTGGAAAAAACAGAAATAAAAACAGCGAGTCTGGAGCGTCTGATTCCTCTAAGTTCAGAGAGCTTTGAGGGTCCAGCGGAGGCACCAGGAAGCTCACAGCTGAATGACTGCTGGCTCATGGAGGAGTCAAAGGACACGGTGGGCACAGGAGCAAAGTCAGACGAGTGTCTCGGTGGGGAAATGTACCAACCCTACAATGACTTGCCCAGGAAATAGGGATACATCTGGAGCCACCTTCCTTTTGAATGACCACCATGACAAGAGCTGTTAAGTATTAAACAGGTGTGTGCTGTTCGTGATTGCATTTGGATCTCCCAACTTAGTGGCGTCAGTAGAACTAATGACTGAGACAGACAAAGTGGCATACTTCCTGCAAGGATTCAGATTCTGTGAGAAAGCCAAAATAAAGGGCCGCACACCTGCCACGTTTGAGGAAACATAGTCATAATTCCTAAGATGCTTATCTAAACTTTCTGGTCTTAAACTCTCAAATGGATCAGCTCAAAAAGATTTCAGATATTTGGAAGTTCGAGAAACTCACAAAAACTTCTGCAAGCATATATCAGTTCCAAATCTCTTACTCAGGAGAGCTTCAAAATTACATTTGTTCTTACTCCTGCATTTGCAATCTGATAAGACCACTGACATATATTAATTGCTGCAAAATGAAACAAAACAATGACCAAGAATGAATAAAACATTGATTTAAAAATATCCCTCATTTCAATGCTCAGTATTTGAATTAGTTACATTTAAGAACATATACATACACTCTTATTTGGCAGGTGAAATAAAAACTTGCCAAATATTTTGAAATTTCCCCTTAGAATATTAAGCTGCCTAACGTGAACATGATTTTTTGCCTTCTTTTCCCTTCTATAAGCATATGATTGTATTTGTGCTTTTTCTGACACCTTCTTAGCTCGGTCATTCAAACAAATCATCTGCTCCATTCAAGATGTTTTGCTAGGCATTATACAGTATAAAATTATAAATGAGACATTAGTCCATATCATCTAAAAATGTATTTTATGAATGAAAATTACATGTTTAGAAAACGAAAATATATAAAGAGTTAAATGCCATAACAGAGATAAAAAATGAAAGGAGGAATGAAAACATTTAAATTACAATTCCTATTTTTTGGGCACCTGAGTGGCTCAGTCGGTCAAGCATCCAACTTCAGTTTATGTCATAATCTCACCATTCGTGGGTTCGAGCCCCATGTGGAGATCTGTGCTGACGGCTCGATCTGTGCTGACGGCTCAGAGCCTGGAGCCCGCTTCGGATTCTCTGTCTCCCTCTGTCTCTGCCCCTCTCCCGGCTCATGCTGTCTTCCTCTCTCTTAATCTCTCTCTCTTTCAAAAATAAATATACATTTTTTTCAAAAATTGAAGATTTTATTAAGATACATCTTGGAGAAATAAAAGAATTTCAACAGAACTAAAAGGTAATGCCTTTTCAGAGAAAAGAGAATATTTTAAATAATATTAAAATGGAGGTAAGAGAATGAAGTTACCTTTGTGGGCAGGTTAGGGGTTCAGATCGCCTGGAACATAAGGGTACATAAAGAGAAAGTAGTTGATTAAAATGCAAAGGACAATGGAAGTAAGATCACAGAATATTTCAGCCATATTAATGAGTATGAAATGTGTTTCCATAAGCTGTGAAGAATTATGAACATGAATTGTTTACTGATTCATTTCATTATTTTAGTTGGCAAGTAACACATAACAATATGACATTAGAAAAAATAATTAATATTACATGATATCTCACCATAGTTATCCTTTTAGTGTACACTTTTAAAATATTTAAAACCATAACACCATACTCAACATCATGCTGTTACCTGCTTTTTACATAATATATGTATATATACTTAATATATAATGAAAGTTCTGAATACCACATTTCTTTTCATGTCTTTCTTTTAAATAACTGCATAAAAGTTTATTTATTGAATGTATCCTAATTTATATAACTATTTCTATATTTGTATACATTTAGATTGCTTTTATACATTATTACAAACAAGTACAACAAAAACAAATACTTATTGAGTACCTTTTATGTGCCAGACACTATTCTAAATAATCTTCATAAAACAGAATAAAATAGGGGTGCCTGGGTAGTTCATTGGTTAATCGTCCAGCTTCAGCTCAGGTCATGATCTCACAGCTCATGAGTTCAAGCCCTGCTTTGGGCTCTGCACTAACAGCTCAGAGCCTAGAGCCTGCTTCGGATTCTGTGTCTCCCTCTCTCTCTGCCTCTCCCCCACTTATTCTCTCTCTCTCTCTCTCTTTCTCTCAAAAATAAAAAAACATTTAAAGTAAAAAAAAAAAAAAAAAACAATAAAATTGACTAATTCCGTATTCCCACGGAAGGTAACACTTTGTATTTACAATAATGTACACGCATCTTGAAACATCAATTCACTTGTATTTTTACAATACATGCTGGATGCAGCTTTCAATGCCAATAGAATTGAATATTTTTAAGAATATCGATGCGTACCACGAGCTGTGTATTAGAGTATATTTCTGCCCATACCTCTGGTAACATACAATATTACCAAGCTTTTTGTTCTTTGTCCAAAAGGATGTAAATTGCATATCACTTTTATAATGTATCTTTTTATGTTGCTAGTGATTTTTGATATGTTCATTTTGTTTTACTGGTTATTCTTTTATGAAGTACCTATTTATGCCTTTAGTATAAAGACTCATTTTTTTCACTTTTATTTCCTCTTTGTGACATTTCACTATAAACTAAGAAGCTTGTTAAGTATATATTTATATACATTTATTAATTATATATTTTTCAAATGTTTCCTTATATATGTATGCCATATATATGAGAGAAAAATATTTTTTAACTTTTTGTGATAAATTTTACTAGAGAGGTTTATGATGATTTTGGCTTTGGGTGTTATGTTTTTAAATTACTTACTAATGTCAATACTTATACAATTTATCTATATTTCCCTCTAGCACTATAAAACATTTTTTACATTTAGGTCATCAATGAATTTATACCGTGTGATCCAAGAGTCAAATTTGTTTTCCTGAGAGGTGAGCCTCGTATCTCCATACCATTAATAACTAATCTATCATTTACCTGAATGATTGTTCACAAATAGTAAATTCTTCTCTATAAAAACATTCTTTCTCTAAGATATAGGGTGTAATTTTTTTGTTTAAATAGCTTATTAAAACCATTTTCCCCTTATACTTTCCCAATACTTTAGTAAATCCTGTCTAGGATTAAAACCGTCACTGCCGATTCCTTAGTAGTATAAGAAAATTCTGAAGCTTCTGAAGCTAACTCCTAATTTATCCATAAAAGCTGATGATTCCAAAATCCACTATTTACTTTTATTATTTCTAAACATCTTCCTTTCTAATAACTATAAATTACTTCATTTTCTAGTATGAATACATGGCCCAAATATTTTAACGAACTCTAACTAGAGAAAAGAGACTGTAGCTGCTTACAGATAATATTTCTATCTGTAGTTTAAAATTCACACTATCTGGGTAAACCCCAGCACCTAACAAGCATCTCCATATACCCCTTAAGAACAGAGATCTAGTACAGTAAGTCATGTTCTCGAAGAAGCCATTAACAGTAGTACCCTCGGATCTCACATTAATGGAAAGTAAAAGAATTCCCAAATGAGGAATGAAACTATTAAAACCAGATTTCAGGAAAATGGAGGCACGAGTCAATGGTTAGCCATTTTCTTTTTTTGTTACATCCAAATGATAAGGTTTTCTTTTTCTCCCCTTCCCATGGTTTAGGTGTAAAGACTTTCAAGTTGTATTTAAAATGTAGCTGATTTAGAGGTGCCTGGGTGGCTCAGTCAGGTAAGCATCCAACTTCGGCTTAGGTCATGATCTCAAGGTTCATGAGTTCAAGCCCCACATCCAGCTTCCTTCTGGCAGCGCGCAGAGTCCCTGCTTGGTATCCTCTGTCCCCCTATCTCTCTGAGCCTCCTTCCCTTCCTCCCTCTCTCTCTCTCTATCAAAAATAAATAAAATAAAAATAAAGCAAATGTAGCTGACTTAGGAAGAGCTCAAATGTCTGTGCTTAGAAGGCTGAATCTAGTTCAGAAGCCGTATTGCTGCAAAGGAACATATCAGAGTTACCTGGGAACTTTT
Organism: Paguma larvata; assembly: GCA_030068075.1. Classification (NCBI taxonomy): domain Eukaryota; kingdom Metazoa; phylum Chordata; class Mammalia; order Carnivora; family Viverridae; genus Paguma; species Paguma larvata. The sequence continues at coordinate 71,258,964 of CM057826.1, forward strand.
CAAACTAAATACACCCCATACACATGCACCTTATGTAAAGGAGAACTTCCTATGCCTCCCATTTGCCATTAAAATAACTACAAAGTAAGCCATTGCTTCTAATGGAAGTGAATCACATTTCTGGGGTGTGCTGAGAGTCACTTCCTTATTGACTAAGAGACTGAGAAACACCTTTTACATTAACTAACAGTTTATCATGCAATCATTTGGTAAGTATTTTTTGAGCAACTACTACCTGCTTAATACCTAGCCTATAGGAATACAATAGCGTGAAAAAATAGGCATAGGATTAAATAAACCGGCAAGTTCAACATGGAGAGACCTAGGATAGGTGTAAAACAGAGCATTATGGGGCTCTGCAGAAAGAATACCGGTCCATTCTTGGCCAGCCAGGGAAAGATGTCAGTGGAATTGCTATGTTAAAACCTAAATGATGGAATAAGATAGGAAAAAGCAGGAGAAGAAAGCCTCTGAAGAGGCAAGAGCCTACGTTAAGGTCCAGAAGTGAGAGATTGCATCATGCTTGAAGACATAAAAAGATACCCAGAATGACCAGAGTGTAGAATTCAAGTTGAAGAAAGGGAGAGGAGATCGAGAGAGGCACAGAGAGAAGTGAGGCTAGAGAAGCAAGTAGGGTGATGATGAAGTGCCCACTAAGCCATGTAAATGTGTTTGAATTCTACCAAAAGAGCTCAGAAGAATGTGAATATTTGAAGCAGAAGAGCAGCCTAATTTTTTTCCTTTGAAAACTCTGCAAAGTGCAAAACATATAAAAGGAGTTTCTTATATGTGTAGGAGACATACAAGTCTAAGTCTATGTCAAGTCTAAGTCATGGAAATAAGTTAATATGCAAAGGTGTTTTGTGTTCACTTCTGAATAAAAGTTCAAATAAGTATTAAACCAGCAGAACTCTCTGGCTAACCATTGATTACTCTGTGAATTATCTAGTTAAAACACAGTGTGTCTTAATTGTTATACTTAATAATTGCACTGTTTATAATTTAAGTTGTTTACCATCTGAGGTTTAAAACTCAGAGAATTGATTAAATTGGGTAACTCCTCTCTTGGATGGAAGCAATAACCTTCAATGGAATGCTAACTACCTCTGAGAATTATGTTTAACTCAGACTTTCTTTGCCATAGGCAGAAGTAATTGATTTTAGGCTGGGTGAACTGGTTCTTAATACATATGCCCACAGGGAGAATGTCATTTTAATAAGATGCTTCTATAAGCCACAGCCTACTTAAAACGGAAGGTTTTCCCTTTGTCTTCATAAGCAGAAACTGAAGGAGTCCTGTTTGCCCTTACGTTCATACGGAACAATTGTGAAGTAATGTAACACTGAGTCGGCCGTCTGCAAAGTATTTCTTTGCCAAATCAGCCATCTATGTTTGCTTTTGTTTTTAGCTGAAGCTTTCCTAGGAAAATACATCTATGTGTAACGTTCTTGAAAACCACTAATTAGTGTACCTAAATCTGCTTGTATTGGCTCTGCTGCAGTTGTTTTCTCGATTTCCCAATCTCTTTTGTCCTGCTACCACCATGCCACAACGGAAATAAAAGTATTCAAATAATTGGAAATTGTGGAGGGGAGATAATAAAATAAACAACTGTATCTCAAGAAATCAAGGCAAAAAATGGAGGGTCTTCAAAAAATATGAAATCACTGATTCATTAAAGCAGTCAAATTTTGATATTGATTCACAGATTTTACCCACTGGAGTATAAACACTAAGGGTTGTTCAGGGCTATTAACTGAGTTGTAGGGAAAACTGGTTACATGTCTATTTCAAGTCATGTTTATACATCATCTGTTACAATTTTTAATTTTGGTAAATGTTCAACAGCTCACATAATAAATTATGTCATATGTTATATAAGACATTAAATTTATTTATACATATATCAATGTTCAAATATTTGTACTTAAGTTATCTATACAATTATGTTAATATTATACAGTCAAATATACTGCCCATTGTTCTTACTATGCAGCATCTAGTTTACAAAACCCCACATATAGCCTACTTTTCGGCATTTATAAAATCAAATATTTATTTTAAAAAGCAATTGCTTTAATCTTTTTAAGTTATGGTTGGTATTATAGTCCTTTAACAATAATTTTCACAAACTTTAATTTATCCCAAACTGCTGGTGGTAACTTGGCTTGTTTTACATAATACCAATGGGCTTTTAAAAGTATTTTATTAGTTATTCATTTATTCTAACGTCATTTGGAATAATAGAGCTAGAACACAAACACCATGGACAGTAAGGTGCTGGGCTACAAGGACTTGACTGCCAACCTCAAGGATAAAACCATCCTGGACATGGAACAGCCTGACTTCATCACAATCTCCAAGCTCCACTGTCTCTGTTCCCTCTTGGAACACATGGAACTGCTCTGAAGCCAGGATCTCACTGTCAGCCATATCTACATCCCTCTACCATCCCCAGAGGTCTGGGCAGAGGGCCAGACCCCTAGAACTATCTCCCAGGCTTCAGCTCCAAGAATCAGTGGGACCTCCCCAACCCAGACCAGCCTGGCCCATTTCCATCATCTTTCTATTCAGATTCCAGCATGTACAAGCAGTCATCCATCCGCAAGCAGAGAGAATCCATGGAAGGCAGCCCTCTGAGCAAGTCTTTCACTGAGGACCTCATCACTGAGTCATCCAAGCTCCCTCCAGCCCTGCCCACAACTCCAATGCCCATCAAGACTGAAACTGATTTCATGCCCTCTGTCACTGGTCATTATGGAGAATGAAAGAAGCAGAAGGCATCACAGAAAGAGGTGGAGGAAGATGATAACTCCTGGGAAGAGATGAAAGCTCTCAGAGATGATCAGAGACAGGAACTCAGTAAGGTAACCTTAAAAAAATTGTTTAATGTTTATTTATATTTAAGAGAGACAGAGAGACAGAATGTGAGTGGGCGAGGGGCAGAGAGAGAAGGAGATACAGACTCCTAAGCAGGCTCCATGCTCTGAGCTGTCAGCACAGAGCCCAACATAGGGCCCGAACCCACAAACCACGAGATCATGACCTGAGCCAAAGTTGCATGCTTAACTGACTGAGCCACCCAGGTGCCCCAGTAAGATGACTTTCTAACTTGAGAAAAATAACCTTGAAGGAAGAGATGAAAAAGCCATTGCCTACATGAGGAAAACCCAGTCCCTATTTGACCAGACACCATTTGAATCCTCACTCCATCCAGGGACTTCTAAGTGTTCTCTCCCTAACTATGGCAAGATCACCCTGAGTCAGCGACAGTTCACAAATCAACCCACAGAGAGTGAGACTGAAAGGCCAAGCCCACAGATCTGTCACTGAAATGCTGGCAGCAATCAATAAGTGGTGAATCAAGTTTCCTGTAGGCGTGGATCAGATGAGGCATGAGAGGTTATCTGTCAGGTGAGGACGTAACAAAAAGTCATCTCTCTTCTGATTGCCCCCACCATGACTCTCCATGGCTGATACTCACCCATGCTGCTTCAAGGCTCTGGAGCTGGATTCAGTGACCCCAAGGCATCCTCATCCCATTATGAACAGGGGAGTGATCCTATCTTTTAGGGGAGCAGGGAGGTGGGGGCAAAGGAGGATTTGGCTCCATTGCCCAAGTGAAGGGGTAGCCAAGACCTTTGCAGCCCTTAGAGTTGTGAGACATGGACTTTCATCCCCATAATAACAAGTAGGGGTATTCTTTCTCATCCCTGGTATTCACTGCACGAGGTAAACCCAGTCTGGACTCCAGCAGACACAAAGTTGATGTTTGTGCCCTCCCTCTGCCCACACCCCTATAATAAATTTCCCAGAAGAGACAGAGAAAAAATAAACATGGTGCTTCATGGTAAGGCCTCTCAGGTGTGTTGACCAACAGGTGGGTAGAACCCTTGGCCCTGGTAGGAGGAGGGTGAGTGTGGGAAGCAACCAGGCAGATAAGTGCCCAAGTACTTCTCACCTTACCTTTCACAGCTTGCCCTGCACCTGGGCCTCCTGCTTCTCTGACTCCAGCTGGAGCAGGCTCCAGCTCAGGGAGATCTCTGGCAGGGAGGTCTCCCTGTGCTCTAGTTCACCCTGTCCTTTACCTGCTGCCCCCAAGCATCAAAGCCCCTTGCCCCGGTATTACAACTTTCTCAGAAGCCTTGACTTATGTTGGAGATGTCACCTATACAAAACCTCAGGCCACCACCAGCCTCTAGGCACAGTCAGCTAGAACTCTACATTCTACCACCAGCCCAGGTCCTGGAAAGACCCCAAGCTTTCAGACTCCTTTGGACAGGATCAAGAGAACAGGGTACAAGGACATTTCTCAGTATCTTGGCTACCAGGTCCCACTCATACCCATTCATCCTCTGGCGTACTCTCTAAAGAAGGCAGTTTTGGGGGTCACTTCCCCTTGCTTTCCTCACCTAACTCTCTGCCCTGCCTAAATCACACTATCATTTTTTCTTCTCTACAAATATATACGTGTATATAATTTTACATTATTTCACATATATTATATTCACATATATACACACACACATAGTATTCTATAAATACGCAGACACAGAGAGGGAGAGTAAAACCTTGGTTTGAAAGCATAATTCAATCTGGAAACATGTTTGTAATCCAAAGCACTCATATATCAAAATGAATTTCAAGAACCACTGGCTCAGTTGTGATCATGTGACTTCGGCACTACATACATCTCATTTTGCAAGACATCACTCATTTATCAAGTCAAAAAATATTAGAAATGTTTGCTTGTCTTGTGGAACACTGGCAGAACAAGTTACTTGCATTCCAAGGTTTTATTTATTTATTTTTACCCCCACAAAATATAGGTATATCTGGGTCTGGGTTTTGTTCATGCCCAGACCCTGGTATCCTGTTTCACCATCTGTATGATAATGCTGGGAAGGGGGACTGTGCTTGGAATTAAAGGTTGCAGTGGGTCCCACCCCACCCCCAAAATACCTATATTTACTATGTGAACATTTTATTATTGCCAAAAGTTAAGTAAAAGTAAATCAAAACTCAGTGTATAAAAAGTGGATTTGAAATATGTATGTGTGTGTAGGGGGGTGTAGACAGAGAGAGAGAGAATCCAATTTCAAATGATACTCAGATAAGGAAAAATTATGAAGGTAGCTTTTTATCCTGCCTTCAGACTTGAAATTAAACATCAACTCTTCCTAGGTCTTGCCTGTGCTGGCCTTTGGACTAGAACTACACCATCAGCTCTCCCAGGTCTCTGGCTTACTGAATCACCCTACAGATCTTAGGACTTGCCGGCCTCTGTAATCACGTGGGCCCATTCCTCGCTTCCTTATAATAAATCTTTTGATAGATAGATAGTCATAGAGATATATAGATAGAGATACAGATGAAGATATACAAACTAAAATGTTGGGAAAAATTTTTATTGCACTGATGCCATTACATGCGCGCACACAAACACATTCTGTTTCTCTGCAGTACCCCAAGTAATACACTGTTACATAAGAAGACTGAAGATAACATGTCCATCCTAACACGAGGACCAAGAAATCAGCTCATGTTTCATATGGTATCTAATATCTCCCAGAATGACATGATGACTTTGATAACACCTGCACATATTTATAAAATGCATTCCTGAAAAAAAAAATTATTATGGGGCAGCCAAAAGTTAAGTCCATCTCATTAACTTGTGATTGTATTTATATATTCTCCTCACCAATGACTTGCTTCCATGTGCTTCTAATCGTGCAAGTGCACTTTAATAGAGCTACAGAGTATAGTGTTAAAGAGATGACACATTTACCATTGTGCAGTAACATAAAATCAATGGCAGCTAGTCATAGAGGCTTTTTCAATTTCCATCACACATGGTATGCAGCCCTTGGTTCAGTGGATAATCCAATTGTAAACAGTGACTCACTGTTAACAACTCTAGGAAATAGGATTAGCAATTTCTAATTTCAAAGTAAACCTATTTCATTTTTGTCCTGCAAATAAAAACAATGTGTTCAGAGATTAAGCTTTTCAGCTTTTAGAGCTCCCCAGAAACAAAAATGCTGGAAAGAAACTTTTATGGTACTAATGCCATTAATGGAAACCAATGAATATATGTTCCTAATAGCTTTTTAACAGTTTAGTACTACTACTACTACTACTACTACTACTACTACTACTACTAGATTGAATTTCAATAAGGGGAAATTTAAAATCTGAATGGAAAGAAAATTTCATTGTACCTCTGGAAACTAAAAATCTTAGACACTATACTCACTATAATCAGAAGAAAAACTAAAAGTTCACACATTATTACTAAAGTTTGTTTCCACATCAAAAGTTTTGTTTGACTTGAAATACAGGTAAACTGAATCAATGATCTTGTAATTTCTGTGAATTATTTATGGCACCATTCTAAAACCTACTTTTCCTACTTTTTCTGTGATTTCCTTTAGTAGAATATTGTCTTGATAGAAAACTATACCTCCATAGAGTTACAGACTCTTCTCAGCTCCTAGTCCAAAGAACAGAAGATGCCTTTCTCCTCCTTTTAGAACAAAAAAGTGTCACTCTGTTGGGCCATTAGGTCTCTGTCCATACTACTCATGTCTGGCTTTTTTCAAAATGCCCATGCTTGAACCCTATATACATAGATTTCTCTAATTGGTCCGGGCTGGAAACGGCTAATCTGTGTTTTTTTAAGCTCTCCAGATACAGCCATATTGGGAAACACTGGTCTAGATTAACCGAGGAAGGCTTACTCCAAAACGTAGCCTGAGGCTATGTAACTGGGATTTAGAACCACAATATTTATTGTCCAAGTTTGTAGCAAGAAAACTGTACTGAATCCAAAGGGCAAATAAGATCAATCAAAAGACAGAATAAAGTTAGTGGACAGGAAAGTCAATATTGCAAACTGAAGGAGTTTTGTGGAACAGTTTTTATGACTTGTGACCATTGGCAGAAAGCAGATTCAGGATTTAACTTGAATAAGCCATTCCAGGCTGAAAAACCTAAGAATAAACATCTCCCTATAGCTCTTTCTGTGGGAAACTTGACTACGTGTCCAGACAAGAAATTATATTATCCATACATTGCAAGGTACATTTTTTTCCCATTGAACTCATTAGTCGTCAACAAACTTATTGACTGCTAAGGCCTATCAAAATGCTTTTGAGAGATTATAGTTATAGTGATTCCTGAAGCAAAGAAAGGAAGCCATAAGTGACTGCAGTCCAAATCCACAGAAAACTCAAAGAACATGCATTAAGGAATGCTCCAAAAAGAGGCCGGATGCAAAGAATGGCATAGGAAAGACAGAACAAGACAATACATGTTTTTTTTATATATATATACCCAAGATTGTTTAAATTCTATCTTAAAGGTAGTAAAGAACATTTAAAGATTTCACACATGAGTATGAACAATCAGATCTTAAGAATTAAAAAGCTAAATGAGAGACAGAAACATTAGTTATAAGATTATTGAAATAATACATTTGATATTTAGCTAAACAAAGCTAAGATGACTAAGATAGAATCTGAGTATGAAGCGAACAAAATTCATTGAAGAGGCATTTAGAAATGGACAAGGTTTAGTGAAACAGTAGGAATGAGGAGGGCTGGAAGAATATAAAATGACTCCCAATTTTTAGCTTATGAAATCTAGTGAAACTGAAGTGCCATTTACTAAAGGGGATAAAATGAAACAATTGATTTAGGACAGAGAAATTATGAGTTCAGTCCTACACTGTTGAATTTGAGGTGCCACTGGGCAGTTAAAAGGAGCAATCTTAGAACTGTTGGAGATACGCTATGATACATAAAAGCAAGTTTGTGTTTGAGTCAGGTATTGTGAGTCATCAATTTATGTCTCCTTGTTATAGCCCTGGGTCTTCTCAGAAGCAGGATTCCCAGCTTTGCCTTCCTGGCACAGAGGAGACCACAGAAGCAGTTGATGGTAATACTGAGGTGATGGAAAAGATGGCAAAACCTGCATCTTTGTCACCCAGTACTTTTTTTGAGAAGATAGTGGGCTTCATATGAAGCCATGGAAAACACATAATAGAGGGTACAGTGGAGGATACAGGTCCAAAAGGAACCTAAGAAAGAGGGCTCAGGAACTAAAAAGAAAACAAAGAGGCCAAGAGAGGAAAGAATTTTAATGTGAATATTAAGAAATAGTCAACTATACTATCAAATACTACTCAGAAATTAGTTATATATGAATCATAGAGGTGCCTAGCAGGCTCAGTCAGTTAGGCATTTGACTCTTGATTTCAGTTCAGGTCATGACCTCAAGGTTCAGCAGTTGGAGGCCTATGTTGGTCTCCGCACTGACCCTGTGGAGCCTGCTTGGGATTCTCTCTTTCTCCTTCCCTTTCTGCTGCTCCCCTGCTCTTTAAATAAATAAATAAACAAACAAATACACAAACTTAAAAAACCGAACCATAAATTACTCCACTCAATTTTACAATTAGAGGTTTTGGGCAATATTGGCAAAAGCAGTTCCAGTAATTTTCAGGGATGGGATTCTAAACACAGTAAGCTATATGTGTGTGGCATGAACAAGAGTTGAGAGAGACTCTTTCAATAAACTTGACTGTTAATTGACAGTATTGTATGGTGTGATGCCTAGAAAAAATATACAAGATTGAAACGAGTTCCGGGTTTATTAATTGTTTTAGGTTGGAAAGACGGAGATTTGTTGAAAGGAGTGGTACAGGAGTCTTGCAGTTACAAGATGCAGCCATGATATTTGATAGATTGAAGTCCCTAAGGAAACGGGAATGACGGGATCCAGAGCAAAGTATGAGGGATTTTTTTTTTTTTTTTTTAAACAGAAAGAATGACTGCTTCCTGTGAGAAGAGAAGGAAAAGGCAGAGTGGATACAGTTCGGTTGAGAAACTAGAAAAATCCTCCTATTTTAGTCTGTTTTCTTTATGAATTCTAAGACACTGTCAGCTTCTGTGAGTCAAAGGATAGGAGTAGGGAATCTGAGAAGAGTTATGGCAGTCTAGAATAATAATGCATACAAGAGAGACTGATGAAAAGCTTAAAGGATTTCCAGGAAGATTTAAGTACCCAACTGAAGCTAGAAACTATAAATCTGTTCTCTCCCATCCTTCCACATTATATGATTCCCTTTAGCAGTGGTCGGATGCCTGAACATAGTCAAACAAATAATCCAGGTTGACGACTAGGCTTCAAGTGCAGGTATTGAGAAAGACATGGAAGCAAAGCTGTTGAGGTTATTGGAGAGAGGGAGATAAAAATGAGGTTCATGGTTTCAAGATTAAATGCAGAAGGAAACAAAGCTAGGATAGAGAACTAGAACATTGAAAAATCAAGGATCTAAAAGTTTCTTTGAAGTTAATGTATGGGTAGGGTGAAAAAAAGGAGTTGAGATTTGGAAAAGCATGGTCAGTAAGTAGACTGTTACAGCTTACTATTGCATAATACAGCAATTATTTTATTTTGTACCATTATCTTCCACAACCATCACTGGCACTCAATAAATGTTTGTTGAATTAAACTTACTTTGACATTTATAGAAAAATTTTTTTAAATTGAGAGATAAACCACATTTTACTCTACACTGTAAAATACTTTTCTCACACAGACAGAGCATAAAGTTCTTACATTCAGGCTAGTAAACCACTCAAAAGCAATACCGAGCACTAAGCTTCCAATTTCAACCTAAAACTCAGAGGATCTGATTCAAATACCGTGTTTTGGCCAGTAAGATTTAATTTTAAAACTAGGTGAGTCATCCTGTTCATGAGGTATTTTAAGTAAAGATTGCGCTGCATGAAGAGACACCCTATCTAAAGCCTAAAACTAATACTAAGGAAACATAGCAAATTACTCATAATCTTTGTGGTTGGCTTTTTTTTTTTCCACAGAAAAGTAGATTAGTTACCAGAATTTGACTTTTCTCAGCTGAATAAATCGATCCTAGGGATGCATATGTTGACAATCACTTGTAATATCTATTTTTCTCATTTTTGAGGGAAAAAGTCGTTAGAGAACAATTAATTCAAGTTCTTCATTGCAAAGCATGATGAGCAAGTCCTGAAAAAGGTTAAATGATGTTTCCGAGGTCATACAGAAACTGCACAGTAACAGGACCAAATTCTTCCACTACAGTGAAAATCACTGGAATATTTAAGAAGCTCTCCAGCTTATTTATGTAAGTATGTATATCAAGGAAATTGAGTGAAATGGCCGTGATTTCAATAGAAGGAACTGCTTTCCATCTATCCTTTATAAGAGCACTGTGGGCTAAAACCTTGCTCATGCATTCTCTTTTTTTGTTGCAAATGAGCAATAGAAACATTCAAATAGGTGATAACACACACACAGAGAGAGAGAGAGAGAGAGAGAACTAGAGAGAGAGAAGCAGAGAAGAATAACAGAGGAAGAAGATCTATGAAAACATAATTCACAAACTGAAGGTTCTCTCCCTGGGTAATTAGAAATAGGCTATATTTGCCTACTTTTTTTTTGTAATCCCTGATGTGTTTGACTAAAATGATAATTAGCTGTATTTTCCATTTTGGTTGAGACATATTGTATATCATGTGTAGTGTGGTTCTGGTCTCAAGAGGGAAATGGATAATCAGGAGAATATTTTTCAATGTCTCCTCTCTGTAAAGATTTACTGAGTTGTCTCTAATGTACACTGACAGCTTCTGCATTAAAATTAGAGGAAAGTAGACAATGATATTGTCAAGCTAAAAAAAAAAAAACCCTCTCCCCTTTCATTTTCATTCTACTAATATAAATCAGGTCCATATCTTTTAATATTTTATTAGAATTGTTCATTTCTGAAGGTCAAGGGCAAAAGGACTTTCCAAAGTTTAAAAAAGATTTTAAAAAGGTGGCAGTTAATTGATAGTCTCCAGATACCAACAATAGTCTGGACTGGAAGCCTAAAAGCTGTATTAATTTCCTTGGTCAAAGTCATTGGTATTACTTAACAACGTAACTAAACTTTGATGTGTCTTATATTAATTTGTTTGCAAGTAACAGAAACCCATTCTAGATAACTTAAATAAAAACTAATTTTTAAGAGAATATCAGGGTATTACCAAGTGGATGGAATTGTGGAGATCCAGGTTTCAAATCAGAGCAGGAACCCAGACTAGAAGTACTTTTCTGTAAGGAAAAAAAAAAAGCTGGAATGAGTTCTAGCTATTTATTTTGCCCTGTTTGATTCTACTCAAGATCTATAATCCTAAAAGAGAGGCTCTATTTGCCTAAACTTGGGGTTCACATGTACCCCCTTGATTATACACAAGTATTGAGATGGGGAGGACCTGCCAGCTTCAGTAAGCCAAAGAATAATACAATATGGTTAACTCCCCAGGCTACATACAATGGGAGAGACATAGTTTTTCAAAAGAGAATCAGGATATTGATAAGAAATGGAAACTCACCCCAGGGAAGTCAAAATTTTAAAGACTATCCACTTCGAGCAAAAATTCTTAGGGTTGATTTTGAAGAAAATGATAATAACAACGATAGCAGCTACATTTAAAGCAAGTATGTCTGTTAACATATATTAAAATATATACATTATTCAAAGATCCCAAAATCAAGGCAGCAGAAAGTACACTGGAAATCTGGGACAAGTACCCTCCTCAAGTGATAATGTTTATAAATATCTTTTGCTAACCAGCAGTAGTCCGAATGCCTGAAGTGACCAATAATTTATTTTTTCTTTCTAGAGCCACAGATCGGGCTTTACATTTACAGGTCTGGTACGTCACCGTAAGTCTAACATAGAGATAGCATTTAGTCCAGCCCAAAGGAAAAGAAGTAGAATCACTGCAAAAATGATTTAATCCATGCTTCAAACTAGCATAGCTATCCTGAAAATCATTCCTTACTGCATGAGCACCTGAGAAGCATTTGCATTTGAGAGTTCTGATCTGACCACCACAGACATTAACCCTTAATAACATGTAATGCTGCAGGAGTTTCACATATTTGCAGTTCATAAGCACGATCTGTCTGGAGCAAAAATAAACTACCAAAAGCAGATTCAAATGGTTTCAATTTAACGTAATGACTAATGAAATAATGCTTAATGCTGAGCAGAACTCTAAATCCCACGTCAGTGGTTATGACAACTTTTCCATTTCCTGAATTAATAATCATCTTATTACAGGTACATCTCCTATGATATGACCATTTTCTTTTATGTGTACTGTGTGCTGCTTAAGAAATACAGTCTTAGATGATATACTGAAAAATCAATGAACAAGTTGGAATAATTCCAAAATTTTTGAAATAATTTCTTGAACCAAAATGGTATTTTAGCACAATTTCTAAAGGATGTTACATAGAGTTCTAAGACACATGTCTTAGAAGGCATTTGAGAAACATTTTAGTCTAAACTCTTTAGTTTGTGAGATTTCCAATGCCCTAATAGCACATGCTGTATAATTAAAATCAAAGACAAATCAGTCGATACAGAGCATAGGGTTGAGTATGGACAGTATCCAATATGCTCCTGAATGTAAGCAATATATGGTTCAAAAAAATGATATGAAAGATGGTACATTGTCTACCTCTGACATTTACCTTTGTGGCCAGAGAAAAAATTGTCATAACTCTTGCCCTTTTTTCCAAAGTCACTAATTTTCAAGTTTCTAATGGAAAACATACTGCTGTGTATTGAGTCTCAAATAACTTTATTGACATCTTCTTCCTTCTTCAGTATTACCAAAGGTATTCATGGAGAGCAAACAAGCATCTCAGAACTTGAATATATCAAATAATTTCCCAATGAAATATGGCAATACATTCTCACAAACTGGGAGAGCAGAGAGGCAGAAAGGTTTCCAAAAAATATTATCTTAAGAATAGATACATTTATATAGAGAAACCACGGGTTTAATCTATTTTGTTAGCAAAACATGCACACACAGAGAATCAGACTTTTAGAATTAGATAAAACTGTACAGATAAACTAGACTGTTGTTTCATAAAGCCAGTAAGATTATTTTGATAGGGTGATATTAATTTTTAAAGGCATATTATTTACGCATCAACATAAGTAAAACTAGAACATCAAATGCCATATTTCCCTGATATTTGCATTAAGAAGAAGCTAAAGGTTTGTGGTTTCATTAGGGTTTGGTTTTTGTTCTTTTTCTTTTTTTCAAAAGACTATTTTAGAATGTTGAGATATAGGTAAAGGTAAATGTGTATTCACTACAACTCTCGGAATTTTTCTATGTACTAGAAGACTGTTATAATATTAGTTATTAGTTATTAGTTAGTGCCTCTGGGCACTTTGCACACATTGACCTTCCCTATCTGCTCTACCTACCTAATTCCAATCATCTTTAAGCTCATTTCTCAGTCAGGTGACCTGCCCACACAGAGCTAGGCACCCTCCCATCCGTAAGCACACTATATGCTGTCCCCCGACAATGATATTTGCTGTATTCTTTAACACCTAACTTGTTGTCAAGGCCATCTCTTCCACTTCCAAGGGACATGCAGACAAGCAATAAAATACATGAAGAAAAATTTTAAGGTACTTATATAATTCTCCACTCAGACTTGGTGAGGAATAAGCATCCACATTTTTTTTAAAGTTCTCAGTTGAGTCTAATGTTCATCTGCTGTCAAGAGTAACTGTACTCGCGTGTAAACTCTTCAATGTTAAAGAGCTTTTCTTACTCATTTGCTTATAGCTTATTGATTCAAACACAAGACATGGTAGGCGCAGAGCCCATATCTCAATGTTTAGGGATGCATATAATGCGGTAGTAAGTGGCAAATCAATAATGATGATGCAGACAGCAATATGTGTAGAAGTGCTGATTGAGCTGGAAGCAAGCCTACATAGACCTGATCTTTGAACGAAGCTTGGCTGAAAAGACAAGAATAGTAGGGGGATCATCAGTTCTAGTGGCACAAACTGCTTCATGTATTCAGGCATAAATCTGTAATATTAAAGAAAAAATATTTCCTGCTGTGGGAATCAGAGCTCCCGGTTAAGTGGTCCCAGTAAGAGTGAAAGCTTCTAATGCTCCAAAAATTGGCAAACTCTATTAATAAAGAACTTAGTTGTATTTCAATATTTTCAGGTGTTTGTGAGAATATGCTCATGCAATTTTATTACAGAGCATTTTTTTTTCTTTCCTAAATATAATTTATTGTCAAGTTAACTGACATACAGTATGTACAGTGTGCTCTTGGTTTCAGGAGTAGATTCCCATGATTCATCGCGTATATAGAACACCCAGTACTCATCCCAACAAGGGTCCTCCTCGAGCCATCACTTCCCCAAAACCCTCCCATAAACCCTCAATTCGTTCTCATCATCGGGGAAATACAAATCCGGTCATCTTTTTTTTTTTTTTTTTTTTTAATGGAGTCCCAGTCTCTTTCCTCAGTAAAACCATATAATTCTATCTTTAAAATAGTTTACATTTTGAGTTCCCATGCTCAAAGTGAGCATTCTGAATACTACGAAGAGATGCCTTATTTCACATAATTTCATATAATTCAAATAAATATATCGGGCATGCAGGAAGCACTTGGTTTACTGAGGAATGAGTCACTATCTGCACTAAAATATAAGTGTCCTGTACCAAGGAAGGACAGTCCTAATGAATGAAGTATGAGTGAGGGCCTCCCCATCACTGCCTCCTGCAGAAACTTAGCCTCCCTTTCAACCCCCATTATTCATACACAAAACTATTCTTTCTCTCCTAATATTTCCTACTTTTTGTGGGTAAGAAATTATGAGATTTTATTAGATAATAGAATCTTAAGTGTTCTGAGTTATCTTCAATATATAACACTAATAACATTATTAACTCATTACTGAAAAATTAGCACTGCCAAGGCATTGACATTGTTATACTATCTCTGTATCCTCAGTTTCTCGAACAATGGTAGACAACAGGCACGTGACAAATATTTGTTCAATAAATCAATGGATTAGTGATACTATATCCACTCTTTCCTACAGTAAATACAGTGAGGTAAAGCAAATGTAAGTTAGTATTCCCGTGTTACAAAATACACTTCTTTTCACACGCAAAAGCCCAGACTTAAGAGGATCCTGGGTAGCATATCTTCAGGCTCAAAAAGTTATAGTCAAACACAGTGCTAAGATTTGGGACTATCATTCGACACTCTTCCTATCCTTGTAAAGCCTGAATTCAAGTGCCCTTGAATATCATCCAGAGTAGACTGAAAGAGGATGCAGAGGGATGTGAAGTTTCTATCCAGTCAGCCATAATAAAGAAAATCACAAGACCATCCAGAAAGGGAAATAGTACATTTTAGCAGGTAGAAGAAAATGCATTCTCTTCTACTATTGATAGGTTTAGAAAATTTGGAATTCAGTTTCCTATCATCAAAAACCCAGAAACCTGAAAATGTATTTCCCAAATTATTCATAACCTAAAAAAAAAAAAAAAAACCTAGTGATGAATATCGTAGAACCTCAAATCTGATGCTTTTTAAATTTTTGCCAGGTACAAAATCATTAGCAGAGAAATATACCGCAACTAGCATGTCATACAGAGGTCTCGATGCCTTTAATGTTGCTATTAATAGCTAGGGAGATTCAGGGCCTCTTACTTATTCTCTCATTGTTTGCACCTGATGTCAACTTAGTCAGAATGATTTGCTTAAAATATGTAATTCAGAAGGCATCTCAAGAAGTAATGTGGAATGTATAAACCTGGCCTGCCTAATTTCAAGTGAAATACAGGAGAGAAATGCATATTAATGTAAAATGACTATAAATCAAAAGCTATTTCATTTTCCAGGGTAGTATAAAAGCCAAACCTGTTTGAAACCATAATTCAGCTGTCATAATCTCTTAGATATACCACTGACCTTCCTTGGAAGTTTCTGTCACATAGAAGTGAATGGATCAGGAGGAGCAACATTAAATCACATGGCATTACTGAGAGCCAGGCACTTGAAAGTAATTTAGCTCACTTGAGCAAGTCCTTTAACCACAAGTCACACTTTCCTAGATAGAGATTCCTTGTGCTGTACATGCACATACATTGACATAAAACACATTCACTGTGTAGACTACACAAAGAGATTCATTGTGTATTCCATGTCTGTGCTTACGGATTTTTTTCCATTAATATTGAACTCGGGTGCTCCAGTGTTTTCAAGGAACAGCTGAAAGATTTCGTGTTGTAATTCCTGAAGCCACGTGTCTGATTAACTTAAGGATGTATATTTTCTCTGGGTATTTTGCATTTATTATTAATAAACAGCCAGTATCTAACATGATTGCTTGGCTGTCTACCTCTCCAAAATGAAACATTCTATTAAAACTGTGACTTTCAACGTGAAGCCTGAGGTAGGAAACGGGCTTGAATTTAGAATCATGTTATTCACCAATGCCAGAGATTAGTGTTAGGGATTAAAAAAAAATCCTTTGGGGAGGAGGGTTGGAGACAAATCTGCCTTTGGAACTTATGGGGGCTTTTAAACTGGAAGGAAATGGACGATGCTTATTTGACTCCATATGCATTTGTTACTAGATTTTCAATGAGGAGCTGCTATTGTTTCTATGGACAATAATAATTTTATCATTACCTCCTTCCCCAAAGATAGAACATTAACAAGATTATTCTGATTACTTTAAAAGCTTTTTAACAATTTCAGAATTTCTTTTTTTTTAATGTTTATTTATTTTTGAGAGAGAGAGAGACAGAGCATGAGCAGGGGAGGGACAGACAGAGAGAGGGAGACAGACACAGAATCCAAAGCAGGCTCCAGGCTCTGAGCTGCCAGCACAAAGCCCGAGATGGGGCTCGAACTCACGAGCCGTGAGATCATGACCTGAGCTGAAGTTGGACACTGAGCTACCCAGGCGTCCCTACGATTTCAGAATTTCTTATGATTGTGGATGAAGGAGGTTAAGGTGTGGAATACAAAGACCTCTGATCAGAGCTTCAAATAAGCATCTTGAAACTGCCATACAAATGGGTTAATCCATGTTTCACCCTCAAACCTTTCACTTAATGAATATCTGCTGATCTCTAAGAGTTTGTTGTGGGTTTTTTGTTTGTTTTTTTGTTTTTTGAAATAAGGAGAAAACTATTTCACAGTTGAGGAATAATTGATTCCCAAAGGGCTTGTTCTATCCACGAGGAAAATAAGAATCATTTCTGTTATCTAATACAAAGACTAAATATATGAAGTCCTTGGTTCCATTTAAAACTCTTCTGATAAACTTCTGGGTAAATTACTCTCTATCTCAAATTTTTATTTATAAGACTTGCAAACTAAGGAATTAAAGGCTAAAAATGAACATCCTGCATATAGCAAACACTGAGCTTTAAAAAAAATCATGTTTTAAAGCATGATTTCAAATTACATGTGTAATTAATAAATGAATGATCAGTAAATATTTGGTTAATCCCATTTATGTGGGGGGGCTTTGAAATATAATGAATACTATTTTTAAAAAATAATGCATAATCCCTGACTTCACAAATGTTACACCGAAGCCAAGTTTTCGGTGGTTTCATTCATGTTTCCAGAGTCATTTATAGATTGACCACAGACAATTGTATAACAACCTATAGCCATCCCTCATATTGGGTGAACAGAAACCTACCACAAGGGGCTGGATGACTTTTAAGGAATCTCTGCATAATTTGGCATAATTTCTTGAGAAAGATGATACTAGGCAGATAATTCCCTTTTTCACATCTCCAACCCTCAAGCTCTTTTAAGCTCTTACATATACAAAGCATTAATCAACTAGAAGCTATAAGGAAACTATTACTCTAATTGTAATATAAAACCTGGAAATATTTCTTATCACTAAAGTCAGTCAATTTATCTCCTCAACTCATGAATCTATCTTGAGTCTCCTGAGACCACTATAGTGCACCTTATTGCTTGGAATGAAAATGACACACTAGTGATGTCTGGCCCCCATCACTTCCTCAGCCACATTACATTTCTAGCTGCTTTTATAAGCATTGACACTTTTTAATCTGAGGACTCCTCTCCTATTTACTCTAAAAACCAAAGCAAAAAATATATAAGTATATACATGTGTGTGTGTGTGTATATATACACACTTATATATATATTAAGTCATCCACAAAGGAACGACTATAAAGAGACACCACTAAACTCTACCTTCTAGAACTGATTCATGAAATGGTTCTGTATCTGACTATTGGGTAGAATTTTGAATTCCCTGTTATTACAATCAGTGGCAAATTAGAGACTAACTTTGCCTATAAAGAGAAAATGTTAAAAAGCAAATATCTGTCTGATATCTTAAACTTTTTCTCCTAAGAAAAATCATTTAGGTGTGGGTCATTTTAAAAATGTAAAAAGGAATAATTAGAAAGAAAATGGGAGGCATTAGGAAAATACTTAGGGGAATATATTTTTCAAGAGCATTTATATAAGACTGGAAAGAGTGTCGGTTAAGTAGTCTTTGTTTTTGGCAACTTCTTAAATATCAATCACCAAACCTTATAAGTCCCTGTGTACCTAAGTAATCTAAGTCCCTGTGTACCTAAGTAATCTAAGCCATGACACAGAAGATGATACATAAGATATAATAGGAAATATAAGAATTTATACAGCTTAATGAAAGGATTATATTCCCGGTGAAGAAGAGACTGAAAGAGTGTGGGGAAGTTGCCTTCACAGAGGAGTCTTATGGTCTTGATGAAAAAAGGAAATTTCTATTAGGATCAACTGTAGCTGCAAAAAAGAATTCTACTGATAGGATATTTTCTTTAACCAAGAGCTGAACCACAGAATAGACATCTCATTCACTCTATTTCAAAGGCCATCTATATTTTGAGGCCCAACGTTCTATTTCTACACCAATTCATCATCTGAGCTTCATAAAATATTTGTAAGGTCTCCTGGACATTCCCAAAAGAATGTCAAAAGGCAACTCACACACACCTTTCTAAAGAATGAACACTATTTACTTTACTAATCTTACTCATTTAGGCAGTCAATCAGTCACTCAACCATTTATCCAATATTTATTCAGTAGCCACCATGTGTTTGGCATTGTTCTTGAAGTCAGGACTACAACAGAGAACAAAACTCTCACAAATACCTCCTCACAAGGAGTTTCATTGTCACGGCAATGTACAAACTCAGAAAAAATAAAATATGACACATTTTTAAGTTCTAAAAACAAAAAGAGCAGGAAATTGGAGGGATTGTAGACAGAGGAGCTGCCTCATAGAATGCGATCCTCCTTCTGTGTTTTTATTTGTTTGTTTTTTGTTTTTCATTTTTTTACCTCAGAGAAAGTCACCAACACACATTCAACTGCCAATCCAAAGACAAAGGTTGATTTGTGAAGTTTGCAATTATGCTATGTCCATAATAACCCTCCAATTCATTCAATTATTTTCTTCCCACTACTATCACATGAGGTCAACCTGACTTTATCTCTTACCAAAATAATTATAACAGATCTCTACAAGGTCTACCTAGCTCTTGTACAGTTTCAGTCTATTTTTCAAATGGTAGCCAGAGAGCTGTTACTAATGTATAATTTTTACGGCTGCTTGGTTTTCCCATTGATAAAATCCAAATGAACTTTCCATCTCTTGCTTCTTCTCAATCACCATCTGTCTCTATTTCACATCGTACTCTCAAGCCATAGACTGAATTACTGATAATCCCTTGACTCCTTCATACTTTTCATTTGTTTCTACACGTGCCATTTTCTTTCTCAGGAATATTTCTCAATCTCCCCCTTCTTTAGTCTTTCTCCCCCTCTTTTATTTTCAACTGGATAGATTCAACTAACCTCTCACTTTAGACATCACCTTTGGCAGGAAATCACCCCGAGACCCCCTGGAACTGATTCCTAGGGCTTCCCATAGCATACTGTGTATATATATATCAGAAACCTTACAACATTTTATTGAAAACCAATCACTAATGTGGCAGTATGACACTGTGATGTTAACCTGTATTTTCTTCTCCCTCTCTTCTATTCAAATAGGGAGTTGGTGCTGTAAATGTTGCCTTATGGAGAGGTGCATCAGAAAGAATATTCCATGAATCCTTCTGCCTCCAAAAGATGGAAAGGACTTTTAGGTTTGGAAAAATGACAAGGTTTACAATATGAAGGAAAGCCATTTTCCTTGCTTTTAGAAAGAAATTATGAGAACAGCAGTCTGTGGGTCCAAGAGCAAAGGGAACCTGGGCTTGACTCCCAGAGCCAAAGCCAGCAGGGAGAACGACTGTGTGGTGTATCAGGGCAGATGGACCCATAAGCGGTTTACAGGCAAAGATGTCCCAGACTCCAAAGTCACAAGTGAGAAGTAGAATGTCATTGGACACGAAGCAGCTGTGTGAACCAGGCTGGGGGGTGACACAGTGATATTCTGGACTCTGAGGACTGACTCCATGCCTTGGCAGCACGTGAGAGTTCATGTGTTTGGCATAATCAAGGTGGGGAGATCCTCAAAAAACCAAGGGTAAGTAGGGAAGACATGCCTGGCTCCCTACTCAATATCTGTCTGCTCTTCCACCTTATTAAGAACTACCAATTTTCTTCAGAGTGTCAATATACCTAACAATAACAACAACAACAACAAAAGGAAAAAAACCAAAACCTTGTGATATCCTGCCTTCCTCATAACTAAGAGTGGTCAATAATAAATATGCCTAAGGTCTTACAGGAACATCCTGGAAAGCTCTGGAAAATGTGCCAACTCAGTTGACATACAGACTTTGCTCTTGGCCATTCCTCAAGTTCCTACCTATAAGTTAAATCATGACATTGAAGACTGTCTTTGTCACTATGTTATCCCCAACTAAGAGCATATTGTATGGTAATCATTTAGTAACTATCGTTCAAAGAGCTAAGACAAAGAAAAACGTTACTTTCTGTAGATGTAAATGATTATTACATTTGAGCTCTGGATTTCCCAAAGCACCCAAAATAAAACGGTTGCATTTAGGTCACATGTTCCTAAAGAGCGAGGACCTCCATATTATCTGTATTAGGTACATTGGGTACACAGAGCCTAATTACCTCTAAAGCATTAAAAAACAACATATGATAATTTTGAAAAAGTATTCTGAATCACCTTTTATTCTAATAGTATGAGGACTTTCCCTTAGCTCTCAGTGTAACAAGTCCCTAAAATTGTCTGCTCATGCTGGTACGAGCCAGGACAGGTTAGTTTATACAACAGTAGTAACCAGCCTTTAAGTCTCAGGAATTTATCACTAAATAAAATTTTTTTCCTAGTTCATGCCAGGTCTACGGCCAGTCCAGGGGTCCTCCAGAGCAGCTCTCCTCCTAAGGTTGGCTCGGTGTCCCAGGCTGCTTTAATCTTTGGCACATTTATGTCAACACATGCCTCCGTGGTGAAAATGGCAGGAAAAGAGAGTTCTGAAAAATATCGTATTGACCATCAAATGTTCTGACAGACAGTGATACATACGTATCACCGCTACAACAATGCATTCTAGAACTAGTCACATAGGCCTGCTTAGTCATAGGGATGTGAGGAAAAACACTCCTCCCATGTTTGCCAAAGGAGAAGAGAAATGAACATTAGTGCTCATGCCAAATCCCTACCATATATAAGTAGCTTTTAGAAGAAACATTCTCATATTCCTAAAGATAGTTTCTGAAACACTTTGGATTTAAAATCGCTCAATACTTAAAAAAAATATTGAGGGTGCTAAGCACTTTTGTGGATGTTTATTTTATCTACCAATATTTATCATATTTGAAATTAAAGCTAAGGGATTTAAAAAATATTTATTAATTTATTTTAGGAGAACAGTAACATACACATCATACATGAACATAAGTAATATTTTTAGTAAAAATAAATAGATTTCCAAATGAAGCAAAAAAAACAGAGGAGGGGCACTCTATTATATTTTTGGAAATCTCTTCAGTATCTTTACTAAATAGAAGATATCTATATTCAAAAATTGGCATTCAATCTGTTGTGACATCACACTTTATGTAGCTTCTGGAAAAATTTTATTGTGTATCCACGGGAGAATAAAACTGCTGAAGGCAAATAACATCTTAGTATTACTATGAAGATAGTTTTGACCTCACAGAACCCTGAAAGGGTCTCAGAATCCCCATAGACACTTTAAGAAACACTGCCTTAAGATGGCTAATGCCATTGCTCAATGGCACTGCAAACTGTACAAAGGTAAAATGCTTGCTGTCTATAATGTCTTCTATTTTGCTTTACTTTTGCTCCGAAAACTTTTATTAGGTCAACTCATTGTGCTCTGATTGAAAAGTATTCAGTGCCTCAATCAGGGGATAAACTTGCCTGCTGGTTTTTCCAGAAACGATCTGTGAAGAATGTCTCCATTATCTTAAATAATAGTATTGTTTTCTTCTTCTGGTGTGCCTTTTCAACTTGCTCAGTGAATCCATCTGTCATTTTCTGATCAGCAGCTGAATAGGCACATTTGCTTTCACGTCCTCTCAAATCCACTTTCTCTAACCGTCAGGACCCTAAATCTCATAGCATGAGGGTTGTTATCCTTAGCACACTCTTTCTTTCTACCTGTGGGGCTTATTATCTTACCCTTTCTTGAAGAGCCCGTTGGCTTAAATTCCTTTATCGATAGGACTCACGGATTGTCTAAAATGGTACAAAGATACTCCTTTCCATTTGCTTTCTAACTAAAATATTCAAATAAACAGTCACTGAATAGCCACCATATACAAGAGACTCCTAGTGCATCACAAGATTCTACATTTATTCAATAAATAAACTATAGATTCTTCATAGTGATTTAAAAGTTATCAAGGGGGCACTTGGGTGGCTCAATCGGTTTAAGCGCCCGACCTCGGCTCAGGTCATGATCTCACAGTTTGTGAGTTCAAGCCCCATGCTGGGCTCTCTGCTGACAGCTCAGAGCCTGGAGCCTGCTTCTGGATTCTGTGTCTCCCTCGCCCTCTGTCCCTTCCCCACTTGCACTCTGCCTCTCTCTCTCTTTCTCAAAAATAAACATTAAATTCTTTTTAAAAAAAAGTTATCAAAACAAACAATATGTTGGAGTAGAAAGTAAGATATAAAACATCAGAGGACAAAAATATAAATGTTTTGGGTCCCCTCCCCTCTTTTGAATCTCAGTTTGAAAATATGTAAAACAGGACTAAGAGAGAGGTTTCAGAGGTCTGAGAATTATTTTCTCAGTCAGGTCAGACAGTATATACTCCCTCCTCATTTCCCCTCAGCTTCTAGAAAGCTGCAGGATTGTGGGTGTCCTGAGCCAATTACTCGGTGCTAGTGGGAAAAAGTGGGACTCCACCTTAGATGCAGGTCTCTGACCAAGAACTTCAGGGTCATCTCTCCTTCTCCCCAACCCCTGTAGAACATTCTTGGTACCCCTGGGACAGAGCTGGGAGGGCACATACACAAACCTACCAAGAGTGGAGAACCTGGCTCAGGTTTAGGGAGGGAGCTGGGAGATGGCCTTCTTCTATCCTGAGTCAAACTCAGAGGCTAGAGGTGCTGTCAGGCTCTCTGCAGGTAGTTGGTCTTGGCCATTTTGCCCCTGCTCAGAGATCCCCTGGCCTCTTTGACTTTGCACCCATCTTTGTCATTGTCTTTGGGGCCCAACTCCCTGATGTCATCTGGGAGTCAGTGGCAGGCCTGCATCTTGGGCCACTGAGCTGCACCATGGGAGATGTTCTTGGCATAGAGCCTAGGCTGTCTTGAAGTGACCAACACTGTAGGTCAGGATGCTACCCTGCAAATGCTCATGCTGCAAGGAAGCCCTCCAAGTAGATGATGTCCTAAAAATTGAAGAGCTTCAGTGTTCAGCAGCTTCCCCTTCCACAGTAGGATCTACCTCTCTGGAGATCTGAATTGAAATCCCCATTCTGCCATTCCTGTGGCCTTACACAAATCTCTTAACTCTTTGACCCACAGAACATGCTATAATACTCAGCACATAGTAAGTGCTCAATACATGTTAGCTTACTTTAGTATTATTAGTATCATTATTACTATTTTTATACTTCCACTTATTAACTGTGCGACCTTCATCAAATAACTGTTCTAAGTCCCATTTCCCTCAAAATGGAGGTAATTGCACCTGTTTTCCCAGTCAGGATGTGAGAATAAAATAGCAAGGCAATCCATAAAGGTTAGCTCCTCTTACTTCCATCCCTACTTAGTAGCCATAGACTTTCTACACATTACTTCACTTTTCGGGGCCTCAGTTTCCTCATCTGCAAAATGGGGCAAACAGTACCTATTTTTCTAGAACTGTGAGCATTCAGTGTGATGATTTTTGACATATAGAACCTATCAAGCATGTTACCTTGTTAGTGGTATTATTCCTATCAGTATTATTAGCTCTCCTTACCAGCTGTGTGACCCTGAACAAGTTCCTTAGGCTCTCTGAGCCTCAATTTCCTCATGGGGTAAAATGGGAAAAAGCAACCCTTCTCTTAGTTTTGCTGTGAAGAAGTATTGACATCAGTGCTCTGTTCTGACCAGATCTGTTTCCTGGCTCTGCCATGTAGGCAAGTCCCTTCCCCTCCATGCACCTCAGTCTTCTCACCTGCCCTGCGAATCTGGCAATCTCCACCTTACCCACAGCTGTGCGATAAGGAGGAAACATTCCTACATGCCTGATTAGGAATGGCACGGATGATGTTGGGGCCTTGGTGACTCCTGGGGCTCACCAAGGAGGAGGAATTTGCATCTGTCTGTGTAGAGCTTCAGAAGGCTTGCACAATAATCCTGGACTGGCAGGCCCACCCAGAAGTCCTACAGCAGCAACACAAACTGCTTTGTGGGGTAGGGCCTGGGGCAGAGTGACAGCAGCTTACTCTGCAACTGTGCGGGACACCATATGCGGTCAATACCAGAGAGCAACCCACACTCCAGCTCTACCTAAAAACTAAGAACTCACTGGAAGGAAATACATGACCCAGTCCTCCTCTAGAAACCCTTCTACAGTCTACTCAGGAAACATCCAGACCTGCTGGACTACATGGAAGGATAGGATGGGAACTCAAGCAGCTAGGGTTTAAATCATGGCTCCTTCACTGATAAGCTCTGTGGAGGAACGGGTGTTTGCCTTGGCTCTACTATCAATTCATTATTCCTTTAGACTTCATTCACCTCGGCTAAAAGAAGAAAATGGTACCTTTCACGTTCCTTGACCTTTATCATTCTATGATACAAGGGAGGGTTTGGATAAGCCATCTATGTATTAGCAAATCTCATTGTCACCATTTGTATTACATACCCTGTGGAAACACTACAAATATTAATGTTTATTTCACTGTCAATCATCATCGAAAATTCAGAACAAATTCTAGGCCAATATAATTGCATGGGGCCCTGAAAGAAAAAGCAATGTAACCAAAGCATCCCAGAAAACAAAAACAAAAACAAAAACAAAAAAACTATTTACTTTTACTCCTTATGAGTGGTAGAATTTGTTGGTTAGAAACCTCCTCTGAATTTCCAATATTATCTGAAACCATACATGGTGGATACATGGAGGATAGGGAGAGACTGATGAGGCAGAAGACTCCAGATTGGTAGGTGGCAGGTTTAATAATCAAGGGAACAGACATAAGAGGCTTGTCTTGGGCAGCCTCAAAACAGGTAGACTGCATTCACCAGCCAACTCTTAGAAGTTTATATAGAGACCCTAACTCGGTCTCATCACATACTCAGTCCAGATAGCCTCAACACATTCCTATCTCAAGTTTAAATATCCTTATAGTAGCTTCTGGGAGCCGGAAAAGCAAACAGAACACAAATTCCAAGGACAGGAGAGGTGGTGGGGAGTCTCCAACTGCCTAGATCCAGCTGGCAGGTCAACTGGCAGTTATATCTTCCTGATGACCTCCTCCAACAGAAGTAAACTGAACAGTTAAATTGTTATTAAAATATTTAAAATATTAATAACCACATAATATATGGTTGATACCTGAGAATCTGAGGTTCTCTCATCTACTCTCTCCAAATACCATGAGAGAGAGTCGTATACGATGGGGGAAAAGTTTGAATGTTGAAATGCATGAATGTTGAGTCTCTTATCTTAAATTTTAGGTTTCAACCAAACCAGTTCTCTTATTGAATCATTAAAAAATTCAGTTGAGAAGGAGAAAATTTTGTTAATGGAAACCTTAAAATCTAATATTCAACTTGTATCCCTAGGTTCACTACTAAAGAATCTAAGAGAACCCCTTTAGCATTCGAGGTAAGAAAAACAAACATGAAAGGCCCTAATCAAATAATTCAGTAGATCATGGTCTTTGGAATCAAAGACACATATTTGACTCACACTTCTGTCAATCCTAAGTCAAGTTATTATACAGACAGCAACTAGTCAAGTTATTCAATCTTGCTAAGCATCAATATCCTCAACTGTCTGGAATTGTCCTTATCTGTATGACTGAAATGACAAAGTGCTTGTACCTAGCATGCTTTAGGAATCCAAAGCAATTGCTGGACAACTCTTTCTCTTGACCAAATTATAAGGCTGATAAGGATTTGAGGTCTAAATTACATGAATAAGCAATTTAAAAATACCCAAACTTTCTGGAACATATACTTTGGCACATTCATTTTCAGGTGATTCACTGTAATCACTGTAGAGGAACTTGTATCATTTAAATAAGGGGACATTTTTTTTAAGACTGATTTATTTTGAGAGAGGTGGGTGGCAGAGAAAGGAGAAGAGACAGAATCCCAAGATGTGCTGACAGCACAGAGCCTGATGCAAGGCTTGATCTCACTGTGAGATCATGACCTGAGCCAAAATCAAGAGTTGGAAGCTTAACTGACTGAGCCCGCCAGGTCCCCAAAATAAGGAAACATCTAAGAAAAGAATTAAAGCCCTGACTTTCACTTTGCTGACTGAACTGGTTTGACATAAAGGGAAGGGGACCTTTTTTTTTTTTTTTTTGTCCTGAGAGAGCATGTGTGCAGAAGGCAGAGGGAGAGAGAGAGATCATCAACCAGCATCGAGCCTGACACAGAGCTTGATCTCATGACTGTGAGATCAAGAGTAGGACGCTTAGCCAGTCGAGCCACCCAGGTGCCCCTGAAACAGCTTTTATTATAGTATTAACCACAAGATTTAGAAATATCATTTTCAAAGGGTAAAGTTAATATAAACTAAATATAATTTTACCAGCTTTACAAATTAAGTTCTTGAGAAAAAAGTCACAACTAAATGCCTGCAATATTAATACCAATAGTAGTAGTAGTAATAATAATAATATTTTGCCTATCATGTCATGTACTATTTCAACAAAAGAGTAGTTTTCTATAGTCTTCATTTCATGTTGGAGAAACCAAGTGTACTGCTAATAACACAAGACTTGGTTAGGAAATTAGAATCCATTGCCTCGTGAGTTCATTTGAAAGGTAAAATGAATAAACACTGACGTCTTTTATCACAATGGTTTCTGAAGGATTGAAGAAAAAGATACAATGATCTACTGCTTACTGCAAGGGCTCATATGGGCAGGGGGTAAGCGTGGATAAGGCAGATGTGACCAGAACACATGTCTTCAACTGGATTGTCAAAATGCATAAAGTGTATTTTTACATTAGAAACCATGTCATATCTGAATGGAAAATAAATCCAAAGGAATGAACTCGGTAAGTAGTTCACAAAATAAATCTAACCTTTCAAATATGTGAAAACTTGGAGAAATCTGCACATGAAGAATAATAGGAAGTTCTCAAATAAAAATAGAATAGATTTGAATATTCCCCCATTTCTAAGTAAATGGAATAACCCATAAATCTTTACCAGCCACCCGATAACACACACACGATTACAGTAAAGTCCCCACTGTGATAATTCCCCTGAGTAAACATTTGTGTAATCAAAACTCTAACATATCTCTAAGTGTACATTTACAGATATAGAAATTATTCTGGTAATATCTCTATCCAGTATGCTATATAATTTATATGCTATTTTCAAGCTGTCACATACTTGTCTTTAGGTATTTCCACATTTACATTTATGGGAGTAGAAATCGTTTCGTTAATATCTGTATCTGGTAAATATTACTGTGTCATTTTCCAGTCTTTAATATATCATACAAACTAGGCAATGCACAGGAAAGCTTTACTGAATGTATTACACTTTGCCCATGAAAGTGGCCCATTCCCCCCCAAAAAAGTCATTCGGGGAGTGGTGACAAGGTATGACTTGTTCATTGTTTGACTTAAATCAAATCATTTCTGATACAGTTCAAATCCTTTAGGCACCTATCTATGGCCAATTCAAACAAATAAACGCTCAAATAAGAAAAGCAGAATGAAGTCCTGCTGTCATACATTTCACTTAATAGTTGTTTTCCTGATGTATCCGAGAGGAGTATTTGAAAGGACAGTACGTATTTTCCTGTGATGTCAAAATGTCAATTCGAAATCCATCTGTTTTAGCAGAAAAATAATACTTTGTCACAAATGCGAGTTAACAGCCAGTCCTCTACTTGGAACCCAGAGGAGATTGAGAAAATCCTCTATTGTCCTAGCACAATGTTAGTTATTATTTATAAGGCCTTACAGGGGAAAAAAAAAACAGTTGCCTGACATTCATATAGTTTTCTTAGGAGAAATGTTCCCGTTCCTCAACAGTGTTTAAAACACACCCAGGCATCCAGAGCTGTGGTTATTTACCTTGATATTGAATTATTTTCCTAAAGCTTGTCATTTTAAAGAAGAGATGCTAAATATTGATAAGGTTTGGTTAGTTCCACAGCTTCCACACCAAGAAGCCTAGCGAAAGCCAGGGATAAAATAAAACTTTTCTCCCACTGTGCTGTAAATACATTTCATTCAAACCTGGTGTGAATGCCCCTCAAGTCTCAAGTTCTTAGAATTTTAAGACTGAGAGCATATCAAAGCTAAGATTGCCAAATTAGTACCAATTTAGTGCAATTTAAAATCAAGTAATTTTGTATAAGAGAATACAAGCTGAGACTCTTATTTGTCTAGTGACACGTATGGCTGTCTCAGTGGTCTTTACTGCTTCACTATTGATGGTATAACAAACATCCTTCCAAAATATCATGTAGCTTTCTGGCTAACATGGGGAAAAAATACCTACAGAGGTCAATTGTTGGTCTGATGGATATTCATCTTTCAAAAAAAAAAAACCCCACAAAATTCGAGAAACTAGCCAAGGAGACCACCTTGCTATTGATAAATAACAGTGTGATATTCTACCCTTACCACCATATATGAGATGCAAAACAGGTATGACTCATGAATCTTTTAAGAGTGGGTTTTACCAATAAATATAAGCGTAATATATACAAAAAAGGATGGGACAGAAGACGGGGTAATGATTTCTTAAAGTAGATGATATTCTTAAATTTATTTTGAGTAGCTTGGAGGATTGGAGAAACTTTTGCTCCCATTCTTTTCCCAAGTTATAATAAAACACCTTTGGTTATAGTTCGGCGTATCTGGAAAACTCAGTCTCATCAGTCTCTGCATATTCATGGGTAAAATGAAAATATTGGATCATACCATTCTCAATCACTTGCTCACTTTTCAAATATTAGTGATTTCCACACCAGGCCTGTGCTATACACTGGGATGTCAGCAAAAAGATAGGCAGGGTCTCTGAACCACTCAAGTCCACAGCCTGTGAGAGAAGTCTTATGTTATCCACTACAGAACAAAAACCTATTTCAATTTTAATAACTTCTATAAAGGAACAACACAAGGTAATACGGAAGACTTTAACAAAGAAATGTGACCTGCAGTTAGAGCAGGGAGTCTTCTATGCAGAGAGAACTGCATCTGAAAAGGCCTGAGGTGGGAATGTTCGAGTCAAGCTTGAAAGGCCAAAAAAAATGTGTGGTTGGAACAAGGAGTGTGGTGGGGCCAAAAGAACAAGATAGGGGTATGGAGCGGGCAAGGAGCAGGATCTCGTGGGTCTCTTAGGCTTCCTGAAGGGTGTGGGGCTTCACACAGAAAACGAGGAACACTGTTCAAAGATTGTAAGAAGGAAGTTGGCATGACTTGACTATCCCCGAAGTTGATTTCTACTCTGAATTGCAATAGGAATATATATTTTTTTCTAATTAAAATTGAAGTAAGTAGGGCTGGCATTATTATCATCATTGTCTTACTATAGATATTATGAATTGGCATAGGCACAGAACTCAAGTTAATAAATTGTAACTTCACTATTACGTTGTTTAATTTAGCTCATTTAGCCTTCATTCCTCAATTCCCACTGATTAGATGATAATTCAGTCTTTGCAATTCAAGTTAAGTAGACTCACTTCTACTCTAAACCTTGATCTCTGTTAGGACAACTCAGTCAAGTGCAGTCACTCCTCCGGATTCTTTCTCCACTTCATTCATTCTGACTTTCCTTTCTTTTCTTTCTTGAAGTAATCTATGTTCTCAAAGGACATTTGTGTTGTTGGGCATCTGACCCGGGACTCTTCACCCTCTGTGTTGTATATAACTCATTCCATCCAGTCTCTTTCATAAGATGCTGATTATTTTCTACTGATGGCCTCCATCCTTCCTTTTCAGGTCCCTCCCCAAACCTAATGGATTACAATATGCATTTTAACAAAATGGGTCCCAATGACGTGTCTATACAAAATTTGAGAAATCCTAGGTCCGCAGTATTTTTCTGTTGGTTTCTTTTCAAAAATAAATGAATGGGACATTTTATTAAAGATAAAGATGTAACCAATGTAGCGATAAGAGCTCCCTTCTGAAAATAAAAGGTTAATTTTAAGGTTATTTGCATAGCATTCAATGCTGATGTATGTAGAGTTACCTAACAAGATACACTAATATTGCTAATGAGCCAAGCACAATACATGAATGAGTCCAAACTGTCCATTCTTAATCTATTCTTTCCATGCTGACATGAATTATATCAAGTCTACTGGCAAAACAGACTTTAGAATCTCACTTGGTACACTCAGATTACTCATTAGTACTCACCCTATCTGTTCTAAGCTATCCTTCTATAGCCTGAAATAAATTTGGGATCTCTACATATTTTTCTGAGGGAATCACCCCATGGTTGTGTGTGTGTGTGTGTGCGTGTGTGTGTGTGTGTGTGTGTGTGTGTGTGTATAAGGGTATAGTTGTAAAACTAACTGAAAAACTGAATAGTATAAAGTGATACAAAAGCAATATCAAGGAAATGTTGTTTCCAAGTCTTTTTCCTTTTTAAAGTTTGTTTGGTTGTTTGTTTGTTTGTTTGTTTGTTTATTTTGAGGGAGTGCATTGAGAGGGGGAGAGAAAGAGAATCCCAAGCAGGCCCACACTGACAGGCAGAGCCTGATGTGGGGCTTGAACTCACGAACCACGAGATCATGACCCAAGCTGAAATCAAGAACTGGATGCTTAAACAACTGAGCCACTCAGGTACCCCTTGCTTTCAAGTCTTTTAAAAATTTCATTAGAACAGCTCACATATTAAATTAAGTCATAATGATGAATATGGCATACTTGAACATAATCATAGTTTCAATTGCTCCAACAAAATCTGAAACCATGTATGGCATGTTATTCAGTAGTCACCAGGAAATCTTACTGTGACCATTTCTCATCATAAATACTCCCTTATGCACCAATGTAAGACCATGTCTCCAGTACTAAAATGAAAGTTGGAGGTAAGTGATTATTCACTAATTTCTAGCGTCAGGTATGGCCTTGGCCTTCATGGATGTTATAAATGTTTACTGATGAAAACTGTATTATAAAGCCACTTCTATTTCCTATGAATTATTTCAATTGCCTTTTTGGAATTGCGAGTGTTCTCTAACTCCATGCTTCACTTTTATTCTTCAACCTTGGCATGTATGTCTATCTTGAATAAGTTCTTCCAAAATGCCCTGGAATACCAGATTTTGAAGACTTATAGAGTCATACCTCTTTAAGTCTTCTAATTTTGTCTACTAATATGGTAGAATATTGATGAATTGTGAAGACTGAACCTCAAAATTCATTCTAAATTATTTCTCAGACAGGAGGAATGACTCGTTCCAGACCATTTGTAATCTCTTTGCTCTTCTGGCTCACAGCACATAATGGTGAGTCAGCTGGTTTGGCTGGAAATAAATTAGATGGCAGTTCTACCACCATCACCACTCCTTTCATGACGTTTACTGATCTAGAAAGAATTACAGCAATAATAATCTGCTGGCTATTCACGGTTTAGTGTGTTTCAAGTCGTGTGGTAGGTGCTTTTCATTTGTTATCTCACTTAATCTTAATAACATTCTATGAGGTAGGTGCTATTATCATCATTATTCACATTTTACAAGTGAAGAAACCAGGAGTTAAAGCAAAAAAGTTAGTAAATATTATAATTAGGATTCAAGTTCAAGTTGTCCTGCTCCAAAGACCTCCTCTCCTCTAAGATTTTCATCACCATGATGTTCAACTTGCCTGACTTCACCTATCCCATCCAAAGGAGAATACCACTGTTCAGGTGAATGTAATCAACTTTCATATTCTTAAAATAGAAACCTACAAACACATATATACTCACAAACACAGGCTTGAAATGGAGCTGTTTCTGAGTCATACACTCTATACATGAAGTGACACACACCTGGTATGAACCTATAAAATGCAAATGAAATGGCCATCACTATGCTATTTCCACTAAGTAATACCTAACCTCACAGACATCAACGAGAATAGCCAAATGTACATAAGATTGAGAATTTGTATTTTCTAAATATGCACACATATGCATTCCAA
The DNA here is from genome assembly GCA_030068075.1 of Paguma larvata. Taxonomy (NCBI): domain Eukaryota; kingdom Metazoa; phylum Chordata; class Mammalia; order Carnivora; family Viverridae; genus Paguma; species Paguma larvata. The sequence goes on from CM057826.1 coordinate 71,291,700, forward strand.
TTTGCACATATAAATAAACCTACATATATGGACCTCCACTCTTAAGACACACAAAGGATCACTTTTATTTAAGAAAATTCTGAGGACCTACTGAATTCGGAAGTCCACTTCAGGAATTTGTTCATTTCATGTGCATGGACATCATTACAGGCTGAAAGCTTATTAAAGATAATCAAGAAGTTTCTTTTGGAATTATCTTCCTTAGCCTACTTCCAAGGGAAATCATTTGCAGGCTTCTTTAGGGCAATGGTTATCAACCAAGTGCTCAGGCTCATTTTCAAATGTTCCAGACCAAATTTACTATAATAATGATAACTGCTCTTTCGGTATCCTGATCTTTTTAACTGCTATACATCTTTTCATCTATTTCCATTTCCCTTAGGTAGAGTGCAGACTAAGAAATCATCAGACCCATTTTTCAATACTATACATCATCAGAAACAATTTTGATAATCATATTATTAGTGTGCATAACCCCATCCTTCCGAGCTCTACTAAAAGAGTCACTTAAATGTCCTGCTCTTGTTCACATGCTCTATTTATATCTACAAACGTCAAAAATTCTAAATGAAGTGTATGAACCTTGATTGATAAAGAGAGATAGCTCTCTTTCCCAGTCAAGAAAAAAATAGTTAATAAAACCCTAGCACCTGCCTAAAATTGATTTTTAAATTCTCCAAAATTGTTCTTTAGTTAATTCAGGTGACACACATTTGTATCCCGGTTCAGGAATAGTTTTTTAATGCATGATTATTTGGGAGAGAATATTAGATTTATTACCTTTGCTAATGAACACTTAGATAAAAGAGGTATTCTCAAGATAAGTATTCTCATGACATGAACTCTGATTACCATATATTAATTTTCATTTCAAGTCTGAATTATATAAAGAGTGAACCCAGTGGCTTTTACATATAGAAAATGGGACCTCTCCAAAGTACACTCTGCTATAATTCTCAAGTGTCCCCTGTCACATTTGTAATGTTGCATATCAGTAGTACCAGAATTCATCATCATGAATGCACTTCCAGAGGTTTAAAGAAATGGATAAACCTTAAAGACACAGTGTTTAATCTCAGATCTTTATAATAACGTGTTAGCCCTATTTCAGTGGGATTGAGGGAATGACTTTAAGAATGATCAGTGAATTGGTTGAGAGGCCCCTTCCCCTATGCTCTACACCCAAGAGAGTCTGTTACTTATCTGCTCCTTTTTCACAGCAGCATTTAGCACAGAGTCACTAAGAGAATGCAACTCCTTAGTAACATCAAGGTGCATCTGCATCTCCAATATTTGCCACAACTTCTCAGTACCAAATAGTGCCACCAGGGCCACAGAGCTCACATTCTCTGCAGCATATGCCCTTGTCCTGGGAATCTTGGGCTGATGAATATATCATAAAACCAATGTAACTAGAATTTTAAGAAAACAATGATTTTATCCTCTAACTGGAATTGGGCAGGGATAAAAATTAATGGCCTTCCTGAAATCTAAGAACTAGAGATGACTTATGAGGCCAGTACCACCCAGATATCAAAGCCAGTTAAAATATCACCAAAAAAAAAAAAAAAAAAAAAAAGAGAGAGAGAGAGAGAAGTACAGGTCAATATCTCTAATGAATAGAAAAAATCCTCAACAAAATATTAGCAAACTGAAAGGAACAATATATTTTTTAAAAATCATACACCACAATCAAGTGGAATTTATTCCAGGATGTAAGGGTGGTTGACCGTTCACAAAACAATGAACATAATACATAATGAAAACACAATACAAAAAAGTATCTTCAAAAACAGTGTTGAAAAAACTGGACAACCAAATGCAAATGAATGAAATTGAATCACTTTCTTTTACCATACACAAAAAAATAAACTCAAAATGGATTAAAGAGCTGAATTTGAGACCTGAAACCATAAAAATCCTAAAAGAGAACACAGGTAATCATTTCTGACATTGGGTCTAGAAACATTTTGCTAGATATGTCTCCTGAGGCAAAAGAAATAAAAAGAAAAATAGAATATTTGGATAACATCAAAATAAAATGCTTTATCACAGTGAAGGGAACAATCAACAGAACTAAAAGGCAACCGTGGAATGGGAGAAGATATTTGAAAATGACTTATCTGATAAAGGGTTAGTATTCAAAATATACAAAGAACTGATACAATTCAACACCCAAAAAACAAATAATCCATTTAAAAATGGGCAGAACACATGACAGATATTTCTCCAAATTAGACATACAGATGGCCAACAGATATATGCAAAGATTCTCAATATCACTCATCATGAAGGAATTGCAAATCAAAACTATAATACCAAGTATTTACCCAAAAAATGCAAAACTGATAATTCAAAGGGACACATGCACCCCTATGTTTATTGCATCATTACTTACAATAGCCAAACTATGGAAGCAGCTCATAAATATACATACACACACACACACACACACACACACACACTAAGAAATGCACACACACAATGGAATATTATTCAACCATAAAAGAGAATGAAATCTTGCCATTTGCAACAACATGGATAGAGCTAAAGAGTATAATGTTATAAGTTATAGAAAGACAAATATGATATGATTTCACTGATATGTGGAATTTAAGAAACAAAACAAATGAGCAAAGGAAAGAGAGAGAGAGAGAGAGAGAGAGAGAAACCAAGAAACAGATGCTTAACTATAGAGAACAAACTGATGGTTACCAGAGTTGGGTGGGGAGATGGGGGAAATAGGAGATGGGGATTAAAGAGTACACTCACCATGATGAAAAATAAAATGTTAACAAAAAGAACCAGATGTCCCTTGAACCATCATGTATTGTGATATGTCAGGATATCTTAGTGTTCTTATAGACATAGGAAATATCAGTTTATGGTACAACATTTATTAAAACAAAACAAGGGATCATTTACATGATTAGCCTGTTTATACTTCCAATACTTTTTATTCTGTGTATTTATTAAAGTATCACTTCAAAAAGCTACTTGTTTTAATGAAAGATGAACAAAATTAGCAATAAACATTTTTAACTCATCTATTGTAACAAAGCACACAATCAGAAAAATTCACAAAGTATAAAGCATAATGAATTACCACAAAAGAAACATACAAATACAAGCAATACTGAATTAGGAAAGAATATCCTACGAGTTCCTCACCTCATGTTCCCTCTCAGTAAATACCTCCTCCCTTTTCTCCAAAGGTAATTAGTTTTAAAATATGTCTATAAATGCTTTTATAATCTTACCTTCAAAAGATCAAGCCCAATTCTCTTGCCCTTGAGTGTAGACTAAAGTAAACAACTTGCTTCTAACAAATGGAATAGAGTTGAATTTGCAGGGTGTGACTTTGGGAAATAGATTATAGAAGGCATTATGCTTCTTCCTTACAAGGACTGTTAAATCACTCACTACAGAGGGAGACAACTGCCATGTTATTACTTAAACAGCCCAATGGGGAATCCCATATGGGGAAGAATGAAGGGTCTGTTGGTAAAGTCAATGAGGAACAAAGGTCTTTTAACAAATGCCTGCGAGGGAGCTGTGTTTTTTAAGTTTATTTATTTTGATATGGAGAGAGAGAGTGCGAGCAGGGGAGGAGCAGAAAGAATGGAAGAGAGAGAATCCCAAGCAGGCTCCACACTCTCAGCACAGAGTGTGGAGTGGGGCTCGATCTCATGAACCATGAGATCATGACCTGACCCGAGATCAAGTTTGACGCTTAACCTACTGAGCCACTCAGGCGCCCCATGAGTGAGCCATTTTGAAGTGTATCCACCAGTGCCAGTCAAGTCTTCAGATGACTGAAACTCTGGCATTTAGATGATTGGTATCATCAGGAATAGCATTTCATTACCTTTTCTGACTTAACACTGATCCCATAAAGATCTATGTAGACTGTAAGGAGATATATGCAATTCAGATATCTGACAGAGGAATTGTATCATGAGCATATAAAGAATTCCTACAGATCAATGTAGGAATGTAAGTGAAAACAACTCAGGTTTTTAAATGGGCATAAGACTTGAGAAGGCATTTTTTTTAAAAGAACATATCAAATAACCAGAGACAATATGGAAAAATGTTAAACATCAATAGTATCATGAGGAGAATGCAAATTAAAATTACAATGATATACCTATAACTACACAGCCACTAGATATGCTAAAATTCGAAAGATCAATAAGACCAAGTTTTGGCAAGAATGTGGAACAAACAGAATTCTTACACATTGCCAGTGAGTGTGAGGTGGTACAACTCTGAAAAACTGCTTATCAATCTATGTGAAGGTAAACCACATACTTACCTTAGGTATTCTACACCAAGATGTTTCCAGTATAGAATTAAAAACATGTCCATGAGAAATACATGTATATATATTGTTTTTCATTGCAGATTTATTTATAACTGTCTAAAACAAAAAAAAAATAATTCCAAATGTGTATCACAAGAGAGAAAATAAATAAATTGTGGCTTATCCATTCAGTGAAATATTACTCAACCATCAAAAATGGCCATATGCCAAATATTTATTGAGAATTTCCTATGAGAAAAATGTTGGGATATAAGCGGTTTCAACAAGTTTTGCATATTTTATTTAGAAGGATTTAGGAGAACTTCAGACATATTTTATTTCCATTCTTCTTCCAAATCTACACTACTCTAATCTCTTAAAAGAGAAACAAAAATAATACAAATTCATCAAACAGAAAACACCAGTTTATGTCTTTTAATAAATTTGTAGGGTTACCTGGGTGGCTCAATCAGTTTAAGCATCAAACTTCGGCTCAGGTCAAGATCTCACGGTGTGTGGGTTCGAATCCCGCATCAGGCTCTGTCCTGACAGCTCGGAGCCTGGAACCTGCTTCAGATTCTGTGTCTGCCTCTCTCTCTCTGCACCACCCTGATCATGCTGTGTCTTTCTCTTTTTCTCTATCAAGAAAAAATAAATAAACATTAAAAAACATTTGTAATCATTCCAAAAAGTAAGTGTTCTCAAAACAAGAAGAAAAATATGACATAAAGTTTTTTTCCCTAAATTATGTATTTATTTGTTTACATAAGAAGATAATTTAATCTCTTTGGATTTAAAGAAATATTATGATTTTTTAATAACATTTTTTATTTCTTTTTGAGAGACACAGAGATACTGAGCATGAGCGGGGAGGGACAGAGAAAGAGAGAGAGACACAGAATTCAAAGCAGGCTCCAGGCTCTGAGCTGTCAATATAGAGCCTGATACAGGGCTCGAACCCATGAACCATGAGATGGTGACCTGAGCCGAAATTGGATGCTTAACTGATTGAGCCACCCAGGAACCCCCGAAATTGTGTCATGCTTTAAACACACTTTGGAATCTATGTAATTAGTGGTGTCCATGCAAGTTTTTATTCTAATGACAGAAGAAAAGATCCCCAAATCTGGACTTTGCCTATAGTTAACTATCCTTTCTGATATTTTAACAGTTAGGACCCAATAAGGTACTAGTAAATTATAACATAAAAAATAGATGGCATATAACAATGCCTTCTTATGATGCTTTCCCACACATGTATTCCTGTTTCAAAGGCACGAGACAAGTATAACAGACTCTTAGTCATGTTTAACATCCTAGCAAGTAGGAAACGCAAAGTAGCTTAAGTACAAAATGCATGAGTCCACTACTTCTTACATAAAAACACAGATATCCAGGAAAAAAAATAAATTAACATGACTGTGAACTCTAGGACTTTAAGATACAATGATCTGGGCAGACTCTATTTCTGCTCTGTAAAAATTACTTCACCAAAACAAGAACAAGGATCCATATTTAACAGAACAGATGATTAATTAATCATTACAAGTAATCTCCTAAATACATAATATCTTGTTTTCATCTACTCATTAATGGTTTCTACGCACCAGAAAAACTGTTAAAGGCAAGCCCTTCACAGACACACACACACACACACACACACACACACACACACACAGACAAGACAAAAATGAATGAATAGCAGAACCCAGAATGGCTAACAATCCTTTTAGTTATATATTCATAGTAAATGAGCTTATTACTTTTGAGGAACTGCCAGAAAGATGTAAGACTGGAACAGAAATTATAAGTGAGGAAACAATGAAGGCAGTAAGATATCAAAGGGACAGATTATGAAGAATATTTTTTGGAATTTATTCTCAGTGTGACGGGAGGCCATTAGTGTTTCTGACAAAATTTAACTAATGTTTTTAAAATATAGCTCTGTTTGTAGTGAGTAGAGTAGAATAAAGGAGTGAGAGTTGAAGCCCCAAGTTAAGTAGGATGTTATAGAAATGAGGTGCTGGTAGCTTTATGAGAACAATAGTTGCAGAGGGAGAAGACAGGAGACAAAATGACTATGGAGCCAAACAGACTTGAAGTGTGAGGGAAAGCAAGCACTCAAGGATGACTTCAGAATGTCTGTGTCCAGGAACTGGGTGAAGTTTTATTGGTAGGAAAGAGTAGAGGTGAAAACAGTGAACAGGGAATGGAAATCGAGAGTATGATTTGAGACATGCTAAGTTGTAATGGCCTATTAGGCCATCAAAGTAGAGGTGTTTCATACACAAATTCAACAATCTGCACACAAAAATTGGAGCTAAGAGGAATGTCCCAAACTGGAAGTGACATATATATTCCTATACATACACATACACGTACATATGCATATATACATCTGGAGAGAGAGAAGGGGAGGGAACTTGTCTATGGTGATTATACATTATGTAAAATAATATATATAATAGATCCACTGCTGTTCATCTAAATTCAAAGACCCAGCACAATCCAAAATCCACTAGAAATTGAGTATAGCATGCAGATTCTTTTTAGTGAATCTTATCTCCTCCATTTGGGAGTAGGCATTTGGGGTGGTATTGAGCCCTAACCGAAATTCCTTGGCTTGAGCAAGTCAGGAAGAAATGCCATCTGCTTGGCTAAACACTGATTTCAGGTTTGGGTCAAGTCCAATTTGGGCTGTGAGAAAAGATGAACTTCTGGAAAATGTTTTTCCTGATCCCCATGAAAGCTATCAGAAAAGAGACAGTCTTTAGAGGAAAGGCTGAATTAAGATGAAGCTGACCCTGTAGAAGGTAAAGTAGACAAATGGAAAGAAACTAACTACTTGGGGCAGTCTCTGATCAATTATTAGTTGAAGCCAGCCTATCTCTGAACTTCTAATTTAATAACACCAATAAGCATCTTAACTCAAGCAGATGTTTAGGCTGTTTTTATTGATTTTAATAAGCATCTGAGACCAAAAATAGAAATAAAGGTAAAAAAGAAGCAAGGAAGGCAGGGGGGAGAAGTAGAAAAGAAAAAAATGAACCAGAGAAATGTATTGGTTCACTCCCTAAAAGGAGCTTTTACAGCGATTTTCTTGCAAAATCTACAATTATTACTAGATTTAGAGTAAGACTGAACCTTCAGAGATTTGGTCCTCTCAGGAAGTTAAGATACCTGCCAAAAGGACCTAACTCCTCTCTGTTTTGCAAACTGAAACTGACCCCACCGAAAGCTGGACGCTGGCTCAATATTACCCCACTGCTATCAGGTACCACCCTGCTCAAGAGAGAATACTCTTGCTCCTGAAAATGTGCTTCTCCAGGCACTCTGAAAAGAGTCATCAAGGATCCCTGATGCTTCTGAGAACCCCGCAGCCCACTTGAGGGAAGATTTGTCACCACAGTGTTCTTAAATCTCTACGGATAAGATCGGGACTTTATGGTGTATGTGTGGGTAGGGGCAGTGCTTAGGGCATTGTACTCAGCGGTTATTTCCAAGAGAATAATAACAATACCATTGAAAGTATTTTTAAAATCCATTTTCACCCAAAACATAACAACTGACATTTTCTATTGCCTGAATTTTCAAGAAATACTCTGAACAAAATGAAACCACTTCAATTAGCATGGCATTAATTCTGCTTCGAAGGAACGGGGAAGGGGGTGCAGGGCTCTTTTCCCCTTGGTTCTCTATGCTATTCACCTGGACTTGGCCTGAGTACTTGGCAGATGCAGGGGGAGTAATTGAGGATTATGTTTATCCTTTCTGTTGACATCTGGAAAAAACCCCAGGCAAAAGTCAGCAGCCGTTAATTCAAATAAGTATAGTTCCTTTGACAATGCAATTGAACATCTTTCTTTTTTAAAGATGTAAAGCCTCTTTCTAATCCATCATGTTTTTACCACATCTAAGCTTTGCCACATAACTTACACGTTGGGAAGCTGTTCAAATAACAATGTAAGTACTTCCTGCATTTCTAATAAAGATGTAGTTATAAAAGAATAATATTTTTCAACAGCCCAATTTTGGTAGCTTCACACATACCAGAAACACCTGCCAACTACCTCTACAGACACCTTGCTTCCTAACATTGTATAGTTTAAATATTCATGTGAATTATTCATGAAGTATTACTAATTGATATTTGTTATTCAGATGAACTGCAAAGTTATGGATCTTCCCATCCTTAAATAGCATGTAGTCAGGTTTTTATGAGATTAGGAACAAATTCAAATATGTTATTTATTTATTTACTTATTTATTCATTTATTGTTATTTTGTTAGTTTTGGCAAGCAATGTTCACTTGTATCTGTGACTGGCAACTTGCAATTTCTGTCTCCTAAAAAGGCAAAAAAGATGCTAGCCACCAAGGCTGTCAGAAACATATTCAAAGTGCTTTTGACCAAGTTCTTGTATCTCAGCTACCTGCTGTGTCACAGAGCAGAGTATTTAAAGGAGAGAGAGAGAATATAAAATATAGATGAAATAATTACCACAGTAACTACTTAATTGCATTTGAGTAGTTACACTTTAGGACTATTCCAAACACTATTTTGAGTCATTATTCCTTTGTCTTAAGAGTTTATACTCCAGTCATTTTTAATGAAAATATCCTGTTTTTAATCTTCTAATGGGAGGGGCGGTCAAACAGAAACTGCTTCCATGGTACGGATAGTGTTTGCAAAACTTGATCTTGTGCCTTCACTGCAGTGTTAACATACGGCAAATGGCTGCAAGCCTTCAGCACGCTACTGAAGTCTCTGGTGGCGTAATTAAACATGCCTTGACCAAGGCTTCCTGAGAAACTCCAGATTGGTAAACCCAGTCCCACCAAAAAATGTTAACTAGAGCACCATCACTAAATACCAAATAACAACTGAGAAAGCTACCCATGGCTCCCAGGAGCTTCGCTGCTCAGTGTAAATGTTCACTAATCGTATATTACATTCAGGTATATATTTTTAAAGTCATCTTGAAATATTCCTAACTAGATATGCTGGCAAGTAACTAAATCAGCCCGTTTTCTCTTCATTGTCATTTTGGCACAGCTAGTGTCTTTCTGTTTTAAAGCAGATTTTTTAAAAGGTGCCAACACCCAGTGGTCTATCAGTACTCTCTCGTACCACATCAAAGACATTTTTTTCTCCATAGACAGAGAGGAAAATGTCTTGGAGGGTAAAAAAGAGCACCATCTTAGAATCGTGGTTTGACACTGATTCTGTTGAATTTAAAATTGCCGAAGCTTAGAGTCAGGTGTCCTCGGATACCTAAAGGAGTCCTCATTAACCTGAACAATAAAACAAACAGTGAACAAGGTGATTTAGCTATATGTCATGTTCTCATCATTACTGAAGGCACTGCATCCTGATATGGAATAAAGGAAAACAAAATAAATCCGAATTTCAAGTGAAGAAAAATAATAAAACATTATGATAGAAAGGCTTCAGTCATAAAATTCACATGAACAAAACTAAATACCCGATATTAATTTAAAAGCAAGTTCATTTTAGAAAAAAATAATAGTAAATTTTAGGGCACAAGTTGAAGTAACGAAAACTATTTCTTCAGAAGAGTTATACCTGAAAGACTTTGACACTGAAACACTACGAAGGATTTAGCAAATTAGCTTGACTTATGGTGTCTTACTCCTGCAAAAATGTTGATGTTATCTTTTATGTTATATTTAAAATATCATGATATCTGTGTTTTACAACAAAATGATACATCTTCGTTTTCCCTACTCCATGAAGGTTATTATTACCCTAGAGGATTTGAACAACATAGCTACAGGTTTTGATTTAGATTTGACACATTTAGAGGATGCTATATTTAATTCCTAGAGGGAAGAGCCATGTGGTAAACTGGACTAGGAAGCTGAAACCTTACACTTTGGTGCTGGGGAGGCCTGGACTGATAATGCATTTTCCTTTACAAGTGTCTTCTATCTCAGGAATCAGAATAACTATTTTTATTTTAATGCATTGTTTTCTTAATGGGAAAATACTCTTAAGGGCTAAGTATATTACACACACACATACACATGCACTCAAATGTGGCAAATAATGAGTCTATATTTAGAAATACTTTCCAAATCACCCACCCCCAACCACACACACACAAAAAAGTGAGATGGCTTAAATTCAACATATAAAAAATATAACATATAAAAAACCAGATGCAGTAATTTTTAACAATTTAACTCTGAAATCGGACTGCTTAAATGCAAATCCCATCTGTGGCAATTATTACATGGTGACCTTGAACAAGTTACTTAACTTTTCTGCACTTTCATTTCCTTATATGAAAATAATCTAATCCCTCACAATTTGTTTTGATGATAACAATTGTTACAATGTATGTGAAAGTACTTAGAACAATTCCCAGCTTGTATGAAAAGCTAGGTAGAAATTTTAGTTATGATTATCATTGCACTAATATAAACACAACAAGGTAGTTTATTCCACTAGAATAAAAACTTAAGCAATCAGGCAATCGAAATGAAAAATGAAAATTGAAAGAGCAAAAGAAGTAAGATTTTATGCTTGTCTTTACTCAAAAAAAAAAACAGAATATAAATTTCTATTTATAATTTTCATTATTCTAATATCTTCTATAAATGCTCTTAGGTACATCAAGTTATATAATTTTTGCTTTCCCTGCTGTTTTACTTCAGTCAATCTCCCTTCCCCTGAAAACTTTAAAACAAAATGAATTGCTAAAAAGCTTAGTCATTATTATCCAAAAGGTCTTTTTTTAATGTTTATTTATTTGTTTTGAGAGACAGAGAGCATGAGTGGAGGAGGGGCTCTGTGCTGACAGGTCAGAGCCTGGAACCTGCTTTAGATTCTCTGTCTCTCTCCCTCTCTCTTTCTTTGTCTCTCCTTCTCTGCCCCTCCCTGGCTCGTGCCTCTTTCTCTGTCTCTCAAAAATAAATAAACATTAACTTTTTAAAAAAAATCTAGTCCCAGAAAAAGGATATTTAGACATTTGAAACTTTATTTCAACAGAGTGCCTTTCAGAGTTTCGCTTTATATTCTAATGACAGTGCTACACATGTGCTTGCTGGTTTATGACGACTTCTCTGGGCAGCTCTTCTCAGTATATTTATGAATTCTGCTTGATTATTATTATTTAGGACCAGAGCCTACATCTGCAAGGATGGAAAGGTAAGACCAACTTTTTCTTTTCCTAAACAAGGTGACAAAAACCTTTTTTAAAGAGATTTCGCCAGCATCTTAGCATTTAGTTTAAATTCAAATTAGATTTTTATGTTAACATATATATTGGAATTAGAATGTTATTTGTTTGGATAACTTTAAATATCAGAAATTTATTGACCGATTTATTAAGGATTTCCTTAGATATAAAAATTGTGTCTATTTTTTTTCTTTTTGGAATAAGTATGTTTGCCACATCTAAATAGAGAAAGGCTGTTTATTTTTCTTAAATTTTTAATATATTTTCATTGCTATGTCTATTTTCACTAATTACTTAGTACCAAGAAAATATACACCCATATCTTTGTACTCCCAGTGAATTTGCTTCAAAGGAATGTATCATGTGTTGAAGGTCCTCCTGGTGTTGTGGGGACCAAATTTCCCTAAAAGACACAATGACAGAGGTACAACAATATGACCTATACAATGTAAACTATCAAGGGATATAAACTCAAAGACACTGAAATCATAAGCAGAAGCCTGACTTTATTGGCAAAACATTCTTTTTAATTATATTAGCTATCTCCTACTTTATGATAAAATTCAGTTTCAACATCATCTTCCAGTCCAAAGTCACAATAATAAATACCTCAAAACTTAGATTAATATCCTGCCTTTCATTTGAGTAGCTCAGAAAACTTTTACATCTATAACTCTTTCCTGTCTTTATAAATTTTATTCTGGAGAAATTATGTTCCTCAATGTACCTGGGTGGCTCAGTCAGTTAAGCATCCGGCTCTTGATTTCAGATCAGGTTATGATCTCCCAGTTCATGGAATTGAGCCCCACACTGCTGTCAGCACAGAGGCTGCTTGGAATTCTCTATCTTCTGTCTCTCTTTCTCCCTTTGCCCCTACCCTACTCATGAGCTCTCTTTCTTAAAATAAATAAATAAACATTAAACAAACTTAAATGTATATTATTTATATCCTTTATTCCCTTTGTCATACTTTTTAATCTATTTATCTTAAACTACTCAGATATAAAAAACTTCTGTTACAAAAATATATATTTCCATGATATCATGGAAATAAAAGCATTTTCCCACATAAAAAGTTGGAGAGGAATGTTCACAGCAGCCTTATTCATAATAGCAAGAAACTACATAAACATCTAACAACTGACAAACGAGTAAACAAAATGCGGTATATCGATATAAAATGGAATAAAGTCCTGATAGATGCTAAAAAAATGGGTGAACATTGAAAATATTTGGCTAGGTGAAAGAAGCCAGTAACAAAAGGCCATTTATCATAGGATTCTATTTATATGAAATCTCTGAAATAAGCAAATCAATAGGAACAGATAATAGTGATGGCCCAGGGATGGCCTTGAAATGAAGGTTACCGGAAAATGGGCATCATTGTTAATACGTATGGGGTTTCTTTTTATAAAATGTTCTAAAACTGAATGTGGGGATGATCGCCTAAGTCTGTGACTATACTAAAATTATCAAATTATATCATTTAAATTGGGGAATTGTATGAAATATGGATTATTTGTCAACAAAACTGTTTTTAAAAAGTAACAGCGAACTTTAGCAGTACTTGTGCTATATTTTCAGCCTGCCTTTCCTCCTTTTGGAGGCCATTCTCTCACTATGAAGCTTTCTAAACAAATATTTGCAGTTAGTGATCCTCTTACCCTTTCCCCCTTAGGGATGACTCAAAGGGATGAAGGGACTTGCTCATGATTACAAAACTAGGTGGCAATAACCAGAACAAAAACATTCCCTCATCTTGTTAGCCAATACCAGGAAGGTTTCTTGTTTGCTTCTTAGGAAATGGATTTGCACCTACTGTAAGTACCTCTGACAATCCTTCCATTATATTATGACCATCTTCTCTTTAAAATATGTATTACTTATTTTTTAACTACTTTGTCTCAAGATATAAATTAACTATCTTCTTCTTTGGTCTTTTTCTTTTAGAATGGAATAGCCTCACTCTCTATGGTAGTTAGGTCCTACATATTAAAAACCTGACCATTTAAAACATTTAGATAACTTTTAACATTTTAATATCTTTATAACGACTGAAGGATGACTAGAAATTATTTAATGAACATATATATATACACCAATGTTTTTATTTCTTTCTTTGCTTATGTAGCAGTAGTCCTTCTGATCACTGGTGGCTAGAAACATGTTTCCAGGTATCAATTTGAAAGTAATAATTCATGTCATTTTGAATAGAGCTATGGTTGGTACAGTATGTGGTATTTGGTATTTAGAACATTGAAAACAATCCTCCAAGGTCGTCCTCTTGACTTCACAATCAAAATTCCAAAACACAATACCTGTATGGGATTCACAGATCCCTCATTGGTGATATCCTGATGAATTATCCATTGAAAGATGATGGGATCTGTTCTCCACCCCTAAGAAACTCTAAGTTTTCACTTGCCTCTTTAATTCTTCTGGGAACAGCTCTGTGTCTATTCCATCCCTTTGTTTTAATCATCTTCTCTTATTTCCCTCCCACCCATTTCCTGAACAATCTCCCTTGGCAGACTTACTCTCCATGTGAACAATCATGTTAGCTTTTACTTAGAGGGTGTCACAATTTTGTCTCTGAAGTATTGAGGACTAATTGTATCCCACATTTAGAAATAAAACAACTGAGACATAAAGATCATTAACAAAGTTATCATGATTAGTTAACATTAAGTTTAAACACAGAACCCAGTTACTTGAGATCTAATGTGGACCTCCAAGGCTCAGATTTATCGAAATCAGACAGAGACACTGAAATGCACCTGAAGAGACAATTGTAGTCTTTAAAATTTATAATAATATCATATACTATGCACAATATTTTTTTCTGTTAAGCCTACCCATAATTAGGGTGCACATATTTGAAATATTTATTGCAGGCTGTCCATTAATCCAGGTATTTTGCAAAATCATCTCAGGTAGAAGACATATCTTCTTCCTTGGACACAGTAGTATGTTATCTATAATGGCACCTAGCATCCACATCTGAATCTTTTTTTTCCAACAAATGATAATAGGAAGTCATTTTCAGCCAATAAAGCTCAGTATTTGTTGCAGGAGGATATGTTCCCATCCTCTTTATAGCCTATGGAGCTGTTGCAGAGCTGTGAAGTAGGTTTCAAAGTTGTCATTAGTTTTTGAGCTATGAGCACTTGAATTATTTTCCCTCTTAACTAAACTAGATAAGAATAATTGTTATTGTCAGAATCAGGGAAGAAACAGTCCCTGCAGTCTTTAGATGAAACCCAATTACTACAGGGGGTATAATTTTAAAAATCCATAAATTACCACATGCTACTGTTTTTCAATACTTTCCATATCAAACTTGTCCTTTAGAGACCACATTGAACAAACAAAAAAAATGGATCCATGCATTTCTCTTGAATGACAGACAGCAAGCATCACAAGTGAAAGGTGAACAATCTGTCTGATAGGAGCTCCGCTAATTTAAATGAAATCTAGATCCCTAAAAAACTCTGAAATCCACGAGAATAAATAACTGTCAACATAATACTAGCCTTTCCTTAAAGACATTTGTGGTTTAAGAACTTCACGGGCGCCTGGGTGGCTCAGTCAGTTAAGCGGCCGACTTCAGCTCAGGTCATGATCTCACAGTCTGTGAGTTCGAGCCCCACGTCGGGCTCTGTGCTGATGGCTCAGAGCCTGGAGCCTGCTTCGGATTCTGTGTCTCTGTCTCTCTCTGTCCTTCCCTTGTTCATGTTCTGTCTCTATGTCTCTCAAAAATAAAATAAAAATGTTAAAAAAAAATTTAAAAGAACTTCATAGACATTTCATATCAAATAGTTGAACTGAAAATGTGTGAGATGAGACTATGTAAGGGCCCGACCACCAGCATAAAAAGAGCAAATACATATTTCAAGCAAATAAATTAACAAACTCATTTTTCATAATTTTTTTCACAGAAATACACTTAAGGATGTTTAAGTGAAGTATTATTAACTATTCTAATTCTTGCAAACAAATTTGATTAAAGTAGAGCAAGAATGTAATGCATTGATTAATAGAATGACCTCTGTTATCAAACCTACATTTTAATCCATGCCCTACTATCTATCAATTGTGAGATAGCAGGCAAGATGGGCAATCTCTCTGTTATAGTTTTCTCATCTGAAAAATAGAGAGAATAATTGTATCTCCTCAATATGGTTATGTGACTTAAAGGAGATAGAGCTTATCAAGGGTTTAGTAGAATACTGGTACAAACTTAAAAGTTCTAGATATCTTTATTATAGAAATATCATACAAGAGCATAGATAACTGAAGTTTTGACGTTTTCCTTATTTCAATATCCTTTTGAAGTTTCAAAACAAAAATATATTATTTACAAAAGTAATCTCAAGAACTATTACTAATTTAGAAAATAATCTCATTATAATAACGCATTTAAGTTTTAATTTTTAGGAAATATGACTCACTCAATTAAGACCAAAAGTTTTAATGTTATCATAGGAAAGGGGGCTACTTCCATAACCTTGGTCAAAGAACAATTTCCTCTCTGACATTATCTTCATCTATTTTACTCTATTAAATAGATTGGTGGAGGGAGGCAAAAGTAAGGGGAACTTACAGAAAGGGACACTCTCTCAGATAGCCAGATTAACATTTGAAACCCTTATATTTGGTTTGGTCCAAAGTGAAGCTATATTGTCCATCCATCTGAACTAACTTTAAATATATGCATAGAACTTGTATTTTAACCAGGAGAAGATTAAGACGGTTATCAGCAACTGGAAGGCAGGCAATTGCTTTGCCAAGTTGTCAAAGTCAAGTTGAAAAATAAAATTCTAGTCTTTTGGAGTTGAAGGTAGAAGGGAAAATGGAGACTGCCAAGGAGCTAACTCTTCAAGGAAACTTCAAGAGGTCCAAAGAGGAAATACAGGCATGGAGGAAACACAGAATTTTGGTAAAAACTGGGTCTTGGGAGGCGTACCTGGGTGGCTCAGTTGGCTAGGGGTCTAACTCTTGGTTTCAGCTCAGGTCTTGATCTCATGATTTCATGAGTTCAAGTTCTGCATCTCTGTGCTGAGAGCATAGAGATTGGGATTCTCTCTCTCTATCTCTCTCCCTGCCTCTCCCCCACTCACACTGTCTCTGTTTCTCTCAAAATAAATAAATAAACTTTTAAAAAATTTAAAAAAATGCATCTTGAGATAATATCCTATAAGGTCATTTGGAAATAAGTCTCAAAATTTTGACCTTTTTAAATTTCTCCTGCATAATATAAGGTAGAGTCTGAAGATAGCAACGAAGCTACTCCTAGAGGCAGGACGCTAGATGGCTCCAATTTGAGAAGACAGACTTCAATGTCTGATGACTCTCATCCTGGAAGGAAGAGTCTTTCACAGAATACTGAGCAAATGAAAGAATACTAGCAGCATCTAGTGGCCTATCTATGTAAGCGCCCCTGTACCTAGGTCCCAGGGTTGAAAAAGTGAGACACTAAATAAACATGGTGAACTACTGATAGACTTTAATGGATTTCTCATTTCTGGGAGAATAACAGTGGAATTAAGGGCAACTGTCTGGACTACCATGCTCAAAGCATCATGGGGGGAACATAAAGAAGCGTAAGATATCCAAATAGTTTAGTTTAACTGTATTCCTCCTGCACCATTTCCAGTTAAACCAAAATCAGCAAAATACCACTGAATATATACACCTTTTCATATTTTGATCAATCAATATATAGAGCATTAAAGTAATGAAGAATTAATTTCAAGAGAATACATGACCTATTCCCTGCCCACAAGGTAGATACGATTATAGAGCCTGCTTAGACACAACTTCAACATCTATACCTGGAATTTTTACCCATCTTCTTTCAGGAGAGTTCTATATTGTAACATTAAATGGAAAGACAATTTTCCACTATTTGCTATTTATCGACCTGTCTAAATCATTTACCCTATGTCTATGGTGATCAAAATATAGTTTACTCTAAATATACCTGAGAAGCTGTTGAAATAAATCATTTGGAAGAATTATCTATTGAGGAGACAACTCTATTTACAATTGTGCCAAATATCTGTGCATTATAAGACATCAGTGTGGTTTTCTTCAAAGGAATGACATTTAACAGAATCGTCAAAATTTTCTTAAAGAGATGGAAGCAGCTTTTTAGAAAAAGAAAGATTTGATAACCAAAAATAAATAATTAATAATTCAATTAATTAATTAATTAATTAACAAAGCTCCCTTTTAAAGGCAGAAAAGAAATGGACATTACCCGAATTCTCATTCATGTGACTGCTTTTCTAATATTAAGGAGTTAGTTAAATCTTGCCTCTAACTGCCATATTAGAATTTAGCTTTGATGACTAAGAATCATCCCTTTTTTGAATGCAGCATAGTTTCAAGCTTCTCTTTAAAGCCTTTTAAAAGGCAGTTCTTTTTATTCACAGCTCACTTCTCTTCTTTTTCTAATTAGTAGCTTGAATGCAATTTTCCTTTTTTTTTTTTTTAAATCGAGCAGGCTGTGTAGCTAAATGGTGTTTTTGACATTCCTGCACTGGGGACAGATTCAAAACGAAGGCAGAAGACAATAGAGATTGACTACATACTTCACGGACACAAATCAAGGGAAATGCTGGTAATTACAGGAATTCGGCAACACTTTGTCTCTTGGCATCTGTACTTGGAAAAACAATGAAATAATCATGGACAAATATGATGTGAAATGTGTTTCTGGAGCAGCATGTTTTATTAACACTGAGCACTGCAGAGGGAGAAGCACCACTTGCTAATTTTAAAATTTCTATGAACTGTGGCAATTAAGCCTAATAATTATTTAAAGACTATAATAAAGATGAGTCCATTTTGTACTGAGTTTTAAAGAAAAAAAATAAGAACAGTGCTAAAGTTCAGTTTAAATGATGTACCACCTATACAATTTTGTACTTTTCCTACCTCATATGATTTGAAACTGGAAACATCTCTTGACACATTAGTCTCCAACTTAAGGATTTCCTCCATTCACATTTTGCCTCTTTGCTAATTTGGGGGGTTTGTTATTGTTGTGAAAACTATTTGTTGGGGGTCTTTTGTGCTTTAGATGTTAATTTTATAGAGTGCTGCTGAATACCACTGTGGTCATCAAGAAAGAGGAGGTCTAATTGAACAAAGCACTGAATATATTAACTGTTTCTTCCAGAATAGTCATTTTTCCCACTACAGATTCTTTCTAAATAACAACAGAAAAGCTGCTGATTGTTTTTAGTCCTTTGATGGAAAACTAGGGAGGCTTGTTTCAGCCTTAGGCAGAATGCAACTTCTCCCACTGAATTAGCTCAATGATAACAGATTCAGACTGGGTATCAAACCATTGGAGCTTGCACTGAGGATTAAAAACAGAAACTATCGGTCATTAATACAGATTTATGTTAAGGAAAAACTTATTATATTTTAGCTTGTTTCCTACCAGGGAGACAAGACATTTCTATTAATTAGTATGTCCTCGATTTTCTCTCCTCCATACTCTTGCTATCTTGTGCAATTCATTGTTACTTCCTGAGTAATTTTATTTTTTCCTCTGGTTAATTTTAAAAGATAAACTTGCATATTTTACTTTGTAGCATGAGAATAAAACACAATGAATAGCTATTCTCTGAGTATAAACCAGGGAACGCCAAGCTTCATTCATCTCTGTTCTTTCCTAACAGAGCAAGTTTATTATGGCATTTATACTGAAAAAAAATTATTCATTGTATTTGGTATAGAAAAGAGATGTTGCCAATATTTATTTCCGAGCCAGAGTTCTGTCAGCAGGAATGGAGTATGATTGCCTCCCCCGCCCATAACAAAAAAATTCAGATGGGATGATTTGCAACACTCAGTCTATTGCTTGTGTTCTTCTTGCATCCTCAGCAAGATTATTCCAAAACATTGGTACATATTCCATACTTGCAAAGAGGCAATTTCTCATTAGAACTGTAACTTGATAGAGAACCATATTACAAAGGAATATGAAAAAATAGATTGTGCCAGGAGCATATTTTCAATGTCTCCCTTTTTTATTTGCATCCACATAGTTGAAGAGGAACAGAGCTGGCCTTGAGCAAAACGAAGTTGGAAATCTAAGCCAGCTTCTTTGTGCGGTCTCCAATCCTCCAGAGTTGTGAATTCCCCCCAGCCTCCAGGACCTTACCCCACTCCACCCTCCTCTTTGTTTCAGGTCAAAGACTAACAGCAAGTTTTGACTTTCAGAACAAATTATTTTAAGCAAAAGAACTGATTCTACATGAGATATCTGCATTTTTCGAATTTCTGTGTGTGGGAGAGAAAAACTATCCCCACTTAGACAGAAAGAAAGGCAAAGAGTATCCTTCAAGGGCAAAGGTAAGGCTGAGAGTGGAACAAGATAGATTTTTTTTGGAAGACAGTCAGGCAGATATTTCTGTTTTGCCAAATTTTACCGACCACCTCTCATAATCAGTTCCGAAGGCAAGCTTGATTCAGTGCATCCCAGGAATGGAGGAAAATGTGTATAGAAATAATCGACATAGGAAGGCCTGCATACTTAGTCTCAGGTTCCACAGACCCAATGCAGCTGTTTCTGTTTAAACAGAAAAGAAAAGGAAGTAAAGAATGGAGTGGGGAGAGAAGGAGGGAGACAGGGAGGGAGAGAGGCAGGAAGGGGAAAAGGCATTTCCTACTAGGGATAAAAGGCCTAAGGAAGCAATATGCAAGCATTATCTGTTACTTCCGTTCCCAGGGGACCAGAACTCCCCACATCTTACTCAGAACTTGGATTCTAAAGTCTGTTTCTATGGTGAAAATCATGTAGAATCAACCATCAACAATTTTGCTTGATATTATCTCTTCAGCAAGTTCAGCACTGCCTCAGGGTTGTTTTTCCCCTTCAGACCCAGAAGCAGATCACTGTCTCTTAGTTGAGGACTAGATGAAGTATGGGAGGTATGCTGTGTGAAAAATATTTGCTTGGCTCCTTCTCAGGGTTGCGATATGTCTACACTGAGAGAGGCACGCAGCAACCGGACCTGACAGAAGTGGAATCTCATCTCAGGTCATGCTGTGGCAACGAACCTGGCAGTGGAGTGGCCGGCACAATTTTTCGCATTTAGACCCGTGCAGTCCAGAAGCTGCCCCGCTAAGAACTGGTTTATCGGTCCCAGTCTAGCATGATGGAACTATTTCCCCAAGAGAAGCATCCATAGGTTCTTGACCCAGAGAGTCTGCTTCTTTAAGTCAGCACTCACTAAACCCCAGTCCTCTAAAACTGTTACTTCTGGGAAAGGAGCCCTTAGTTATGCCATTAAAGAATCTCCGAGATGAAAAGCAGGGAATAAATGAGACTGATAAGAACACATGAGCATGAAAAACAGCACTGGAATTAGGTTTTAGCTAAAGCGTTGAAGCCATATGCATGGGGGCCTGGGATATGGCGATGGTCGAATGTAGGACTTTTTCTTTTAAACTGTGTTCACATCTCCATGTGGAATATGTGTAATTAAATAGCAGGTGGTATTAGGAGGAACTGTGAATATTACCACAGTTTTGAGACACTGGTGAAATGATAAAAAAAAAAAAAAAACTACAAAGTTTTTAATTCTAGTATGAAGAGAAATATTAGTTGTAGAAATTCACATAAATTTCATAGTGTGGTGATTTCTTGCCATGCAGCATCAAAAGTATTATACTTATTACAAATTACACTACATTACTGTTACTTTGCTTAACTTCATGCCTTCTCGCATACTTAGTATGTGCTATTCTGCGTGCTCTGCTCACTATTGTTTTTAGTCCAAATAATTTGAAATGTAATTTGTTTTGTTTTCCATAACACAATATTATTTGAAAGGAATGTAGAATTACATTTCAGTATTTCTCAAAGTTTTATATGAATGCCTTACCAAATAACTACAAGAAGCCTCTTTAAACAGTAAATACTTACGCCAAACTGAATTTTCTTCTTATAAGAAAAAAGAAGACTTATGCACATATGAATTATGGTTCAGTTGCCATTTTCTAGCACGTAATGTGACAAATTAGTGTAGATATGATTTGGAGTACCGCTAGCATATCCCCCAATTGCCATTAGCTATGATGGAGGTTCCTCTTTCACATTGTAGTTCAATGCATATATTCCTTTCCAGGAAGCTGTTTTCCTCCATGTAGTGATTCGGGGACCCAGGATCTATCTACCTTGTAGCTCTTCTATCTCTTAAGCCTGTTTAGTCCTCTGCACCCAGCTAATAAAACACAAAAGAATACGGAAAGGGCATATCTGTTTTCCAAAGGGCTTGCCTTAAGAGTGGCACACATTACTTTCACCACTATGTCATTGCATTTTGCTGGACTACCAACAACTAAGGATTTGCTGCCATTATCATTTCTTCCAGGTGTCTTAGTTCATGCAAGTTATTTTTTTTTTTTTGTCTCATTTCCAATCAGGAAATTAAGAACACAAGCAATGAGGTCGGAGCAGAAGAGTGAGGAAAAGGCAAATGGAGGTAACTTCTTAAGGCTAGGAATTAAATTACTGCTGATCTAACATCAGTACAATTGTGAAAAAGAGGGTGCGTCAGGAGCCGCTCATCCTAACTCCACCGGCATCTCTGCCCTTGATGGGTGAACTGAGAAAAATAATTCTACTCTTTGGGCCTATGTTTTTGTAGTTATAAAATAAGGGAGTTGCACTAAGGAAAACTTCATAAAACCATAATCTGAGATTAAATTACCACACAATTAATTAATATAATTAATAACTACACAGCCTTGCCACAGGCACATGGATGGTTTTATCTATTATTCTTAAAACATTAAAAGAATCAAAGACTTCCTTAATAGTAGTACTGTTGCCACCACATCTATTATTACTATAATTCGAATTAAGCTGACCCTTTACTGAGTGCTTACTACATTCCATTCATTCTGTTAAGTGAAATAAATTTATATCAAGCTCAACCAGCCAGCAGTTGCACAAATGAAGACAAAACCTCTGCCAACTCTCCTCATAACTCTTTTATGGCTGTATTATACTAGATTCACTGACCACTGGAAGGAAACTCTGGATGAGGTGAACTATCATTAGGCAGTTCTATCACATCTGTATACCTGTGAACTCAGACCAAAGAGTGAAAAATTGCTCTAACCCATGATCCCACCAAGGGCCCTTCCTCAGTTTGAATATTCTGTGTCTCCATTTCCATATTTGAAAAATGAAGTTTATGTAGCTTACCCATAGCTCCCTCAAATGCCTTAAGTATCCATTAAGTCATTGCTCCAAAGCAATAAAAAACCCAACTTCTGAGAATTAACTATATGAACATAAGGTAATGAAGCCAACTCAATTATCCATGGTAAAAGATGACAAGGAAAAGCAAGACTAAATTGAATATACAGGTGTCCCCAAACCATATTTTTGCCATTCACCTAAGCTCTTAACTAGCGCTAATAAGCTGCAGAAGAGAAAGATTTGAATTTTATCACTTTCTCTCTCCACCCCCCTACTTTTGTCTGGTTCAAGTCCTAACGGGCAGTCAACCACCCTTTAAAAGGCAGGAAAAGCAAAGGCTGGACTGTGCAATCGATAGACTGGATAATTAGCCCCTGAGTAATTGAGAGTTAACGGTCTTATATTAACTTCACCCCATTACTCCCAGAATATGCACAAGCCAGAGCAAGTTGGACATGAATACGAGAGAGCAGAAGAAAAAAAGGAGGGTGGTAAAGGAAGTGGGTTATTTGCCTTGGGGTTATCATATGATGGGAACTGTAATGACACAAAACCAGATAACAACGGCAGCCTAGCAGAGTGACTCCAAACATGACAAGATGGTCCCCCAGAGCTGTAAGAGAGTGGTTTCCCCTCAGCACCAAATTATTTTTCTCTTTTCTTCCTGCAACAAAAGACTCACTCTTGGCTTTGGCTCTGTTCCCAAAAGATTGGGTAATTAAGCAGGTAAGATTTCCAAGGAGAAATAAATATTTTTCAGTTACTAGACATTGTCATTGGGCTTTGATTCAAATGTGCATAATTTTTGAACAGGAAACATAATGAAAGGAATGTTTCACAAATTAATATAAAGCCCACAGGCATACCTGGCACTCTCTTACATGAAATCATTGTCTTTCATAAGCCAGGAATGTCGACCAAGTATCCTTCTTGGAAAACGCTTTCTCCTTGTAATATTAGCACTGGTTTTACAGAAGGAAAGCTCAACTTCAAGAAAACTGCTTATAAAATAGGACCAGAGCCTGTTTTTTCTTGGTTCGATGCCATTTTAAAATAGAAGGATATTGGTTTCAGCATTATCAGGGAAAACAGTGCCTCTTCTTCAGAGGTTGAAAAGCTAAAGAGAAGGGTTAAATGACCTGCATAATTTTACACAGTGACTAATTCAAATTAGAGGTTTGGATACAGAGTACTGGGCTCCAGGCCCAGAACCCCAAAATACTATTTTCTAAAAATAATGTGAAACTCTAAAAGGTAAAATGGCTTAAGAAGCTGAAGAAATTCCCCCAAAGTATAATTTCAACTGTGTAAGTGAGAAATAGTCAAGCGCAGGTTGAATGACAAGTGTGTTGAAAAATGCCCGCGCGATCACTGGGGAGATGGAACAACTTCTTTCCCCTATAGTAACGAGAGGTTTAGGATAATCATTCCACACTCTCTTGTCTGTTTTTCCAACAGCAAAGAGTAAGGTAATGGTCTAGCCATGTGATGGAGGATATCCTTAGCGCAATCGCATCTTCTATGAACTTGACTTTGGAAATTTAAAGTATTATGATAAAAATATACTTATAATCTCACTTTATGCAAAATATAAAATAAATTTCAAAAAATTAAACATATCAAGAATTGCCTAATTTCTAAAATGATGGCTACTGAATTATAAATTACAAATTCATGTGAATTGGTAAATACTCCCATTATCTGAGCAACAATTTTATGTGCTTAAACACGTCTATGAAAGATTTGACTGAATATCATACCATTATTTTAATGTTCACCTTCAATGTAATATAAAAATTTTCATAGCTTTATTTTTCAAGCAATTAAGTGGCCATAATGGCGTTTGGTGGCAGGAAAAAAATCTGGAAATCGATAATTTGGTGGTAAATTTTAGAGGCAATAAAATGTTAAGATAAAGACTGGGCCTGTTATCAACTTATTGTCTGTTGGCTCCAAATACATTTTTCATTGCCTAGGCAATAAAAAAAAATACAAGAACCCTTAAAGTGTTATTTTCCTTTCCTTGCTGGCATGATGTTAAGCTTTGTCAAGAAGGTGCTAGAAGGACATTGCATGAGAAAAGTGTTTTTCTTGCTGGTTGCAGTGTGCTTCTGGCCAGGCTCCCGCATTGGCACTACAGGTGGCTTCTTTTAGTACCAAGCACCAGCACCCGCAGCACAGCAGTTTCCAAAGCACCTGGCTCAGGCAGTCTCGGGGTTGAGGACCTTCTGGAGAGCCACCTCTTGGTAAAGACGTTTCCCCAGCACTCTCACAGGTGGGTTTCTGGCCAGCTCTAGAGGGCAAATTTCTAGGAAGTTCTAGGTGTGCAGCAGCACAGTGATTTTTCTGCCATCCAGTCAGCCTCAGTTCTGTCCTCTCCTTCAAAGACTGTCTCTCAGCCATAGAGAGACAATTCCTCCTTGCGTGCTCTATTTCATTCCTACGGGTAGGCACTGTTCTTTGTCTCTAGTAACACTAGAATCTTTAGAATCCTACTACCAAACCTTACTAACTACAATCTATACGGAGTAATTCTTTAAACACACTTTCCTTGTTCAAATCATTTCACAGTTTCTGTCTTCTGAATGGACACTGACCGATACAAACCAAGACTGAATGACTCTGATCCTCCACAATGTTATTATCAGAGAGATCACTGTGAATATTTTAGAGAAAATAAAAAGAATTTCTGAAATATGCTAGTAACTTGAATACTTATGCATTCAAAGGAGGCATCCACTGTTTACATTTATTCTTCTAAGCAAATTTTCTTGAAACACGGTAACTTTGAATTATACTAAGTTTTGGGGACCTCATTCCTTATATGTGGCTGTCTTACGTACAAATACACAAGCTTTCTAAAATGTTGTCAATGTTTTATGCCAGCCAATAGCTCACTAAGTGTTGAGTCTGCAATTTATGTGTAAATATAATGCCTTATAACTGCAAATACGAAACCACACACTGACCAAAATTACAGAATGCTTAAAAATATTTTTAAATTGAAATGAGGTATGACTTTGTTCTCCAAGCGACATTCTTTTATGCATTTCCTACCAGTACTTGCATCATGCTGATCCTGTCTGCTCAGTCAAGTATCTTTTCCTTTGCACTGAAAAGCAGTCACGGGGGGAATAAACTACTAGACAGAATGGATCAGCATCCAGCTTGCAAACCATTGTGAATATTTATAGAGCATTTGAGTGTTATTAGCTGAATCTTTCTCTCAAAGCACTGCTTTTGAAATATGTGACCAGAATGATAGCTGAGAAAAGAAAACTCTGTGTGTGTATGTGGTGTGCGTGTGTACACGCAAATCCGCACAGGTGTCCACATTTGTGAGCTTCTCACTGCATTTTTCCTGTGGTATTTTCATTCTCCTTCTCAAAACCACTTGTGTCTTAGTATCTCTCACTTTAGGTATCTTGCGAAGTCTAAGACTAGACCTTCTTTCTCTTGAAGCAATGAGAAATGGAAGCAGAGTTCCCTTTATCAAAGCAATGCAGACTCATTCAACAGAAAGCAAGATATAAAAATCTATAACTAATACCCACAATTCTTCTAACTGATCCAGAGTCAACTTATGTTACCACCTAGTATACACATACATATGTGTGCCCACTCACATTAACAAGTCATGTTCTTCAGGATATTTTTCTAAATATGCTGTATATGTATTGACAGTTTTCTAACAGATTTTGTCAACTGGTACACTTATATCATATGCTACATTTCAGGACTACCACATTTTAGTATTCAAAGAGCACAAGGTAAAATTAAATCACTAAAAAGAAGAATATGAAATAACAATGAATAAGAAAAGTCTGAAAAAAACCTTGAACTAGGAATATTCATTTTCTAACAAAGCACTGGGTTGACCAAACAAATTGCATTTGTCTAAGTCCCCTTTAATGGGAGGGAAACAGCACTGTTTGTAATAATTAGAATTACTGAAATATAACCAAGAATGTATGAAGTATGTTCAGAGATATCAGAAATAGCAGTCAAGTCAAAAGTTTAAGGTTCAAAGGACTGAGATCTACAGTAGGAAGCATCAAAGCAGATAGGGCCAGCTGGCTCTCATTTAATTTTATATCTTATTTCAATGCCAAGAAAGAAAGAGTTGATAAAGCTATCTCAAAATCGGTTAGGAAACATCACTTTCCTTCATTCATAGAGTAGTCATAATTAACTTTACCAAAAAAAGCAACTTAGTGAATTAAAAGTTTGTCATAGGATCAATATATATTTTCTAAGGTTATATGTATGTGTATGTCTAACTTTTAGGAAAAAGGCACTGTCTCAAGTATCTCAAGTAAAGGCTGGTCTTTACTATACAATCTTATCTCAGAAAAGTAACTTAACTAATATGTACATTCCAGGATAGATTTTTTTTTCCTTCTGCTAAGAAAACTCAAAGTATGAGACTTGTGTCAGCATTATCTAGAAACGAGATGACATTCTACATTATTCCAACATGAGAGAATAAAGAATTTGTGAGTACGTAATGATTTATTTTTGATGTTGAACGAGTCACTTGGAGAAATATGTAATTCAATTTAATAAATGTTTTCAAAACATTATGTTGCTCTTAATAAATAGAACTCTCTATCAAAATTAAATTATTGACTTAAGAGCAGTAAATAAACTTTGTTTACTAAAGAAAAAAAATTTACCTTACTAAAGCTTTAGCCAGAAATGAAAAACACAACATTTTTAATTTTGTTCATTCACAAGAAATTTCCAATATGATTCCTAAAGGATTTCCATATAATAGAATTTTCATTCTATTTTTTAGTACTAATGCATTGCTACTGGTCATATTTCCAATGCAAGAAGATGACCTAAAGAATCATATATCAGGAAGTTCAGTTCTTTAAAAATGAAAAGTCCTCAGATGATATGTCTTCATAGTAAATAACATACAATTCAGAGGTTTAGAATGATCATGAAGACAAAGAAGAACCAATAATTAAACTTATTCCCCATGGATGGACTGTTCACCTAGGCAGATATATATATCTACATACAGTTACTACTGCCTGGCTACTTTAGAAGGCATGAGGTCATTACAAGTAATTTTACAATATCCTGACATTTATACTTTGGCAATTTCAAATGCCCTACCAAAATATCCATATGATGATTTAGTAAATCTTCAGAGTCAATAGAAAAATGGAGTTTTACTTTGACAATTGATACCTACTCTCTCTCTCTCTACACACACACACACACACACACACACACACACACACACTCAATAAGATCTCTACTCTTTAGGAATTAAAATGTAATCAGGAGAAGACATAAATATGAAAATTACAAATAGATAATTATTTTAAGAGACAGCATTCACAAAGTAAAATCCCTAACCATATATATTTACTCAACTATGGTTTCAATGCTAGCCATTAATGTATTCTTGAATTGCCAGATCCAAAATCCTTCATATTCACTGAACTTCCTCAGTAACCAAGTAACATGTTTTGCTGGTTTAGGTAGAAAAAGTTCATCAGTAATTTCAGACTGTTTTCCTACCATAACCAAATGTTGGCCATAATAAAACCAAAACCTCAGATATAATATCTCATTCATCTACCTCATAAACTATTGTTGAGATGAAATTATTAAACGAGATGAACACTACAAGTCATCACACACTCAGTTATGAAAAACGGAAATTGTGAACAAATGTGGGAACTTGAGCAAGAGGTTAAATATCTGATGATATTGACTTATTTATAAGAGAACAGCCTCAGTAAATAATTACAGAGTATATTCAGAATGCAAAGTATACACAGAAAAGAGGACTTACAAGTGTTCCAGAGATGTTTTAGATGGTAGGAGATAGGTTACGTAATTTTTATACTTCTCAAACACACACACAAAAAATCATAGAGTCATAATGATTCTCAAAAGTTTCATTGATAGTAAAAAAAAAGCTGATTGAGGGTTAAATATTAAGTTATGCATCTATTTCTCTAATATGCAGTCAAATATTTTTTCAACATAAACAAAAGTTGAAGATTACATACCATATTGACTCTAAAAGTTGAAGACCATAGTGTCTAAGCATCCTTAAAATTTGCTTTGTAATTATGAAAAGTTAGATTCCAAACTTTCCTAGGTTTAGGAAATTTCTATTTGATTCTTAAGTGTCCTGTGAGTTTACCTTCACTGCTTCTCAAAGAAAAGCACCAGACTTTTCCCACTTCAGAAGTCTGACTTCCCCATGATACATTTTGAATTGAACCATGGTTGACAGTTTTATTACAAATATGTTGCACTTGTAATTGTTACACCAAAGGAAGTGATTGAAAAAATTTGCAAAGTTATAAAATTGGACTTTAGTTCTGTGGAGAATGAAGAAATAAATGTTAGGTTTAAAAATAATATCCTAGGAGATGTATATATCAAGACAAAAAGATTCAAATTTGATTTATTATTCACTTTGGGTATAGCACTTTCTGATCTGGAAAAAAAAAAACTCTCTGAAATTGTTCCACTTTACATAAGTGGTGACAAATCGCTACTTATAGATTTCTTTCCAAAATCCTCACTGTCCATGGCATAAAAATTTCTCGAAAGGGTTCCGTGTGTTGCTATTTTAACATCTCCCACCACACTATACAAATGCCAGTCTGACCAGTCTGCCTTTAGGGCTTTCAGAAGCAGCTTTCTTTAAAGGTTACAGGGGATGTTATGTCTTCTAAGAATGTCAGCTCTCTTGACAGTTCTCCATGATATCAACATGGTTGATACTAAAATTTAAGTAAACGGGTGTAATTTAAGAGGGCATTCTATTCATGAGTCCATTTTTATGTTTGCTAATTATTTCACACATGAGTTTTATTTCTAAGAAAAGCCATCCTGTTTCATTCGCATAGCTTTCAGCTTTAATTATTTCATTTTTACTTTTCATTAGGTGAACCCATACCTTTAGACCTTTTCAGACCTCTGGACCCTTAGACCCTGGAGGGGAGGTGTTTCGTTTTAGAAACAGTGCTCCGTTCCACCTAGGGAAATCAACACTCCGTCCCACTCTTCATTAAAAATCCCGTGTACAAAAGAACAAAACTCTAAAACGCCCATGAGAATACACTTATAGGCAGAATGGATTTGAGTTTATAACATTTAAATTTATTTCGGTGTTATTTCAACTTTAAAAAGCCAAAAAATATATCATAGGCTTTAGTGTATTCTTCCACATCTCACCGATTAATTCATGTAAGAAAAATAAGTGTGGCAAGTGTCTAGAACATCAGCTGAGCTAATTAGTATGTCTTTTTGAATTGAAAGAAGTTGCATAGAAATTCAGTTTGCACAAAAACAGAATTCTAATGCAAATATGCGCCGCTATTCTATGAGAGATTTACTTTCAATACCTGAGTAACAGCTCACAGATTAAGGTAATTAATGTTCTAAATTACATCAAATATGCATTAATATGTTCTCCCTCCTGATTTCTTCAATTTGGAGATTATTACACATTAGGTATCTTTTCAATTAAGAAAACAAACTGAATTGTGACTGTCTTATACATTTTGTGGAAAAACCGGGAAGGCAGGTTGGTAATGCATTTGACAAAGATTTAATGCCAACCAATAGTATATCTTACAAATTCAAAATGTAACCTTCAAAGATGCAGAGAAAATATATCATGTAAAAGTTGACAATGTTGCTAAAAATAAATACCTAGCAGAAGTAGTATTAACATTACAAAAAAAAATCAAATGATCCCATACCAAAGATTACTCCAGGAAAAACTGAAGGCAAAATAATAAAATACCAAGGTTTCAAAAACTGATAAACCAAACTGATATAAAAGCATCACTTAAGCTTATTAATTCCATCACATGAGCTCTGTGTCAAATTACCCACATGGTTCATAAGAATCGAGAAATAAAGTTGGATTGCTCCTGCCCATTATTACTGTAGGGTAGTAGCTTCACTGGTTCCCCTCTCCTCCCCCCTAAACACACATTCCTGGCTTACCACTGTGCCTCATGCTGAAGGCTTCTTAAAGCATTTTTGAAACATTCCAGGAATGAATTTCTGAGAACTGTAGTCATTCATCTCTGGTATTGAGCAAAGTTTAAGAACCAACATGGATTCTGAGTTGCTTTCTGCATAGTGGTCTATGTTAACATAGGACCGTTGTTACACTGCATTCCTAGTAGCTATGCCTTCCATCCTTAAATTTGTGCAGACGGCTCTGCTAACCTCCCTCAGACTGAGGTGGGATAACCATGGCATATTGCCATCTCACAGGCTACCATCACTATATATTATGCCATCGACATATAATGTTGTCTGAATTGTACATTTCTTTTAACTTTTTAATGTTTATTTTTGAGAGACAGAGAAAGACAGAGCATGAGTGGGGGAGGGGCAGAGAGAGAGGGAGACAGAATCTGAAGCAGGCTCTAGGTTCTGAGCTATCAGCACAGAGCCCATGGTGGGGCTTGAACACACAAACTATGAAATCATGACCTAAAACCGACAGGGCCACCTGAATTGAGCATTTCTAATCAAGGAACTGTTTTATCTTCTACTAGTGAGTACCAGGATTCCATCTGAGTTTATTTGACACCCGTCTTACTGGAGGTGTGCAATCATCTACCTGGCAGTCATGTAGTGACTCTTTCCCACCCTCGGATCCCCACCTCTGACTCTCTGTGACCAAGGTCCAAACCATTGTTATTTCTATGGGTTTTCCAAACCTGTAGCAATTTCCATTAAGAGTTCATTAACTTAGGTGTTCAGATTTTAATGTTAAAAGTAGCATATATACCCCCATTGCAAGTATAAGCCATCCCAACATACTCTACATTCTGAAAGAAAAAGACAGAAGGAGTGAGAGAGAGAAATAAGGAGGAATAAAAAGGAAGGAAGGAAGGAAGGAAGGAAGGAAGGAAGGAAGGAAGGAAGGAAGGAAGGAAGGAAGGAAGGAAGGAAGGATGGAAGGAAGGAGGGAAGGAAAGGAGGAGGGAAGGAGATAGGAAGATGAAGGAAAGTTCTGCTTTTCACTAACTGGTTGATTATGGGGAAAAAACTTAACCAGCCTGGGTGTCAATTTTTTTTTTTTTTTGGTTGTCACATATAAATCACTGTTTTGTACAATTTTAATTTTTGCAACCATACATTTAATTAAACCGAGGTCAAAGTCCAAAAATACTAAACAAAAGCTTGGCTCTTCAGTCCTCTGCTCTCTAACCCCAACAGAACATAGTACCAATATCCCTGGAATAAGAAAATAACTATATTTTGACAGCTTACCACATGTCAGGCAATCTACTAAGATAGTCACATACACTATCATTTTTCTAGCAAAATGAGCTACGAGTACGGAGAGGGAACAGTATGGGGTATTGGTTTAAAGGCCAGGAGGCAGTCTGTCTGTAGGGGTTGGAATGTCAAGGTTAACACTTGTTTAATTGTATCGTTTGGAGAAATTACTTAATTTATCTGTGCCTCAGTTTCTTTATCTGTAAGACAGAAATAATATTACTTTCTTTATGGGCCTAGTGATGTAGGCTTTAAATAAGATACAGTATTCAAGCACATAATAAGCTGTTAAGGCACAGCAACCACTCTTATTATCTCCAATTTATCTATTAGGAAATTGGGGCTCAGAGAATTTAAGTAATAACCTTAAATT
This sequence comes from Paguma larvata, assembly GCA_030068075.1. Taxonomy (NCBI): domain Eukaryota; kingdom Metazoa; phylum Chordata; class Mammalia; order Carnivora; family Viverridae; genus Paguma; species Paguma larvata. Next base: position 71,324,101 of record CM057826.1, read on the forward strand.
ACACAGCAATCAAAGGAAATTGCTAAAAATCAGCTCTATCTACAGTCCCTAAATCATACTCCTATGTGTTACACTTTGCAGAGGTCAAGGGCAGGCTGCCCCAAAATATGCCACTTTGGCATATTGTTTTAGATAAAAGTTGATTAAGAGACAGCCTGTTCAAGAAGGTCACTCAGACCCTTCTCTGTCCTCCTGGAAGCAGGAAATAAATCTCCCATGTGAAAGGTACCCTCCCTGCGCCAGGCGGTAAAGAGACACCGTCATCATAAAAAGAGAAGAAATTTGGAGCCAAGAATGCTGCACAAAAACCCTTATTACTTTTTACTAATTTATTACCTCAGCCTAAATTCTGTTTAGAATTCCTTACTAAGTGAAACTCCCAAAGTTAAATGTTCGTTGCCCTGTCAACCCCTCAGATTTATGGTCTCCTGGTCTAAAAGGCATTACATCTGCCCTCCTTGGTCATTTCTTTTTTATTTTCTAAAGTTTATTTATTTATTTTGAGAGGGAGAGAGAGAAGAGAGTAAGAGTGAGCAGGGGAGGGGCAGAGAGAGAGAATCCCAAGCAGGCTTCATGCTGTCAGCACAGAGCCCAATGTGGGGCTTGATCTCATGAGCCTCTCATGAACCATGAGATCCTGACCTGAGCTGAAATCCACGGTAGGACACTTAACTGATTGAACCACCCAGGCACCCCTGCCTTGGGCATTTCTTTAGGACTCAATTTCATTATTGAGCCTCCATGTACACATAATAAAACTGGTTTTTTACTCCTGCTAATCTTCTTCATGTTAATTCAATTCTTTGTCCAGCTGGAAGAACCTTGGACTGAGGAAAATTTCTTCCTCTCCTTCAACTAAATGATTTCTTAGATCCTCACCTGGAGAATATTCATGATCCTGTGATACATGCATCAAAAGTTAAGTCATCACACTGCTCTTATCTTTTTAATTGGTTTATATTTCTGACAAATTGGTTCTTCATAACCTTAAAATATAAAATGTAACTATTTTGGTAGTACTACCAGCACTTTTTAAATTGTTGTTAGGTACATATGAAAATAAGTTTTAAGTTTATTTATTTGTTTGGGGGGGGGGGTGCAGAGAGAGGACAGAAAGAATCCCAAACAGGCTCCACACTGTCCACTCAAACTCACAAACCAAACTCATGAAATCATGACCTGAGCCGAAGTCAAGAGTCAGATGCTTAACCCACTGAACCACCCAGGTGTCCCCAAAATAAAAACCTTTTAAAAGTAAAATAATACTACCCTATTGTTGTGCAACTTGTTTAATTTGTGTCTTAAGCACCCTTTCATGTCAGAACTTACAGAACTACTTCTTTTCTTTTTTCTCAACTGATTCATACTCTTAAACCATATCATGCCCCATTATAATTTTCAATTATTCTTGGTTATTAGATTTTCTTCCAGATTTGGGGAGGGGTTGTTTTGTTTTGTTCTGTTACTAAAACCATCCTGAAATAAATAATCATTTACAAAAATCTTTGTGCCCTGGCATGACTAAAGTTATAAAAGTTTCTAACATTGATAACATGACATCACTATGTCAAAAGATGTGTGTTTTTATATTGTTAGAAACTGCCAAATTGCCTTTCATAAAGTTAGACCAATTCACATGTTCACCAACCACACAAGAATATCTATTTCCAGTCTCTCTTGATGTATTTTTTAAATAACATAATTTTTAAAAAATTCTAACCAGGGGCACCTGGGTGGCTCAATTCGTTAAGAGTCCAACTCTTTTTTTTTTAATTTTTTTCTTTTTTTTATTATAATAGTTTATTTTCAAATTGGTTTACATATAACACCCAGTGTTTGTCCCAACATGTACCCTCTTTAATGCCCATCACCCCCTCTCCCCCCTACCTCACCCCCCCTCACCCTCAGTTTGTTCTTAGTCTTTGAGAGTCTCTTATGTTTTATCTCCCTCCCTCTCTGTGTCTTTTTTTCCTTTCCCCTCTTCCCCTCCCCCTGGTTTTTGCTTAGTCTCACAAAGTCCACCTATTCCTGGAGACATATGATATCTGTCTTTTTCTGACTGACTTATTTCACTTAACATAATACCCTCCAGTTCCATCCATGTTGCTACACATGGCCAGATTTCATTTTTTCTCATTGCCACATAGTAGTCCATTGTATATATGTGCCACATCTTCTTTATCCATTCGTCAGTTGATGGGCACTTGGTCTCTTTCCATGATTTGGCTATTGTTGAAAGTGCTGCTATGAACATTGGGGTACACGAGCCCCTATGCATCAACATTCCTGTGTCTCTTGGGTAGATTCCTAGTAGTGCTATTGCTGGGTCATAGGGTAGCTCTATATTCATTTTTTTGAGGAACCTCCACACCGTTTTCCAGAGTGGCTGCACCAGTTTGCATTCCCACCAACAGTGTAGGAGGGTGCCTGCTTCTCCACATCCCCGCCGGCATCTATAGTTTCCTGATTTATTCATTTTAGCCACTCGAACCGGTGTAAGATGGTATCTCAGTGTGGTTTTGATTTGTGTTTCCCTGTTGATGAGTGACTTTGACCATCGTTTCATGTGTCTGTTGGCACAAGAACAGACACATAGACCAATGGAATAGAATAGGGAACCCAGAGATGGACCCACATGCATATGGCCATCTAATCTTTGACAAAGCGGGAAAGAGTATCCGATGGAAAAAAGACAGTCTGTTTAATAAATGGTGCTGGGAGAACTGGACAGCAACATGCAAAAGAATGAAACTAGACCACTTCCTTACACCACTCACAAAAATAAACTCTAAATGGATGAAGGATCTGAATGTGAGACAGGAAACCATCAAAATCCTAGAGGAGAAAGCAGGAAAAAACCTCTTTGACCTGAGCCGCAGCAATTTCCTATGCGACACATCTACAAGGGTGAGGGAATTTAAAGCAAAAATGAACTATTGGGACCTCATCAAGATAAAAAGCTTCTGCACGGCAAAGGAAACAACCAACAAAACTAATAGACAACTGACGGAATGGGAAAGGATAATTGCAAATGACATATCAGATAAAGGACTAGTATCTAAAATCTATAAAGAACTTACCAAACTCCACACCTGAAAAACAAATAATCCAGTGAAAATGGGCAGAAGAAATGAATAGACACTTCTCCAAAGAGGACATTCAGATGGCCAAGAGTCCAACTCTTGATTTCAGCTCAGGTCATGATCTCATGGGTTCATGAGTTCAAGCTCCGTTTAGGGCTCTGCTCAGACAGTGCAAACCCTGCTTGGGATTCTCTCTCTCTCCCTTTCTTTCAGTCCTCCCCCCAACTCAGCACCTGCTTATGCATGCTCTCTCTCTCAAAATAAATAAACTTTAAAAAATAAAAAAAAGACAATTCAAACCATATCTGCAAGTACATTATACTGATTGGTTTCTTATTTATTATTTATTGGTATTCTACTATATATTTAAAAAGATCTGAGATAGCTTCTAATATTAACATGCATATAAATGAGACTTAAAAAATAAATATGTATCCACACCAATAAAAAGAAGGGCAAATAAGTCAGAAAGTTTTGAAAGATTTAATTCTGAATGCTTGTAACTATTCTAGACAAAAGTGATATGATAGAGATTAAAACAGACAAGTCCCTGTTCTGTTTATATTTTCATAGAATAAATACAAATAAATAAATTAAAATATAAAATATGATTTCAGCCAGAGGGAAAGGCTATCATTAAATAAAACAGTTTAACAATGCCTAGGCTTACTTTAACACATATCAATTTTAAACAGAGAGATCAGTGGACTACACTTCTATACCATAGGGTGATTCTAGTGAAAGCAATCAGTAGGTTTTTGATTACCAGTTGGAATAAAAACTCTATTCCATGCCCAAAGGGAGAGATGAGTTGCTTGGCAAACCCACCTATGTCTTTGGTAAAAGGGAAAAGAGGCAGAGGAATTTAGGTCGCTTATGGCAAATCAATCATTATACTTAAAAAAAAAAGTGTTCACACCTCCAGATGATGTTTGTCCTGTCATTTTCCACAATTGATGGGAATCACTGATTCCTAATCATTTACCATATGCTGTGTGGAGACAGAGGGAATTAAATCTCATATCCAATGAAGGTCAACAGAAAGCCAAAAGAATAGAAAACAACCAGATATACTTTACTTCCGTAACTGGCTAATACAAAGAATCCCCCCATCTTTCAATGAAATTGTTTTCATGCTTCTCAGAAGACCTCCAAATTTTCATTCGCAAGGAAAGGTATGAAAGTTAAGTATGATTTCCTGAAAGTCAGTGATGAGGCAAGACAACCAGGGTATTTATGAGTCTCTTATACTGTCATGCTTGAAACTGTAGAATGTTGAGCAGACTATTCATTCACTAGAGAAATACTCCCAGTCATCTCAGGTTTGTTTACAACAACAGACAAAGGAGAGACATCGCTCATAGATCAGCATGTCATAAAATAGAGACAGCACACTGCCAAGGGCAAATTTAGAACTCTGAATGAAGAAAAGACTCTGTGCCCACAGAGCACCCAGACACAGAAATTCAAGTGACATGATGAGGGTGTCAAAGTTATAACTGCCATATATAGTACAAGAAAGCTTATAAAAAGAAATTTAATTCCGCTGTTGTAATTAGAAATTAATGGGAAAAATCTCAGCAAAATGTTCAGAGTGAACTACAGCTCAGGGGGATCCACCTGAAATAGTTTACCAAATTAATGATTAATTGTCAAAGGACCTAGACAAGCAACAACAGAGAAGATTTTAAAATTATGTATGTACAATTCTGCCGGGGTCCTTTTTCCGGCGAATCTAGGGGTCCACGAAGGACGAACGGTTAGGCGAAATGAGGTGAGAGAGCCACGAGTGAGATGGAATCTGATGACCAAGCAGGCAGCCCTGGGAATTCTGGCGTCTCTGACCTGCTAGTCTCAGTGTCTTTATTTTTAAAGGTAGCGAGTGACAATACATCTGTGACAAGGCATCATTTACAATTTTTCTTAGGTTGACATATTTGCGAATCCCTCAGACTTTAGTAGGCAGTAACTGTTTTTATGACTTTGTTCCAAAGTTACACATTGTTTTTTAGGCAGAGCAGAGGAAATAACAAGATAAAGATTTTAGGAAGAGAGCAGTATTGTCGTAGCCCTTGGTAAACAGAGGGCGCATACATTGTTGCCTTAAGACCTATGTTAATCATCTATAGATAGTTTAGGAGACATTCTATCCATAATCTTTAACCATGATGGAGGAGGTAGAGACATGATCTCTAAGTTCTTTTCCTTTATGAGTGAATGAGCCTATATCATAAGGGCTCATGTTTATCTGTTCTTTATATAAACAGCAGTTTCTGTAAAAGTATTTTGTTATTGCCTTTATATTATAAAGGAGCGTGGGGATGGGAATAGCAAAAGGATTCGTGAAACGTTAACCTCAGGAAGGTACTCAATGTTTGTTGTTGATCAGTGAAGATATGTGTAGCTACTTTTATTTGGCTATTATTTGTGCCTTATCTGTAAACAGTGCTCCCAACTTCTGGGCAAAGCCAACCTCCGGAGAAGGTCCCAAGTCTCTTTACAATCTCTCCTATCAGTCTGTTAACCAAATACTGAGAGAAGCTTCAGAGATGTGCCTTGAGGTTTTATGGTGGGGCTGCGGGGATGATTAACACAATGCTATACCTGCAGGGAAAATCTAGTTTGGCTCAAGGAGTCTTGGGGCCTACCGTCTGCTAATTTCTAGCCAACTCATAACTGCTATTCTATATGATCAATTTGTGTAACCTGTCCCCAAGAGACAACCCTGAGGTTACTTCTGACCAGGTTATTCTCATTCAGATTTTATCCATCAAGACATCGCACTCCAGGTCCCCTTTTCCATGTGCCATAAACCCAAAGAGCATTATGTCCTTTAGGCCAACGAAAGCAGTCCAAGAAATCCAGGTCTGAAAGATTATCTAGAAGGAAGTAAGATTAGGCGCCAGTTTGGCTGGCGAGCTTTTGTTTCAACCTTTTCCACACAGGGAGGGGTCTCAACCTGTGAGCCCAAACGGCTCCCAACACAATTCCATGATGATAAATTTTAAAAAGTCAATGAGACGTACACCTTTCTTGGAAAATAGTTACAAAATCTAGTTCAAACAGAAGTAGAAAACCTAAAAAAACTAAAGGCCATAGAAAAAAATGAAATTATGAAAAAAATTACAAAATGTCTCAAAAGAAAGTTTGATCAGTAACTTCTTTCACATTCCCAAGGAATGGATAATTGGTATATACATCATTAAAGAAAGAATGTAGGAAAAAGTGATTTTGGATGGAAGGATCTTAAGAGAGTTTACTGATGGTCTGATGTAACTCCCTCCTCACACTCAATGTAAAGGAATGCCTTTCCTCAAAACTTTGTTAGCGGCAACATTGCCTTTTTTCTGGTTCCTTCTTGATTCCTTTCTAATCAGAATGGACATTAACCTAAGGAGTAGCGGGAGGAGAAGTTTTTGATGTTATGCTTCTTCAGAGTCTCTGGCCTTGCTCTTTGAAGTTCCAGGATGTATGCTAACAGTATCAAGTCCCTGATTCTAACGTTGAAGAGCCTTATTTACCTAAATGTTACCTGTGGGAAGAATTTGGGAAATAACTTTCTAAATCAATTAGTTTGGTACAACTCAAAGAACAAATGAACAACAGGAAAGGCATTATGCAAATGTGTGGCTTTTCAAAACTGTACTGCCTGGAGAAAAGCATGGTCAGGGGCCTCCTGGAGAGTGGCCTAAAAAGTTGAACCTGTCCTGCTATTCCATATTCACTTAAATTCTGTGTTAATATTAAACTTCACTTTGATTAATATTATACATTTGACCCGTAAAACAAACCTTAAAGGAAATTCACATATGAATATAGATGTGAATATTTCTAAATAAGATACGAGCATATTGAATTCAACAGTACATCTACCATGACCAAGTCCATTTTAATTCAGGAATCCAAATCATAGGAAAACTTTTTTAACATCAATATGTTCAAGTAACAGAACACTTTTAATAATCTTAACAGACTCCAAAAATATATGTGATAATATTAAGTACTAAATCTTAAGACACATTTTAAAAAAATGAACAAGTCACCATTAAGTCTCTTAAAATTAAACCAAAATCATTTTGGTGATCAAATTCTAAAGGTTTCAGGAATGAGATTAACATACTGAATTTCCTAACATTATTTAACATTTTTCTAAATGTTTTAACAAATACACAAAGATGTGAAACAGGAAGAAAAATATAGCACTTAGAAAGGAGGAAACAATATTCTCAGTGGTATAATTCTATATTAAGAAAACCCCAAATAATCTACCATAATATTTTATAGTTAATAATGGAATTAAGTAGTGTAGCCTCTTATGAGAAAAAAATAATAAAATCAAATAATTTAAATTAGTTTCTATGAACTATAATAAAAAATTCCTTTCAGATAGCAAGCAAAATTTAGGTAGGATCTTCATGAAAAACATATAAAATATTAAGATTTGAGTAAATCATAAAGCATTCCATTATTATAAATCAGAAAATTGATATATTTAGGAGTATGCATTCTTTCAAACTAATGTAGAGATTTAATGCCACTGTCTATAATATTCAGATGGACTGTTTTTGAAATTAGCAGAGTGATTCTCAAGTTTATATACAGAAATTAGCATGGCCAGCAGTTAATATATCTTTGATGAAGAAAAAAATGGAGGAAAATTTGTTGTGTATTAAAAATCTACAATAGTAAGATAGTGTGACATAAAGGATCATGTGTACTATCTGATATAAAGGATCATGGATACCAATAACCAAGGAGTAAATTACTCAACAGGTGATATGAAATAATTATTTTTTTAAAAGTCAGATTTATACCTCCTAACATACTTCAATACAAATCTGAGATGATTTTAGTTAAAGGAAAAAAGTGTATCAAAAAAATAAAGACATTATTATAGAACCGATTCAGAAATAGCAAGAACTTAAAAAACAGTGGATATCTCAGAAAGGTGTTATGGCAAATACTCAGTGCCCAGGAAGAGGCAAGCGACACACACTCAAGGAATCAGAAAAGACTGTTTATTTCACACTGGTGCTGGCTCACCAGAGTCACCTCCAAAAGCTGAGCCATGTGTGAGCCCCGGCAATGGTCTTCTTTTGTGCCTGGCTAGCTTCCGGGTACTTGGAAATTTTCTATTGACTGCCCAGGGTGGAGGCGGAGGGGGGCGGGGGCACTATTGGTTGTGTTATGTGGGCAGTTGGCTGATGCAAGAGGCAAGAAAGATTATGAAAGCCAAAAGCATGCAAGGGAGGTATCTGGCCTTGCATATCTGACTGGCCTTTTTTATGTGCTCTTGCCAGCTTTCCTTCTCAAAGGAATAGAAATATATTTATGCATACATGTCTTTAACAGCATGCGTGTCAAAAAATTGAAAATGAATTAAAAAGCAAAATACAATTTGGAAAATGTGTCACACATAGTAATTTTTATGTGATTTAGAGACATCAAACCAATGTCACTGCAACAGGGCTTTTCATGTATAGGGAGAAGAGCAGAAGGGGCACCTGGGTGGCTCGGTCAGTTAACCATCCTACTTCAGTTCAGGTCATGATCTCATGGTTCGTGGGTTCAAGTCCCGCCTCAGGCTCTCTGCTCTGTCTCCCTCTCTCTTCGTCCTATCCCTCTGTTGCTCAAAAACAAATAAACATTAAAAACAAAAAAGAAAGAAGAGCAAAAACACAAATCAGTTTTCTGCCATTATGTTTAGAAGCATAAGAAACAGGACAGAAACCAGAAATTCATGATCATTAGGCTCAGCTGTCTGACTCCTCGTGTGGCCAGTTTCATATTTACCTACTTTCCATATGCAAATCTTTTTTTTTTTTTCAGAAAAACACCTAAAGAGGCAACAAATAACCAAAATGAAGGGAATTTAAAAATGCAAATGGAAGAGCTACTATTTTTTTTAATGTTATTTTGGTTACTTTGCTTCCAGATCAAGTTAGAAAAGCAAAACAATGTGGCGACTCACCAAAAAGAGAGAGACAGAAAGAGAGAGAGAGAGAGAGAGAGAGGTGGTAGACTTTGAATTTCCAATGCAATGATTGAAAAATACATTGAGAGAAAGGAAAAATAATGTTTCCTCTACCTTTCTTGGTTCATGGCTGACACCCCTCTGTATTACAGACAGATTAACAAGAGAAAAACTAACAGAAGTTTAATATCATGTGTATCTCCTATGTATATCAGAAATACCCAGGAAAACTGAGTAACTCCCCAAAATGGTCAAAGCTACCACCTTAAATACCATTTCCAGCTAAAGACAAAAGATGTGTGTGGGAGGGTAACCAATTATGGGAGGTTATCAGGCAAAGCAGAGTAAATAAAGGTCAGGTTGTTTGCAGTTTAAGCCAGTTCCTGCTCTACTGATGAGAGTAGATTTAGCCCTCCTCCTCCTCCTGGTATGGAGAGGGAGACATCCTTACAAATGGAGATTTTCCTTATAAATGTAAATGTCTCTTACAAAAGGTTAACTTCTATTCAGTTTCCAGATCTTCTACCCTGTGTCTGCTGTTCTTTAAAAATAACGCTCTCATGATAATCCTTATGCCAAAGAGACATATTTTGGAGTGGCAAATTCTGCTCCCCTTCCATATTAAGGATAGATGACTAACAGCAAGAGATCATTTAAAGCTATATATAATTTTTATGAGTTGAGTTTCCCAAATTCCATTCCTACCTCCCATGATGTCATCAGCTCTCAGGTCATATAGGCACTACCCCCAAGGAAGACACCTTCCTTACCATCCTTTTCTCTCCTTTCTTTCACCAATGTATCATCCTTTGCCTCTTGTTCACTCAAGTCCTTGCTTGTAACTGGCTATCTTATGTAATAAACTAATTTCCCCCAAAGTGCAAATAGACACAATAAGGCCTCCTACCCCATTTCAGAGGATACAACGTGACTGTCCCTTTGCTACCTGTATAGCCTGAAAACGTGGTCACCAAAAACACTTTCAATAAATAAACTTCCTTTTCAACACACGTGTGGGGATGTGCATGTGCGTGGACGTGTTCATTTTTGTTTGTACAGAAGCACAACATGCGGAATAATTCTCTTTGGGGATAATGCATGCCACAGTCATGGGCAACTTTAAATTTCTGTGGTTAAATAAAATTTCAAAAATTCTGTCCAAGTTTGATGTAAAGGGCTTACTGATCTAGGTCCTTTGAGAAGTAAAACTTTTCAAAAATACAAAGCAGGAAATTGTGATCACTAAGCGGAGTTACCACTGTGATGTTCCCTGTGTACGGCTTATTCGGAGCCCTACAAAAAAGAACACAAAGTAAGCTGGGGCTTCTGAAGCTCCAGCCCCATGCTTCTTCAAGGCTGCAATCCTGTGAGCTATTCTTGCAATGGCGTTTGATGGTAAAATAGTGAAAACATCAGATTATCCTAAGAATACCATTTTAAAAGGAGGAATTTCTGGTATTGCTTTTTTTTCTACTGTGACCCAGAAAGACCCACCAATTCCTGGGCAAGCAAACTGAGAGTGTGGCAGGACCAGCACAAATTGTTGAGTTATAAGGACCTGGAGCCACCTGTTCCCCAGCAGGGATAACTCGCAGTCCCTGTTTCTATAAGGTGGGGAGCTACGAGGGAAGGGAAACTGAACATGGGGAAGATTCTAGAGCCAATTTGCTATTCCAGTACTCTTGGGTTGCTTTTTCACTAAAGAACAGAGAAAGAATTCTTTTCTACCACTAATTACTCATAACTACCCATAAAAAGCAGAAGTGTCCATAAATACCATTTTCGAAATATAGATGGTTCGATCAAAGGTCTGGCTACCATTAGCTCAATTAATTTACACGTGTGTTCTCTCCCATCACTGTGAGCAATGTAACATCTTCACCATCACCCCTGAAAGTTTTCCAGTTTAATCTCATTCAATTACAATCGCTGCCTTGGGTTATTCATTCTAAGGTACTTTGCATTCGGTCCACAATGCTTCCAGTCACCTGGTCTCCACTCACCCATAATATGCTGCTGTCATTACTCCAATAGCCATCTCCTGGACTTTTCTTTAATAGTCACAGCAAACAAAGTGAAAACCGAGTTGCCTTCTGTCCGCCCTTGGGAAGTGACCGCTGAATGCTCCTTCCCATACATCTCTGGGAGGCGACCAAGCTGCTTGAACTGATTTTTCAAGCCAGCCCTTGGCCCCATGTGGTCTATTTTGATTCTATCAGCTTATGCTGAGGATGGAGGATACATGCCCTTGAGTGAACACCCAATGCCAATTTGAGTCCATTTTCTTCCCCTATTTTAGCCAAGCGTGGCTCCTGTCTCTAAACTCTCATTGCTGTTCCTTCTGCCACCACAGCTGGTTGCTGTCCTAGAGTTTTATCTCCCCTACCGACTAAAGTACAGGATTGATTTCTGCACTGGGAGGAAAGAATTTAATTGGTGAATAACAGTCACTTTTATTCCCTTGCATTCAGCGAATTTACAAGCTATCTCAGTATTTCAAAAAATAGGGCCTTCAGGCAGGAGTAGCATTTGAATCTGAGCATCAGCCATCTATCTACCTCAAGCACTCAGAGCCCAGTGAAGTTCAGTTGTTACTTAGAAAGCCTTAATAGGCACCATGGGACCCTAACACATTCTCTCTTTCACACACAGAAGCAGTCTGGCAACTTTCTAAAGAACAAAGAGCCAGTACAGCAGCTCAGCTCTCTACTTTCCTTTCAAGCTCTGTTTCTGTTCATCTAATTTTTTGTATATCGCAAATTAAATTACTTAAGGCATATTCCCCACTAAAATTACGACTAAAGCAAGGCTACAGGAAAGAGAAATATTTGTCGGTCCTTCTCAGAAATAAAGGAATTGAATATCAATACTTCTTTTTAAAAGAATAACTATATTGGGGCCTATTGTATCCCAAGATTCAAATAGCAAGTGCAGCCCCTACACTAAGGGGAACAGAGGGAGCCCCTAAAGGCCGTGCCTTCCTGCACGAAAATCCACGAGTTATCACCAGGTCATTTGAAATGTCTGCTTAGCCACAGGGCCGCTTCAGTTCTGTGCTAGAGAACCAAACAATATCAAACTGCCCTGCATGCTGGTATTGAACAAAGCCAGCTGTGAATACTAACATACAAAAATAAATACAATGTCATAGGACATGGATCCACTGAACAAAGTAACAGAAGGATTTATTGTGTTCCTATGATATAGAATGGAGAAAACCCACACCGAAAATCACATTAGGAGAGAAGGTGAGTAGTACGACTGTGACATAAACTGAATGGAAATCTGGGAACCCGCAAATGGGAGTCAAGGAGGAATTAATAGCTCCATAAACCTACAAGTCTCACTCCTAGTCCTCACTTCCACTCTTGCCCCCAATCTGTATGTAATTCACAAATAATCCTAAATTATACACTTGGTATAAAAAATTATCCAGAGATGGATTCCCCCAATAATGACAACTTATATTACTTTTTGCTACTTCAATTAATAATTTTTCTCTAATATGTTCTTCTGCTGGTGTCCAAGGCACCTGCTAAAAATGCCAAAAGACTATTTGTTATTTCCACATCCACAGAAATGTAATTAAGAGTATACAAGGATAAGAAGGAAGTCACATGGGGTGGTAATTTTTATTGTGGTGCACTCACATTTTTTTTGAGATATTATTAAGGATGATATGGCAAGATGAATTTTTTTGGAAGGCAGTAAGACTACTCTTAAAAGACACTAAAGAGACTGTTGTAAATAATAATTAGTCAACTATTAAGGGGTTCAGGACAGCCTCACCACCCCCCCCAGAATATACACTTTGGCATGTGGATTATTTTGAGCTGAATGCACTTGAGACTTTGCAGGATCAAGAGACACTTTTGTCTCTCAACCACACACAAGAATCTAAATTGAGGGTCTTTCTCAGAATTAGGGTTTTTCACAGAGATAAACATTATCTGGGTGACCCATCTATATGGCAGGGCAAACATCTAATTGCCAAATACTGTTCTTCTTATTGCCTAGTGGAATGCATTTCTTTCCTCTGAAACCCCAGTGCCCTACCCCATCTCCTTAATTCAGAATGACATACACACCTCATGTTGCCTGCCTGTGGAATCTCCGTATTTATGTGGATTCCCCAAATGTATGCCTATTAAATTTTATTTTCTCCTGTTAATTTGTCTCATGTTAATGTGATTTTTAGTCCAGTTAGAAGGACCTTTGAGGGGACAGGAATTATTGCTTCTCAACAACTATAATTTCCAACTGTGCTATATGAGCTAAGCAACATGTTACAGAAAAACAGAAACTACATTCTTGCTTTATTTGGGGACGGAGGAAAGGTATTAGGGAAAGCTTTGGAAATAGGCAGCATTTGAACTAGGTCTTTGGTCTTGAGTGAGATTTTGACAATTGAGTGGTAAGGGCCAGGATTAAATTCTAGTTGGATTAGTAAAGCAGAAAATAGAGAAAGCAGGCAGCATAGAGGCTTTATCTGTTTGCTATCAATGTTATTAAGGCAACAACTGAACTCTTTTTTTCTTATTTTCTTGCTTATAACATAAACTTCTGATCAATAATTTATTCTTCTAAAAGGATCTTTTCACTATATATTAGTCAGTAAAAGATACAGATTATATATTTCAAATAAAGATGACAAAACCGAACCCAAAACACCCCATTAACAGCACTGAGCCACTTCAAACATCCTGAGACAAGTTTAAGCTTTTGTCAACTTACAATGGAACTTTCTTTTAAAATTCTGCCAGAGTGGGGCGCTTGGGTGGTTCAGTCGGGTGAACTTCAGACTTTGGCTCAGGTCATGATCTCACGGTTAATGGGTTTGAGCCCCATGTCAGGCTCTGTGCTGACAGCTCAGAGCCTGGAGCCTGCTTCAGGTTCTGTGTCTCCCTCTCTCTCTGCTCCTTTCCCACTCGCTTTGTCTCTTCTCTCTTTCTCTCTCAAAAATAAAGAAGCATTAAAAAAATTAAGTAAAATAAAATTTTGCCAGAGTTACAAATAATTGCATCTATTAAGCAGAAACCACACCAAAAACTAAAAATCTAAATTTTATGACATAATTCTGACCAAGAGAAATGCCAGTATAGTAGAGAAAGAGCAGACTTGTTATGAAGATGTACTTTGGGGTCTGCCAATTAAAACTACACACTTATGGGCAAACAATCTACATCTCTGTTTTACCATATCTATAATGAAATAAAAATGAGCTATGTAGGGGAGGAAAAATGATTTTCCCTCTACCCTTCAAGTTTCTTCATTGAGACACACTCCCCCCCCCTCAATAATATAAGATACATTACCAGGAGAAAAACAAACAGAGGTTTAATAACACATGTATCTTCCATAAAAATGAGAGATACCCTGGAAAACAGTAACTACCCAAAATGGCCCACATTACCACCTTAAATATCGTCTCCAGCTAAAGAGAAAAGGAGATGTTAGGGTGGTGGGAGCCAGTTACAGGAGGCTACCAAGAAAAGCATAGTAAACAAGGGTAAGGTTGCTATGTAGATTTAAGTCATTGCCTTCTTCATTAATAACGGTTGCTAGAGTATTGGAGTCATCTTTTACTTCCTGGTACAGAGAGGGATTTCCCCTATACATGTATTTGTCTCTCAGGAAAGGGTAACTTCTACTGTTTTCAGTTTTTCCTGTCTGCCATTTCCGAAAATAATCACCTTAAAATAATTCATGTCCCAGAAAGAAATATTTTGAGGTAGATTCTGCACACCTTCATCTACTTTTCAAAGGTGTGTATTGGGCAATTTCTGGCTCAGAGTAGATATCTATTGTCGGCACTATTATTATTGAATATAGAAAGCAATTAAGCCACCTAAAGTATATAATAAACAACTAAAATTTTGGTATAGTCCAGACTTCAGAAAAACATTTCAAAACATTCAGAGAAAAGATGCATATGTCTTTACAGCCATAGATTCTGAACAGAAATAAACATTTAGAGAAGTAGAAGACAGCAAAAAAAATTAAATTCTAATTTTATAATCCTGACTCAATTTGGTCCATATGCCCATGCTATTTCCTTTTGCTGAATTTTCCTTTTTTACTTATTCAAATTATATTATTTAACAAATCAGGCAGGAATTGCTTCCGTATGGCTAATCTAATCTTTGCTTTCTGCCTACATGTAGCTGTATTTTCCTTTACTCATTTTTGTATTGTCTCTCTTTCTTCTTTTTTTTTCTTTTCCTATTTTATTATTAGAAACACCAGTGGTTTGCTGAAACATTGGAGAAAACACAGAATGCTGGTAACTAAAACTGCACCCTGCTCCTGAAAGATACCCCCTTACAGTTGTCACTGAGCCATACAAACATGGGTAAGGATAAGAAAAGTGCCTCACAAAGACATCATTTGAGTTTCTCTACTCCAAGTAAAGCTAACACTAGACCTGCATGTCATGAAGCTACATCAGCAGCAGTTTCACCTCCCTGAGGACAAGGACCAAAATATCCATTATTGAAGTAAGAAGTCTATTTCCATTTTGCACTTCAGCTCTCTAAATCTATATAAAAAATATATTAAGAATCATGCGAGTATCTACTCTCCTTTTCTTTCAGATAATTTTGCATGAATTATCTCCAGGAAAAATATAATAAGTTAAATCAAAATGCATAAAAGCAACTGCAGTGAATAATAAAATGGCACTTAAAGTATAGACTTAAGCTGTCAACATAGCCCTCAGTACTTTACTATCAACCTAGTAAAGTTTATATTAAAAAAAGTGGTCTACCATTATGCCTTAAAGGTTAGATCATGACATATACTAAAAGCATGACTATTCTCGAAGCATAACGTTGCACACCAAAGTATATATTCTCTGCCTTCAGTTCTGTAAAGTGTATATTTAGAGTGGGTTAACAGAAATATACCAGCTGATTGCAATATTCATAACAATACAAGAGAATAATTTTCTAAAATAAGGCCCATATCATGGAAATACTAATTTTAATATTTCTTACAAGTATGTGAGGGGGAGGGTGTGTGTGCGTGTGTCTTTAAAGCGTATTACTGTGAAAGAGAAAATTAATACACCAAAATAACAGTAAGAAAATGTCTATTTTCAAAAAGAGGAAAAGGTAAAGTAAAAAAGGCTCTGTTCTTAGAAAATCATTGACCCCCTTACCCTCCCTGCATATGCTCTGATTAGCTCAATAGCAATCTTTATCTAATCCAAAGCCTTCAACCTTGAAAAGCACTCATCTCTATGCAAAGCAATTAGGGAAAAAGTGTTCTCTGCACAAAGTAGTTTCTCAATAATGATGCTTTGGCCATCCAGAACAGCATGGAAAGGAGACAGGCATTAATGAGTCAGGTCTGCTGGAAATAGACATTTTAGAAATCAAAGGCTTTGCTAGAAAGGGCATAATTCCATCTCTGAAGGTCACAGAGTCCTTCACATTCACTTCATTTCTGGACATTGTATGCTGAAATTACAATCGTTCCCTAAGCCTGGTTAGCATCTGCTGAACCAGGTCAGCAAAAGGAAGCCAACTTTAACACAACTGAAATTCTAATTA
Organism: Paguma larvata; assembly: GCA_030068075.1. Taxonomy (NCBI): domain Eukaryota; kingdom Metazoa; phylum Chordata; class Mammalia; order Carnivora; family Viverridae; genus Paguma; species Paguma larvata. Next base: position 71,340,711 of record CM057826.1, read on the forward strand.
TTTCTACATGGCCATTATTACTGGGGAAATTATTACTGGGGCACATATTTGTCTAAATATGTCCATTGAATTTTTATTTTTTGCTTTCAAGCATATAACCATTGCTGGGACAACTTACCAAGGAAAACTAAAAAATTCTAAATCCTTCAAAAAAATAATAAATCCAGAATACTAGTCTGAAATAGACCTACACTCCCAACCAAGGCTTAATACTATAATTTATGTTAAATTTTATAATCCTATACTATAGTTTAAGTTGAAAGTTCAAGACATGCACTGTAGTCTTTTCCAAAAATGGCCATGATAAGATTTCTGGTCCCACATGCTTTTCCAGAACTTTGCCACTCTCTCACCAAGAGGTGTGGTCTATTTCTCTTCCCCTCGAGATTGAGCAGGACTCTACGACTGCCTTGGCAAAGAGGATATAGGAAGAGATGCTGTATGCCTTCTGAGAGGAGGTTAAAAAAAAAAAAAGGCAATTCAGCTTTTGCTGGTTTTCCCTCTTTCTCTGGGTAGGAGCCTTGGGAGCATTCTGCCAATCTGTAGAAAGTTCGGCTACCTTAAAGCACCAAGTTGGCAAGGTCACATAGAGAGACTAGAGACAGAGATGCCCAGGGAAACCTTCAAATGATTCCGGCCTCCAGTCTTCAAATCTTCTAGCTGGGGCCCTACACACTATGGAGCAGAGACAAACCAGCCCACCAGGCCTTGAAAATATTTCTGACTCACAGAATCGGTGAAAATAATAAATGATGTTTTGTGCTACTAAAGTTTTAGGAACTTTTATCATACCATTATAATAACTAGAACACTTATATAAAAGAAATAAAGAGCAGGGGCGCCTGGACGACTCAGTCAGTTAGTGTCTGACTTCAGCTCAAGTCATGATCTCATGGTTTGTGGGTTTGAGGCCCGTGTTGGATGCTGACAGCTCAGAGCCTGGAGCCTGCTTAGGATTCTGTGTCTTCCTCTCTCTCTGCCCCTTCCCTGTTCATACTCTTTCTCTCTCAAAAAAAATAAATATGTTAAAAAATTAATAAAAAGGGTATCAATTATTGAAAGAAGAAATATAGAGCAAACTTGGGGCAAATGTTCCATTTAGTGAATCTAATGCTTCCCTTCATTTTTACTGCCTTTGAATACTACTGTAACCTTTCCAAAAGGGTATTCAATACCATAATGAAATAGAATTGGATGTTTTATCAAATACACAAATATAAATGATATGATGCCCATTAAATACTTCAAATTATCATTAAGATCAAAGGAAATGTAAAATACTCGCAAATGAGACCTAAGGATCAGCCCTTTGCCCACATTTCCTGGGACAACACCCATCACACCTCTTCTCATACATATACACACTATCTTTAATACGGCCAAAAGATAAAACAAAAAACAAGATTGATACATGTCTGTCTTATTCGTCATTCTTATTTCCAAATGTAGGAGCCAAGGGTAGGCTGCCTCTAAATGGGCCACTTTGGCATATTGATTATTTCAAATAAAAGTTACTTAAGAGACAGTCTAAACAAGAAGGATACTCAGGCCCTTCTTTGTCCCCCTGGAAAGAGGAAATTATCTCTCATGTGAAAGATACTCTCCCTGTACCAGGAAATAAAGAGATGTCTTTATCATCAGAGATGGGAAATTCAGAGCTGAGAAAGCTATATAAACAACCCTTATTACTCTTACTAATTTACACCAACACCCAAATTCTGTTTAGAATTCCTTACTAACTGCAGCTCCCAAAGTTAAGTTTTCTTTGTCCTGTCAAGTCCTCGCAGATTTATCGTCTCTTTGTCTAAAAAGCACAAAAACTGCCAGCTTTGGTCATTTCTTTAGGATTCAATTTCATTATTGAGCCTCTGTGCACATATAATAAAACTGTTTCTTTCTCCTGTTAATCTCTCCCTCTGAGAGTCACTGAGGGTAAAGAAAAACTTCCCTTGCCTTCACAACATTCCAGCATCTTGTCCCTGAGAGTGAAGTCCAAGAAAGAGAAATTACTAACTCGAGGGGACTGTCAGAAGAAATTGATAACCTTCAATGACAAATCTCTAAACAGAGAGAAATAATAGTTTTTAATGAAAGATTTGCTCATTACCTAACTTTCAATTAAAAATGAAGGTTGACATCAAAGTTTTGCAATCCTTACATATTTGCAATCATCATCATAGGGACAGATACTTCTTTTTAGGATCTATTAAGCAAAGACACTTCTTAAAAGAAGTTCAGGGAATAAGAAAAATGATAATCTTAATTTATCTGAAAAGTAATGTTTTATTAATCTTGCAGGTCTGAAAAAATGTTCATCTGAAAACAATCTCATTTATAATAGCATTAAAAAAGAATAAAAGACTTAGAAATAAATTTAACTAAGGAGCTAAAAGATCTATCCACTGAAAATTGTAAGATATTAACGAAAGGAACTGAAGAAGAAACACATAAATAGAAAGATATGCTATGCTCTAGATTAGAAAAATTCATGTTGTTAAAATATCCATGCTATCCAAAGTGATCTACAGATTCAATGCAATTCTTATCAAAATTCTAAAGGCATTTTTCACAGAAATAAGGAAAACAATCCTAAAATTTGTTAGAGCCACAAAAGACCCTGAAGAGCCAAAGCAATCTTGAGAAAGAAGAGCAAAGCTGTAGGCATCACAGTTCCTGACTTCAAAAAATATTACAAACTATAGTAATCAAAACAATATGGTAGTAGCATAATGGTACACATGTAGACCAAGAGAACAGAATCAGAATCTAGAAATAAAATGACACATATATGGTTAATTAATTTATGACAAATAAGCCAAGAATATTTAGTAAGGAAAGTCTTTTTAATAAACGGTGTTAGAAAAACTAGATTCCTACATGTGAAAGAGTGAAACTGGACTGCTGTCTTACATCATACATAAGAATCAATTCAAAACGGATTATAGAATTGAATGCAAGACCTGAACTGTAAAACTCCTAGAAGAAAGCATAGAGATGTTTCTCAGACATTGGCCTGACAATAAATTTTTGGATTTGACATCAAAAGCAAAAGCAACCAAACCAAAAATAAACAAGTAAGACTACATAAATCTTAAAGGCTTCTGCTCAGCAAAGGAAACCAAAAATGAAAAAGAACAACAAATGAAAAGGCAACTTATAGAATGGGAAATGGAGAAAATATGTGCAAAACACACATCCTATAAGAGGTGAGTACCTAAAATATGTAAGGAACTCATACAACTCAACAGCAAAAAAGCAAGTGAGCAAATTAATAAATGGACAGAGTACATGAATGGATTATATCTTCTAAAGGAGAAATGCAAATAGCCAACAGCTGCTCAACATCACTAATCAGGGAAACACAAATCAAAATCACCATGAAGTTATCCTAAACCACTATGTTAGAATTGGTATGAAAAAGATGAGAGAGAACAAATGTTGGCAAGGATGTGAAGAAAAGGAACCTCCGATACACTGTTGGTGGGACTATAAACTAGTACAGTCACTATAGAAAATAGGATGGAGGTTCCTCAAAAAATTAAAAACAGAATTGCCCTATGATCCAGCAATTCCACTTCAGATATAAGAAGAGAACAAAACCATTATCTTGAAGAGCTGTCTGTATTCCCATGTTCACTATAGTATTATTCACAACAGCCAAGGTATGGAAACCACCTAAGTGTTCATCAAAGGATGAATGGATCACGAAAATATGATATATATATATATATACACACACACACACATATATACATAGGTAATATACATATATATTATATATACAATATATATTATATATATACAAAGATACATACAATGGGATACTATTTAGTCTTAAAAAAGAAGGAAATACTGTTATTTGTGGTAATATTGATGAAGATGGAGAGCAGTAGGCTAAGTGAAATAAGGCAAACAAAGAAAGACTAATACTTCATAGTATCACTCAAAAGTGAAATGAAAAAAGATCAAATTCATAGAAACAAAGTGGAAAACTAATTACCAGGTGCCGGGGGAGGTTGATAGAAGGGTACAAACTTTCAATTATAAGATGTATAGGGTTTGAGTATCTAACGTGTGACTATAGTTGATAATATTATATTGTATAATTGAAATTTGCTAAGAGAGTAGAACCTAAATATTCTCATACACACGAACTCACACAAACTCACCCTGTGGCACATCAACAAGTCCCCAGAACATGTTCTGAGGCATACCCAGGGCCAGCGGTACCAGAGAGCTCTGTGTGAATATGAAAAGTGTCAGAAGAAGGGTGCGGAGTATGTGCCTGCCTGTCTCCTTCACAAAAGGAGACGGAGGGAATACCAGATGGACAGCTCTGGGCCACCTCACCAAAGAGAAGCCTTCTGGGAACCTGCATCCATCAATGACAATGCAGCTGTGAGTGACATGATGACAGCATGACAGACCTCTACCCACCCGAGATGTTCACCAGAAAGGACCTGGGAGGGACTAAGCATGGTGACAGCACCAATGACTTTCTGACAGGGGAGGAGGACAAAAAGTCATGGCACCCAATAGAAAAGGGCCCTGGGTACAGAGAAGAAATGAAAGTGGACAAGGAGCTGGTCCACAAACATGAGAAGAAGCAGTTGGGCTCATCAAAAAAGTTCAAAAGTCATCATCATAAACCTAGGACCTTCAGCTCTTTTAAACAGTCACGTTAACAAATGGCTGCTGGATAAAAGTAATCAATCAATAAATAAAATAATTGTTATAATGTATATGTATATCAAATCACCATATTGTACATATTGAATATCTTACTATTTTTTCCATTATACATGAAAAACTGAAAAGTCATTTTAAAGAAAAACCATAAGCTCTTTTATAGTTACTCTGAAAATATTGTAAAGCAACTAAAATGTGCAGGGGGAAATTCTAGGTATTTTGGGGTAAGAGGAACCTTTCTAAGAAGTATAGTATAGGAGATAAGGTCTGCCCATAAATAACATAGAGTGGTGAAATAAAGAAAAACAGATACAGTTTTTCAGATGTTAGAGAGATTGCTTCCATATGTAGGAGAACAGTCATGAAAGACCTCATGAATGGATACCAAATTGAATATCTGAGTAAGAAAATTCCATGAAGAAAAATTAACATGTATAAAAGCTCGGAACTTGGAAAACACCGTTGAGATCAAGAGTGCATAAGATAGAAATAGGATTGGAAAGGCAAAAGAGGAGTAACATTAAGGGGCAATATTAACGTGGGAGATTGGAGTCCCTGAATGACAGGAAAAGTCTGAATCGATTATTTAAGAAATAGAAAACAACTGAAGATTTCTGAGCAAGGGACTGACATAATATGGGCTCTGCTTCAAGAACAGTGATATCTTTTACTCATATGGCGCTTTATCTTTAAAAAGCATCCCAATGTATTTTATCTCATGTTTTTATCACAAAACTCTGTGAGGCATGTAGAGAAGAGATTTTTATCAAATAATCCACCCCAAATCATAGTGTTATTTGGTGGCACAAACCAGACTTAGAGCCAAGCCTTTACTAACATACAGCAGGCTTTCTACTAAAATGCAAAGTGAGCTAGTTGGTGGGGTGTGAGAATGAAGATGAACTGACAAGTCAGGGAGGTTGTAAATTAATCCCCGTGAAAGATGATCAAAGTGGGGACGAGATGAGACTTGTCTCGGTGATACAGGAAGCAAAATTATCTAGGTAGAAGAAGTTAAATGACATTTTTCACTGAAAAGCAGCAATTGTAAAACCTTTAAATTTCGTTTCTTATGTACTGCCTTCAGTAAATCATCCTATAACTATCTAGTTTATAAAAAGAGACTTTATGAAGCTCTTAGTAACTAAATTACCAACATGGAAAATTAAATGGAAAATATATACATTCCTTCCCAAAACAAAATAAAATCTTAACAAATTCTTATTTTAACACTCGATTATGAAAATGCCATGCTCTGACACTTATAGTGGAATGATATCAAAGCACAGTATTATAAAGGTTTTAAAATATTCAAAATATTCTAACAAGAGTAAAATTCTCCTTTGTATTCACTTCAATCACCATAAGGAAAATCACCACAAAGTAAAAGGATAAAGTGCTCCTTTCTTTTTCTTTCTCCTAAACCTTAAAACAATTCATAAAAGTTCTATCAACAGTTTGGACTTATATCTACAGATTTAATTAAAAAGCCTAGAAGTGCAGGCTAAGCTAACTCTCCAGCATTTGAAATTGCTAAAAATCAATACAAAATTAACATGGTAAACTATGGTTAGTCTTGAAGATCTTTGCGAATTTACAAAATTATTCCAAATCATGGCAGCTCATCTCAAACGCTCCAAGGAAGCAAGATTGTTTTGCCATATTTCTATTTTCCCATGAATGGTAATAGTAATTATTCCCCCTTCTTCCTTAGTGGCTTGTGCTGTGCCTTATTACAAATGGGAAAAACAATGATTTATAAACATGAAATTACACCGAAGAGAAATAGGACCAAATGGATATACCTGAGCACCAAGAGCCCCAGGGCAGAATAAATGTCCAGGATTTCCACAGAGAATGGGCAGAGTTTCAAGAGCTATTTGAACAAAAAATGAACTAAAACAATTAAAATGTTGATGCATTTTAAGTGACACGAAATCGCCTTCTCTCCTTCTTAACAACTCTGCCAAAGCTCTCTTCACAAGCAAATGTCAGGAGGCATAGTTCATAGTTAAGTCGACAATCAAACAAGAACAGCTGCATGTGTCTGGCACATTGGAGACTCTGAGAGCATTTACTAAACAGACAACCTAGAAGCCAGATTTGCTAAGTCAGGATAGTACCCATCTCAAAGTTCATGAGAAGATATTCTACCAAAGTCCGAGAGAAAGCGGAAGGAATGTTTACTCCCAGGAATGAAAGCGTTCACACTGGCATTCGTGTGAGCCTCATCCTGTGACACTCAGAGCTCCCATCTGAGTGTCTCATCTTCAATCTCTTCCAGATGCAACTTTCTAGGTCAGAAATACCTAACGCTGGATAGGCTGAGTGGGCCCTTCTGTCTGTAACAAGACCACTAACTGTACTGAAGGAAGTGCCACAAATAATGAGGGAGAGAAGTGCCATCAGTGTTCCTCCCTATATCGTAATACTATCGCAGTCACTTCAACACTCAGATATCATTTTTTAAAAAGAACTCATTGAATACCATGGAAAATACTCTTCTGCCTACTGAAAAGTATGCTGATTGGAACTCAATTAGCTTAATCTTTTTAGTGTTTTGATCTTAAGGGTTTTTATTCATCTCAGCCTTTTCTATCAAGAAAGATATTCTTGTATGATCCCTGTTCATCAACTAATTGGCTTGCCTTGAAAGTCACTACATCTCTGTGTAAGTTCTTCTATTTGCAAGATGTTAAAAGGATTAAAAAATCTATAATGCAAACTGCTGAAAAAAATTTTAAACTTCATTGTTAATACTGTGGTTCATATACATTTTATTTTTTTATTCCCACTAATTTTCAATACATCCATCACATTCTTTCCTAAGTATATATCAAATATTAACAAAAACACCATGTACTCAGAGTCAAGAGAGAATTGCAACTTTCCTCCTGAATTTCCTGTGTAAGATGTTGGTTATTTTCATTGATACTTTGACCTTGATAAACTGTCCCAACACACTAGTAATAAACATAACAACTTCAAAGAGGCATAAATCAGCTGATCAACATGCCAACTACGTTGAATAACAAGGGATAAGTGTGCCTGTTGAAAAAATATCCAGAATGATGCCACTAGTGATGAGGAACTGTAGTAAGTGTATTAAAATGAAATGACCATTGTAGGAGAGCACCTGGCTGGCTCAGTCAGGTGGAGCATGCAGTTCTTGATCTCAGGGTCATGAGTTCAAGCCCTATGTTGGATGTAAAGATTAAACACAAAACTCATAAAAATTAAAGAATAAAACAAAATAAAATGACACTCTAGTGTTTATATCTCATAGCTCTCCCATGTTGATAGGATACAGATATCTGTCCATATCAATATTGTATCACATGTCCCAGTGTTTTGCTGGGTTTCCATACCATTAGGTAAGGTATAGCTTCAGCCCCAGCTCTCCTCAGCCATACTTTTTCTCTTTCCCTTCACCTATTTTCACAGGTAAAGTGCTGATGGTAGCTGGCCTCGGAAGCAGTTCCTGAATGTAAATACCAAACATTATAGAGAAGGAATCCTGTTTGATGTGATTTAAGTAAGTCAGATCTCATGACTTCCGTGCTGAAAACATTAGCGACTTCCATAGTTTGTGTGCACAATAAAATCCCAGCTCCTTCCAATGGCTCACAAGCCCTGAGTGGTCTGACTCCAGCCACACCAGCCTTCTGCCTGTACCTCCAGTGGCCATTTATAACTTTGAAATAAAAATAATAGCTACCTCAAAGGATGCTTTGAACATTAATGGGAGTTCATATTCGTGAAGTATGAAGTATCTCTGACACATATTAAGTGTTTTGCTGATTGTTCCCCCTGTCCAGGCTTGTGGAATTTCTGTCCTTTCCATTAGGAATTTAATTATGCTAGTTCTCAGCTAAAATGGCTGCTCCTCAGAGCAGCCTTCCCAAACATCTCATTCAAAGAAGCAAAACCACCCACCCTGATAGGTTACCCCTTCTCTCAATGCGTTCATTGTTCTCTGTCATTATTTCCTTCTTATATTTTTTTCATTTCATTCTGTCTTTTCATCTTCTCATTAGGATACAAGCTCCATGAGGGCAGAAACCTTGCTCCCTCTTGAATCTCTTGCTCTTGACATAGAACTTGAACACATATTGGGTATTTGTCTAAATATGTGTTTAGTGAATTAGTTAATGGGATCATGAGATCTGGATTCCAATTTCGTTATTTGGAAAGTCTCCTAATTCCTCAGAGTTTCAATTATCTCATTTATAATTAACGATAATTACTGCTTCTCTACCTGTGCTTCAGTGTGAAATGCAAATTGGCTAATCTACATGGAAGTGCTATAGAAACTGTAAATATTACCCAAATATTAGTTGTTATTTTAAAGAAACAAGTTAACACAGTAGAATAAGTATTAGATCACAAGTCAAAAGCCTAAATGCAACTTCCTTCCAGTCTTTACTCTGAGACTCTGAGTAAACATGTACTTCCCTGAGCATCCGACTCTTTATTACAAAATGATGGTAATATGATTTTATGAGAATTACATGATTCATCTAGACAATCATAAAGTTACTTAGAAAATAGTGGAATCATACCAAGACAGCCTTATCATTCTCCTCACTTTTAGACAGGCATCTTTCTGACTATAAACCCTGATCTCCCTTTTCTTAGGACATTTTTTTTTTAGAAAACTTGCAATTGTAAATTCCGTCTCTGCTTCTCTGATATATAAATCTCTGAGCCTCTTGTAGCCCCAGGATGTTTTCCTCTAAGACGTGGGAACCATCCCTTCGAGAAGTACAACAAAGATAGTATCCCTATCTCTGAGTTTTGTGGGAAGGTAGGAACCTAAGTGTGATGAGCAACAATTAGCAAACACAGATGGTCTAATCACATTGACCACTGTCCTTCTGTATGTTTTCATGAATTCACTCCAGTGCTTAAAAATTCTTCTACCATTTGTTTCAACAGAATTGAGTTCACTGTTCCCTTATTCCAATAACCTCAATTCCTATTACTCTTGAATAAATACTTCCTTGATAGTTTAACCTGTCTGGTGAAATTTTTCTTTAAGCATATTATAGGAATATAAACAGTGGATCCTTTGGATTAGATTGGGCTTATCACAAACACCACCAAGACAATCTGGATCAAACTGACTCGTTACTGTCTCTCTCAAACTTTTCTCTCTCCTCAGGACTATATTTTTAGAGCAGTTTTAGGTTCACAGTAAAATGGAGAGAAATACATAGAGATTTCCAAGTATGTCCTGCCACCACACAGGCATAGCATCCCCTGTTATCAACATCCTCTTCTGGGGTGGTACATTTGCTACAACTGATGAACCTACATGCACACATCATGGTCTCCCGAAGTCCACAGTTTACCTTAGATTTTACTCTTGGTGTCGTACATTCTATAAGTTTGGAGAAATGTATAATGACACTCATACAGCATTATAGTATCATACAGAGTATTGTCACTGCCCTAAAAATTCACTGTGCTCTGCCTATTAATCCCTCCTTCCTTCACTTCCTGCCCCAACCTCTGGCAACTTGCTTTTACTGTTTCCACAGTTTTACCTTTTCCAGAATGTCATATTATTGGAATCATACAGTATGTACTCTTTTCAGATTGGCTCCTCTCAACTAGTAATATGCATTTATGCTTCTCTGTGTCTTTTCATGGCTTGATAGCTCACTTCTTTTTAGTGTTGAATAATATCCTATTGTGTAGATATACAGGTTTATTTATCCATTTGCCCAATGAAGGACTTATGGTTGCTTCCATGTTTTGACAATTCATGCACACATTTTTCTATGGACATAAATTTCAACTCCTTAGGGAAAATACCAAGGAGAGAAATTGCTAATCACACGGTAAGTGTATGATTAGTAGATTAGAAACTGTCAGGGGCACCTGAGTGGCTCAGTCAGTTACATCTGACTCTTGATTTTGGCTCAGATCATGATCTCATGGTTCATGAGGTCGAGCCCACATCAGCTTCTGCACTGACAGTGTGGAGCCTGATTGGGCTTCTCTCTTTCACTCTCTCTTTGCCCCTCCCTCACTCTCTCTCTCTCTCAAAATAAATAAATAAACTTTAAAATAAAAAAAGAAACTGTCAAACCGTCTTCCAAAGTGGCTGTACCATTTTGCATTCCCATCAACTATAAATGAGAGTCTTTGTTGCTCCCTCTCTTTTCCAGCATTTGGTGGTGTTAGTGTCCTGAATTTTGGGCATTCTCACTATATAGTGATAACTCATTGTTGTTTTAATTTCCATGTTTCTGATGACATACAGTGTGAAGTATCTTTTCACATGCTTAATTGTCATATTTGATCATCCTTTTATCTTTTCTTATCTTCTCTTTTCTATGCCATATACATCTGAAAGACCATCACCTTCAAGTTTCTCCTTAAAATTGATGTTCACATGAAAATAATTTTATGACAGTGACTGCTGGTTCAGTTTGATTGGAAAGCCTTTGTAACATTTGTCATTGTTGTCATTCAACATAACTCACCTCAGTCTCTGCTCCTGTGAAATGAGTAAGTTGGTTAAAACAGTCGTGTTATTTGGGGAATCTAAAATTCCTGGATCCTTTCCAGTCATGTTATTTGGGGAATCTAAAATGTTTTTCAGAGACTTTCTCTATATCTTGATACTGCATCTATAATCCCTTTGAATGCTTAAGAGAAGATACAGGAATGATAAGCTCCGTATCCAGAATATGCAATGTGACTGTTATACATTTTAAAGTTGGAAATGTACGGATTTTTATAATTTTCTTCCCATAACCACTGCTATCCTGATACTACATTTACTAGCAATTTGCTTTAACCTCTCTGGGATAAATTCAGCTCTGAATGAAACATGATGAAACCAATTTTAAATACTGGATGTAAAAATTAAATCAACACTTATTTAGCAGGAAATTATGACACTGCTTTAAATTTCCAAAGATGATTTTAAATCTGCTGCTCTTTTTAGAAGTTATCAGTCCTATGAAAAATATGATATTGTTGTCCTGGATTTGTTCTGAATTTAGACTTCTTCATCTCATACCTTGCCTAGGAGTCTCCCCAGTTCCTGAACTTCTCTACTGAGAGTATCCCTAAGTTTAGAACCATTAAAGCATCTGCTTTTGATACATTTGGAATTTCCAGACAGAAAAACCAAAGGTGAGTATCAGAGTAAATCAGATTTATATTTGACTCAGTGACTGATTTTCATTTGATCGACTGCCTGATTTCTTTATCATTCTCTTGCAGGTGAGTCACCATTAAATGTCAGAGTTGCTTTATGTCAAAACAAAGTGAAAATCTGTTACTATCAATCTGTGAACATAAATTCAAATTTACTAAGAACTTCCTTGAGAACCTATGATAAAATCTTAGCATTTCAAAGAACTAATCAGTACAAATGGAACACAAAGGATGCCCTCCATGTTTCATTTGATCTTCCATTTTGCTACCATTTGATAGTGACTGCCTTATTGATATCATAAACAGGTAGCAGACGAGTATAGAAGAAACAGTTATTCTTTAGATATAAAAATTATGGGTTTGAGCTTGCTGCAAATCAATGAATACAAGAATCTTAAAGAAACAAAGGGTTCCAAAGGAAGCAGACACTTGATATTGACCCATATAATATAAAGTAACATTTAAACGGTCTCAAATGACTTATTCCTTTTTTAAAAAATAATTCTAAGTAATCTTTTAGATTACCAGGATATATTCTAAAAATTCTTAATAGTTACCTCCACTTACTCATTCGGAGTCAGAAAAAAGGAAAAGATGTCTAGCACTTACTGAACACATATATTGCTCACTTATTCTTCACCACAGACTTACGAGGGAAGAACTGCTATTTTCATTTTATAGATGAGAAAACTGAGGCTTGGAGTGCCGAAGTAGAACTTATCCAAGGACACAAAACAGAAATGTTAGAGCCACATTCAAAATTAGTTCTGTTTAAAAAAAAAACAACTATCTTTTTTTCTTTATACTTTCTTTTTAATGCCGTTGGCATTAAAAGAATGTTGTACTATCAGGAGAACAGAGGCAATGTTAAAAAGAAAACAGCCAATCTTGGTGATACATGTGATCTGTCCTTCAGTTTCAGCAAAATGGGAAGACTGAAGTGAAGCCTAGGCTTGATTTAGACCCTTTGCCGTATCGTTTCATTAGACAGGGGAACTACCAAGCGGTATGTTTTATGTGGTTTCAAAGAAAAAGGATTGGAGGACTTGATAATGGAAGTAATTTTGCTTGAAAACATTTTGAAATAGATTAAAGAGATAATAGTGAGAAATCAAACATCTCCGTGCAAATATAATGGCAGCACAAATTCCTGGCACAGATTTTTCTTAGGAGTTTGCAAAGATATAACTACAATTCAGGGCCAGAGATAACTCTTCATTACAGATGCCATAGAGTAATTTGTTTCTGTAGTCACATTTATGAAATTGAATTGCCACTGTGTCCATACTCCTGGAAGAAAGACCTTCTGCAGTATCTGGTTGTTTTTCCTAAAGCAATGTTCTAAATTTACTGCTCCCAAACGCAATGACCTTAAAAAGAAACTCTCAGTGCTGCCTGCAATTAGTGAAGATTGGAATTAGATGCTGTTACTTTACAACTCATCTTGTATTTCCAGACTCATTGCCTACAACTCTCTCACATGGACTCTGGTTCAGCAAATGGAAGTTCATAACTATCCTAAATCCAACCCATCCTTGAATTTGTTCATGCTGCTCTCCCTACCTGAGTCACTTCCCGCTCTAATCCTACCACCAGCACTGCCTAAAGAATCCCTAGATTATCACCATTACTTGCAAATAATAGAAAATCCAGCTGGGGCACCTGGGCAGCTCAGTTGGTTGAGAATCCCACTCTTGATTTTTGACTCAGGTCATGTTCCCAGGGTTGTGAGATGGAGCCTGGTGTCGGGCTCTGCACTGAATGTGGAGCCTGCTTAAAGATTCTCTCTCTCTCCCTCTGCCCCTCTCCCCCACTTGTGTGCTCTATGTCTAAAATTAAATATATATATTTTTTAATTAAAAAAGAGAAAGAAAATCCACCTAAAAATGAGTTAAATGATAAAGACCTTAAAAATACCTAAATTCTATAAATGCATAGGAACTCAGTTGCATGTTTTGGTTTATTTTCTGTCACAACAGTTTTCAAAGAGCCAGTGTTTTCCTTCTTGCATTAGTATCGTCACCAGTCTGCTGGGATTCATTACATAGCTAATAGCCAAGACCAGAGCTGCTGGAATTAGACTACTTGAGTTCAAACTCTCCTGCTTTAAAACCTTCAGAATATATGTAAGTTCTCTGGGTTTTAGTTTCTTCATCTATTACATAGAGATAATAATAATTTCCAGGATTTAATGACTTAGTACATATAAAGTGTGAATTTAATATTCTAATAGGAAAAACTAAAAATCTTAAAATAGCAGGGGGCACACAGTACTTAGAAACATTCTATATTTTTGTGCTCATGGGAAAATGTAGTGTCTGTCTGCCTGTCTCCCTCTCCTTTCTCTTATAATTAGAAAGATGAAATTAGAGATAAAAGATCTCCTAGAAGCTACCCAGTAGCCATATCTTAACAGATCACATCTATGCCTAGCTACAAGGAAAGCTGGGAAAGGGAGTTTCTGGTCTGTTGTGGAGTCAGGGCTCTACCATCAAGGACATAGAGAAAAGTAAGTATAGGGAGAGGAATGACTATTGTATATTCAATCAAAGGTGGCTATCAAAATCAATCTTTAGCCTTCAAAAAACAACTAGTTATTCAAGGGTCTCTCTAAAACGCTCCTCCTTCTATGAGGCCTTTCTTGATTTCCAAACCAAACATCATTTTTTTCCTTTTTCAAAACACTCTAAACAGTTATGCAAGGTGTCAAAATCAATCATGTATTATACTTTAAAAATACTTAAGACAGTTTAAGGCTGATTTAAACTATAAATATAACCTAGTTCAATCAACCTTGTGATGATCATATTACATCTATAACATACAAATCAATTAAAATAACCAAAAATAGTTACCATTTAAATGTTTATTCTCTGTCAGGTATGATAATAAGTGATTTATCTAAGCATTTTATTTACTCTGCACAACAGTCTTATAACATTGGACTTGCACTTAGATTTGCTTTACAACATATTCCCAGTAAACCTCCTCTCTCTTGACCCCTTAAAAATGTAGCTCTTTTGCTATCCAATTTAACTCTCACAATAAAATCAAATCTATAAGACTACACACATAATTTAAAAGATTTATTATGGAAAAAATGCTTTAAGAAAGTAGAAACTAATCATTCTCTAACTCCTGATTTTTCACTGGGGATTGATAGCCATTTTGACAGAAAAATGGTTGAATGCTCAGATATTTGCTTACGGATTTTCTTTTTATTCGTTCATTTAGTCCTATTTAGAGATTGCCAAATTTCAGTGTAGGAGAGGTACTCTGAAGCTCTGTATGTACAAAACAGTGGTTGCAGTATTTCATAAATGATAGGATATTTTTAAGCATAATACTGATTATATATCATTTTACCTTTTATTTTAGAAAGTAACTCAAGTATAACACATGAATCCATTGCATTATTACCATTTTACAGATAAGAAAATGATTGCAAAGAGAATACATTAGTTACCCAAGGACATAGAGCTAGTAATTAATTTAAGTGTGTTATTATAACCATTATTTGGTCTGACACAAAATCAAAGTGGCCAACAAATTCAGTTTCTGCTTATTGACCTCCACCTACAGTGTTAATACCTTTAGTGCAGAAATTATCTCTTGGTGTTGCCCTAAGTATATAGCCTAGTGTTTTGTGAATAGAAGATGGTTAATGTATATTTGTTGTAACGAGAACTCTGAAAAGTAATCACAAATAATTCTGATAGTGGTATTTGTCTTTCAAATGCTCCAAGTCTCAGAAGAGAAACAGGAACCAAAGTTGACTAGAGTTAGCAGTAAGAGAGACATTCTACTCTAATATTGGCAGTATAAATAATAAAGGCTTTACCTGTGCCCTTTTTTTTTTTTTTTTGAAAGAGAGAGCAAGAAGGTGAGGGGCAGAGAGAGAGAGAGAGAGAGAGAGAATCCCAAGCAGGCTCCACACTCTCATCACAGAGCTCAATGCAGTGCTCCATCCCACAAACCCTGACACTATAACCGGAGTCAAAATCAAGAGTTGGACACTTAACTGACTGAGCTACCCAGGCTTCCCTGTGACTTTTTAATTATTTTTTAATGTTTATTTATTTTTAAAAGAGAGAGAGAGAGCACATGTGTGTGTGCACGCGTGCACACACACACACACACACCAGGGGGGAGGAGCAGAAAGGGAGAGAGACGGGATCTGAAGAGGGCTCTGTACTGACAGCAAATAGGTGTCTTCTCATTAAACTAAAACCTAACTTATGAACTAGTCTCATTGTTTTGGCATTCTACATCATGTTTAACACTTAGTCCATAACTCTGAATATGAAAAGTAAACTACGTTTATTCTGTTTATTTGAAGTAACTTAAATCTAACTCTAAGCCTTCATCTCTCCAGACAGTTGATAAATCTAATCTTAATTATTATTTCCAAGACTATTCATACTCTCGACAATAGTTGTGATAAGACTTATGCAGCACCAAAGTTAAGATGTGTCCCTCTGGTCATTAGGCATCTGCCTTCCCCTATTACTGCTGAGATTCCTATGCTTTGGCCTGCGTGGTCTCTTCAGGGCTGTGGTATCTAGAATCCAAATCTCTAGGAATGTTTAATTTTATGGGTCAACTTGGCTAGGCCATGGTACACAGATATTTGATCAAACATATCTGGATGTATTTTTTAAGGATATTAACATTTAAATTGGTAGACTTTGAGTAAAGCAGCTTACCTTCTATAATGCAAGTGGGCTTCATCCAATTAGTTGAAGACCTTAAGACAAAGACTGATCTCCCTTGAGAAGAGGGAATTCTACCTGCAGTTTACCTTTGGACTCAAGCTGCAACATCAACTTTTCCCTGCACTTCCATCCTGTCAACCTGCTTACCTGCAGATTTCAAACTTGCCATCCTCCACAATTGTGTAAACCAGTTCCTTACAATAAATCAACCTCTCTCCCTCTCTTTCTTTCTCTCTACTACTACTACTACTACTACTACTACTACTACTACTTCTCTCTCTCTCTCTCTCTCTCTCTCTCTCTCTCTCTCTCTCAGGCACACACACAAATATGTATATATCTTCTGTTTTTCTGGAGAACTCTGACTACTGTAACACATTAGGTGTACCATATATCAAACTATTCTGGAATTGATCCTTAATACTGAAAGATAACATGAACGTCCTCTCTTTCCAATTTCCCAGAATACAGCCCTCAACCGATCAAATGATCAAGGTGCTAAGATTCCATTATTCATGTTCTTGCTCCCATGGAGAGCTTTTGAAATAATTAACCACTTCTAATGTTTCCCTTCCTTTATTAGCTTAATGTGCACTTTTAATTAATTCAATTTCAGGAGACATGGGCAGACATCATCATCTCTTTCCAGATTATTATGAGAATGACTTTACTAATTTCTTTGCTTTAACTTTTCCATTCTCCATTAAGTAGTCAACATGATCTTTAAAAACATAAGGTAATTCAGGTTATTCCTCTGCTCAAAATCTTCCTATGGCTTTTCTTCATTTATGGTAAAACTTAAACTTATTGTCATCATGGCTGATAGGTCCCCAGATGATCTGACCTCTGCTGCCTCTGCAAATTCATCCCATACACTGCCCACTGCACACAATGGGCCACACTGTGAGCCACAAGGGTCACATTTCTACAGCTCAAACAACCTAAACTTTACAAGCAAATGGCATTTTAGGCCTTTAGTAATTGCTATTAAAAAGGCTTGAGATGCTTTTCCCCAAGATATTCTCTTACTGGCTCTACATTTCCATAGGGCAGAGGGGAACAGTTCCTCTCAGAGAGAACATCATTGTCTGCCTAGTTAAGCCCAACCACCTATACCACCCCTTACTATCTTCCCACAATGGTTTATTTTCCTCACAACACTTTTTTATTTTCTAAAATTATCCTGTTTATTTGTTTACTTGTATGTTGTCTCTGTCTCCTGCTAGAATTTAAGTTACATGAGACTGAAAACTGTCTGTCTTGTTGATCCTAAATTTCTGGGGTCTAGCATAACAATCATTTACTAAGTACTTGTTGAATGAAGAAATCCAAACAAGGCACTATCCTCTTTCGGAAATAAATATTCTTGAGGCAGCCAAATAGTTCTCACCTATTAGAAATAAAATAAGATTTTTTTAATGTTTTATTCACTTTTTGAGAGAGAGAAACAGAATGTGAGCAGAGGATGGGCACACAGGAAAGGAGACACAGAATCCCAAAGCAGGCTCCAGGCTCCAAACTGAGCAGTCAGCAAAGAGCCCAACACGGAGCTCAAACTCACACACTGTGAGATAATGACCTGAGTTGGTTGGACACTCCAGGAATGGGATACAATTTAAAGGCTTGTCCTCAGGAATAAAGCAAAAGATTACTTTCCAGAATGACACTAATCAAGAGAGCAAAAGTATATTACATTCTCAGCCTGAAAACAAGATCAGTTGAGAAGTATGGGGCCAGCCTGAGCCACCCAGAAAATGTTAAAGCCTGGCCAAAAAAAGGCAGTTGCGGAGGCAGAGATGAGAGAAGTTCATAAAATAGAACAGCGTTCAGCAAATAGTTTCTATAAGCACCCAGACTGTAAATATTTTAGACTTTATAGGCCATAAATTCTCTGTCACAATTAATCCCAACACTGATGTTTCCATACAAAAGAACATATAGAAAATATATAAACAAATGAATGTGACTCTGTACCAATAAAAAGTTAATTATGGACACTGAAATTTGAACTTATTAACACTTTTAATTGTTTTAGAGGTAATTGTAGATTAACTCAAGTTGTAAACATTACTACAGAGAGGTCTCATACACCCTAAACCCTATTTCTCCAATGGTAACATCTGATGAAACTATAGTATCATGTAACAACCAGCATACCGATAATAATATAGTCAACACACAGAATATCTACAGCACCACAAAGAATCCTCATGTTGTACTTTTATAGCCACACACATTTTTGTCCCTCAATCCCCAATCTTAATTCCTAGCAACCATTAATCTAATCTCCATCCTATAATTTTGTCATTTCAAGAATCCTATAATACAACTCTTTTATATAGCATAATTTTATGGAGAATCATCCAAATCGTTATATGTATCACGTCTGTACAACTACTGCTCAGGAGTAGATCATGGTATGGACATAATTCTATAGTTTTTCTTTCTTTCTAACTGTTTTTGGTTTTGTTATCTAGGTACTCCTAGCTAATAAGTTGAATTAAGAAATGTTCTCCCTCTTCTATTTTCCAAAAATGATTGTGTAGAAATCGGTATTAAGTCTTTAAATTTTTGGTAGAATTCTCCAGTGAAAGCATCTGAGTTTAGCTATTTTATTTTGGAAATATTTTCATCACAAATTTGTTTCCTTAATATTCATAGGAACATTAAAATATCCCATTTCATTTTGGGTAAGTTGTGGAAACTTATACTTTTAGAGAAATTCGGAAATCATCTAAGTTGTCAAATTCATGCATATATAATTGTAGTAGTCCTTCATTATCTTCTCGATATTTGAAGTCTCTATGGTGACAGGTCCTATCTCATTCCTGGTAGTGGTAATGTTTTATGTTTTCTCCCTTTCTTTTGTCAGTATTGCTAGAGGTCTGTCAATTTTACTGATTTTTACTAACAGGCAGTTTTAGTTTCATTGATATTCTCCATTGTTTCTCTGTTTTCAATTCTCTTAATTTTTGCTCTTATCTTTATTGTGTCCTTTTTCTTCCTTTGGGCTTAATTTGGTCTTCTTATTATAGGCTCTATACATGGGGTCTTAGATTACTGATTTGAGACTTTTTTACTTAATTTAAGCAGTTAGTGTTGTAAATACCATTCTCAAATCTATTTTATCTGCGTCTCACAAATTCATTTTAATATTTATTTAATTGAATGTTTTCTTTTTTTACTTTCTCTTGCGACTTTCTCCTTGACCCATAAATTATCTAAAAGTGTGTTGTTTAGAACTGTGTGTATTTCCAAGTGTTTGGAGATTGTCCTGTTATCTTTCTGTTATTTGTGTGTGGTTTAATTATATAGTGGTAAAAGAAGAAATTATAATATCAATCTTTCTAAATTTTGAGGTTTGTTTTACACACAGAAAAAGTGGTCTATCTTGATATATGTTCTGTGGACATTTGAAAAGACTGTATTCAAAAAAGATTTCTTGGGGCGCCTGGGTGGCTCAGTTGGTTGAGCGGCCGACTTCAGCTCAGGTCATGATCTCACCGTCTGTGGATTTGAGCCCCGCGTCGGGCTCTGTGCTGACGGCTCGGAGCCTGGAGCCTGCTTCGGATTCTGTGTCCCCCTTTCTCTCTGTCTTTCCCTTGCTCACGCTCTGTCTCTATGTCTCTCAAAAAATAAAATAAAAACGCTAAAAAAAAAATTAAAAAAAAAAAAAGATTTCTTCACTTGGAAGAGGTGAGTGTGACCCTATTTGAAAAGAGGATCTTTACAGGTGTAATTAACAATCTTGAGATGAGATCATCCTGAATATAGGATGAGCCCTAAATTCAACCACAGGAGTCCTTATTAGAAAAAAAGAGAGGGACACCTGGGTGGCTCAGTCGGTTGGGCTACCGACTTCAGCTCAGGTCAGAATCCCACGGTGGTCAGTGGGTTCTAGCCCCACATCTGGCTCTGTGCTGACAGCTTAGAGCCTGGAGCCTGCTTCAGATTCTGTGTCTCCCTCTCTCACTCTCTCTTCCTCTCTCCCATTTGCACTCTCTCTCTTGTTCAAAAATAAATAAACATTTAAAAATTAAAAAAAAAAAAGAAAAAGGGAGAGATAGATTTGAGTCACAGAGACACACACACACTAGATCATCGGATAATGGAAATGGAAATTGAATTGGTGTGTCTGTAAGTTAAGGAATGCCAAGAATTTCTGGAATCTACTAGGAGCTAATAGAGAGGCATAAAACAGATTCTCCTTAGAGACTCCATAAAAAAAAAATTGCCAACGCCTTGATTTGAGACTTCTAGCTTCCAGAATTGAAGGAGATAGTTTCTATTGTTTTAAACTACCAAGTTTCTGCTTTGTTAAGAACTCTAGGAAACTAATATAAAGGTGTTGAAGTCTCCAACTATAATTATGTATTTGTTTATTTCTTCCTTATGTTCAATCAGTTTTTGCTTCACACACTTTGTACCTCTGTTGTTTGGTGCATACATATTTAGGATTATAATATATATGCTATTAATACACTAAAGTTCGCATGATCTTTAAATATCAACCTAACTGTTTTGTTATATTTAAAGTGAGTTTTTATAGACAGCATAGAAGCAAAGTCAAGTTTTTATGTGTTTGATTTTTAAAATCCACTGGGCAAATTACTCTTTTAACTGATACATTTAGACCAGTTACATTTAGTGTAATTTTTGATATAGTACGATTTAAGTCTGCTATTTTATTTTTTGGTTTCTGTTTGTTCACTCTTTTTCCTGTTTTATTCTGGATTACTTGAACATTCTTTTAGAATTCCATTTTGATTTTTCTAGTTTTTTAGTATGCTCTTTCCATTGCTTATATAGTACTTTTATCTATTATATTATATATAAATAACTCATCACAGTCTACTGATGTTAACATTTGTCCAGTTATTAATACAATTTATAAATATAGTTGCTTATTTTATAATATATATATAATATTATATATTTTATAATATAATTGCCTTAAATATTTCCTATACATATTTATAGAACCATATCAGACAGTACTATGTTAGCTTTAATCACCAAACATAATTTAGAAACCTCAAGAGGAGAAGAAAATTTTATAGTATTCATCCTAATTTTTGCTCTTATCGTGTTGTTTAGTTCTTCTAGATCTTCCAAGATCTTTCTTTTATCATTTCTTTTATGTTTAGAGAGTTTTCTTCAGTCATTCTTTTCAAGTAAATCTGCTGGTGACAAATTATCCTAATTTTCTTTCACTTAGAAATGTCTTGAATCCCTAAAATTTCAGAAGGATATTTCCACAAGGTAGAGAAATCCTTATCACTCGTCCTTTTCTTTTACAGTTTGAAAAATGTGTGCTCTTTCTTTCCAACCTCCATGGTTCCTGATGAAAAATACACTGTCATTTGAACTGCTCGTCTCTATTAGTAAATATTCATTTCTCTCTCATTGCCTTTAAGATTGATTTTCTATCTTTAATTTTCAGAAGTTTGACTATAATGTGTGTGTGGATTTCTTTCTGTTCTAGGCTCAATCAACTTCTTGACTGACTTTCAACATATTTATTATATGGAGCCATTATTTCTTGAATACTTTTTTAGCCCCATCCTCTTTCTCCTCTCCTTATGAAGAGAGTCCAATGATGTATTAGATCTTTTGCTATGGTCCCAAATGTCCTGAAGTTTTGTTTATTTTTTTAATCAATTTTCCCTTTATTTTTCAGATCAGGTAAATTTTATTGTTCTTTCTTCAAGTCCAGTGATTCTTTCCTCTGATCCTTCTATTCTGGTGTTGAGTCCTCTCATTGAGTTTTATGTCAGTTATTGTATTTTTAATCCTAAAATTGCCATTTGTTTTTTCTTTATATCTTCTATTTCTTTGATGAGAATTTCCATTTCATTGTTGAGACTATTTTTTCATTTATTTCAACTGTGCTTGTAACTGCTCATCAAAACATTTTTATGATGGCTGCTTTAAATACTTTGTGAGATAATTCTAAGATCTTTATCATTTTGATGCTGGTACCTATTTTTTTTTTTTCATTCGAATTGAGATTTTCAGTTGGAAATAGGTCATATTCAGTATTATGTTATGAGATTCTGGTGCTATTTAAGCCCTTTATTTTTTAGCTGACTTTTTTCTGACACTGTTCCAAAGGAAAAATGTGGAGTACCACCCCCTCATTACTTTAAAGGGAGGGTAGAAATCCAGGTTTTTCACTTGAGGTCCATTCACCCTCAAGGGCAGAAGGACCTCCCTGATACTGCTGGCATAATGGGAGTTCTGGATCCCCATGAAGCCTCCACTACCACTATCCTGGTTGGGAGGAACAAGAGTACCTCCTCCACTGACACGATGGGTTGGTAGGGGGAGGCCTCATTACACCCGGGGGACTGGTGAAAGTCCCAAATCATCACTAACCTCATCTGATACAATCACAGTGGGAAAGAGAAACCTACCTCATTACTACTAGATAAAAGTCTAGGCTCCCCACATGGTTTCCACAGACAGTAGGAAGATAGAAGTAGGGACCCACACATGGACCCTGGCAGAAAAACCAGGGAGTTTGGAATGCCTCATTACAGCCTTGCAAGGGTTTTATTCTCGGCCTTTGCCAGAAAAGCTGGGAGTTGGACTAGTCTTCTCTGTGGTATCTGGCTGAGTATAGTGGTTATTGTCAAAAAATTTTCTGTCTTTCTAAGCTGTTCCTTTCCTAGTGTATGCCTACACAAATAAGGCTTTTGATGTTATTGTGTGACCATTGACATTTCTAGTTCCTTCAGCTTCAAGTAAAGGCTATAACGAGGCGAAAAGAAAAGAAACTCATCACAGCATCACAATGTTATTGTTTGGGTCCCGTGGACCCCAATTGGTCTGTCTTTTTCTATTTTTCACGATCTTTTTATTTGTTTCAAATGTAACATTTTTAGATATATTTAGCAGGAGGAGGAATACTTAAAAGTTCATTTACTCCATCTCCCTGAAAGTAAAGGTCTCCCAACTCCATGTAATTTTTATCTGTCATCAACTATTATTCACCTTTTCGTTTTCTTCCTACCATTAAAAAATTTTAAACCCTTCTTAGGAGGTAGGCCATACAGAAATTAGTGGCAAACTGGATTTAGTTCATGTGTCATCAATACCAGCCCCTAAAATAGATCAAGATTGGAACTATGACTCTTTTTGCTCAGTAGACACAATAACCTGCACATTAGAAGGGTGAGGTAGACAATCAAAAATAAAAAAAAAATAGCTTTCTCTTTTCTAATATCTAGAGACTCGAGAAGAAGAGAAAATAATGGTTGGGAGAATGCATGAGTAGGAATGGTTTAAAATTATTAAAGATCCTACAGGTCGCAAGACATTTCATGGTCTCTTGGGTATAAATCCAAATAAAAACAACACTTAGTCATAAGATAAGAGTAAGAAATTCCAACAAAATCTTGATTTTTTCTAATTATGACTACTTTTATGTTCATTGTGAATTATACATGACTTCAAATAAAATTTTCAACGATTTTTCTTTTTTGTTTTCACTCTAGTCATACATCTAATCTACCTGTTGAGTAATCCAAGTTGAAAAATTTAATACATAAAAGCAATAATTTCCCTTTATATACAGACATTAATTGTATCAAGGAGGTAGCAAAACACATCCAAGAATATGATAGTTCAGATTGTAAAATAAGTAAAAAAAAAAGTCATAGATAGGAGAGAGAGCTAGAATGTAACTAAGAACAGTAAGATAAAAATGAAAAGAAGATTAAATATTTGGGGAGCCAAAAAATATCTGGCAAAGTAAAAGTTCCAAGAACTCTCTTGGCCTTACAAGAGAAATTCAGACATATTCTTACAATGTGAAAGTCACACAGCTGCAAAATATTTCCGGTGAGGGCTGGGCAGGGGGCGGGGTAGGGGAAGACAACGTTGAACTCATATGGCAGATGAATGCACTGCCACATCGTAATTGTTCAGCTGAGCCAGGCTGAAAATTCATGCAAAGTGCAAAGTTAGTATACATAATTTTATTCTAAAGCTTTCTTCTTTGACTTGCTATTAAATTTTAAATAAACTGAGACATGAGCATTTACTAAAGTCATTATGATTCCATTACCCATGGCATGGAGATCTGTACCCATCATGCCAGAAGCTCTTTGCAGTGAATTCTTTTCAAAGCTTCTTCTCTAACATTTTATTTATTTAGTTTGCAGATCTACAGTAAGAAACACCCAGTGTCATCGGAAAGGACACATATTGCAAGAAACTAATTTCCTCCCTTACTGGAGCTATGTGATGTGTGACTTCCCATTGAGCACAATTGCCAACAAGGCACAGGTGTGCTCTGCATGAGGAGGTGAAAATGTGATTATAGGAAGAGAGATGTTATGATTTTGTCCCTGTATCCATAATGTAATCAGCCTCAAATGAGTGCCTGCTTTTCTTTCTCACAGTAAACACCAAGCCAGGGAAGCAAGAAAACCAAAACCTTTGCCATATCCAGATTCAAATTCATACTGTAATTGGCTTTAGAAATAAGAAGGAAAGCAGTTTTAACCCCCTTCCTTGATTCTTTGGCTTACTACAGAAAAGTATCCTAGAAATCCTCTTACTTCTAATTTTTTCATGCTATACTAGTTGAATAAGTAAAACCCAACACTGAATGGGTTGTCCTTTTTCTTAAATTTAATAAAATCAACTATTAAAACTTCATTCTTTAAAAAGTAATTCACAAAAAAGGTATAGCATTCTTTTATTTTTAGTGAGAAAGATGTTTTAATTGGAAATGCTTAAAAATTTAAGTCGATAAAAGGAAAACTGAATTTCCATAAACTGAATAAGGCAAAGCACCAAATATTATTAAATCGGAGTCAAATACTATTAATTCAACTAATTCAAGTATGATTCAACTCAGATGGGCACAAATAATTTAGGTACAGAGTTATTCAACATAGAATTGTTTGTACTAGAGTAAAGTTTGGGAAAAAACTAATGTGTAATGTTATCCATTAAAAGGGGATTAAATAAACTGTGGTATATCTATATATTACAACCATAGTAAAAGTAACTAACATTTTTATGTACTAATATGAAAAATGATCTCTGTTATGTATGAATATAATATTCTACCATTTGGCTTAAATAAGATAAATAGGATGTGTATGTATACAGTGTTTTCATAAGGATATAAATGAAGAGATAACTGTGGTTGCCTATATGAAGAAAAGTCAAGTGGCTGAGAAACATGGGTTTTAGAGAAACTTCTATTATCATTTTATAGTTTTTGAGTGTTTGAGCCATGTAAATGATTACCTATTCAAAAATATATTAAATTTTAAATTTTAAAATTTTTGAAATGTTGAGTTGCTAGTATATTAAAATGTGATAAATGCAATCAATAACTATATTGTACTCCATGGATAGATTATCACTAATTTGGAGCTGAATGCATAATGCATCATACTTGTATCAAACCAATTAAAATCTCATGAGATAAACATGATCAGGTTCAGTTAACCCAGATGAGTCCCTAACACTGAAGTCTACTCAACAGAACTGATTTTACTTGTGGGAAAAATAGGCAGATAAAGATGCCTTATGATATGGGAGATACAATATATATCAACATGATCAAATTTACCTCTTCTACCGTTATGTTACATTTTTTGAAAGTCTCCTGGTAAGATACAGAAGAAATTATTTGGGGATAAGTTTAAAACATACTGGTAGTTTACACAGCAACATAAATCAGATCATATAAGTTAACAGAACCTATTATGGCCAGGATCAGGGAATCAAAGAGAGAGAACACAGAAAAGTTTTACTCTTGCAGAGAGGAAACTTTTGGAACCATCTGGAGTCTTTGCCAGATCTACTGGATACAAAAAATAAACACTCCCAGTACCTAGTTACTAAGTTGTTAAACATTCAACGGGAATGATTTAAAGACAGGTTAGGAGCCTTAAAGAAAACTAGATTTAATTTTAAATTTTGAGTAAGATTAGCCCTGAGCACTGAGTATAGAAGCTTTATTAAATATAGTCAAGCGTTCACTATGTGGTACACCTGAAACTAATGTAACATTGTGTGTCAACCATAATCAAAATGTTTTTAAAGAGTTAAGTATATAGTCAAGTGCCCATTTACATCAAGGAATTAAGAAATTCAAAATAATCTCTGAATATAAATCTGTTTGAATAGCTATTTGTATTATTGAAGTCACAACATCCTAAAAGTGCTTTGCTTCTTAGATCGGTACCAAAAAAGAAGCCACATGAAAAACTAATTAATAATGACAAGGACAATTAGCAATTAGAATCCCTATGCAGTAATTAAAATGACAAATATAGAGTAAGACTAACATTATTTACCACCTTTATATTTAAATCAGTTCTGTGTATAAACCCCTCCCAGGTATTTTCTTTTCCAGTAGAGCTTTTGGAATAGGAAGCAGACCCCAAAGTGCTTTAAGTTGGAATTTTACAACTGCTCTTAAGTGAATACATTAAGGCTGAGGGAGGGATGCCAGTTTCAGATGGCAGCATATGTATTTTCTTTAAGTGCCAGTAAGAAAGTAATAAAAAGGAGCTGTTTTAGGCAAAATTATTCCAAACGGTTAGCCAAAAAATGTGACTGCAGGTGCAACTAAAATTTTAATGCTGGAAATATTTTTTAAATTTAATCTGGTCCTTAGGTATTTTGAAAATTCATCTTCCTTCTCAGACAAAAAGAAAAAAAAATGGCCCAGAGAGAAAAATTAGGTCATGAGATCAATAGTAAACACAAATCTATTTATATGAATATGAAAACAGCTTAGAAATAAATATCATCAAAGTTACAAAAAGTTCAGTAATTAGAAATACTGTTTCTAAATTACACAAGGTTATTTTAGGGTCCCAAAAGTATAGGGATTTCTCTGTTATGGTAAAGTACTTGTTATAAAACTCCACCAAATAAATTTTTTTCAGGAAAGATGCTATTAAACATACTGCTCGAAAGTGAAATAAAGCAAATAGCCAGGCTAATCGTGTCCATACTTTCTAGTCCACAAACATTTTCAATTCTTGAATGAGCAAAAAAAAAGCAAAATAAATATTGAAAAGATACTAAAAAATTATTAAAAGCACAAAACAACAATGGTCCATTTTAAGACAATACATACACACACACACATAGAAAGACTGAGAGAAAAAATAAAGTGCCATAGACATAATGTATGCCAATTCTGTTAAATTTTTGTGTATCATAAAATTATATTTAAAAATTTAAATTGACCTTCATAAAAATATTATGAGAGAATGAAAACTATTTTAAGGGCTACAAATAAAGGTAAATAATAATGAAAATAGGGTCTACTGGGGAAGCGATTAAAGAACGGAAAATGAAATCTGTCTCATTTTAACATGGTCAGGAATGGTTTGGAAGAAAGAGTATGAAGTGACAGGTTCATCATGATAAATTGGATGGTGTTGCGAATTTTGTAAGGACAGTAAAACTAGACAAATGGAACTGCGTGAAGAGAAATCTGGACAACAAATAAAATTAAATTAAATTTAGGAAAATTGAAGTTAATTTTATACCTCATCAGAAACGTAAGTCATCAGTGGGAAATGTAGGAAAGAACTTTCACGTTGAAGCACAAGAATCAGATAAAAAATTTAAATGATAGCAAGATGTGCCTAATCACAGACAGGTATAGTTTCAAATTCACAATTTTGATTTTCTAGAGAATGTACTTTGTCAATCAAAAGAATGTATTATGGGTATACTGCTTCCGTTTGTCAAAGTAAGAAAGGACTGAAGTAAAGAAATACCACTTTTTTTTGTCTGAAGTGTTATAAAATTGAATTATATGCCTATACTCACTTTATAAACCACTATATTAAAGTTTTAAATTGCTTTTTATCTCTGGATATAGGTATTATCCTTTTGGGGGAAAAAAAGCAAGCAGGAAGGAAGAAGAGGAGGAACCGAAGAAGAAAAGTTAGGAAACTGAAACATAAGAACCATATTTAATATCCCCCAAATGATCATTCACTTCACTAAATAATTCTCGTTATCTTCCACTTTCCCAAATATCTCTAGGTAGTACCACAGTGATCAGACAGAATATCTTCATTTAGAATTGCCATACAAATTTTTATGACCCAAACAAAAAATCAGGATCATTACAAAATCAAATGAGTAAAATAAAGATTGGAAGAGATAGGACATGGCTGGTGACATTCTATATGCCAAGTAGGTTGCATACATTATCAAGTTTAATTTTCACAATTACATTAATAATATTGTTTTAATGTGGCCACTGAAAAATAAAGAGAAGAAACTAGCCAAAGATCAAAGAACTAGTAGGTGGCAGAAAATTAATGAAAAGCCAAGCTGTTTGACTCCACCTGTACTACATGTTCCCCAAACTGCATCAAACACTTTAAATAGAAAACATATTCAACTCTGCCAATGGGCCAACAACCAAATGAAATATGGGAAGAATAAAAAGGAGAAGAAAGAAGAGAAGCAGAAAAAGGAAGAGGAAGAAAAACCACCATGGTTCTTGTCCTCTAGTTACTGAAAATCTTACTGAAGAATCAAAGAACTAAAGTGTAGAAACATGATACATAAATATAAAGTCTCCCAGATTTTATACAAGAAGAGATTTCTCAGTGTAAATTCGGACAGGGTAGGTTTCCTGGAGACGAAAACCCTCATTATGGGTAAGATCTGGGTAATAAGATCAGGGAGGGAAAAATTCCAGGAAGAGAATCAACATAATTTCAAGAAGAAGATGATGAACAAAATAGAGAAAGGAAAAGATCATCGATTCCAGATACTTTCTGGAACGTCACATTTGTTTATATCCTCGAGTGAACTTTCATTTGTTAACATCTTTTTATACTCCAACCAGCTTAGTTTTCCTTTTTTTTTTTTTTTTTTTTTGGCTTACTTACTAAACTTTAAAATTCACAGAGGTTTGCAATACTTAACTTTTGAAATGAAATCATGACTCATAATCTAAAATCATTCAAGTGGGCTGAATGTTCCATTTGACCAACGACTCCTAAACAGCTAACATTTTTTGTTGCATTTTAAATTTCCATCCTTACATTCACCCTGATCGAACAATGATCTCTCTTTTGTGGTGATACTTCTTTTTCACAAGTGGTCATGTTATTTATTTCCACAACAGAAAGGCTGCATAGGACCCAACACCAGGAGGTAGTCTCAACTGGGATTGTGGTTAAAGAACTGCTAAATTTTCAAAACATTACATTATCAAAGTCATAATACATTTACATTTATGCCTAAATAGTAGTTACACTGTTGAACAATAAAGTGAATAGCTTAGTTCAGCATCATGAATAAAGCAAAAACTATTACACAGAAACTCATTCCCTGTGTTATCTAACATTACTCTCCGAAAGGACATCATTCTTAGACAGAAATCAGTTTTCACCTTCCACTTTTTCTTATTTCTTTGTAACACAGATAATATCAATTTATGCAGATCTAAATTATCAGAAGGTGCCAATGGATAGAACATGAAACTACTAAGCTAAAATCATTATAACACTTTTCTAAATATCAAGAATGCATGTTGGTCTCTCATTTTTATATCTTCCTGAAAGACCTGCGAATCTCACTGTCAATGAACTGTTACTAATTGCAGAGATGAGACTGTGATGAGGCTCTTCACCCTAAAAACCCTGCCCTTCATGAATTTAGTCAGCCACTTATCTAATATTTACTTAGCACTTATGTCTAGGCACAGCAGAAACTACAGTAAACCAAGTCTATGCTCTAAAGGGGCTCAAATGGAAGGAAACCAACAATAAATAAATATATCATGAGATGTACAGTATGTCAGATGAGAAGTGCTATCAAGGAAAGTGCTATGAAGGAAAGCAAAACAAAATAACACAACAGGGAATGCTGGAGACAGTAGGCAAAGAAGTTGTCACCATATATAGGATAGTCAGTGGGGTGTTAAAGGTCCTATTATGGTCGCACTCTGAGTGTAAAGAAATAGTATGATACAGAGACAATGTGCAAACACTAAGAACATGGCTAGATAGTAAGGTCACTAGTATGACATCAAGAAACTCTAAGCTGGTAGCTAGCTATTCCAGCCCAGAGCCTCAGGGACCTAACTCGAAAGTAACATCTCTGAGTTTCCAAAGAGTTACAATAGTTCAAATAGACACATTAGTCAGAGTCATACCAGAATGAAGACGTGTGGCAATAACTGGACTTTCAGAGGGACAGAAGATGTGGAACCAAATGTGGTTCTGGAGATATAATCATAGCTATATTACGTGATAGTAAAAAAAGAAAAGCAAATTCAGACCTTGTGACTGACCTTATGGTCCTGATACTTTATCATAAGAACTTTTTTGACTTGGTCCCAATTTCTGAGGAAATGAAGAGATTACATGGCCTTTCTACCAACAACAACTTCTCAGTGCATAAAGGTATATAATGGGGAGGCCTGGCAAATACAGAGTTATATCTGAATGAGGGCTTTGGACCCTGAAATTTTTATCATAACCTAGGCCCTGGAATTGTCAGAGAAAGATGTGACACATATACGAATGCCAAGGGCTCATGTATCAGCAAATGATGTTTCTACTCATAGGTGGATTTTGCGAGACTTAACAGAAAATCAGGGGGAAGGGGAAGAGGGGAAAGAAAAAGACACAGAAAGGGAGGGAGACAAAACATAAGAGACTCTTAAATACTAAGAACAAATTGAGGGGTGAGGGAGGTGTGGGAGGGGGGAGAGAGGGTGACGGGCACTGAGCAGGGCACAGGTTGGGATGACCTGTGTTGTATGGAAACCAATTGACAATACAAAATTTAAAAAAAATAGGAATGTAGAAATTATGAGACAGACTGTATCAGGTAAATATGGGGTAAATCATGGATAATAATATATAGGCAGGAAGAGAGTTACATATGTCCTTTATTCCCCAAAGGCCCAGAATTACTACATGAATGATACATACCTTTTGGAAAAATGTTAATATGTCTACATTATATGTCTTCCAGCCTCCTATGATCATCTAACCGAGATGCTTCCATCAACACCTTGAGAAATTCTTTTAAAGTGATTGCCTACATGCTTTCTGTGCCGTAGAAAAAAAAGCGCAAAAAACAAAGGGAAACATCCCCCTTAGTTTATAAAATCAATTACTTTCTCTTTTAAAAGGTTGCCTTATATAGTCTATATTACAAAACGTGCTTTATTTTCATTCAAGAAAACAAGTTTTTACATTCAACAACATTCTGATATTGACTAAAACTAAACTCTAACCTCTTGTATCAGTAGCTGATAAAATGCTACACAGAATACCAGACATCTGATTAAAAATACATATTGTCCAATAAATATTCCTTAAAACTAGTGGTCCTTATGATACAAAACTTTGGTCGTATTTCAATGTTGTTTATAGGTACAAAGTTTGGGATTTTG
Organism: Paguma larvata; assembly: GCA_030068075.1. Lineage (NCBI taxonomy): Eukaryota > Metazoa > Chordata > Mammalia > Carnivora > Viverridae > Paguma > Paguma larvata. The sequence continues at coordinate 71,372,712 of CM057826.1, forward strand.
CTTAGCTAAATTCTGGACATTGAAGCAGTCATCCATGCATATTCTTCAGGCCATCTTCCGCCAGGGAAAGCAAGGCACTGAAAGTCCATGGCAAGGCTCCAAACCATGATGAACCGAGGCAATTTCATTTTCGTTGACCATTGCTTCAGGTCATTGTAATTTAATGACTAGTAATCCTATTTAAAAATATGTTGCAGGCAGCAAGGTGCCTGCTGGGAGAAAGTGGCTACGCATGAACAGATCAATATGCATTGTGTGCTTTCAACCATTCAATAATCGATTCACCCTCGTTATAAGAAAATAAATGTCAAAGTCCCCAAAGTTAATTTCTGAAGAAAGCATTTACAAGGCTATCAGATTATTAAAAGTTTCCATAGGTTATTGTCTGCTTATTTATTTGTTATTGAAATCTGTGCCGCGTATCACAATATCCCATTCAAAAACTGTAAAGGAATCTTTAAACTGCTGCAGGAAGATTGGCTGCATTTTCTTACTATCACCAAAGTGTTAAAGGCTTATTTGGACTAACGCATTTTACAGACTCAACTCTTTTTTTCCTCCTCTAGTCTTACTTTTAAATATACCAGCTGCATTTAATAAGCTATCAAATAAGGCTTTCAGCAGGCTTAACTATAAGATGTCAGATCTTCTGCTTCATGTGTTATTCAGTAATTTTCAATTTCTCAAAATTCGTGCATTAAAAGAAGATAACGTATTCCTTTAGATTAGTCAGAATTTTCAAAAGTCTTAGTTATATGCTATGGGCTTTCAACATTTCTCGGTTGCCATAGAAATGGGTTTATGAAGGACTGAATCTGTGCAGCATAATCACAAACACTAAATTGGCATATAAAAGCATTCCAGCCTAGCATCTCTACTGTCTATGCTAACGGTTTCGCTGCTTTTATAGCAGTATCTTAACGGGCTGTAATTCATTCAGGAAGCCCTAAGCACCATCTTTCATTGAACTGGATTTCAGAAGAGTCTCTTACACATTGTGTACCATTTTTCTGTTAGCTAGCTGAGCTCTCAGCACATAGTATTGCCACATCAGTGAGTTCTCTGGATTAGAAATCAAACCAAAACCTATACACATCAGAGCACCAAAGGCAGTGCTTAAGTCTTACTCATTTGACTTCAATTAGTTGGATAATGTGAGTGGTAAACAAAATTCATTTTCCTTGGATCCCAATCACATTGTCATTCAAAATAAATTGATTAAAAGTTCACTTCAATGAGCAAATATACATGGTCATCTAAGTTATTAAACTGATTTCTTCAAATCATCTTCTAAGAAAGTTACTCATAGTTTTTAAGGACATGAAACATATATAAAGCTGAACAAGTTTAGGGTTTCACTCGATTAATAATAAACCCATTCTGCCATTAAACCAGTCCAAAAAAACTCAAGCTAGTCATCTATGTAGCTTTAGGAAAATTATACATTTGCACTTGTTCATCTGCTATCAAGTTCAATCAGGATTCCCAACCCTTGTATTTTAATGGCACAAAACTTTGATTTTTAACTCCCTCTAGATCAAGAAAACAGATGTTCTCTTCTGCTATCTACCTAAACTGAAGTTAATTAAATTCTTTCTTGTAACTAAAACTAGCAAGAATCTAAAATTAACAGCTACTTTAATTCTTCTGTGTGTCATCTTTCATTGTAATCTGCTTTTAGAATAGGCACTGTTCAGCAACTTTTCACTTGACTATGGAGAACTAGTTTCATTTGAGCTGATGTCAGTGGTGTTACTTTTATTCTTACAAAGGTCAAGTCACTTCCACAATCCTCAACGGAAACACTAAACTCAACTCATCTTAACCAGGCAAAGAGAGTGCACAGTGCCATTTGTAAAAATAATCGTGTGACTGTTTTCCTCACACTTTGGTTGGTAAGGCAAGGTCAAGAAAAATACAACCTAGGGATTATTTGTTAGCTTTCCAACCTAACATCCTTCCTTGCTTCTTATGATAATGATGCCACCACCCACCCTCATTCCATGTGGATGTAATGAGGCTGAATCTATCCCCACAAATGACATGCATAATAAATGGTTCGCTATTTGAGATTTTCCACTGGTCCACCACGGGAATGGTTTGGTGAGGGCACAAGATCCACATTAAGCCAGTTGTGTCAACAGATCTCAAATCTTGCTTTCTCAAGAAAGTAAGCTCTCTTTCCCCTGAAATGGATTTTGTGATGATAATAATTTGAAGATCCCATAGGAATGAAGCCAACACAGTGAAAAGTAGAGCTAAAAGATGGGAGGAAGTTGAATTGTAATGAAAATGTTTAGCCCATGAAGATAGTTGTACCCTAGGGCTTTTCAATAGGTGAGTCAGTTTGCTTCAGCTAGATTGGGTCAGAGTTTCTTTCACAGAAATGGTAGAAATGCATTTGGGCCTCACAAAAGTTCTTGAAATCTACTCTGGTAAAGATAAAGACATCACCCAAAAAGTTCTAAAAATCTACTCTGGTAAAGATAGAGACATCATCCATTAGATGCAAAGTACCACTTGTGATATAAGAAAGAGAAATAAAATATTCAATTAATAAAAAGAAAAGGGGAAAAAAGATGTCTATCAGAACAACTCAATTGCTTTCTTACTTTTCAATTACTTTTCCCCCCCAGAATCTGAACACTTTATGAAATATCAGTTATAAGTAATATAAACTCTATCTGAATACTGTATACATTTATTTATCATTAATTGTGGGTCCACTATGTTCTCTGTCTGAGAATAAAGAGTTGATGAGACAAATTCCCAGCAGTAAAGGGGATTGCATTTAGGTAGGAAACAAGGCAAATAATAAAACAGAAGACATTCTATTCATGGTTCCTAATTACTTTAAAATAAAGTTGAATGGAATAAAGCAAAGTAGAAAAATAGTATCAGAGAATTTTAGAATCAACTAGTAGATTCTCCTACATCTTTTGTTCCATCAGCAAGCTCTGATACACAGTTAAGTTTGGACAAAAATAAGTTTTGTTTCATTTAGGTCAATGTGATGCTAGTCCTGTAAACTGCTTGGATCATTTAATTTCTCTTCTAGCCACCTTACCAGCAAGGTCATGTTCATGACTCATATTTTTATCAGGTCCAAAGTACAACCAGTATTAGTTAAGGTCACAACTTGAATTAATATCAAAAATTTCTTTTAAATGTATAACAAAATGCCAACATTAGCATGAAGCAAGAAAAGTCACAACTTTCAACCCACGTAAAATATACCTCTTTCTGTACTAGCACACCAGAAAACATGTAAAATGTCTCTTTAGAAGTATCCACCCAGATTATATTATAAATAATATAGACAAACTTTTCCTTACCCCAAATCCTTCCATTATCTACCTTAATCTTTCTGCCTTGAGAACAGCTTATCCTTCCCCTCCAAAAAAACCAAAAAAAAACCAAACAAACAAACAAACACACAAACAAAAAAACTTAACTATGTGCTTATCACACATCAGCTATTTTCCACTAATGAAGTATAATATAATACTTAAGAGCTTTTAAATTCAGATAGTTATATTTCACTTTTCAAAGATGGACAAATTAATTTCTCTTTCTGAGGCTCAGTCTCTTTATCCATGAAGAGGGCAAAATAATGACTGACCTGATTGGATGGGGAAATAATGAAGTAAAGTAAATAAAGTGCGTTAGCAAACTACTTCCCTATAGTGAGCCCCAATAAATGATAGCTAAAAAGTGAATATACCAACCCAGTGCACTACCTTAAAAGAGAGAAACCTTAGCCTAGAATTGAAAATGTTTTGTGTTATATAAATTATAGGTTTGTATTGGTTTCCTATTACTACTGTGGAAAATTAGCAGAAACATAATGGTTTAAACCGACACAGATTTATTGTCTTTAACTCCTGAACATCAGAAGTCCAAAAAGGGTCTCACTGGACTGAAACCAAGATATTAAAAGGACCACATTCTTCCAGAGGCTCTAGGGAAGATTCCGTTTCCTTTCCTTTTCTGCCTTCTGCAGGTTGCCTGCCACTCCTTGACTCAGGCCTCTCCTTCATCTCTAAAACAAGCAGAATAGAATCTTCAAATCTTTCTCTAACTCTGATTCCTCTTCTGCTTCCCTCTCATGGTTTGAAGAACTCTTGTGATCATGGTCAGCCCACTTGGTAATACAAAGTAACCTCTTTATTTTAAGGTGAACCGATTATCAGCCTTAATTTCATCTGCACCTTTAATTCTCCCTTGCCATGTAATATACCATATTTATATCTTTCATGTATTAGAACACAAGCCTCCTCGAGGAGCCATTAATCTGCCTACCACAACTTGTATCCTTAAATTTATTCTTTGAATTGCAAATGACAATTCCTAGAAGTCACCTTAAACCATTATATTATTCATATTTCCTACTGGCCTAGAAAACACACCCATCCTGGATCCCTACAGTAATTAAGTTCAAATATGTAATTATTCATTATTCATAAATTTACTTTCATGGATGGTTTGAAAACATAAAATCATGCTGTTCAACACCAAGATAGCCAAAATAATTTAATCACACAAGTTATCATTTGAGTCAATGTTTCAAAACATTTTTTTTTTTTGAGAGAGAGAGAGAGAGAGAGAGAGAGAGAGAGAGAGAGAGAGAATGCACATGAATGCACAAGCTGGAGAGGGGCAGAGGGAGAGGGAGTGAAAGAATCCCAAGCAGGCTCCATACCCAGCACTGAGCCCAACACGGGGCTTAACCCCACAACCCTGGGATCATGACCGGAGCTGAAATCAAGAGTTGGACACTCCACCAGCTGAGCCACCCAGTCACCTCAAGTCAATGTTTTAAAATGCTATGCATCATAGATCATAGATTTAAAAGGAACCTTAAATTTCTTGTACTCAAAAGGTATTATATGGCTAAATTCTTTAATTTTGACTAGATTTTTCTAAGCCTTGCTTTTATATATCAGTTCCATGATTTCCTCCATAATCCACACCTAAAATGTATTTGGAATATAAAACTTGAAAGTCAAACAACAGACTTGTAGGTAATAATAGTGTGTGGCGGGGAGGATAGAAGGGTAAATGCGAGAGAAGAAACATTCTCAAAGAGAATCTGGAAATCTATGATTCTTAGTGTTTTAGATACTTGACTCAATTTATAGTTTTGTTTTGTTTTTTTTATTTTAGAGGGCAGGGAGAGGGACAGCAGGAGAGAGAAAGAGAATGTTAAGCAGGCTTTATGCTCAGCACAGATCCCAACACAGGGCTCAAACCCTTGACCCTGGGATCATGACCTGAGCCAAAATTAAGAGTCAGTTGTTCAACTGGCTGAATCGTCGAGGTGCCCTCATTACAGTTTTAAATGATGTGAATACTTTTGGCGATCTTGGTGAACTACAGCATGTATGTTTTTTTTTTTTTTCTTAATCATCTGGGAAGGTGAAAAATAAATGATGAACGTTTTTTGTTCCTCTGCAATAAATTTAATGTAGGAGCCCAGGGTTGAATAATTTTCTGAGTCAGAGAGCATTATTGATAAAATCTCTACTTATGTTCCATAGAATGGACACCTTGATCTTACCCAAGTTACTCTGAGGTGGGCAATGGTGAGAAACTTCACACCAGAGAAGAGTAGGGTTGTTAAATCTATCATACCAGTTAAATGTGAATTTCACATAAATCACAAATTTTTAGATGTATGTTCAAAATATTTCATAGGATATACTTCTACTAAAAGTATTCATTGTTTTTTTCCATTTCATAAGAAATTGGAATTTAGTTGAGCCTTCTGTATTTTTATTCCCTAAAACTGGCGATCCTGAAGAAGAATAAAGCTGACTCCAAATGCCCCTAAGAAACGACTCTTTTTTTCTCAAGGACCCTTCCCCAGATCTAGGCATAGCACTCAAGCTCTCAGGTATAGCTGCTCCTAATTTCTAATTCTCAGAGGGAGTGACCTCATCACCATAGCCCTGTTGCAAAACTGAGGGAAACAAATGTCTTTCCTAGACTATCAACAGATATACCTTCAAAAAGCCTATCATATTCTTCCTGAAAAGGAGAGTGGTATAATTGTATTGGGTCTGAAAGCCAAGGGTCAGTGGAAGAGCCAAGACAAGTGCCAAAAATTGTTAGAATTTGGGAAACAAATAAATTAAAGACCCCTCTCCTGCTCTCCTGAGATGTGTGTGCGTGCGTGCGCGCACGCGCGCGTGTGTGTGTGTGTGTAGTTTAGCATAGATTAGCTAAAATGCTGCTTCTTATAATTGATTTTGGGAGTCATGCATCCATTTTAAAGACTGATAAAATAGTATCTTTGGATGCCTGTGAATATAATTTTTCAATTTTATAAAATTTTCATGGGATTCAGGGGCCTGCAAAAATCCATACAACTTTAGTTGTAATCTTTTGTCATATATGTTGAAATATATTCTCAAAATATTAAAATTTTGAAATGGATGTATATATCAATTTTCCATTTACGTTTGATATGTCTAGTGTCTTGTTTAATAAATATTTTCCTACAAAAAAAGTATAACAAGATCTACCCATAATCTCTCCTAATTGTTTAAAAACTTTACATTTTACATTAGTTCTACGAGTTACATAATTCCTTTTTTTGTATATGGTAGAGTTATGTTTCTTTTTTACATAAAAATCTATTGTATTAATACCATTTATTGAATAATCTGGCTCTCTTCCCTTATTTCATATCAAATACATCAAATTTCCATGTAAGAATGAATCTGCTTCTGAGTTCCTTCTCTGTTTTATTAACCAGTCTCCATATTGTTACATTTCCTTACTGAACTATTATTGGACCATTATTCGTTTACAGGAATTTTTAAGTCAGTTTGTTAATTTACACAGAAAAAATTATTTTCAGATTGTAATTGGAACTACATCTAAGGTACAGAGTGATTTGAAGGGAAATCGTCACCTTTATAAAATAAATATGCTCATTAATAAACATAACACACTTCTCCATTTTTCAAGTTTTCTTTTCCCTTTTTACAATTTTCTTCCATTTTTTCAGTGCTGATATTATATTCAGCAACTTTATGGAAATTTCTTAATGCTTCTAACTTTTTATATATTTTCTTGATTTTGCATTTAGATGAGTTAATATCTGTTACCTTTGTACCTTTCTTTCATTTCCTTAAACCACATTTATTTTTGATGACTTAGTCTATTATCCTGGTTCTCTAGTACAGTATCAAATAGTGGGTATAATGTTGGAATCACCACATTGTTCCTGGCTTCAGTAAAAACTATTAAGGCCCAACTCTCTCTCTCTCTCCTCACATTTCCATTGACTTCCAAGTTTATAACACTATGTGACTATTGCCCCTACTTTATTAAACTGGTGTGTTTAGGAGAAGGAACTAAACATGCTCTAATCGTCTCCTCTGGGGTACTCTTCCTCAAACCACTTTCCCTTTGGAATCCTGGGCTTATGGTCATCTACACAGTACTCATATTGAGACAGGCAGAGGAAGGCTTCCATCTGAGAAACAAGTTCAATATAGGAGAAAGAAAATAGAAAGCCACTATGGGTGCGCATACAGATCAAGTTCTCCAAGAATCTTTGTCAGTAATAAAGTTGCTGTATTTCATTTTTATCTTTCTTCTTCTTGTGTCAACTTACCATTTATTTTCAAAAGTAGGAAGAACTATAAGGGTTACTTTCATGTCCCAAAAATAACATTGTATTATTTATTCACCATTGGTTACAATTTTAAATGTTTTTAATGCATAATTTTATCAGATTAAGAATGTTTCCTTCTATTCCTAATCTGTTAAATTTTTATCATGAATAAAGGTTGAATTTTATCAAATTGTTTCCTACATCAGTTGAAGTGTTCATTTGTTTCGTCTATTTTACTGTGTGTAGAAAATTACATTGATATTTTGAAGCATTTTTGCATCTCTGGTATCTATATCTACTATCTACGTAAAAGATAGACAATAATAGAAACAATTTTTCCAACATAAGATTTATTGTTTTATTGTTTTTTGAACTTTTGAATAAACTTACTTATAAAACTATTTGGACCTGGTATCCCTTGCAGATGGTCGATTCCTACTACTAATTCGGTATAGAGTGGGACCACTGATTATATATTTATATCCAGAAAACCTTACATTTCATGTGAAATTTGGGCATACATTTCAGAGCACTTTTTAAAAATGCTATCTTATGGGGTGCCTGGGCAACTCATTCAGTTAAGCATTTGACTCTTGAGTTCAGTTTAGGTCATGATCTCACAGTTCATGGGTTCAAGCCCCTAGTCAGGCTCTGTGCTGCCAGTGTGGAGCCTGCTTGGGGTTCTCTCTCTCTCTCTCTCTCTCTCTCTCTCTCTCTCTCTCTCTTTCTCTCTCTGCCCTTCCCTCACACACTCTCTCTCAAAATAAATAAATGAACATTTTTTAAAGAAGTGCTATCTTATATCTATGCTTTATTATAAATACACTTTATTTAATATTTTTTTCTTCATCTACCCAGGTAGAGTTGTGGCTATTTTGCTAGCATTTCAAGTAATATGATCTGATTTTTTGGCTCATTTTTTTATTCAGTTGATTGTTTTCTATTTATTAAATCTTGAAAACTCAGAATTCTCCCACCAGAAGAAAACTTTAGATTTACAGTAGATATACAGAAGTTTACAGAATACACTCTGTTTCAAATCATTCTATACATTTAATGCAATTTTAATCTAATTCCAAAAGGATTTTCTGTAGGATAAAATCTAAATATAAAATGTATGCAAGAACATAATAAAATGACTTGAGTACCAAGAATGTTCATGTTAGAAGGAATCAAGATTCAGTCAAGTGATGATCTGAATAACACTCTGTTCCTCAATTAAGATAGGTAATAAGTAAAGGATTGACAAGAGGTAAGTAATTACTAGTAGAAGATTAAAATCGACATTTCACATTCATAACAAGCCAATAAAACACAAAATAATCAACCAATTATTTAGAATAACAGACATATAGAACTTGACCTACCTGGATCTCCATCAAAGAAATATGCAGTCCACCAGTATAATGGAAACATGCATCAGATTTCATTATTATGTTCATGGATTGACATTCCTCTTTGAAAGACAAAGATTTGGAATTATAAACAACGAATTTTAACAGTGATTGTCAATGGGTCTTAAATTTTTAAGTTAATTTTTACTTCCTATTATATATACTGTTTCTTTACAAATGGGATGAGTCACGATAAAGATGGGATTATTTCATAATAAAAAGTATAAAATATTTCAACTATGAATTATAAACTCTTGTTTATCTGTTGGTTTTGTTGATTTTGGTCCTCTCCTCCCTGAGTTAAAATTATATTTTTCTGATCCAAATTACAATTGTATGCAATAGTTTCGGTTCATACAGTTGGTAAAATAGTGTCTCCCCCAATGACATCCACATCCTAATCCCCCAAACCTGTGAATATGTTATCTTACATTGTAACCAAGACTTTCAAGATATGATTGAATTAAGGATACTGAGTTGTGAATTATTCTGGATTATCGTGGTAGACCCAATATAATCCAAAGATTCTTATAAAGCAAAGGGGAAAACAGGACAATCTGAGAAAGAGGTGTGACAATGAAAATTCAGAGTTAAAGACTGAGAGATTTCAAGATACTCCACTGCTGGCTTCAAAGATGGAGGAAGGGACTGCGAAGCAAGGAGTGCAGGCTGTCTCTAGAAACTTAAATGGGAAAGAAACAGATTCTCCTTTTGAGCTTCCGAAAGGAATGTAACCTTGCTGACACCTTGATTTTAGCACTGCTGGCCTCAGAATTGTCAGATAATAAATCTGTGTTGTTTTAAGTCACCAAGTTTCTGGTAATCCATTACAGCAGCAAGAGGGCATGAACAGAGCCCACAATGCCAGATATATAAACATTATCAAATTTCTTCACATTCTTTGACTTAAAGTAATTTTGACTATGAATCTGTCTCTTGGCTAAGTGGGATGACTCAACACCTGTCATTATTGCCCCCAACATCTCACCTCACAGGATGGTTCATGGTACCCTATGAGAACAGTGACAGCAACAAATGCTAGTGAGGATGTGAAGCAACAGGAACCCTCGTACACTGCTGGTAGAAACATAAAATGTTACAGACACTTTAAAGGACAATTTGGAGGTTTCTTACAAAACTAATCATACATTGTAGTCATACACCTTGGCATTTCCCCAAAGGAGCTGCAAACTTACATCCATGCAAAAACATGCTCATGGATATTTATAGCAGTTTTATTCACAATTGTCAAAACTTGGAAGCATCTAAGATGCCCTACAGTAGATGAATGGATAAATATACTGTGGTGCATACAGACAATGGAAAATTATTCAGTTCTTAATAGAAATAAACTATTAAGCCATGAAAAGACATGGAGAAAACCTAAATGCATATTATTAAGTGAAAGAAGCCAATCTGAAAAGGCTACAAACTGTGTGATTCCAACTATATGATATTCAGAAAATGGAGACAGTTAAAGGTCAGTGGTTGCCAGGGCTTTGGAGGGGAAGGGATGAATGGAGTAGACAATATTTCCAGCACAATTAAAATACTCTGTATATAAACACACAGATATTTTCAATACGGCAATTTCTTTGATAAGTAAAATTATATTAGAGGATGTCCTGTTCGACATGGCAGATTTTACATTCGTATTAATGTTTACTCCCTTCTGAACCCCTACCAAAATGATGATAACAAGATAAAGAGTTTTAAACCACAAGGAAAATAAAATGAGGAAGCAGTAGGCAATAGATGTCAACAAATGTGGAGATGTGGAAAGGAAGTGAATGAGTTGTAATATAATTGAGTGCAGAAAACTAAAATGTGAGCATATGCAGTGGGGCACACCAGTTAGATAAAGCCAGTTTATGCTGCAGAATTCTGGATAGTCTTAGGAAGCTTCGGCAAGTATAGAATTTATGAGCGGTAGGCTAAAAGCCAGAAGTGTGTATACAACAACGCACCCTCTCAGACAACCCTTCTCCTCAAGCCCAGTCCCTTGCCCTGGACAACCAGGCAATTACTCCCTTTATAAAAAGATGGAGAGCTTTAGTCATTAAAGAAATTGACCAGAGAGTCTAAAAACTTGGGGAAGGCAAAGGTGAGGAGAATAAAGTTAAATTCTATTACTAAAATAAAATAAAGTTAAATTCTATGCACTGAACAATGAGCTTTCAGCCCTCCCTCTCACCTAAACTCTCATTATGCTAGCAGCCGGACACTCTAGCAATAGACTGAATTAATTTCTGGAGGAAATTATCAGGAAAAAAAGGCCAATGAGACATTCAGGGGCCCCACAATGAATCTTCTGGATCTGTGTGACATCTACTCTTTATAAATAAGGCCTACTCCACACACGCATACCATAAAGTTTCCCATCAGTTTTTTAGTCCTCAGTCCTACATTTGAATGGTTGCCAAGAACAAAAAAGAGATCTGAAAAAAAAGCCTCAACATGAAAAATAGAGAGCAGACAAGAGGAACTTGGCAAAAACAGAGATAATGCAATGAGATTTAATAAATAAATAAATAAAAAGATAAAAAACATTGAGAGATAAAAGAAGCTATTTCACCCTCAAAACAAGAAAAAGGTGCACTTTTAAAATGGTATATAAAATACAGAGCATAAGGAAATGTTAAAACAAAATAGGGGAAATACATAAAAACTGTAAAAGATTTAATCAAGTCTACTTTGCAAAAAGAAGCAAAAAAAAAAAGGAAACAAAGAGTGAGTTGGAAAATAGCCAGGAAGGATAAGAAAATTAGAAGGTCAGAACAAGCAGTCAAACATTTACATAATAAGTGTTCTAGATTTAAAAAAAAGGGGGGGGGGAGAGAAAGGGAATGGTATAAGAAATAATATTTCCTGGGGCACCTGGGTGGCTCCATCAATTAAGTTTCCAACTTCAGCTCAGGTCACAATCTTACAGTTTGTGTGAGCCTTGCATCAGGGTCTACACTGACTGTGAGGAGCCTGCTCAAGATCCTCTCTATCCCTCTCTCTCTGCCCCTCCCTGACTCGCACTTTCTCTCTCTCAAAAATAAATTAGTAAATTTAAAAAGAAATTAAAAAAGAAACAATATTCCCCACAACTGAAGGTTAGCTGCCACATTGAAAGAGGCTAATGTACACTAAGCAGAATGAATTGAAAAAGACCCACTATTATCATAAAATTCTAAAACATTTGGTATGAAGTATTTCCACAGAAAAACTTAAAAGACTATACACGGAGATTGAGACAAAACATAACATAGCAATTCTCAACATCAACAGAGGGAAATGCCTTACAGTTCTGAGGAAAACATTTCAAACTATGATTTTATAACCAACCAAACCATCAAGCAAGTGGGAGAACAAAATGAAAATATTGTTAAACATGCAAGCTTTACATCCTTTGCATGCTTTCTGGACCCTACTAGAAAAGAGCTCCACTAAAACGAGGTAGAGAACCAAGAACAATGAGAGCCTAAAATCCAGGAAAACACACAGAGAGATGAAAGGAGTATCACAACAATGATAAAGAGAAAACCTTGGGCATCAGGCATGGAGAACAACTACTGTAGAGAAGGTGTCCAAGGAGATCAGGGCCACTGCCTTATACAACCAGGTTGGAACGGGGGTAGAAGATGCCATTCACATCATGGTCTGTATAAATGCACACCCTGTCATTGTGCAGCACAAGCCGCCTTATGTCTATAGTGGGTGTGGGAGGCCTCCAAGTTCAAAGTGTCCTGGTAAAAAAAAAAAAAAAAAAAAAAAAGAAAAGAAGCTGAAAGATTATATGATATATTTTACCATGTGGAAAAAGGTATCAAGAAGTATTTCACAGTTTCATAGAAGAGTCTGAAAAAAAATAGATAGGGAGAAAATGTAAAAGGAAATTTTCAAAAACACTGTATAATGCCAGAAAGGTAATAGATTATGCCATTTGACACTTCAGTCAACAGTATGTGTATAATCATTAATATAAAGACTGAATACTAATTTAATCAAATATCATGATATAACCGTGTTGGGGTAATATTAGAAGAAAAAGAACATACACATGCAAAAGCCATTTAATTCAGAAATATGAGGTGACTATCAGGAATACAACAGCTGAAAGTGTTGAATGCAGGGCCTCTAGGAATAGGACCTGGGGTGTGGAGCAAAAGGAAACTCGTTCTAAGCCTATTTTATAAATCCATCTTGCTTTTTTTAGTAAGTAGATATTACCGTTACTTCAATTTTAAAAATACACTTGGAAAACATGAGTGTCAGACATCAAATGCCAACTGTTTCTGTTTTGATTGCAGATTGTACGAGTATTATTTTAATCTGTTGATATGGCTTTCATGATATGATCTGTGACATGGTACAAATTAGGTCTAGTAGAGATTCATGATGAGGAAGCTATTTCTCTCAAATCCTAACTGCATCTTTTATTTTCTCTTTGTCAATTTCTTCTAGAAAAAAAAATCAAAAATAAATAGGACTGATTACAGTCTATTAAGAACAGATGGATAATGTCCCCATTAGGAAGTGGATCAAATGGACATAATTTTTTCCTCCCTTTTTATGTCCATCATCTGCAATGGGTACTAGAATAGGCGAATATGCATATTCATAATATATAGATCGAAAAAACAAACATTCCTAGACTACAGATTCAAAATCAAAAAGAAGGAATTTTATTTTCCTTCCAGGGACAATAGACAAATGACAAAGCAATCTTCACAGCTCTTAATGAGATCCCCAGGTAATCGTGATGGTCTCAAAAGTAAAATGGCTGAATAACTGAATTTAAACTAAATGCTTTTCCTAAACCCTTCTAGTTGTTTTTAACTAAGAGTGTGGCATACAGAAAACTGGACAACAGAGGAATAATGCATTTTCGCATTCTCGGGAACATCACGATTTATTATCAGGAGTACAGCACTGATTAATGATATCACAAGGAATACCAAAAGGGAGCAAGGAGAGATTTGTCGCTTATTATAAAGTGTAGTCACATTTGTTTTAGCTTCTTGCTGAGGGTCCAAGGAACCAAAGTCATTACTTTATGAATGAAATATTACATGCCAGATATTAATAATAGGGCATCTGGACCTCCCCAGTTCCCCGGGATTATCATCTATGCATACGATTTTGGAGGGGAAGTGAGTGAATTGTTTAGGGCTTTGGAATACTTGAGAGTGATAGCATTGCCTAGGGCAAGACATTGGCCCCTTCAGGCCACAAGGTAATTGTGTAACTGGCAAAGTCCCTCAGCTCCAACCTGAATTCCTCTCGATCCCAGAATTATTTCGCTCTCTGCTGTCAATGAGCCAAAGGATAATTTTGTTATGAATATATATTAATTTCTGTTTTCCATGTGACTCATTTTTTGTTACATTAAATCACATACCTAAATTTCATCAATTAATTTTATCTACCAGGGTGCTTCGCTCTCTATTTCAAGGACATAAACTTGAATCAGTCACAGCTAACTGCAGGTTACAGAGGCTGCAAACAGCCAAACTTAAGGAGGACTTCGCATGCCTTCATACAACAGCTGGTACTAATGTCAGTTTTCAATTTATGTGTCTGATATACGTAGCTTTGTTTGACAGGAACTTGAAATTAAATGCAATTTTGTGTGGTTAAAAGATATAACTGTGCTGCTAGACCACGGACCCTTAACTGGGTTTTTTTATTAAGTTTTGAAAGTGTTCATTTGTTTCTGTCTGTGTCCTATTTGACTCTACAGATGGTTGAGCTACTATATTTTGTTTCTTATTATTTGTAGGTCTCTCTCTTACAGGTGTGTGCATGAGCATGCGTACACACATGCACACACACACACACACACACACACAAATTTGCAATGCTAGCATTAAGCAGATTTCCAGGAAACCTATTTCAAAATGTTTATTTTCTAGTCTCACTAAAGGTAAAATTTCAGAGCCCCACATCAACTTATTTAGTGAAATTTTGTGTTTGTAAATACAGTAGAAAGTCATATGGTTAAACCTCCACTTTTTGTTTTGAAATCTTAAACCAAATCTCTCCCAACAAAATAGCTTTAGAGAAATAAAATTATCAGCCACATATAATCACAAAAAATAGGATTCAGAGTTTTTAACCACTAGTGGTAGAATATAAGTGTATAGCATGTCTTTAGGAAATAATCAGTAAAGAATTGGAATGCCACCCACTGCCCAGAACTAGCAGAACTCTCTATAGGACATCATGACATTGAGTATTGATCGTTACAAATACTGGGCACTAGGTAATTTCCATGATCTTAGTAATCCTATTAAATGCCCTACCAATAAAAAGGCTACTATTATTTAATGATGAGGAAACCTTTGAGTTTGTGACAATACTTGTGGCAGAAATTGGCATTCACACTACATACTTAAGATCCTGCTGCCCCCACTTTATCCTAGAGAACCGCTCATCCTAAACTGAATCTGCTGATGTTAGTTTTTATGCTCAGGGGTAATCGGGATAGAAGTGTCACCCCAGTCCATCTGAATACATTTGCCAGTGTTTGCATCTGTCTCAGTCTGATTCTTCTTGCTATTTCTTTACACACTGGAAGTATACTGCCCTTTCTGTTTCATGTAGATTATGGATGCAAAGTAGGAAACATGTGTGCACGCACATGCATACGGCAAGTGGGTGTGTGCACACACACACAGTTTCATCCTTCTGCTAATCTTAGATAATAGACAGTAGTAGTAAACAAGGCCAACCATCTGCCAGAACAAACTTCCAATTCTGCAAAGCCCACTCCCTTGGTGGTGGATTTAGCAGGAGGTAGGTAGAATGGTAAAGGGGTACTTCGCCCACTCCCTCTTGTTTATTACTAATTAGATGATAAAAGAAAGCCTCCATAAGAGAGGAATGATTGCCAAGTAGAATAGAGGGCAGCCCATATGGTGTAATGTGAGGGGCACCATAAATTTGTGAGGGCACTAATACCTGCTGAAAGATAACTCACAGAGTATTAGGGTAAGAGGGAGTCTTAAATTTAATGTGGTCAAACTCACCATCTGATACTTTAATTCCCTAGCATTCCCTGTCAGTAGCTGTTTCCCACCTTCTTAAAAATCTCCCATAAATTTGTGGGGGCTGAAATTGAAATACAATGGGTTTAGGATTATTGAGAGGTACAGGAGTTGGGACAAATTCAAGAATGGGGTAAAAGGAAAAGAGAGCAGAGGTAACTTAAGGTGGAAAGACAAGGGAGTTCACTAGCTTCTGAAGGAGACCTAATTCTCTGAAGATTCTAGTTGTTAGTTCAATTTGAAACAAATCTGATCTCTTTGTTACTTTGTTCTACACACATTTACTGAATACCTAGTATCTGCTAGGATTTGAGGATACAGAAACAATCAATACATGGTTTCTTTCCCCTTTAAGGAGCTTAGACTCTGGCTGAAACAAAGACTACATGAAAAAAAAATCGTCTCGCAATGCCATTGGTTAAGTGTAAAGCAAAGTATTCCTGGAATATTCAGGGAGTTTCCTGTTGGGATGAATATTTGGGCTGGAATATATGAGTAGGGCTTTACTAGTGGACAAAGTAGATGGATCAGATGGGCAAGAGGCTAATGGAATTCCAAACAGTATGATCAAAGCGTAAAGTCTATGACAGACACCATTAGTGAATAGACAGAAGTGAGGTGTGGGTATAGCTTCAGGTGTAAGGAAAAGGTGGGGGTTGGGAGCACAGGCTGGAGAGGTAGGTGAAGTTGCATGCCGAAGAATACAGTACGCTAAGGAAATTCAACTTGACCAAGCAAAAAAAAAAAAAATCTGCTTCTTCCTTGGAATTGGGATTCCAAATTAAAATAAGCAGATGAATACAGTTACTTGGACCAAAGCATTTATAGTAAACAAGCTTTTATGTTATCTAGAACAAGGATTGGTCAGATAATTGAAAAACTAGGAAATCAAAAAAAAAGTATGTAATAGCTTAAATATTTCATTTTATGTGAAAAATAAACCCCACTCATTATATAATATTTTGACATAGGACAAGGCTTTTTCTTAATAAATCTATGGATCTGTCTGATTGTAATTTCCCCTTTTCCTTCTTTTATCAACCATACATATAAATCATGACATGCAGTCTCTACTATCTTTTAAGCAAGAATTTAAAAATTCTATCAAAAAAGTTTTAATAGCTTATCCTCTAATTGTTTATATTTGGCTTACTCACACCTAATCTGACAGCAAACCCAGCATTTTTAGCAATTCACCTATATCAAGCTTTTCCAGAGCATCTTAATTAGTTATCATGGAAACAACTCTTTTCACACTCACACTACATTAACTCATAGATTATCAGGTAAATTACATAATTATAATAATAATTGACACAATCAATTTGGGAATACACTGCTGTAAGCTTATAAGCCAACTGGTGGTAGAACTGTAAAAACATACCAGACCCCAGAGCAGGCCACTAGCCTGTCAGCCCTGTGTGTTCAGCAGGACCTAGGCAGAAGATAGCAGGTACTGTGAATGGAAAGGAGAATGCTGACTATTTTTCTGAGTTGGTGAAGTGTACGAGGAAGAATGAAGAGTCTGCCTTGAAAGCCACTTTCTCATCTGTTCTGTGTATAGCATTTCAAAAATAGGACCAGGCTTTTAATCATGTATTCATATTATGTCCCTTTCAGGAGAAGTAATAATTTCAAAGATTTTATGCTCTAGGGATTTTTCAGACATCCTAGAAATGCCTCATTAGATCCCTAACATACAAGAAATGACATTTGGGTTCAGGTTAGAGGACTTGTCCAAAGGAGTGCCACACCAAGGGAAACGGACTCTCAGTTACAAATTAAAAAAGCATTTATGTAGGATGCAAGGCAGACAATCAGACCTCTGCTGAAGCAGAGGCACCCGAGCCAGTCACTACGGCGGTATATAAAGGCTTTACCGCACTCTTGCACCAAACTGTCTTCGAAGTTAAATTTATACTGCAGAGGACCAGAGACTGATCAAGCAAGCGTAACTATTGGAACCTTATACTTTACAAAGGCCACAAAGTCACATCTTCCAAATCCAACAACCACAAAAATAATTCTTCACAAACTTAGGATGGACACCAGTGGAAGATTTTTGTGGCAGATGAGACCCCCTGACCCTCACAATGTTTTCATTAATGGAAAGTAAGGAAGCCAAACCATGAAGAAGTTCTGTGACTTGTACGCTGGCACACATCAAACCTCAAAATAGTATGAAAAAAGAAGAACCCATATTTCATATTCTTTAGGACCCAAAATGCCACTTTCCAAACTTCTTTCTGAGTTATTATGGTAGGTATCTCAATATACTGCTATGAAATAGACTAGGATCTTTAAACTATTCCATGGCAAGATATAGTCCATTTAAAATTAATCTTGACAATTTCCTTAAGAGTAGTATAAGAGAAAACAAATTTTACGTATATATATTACAATATATAGCATATATTACACATAAAACATATATTCTTTATTCACCTTCATGTAACCTAAAGAATGCAATAAAATTTAAGACTGCTAGTTTACCATGTATGAAATGATTATATCAAAAATACCATTTTAAGTCATCTGAAGTCATCAGACAAATGAATAATGATTTTTCCCAAAGAAGTGTAGCTGAATTATAAGGAAAAATTTTCCATTTTTCTTGCTATTCATGGGACTCATGTTAGTTATGGTTGTAATAGAGTATTTTGGAAAAACTCAAAAGTGACAGTGCACACGTTTTAAACTGAGGTATGCAAACCACTGGCATTTATAACAAGTGTCTGGTGTCTAGCACATGAACAAAGTGAGTATTCCTGTTTCTCTATGAGTATGATGCCATGATGTAATATTACATAATTAACACAGCATAATACGTGAATCAATAATAATCATCTAAATATGGGGAAATAGGATAACTGTGTATTTGAGTAAATGTTCATTTGAATGACTGTGTTTTTATCAGGTAGTAGAGCAAGTATGTATCTAACATATTTTCTTTTCAGCATAAATGATTCTCTTGTTGAAAACCTTTAAAAAAGAATGTATATGATTTTGATATAGTAAGGTAATAAGTCATAAAGTAATTATAAATTCACTAACATGAATTTTCCCATATTCTGTAATTGGATAAAAGACAATAATACTCATGGAAATTTCACACGTTGAACCAAAAGTGTTACTGATTAGGGTGAAAAAGAAATCTTGCCATGATTTTAGGAGTACTAATAAAACATCTACTTATCTCCCATGAGTAGGAGTATTCTAATTTTAAAAAGTAATCATATTCAAACCAGTTAAAGCTTTCAGATATGAGCAAAAGCTAGGCTTAATGCCCTAATGCACAGACTAGCTGTGAAGTCCTTTAGAGAGGAAATTTTTTTCATTGAGGCAATCCTTAAACCTAGCTCAGTCCTGGTACACTTTAGGTATTCAACAGCACAGACTAATATTCTATAGATGTGTTATCTGGAATTTAATATTAGCTTTCCCATCAAAGGAAGGAAATATTTCAAAGCAAGCAAGAGTGAGTTAATGTTTCTGTTTGCCACAGATGTTTAGAAAACGTTAGCTTCTAAGAGTTTCTTTTCCCAGTCATAGAGATTTTGGGTCGCAAAAAGAGAAGGAATTCTATGAGAATTATTTTAGAAAAGTAAGTAAATCAGTTTATAAGTAGCATGGAATCCCTGTTGAGATGGAGCAATAGCTAAACTAGGTGAGATTAGGGTAAGTAGGGTAAGTACGAGAGACCAAGATTGCTGCCCTTATCTGCCCAGCTGTATGTTATGACCTCGTCCTGGTTTTCAACCATCAGAGAGTCATAATAAAGAAGTATTATAGAAGATGATGCTCACAGTAGTATACTAGGTCTAGGTCTGCAAGCAGATACAAGGTAAAAATGAAGTAGACATGGGAATAAAGAGTTGCAGGAAAACTCTATTTATAAGAAGAATGAGATTCTGGAGTGTCTGGGTGGCTCAGTCTATGAAGCATCCAACTCTTGGTTTTGGCTCACGTCATGATCTCATAGTTCGTGAGTTCAAGCCCCTCATGGGGCTCTGTGCTAAGAGTGTGGGGTCTGCTGGGAATTCTCTGTCTCCCCCTCTCTTTGCCTCTCTCCCTCCCTCTCTCTCTCTCTCTCTCTCCCTCTCTCTCAAAAATAAACAAAAAAGAAAAATAAGATGCTTAGGATGTTGTAGCAAAGGTAGAAAGAATTTTAATAACAAGATGGCATGTTAGAGAAAGCCAAATACCCAGCGAGTAAAAACAGAGAAAAAGTTGTTAGATTTGGAAATTAGGATCCTGTCGGTGAATTTAAAGGAAGGATTTCAGTAGACTCAAGATAGCAAAGCTAAATAAACAGGAGTTTAAAGTTAGAGTACTAACTATGAAGGGACAATGGTTGTTAATTCTGAAACCAAACTTTTGGCAGTGGTGAAAGAGAGGTGAGACCTCTGTACGTTATAAGGCTTTGGGGCAGAGGAGTTTGGTGATGAAAAGCCTGAAGATGCTATCGATCAAGAAAAGAATAAGTAAGCAAGGTCTTTGAGGAGTAAACAGCTTGTGGCTAATCTTAAAAAAAGGACAGGACACATCTTCCTCCCACATGAAAGGAAAGGATGGGAAAGGATGCAAAGAAGAAAGATGAAGGTATTTTTACCTATCAAGAGAAGGTACTCATAACAAGTAAAGAGGGAAGATGGACAAAGTTGTAACTCAAGTGGTGGTCTCTGTCCTTTTGTGAAATAAGGGAAGATTATCTGACAATATAGGGGCTGGTAGGATTGAGATTAAAGGAATGAAACAATCAGAAATTTAGAAACATTGTTACTAGGAAATTGATAGATGAATAAAAAGTCTTGCTATGCACAGCGAGTTAAAAAGTAAACTAGAGGCCACAGTAAGTCAAATCAACACCTGCTAATGATTCACTATTGATGTTCTGTAGACCTAGGAACATAAAAAAGGATAAAGTGGCCAGGAGTTGATCCAGACACCGCAGATGTGGCTATAGGTTAAAGGCACAGGCAATCCGGGACGTTAAGACTGTACAAAGGTGATTGACAAAAATTCTGAACAAGCAAGGACTCAAGTGCAGTGAGAGGGAATAATGACTAAGGGAAATAAGGAACCAGGCCATTAGAGGTCTCTGTAAGGGCAGAACCCAGCAATGAGCATCGGAGAGGATCTGAAATTGAGTGCAGCAGTATCAGAACGCCAAAGTACAGCTGCCATTTCTTCCTAATAATCTCCCCAGAGTCTCATAAACTTTAAAAACACAATGGATGAAATAGTACAGGAACTTGTACTGAAAGATAAACAACTGCTTACCAACATTTGAAGTCTCATTGTTTAGCTCTTAGAGCATTTGTAAGAAGACCTAACCTCATTAAAAAGAGAGACGTGGCTGCTACTACCATCCAAACAGCAGCGAGTGATTAACAGGCATCATCAAAATTAACTATACGTTGAAGGTAAGATTAATAAGCTCACTTCTCTCCTTGTCTAATCTGCTCTCTAGGCATAAATCAGGCAGCTTTGGAACAGCATTAATTTTCTTAGAATTCCAGAATGCTATTTTAGTAAGGTAGGTTTATATTAATTCAATAAATACCTGCTATGTCCTTGGCACACTGTACTAAGAAATCCAAACATTTCTAGTACACAAAACTCCTTTCATACATGTATCTCCTGGAAGATGCTTTAAGACTCATACAGGGAAAAAGAAAAAGGAGGGAGGGTATCATCAAAGGGGTAGCTATGAAAAAGGGGTAAGTTAAGTGTTAGCAGTGAGGGATATAACAGATATGAGAAAGGAAAGGGAGCGATGAGTCATTAACACCTCAAAAAACAGAAACTCAGTTGGAAAGAGAATAAAGGAACAAAATAGCCAAGCCACAGCAATGCTATGAATTAAAAGAACCATAAACTGAGCACAGGAGAACAGTGTCAGCTTCAATGATAAAGAGGTTGCAGGTAAACATGATAATAAGCTAACTACACTGGTTTAAGAGGGCATGATTATTAGTATCCAATCCGAAGAAAGTAATTGTTTGTGCTTCAAGAATAATTTATATTATGGTTACTGAATATAAAATCAGTATTCATGTTGCTAGAGAGCTTGTGGATAAGAGAGGTAACAACCTAGAGGAAAACTATATTGTGTTGTATATATATGTGACAAACAGGTATGTAAAGAATTAATGAATAGAATATGCATATATCCCTGAGTCATTTCTGTATTAGTCAGGATGTTTTGTTTGCAATGAACAGAAAGCCAACACAATTCATTAACGCAAAGGTAGGGGTTGGGGGGAAGGGAAGGCATTACTTTGCTCTTTTCTATGACTGAAAATATCAGAAAAAAAAAAAATGCTAGCTTCAGGCATGGTTAGACCCAGAGGCTCAAACGATATGATCAGTATTTCGTCATTCTCCAGCTCCTAGCGCAGCTTCGTTTGCAAGAGCTGTATTTTAGGCATGACTTCTCTATAATGTGGGTACTGACATTTCCAGCATTGCAAGATCCTAACGGAAAGCAATCCCACAAAAAATATAAATAAATAAAAAGAGCCTCTTTGTACAAGTCATGCCAAAGTTCTTTGAACTGAATCTTGTGTACCTACATTCTTCACGGATCAATCTCTGAACTGCAGCCAGAGAGTAAAAAAGAAAAAAGAAAAAAATCCATGAGTTACTCCCAACTCCCTAGATTAGGCTGAAATTAGCTCAACCAAACTATATGGACCAAAATAGGGCAAGGTGGCTCCCAAAAGAAAAACTGAGTCACTGTTTTCAAAGTCCTGTCCTAAATTAGTATTTCTCAAGCTAGGTTGCAGGAGAAAGAAGTATATCAACATCTAGGGAATGGGAGGGAGAATTTTATGATTATAAATAAGAGCTAGGGAAAGGAGGAGTGTGGATTAAATGAAAACCAACAACTACATCTCTAAATGTCTTATTGTCTATGATAGGATATAGTCTGTTATTTCTAAATCCAAATGCCCACAAAGCATACATATGCTGCCTTCTGATCCAACTTTACCAAAAATAATTGGAACGTTTCTGTGTGCTACTAAGCTATTCCCTCCAAGAAATTCCTCACAGAAGAAAAAATAAAAAAATAAAAACAGAAACTGTCCCGCTAATCGCTCCCTACTCTGTCTAGCTTTTACTAGAACTGCACATGATAAATATGCCCAGTACAAATAATTCACGTGTTATAAAACAAGTAGTGCTAGATGGTGGGATTTGTGTATGTGCATGTGTGTGCAAACGTTACGTTACACTACCTCCTTCCACACCTCCCAAATTTCATATAACTGTTTCCAAACTTTGGATACTATTTAGGATAACATTAAGTGTGTCTAAATTTCTCTCACAAGTAATATTTCAAGTCTATGGACCATGCAAAGAACTCCGGGTTTAAGACATATAAAGTCACACTAAACAACAGATTTTACTGAACTTTCATTGTGTCGTTTTACACAAAGATTGTGCAGCATATTAGAATCACATTGTTTATGCATTAGGTTACTTAAGATTTAATTATATAATGTCATATATTGTTTAGAAAATGCATTAAATCATGCTTTTATTACTTTGGCCTATTTATGAAGATATATCACTACAATTCAACTTGAAAGCATTAAAAATCAATAGTCTCTACCACAACATAGCATATAAAGTGTAAGTATATTGAAATGCAGTGAAGAAAAGGTATCAAATATTGAAAAAAGTCTGTATAAATGTCAGCCTACAACATATTTTTTTTTTAAATTTTTAATGTTTATTTATTTTTGAGACAGAGAGAGACAGAGCATGAGTGGGGGAGGGGCAGAGAGAGAGGGAGACACAGAATCCAAAGCAGGCTCCAGACTCCGAGCTGTCAGACAGAGCCCAACGTGGGGCTTGAACTCACAGACTGCGAGATCATGACCTGAGCCGAAGTCAGAGGCTCAACCGACTGAGCCACCCAGGCGCCCCCCTACAACATATTTTTAAAAATGGAACATGTAAATACCTTTAAGAGCTGACTTTATTTTTCTAAATTCCTTTCTATAACACTACATTATTGTTAAAAACTTATCATTTAAGGGCACCTGCGTGGCTCAGTCAGTTAAGCGTCTGACTTTGTCTCAGGTCATGACCTCACGGTTCGTGAGTTCAAGCTCCACGTCAGGCTCGCTGCCGTCAGCCTGTCAGTGCAGAGCCTGCTTCAGATTCTCTGTCCCCCTCTTGCTGCCCCTGCCCTGCTTGCTGCCCCTGCCCTGCTCAAAAATAAATAAACTTAAAAATTATAATTTAAACTAGGGTCATAAAAAAAGATTCAGGGTAACCTTTAGAAACCATTTAAACAGTGTGAAATTTAGGAATTTTAACATTGTTCTTTTGTGTGTGTAGCTCAGCCATGTTTTCGGTAGTTGGACATTTGACTAGGGACTTTTTCCAATCTCGGTTTAATTTCATTGATGAAACCATCAGAAAAGGTACTAAATTAACAACTTCTAATAACTTCAGATGTTATTAAACTCATGTATATATTTTACATTTAGGTTTGTGATTCTTCTTTCTCTTTATAGTCCTCTCTGTTAGGGAAACCCCAGCCACATTTCTTTCAAGCCAGGTTTATTCCAATAACATGTATTGTTAATTTTTGGTCATTAATATATTTGCAAGTAATCACTCTTAGTTGACAGTTCTAGCTTTTTTGGCTATTTTTCTAATTTTTCATGATGTTCAACTTTAGCACATCTGTCATCCGAGTTGTCAGCCATCAGTGCATCTTGTGACGCATATGTGCCAAGTTGCATCTAAGACACTGATTAATTGGTAACTTGATAAAAGTCAATTCCATCAAAGATTAGCCCCACTTTTGAGGTTGAGCTAATACAACTTCTTTATGCGGTTTTCTAGTCTTAGGCATACCTACCTAGAGACTAACATCAACTAATGTTTTTCTTTAATTATCTAAGACATCACTCATTCATAGAAGAAAGAAAGATGGTGTCACTGTGTACACCCAATGTTATGGATTACATTGACTATTCTAGCATTTTTCCTATTTTTGAATTTTATTCTATTCATCTATGTTGACAACATTGCTTTTCCTTTTATAAACAAATGTTCCCATGGACAAATTTGAAAGCCTTTGCCATCCTCAAATAAATCCTCACTAAAGCCCCTCATGGCTTCCCAGCAGTATCCACCCTTGCCTCAGACTTCATCAGACTCTGCTGATCTGACTAACATCCATAATAAATGCATATCAGCCATTTCCTCCCTTATCATGGAGAAGTTTGTCACTGAGCCTTGTTTAGTTGTCCCTCATACATACGTGCGATAGATAAAAGAGATGAGTTTTCTTCTAGAAAACTGACACTTATCCCTCCAATCATGCTACCGTATTCTTTATCTTCTTAACCAAAAATCCTGAGCACAACTCACCATTTTCTTAATGAACAAGAGCCATCAAATGCAAGCTATTTAGTAGAGCATAAGTCAGCTCTAGGAGTGCATACCTTGCCTCTGCCTCATTAATTGTGTAACTCCCTGTGAATGTCTTAACCCTCCTGTTATATGATTTATAAAATGAAGAAAACAATATGTATTTCACACATTTATCATAAAGATCAAGTATGAAAGTTTACATAAGCAAATCCTGGCCCATAGAAACAACTCAAAAAATTAAAACTATTACAGTGACTACCATTATCATTATCATCATTGTTGTTCTGAGTTGTATCATCATTGCTGTCCTCAGGGATCTTAGCGGTATTAGCCTATTTCCTCTCTCACCTACAGTAAGTGTCCCTTCAGCTTGTACACATCTAGCACTCTACCTCCCTTTCCACTTCTTTTAAAATATTTTTGAAATAGGGGCACCTGGGTGGCTTGGTTGATTACAGGTTAGATTCTTGATTTGATTAGGTCATGATCTCACCGTTCATGTCATATGGAGTCCTAGTCGGTCTCTATGTTGACACTGTGAAGCCTGCTTGGGATTCTCTCTCTCTCTCCCTCTCTCTCTTTCTCTGCCCCTCTCTGTGTCTGTCTGTCTCAAAATAAATAAATATATAAATAACCTTTAAAATATTTTTGAAATAATATTGGTGGGGTAGAAATTAACCTGCTGGACTTTTGTTAATAGAAACTTAATTGCTATAAAAGAATCTAAGAAGCTTTCCTATGAGTACAGTTCATGAGCTTTATTTAGTACATGGGGCTAAATGATGACAACCCACAAACTTTACTCATTCATTTCTTAGTTCTCTGTGATGATCCATCTACAGGAGGTGCTACAGGAGTCAAAATCAAGCTCTTTTCATTTTGGAATTCTTAAGCGATGAACTGCTGCTTTAACTCATATCAATCGATTCATCCGGATCAATAAAGAGGTATTTTGTTCCCCTAAACCAAGGAGGCTAAGGAAAAGGCAATGGAAAACCAAACTCAAAGACTGTTTTTCTCCATAGATATGTTGGCTCAGAATTCTAAAATGTTGAAAGTAATTCTTGAGTACCATAAGTATCAGCAGTTTACAGGCTGTTTTAACATCAATTCCTGAAAGTATGATCCTTTATGTCTTTGAACAGACTCTAATCTCTCAAGTATCACTAATTCCCCCACACGCGCATAACACACAAAAATTAATAAGAGCAGCCATGACCTAGAAACATCTTGCAAACAAAATAAAAAGTGCCTTGTTTAAACTCCTCCCAAATTCCTTTCCAAAGTAACCAAATGGACAATAACTTTAGGTAGCATTTTAGGAAGTTTTACACACATTTGGGAATAATGCGTATGCCTCTTTGAACAATTTAATATCTTAAAGGTGTTTATCCATTTCCTTTTTTTTCCCTTTTAAATAGTGCAACTCTAATTAGTGTATGTCATAATTCATAACATTGGCAGCTGTTCTAATGACTGCAAAATCTTTTTAGAGTCACAAATTAAGAAGAAAAACATACCTAATGTATTCAAAAGGATGAAACATTTTTTTCAATGAAATGCAGGGATTAAATTCTTGTTGGCATTCATTCAATAAAATGTCATTTCAAAAATAATGTGTTATTAGTGACTTGTGTGTACTATGGGTGCTTTTTATGCCAGGATGTAGAAGATCTAAAGTATTTCTTTTTCCTCCTTGAGTTGTTGCCAATTATCACTTCAGCATGCTTGATTCTATAAGCCAGAATTTCTTAGCTTCATCAGAACTGTCTTAAAACCAACTCACCTTGTCTTTTAATCCTACTGCAAAGTGGTTGGTGAAAAATGTAAAACACACATGTGTCTAGGGTAAAAGTTTGAGGTTAGGTAGATATTTCATAACTGGCATTGAAAGAGGCTCAGCTACATTTGTAAATTTTTTAAGACACTTCTTCTTATTGTCCAGTGTGGGAGGGAATATTTCCACTAATATTCTGAGAACAATATATCAAATATTGGCCCAATTGAGAGAAAATAAACATTTCAGAGAGGAATAGTACTACTAAAAGAATGCTCACCTTCCCACTAAAGTTCTTGCTTCTATTCTTTCTCTTTCCTGGAATCCCATTAAAATGATAATAAAATGATATTTAAAGGTATAAGCTCATAAGAAAAAAATAAAACAAAGAAATAATAGAAGACGGCAGCAATGACATTTTGAAGCTGGAAAGTAGAGGGATGAGTTGTACCTGAATTATGAGAAACTTGATCCCGAGCTGGCCATACAGTAAGGAATGGAAAAAACACACTCCAAATCCACAAAAACTCAGGAATCAGGACCCCTCCCTATGTTAGCTGGGATGCAAAGGGAATTTACCCAAATAAGAGGGTTGAAAGCTTTGACCTGAAGGGAGGAGGGGAAGGGACTAAAGCAGAGTAGGAATGTGTCTTGTGTTTGGAGAACCAAGACTTCTGGCAAGGAGAGAAGCTATTTCACTGGATGGCCCCTTGCTAAGTGTATCTCATATAACAGCCCCTTACGTGAGCCACCTTGAGTCAGACTGGAGCTGAGGCCTTACACCGAAGCTCCCCAAGCTGATCTCCTTACCTTTAGCGCATTAGTATACTAAGATCACCTCTTATGAGAAGAGTTTTCTGCCATTTTTTGAACATACCATGTGCATATTCTAGGCATGTGCAACAGAATCAAAAGTGCCTGTGCAAGCTTCCTGCCCCCACCCCCAATATGCTGAATAAAAGCTTCCTGTATTAATCCCAACAGGGAGAGAGTACTTTGCTCTCATAGACTATCTCCTCGTCTTCTTACTTGTAGCAAGAAATAAAAAGTCTCTTTACTTTCAGCACTTCCCTGAACTGTGTTTCATTTGAGGCCCCCCAAGCAGTGAACCCCTTGAATTCAGTTATACCTAGTTACCCCTGGAAGCAGCCTGAAAGAAGAACTAAAGAAAGAAAGGTTGGTTGAAATCTGCATTAGAAGCAGTTAGAATCTTCCCTCTTTCCCACATTGTGCAGCCAAAGAACTCCTCATCCCTGCAAAAGACTGGAAGTTTATTTTCATAGACGGTGAAGAAGAGAATCTTTGAATTTGGAGTTTACAGGCACAGTTGACAGCAAGACTCTACTGGAAATAGGAGCAATAAATGAACATAACATTCTGCCCTACCTGTCACCCACAGGACTTCTCTCTGAGCTGGATTCCAGAATCTAGCAGCCAGGCTAATACCTTTCGGGAAGAGGGCTGGATGATACTCGTTTTAGGAATCCAGCCATCCCATAGGAAAAGATTTAAAGATACCAGTATCAGGGGTTCCTAGAGAAAAGAGCCCATCCGAGGCCACCTTAGAGTAAAGTTCACAAATGATAAGTTCCATCTAAACATTCAGAATAGCCAATCAACATTTTAGCACCTTGTGATGTGAACTGTTGGGGTTTGGGAGTGAACGGCCAACAAAGATTTCTTGAAGAGTCTTTGATACAAAGAGAGTGGCTTTACTAAAGCACAGGGACAGGATCCGTGGGTGAAAAGAGCTGCGCTGGGGTTGTGAGGAATGACTGATTGTACACTTTCATGTTGAGGGGGCTAGGTATGGTCTAAGTCTCTCAGGAATTTGTAAACAAGGTTTCTAGGACCTTGAGGGGCTAGCTGTTGTTGGGAAAAGGTCATCAACTACTGTCTAGTATTCTAAAATCTTTGTCGTGAGACCCTTTGGATGCATGGCAGTGGCCCATATGCTTAAAGGACGGTTGCTAATGTATATCTTGAGGGAGGCAGGTAGGGATAAAAGAAGTTTCCGAAGAGATTTTTATATGTTAAAGGAGACTTACAGGATTCTGGAGGTCAGGCTAATGTGAAGCTAAAGTTGCCTCTTGCCCTCAGCAAAGTATTAACATTGAGGCAGTTGAGTTCTTAGAGGAAAGTCGCTCTGCCTGTCTCAAGGACTTGTCAATGGGCTGTAAGTTGTACGGAAATTTAACTTTTTTTCCTCTGGTCTTTGCTCTTCACATCACCTTGTAAATGTGAACAGACTTCCTTTGGAAAGTCTCTAACACGAAGATGAGTAAAATCATATTGTTAAAAAGACTCACCTAGAAAGAAAAAGACTATTCCAGATGAAGAAAACCTCAAAAAACTATCATCAAAATTCAAATAATGGAAATGCCAGAAAGAACAGAAAGGAGAAAACCATCTACAAAATACATCAAGCAATTTTCCCAGAGCTAAAGAGAGTGAACTTCTAATTCAAAGAGCCCTCTACATGAATGCCCAGCTCGAAGAAATGCATCACTGTGAAACACACATGTGGAGCAGGTAAAATAAAACCAAAGCCTTGGGGCGCCTGGGTGGCTCAGTCAGTTAAGCATCCAACTCTTGATCTCAGCTAAGGTCTTGATCTCAGGGTCATGAGTTCAAGACCTATGTTGGGCTCTGCGTTGGGCATGAAGCCTACTTAAAAAAAAAAAACCAAACAAACAAAATAAAAACAAAAAAAAAACCTAAATCCTCACATTTCTTAATGAAAATTCAATAAATAATGTCTTAAAATAAAGGGCAATTACAGACGGTCTTTAAAGATATGGAGGCAGATATAAACAAATCATACTGAGGCATTTTAAAACAAATAGGAGGAACAGCATGAGAATGTGAATTAATAATTATCATGGGTCTGACAAACATCTAGATCTAAAAAGAATGATCCAAGTTTTTTTCCTGCATCTATGAATAACAATAACCAAAAACAGCCACTTTACAAAGAGTTAGCAATCCAAAACACCGATTTGGTGATAAGTCTACAGCAGGTAAACTGGACTTCTCCGTTGGATTCATAAAGTCCATAAATTTCTTTGTAAGTGAAATACAGTATTTTTCCTTAAACTTGGCTAAATAAAAGGCTTTTTTGTCAAACTCAAAGTTGCATTTCATACCACTCAGTACTTTTGCTGCATTTCACACCACAGGTGTGCTTTTACAAAGGGTCAAGCTCCCACTTGCCACCTGGATCCTGGATAGGGGAGTCAGTAGTCATGCATGTGTCGTAAATGCACAATCGCACGTGGGTCACAATGAGAAATAGTGTATTTGCAGAAAATGTGATAATCACCCCAGGCACACTACAGACATTGCCGATGGAGGTTCAAGATCAAGAAGGACTGAACATTATTTTTCTTCTCTCCTTCATTTCAAAAGCTTACTGGAGCGTGTTTTCTTCCAACGCTCACCACATGCATAATTTTTCATCTTCCATCAGGCCTATCCCCCAATACTTCTCTCCTAACTTACCACTACCACTTAAATGTTATCTTCCACTTCCTCCAACACTTCATCACCATTCACAGCCTAGAATGTTCATAGCCTCCGAACCCCTTTAGACTGACCTGCTCTTCCAGTCCCTTTAAAAGTCACTCCCTCCCTATAAGCCCTGGAGCCTGAGAGAGGTTGTGGTCTACAGATGACTGAGGTTGATATGATGGGAGTTCTAAATGAGTTGTGAATGAAGGAAGTGTGTTCAGGACCTGGATAAAATCTTTAGGAGAAAAGGATGAATGTGGGGTAAAAATGAGAGAAAGAGAGTGAAGATGTAAGTCTTAGCTATATAATAAAGGGAGAAGATTGGAATATTTATTGATGCTCTCTATGCTTGTTTCAGAATGGACTTCTATATCCATCTAAAAATGGCTATATTTTCCTGCCATTTTTTACTTTTATTAACAATGTAAAGTGAGTGACCTACATATGCATAGGTAGTCATGTGATTTCTATTTGTGAGAAAAGTCTCTGACCTTGCAAGAATCAGAACTTTATAATCTGAGTTTATTTTGTCCTCTAGCAGGGAAAAGAACACATTACCACAACAGACCTCTTGAGTCTCATTTTCAAACTAATGCATTCAATTTCTAACAAAGAGCAAAGGATAAACAATTAAACATTACATGTAACAGAACTCTTACCCACCTGCCAACAATTAAACCCAGTAATTAAAAATTGTAGGCGAATACACATAAGCGTATCCTCAGCAGCAGTCATACCACGGTCAAAGAGGGGAAAAAATCTTTCCTAATAAGTTCCTTTCCTATTTCCCAGGCTGCTTTTCTTGACATTAAACAGACCTGAGACTCTGTCAACTGTGTTTCACTTTCTTTAAAAAGAGGGAAATCCCATTCTATATCCCTTGGGAGGACTATTATACACAGATGAATGTATTTTGTTATTCAGTTTAATAAATGTAGTGTTTAGAACAGATGTTAAAGCTTGAAATTGTCCAGAGAGGGGAACAGCTCAGGTGCCAATAGTGCAGGCTTCCTGCCTGCTGTGCTTTCTTCTTTGTCTTTGGAAGAGCTACTTTCACAGGTGAAAAGGTATTACAGTATTTATAACCACTCAAGTCCTCACCACTGCACTGAAGCTGACAAACGGGGTGCTAATTAGTACCAGGAGTGGTGGTGGTGATGGTGGTTTTATGACACAGTCATCTGGGCAGTAAATTGGACAAAGAGAAACAGCACATTAACAGAAGCACTGCAAATCCAGCCATGCAATGGGTAAGGGGTGAAGGTGAGGACTGACTAAAAAAAAAAAAACAAAAAAAAAAAAGATATTTCTCAAAACCAGCCCATTCGGCCTTTCCATCGCTTGCTTTTCGGTGGATTTTCTAAAGTACTAGCTACTTAGATCACCATATCCATAGGATTTCTTTAGAGTATGCTGATGAATAATGGTATGCTTAAGATAGAGGAAAGATATTATTTGGTCAGAATGAATATCTGTTCTCTGAGAATTATAGTTTATCAAACAACAAATCTCAACATAAACAATAGCCAGGTTATTGTTCTGCATGCAAGGAAGCAGTTAAACAGCAAAATCCGATCAAATAATTACTTTTGAGTATCGATACTGAAATTTGTTATATAACTCTTTATTGTATAAATTTTCTAATATTTTATTTGGTTTAAGTAAAATAAATCCACAGTTTATAAATGTGGCCAACACAATTACATGGTCTTCACTGATTTGGGCCTACGGTTGTGATAAAGAGAAAGCATGCTATAATGAGGAGCGTAAGAATTCATTATTAGGAAAGTTGCATTCAAGCCCCAAGAGCATGTTAGTGTGATTAAGAACAAGAACTTTTCAGTGGACTTGAGGCCAAACCCAGACACTGGGCCACTTAGAGCACGATCATGAACAAGAGAATTGCTGGGAGTCTCGGTTGGACTACTTACGATACCCACTTTTTTGGATGGCTCTAAGAATTAACTAAAATGCTATTTATAAAGCAAGCAGCAGAGCTCCTGATGTATTACAACAGTTTGTTAAATAATAGATATCACTAAAACTATTAACTGTCATAAGAAAGTCCTTAACACTTTCTCTACTGTATTTTTTTAATTTTTAAAAATGTTTTTATTTATTTTTGTGAGAGAGACAGAGTACAAGCTGGGGAGGGGCAGAGAAAGAGGGAGACACAGAATCCAAAGCAGGCTCCAGCCTCTGAGCTGTCAGCACAGAGCCCCGATGCAGGGCTTGAACTCACGAACCATGATATCATGACCTAAGCCAAAGTCAGATGCTTAACCTACTAAGCCACCCAAGCGCCCACTTTCTCTACTGTTTGATCTTTCAGATACAAAGTTTCAAGTTTATCCCTGGTTGTCTGGGGATTCAAAATGATATTGAACAGGATGAAATATGCGAAATCACTAAAAATTATTAGAAGCTACATATATACATCTGCTAAGGAACACAAGTCTCTATTTTCTGTTGAAAACTAGTTTTCAAAGACAAGCTTTCTAAAAAATAATTTTTATTGTCACTTTCATTCACTTCACACACATTTAATTCTCCCAGCCATCTTTCACAAAAGCCAAGATGTTTTTCCAGAGTAATACGTACGTAGTCTGGCACCAGAAATGTAAGTGCTAAGTGGCTAATTGTACTATGAAGAGCAGGATGGCAATGGTTGTAATTTGTCCAGCTCATGAACACAAATGGATTAACTTTTCAAGTCCAACGCTTAAAACCATATCTCAGAGAGGTGTTGTCATGTGAAGTAGCATAGGGAACAGAGTGGGGGCTCAGTGCTCAGTGGGAATGTTTCTTCATGTTCCAAAAAGTATAGTCACAGCAGGTATTAAAAAAAAAAAAACTACCATAATAAAATATGTCGCATATTTCTATCAGGCCAAATACAGCACAAACTGAGCAGACTTGGAGAATTTATTCATTCAATAGATATAAATGAATATCTCCAACGATGTTCCAACCACTATGCTACGACACTGGAGGTAGAGCCAAAATAGTGAGCAAAATAAACATAAATAGATACAGAACTGTGAACCAAACACAGTAGCTCTCCTCAGAGAAATTACAGGTGAAAGTAAGATTAATGTAACAGATTATTCATTCTGAGATTTAAACTGTGAAATCAGTAAATGATCTTTGCAAGATTATAGAATCCAACAGATTTTAAGCAGAAAGTTTAAACTGTCGCAGAAGTACAATCATTATGCAACCTTATTTTGAATCTCAAGTCAATAAAGTCTATAAAATCAAATAGGAGAAAAAACAATTTTGAAATGTGAGTTTCCCAAAAATAAAATTGGAACACAGTTCAAAATTGATTAGATCTCCTCTAAGAACAGAGCTTTCTCCGGTAATGCCTCTAATCCAAGCTACGGGAACAGAGAGCTTCCCTATTATCACTTCCTCATTTCCTTATTTTCTTCAACACTGGCTTGGAAGCTCTGTGTAAAATCCCTACCCATGACAGAACTTGTTTACTCCATATTAGATGGAATACCCAGTCCTACTCTATACTATTAGTAAAAGGAAATTGCAAAGTGCCTACTGGTATGTTTTTCCAAATAAAACTTCAACATACATGATAACTGTCAAATCTAAAAGTGCATTAAAATTTACGATGGAGATTTTTAAATTGATACACCTCTGATCCCAACCCCTACATTTTGGACACATTGAGTCTAGGTTGCAGCCTTTGTACCTGGATATTTTAAAACCCCGCAGATGATTCTGAGTGCACCAAAAGTTGAGAATCTCTAGAAAACAACTAAAAGGAAAAGTTTTAAAGTATCTTTTTTCCTCCTGCTACTTCTCTGGAAAAGCAGCCTGTATGGAAAAAGTTCCAAAGCCTAACTTGGACAACAATACCATTTATATGCTGAAGAGATATGTAGTTTTAAGCATTGAACTGGGCCGGTCTAGGCAAATTGAAGCCAAATTACCTTACAGAATCTTCTGTGGACTGTCACATCTATCATACCTTGTCTTCATAGATAGCTGGATGATTCACTGTTTTCCATGCAACAGAATATCCCAACGTTAACATTAAACAGTGATGATGGTCATAATAATAAGGGATAGCACACA
Organism: Paguma larvata; assembly: GCA_030068075.1. NCBI lineage: Eukaryota > Metazoa > Chordata > Mammalia > Carnivora > Viverridae > Paguma > Paguma larvata. The sequence continues at coordinate 71,407,554 of CM057826.1, forward strand.
CTTATTTGAATTCTGATAATTAAATTATTTACTTTTCCAGAGATGCAATCCAAGAATCATAGTCTTAAAAAGCCCATGAACTAAGTGGTTTGAATAGTTCCTGAATTAACAAAAGCGAATCAACTCCCTGTCTTGGTACATTCCACTTCCCAGCTCGGAAACTTGCACATTGCTTGGCTTATCATGTGCAATGGAAACAGCTATACAACTGCATCATGAAAAGAATGTACATGATTTGCTGAGCATATTACTGGGCACATAGAGTAAATGTTGCCAGAGTGATTGATAACACAATCATCTGAGATCTGACTTAATAGAGAACAAGGCTGAAAAGAGAAAACAAAAGACCTATTCTCAGTAAAACTGGCATGACCTGGGAAGTTTGACCTGTGACTCTACCACAATTAAGTGTTTTACCATCATTAACCAGCTGACCTTACCAGGAAGTAAGGAAATCAATTAAGTCATTTGGCCTGATCCCATGGGAATATGAATAAAAAATTTTTTTTTGAAAGTCAGGTGCTTGAAAATCAGGTGCTTGACAACTGATTGGTTTAAAGCTTAAAGAGGAAGCACTTTCTAAATATCATGATCCTGTGAAAAAGAAACTGGTGGTTTCCTATCATTTGTTGCTCAAAAAAAATTTTGTTTTAATTGGTGTGTCTTTTGGCAGGTATTAGGCCAATTCTGTTAGGAGACAATTAAAAAAATAACTGCAGCGACAACACAATAATGCATATGGAGCACTTATGTATCAAGCCCTGGGCTGGAGAACATATATTCAGTTACATCATTAAGTCAGCATAATCTGTCATGTGTACCATTATTAGCACTATTTTATAGGCAAGGAAACTGAGGCTTAGACTTATTAACATAATCAAGATCACAAAACTCCTAAGCGATGGGGCTGGGATTTGAACCTATGTGTGTAGAGTCAGAGCCTATAAACTACATTTTACCGAGAAATGTAACCTAAGGGTGATGAACACACCACAGAGACTGACTTCAGTATATCAAGGGGAACAATGCACATCTCATAAAACATTGCCATAAATAAAAGGAAAGGAAAGTAACATCTTTACAAATTAAAAACTTGCTTCCTAATCACCATAAAGTACACCGCAAAGCTATGATCATTTTTTAAAGTTTATTTATTTTTTGAGAGAGAGAGAGCACAGGCGAGGGAGGAGCAGGAGAATCCCAAGCAGGCTCCACACTGCTAACACAGAGCCCGATGTTAGGCTCCACCCCATGACTAGGAGATCATGACCTGAGTCGAAATCAAGAGTCCAATGACCAGTGACTGAGCCACCCAGGAGCCCCAAAGCTATGATCATTTTATAGCATTTTATATTTGATTTCATTCCAAATTCATTCCCTCAATGCCACAGCTCTCATTTCTCATCTTTACATTTCTCCGATTTCCTGTTTCTTCTTTTTTTTTTTTTTGTTAAGTTTATTTATTTATTTTGAGAGGAGAGAGAAAGCATGAGTGGCGCAGGGGCAGAGAGAGAGGAAGAGAGCAAGAATCCCCATCAGGCTCTGTACTGCTAGTGAGAGACTGATGCAAAGGCTCAAACTCACAAACAGGGAGATCATGACCTGAGTGGAAGTCAGACATTTAACCAACTGAGCCACCCAGGTGCCCCTCCTGTTACGTCTTAAAACTTCTCCCATTTGGACAGCTAAACACTTGGCATCTCTGAAAAGTTTAGCATGAAAAGAGAACACAGAATAAGCTTTCAAGTGTCTAAAACCTAGTGCTAATGGGATTTCTGGAATACGAACTATACAGAAGTAAAAGTAAAGCTTTCTACTTCCATTCAGAGGTGAAGCAAAAAGAGTTTAGATAGTGATGTGTCCCGAAGAAAGTCCCCCGTGCACTAACCATGCCTCTTGTCTTAGACCAAGAGGCTATACTGGGAGAAAACAATTCCAAAGAGTTGTGGTGAAGTTTAGATCAAAGGGAAACTGTATCACTGCCGAGTAGAGCCCAAGGAGGTAAGAAGATGCCAGAATTTCCCAGCCATCAGACATGACAGTGGAGCGGTGGCTGCATGGTGAGTTTAAAACAACGGCCCTGAGACAAGCTTGCAGTTTCCACTGTCCACTAGGACAAAGCAATAACAAAACAAATTGAGAATAAGCCCCTAGCAGATTGTAAGAGGCCTATTAGCCAAAAGTCAAGGCAGGGAACAGCAATGATCTCAAAAAAAAAAAAAAAAAGCAAAGACTAAGGACCCCAGTAAGGTGAAGTAGAGCTCAGCAGGCATTAAGGACCCTAGGGTGTTCGGGTATCCATGCACTGCCTGGACTCTTCAAAGCCTCCTAGAACTTAAACTCACTTCAGGGAAGGGATCAGAGCTGTGCCTTGACTTAGATTTTTCTATTACCCAGTGAAAAGGAGGCTAGAGTAGGTTAAAAGAAGTAATAAAAAGTAAAGTTACATCTCCAGCACACCCGATTTGGTCGCCTGAGATTTATATCCCTACCAGAGTAGATGGCATGAAATGATTTCTAACATCCATTTAAACACTTCTACTTCCTCACACATTTCAGAATATGAGTCAAGTTGGCTACTCTTTTGTTAGTCTTTATCCTAGCTATTCAAAGTTCAGATTCTCTCAAATACCCTGAAATTACAGAGTCTTCTCAGTCTCCACTCCAGTTAAATCCCCTCCTTAACAAGCCTTTTTTACATACAGATTTAAATAGCTTTCACTGTACAACTGCTGCAACCTTATACTCATGTTTCTTTTTAGTAAAAGTCTGATGGATTATTTGCAGGGACCGGGAGTACCATTTGTATGAAACATAGAAGATTAATACAGGAAAACAGAGACTACGTTTTATATTTTCATTTGCCTGCAAGGGATCTAGTATAGTGCCAGGCTCTACACTTCACGTGTAATTGAAGGAAAGCTAGTGACCTCTCTGTGCTTCAGTTATTTCCTCTCTAAGATGAGAGCCACGACTTGGTTCTTGTGACAATCCAACAAGATTACATATGTAATACTATTGTATGTTGCCCAACTTAATTCATTGAAGCTATTTTGGGGCTGAGATAAAGGTTTAGATTTTCAAATCACATTCACATGAATCAGATATCCTTCCCAGAATCGAGAGGCAAAGTTGAAGCCGGGAGGGCTCTCGGATATCCCACATAATTCTATAAGCCCTTCCCTTCCGTGTACACAAACTTTCTGGCCCATAGTAATAGATAAGATCCTAGACAGGATGTCTCATAAATGTATGGGTTCTAGGTTTTTTACCTTTGGCAATCTTTTATTTTTTTTTAAGTTTACTTTTTTATTTTGAGAGAGTGAGAGGGCATAGAAGGGGTAGAGAGAGAAGGAGAGAGAGAATCACAAGCAGGTTCCGAGCTTCCGTGCTGTCAGCGCAGAGCCTGAAGTGAGACTGGAACTCACGAAACATGAGATCATGACCTGATCTGAAACCAAGACACTTAACCAACTGAGCCATCCAGGTGCCTGGACCTTTGGCTATCTTAAAACAAGGACATTCTACTATAAGCATTCCATGGATAAGGACTCTTTCAGAAGAACTCTCTCACTAGCAATATCAGGAAAAGAGTAACCATTATATTTTACAATATTACTGAACTGGGTCACCTGCCTCATGGGAAATATAACTTTGAAACTTTGTGTACTGCCTTAGAAAGCAGGGAAAGATCTGATTTTAAAAAATAAAAACAAAAACAGAACAAAAAAACCAAAACTGAACAAAAAAAACCTCCCCCACAGTAGGGAGACTTACTCGTTTTTTTTCAGCCGAAGTCTCTGTTCCCATCTGTGGTTTAAGTGGCCCTAATGGTTCTTTTGTGTTCACATAATGATGCCGAGAGGTGCCTATGTCTGAAAATGAGCACATTTCCACCGAATAACTTTAAAATTACCTTCTTTAAAATATATTTTTTAAAAAGTACTTTTAAAAATGTTTTAATGAATTTTCATTAAAGCTTTGTTTGCCCTTGGTGTACACTTTTTTTTTAAATAAAGATGCTAATTTCTCCTTCCCAGATGAAGTCACCCAATTAGGTAGCTAAGTATTTGTTCAAAAAAAAAAAATCTGGGTACAGAACATGACTGTAAATCATCTTTGCTGCTCTTCTGTCTTCAGGCATCAAAAAGGCAAAGGAAAGAATTCTTGCTGGTTTATAGTGAAAATTTAGCGTCATATTGTCTTTAGTAACCTATTTTCAAATAGCATGGCAAAGAAAATGGTTAGGTATCCACAGGGCTCTCAAATTCAGGCATTCCCCACAGATTCTAACACAAAAATACAAAAAGCAAAAGAATGCTTCCACACCTGGAATATTTTCTGAACAACCATGATTTGCATTCATGGCTACGAATTTCACCAAAATTAGAACTAAAGATATCGATTGGTTTATTACCATTAGGAAGATAAAGTCTCCTAATAAAAATGAGAACCCAAAGAAAAGATACACCTAGAGTATTAATTTAATGCTTCCAAGATTGGCATTTGTTTTTACCCCCTGTTCTACTCACCCTGTTTCATCTCTTCTCTGCTTCTGCTTTAAATTATTTCTAAAAAGCTGATGATGCACTTTTAGATTGCTCCAATGCACTCCCTTTCTAAAGATATGATTCTCAATTGTGAAAGCCACAATGGGCCACCTTCTCCACATCTGTACAAACTCATCTTCCAGCTGAGTGTGGGCATCTCTTGTCTTTAGCAAGGTACATACTTTTCCTAACTTTTTTTTTAATAATTTATTTTCAAATTGGTTTCCATTTTTCCTAACTTTGTAAGCTCTAAAACTAGTTAGAGTTGGAAAGAGGATATGCAACAATTATAGGTAAATGCTTCCCAAGGGTTATCAGTCTGACCTATATGTCACCTAGTAAGAGAATAAAAACTGGGTGCCTGGGTGGCTCAGTTGGTTGAGCATCCAAATCTCAGCTCAGGTGATGATCTCAAGGTCCATCAGTTCAAGCCCCGTATCAGGCTCTATGTTGACAGCTCAGAGCCTGGAGCTTGGTTCCAATTCTGTGTTTCCCTCTCTCTCTGCCCTCTGTCCCTCGGCCACTCGTGGTCTGTCTCTCTCTCTCTCGAAAACTAAATAAACATTTTTAAAAAATTCTTTTAAAAAGAATAAAAGCAATAAATGATAACCCTTTGTTATGTATCCACATTTGACCACGAAAACTAATATAAATTACAATTTTAAAAACATTCATTTAAAACTCTGGGCCTGTACAATTTGACTGGAAGTACAGAAATATTAGGGAAAAGAGCTAGCAATAGTATGAGGATACTGAAGGGCAAAACAATACCTTTTGTAGAAAAACCTGGAGGAGAAATCAAAATACAAGGAAGTAAAAGGAAAATATTTTCCAGGGATTTAAACAAATTTAAAGTACCGTATATTTTATTTTTGCAAAAAACTTTAAAAAATCTATCGGCAAGATAACTTATCTAATCCACCAGTTGGTTTTTTTTTTTTTATATTTTCCTATTCTTCCTAGTATAATAGTAACATGTCTAATGGTAGTCATATTTGCAGGACAAAATACAGCTTCAATACTGATGGACCAACTTTTGATGATTAGTAACATATTTATTTACTTTTTCATATACTGTTTTATTGTAGGTCAGGCAAATTTGCAGGCCCTTAAGACAGCAAATATTTATTAAATGAATGCATTAAGTGCAGCATATAGTTCACGATTAGTGCATAATTTAAAGATACTATTTTTATTATACATATGTGTATATATATATTATTTTCTTTTGAATACCCAACTTTTAATCTTCAGAAATGCACTATGAAAACATTTTCCAAAAAGGAGTTTTGGTAAGAGATCTGGAAAAGAACGGGCAGCCTTCTTGCCAGACTGCAGGTGCAAGGAAGAAGAAGGGGCAAAGCTGAGTCAGACGCAAGGGATCTAGGAGGCAGGCATGAGAGACAGAACAGCAGCGAAAAGTTCACTGAAAGGAAATGGACAGATACGAGAAGGAAGAAAGGAAGCCGGTGACAAGAGAATGCCGTCAGTAAAAGCGAGTCCCCACTGGGAGACATCTGTAGAAAACATCTGTAGACGCTTCTCCATCTCCGCCAGGAAGGAAAATCCCTGCCACAGAGACACACAACAAGGCCTAACTACCTGTGGTATTTGACTGAAGGGCATAAACAGTGCTCAGTGCACCAGCCTCAAATTACTCTATGACAACCCCAGTTCCGCCCTCCCAGTGGAAAACATACATCGAAGCATTTAGTATTGATTGAAATGTAAGGAAATTCTTTGATTCCTCTCTTTCCCCACAACAAGGCTGCATTATTTCACCCTTATTTGTCGGAGGCAAAAAGAAAAATAAGTATTTCCTTCCAAGGAGAGATAGGAGATGGCTCTGTTCCATTTATCATATTGCTGTTTTGCTTTGCTTTGTACCTGAGATTAGAAAAATTCTGCCAACACTGCCCTGTCAGCCTGGCAGTGAATGCAACAGTAGGTATGACAAAGGTACTAACAGCTGGAAGGGTACACTGTCTAAAGTGCTAGTACTGATGACGGGGCCAGCCACCTGGAAGACTGAACAAGTCATTAGAAGATCAACTGTGAAAAGAATCATCCCCCTCCTCGCCTTGCTCCCCTTGAACATCTTATCCTTCCCATGCTCTGCATTATCCCATTCACAGCTCATTCAGGGCTAATGGAGCAGAGAGGAAACATGGAGAAGTCAGAGACAGAGAAAAATCTTGCAAATGAAAAGAAAATTCTTTATTATGACAAGTGGCGTTCACGGTTTCAAAAAAGAAATATGTTACAGATTTCTGTGCCTATGTTACTACCCTTGGCCCATTCATGTCATTCAGTCTCACTCATGGAGTGAGTGCATTTTGTGGGTCAATCACAGGCACGTTTGTGTGGATGGGCTGCTCCACAGAGCCAGAGTCTCTAGGTCAATGATGAGCCAGCTGCTGCCAATGGTGCCGCTCCCAGAGTTACTGCTTCTGAGAGCTGGTGCTTTTGATGTATGGCCAGCGGAAAGAAACAAGCAACCACAAAAAATATAATGGAGCCCATAAGAGGCCTGGGCGAAAAAAACGCACATACACAATTACCTGATTGTAAGGCTTTATGTTCAGTTTCAGGAGTCTGCATTATCTTGACAATGACTTGCTGAGCCGCGCTGGAAAGTCACTCAACTTTTTATGTTCTCAGTTTTTCGATCTATAAAATAACTTAATAAAAGCAATTTGACATAGAATAGTGCTCCATATAAGCAGGTGTCCTTGAAACCATTCACTTTAAGAGATCAAATAGATTAGCTTCCTATTGACAGCCTCACATGCTCTCACAGAAAGTATCCATGAAGGACAACAATCAAATTCCTAGGGCATTCATAAAACCAAAGTTCAGAGTTAGTTGGCATTTGAGAAGGTCTCTTCTCCTCCCTTGCTCAGGCCCTCGACTTAGGAAAAAATCAAGAATTCCAAGCCTGTAGACAAGCCAAAGAATCAAATTCCCATTTCCACACACAGCCAGAAATAGTCATGAAAGAGTGATTAGAAACTGAGTCAAGAATTGAGGCCAAGAGAAGAGAAAAATTAAAACGCCACCCCATAGGTAATGCAACCATATACTTCCTCCACTTATACCACTTTGGGCTCAGTGCATAATTATCTGGGAAATAAGAAAAAAGAAAGAATTTTAAAAAGAGAAAGGAGGAAAAAGCCCAAGAACAATGGGTGAAAAGGGAATGAAGAGTAATTTATGGAATACAAACATTCATCTCACTTCTTTATTTTTTCCTCCAGCCATATCTATATTCTCAAACTACTACATTCATAAGGACAGAAAGCATTCTTATTTTTATCAACATCCCCCTATCCAAACCACTATCTTCTCACCCCTACATAGCTTTCAATGAAGTATCATGCAGACATAGTAGATGGTCCGCTGGTTCATAAATGTTACCTGACTGTACGTGCAATTATGTGGATCCAGTGATTACTCTTGGAAACAAGTATCACCTTTCTATGCTTTGATTTTACATAATCTGGCAGAAGAACGGATCGAGAGAAATATACAGCTCTTGGAACATACAGAAGCACAACAATGTACACCTGTATCTACATGGATGCATGAGATTTTTAAAAATGTTTTTCAAAACTTTTTTTATGCTTCTATACAGATAACTTTGTGGGGTGAAATTTCATTTTCATGTACATTTATAAAAGTGATGTAAATTCTACCACCCTTATTAGATGGTAAGCTTCCATGAAAGCAAAGACTTCTATTTTACTTCCGATTCCCAATAAAGGCTCATCTATGAAGAGATATATATTTTTAGAGTCAGTCTGTTAAAGTAGTTCATCTCTGGCTATTGCTAATTTTATACTCCTGCGTTTAGTCTTTTGTTTTCTTTTGTTAATATGGACCATCTGTGCCTCTCATCCTGTGTTTTTAAAAAAGCTACCTAATGGTAGGGTTTAAAATTTGTATATTTTACCCTCAAGCCTGCTGTTGATTATTTTTGTCAAAATTGAATGCCTGCCCTTTAAAAGGTCATTTCTGAGGTTTTAACCTGTTGGTTTGTGTGATTACAGCAAATCTCGCCCCAGAATGTTTGGTATTGTACAAGAACCACCCATCCACTGCTGTGTGCAATGAATACCTAAGTCAAAAGCCACTATTTCCTCTTGGTTGTGAAGATCAACTTTGCAACATGAGCACAGTGTGTGGTTTGCCATTTCACAATTTTCAAGCAGTTAGCCAGTAATACTCCAAAGAAAGTTTACAAAGTCAACCCCTTTTAGGCAACTTTGTGAAAGGTAGTATTGTTGCACAGGAAGTATGGTAGGACAATGATAAATTTCACTAAAACACTCAATAAATTATGTCTCTAGTCATAATTTTCCTTGGCCTTATAGATTCAACAACTAAATTATCCTTTATTTTTATTTGACAAGGTAATGCTATATTATTCTGTGGAAAGAATATTTGTTCTTTCTAAAAAGAATTGGAGACAATCTAAATTATAAGCATATTACCAAAATTGTACGTATGAGAAGGGAACAATAAAATTAGATTTCAGGGCACGTGGGTGGCATCGGTTAAGCATCCAACTCTTGATCTTGGCTCAGATCATGATTTCACAGCTCATGAGATTGAGCCCCATGTCAGGCTCCCTGCTGACAGCGAAGAGCCTGCCTGTGACTTTCTCTCTCTCCCTCTCTCTCTGCCCCTTCCCACTTGCATGTGCTCTCTCTCTCTCTCAATGAATAAATAAACATTAAATTTTTTTTAATAATTTATTGTCAAATTGGTTTCCATACAACACTCAGTGCTCATCCCAACCAAAAAAAATTTTTTTGAATAGATTTCAGAAAAAAAAATAAATCTCTTTTAAAGATGAGAAAGTATTTTTTTTAAACCAAGAATGGAGCTTAGTTATAACAAATGTGTACTAAATTTGACCCTAGATTTCTAGGAAGCCAGTGGTAAAGAGCCGTAGGATGAACTACTGTGTTCTCCAATTCCTATTTAATTATTTAAGAAACACACACCATCATTTTTTCTTCATAACTGCTAAGTTCAGGTCCCAAAAATGAATATTAGAATTGTCTTCTGGAGGGGCACCTGGGTGGCTCAGTTGGTTGAGCGGCCGACTTCAGCTCAGGTCACGGTCTCACTGTCTGTGAGTTCAGGCCCCACGTCGGGCTCTGTGCGGACGGCTCATCAGAGCCTGGAGCCTGCTTCAGTTTCTGTATCTCCCTCTATCTCTGCCCGTCCCCTGCTCACACTGTGTCTCTATGTCTCTCAAAAATAAATAAACATTAAAAAAAATTAAAAAAAAAAAAAGAATTGTCTTCTGGTATTGATAACCATGACCTAAATGGGATCAAATGCTGTAGGCTGGAGAAAGAGTCCAGTAATCCTCAGATATATTTACTGATCCAGTAAAGTCACCAATTTTGGAAACCAGTAGTATGATTAATACTAATAATGTTAGAAATAATAAGCAACTAATATACTGGTCTATATATTTTAGAATCATTAAGCATATAATTATAGACCGTGAAACACAACCATCTCATGATGACAGGTATTTCAACACTATAACTTTTTTTAATATATACTCTATGGAATGCAACTAAAAAATAATTCAACCATTTGTTTTATTTTTGATGTTCTAAAACTTACAAATATAAAAGTGTGCTGTTTTCTTTAAATTAGTTACCCTGGAAGGTTAAAATATAGACAGTGCCCCAAATATTAATAGAGTATTAATACAGGAATTATCTTTAAAACTAGTTTTCCAAGAACACAGGACTTATGTTTTACTAAGTGCATAGTATTCCACAGTCACCTTTCTCATTTTCATTAAAGAGGTATAATGGCAACGTTGTGAATATGTGAGCTAGACAACTCTGGGTCTGAAACCTATGTCCATTATATATTATCTGAGCGAGGGCATATTAATTAACCACTTGGCACTTCTGTTTCATAGTCTGCACAAAGGTAGTAACACAGCCCCAGAAGCCTTTTGTGAGCATAAAATTAGGTAAGAAATACTGTTTACAGTTTCTTATACATCGACACTGCTTAAAAAGTCTTAGTTTTCTATAAACAACCTCTCCATAATTATGTAAAGTTCAAAAGCAAAGACACTTCTTTTGAGTTTAATTTGGAAGACTGTTTTATTAAATATTGTTAGTGATAAAAACAATACTAGTGGCAAGAGGAAGTTTTATTTTTTGTTACCAGTATCAAAGAAATTCTATTTTTTTAATAATTTTCTTGGTTTCTCTTACTTCACTTTAGCTTGCTCCAATTACACATTATGTGTATCCCTTTGCCAGATCACAAAGAGAGGGATATGGAAAGAAAGATAAACTAATATGTCTCTTGGTATCAACAAAAGCATGTTTTCCTAAAAGGAAATCCGTCTGCAAGCAAACCAAGTATTTTCGGCAAATCAACATATTTTGATGCTACCTCAAAAATTAATCTATTACCTTTTTATTCATATTAGTAAATGACTCCCAACAAACACTCTACACATAATCTTTACCTCCAAAGACATGGTAAGGGTCAAAATTAAAGTGGATGTAAACAATACCTTTTTATACTTTATTTGGTTTTGAACAGTGCTTTTCTACTTTGATACATAAAAAAAAGGTCTCATAAGTTTATCCTGCTTTATTCAGCAAAAGTAGACAGTTTCTATTCTAAAACTGTCTAAATAAAAAAAAAAGTTTTGCTCTTGGAGTGCTTACAGTTAAAAGACCACTCTGTGAGCTACATAAATAATGTTAATAGCATGTACCATGGTGTCAGTTAGTGGTTCTCATGAATCCTTTATTTCACAGAAAAAGAAAGCATTGTACATTACCAGTAATAACTTCAATTGTGTTTACAGTAGTTAAAATATTTAAAACTATAAACTCTTTACATAAACATAGAATCCAAAAGATGAAGTAAATATGATCAAAGCTGTAAAGCAATAAATTAAAGTTAATATTAATTTAACATAATGTCTGATGATGTTTTGTTTTAGTCGAATTACCAGGCCCAAAGTGTTTACGTTACTGGCTACTATAGCACAGGTTTCCTTAAGTTCAGTATAAATACACAGCTACTTTGTGTAATGACTTCTTTCTTCCCACTATTTTATCAAATTTCTATGAGCCACACACAGAGCATGGTTGGTAGACAATTGGATAGAGAAGTTCAGAGTTCAGGGAAGTGATTTAGGCTAGAAATCTTAAGCCTACAGTTGAACACAATTTGGTGGTATTTTGTGACATAATGGGAGGAAGGAGGGTAGTTAATGAAAAGGTCCTATAGCCAAAAAAATCAAGATTGGAATCACAATGAAATGATGATCCAAACCCACCAGGAACACTAAATGTCTCCTCTGGGTCCCCCTGTTCCTTTCATTACCTGTTCATGGATTTACCTGTATCTTCAGGTCAGATTCGTGGTTTTTAAGTTATAGGGGGAGGGGACTAGTGTCTACAGAAGACTACTGTCTCAGTGGGAGACAATAAGGAATGGGGAGAACTAAGGGAAAAGTGTGAGAGACACATTAGTTCCCCACCATTGCTTCAAGTATGCAAGAGTTCATCTGCTTTAAAATATTGGATGAGAAAAGTATGTCATATAGAAGTGACGAATCACGGGAATCTACTCTTGAAGCCAAGACTCCACTGTATGTTAGCTAACTTGACAATAAATTTAATAAATAAATAAATAAAAATATTAGTGAGCTAAAAAGATATTTCATGTAAAGAACTGTTTCTACTGCTAGAAAAGACAATGGATTAATTTTCACTGTTATGTCAAGAAATAGAAACAAACTTGAGTTATCTCACATAACAAGAAGTGTACTGGAAAGACGCACAACTACAAAAACTCAGACAATCTGTTGCTCAGAAGGATAAAATGCTTGTAACATGGTAGAGTCTTTACGCCAGTGTTCTGGCATTACCTTAACTGAGTCATTTGCCAAGTATGTGCTCCATTTTTGTTATTCATATGCCTAGAGACAGACCTATAATCCTTTCTTCTCTTTGTAACCCTGATTACTCACAGTTCTGCCTCCTCGGAGCTTTGATCTATGGTCGTCACTCAGGGTTCTAATTCTCTCATGACATCTTTCAGCTTCTGCTCCCCTTCTTAACCACTAATTATTTCCCTATTTCCTGATCAGGTGAATCAGGGAGCGGATAGAGTTCCACCATCTGCACAGGTCAGATTTTTCAGCGATGGCTGTAGACAGGTAAGATTGGCCTGGGAATGTTAGGCATCAAGGCTGACAGCTGTAACGTAACAATGAGCACAATTTGCTCAACATGAACCTTCACTGAGAATGAAGATAAAAATGTTTACTTTAAATAATTTATCAAAGTACAATTATTCATGGCACAGTACCAGAGAATAGCCATGTCTATAACTACTAGCAAAATGCATCAATTTCATCCAAATATTACCTGACCTCAGTGATTTTATGTGTGTCATGCTGCCCACTATAATTTAAGGAGCAATTTATAAAAATCAATATAGTGTGCAGGTAACCTCTTAAAGAGTTCTGACGTATTTCCTACTTCAACTGGAAGATACTTAAGAACCTCGGATCATGGTTATAAGGGATCATGAGGTCATATTCAAATAACCAGAGAAATCTTAGCTGCCAAAAAAATAAAGTGGATGCGCTATATGAATTTCACAAAAACACTTCATATTCATTCCTTTTCATAAGAATGGTTGGGGGCACCTGGGTGACTCAGTCAGTTGAGCGTCTGACTTCAGCCCAGGTCATGATCTCATGGTATGTGAGTTCAAGCCCCATGTCAGTCTCTGTACTGACAGTTCTGAGCCTGCTTCAGATTCTCTGTCTCCCTGCCTCTCTGCTCCTCCCCCTCTCACACACTCTCTTTCTCTAAAAAAAATAAACATTAAAAAACTAAAAAAAAAAAAAATGGTTGGGGAAAAAAACAAAAATAAATCAACTTTTTAGCCATGGTAAAAATCAATTTTTTTGTTTTTTTGTTTTATGTTTTCATTTAAACATAAATGCTCTAGTTTAGAATTGCCATCTAAGGAATCAAGTGTGAGCGCTTTTAACTTAGATTTAATAAATGCAAAAACTTTCACTTCTAGTGCTTCCAGGATCTCTAAAAATTTCCTAATCCTGACTACAGCAAAAAGTATCTCCAGAAGAGGATAAATATTTTAAAACTCCAACCTCAAAATAAACCAATTTTGTGCAGTGTTTCCTTAAAAATTCTCTTTTATACAAATGGTCATTAAACACCTAGAATTTAAAGTAGAGGGCATCAAAATCACTACATAATTAAAACCTCAAGCTAGTGAGAACTCCGTGTCTAATAAAGATCATCCATGTTATTTCAGGGCACTGTGAACAGCAAACCTCAGTATCTGGACACATGTTGATTTCATTCTCCTTCCCTAAAAAGTTAGGTCATATTTGTTAGTCATTAAATTCTGCATATACATTCAATAAGAAGCGTCTATCCTATCTACTGTATATTTGTTCCATTCACACAGAAGATTGATAGATAGAATTTGGCATAATTAGTCAAGAGCCTGAAAAGAGATACAAACACATCAAAGAGAAAATTCAGAATGCCTTTGGAGTGTGCTTAGGAAACCTATTGCCTTGAAAGTGTAAGTCATCTTTTGATAAATGATACCACACTGGTGAAATGTTGTTGCTGCCTTTTTTTTTTTTTTTTTTTGGTCATGCCTGTAGTGAATAATAGCAATATCATTACATCCACTTCATTATAATGGGTTAATTAGGTTTTTTTTAATTATGCAAAGAAATTACGAATGAGTCTCATAGTCCCACCTATGAGAACAAGTTATGTAAATATTTTAATATTTGTTCTTTTTTAAAATCTATATTTGGGAAGAAATAAATGAAGTACTTCACTGTCTGTTGATTACAGAACACATCAAACTCATCATCCCCAAAATGTTATTCAAATTGGAACTCTGAGAAGTTCAAGGGTTTAGGTGGATCAACAAATCAACTCCCTTACAAGTTATTTAAAGGGTAATACTTGAACTAGAGAATAATGTTTCAAAGACGGTACCATAAACTCTTCCCAAAATGTAACTTGTGTGCTATTGCCATAAACCAAGAATCGCAATATCTTACAGTCAAAAGGAATGTTATTATTTAAATTCTCAACTTGCATATTTTACGGATGGAAAAAAATGGCTTTCAAAAACTTAAATAATTTCCCAGAGTCGAATAAATGGTGGTGAGCCTGGATACGAATTTCTGCATATTTATCTGATTAGAATTTAAAATCTAGATGGACTGTGTTGCTAATTCAACAAGCACATTTCTAAACAAAATGAAAATAAGAAATCGTAGAAAATTTCTGTAGAGGAAATAGTGTCTTGATATCAATTTAAATGATACTAAAAAAATGTGTTCTGTATTCCTTTTGCCTTTTAAACTTTATATCATAATGACTTTTTAATGTTTTAAATTAAAGCAAATGTGAAGATAAGCATTCTCCTCCTATATTCAGATAATGTGGTCTTATTATCACAATCCAGGAGTCACCTTAGGAGATCATTAGTTGTGGCACCTATGCAGTACAAAGAAATAAAGGTAGGGGCGCCTGGGTGGCTCAGTCTGTTAAGCTTCCAACTTCCGCTCAGGTCATGATCTCGCGGTTCACGAGTTCGAGCTCCGCTTCAGTCTCTGTGCTGACAGCTCAGAGCCTGGAGCCTGCTTCAGATTTGGCGTCTCCCTCTCTCTCAAAAATAAATAAACATTAAAAAAAAAATGTTTAGAAATAGAGGAAAATAGTAATCATAATAACATAAGCTGAAATAAGAAATCATTATATTTAGCAGATTTTTACCATTTTTTAATGCCAGAATTGCAAACTGGAAGCTGATAGGTAGACTCTGGCATTCAACTTTCGATTTGGCCCACCTGTGTTTTATTTTTAATAAATTAACTATAAACCTTTAAAAACTGGGACATTTCAAAGAAAAATCCAGATTTTCATATTCTCTCAACAATTAAAAACAAATGACAGTACCAGAATTGCATTTTCTTATTTTTTAACATTTATTTATTTATTTGTTTGTTTGTTTGTTTTAGAGATAGAAAGATAGAAGGTAAGAGGGGAAAGGACAGAAAGAGAGAGGGACAGAGACCAAGCAGTCTCCACACTCATAGCAGAGTCCAATCTGGGACTCGATCCCAAAATTGTGAAATCATGACCGGAGCTGAAATCAAGAGTCAGTGCTTAACTGACAGAGCCACCCAGGTATCCCCAAGGACTGCAATTTCAAATAAGAAGCAATTCACAGGAGCTGAGTAGCTGCCCTTTAAACAGATCATCCTCTCTTCAGGTACCTATAGTCCTCATCACTCCCTACCTTTCACTCAAATAGATTAACGTCCTGAACCCGTATGCTTATGAGGTTGTAGCATGATTTGGTAATCAATATCTATAATTTCACATAACATATCTATTTGTTCAGCTCTCTAGAGACATATATTGTGGTTAACAATATCATTAGTATATTTTCGGCAGCAAATAAAATACCCAACCAGAATTTATTAAACAATATAGATACTTACTATCCTGCATGTCAAGAAGTTCTGAACTTGGTTCTTAAATTGGCTAATTCCGCAGTTCAACGACATCTCTCAGCTTCCTGCTTTGCCATCCTGAGCATATCATCTCAGTTTCTCTGCCTACCTTCTTCTTTCATCCCCTGTCGACAGGCATTGGTCCTGGTGTCTCTCCAGCCAATAAAATCGGGAGTGATAAAAGAGAGGGTCTCGTTGTATCTCTTTTGATCATTGAGGATACATTTCCCAAAATAGCCCCAGAATTCCTCTAACATTTCATTTTTACTTCCTATAGCTCAAAGGAAGGAACAGGGCTACTGCATTAAGGTTCTCCAGAGAAACAGAAAGATTAGGATGTGTGTATACATATGTAGAAAGGTTTATTTAAGGAACTGGCTCATGTAATTACAGGGGCGGGTAATTCCAAAATTTGCAGAGTGGGCCAGCAAGCCAGGAATATAGGAAGAGCTTCATGCTTCAGTTGAAGTCTAAAGGTTATCTGCTGATAGGAATTCTCTGTTGCTGGGGTAAGGTAAGTCTTGTGTTCCAGTCAAGCCTTTGGTTGACTGGAAAAGGTCCACCCACGTTAGGAAGGTCAAACTGCTTTACTCAGAATCCATAAATTGAAATATTAATCTCATCCTAAAACACACTCACAAATATGCAGAATAATGTTTGACCGCATGTCAGCCAAGGTGACACCGAAAATTAATCATCGCACTATACAAAACTTCAACAATCAAGGAAGTAAAGATAGAGATGGAGGAATGGCTACAATAGACCAAAGGTGATTTATTTTGAAAGACACATCAGTTGGTACTGTTGTTTAATTGAACTTGAAGCTTTAGAGAGAATAATCAAGGAAAAAGAAAATGCTGCCTTCTTAAATAAAGTTCATAGTAATCAAAATTGCCACTGAAATGAGCCTCCCGATAAGGTGATTTGGGCCACATGCCCAAAAGGGAAGCCAAAACAACTCTTAGAATCTCCTTTTATTTTATGGTGGTTGATTCATTGCCCATTTCATAAATGTATTCTTACGCAATGAAAATTAAATGACTTAGCATATTTCATCTTTTGCAAGTACCACCAGGAAACTTAGACTCAGCTTTATATCCAATCACACACCCTTTAACAGCTGTCTTTCCTATTATTAGACTTTAAGAGGGAAGATAGTGTGCTAGCTAAAAATACAGATTCTGAAACCAAATTGTTTGGAATCGGATACCAGTTTATACTTAACAAATGTGTGACCTTACCAAAATTCTTTATCCTCTCTGAGTTTCAATGTTTTCATTAAAAAATGGTTTTTATTAACGTAAAATGAATATGTATGCATTTAGAACAGAGTCTGACACATAATAAATATGTGTCCTATTATTTTTATCACACGAAATTCTAATATTTTTATTATGAAAGTTGGGCTATGCTTATCTTTCAAAGTGGCATCAAAATCTTTTACACAGAAAGAGAAAACAGTAAGTAGTCTCTCTAGAGACTGGACAGTAATTTCTTAAAAGGTCTTATTTTTAAGTAATCTCCACACCCAGTGTGGGGCTCAAACTCACAATCCTGAGATCAAGAATAGCAGGCTCTACCAACTGAGCCAGCCAGGCGCCCCTGGACATTCACTTTTTTGGAGGGTGTAGAAAAAACTGGGAGAAGAGATGCAATAGGGAAGTGATGTCTTCAGAGAGCAAAAGGAGCAAATTTCTAACAGGAAGAAGGATGCAGGCAATGTGATGGGGGAGAATGAAAAAAAATTCTTGGGCCCCAAAGATAAAGTAAACATAAAGAATAGTTTTAGGACTCAAACAGCAAAGAAACTGAAGATTTCTCCTTATATTTACGCATAAGTTATCTATTGCTGCACAGACAAGACACACTTATTACCTCACAATTTCAGTGAGTCAGGAGCTCAGGGATGACTTAGTTGGGCCTTGTGTTACAGGGTCTTATAAGGTTTCAATATAGATGTCAGCCAAGACCATAGTCTCATCTGAGGCTCAAATGGGAAATGATCCACTCATGTGATTGCTGGCAGCATTCGGTTCCTTGTGCCACCAGAATCAGCGCCTTTGTTCATTTGTTCATTGCTGGCTGTTTGCAGGAGGTTACCTCTCCCTTGCCATTGTTTTTTTTTTTTTTCCATATGGTGGCTCACAATATGCCATCTAGCTTCTTTACAGGCAGCAAGGGAGAATTTCAAAATCGTAGCTAGATGAGTGGTATAGGTATAATCTTACATAATGTAATCATTCACATGTCCTGTCACCTTTGCCATACTCTACTAGTTAGAAGTCATGGATCTTCCTCACACTCAAAGGGAAGGGTTACATGGGATATGAATACCAGAAGGCAAGAACCATGGGGGCCACCACATCTTCATATTACTAACAGTTTTTCTTCTTTTCGACAATTTTAATTATGTTAAGACTTGCATTGCTCTTTCTCTTTGGCCACCAAGAAGCCCAAAGCCAAAACTGTGACTCAGGTTTAGAAACTATATGAGGTCTAATAGTCTGTGTATCTGTAGCACAAATACCAGCTTATACTGACCTTCCCTATAAGTACGTGTCAACTGTGGCCAATGATTTCTCCATCTTTTCTCCATATATTTTTAATAGATATGTGCCTATAATTCCTGCAAATCCTCCTGAGAATAAGACATTGAATCACTAATTGTACCATAAGGGCATTATTAAAAACAATAGCTCAGCCTTGAAAAGTCATGAAGTCACAAGGTCACATCAGCTTTTCTGGTTTTCTCCATTGGTGCTGCAGAAATCCCACAGGTGAAAACGCATTCATCCCTCACCTTGATGTCACTACTGAAGTCCCTAATTATAGCATAAGTCATTCCATTCAGTTACTATACCTACTACAACCTTCACTTAATCAACAGTAATGTCCCTTTCCCTTTGATTTTGTACGAGTTCTCTTCTGAAACCTACACTAAGACAAAAAAAAAAAAAAAAGAAATGCAAGCAATATAATCACATCAGGGATTAAAGTTAGGGAGAAAAATATTCAGTTTATAATATGCATTCTATAAATATGTGCACAACATAATGCAATGGGGAGAAAACGACATGTTTTAGCAAAGCACTACTTTGAACTGCCTTCCGTGATATATGAAACATTTTAGAAGACTTTGTCTTAATTTGACCAATATTAGTATACAATTTTTTAAAGAATTTTTGTGTTACCTTTATCAAGCCTAGTTTTATCTCATGTTCTCCATGTTTTCTGTTCAAATCATAGGACTAAAACCACTAAGAATAATTAATATGTTTGAAGTCAACTATAATTTTTATGTCAGCTCTTTCAAGAAGTTTCTGTTTCCTGGTGAACAATAATTTCAGGCTGTGACAAAATGAGAAACATTTTAAAGTATGCTTCCAGCTTAAATTTTTCTCATCTTTTTTTTTTTTTAAATAAGTGCACTAACTCTTTTCTGGTGTTAACTCTACTCACTCATACAAATTAAATGATAGTCCTTGATGTTCAGGGCAAGCCCTGGCTGTGTTGATGATGGCGACTGCAATCTTCTCAGAGGACACTGCATTATTCTGTCATAGGGGTTATTGCACTTCACACAGATGCAGATTTTCAAAAAAATTTAAATTCTCTCCCTTTTGGCAAACTACACTTTCTTCTTGGTCAACAACCCAGTTCCCGTCACTACACCTTCCCAGTGTGACGTAAGCACCCTGATTTCTAACAGGGTAAGGCTGGCCCAATAGTCAGCACTATGCACGGAATGTTCTTTAGAGTGTCCCTGTGATTTCAAGAGGTAATATTTATGTGCGTGCTAAATCTAGATGTCTTTTAAAGAGAAGTAAGGACACCGCAAAGCTGCCCCAGACGGCTGGGGTGGCGTGGAGGGAAGGAGGGGTGGTCCACCAGAAAGCCAGACAGGTCTGCTTCGGAAAGTTAATCTCACTGCCCGCACTTCACATGGGACTATTTGTCAGCAGATTGCTTTCTGTTCATTATAACTCTCATATTCAGGAAGAAGGAGAATTGGCCAAACCAGTAATATAAATGCATTGTATGCTCTGCCCTCCCTCTTTATGATTAATTCTACCAGTGGTACAAATTTGCATGAATGAATGTCAGTGTGTTTTCTGCCCTGAACATTTCCTGCTGGCTTCAGTTCAGCCCTGCTGACATTTATTACAAATAATAGCTAAATATTCCTGATTTAATAGCTGCGGTGGCCCCACATCTGAAGGTGATGTCTGTAATAAAAGCAGACAAGACGAGCTTATAACAAATACTAATCAGATTGTGTTTGCACACATAATGGATAAGCCTCACAGATATACCCACAAAATGTAATGGTTGTTTTTTAAATGCAGCTGCCAGAAGTCACAGTTCAAGAACATATTGGTCGCTTTATTTCTTTTTCATTTCCCTTCTTCCTCCATCTCCTTAAAGTACCAAAGGCCTCTGTGCACAATCAAGATTGAATATTATCCCCTTTTTTATCTGGAAAAATGGGACACTAAACACAGAAGACTGGCTGTGGTCTTTTATTCATCTTTTGTTGCTCCTTCTAAACAAAGGGCACTGTCCCCTGATAAATTCCATTTTCTGTCTCTTATTCAAAGGTAGTTTACACCCTGGCTACAGTGATTCTCACACAATGCAGGGACTGGCAAAGATACAAATAACTTTCAAAGTTCTTTCAACCTGTTGACCTAGGTGTCCCTTTCTGAAAGATATAAACTAGCCCTTCCACACCTCTCACAATTGATAAAGGAGACTATAAAACCCGAGATTACAAAAAGAAGACACACAGTGCCTACTAAAGGCAGGTTTAAAAAGCTTTTGGGAATAAAAGGTGCTTTTCTCTTTATCCTACCCAAACTTCACAAGCCTCTGTATGAAAATTGAAGCAGGTCGAGTTAGCATTGTCTTTTCCTTGACGTTTAAACACTTAGGAATTTGACTCGCTTGGCATTAATTGTGAATAATTTTCTGAAAATACATTTCTATTTTTGCAGTTTTCTTTCCAGAGTAGACTGTGCAGAAAACTATAATGAGCAGGGACTACAGCCACCAGAATTTTTTTTTTTTAATATTGCACTGAGATATATTACCTGATTGGCAGATATCCCTGCAGTGCATAAACTGACTGTATTACACTTGGGAGCAAAAGTCTCAAACATAAATTGTTGTAAGAACTTCCACAACGATGAACCCCAAAAATATATAACTTGAAGTTTAAGCATTATGGACTCAGGCATAAGCTAAGGGTGGAATATTTCTGTTGAAGGGCCAATATCACACCCTATTATTCTACAGAGCAACCTTGGGATGTCCCCAAGTAATAGTTTCTAACAATATTTTTAAGTTTATTTATTTATTTTGAGAGAGACAGAGACAGCGTGAGTAGGGAAGGTGCAGAGAGAGAGAGGTGAGACAAAAATCTCAAGCAGGCTAGGCACTGTCAGCACAGAGCCTGAGGTGGGACTCGAACTCACAAAATTGTGAGATCATGATCTGAGCCAAAACCAAGAGTTGGGCGCTTACCCAAGTAAGCCACCCAGGTAATAGCTTCTAACTCCCACCCTCCTCTGATTCCTCCAACAGGCCCAGTGGTCAGTAAGGCAATGAATGTGGGTCTTGGGTCTACTGGTACTTCTTCTCAAGCACCTCACTTCTACCACTATGCCTCGAGTGTCCCATAGTAGTTCCATGTGAATCAATAATCTGGAAGGTAGATCCGAAAAAGTTTTTATTATCTTGATATTTAGGAAGAAATACAAATTGCCCACCTCATCATACTGATGGATATAGTCTCCCAAATGGAATTTGTTGGTTCACTGAGATTTTCAAAGGAACTAGAAAATTAAGCAAAAGTCTCTAAATTGGTCAAGAATAGAGATTGTCTTCATTTTACAGATGAGAACACTGAAGCCCAGGGAGTTGAAATGACTTGTCAAAAGTCACACAGTGAATTAAGAGAGAATTTGTGCTGTAGTCCTTGTCTTGCAGTGCTTTCTCCATTACACTATTCTCCATTTGCCCTAACTCGCCTGTTTTCTTCTGATACATGAGAACCACGTTACTTAACCACATTGTCCTCAGCTACAAAGTTTGATAAATGGGCTTGCCAGTTCTGAATCTATCAGATCCATGTGGCTGAACATACGACCCATATATTATTCTGTATATCCGGGACTTCCATGATTCCAAATGTGATACTCCATCCCTTGATGGTGCCATTAATTTCTAATACATCGATTTCCCCTCTGGATGAGAAATCTTGTTTAGACTGACAGGGAAAGATCTCATGTACATGTCTTCATTGCTAAGTGTGACCCTTCCATGGCCAGCCTTTCGTAGCCAGGTATTCAGGCAGAAAGTTGCTATACTTTGTGTGTTTTCTCCCTACGGTGTTTTTGTGGGGGTTTTTTATCCCTTTTTTGACACTAACAATTATCCTCCTTCCAGAGTTCCGGTTCGCATGCTTACCACACTGTGTTCAGATTCCTCTGTCTCCCCCCGTTTGCCTTCACATACATTCGGCTTACCTACCGAAAGGTCCATTATGGTTCGGGATCCACCTTCTATAAATCTCCTTTAGCATCTGTGTCCTTGTTATGCTCTGGTCTGGGAATACCATTTCCCTATCCCATTTTGGTTCTATTCATAACACTGCCTCCTCTTTGAGCCTTTTCCTAAATATCAGGCAGATGTGATTTCTTTCCACTCTGGGCACCTGATGACCTTCTTGTCACTTCTGTTTTCATAGCACTTATATACTGGCCTACCTGTATTACAGTTAACATGCACTAGGTGCTCCAGACCATGTCTTTTATAATTTATCCTTATACCACAGAGCAACAGGTCAGGGCCTTATTCTTCACTGGAAAAAATTATATAGATAGATAGATAAATAGATAAATAAATATTTATTATCCATAAACCATACCATATACTTTAATCCTTAGCAAAAAAAGAAAAGTCTGCCATCATAAAAACAATACATCTTTGCAACTCTATGTCAAAACTAAAATGACGCATATGCTACTTCAATGTTCTAAGAGCTATCTGAAAACTGAAGAGAAAGCAAAATGAATTTTATAATCTAGCATAGTGTATCTAGCAGAGGCTATATGCCTGAGACCAGAAGGTTAAATGAGGGAAGCAGGAATCATAGGCAGGCAATCAATCTAAGGACTGACCCACCTTGGAGGGAGGGTGGGGGAGCTGAGAGTGTAAGTCCTAGTCTGAATCTCAAAGCCCAGGAACCAGGAGCTGATGCCCAATATCCAAGGGCAGGAGAAGATGGATGTCTCAGCTCAAAGAGAGAGAGCGAATCCACTTTTCCTCTGCCTCTTTGTTCTATTTAGGCCCTCAGTGGATTAGATAATAAATACCCACCCACACTGGAGAGAGCAAACTGCTTTACTCGGTGCACTGATTCAAATGCTAATCTCTTCCACGAACATCCTCACAAACACACTCAGAAATAATATTTTACCAGCTATCTGGGCAATCCTTAGCCTAGTCAAGATGACACATAAAATTAACCACCACAGAAGGCACATTTTGAAATGTTTCAAAGTCTAACATCTATAACCACGGTCAGAATGCTAGAAAAATTCTAAAGAACCGAGAATATTCCAACAAAGGTATAAAAAAAAAAATGCACTGAGGCCATTCCTGAAGTCTAGATAAAGGCAACTCTAACCTAGAACCAGAGATTAAATTTTGATAGCCAAATGGTAAAGAAAGAGGAAAGAGCACCGCCACTGAACAAAAGGAAAAGATGTGTCAACAAGGGCTCAGAAGCAAGTTGTGTTGGGGTCTACCTCTACTCTCAGAGTGTTTTTCTTTCTTTGTTACACTGCAGGACCTGTGGTGCTCTAGAAGAACCTCTGTAGGGTCAGTCATGCTCGCATTTAGCCAACAAAAACACTACTAATCTGCATTTAAAAGATGAACACAAGTTTTTAAGAGGCAACCCACCTTACTATGAGAAAATCGCCCAACACCATGTTCTCAAACTTTAAAGTGCACATAAGTTACCTGAGGATCTCATTAAATTGCAGATTCAAATTCAGTAGGTCAGAGATGAGCCTGGAATTCTGCATTTTTCACCAGCAACCATGGTTCATACTGAGTCACACTTCGACGAAGCTAAACTGGACACATTAGCTAAACTGGAGCCCAAAATATAGAATGGACATATTTTAAAATCACAACCTAATGCTTCGATAGTGTATACATACAACTTACACACAGACTGTATAATTTGTTATACCTTCTGTAATAACATGTTAGATTATTTCAGACCTCGGAATAGACGTTCTTATATTCTCTCGCCAACATTTAACGAAAATCTTGAAGCACTTGTTTTCCATATTTATCTCTTGCCTCTGCCTGCTTATATTCTTTTTAATAGGTTCCAAATGAGAAATGTTCACTTCACAGATTTTAATTACCTGAAATCCTTTTTTCCTTATTGATTACCAAGAGCAAAGTAGCTTTTTGCGTTAACCTTTCAAAATGTCCAATTTAATTTATGAATACAATATTTTTTCAGCTCAGTGTGTATAGATGATGCATACTGTTTCATACTGCTGTTATAAAAAGACTGTTTTAATTACCCTACAGAAATGTGCCTGGTATGGAGAATTGTGAGAGTTCATGAACAGAAGTGCCCAACAATTTATTGGAAGAGCACCCAGCATCCACAGAGCAATGGTATCCGTAGTAGATAAAGCATGCTCTCAAGTGCTGGGGAAATTTGATTTGACATCACATTAGGATTAAATCAGTTATGAAATATTCCCTAATGGCTGCCTTTATTTTGTATTTTTGAAAACAAAAGCCTGATTTTCTGGATCCCTGCTAACGGATTAAACACTGACATAAAGCCTAGAGACATCACAGTAGGAGAAGGGGGCTGCTGGTGATGAGGTCATCCTGAGGCATTTGAATCTGGGCTTCCATTATTCCAAATGTGGTAGCTATTCTGGGAAGCTTCAAGGTCACAGAACCAACACTGCTTGATTGCATTCACTTCTCTGATGCCTTCAGCAAGTGTTGCTCTTTTTTACATTTTCTGGGCTTTGAAATTCACATAGCAACTTTATTCCCCCCTCAACCCAATCAGAAGGCTTTCATGCAAGCCATTCTGAAAAACACAAAATCAGGAGGAAAAGAAGCTAAATCAAACTCAAATAAAAAGCAGTGATAGAAGGCTTCAACAAAGTCCACACAGGGAATCAAACCTGCTTTTAAACAAAAATATTGACATAGCAATTTAAAATAAATACCAGTTTCATATGCTGAACATTTTATTATTGGCTCACAGGACTGCAAATGTAAGGAACACATTCTTCTCTGAAACATTGCCAAAGGCAAACCTCTTAAAAACCAAACATTGTGACATGTTCTTAAGCAGCTTGCCATCATGTCGATTGTTGCATTTGGTATAACATAACGCCTGCACGTTCATTAAGCCCACATTTTGCAATTAAGGTACATATGTTTTGCTTCTCCAAATGTCGGGAAGCCAGGTGGAACGAGTCAATCGCTCTGGTGACATTGAGCATTTCTACAACAATGCTGAATTCTAGCTCAGTATTTTGCATAGTCTGCCTATTACATAGAAAACAGAATTGCCGATACGTCCTTTTGTGTAAATCTGTAAATGCTCAGAAGATCGTAGCAAATACTGGCTATGTTGCTGCTAAGGTACACGAAGCAGATGTCTACAATTACCCTGTTAAAAAGTTTCACTGTAAAAGACCCTTCAAATAAAGCACTCCGCTGGTAATTGTACATTAATTGGCTTCATTCCTCTCTGAAAGTCTAGCAGAGCACAGTCCTCTGATTTGATGCCACCCAATGCATACTGTATGCTAAAAATATTGAGAGTCCTTGTTCTTTCTTTGCCTTTTTATCTTTAAGTAATGTGCCTATAGAAGTAAGTCCAGTGATTCTGTCCTGACATTCAATTATTTCTTCAAATTTTTAAAAAGCAAAATAAAAATGGATTTCATTACGATTGGGACCGATAATACCTAAGGATAAGAGGCAAATGCAGAGTAAAGAGACTGACCTGAAGTTAAAATGGTTAAGTTTCAGTTCATTGGAACCTTGAAATTGTGAGCACTTGGGCAACTGAAAAGTTAGGTGTCAAGTAGCTAAACAAAATATGGCTTTCACAAATAAATCCCAGCAAGGCTAGAGTTGTGTGACCTCCCCAATTTACCTCTCTAGGTAGAGCACCTTATAACTCTCATCTCAATGCCAAGAAGAGCTAATTAGCTGAAAGCTACATCAGGGGTGAAAGGGCAATGGGAAGGCACAACAAGGATTGCTTGGAAATTGCTCTCACTGTGTATCTACTGGAGAGGGGTTCGGGAAGATGGCTTAAAGTGCAAAAGCCCTTTCTGATATTTTTGACAGTTAAAGTGCCCTAAATTGGAATGCACTCCTATATAACAGAATAAGGAAGAAAATCATTGCTGGAGAGTGTTGATGGTTATGGGATGGTTAGGCTTTGCTGTAAAAGCCCATGCAACATGGGGGAGGTGTTTTTTGGTTGTTGTTTTTTTTTTTTTTAACAACTTTGAAAATATTAGATGAACATGACCTATGATGTCTTTCAGGTTTAACCACTCACTACTCGCTCTTACCCGATCTCCCACATTTAACCATCCCCAGTTTAGCACGATCTCCTGCTGTTTCTCTTTTAATGGTCTCAGTAAAAGATTTAGGAGGACCCGGCCATTTCTGATTTACTCTAGACAGAAGAAAGGGCAGGAAGAGAGATGGAGAGTCGTGAATATCTAAGGAACTTAGGAGTTACCTCCCAGAACAGTGGCAACAAAAGAGCACTGGAATAGGAGTCTGGGGATCCTTCAGTCACTAACCAGTGTGCATCTTGAAGAAAACATTTAATCTTTGATTTCGTTTCCTCATATGTAAAAGGCAGAGGAATGTCAACCTCCAGTTCTGACATTCCCTAGAGTGACTACAAGACTCTCACTTCTGCGTTTCCTTAAGTGTTCTTTTTTTTTAAATTTTTTTAACATATATTTAATTTTGAGAGACATAGAGATAGAGTATGAGCAGGGGAAAGGCAGAGAGAGAGAGGGAGACACAGAATCTGAAGCAGGCTCCAGGCTCTGAGCTGTCAGCACAGAGCCCGACGCGGGGCTCAAACTCACAGACCGTGAGATCATGACCTGAGCAAAGTTGGACGCTTAACCAACTGAGCCACCCAGGCGCCCTTCCTTCAGTATTCTTAAATACCAGCATTCTCTCCTTCCCTCTGTAGTGGTTCATCATTGGCAAAAGATCTGGGGTTTAATTACCTACGTTTCCCTAAGGCACATTTTATTCAGAAATTTTTATCTACAAGCATATCGATAACACTCCATGAAAAATACATTCTTGGAGTTTCAATAAATCTAAAAACTAAAGAGTGAAAAGAAAGAGTTATTTTCAACGGCTGAAAGAATCTCATCTAGGAGATGAAGTCCCTATTAACATGAGTCTTCAAAGATGGTCAAAATCTGTGAAGACTTTGAAAAAGCTGAGGAGAATATCCAACGTGATTCAACTACAACTCCAGAGAATTCATAGCAGAGCCACATGAGTTAGGTCCAAATTTATGCTAAGACTTCTTAACCTATATCTCAACCAAAAAGAATAAGAGACTACACAGAGGTTAAAATAAACCAAATGCTGAGAGCCACTGGATAGAAAGCATTGTAAAAGATCCTGAGAGACGAACACATCGCGGACCTGTCCAGCAGAAGATGACAGCTTTGGGAAAATACAACAACATGGGGCGCTTGGATGGCTCAGTCGGTTAAGCGTCAGACTTCAGCTCAGGTCATGATCTCACAGTTTCTAGGTTTGAGCCCTGGTTTTGGGCTCTGTGCTGACAGCGTAGAAACTTTGGGATTCTCTCTTTCCCTCTTTCTCTGTCCTTCCCCTGCTCTCTTTCTCTCAAAATAAACATTAACAAAAAAAAAAATCAAAATTAAAGTCTCATTTGTTTATCAGATACAATGCCCAAAGAATAAACTGGTGATTTCAATGTCATTTAACTGTTTTACAAGGAAGAAGAGGAGTGTGGGGGGAGGAGAGAGAAGAGGAGGAGGAGAAGGCTTCTGTGCTGACAGCTCCAAGCCTGAAGCCTGCTTTGGATTCTGTATGTGTGTGTCTGTCTCTCTGCCCCTCCCCAACTCCATGCACTCTCTCTCCCCCCCTCCCCAAAATGAATAAACATTAAAAAAAATTTTTTTATACAACAACAAAAAACGCTCAAGCCCTTGAGCTACTTGCAGACCATAGACACCTTGAGGCAATTAGCTGGAAATTAAAGTGATGTGAGCAAAAGAAACTCAGTTAATCAAATCAGCTTACTAAAAGGGCTAATTTGGAGAGTCTAAGTGGAAAATCATCAACCCAGTCTAGACTAAAATCAAACAGTTTGGTCAAGGTGTGAAAGTGAACCACTCCGGTTAATTTAACAGACATTTCACTTTGAACCAGGTGTTTGGCTGACACTAAGCTTCATCTAGAAAGTGGACTCTGGCTTGTTTCTTTGTACTTATTCTAAAATAAGAGATAGACCGGAAAACAAAAGAAAAACAAAAGAAAAACAAATGACCAAGATGAATATAGAAATCACATCAACTATAAAGAAAAAGAAAAAAGAGGGAAAAAAAATGAGAAAATGGAATTATATGATTTCTAAATGTTTTTTTTTCAACCCCTTTTTTTAAGTTTATTTATTTATTTTGAGAGAGAGAGAGAGAGAGCGTGCAAGGGTAGAGGGGCAGAGAGAGAGGGAGGTAGAGAATCCCAAGCAGACTCTGCGCCGCCAGTGCAAAGTCTCAAATGGGGCTCGAATTCACGAACCATGAGATCATGACCTAAGCCAAGATCAAGAGTTGGACACTTACGCCACTGAGGCCCCCTGTCCTTTTTCAGCTGAAGAAAAAAAATCTCTTCATTATATATCAAGTTTAGAAATTAGAGAAGATGTGTCCAGGCCACTCAAACATCACAAATAACTCCAGGAATATACATGGGAAAATGCATTTCAGAGTAAATTTATCCAAAGTCCTATTTAAATTATTTCTATTCAAAAATTGTAAGAGCTTAAGAGCCAAATTCAGTGCTGGTTGTGAAGATGAATAAAACACACTTAATAGTTATATGAAGAACACACACTTACAAACTGTTATATTTTTCTACTCTCATTTAGATTGCTGGCACTAAAAACATTCAAAACATAATAGTATTTTTCATCCAGTTATTTCGGGACTTAATTTGACAAACAGATTAAATTATACCCGACCCATATGCTTGACCCAAAATTTCCAATTTCTTTTACATGGCATGTTGGGGGTGGAGGGCAAAGACGAATTGCTCTAAGAAATACAAACTGAAGAAGGCTCCATGTTTCAAGTTGAATTTTCTCTAAATATCTCTAGTCTTCCTTATGTATCATCCTTACATTTCTTTTAATATAGAGAGCATCAGTGATTTCTAGAAGTTTCTATAGTAATTTGAAAAGATTGCAGTTGAAATGCTTGAGTTTCTGGATGCTAAAACAGTACTTCCGATAGGCTTTTATGAGGCAAAACCAGTGGGAAAAAATTGCAAAATTATTTTGAAATTAAACTACAATCTCTAAAAAAATTATATTCCTTATGCTAACGTGAGTTTTCCATGGCAAAATAATACTATTTCTATATGCCGCTTGTACAGACTTATCACGTTGCACGTAGCACACAATGTAAAAATATTATGACTAATATATAAATCCCTAGGAGAAATGGTTATGAAACATATTCAGATTCATGAAAATATACACTGAAAATAATGTTTTAATATCTTACATATAAAATCTTATCATTGCCTTTATTGCAAAGACTGCACATAACATACTAGGCATTCCCAACCACTGAAATTTTAGAACTGAAAATATCTCATACACTGTTTAGTGCAGGATAGCAAAGATACAGTGCATACTTACTGCCATTCATCTTTCCTGAACCCAAGGCAGACAGCACCAATCAATTTCAACTTTCTTTTTCGCAGAGCTAGGTGTGGTCTCCAAAGCTTATCCACACAGCGCTCCAGGCTGTCCTTACCGATAGATCACTGTTGGAACAGCAGATGTAATATATTTGCTAACTCTACTCCAGTCCAGCATCCTCGAAGTACAAATAATAAAAATCAAAAAAACTAAAGTAATGAGAACATAAGTAATTCCCCATTTTGCTATTCCATTAGTTTTGCAGTAGAGCTAAGATTAAAACAGATTTTGAGCTTTTACAGCTATATCTTGTTGCCTTAGAGAATTTTTTAATAGTAAGAGACAGGAGGTTTTAAATTAGAATATTTTTAATTTAAAAATCCCACTGCCTTATTTTCATCACATTGCAGCTGCTGATTTTCATATACATAATGTGTTGTTATTTTCTCTGCTGCCTCTCTTTGTAAGCCAGAAACACTTCTTAAGAACATTAGTCCCCCATCTTTTTCAAAAAATATGTATTATGAAAGAAGTTACAGTTTGTGACAAATAGACTTAAAGAATTCATGGGGCCAGTCAGCCCCGGAAAGAGTTTCTTCCACCTAGCACATCTCAGGTTATCCACCCCCACGTGAGGATATCCTAATGGGTCACCCTGATGCCTAACAAAGTCTATCGCCTGTCTTAATGCTGCATGAATCACTTCATCATCACTCCGAGCTAGAATTCCTTGCCCAAGAGTTTGATTTGGCGCCAACCAGCTGACACTTCAACTCTGGCCTCCATTCTCTTCTCACAACATGTCCCTCTCCCGCCTTCCCGTCCTGCTACACAAACACAATACAACTCCAGTCCTTACAACTTTTAAGCAAAATAAGAAATATGCTTGTTTCCGTTACCATCCAGTCGTCCATCCATTCGGTAAATATTTACTCAGAATCTATTATGTGACAGGTTTTGTTCTAGGTACTAGGAGTCAGGAGTCAACAAAGTAAAAATGCTAGCTCAGTAAGTTTACATTCTTATTTAAACTTTAGAAAGTAAATACACAGTATGTCAGATGTTGCTTAAGGCTGAGGAGGAAAAGAAAGGTCAGAGACTATAGGAAGTGGCCGGGGAGGCTCACTCTTCTACGGAGGCTGGCCAGGGAAGATTTCCTAAAGATCCGGTATTTGATCAGGGTCCTTGAGAAAGTTGAATAAATAAAGCAAACCAAGCTGTTTATATGTGGGTAAAGAAGTCTTTGGCACAGAGAGACTATTTAAAGCCCCAAGGATGAAAAGAACAATGAGAAACTCCACTCCAAAATTTAAAGGTCAGGGTAGTGAGGAGAGACTAAGGAGGTATCTCTAGCGATGAAGGAAACCAAGCTAAAGGGGCATCCTAGAATCAGTTACGGTGTTTTAGGAATGAGGAAGTGTTTATGTGTAAAATGCTACTGAGAGGCTGAGTAACACAAGCTGATAATTGACTATCCCATTTAGCCACATGAAAGTGAGGGGTACTTTGTGAGAGTGGTTTCAAGGTCATCCAGTGGGCCAAAGAGTATGCAGTATGCCCACGACAGCCTTTTCTAGTAGTGGTACTCAAAAGAAGAGTCAATAAATGGAGAAAAGGGAATTTGGGGGTTTCTTTAGTATTGTTATTTGTTTTTAAGACAGGAGAAAGCTTACGTGTTTATTCATTAGAGTACTCTGGTAAAAAGCAAGAAATGATAAAGCAAGAGAGGAAAAGATTTGTTAAAGCAACACTCTTGACTAGGCTAGAGAGGATAGGGTCTTAAGAGTAAATTGTGGGGGCGAGTGGGGAGTTGGAGGGCACGGTCATAACTAGATACCTTTCATTCATAATGAAAGATGAAAGGTAGAGTTTCTGTGTACAGATGCCGGGTGTTGAATGATGTGATGATAGTACGATAAAGAACTTCTCTCCTGATTACTTCTGTGAAATGAGAAACAAAGTTATAGTATAATAAAATGAGAAGGAAAGAAGTGTTGAAGGTTGAAGAGAAAAAAAGATTCTCTCTCCCCTCTATTAAACAGCCTGAACCAATCACCCTCTTGCCCACATTAACAGAAAAGCATAGGGAAGTCTCTATTCTTTGCTAATTATCCACTCCACTGCTCTCTCACATAATCAAGAGTTGACTATAAGTTCCAGAAAGACTGACATAGGGTTGGCTTATTACTTTCACCTTGAAGGTAGTTTCAAAAATCACTCAGCTCACAAACATGGTATATACTCTCTGTCCCTCCCCATCCCCAACCACTTCCTAATTATAACCACATCAGTTTAGCACTTTCTCCAACTTTATTCAAGACATAAGCATTCCTCTAAAACAAAGCTCCTCACACAAGCACCCACTTGGGAATCAAGAGGAGAGGAAACCTATTCACTCTCCTTTAGTCCTTCCAACTCATTTTCATTAAACTGCATCTTTATCTCTTTAGTCCCTTAATCACTACTTATTTTAAGTTGTGGTTTGAGAACTATGTCCTAGAACTTCAAAGGCTGGAAATATACTAGAAAATGTAAATAATATTGTAACACAAAACCTACAGTAATGAAATGAGTGACTATCATGTCCATGGTATCTTACTGAGACATGAACACAAAGCACTTCACATCCATGGCTGTTTCTAACACGCGAGGAGCTTGTTTCTGCTTATCTGGGGAAGCGGACTGAAAGCAAAAGGAGAACTGAGGGAACTGTTCTGAGATGTTTCTGGAACCTCTAAACTCATCTTCTCCAACAGGTAAAATATTTGACCTAGATATTAGGGGAAGCCTGTTTGGACCAGTGCCTCCCAAGGGTAGAAATCTATGGGAGTAGAAAGTCACACTTTGCTTGAGGTAAGATAGTCACCTCACAGAGAAGAATAAGAAAAAATAATTCTGCTGACTTCGGCTGCACACTGAAAGCTAGGACAGGAAGATCTTAGAGAATCAGAGGGTTCTCTCTCTCTAACATCTCCTAGGAAGAGTCTTACATATTTGTGACTCATTTGACATTCACTACAGTGAATAACTCAGCCTGATTGCCTAAAACCTAGCTGACAATTATTCCAGGCATAAGAGAGAGTATTCAGAGGATGGCTGGGGGGAAAGCAAAGGGCGCTCTACGCCTGAGTTGGTAGGGGTTGTGATCTCTGGTGGCAGGATTTGAGGGACTATAGAAAGAGATGCAAAGAGGGAAAGTAAATACAAGTAAAAGAAAATGGAAATGGGATAAGAGGAGCCACAAGTAAACAAAAGGAATGCGATATTGCAGTAACATGCAAAAAATTAGCTTACATCTTCCCCTCTTAGACATTAAATGACAAAACAAATGTACAATTGATTCAATAACTAGATGCAAAAAAATAATATATTTTAGTATTTCTGTGGGCATCATATTTTAACCTTAAATCACCCAAAAAAAAATATTAACCAAGTAAACTTAAAGAAAAGGTAAATTTTCTAACATCAGAAAACAACATGCAATAAAAAGGCAAGTAAGTTTCTTTCATCTCCTTCTCTCCTTCCTTTCTTTTCCTGTAAAATTCAGTCCAAAAATAACCGACGGGGCCCATCAACATAGGTGCAGGGCCGCTGAACCAGCAAGAACCTGCAGCATCCGGCTTCCTCTAGGAAGTAGGAAGAGAGCGAGAACAGATAGATGAGCAGCCTAGCATAGTTGTCTGACCTCAAACAGAGGAGGTCATGTCCATGTAAGGGAACAGTCTGGCACATGATGGTGAAGGCTGAATAGAGCTAGGAAGACATCCAGAGGGATGGGAGAAGAGAGTGGTAAGCTTGGAGATTGGCGGCAGAGAGACTGATGAAATAAGTAAATAAGCAGAGGATGAAGGGAGTCAGGTTTCTCAGGGGAGAAAAGGGCTGACAAATAGAGGAAAAAAAGATACAGCTGAAATGATGTGGGGTTGGAATTAAACATATCAAGGTGAGCTCACTTATTTCATAAAAACGGATACATGTAGACATAAATACGGATGGGATCTGTGTGTGTGTTACCCACCTGTGTCCACTGAGACCTCCTGTGAGCAGGGACACCCCAAGGAGCACACTGAGACCCGAGTCTTGTTTTCCAAAGGGACTAGGAAATGCAAGCTGAGATGTCTACAGTGACTGTTTAGGACGTTAAATATTTCTCAAGTATTCTTTAATAAGCCTCTAATACTCTTATAACAATAACTGACAGTTAAAAGAAAATAAGAAAGGAGGTGAAGGTTCTCTGACCTGTTTGGGGGACTATATCCCTTTCACAGGCCTCTTTGTTCTTGCCCTCCCTGCTCTCTCAGAAAGCAAACATAGGGGCACCTGAGTGGCTCAGTAGGTTAAGCGTCCGACTTTGGCTCAGGTCATGATCTCACAGTTCATGAGTTGGAGCCCTGCACCGGGCTCTATGCTGACAGCTCAGAGCCTGGAGCCTGCTTCAGATTTTGTGTCTCCCTTTCTCTCTGCCTCTCCCCTGCTCATGCTCTGCCTCTCTCTGAAAAATAAATAAACATTAAATTTTTTTTTTTAGAAAGCAAAAATATCTCACTTTTCAGCTTGCTTTGGAGTCAGGTGCAGCCATATGTCAGAGTTTAGGTGGTAAGAAATAGGCAGAAGTCCCTCGAGATGTCCAACACAAATGTAAAGTCTACTAGGAACTAGCCTCTTAGTTCTTTTGCTCTCTGGCTTCTTCCTGCCCAGATAACATATTCTCTCCCTGTAGGTTCAGAAGCCATCCTGTGACCCTGAGCCAGGAAGCAGAAGGACAAAGACCTACATGCTAAAAGCGAAGAGAGTGCAAAAATGCAAAGCGACCAGGTCTCTCATAACCATCTTGAGCTGCTGTACCAGCCCTGGACTCTTCACCCTTGAATTTGTTTCAGGAAACCAATAAACAATCAGGGGTTTAAATTGCTATATACAAAAGAATGCATTCCTAACTGATACATGTATTTAAATAAAGAGTGAGGAGGAGGAATAGAAAGAAAAAGGCACTTACGCTATGTACAAACAAAAGATATGGGTCAAGGTATCAATGCCCTTTATGACTGGGCTTCAATAGAACAATAATAATGTCATTCTAGGATTTAAAACATGCCACATGTCTAATGACAAAAAAGGCACCATTTTCCAAAAACCACTTTTTCCTCTGAGTGAGAACTACCTCAGTCTCCTAAAATATGGTATTCGATTCAATTCCACGTATAACACATCCTTACAAACATGAATTTAATCTTCCAAAATCTATTAAATACAACTCTATATTCTAAAGTCTATAATATTCCTGAGACTATGAAGTATACTAGCAAACATTATAAAACTAGACTTGCCCATTGCTTCTCAAATCTTTCTGGATTGAAGGGAAGCCGAGACGGGCTGGAGAATATGGTACTTGGACCCAGAAGTGGTAGTGGAACAAATACATGAGAAAAGTTTCATCCTTCAGTTGGGGCATAACGCAAAGTGACTTCTAGTACACAGTACTTTATTGAAGTTTTATGTTAGCGAAATATATTTATATGTCAACACACGGTCTGAGAGAAGATACTATTAATATAAATATTTGCCAAAGGGCTAATATCACCAAACATAATGAACCTCTAAGAATCACTGAGAAAAAAAAATAAAAACAAAAACGTCCAATTAAAAAGTGGGTGAGAATGAACACTTAACCAAAGAGAATATCTAAATGACAAAAAATACGAAAATTTTCATTAGGGAAATGCAAATTAAAATCACAATCAGGTATTACTGCATACCTATTTGGCTAAAATTAAAAAGATGAAAAATTTTATTAAGAATTTAGAGTAACCAGGGGCACCTGGGTGGCTCTGTCGGTTAAGTGTCCAACTTCAGCTCAGGTCATGATCCCACAGTTTGTGAGTTCAATCCCCACATCAGGCTCTGTGCTGACAGCTCAGAGACTGGAGCCTGCTTCAGATTCTGTGCATGTCTCTCTCTCTGCCCCTTCCCCACTTGTGCTCTGTCTCTCTCTCTCTTTCGAAAATAAAATAAATTTTTAAAAAAAGAGAATAGAGAAACC
Organism: Paguma larvata; assembly: GCA_030068075.1. Classification (NCBI taxonomy): domain Eukaryota; kingdom Metazoa; phylum Chordata; class Mammalia; order Carnivora; family Viverridae; genus Paguma; species Paguma larvata. The sequence continues at coordinate 71,443,754 of CM057826.1, forward strand.
AGAACTCTAACATCCTGCTACTATGAGCATAAACTGCATAACCACTTTGGAAAACTATCTTTTAAAGCCAAACATGTATAAACATATCACCTGGCAACTTGGCTCCTAGAAATGCAGACACATGTCCCTGAAAAGACAAAGTTTTATGTCATATCACACCTACCTGTATTAATCAAAAACTGTAAACTACTCAAATTCCCATCAAGAGCAGAGTGTATAAACAAAATGTGGTATATTCACACAATGAGCAGTATACAGCCAAGAGAACGAATAGTCTCCAACTGTACAGAAAATGTTGATACTCGCCCATAATGATGAGTGAAAGAAGCCAGACACGCAAAAACACACACTGGATGGTTCCATGACTCTAAAGTTCAAAACAGGTGAAACTAGTTTGTGTTTTTAGAAGTCAGGAGAGAATGCTTACTCTTAGTCAAAGGAGGTAAACACCCGAAAAGTGCACAGAAGGGTCAGGGTACTTGTAATGTTCTATTTCTTGATGGGATATTGGTTGTTACCAGAGAAAATTTACCATCTCTACACATATGTTCACTTTTCTCTATGTGTCATGTACTTCAAAATAGATGTAAAAGTGAAAGGCATATAGATTTTGCAGGTCTCTTTGTAATGTATTCATGTTTAATATTTTTAATGTTTTTCCTTGGAGAAATCAAGAAAAATTGGTATTACAGAAAGAACAGGTTTATATATCAGCCTCTGCACCACTTAGCATCAACCACATCTTCCTGGAGATGTCTATTTCTCAGTATGAGAAGCACGGAATGCTCATATCCCCTGCCATAAGGTCAAACACCATTTAGTACAGCACACATTCTATTCTTGTCAGCCTTATTTTTGGTTACACGTCCAGTCAATATTATATCCATGTTAAAATACTTGATATTTGCTATCTATGCCCCATTCTGTCATTTCCCCAAATCTTTGCTTACCTCCACTATCTGGAATTTAAAATGGAATGATTACTCAATAACGGTATTTGTTAAAATAATAAATAAGAACTTTGTGTTCAAATTGATTAGCAGCACTGACAACTACTCTATACAATAATCTCTCCCTCATCACAGAAGTTCTTGGGAGCCCCTCCCTGTGGGGATCTGGCACACCAAAAAGTCCAGACATTTTCCTGCAACAACCAGAAAGTATGAACCATGTCCTACCCCATGATGCTCTGAGACGTCAGTAGTTAGTGTCACACTTTCACAAATGAAGGCAGACATAGCTTAGTATATTGCTCCCCAGCCATCACCCATACATTCTACATGGTCCCCAAAATTTTATCCCCCATACAGACACACCAAATAGATTTGTTTTATATAAAAAAAAAAGTGACTCACTTGATACAAAGGCAGAATAGCTTACTGGTAAAGTATGTACTTTGGGGTCAGATAGCTCTGAGTTCACACACTGCTTCTGCCTTCTACCCCCAGAATACAAATTCTTTGAATTCAGGACTTTTTGTCTTTTGCTCACACTGCCATATTGCCAGCACCTAGACCAGGTCTTGGCACAAGATTGGCACTTGGTGATCATTTGCTGAGTGCATATTACCAGTTTGGCAGCATCAAACATTGACAGTCACACCTCTGTTCCATGCATCAAAACACTTGACATCCCCAGACCAGTGATGCTAAAGTTTCTATGCAATTTAGACCCTCTTTTAAAGAAAGAACATGTGGGGAAATATACAGCCCTGTGTCACCAACAAAATTGAATGCAAATGGCAGTCACAAATTTCTATACCCTGTACAATATCCAGATTAAAAAAGGAAGACCGATGCAATAAATTATGCAATGTGGTTTTCAGAATAACCTTGCCAAATCTGCTAAAACTAAAACAACGAGTGTTACATTTTTCTTCACCAAAAGCCTTTTCACTTGGAGAGAATAATGAACAAAGTGAAACTAATTAAAGTATTTATCTAGTTATGGACATGCAGAGAGGTGAAAAGACTGTTGGGCTTAGAGTCAGATGGACCTAAATTTTAATCCAGCTCTGGCACTTATTAGTAGTATGAATGACCTTGGAAAAGTCTTATCTACTAAAAAAAAGATAATTATATATCCCATGTGGTTTTTACGAGGAATAAAAAAGATAATGCGTTAAAGTTTTAGTACACAAGCTCGCACATACCAAGTTCTTAATAAATGTTACATCTTACTATTTGAGTGTCTTGTAAATATTATGTTGGAGTCTTCACTTGTTTTAATGTTTTAATTTTTTAAAATATTTTTAGAGAAAATTCATCAGGATTCACACTTGCAAGAGTTTCTGAATCTGTTGATATGAAAAAAAAAATCAAAAGCTTATTTCGCTCATAGGGTCAAACTTGCATATGAGATCATCATCCAATCTTTATCTATTATGTTGAGTAAAATTATTTTCCCAAAGTGATCCACCTTTAATCCAGTCATAAAGAGCTAGCTGTTCCCAATTTTAATTGACAAATCTAATTACTGTGATGAGTTTATTTATAGTCACTATTCAATATCTATTGATAGTTTCTTGACCTTGAAGAATATCATCCAATTAACATGGCAATATGTGTTAATGGGTTTTTAAATTACTTCACACTGGATAAAAGGTAAAAAGAAAAAGAAAATTCATTTTCAGAAAGGAATCACAATTTATGAAAACAAGCCTTAGATATATGTCACTGAATATGCAATACTAAAGGTTTTCACTGCATGCATTTGACATTATGGTAGGGGATAAGTGACTTTATTGATGGGTGGTACATGTTTTTGGAATTCTTTCAGGAACTCAGTCCCTAAATTCGGGCAAGAAAATGTCTACCCAACTCCCAAAGGAGAGTTTGCGGTTTGTTTTGTTCTATTTAGAATCTGTTAAATGTTACTTCATTCCTTCAGAGCATAAAGTTGGTAAAGGATTGATTAATAAAAATCACCAATAGCCTGAAATACATGGGAGACAGGGAACCAATCTTAAAAAACTTAAGGGAAATGATGACAGTCGTCCCAGTAGCTCCGAGAGGGAGGAGTAATCATTCAGTTACTATTGTCCCCACTGCCCAGTAATAGTCTTTTCCCATTCTCCATATTTATTTCATGCTGAGTGTCAGGTGTCATTAGACACAGACTTGGAGTCACAGACCATCAAACCTACGAACTCTAGATATTATTTACCTAATCCATCATGTACAGGAAAAATGCCAAGAAGTTGAGAGGTAAGGTGACTTATCCTTGGTCAAACGATTCATGCTTTTGTTCCCTTCTCTATCTCCTTCTATCACTCCATAAGCCTCTCCAAAACAGGGACCTCGTATTTGGGTGCGACATGAACTGTGAACCTCCCAATTTCAGATGTTGAAGTCCTAACCTTAGGATGTGACTGCATACGGAGATAGAGACTTTAAGAGGTAATTAAAGTTAAACGAGGTTATAATGTTGGAGCCCTGATCCAATACGACTGGTGTGCTTATAAACAGAAGAAGAGACACCAGAGATGCACGTCTACGGAGGAAAGACCACGGGAAGACACAGCAAGAAGACAGCGATCTGCAAGCCAAGGAAAAAGGCCCAAGCACACACCAAGGCAGCCAACACTTTGCTCTTCTAACCTCCAGAACGGTGAGAAAATAAATGTCTGTTGTTAAAACCACCTGTTAAAATACCACCTCACAAACTAAAACAGAGAGTTTGTGTCCCAGCACCTGGTACAGTAACTGGTACAGCATACATGGTCAAGTGACAAAGAAAGGAAGGGTCAGATGAAGGAGAGAAGAAAGCAGGGAGGAAATAAGAAAGGAAAGGAGTCCCTTACAGATGGAAATCAGTGTCCACAGAACAAAACTTCAAAATATCTAGGCCCTTTCTGCTGCAGCAAATGCTATGACACTTCTGAATTCTAAAACCTGATTAGCACCTACTTTTGCAAGTACTTCGCATATACTTTCCACCTTTAATGTTTATTTATTATTATGCATCTGCAGGATGGTAATTTTATTGTCCATGGTTCCCAAATCTACACATTTGAAATCAGCAGTTATATCTGAAGGGAGAAAAATAGACTTACCACCTGTGAAATTCCTATTTTGCTTCAAGCAGTTTATTAAGAAAAATTTTACATATTGAACACAAGTAGTTCGGCAAGACTACATCTTAAAAATTTACCCAGTTACTACAAATTATTTTGCTCTGATATCTAATCTCTTAAAGATAGGGATGGGCAGGAGTGAGGGAGAGATTTAAATATTTGCTTTTTGTTTGGAAATGATACTTTCTTTCAAGACAGAATACGTACGAAAGGAAATTGTGCCTCTAGAGTTTAATAAATACTCATTTTCTTGGCATGATAAATTGGAATGGACTACTGCATTGAGAACTATCTCTGGTACAGTGAAGTGTAGCAAACTGATGCTCAGTGAGCCTCACTGTGCATGAAGATGCTTCAGTCAAATGCACTCAAGGACAGTTCTGAAATTGTTCTTTATTTTATTATTCTGAAAGATGCCAGGTAATAACCTATTCAAAATGATATTTTTTAAAACTATTTTTCCAGTTGGAATACAGGCTGAAGGAGACTACACTTAGGGCTTACAGATATAAGATGACAACAGAAGACCTTGCCAGGTAATTTGAAAAGCCAGACCTGAACTGGCTGGCAATCACATGGATACGGTTTCCTGTTGATTCTATCTGTAAGGTATCCAGGGCTCATCCCTTATTCGCTATTGATTCTGTGACCCGGTGGGTGCCTGAAGTGCCTGCCTGAAGGAAAATAATATCTCTAATGCTATTACCTGAATGTTTTGGTACAATTATGGTCTAGCAATTAACTTACTGTGGCAGTTGTACCAAAATTATGTCTTACCCTACCACTTAAATCCACTGAACAATTCAAAGGGGAAAAGAGTGTGTATACGTGTGTGCCCATATTTTATGTTTGGGTATTTATGTTTATATCTAAGTATGTGTGTGTCTATCTGTCTTAGAGACAGAGGGCAGAGAGAAAGGGAAGACATAATATGTCCTTTCATTGAAACATTCTCGGATTTGTTTATGCCTTCCATTCACTGCAACCTCAGAAGCCACCAAAACCATCACAAACCACTCCAGCCAAAAAGTGATTGTTTTGCTACTGAATCTATTTTTTATACAAATTACAATTTGATTTTTACCCATTTAACCTTCTTACCTTCCCTCACATACTTTGTAATACCTATGACAATCCTATCTACTCTGTAAGACCCAAGTAAATTCCTGTTTTATATTTACCAGTTTTCCTATCCAAGTGAACCTTGTGTTGTAGCCTACATAGTTTATAACCTCAAGTTTTCACAATCCAGACTGATAACATAAATGTATGAATAAGTATAAATGCTAGGTATCTATGCACATTTCTCATTTTTCTCATACTTGACATAGACATGAGTACAAGAAAAAATTTTCCTTCTAACTCTACCACAAGAGAAACAAAAAATATTGAAGCAGGAAGATAAATAGCTGCTGACACACAACATTTGTATGGGAAATAAAAGGGAGTGGTAAGGACTATAGTAAACTGAAGAGCAATGCCTCTTTTTAAAAGTCTATTTCTTTTTGAGAGAGAGAGAGAGACTGTTAGATAGGGGAGAGGCAGAGAGAGGAGAGAATGCCAAGCTGGCTCTGCGGTATCAGCACACAGCCAGCCTGACAAGGGGGTGTGCAACCAACTGAGCCACCCTGGAGCCCTAAGAGCAATGCCTCCTTTTATATATGCAGAGGAGGGGCAGAGAGAGTCAAACACGGAATCCTAAGCAGGCTTCAGGCTCCGCGCTGACAGCACAGAGTCCATTGTGGGGCTAGAACCCTCAAACAATGAGATCATGACCTGGATTGAAGTGGGATCTTAACCAACTGAGCCACCCAGGCACCCTGTGCAATGCCTCTTTTAAAGTCAACAGCAGCTACTCAGTCCCAGGCCATGCTTCCCCATAAGAATTTGGGTAGAGGATATCCACGTCTTCTGAATTATCAAGAAAAGCCAAAATCCCTCACCCTTTAAGTACTGGCAATTAATTTAAAATTTTTAAAAATACACAGAAACTTTTCAAAACAACATGCAGGCAAAGCTGAGTGTGATCCAAACACCGAAGGAATAGACTGAGCCCAAGCCGCCATCTTGCCACCTCTGAAATACACATGTTTTTAACATGTACTGCCTTATGTCACCTCTTATTACTGTCTAAAACATGCATACATGCTCTCCGGCCAGACTTCCGGGTTTGAATTATGTTCCACCATTCACTTCGTGTGTGGCCTTGGGCAACCTCTCTGTGTCTTAGTTTCCTTCTCTGAAAAATGCATATTAATAATGAGGTCGTTATGAAGATTAAAAGAGGCCCAATAGGTACAGCAGTTAGAACAGTTTAAGGCACAAGGTAATTAATCACGATTTGGTAGCTACTATTAAATCTTACATAGGATTGCAATTTGTTATATTTCTTCCATGCCTCCTCCCTGACTAAACTGGAAATGCCTGAAGGTATGTTTATACAATGTGACACTTACCATAGTTTCCTTTCAGAAAAGGATCTCAGTACTTTTTAAGCCCAAAATACATTAGAAGTCTTAACAGGATATTTAAAGAAATTGACTGAAAATCGAGGCTAAGCTATTGCCTTCCCTTTGTTCTATATATTTAAATCTGCTGTAAGGCCAGCACATTGCTCCAGTCCGTGTCAATTTGTTCTACGATCAGTCCTAATGAATGTTTTCCAAATCCCAGACGTATAATTTCCTTTCTGATATATTCTATCCAGTTTGCAGTACAACAGACAGGAACTATTCATGTCCTTTTCTTTTCTCCTTTTGAAAAGACTGGGAGAGAGTTAGGGTTAGATAGAACAGTAGGGACATGTAGGGCAGCCTTGTGTGGCTGGAGCCCCTGGGTCTTTCTCACCTGCCTTTACTTAAATTGATGAAGGTTACATCACAAAAACCTGACAGGGTGCTTGTAAAAATGGAGCCATTATTATCCTCATTCTTTTCTTCCACTGTAATCCTTGTTCTCTTTGAAAATAAAGAGTAGGTTCTAGAAAGGGAGTGTTACAAAATGGAACCCCATATTTCACAGCATGAAATTCAGAATTCTGAGACAGATAACACAAATAGAGTTTTACACTATAGACTAGGATAATGACTGTACCAGAGAACTTTGGGACGTAGGCTCTAAGCATATAAAGTTAAAGGCATGTCTGAGCCAAATCTAAATTTCTCTCTTCCCCAAATTATATTTAAAATGTTGAACATAACCATGTGTCACTAAGCTATCAAAACCCTTCTCCTAAGTCTTAACGGGTTGAAAGTAGCAACAATGGAGTGGGGCCAGAGAAGGTAAAAATACAAGGTAGTTTAAAATGTGCTGCTATTAATACCAAGGTTTTTCAGAGGAGATTTTTAAAGTTAAAAAAAATATAGCCATGACCTCTGGACCACCTTGTCGTGCAGGGCATGCTGGTGATATGCGGGTTTACATGGAGAGGGTGGTGGTGGGTGAGAAGACAGAAAGGATGGAGTTAAGAAGAAACTAGGGGTTTTGGAAGAAGACAAACAAATCATGGAAGTTTAATGAAGAATTATATAAATCATGTAGAGAAACCTCTTTAGAAAACTTAAGAAAGGGTAAAATTGGAAAGAAAGTAACCATACCAGAATTCACAGTACTTATTGTTTTCTTCGAATAAATATTCACTGATTGCCAACTCTGTTCCAGGCATTGGCCTGGATTTTGGAGAGGAACATGCAAATGAGACACAGTATACACTCTTGAAGAGTCACTGAATCTATTCCATGCACAGGTGTGTATTTGGCGTAGGCTAACCAAAAAAAGAGAGAGAGAGAACATAAATAAAGAACGAAAAGGTAAAGTCACAGGATAGATTGGTCTGTTAGGAAAGGGAAGGGGAGACAGAGTAGAAGGGGCTTCTTGTGTGTTGTCTTTTGTTTTTTAAGTTTATTTATTTAGTGGTGTGTGTGTGTGTGTGTGTGTGTGTGTGTGTGTGTCTGTGTGTGAGAGAGAGAAAGAGAAAGAGAGAGAAAGAGCACAGGGCAGAGAGAGTGAGACAGAGAGTAAGAATTCCAAGCAGGCTCCACACTGTCAGCACAGAGCCCAAAGCGGGGCTCCAACCCAGGAACCATGAGATCATGACCTGAGCCAAAATCAAGTCAATGCTTAACTGACTGAGCCACCCAGGTGCCCCCATGTGCATTAACTCTTGAACTGAGTGAGGCTAGGCACATGCAACTGAAGGGCATCACTTCATAAAATTAATCACTTGAAATGCTTATTTTGCTCCCCTTTTCACAAATTCCAAACTCCATGCCTGTTAAGTTATGGGGAAACTCCTTTATGCTTTGCATTTTGCCTGGTAAGTTGCGGTAATTATATACTTTATCTCCTAATAATCACGCTTAGTTTTAAGGAAACCATGGATAGTACTTTGCAAAACGTATCCAATAGTAAAACTACCTAGCTCTCTTATAAACTCCACAGACCTCAAACCCAGAAAAAAATAAATCAATCAAACACAGAAGAATTGGGCTGAAAAGGATTCAGAAGACTATAGCTTGGAACCTAAAAAAATTTTAAAAATAAATGAAACCAATCCTGGCTCATTTAAATAGGAAGGCATTTATTAAAAGAATATTAGATAGGTCTCAGATTCATTGGAAAAGTTGGGGAAACAGATGCATAGATATGCAGTCAAGAAGAATGCCCCAGATGATGCCAGTGACCTGGTCAGAACCCCACGACTGCCATCTCAAGATCCTGGACTTAGCAGCTTGTACTAGCATCACTGAGAGTCCTCAACGGTGGACACAGACACCAGCAGCAATGTCCTGGCTACCACTGAGATTCAATTCAGCAATGCAACTGCTACTGCTGACCACAGAGAACTCCTCCAAGTGCCCCCTATTCTAGGATGACCACATCTGACTCGAAAGCACCGAGGTCACATGTCCTTGTCCAGCTGCAAGGGAAGCGAAGAAAGCATCTAATATTTTCTCTTTCTATAATGGGTATGCTGCTTCCAAGACTCATAAAGGAAAGACCATCCTCGCACTTAGGAATAGGATTCAAATGTTGGCCAACCAAGTGGAAGGGCTAAGAGACTGTTTCCTCTAGCAGAAAGAATACAGAATTTGAAGTTGGCCAAATCTCAACTTGAATATATCCTCTGCCTTTTATTAGATGTGTGACAACTCTGAGACTCATTTTCCACATCAGTAAAACTGGGAAAACAATGTCTGCATTTGTGATTTGTGGGAAGAAAAACACACACACACATATACATAATTTGGAACTCATTAGCCTAGATTTTTATCTCTTGGCATCTTTTATAATAGGAGAGAGATTTCATTTACCATGAAAAATTTATGTCTTGTTTTGCCTAATTAAAGAGAATGAATAAAAACAACTTTTAAAACTAATTTCTAAAAGATGCAGATCCACTCGAGAATCACGTACAGATGTGAAATGGATGGTTTTTATGCCAATTACCTGGCTTTAGGAGTTTCCAAAGAAACCAAAATTTTGCCATCAAACAAAATAAATAAATAATTTCAAAAGCCTAATAATAGTAGGAAAGAATGGGTATCCGTGGAGAGAGGATAGGAGAGAATTTGTAGAGCATTTGCCCTCCTTGTCTTCTCTTCTTTGTGGCAGTAGATAGCTACCTCATAGGCAGCTCATTATACAGCTAGCTGTTTGCTAAGCACCAGAAAATGCAAACAATTGGGAATAGGGCAAAGATTACTCTCTTCAATTTCTTCCTAAACTGAACATCCATGCTGAGGGCTCTGAGGCTTTCTGAGGGCTCGGAACAGGCTATAAAAATAATGTCAGGCAAGGATAGGTGGTCACCTGAGGAACCCAAAAGACCATACATTAGGAGTTTTGACGAAAAAGAGGTGGAACCAACCCCATATGATTTTTCAAGTTAGGGGGCTGCAGCAAGAATGGCCCCTAGTCATCAATGTCTAGTTCAAGAGTCATACCAAGGAACCAGAACTTAGAGATCAGCTGCATCAAATCATATCAAGCAGCCAGTGTTAGATGGAGAAGAGGCAATGACCAATCAGAGAGGTGACCCAAACTCTTCACAAAGAGCATGCATGTCCCTCACCATGTCAGTCAGTCCTTGCCTAGACCCTAGACACTAGCGAATACAGGTGAAAGAGAAGGCAGGCCACTACCCCTCCACTGAAAGTAGACACTGACCACAGTGAGTACTGAATGTGACCTGAAGAAAATTATCTGAATGTATTGAGATACTTCTACTGCAAATATCAAGGTTCTCTACTCTCCAGTCTTATCAGTGCATAGTGGAACAGAAAATTAATGCTGACAAAACACTGAAAAAATTGAGTAATACATGTTTGTTTGTATGTTGCTGAGTTGAGACTGTTGAATGCACTGCTTTTATAATTATTTCATAGTCATGTGTGAGGCTAGGAGGAAAGAGGATGTATGGGTGGAACAAAAAACAAAACTGAAGCAGTCGGCCATCCCTGAAATGAGTAAATCTCATCTAACAGAACAGATTTTACCAGGGACTTGAACACCTTCCAATTCCAGTTTAAAAAAGTCTAAGAAAATGCTTTTGTGGGTCCTAAATAAACCTATCATTCAATGCCTTTCCTAGAAAACACTGTGTTTTACCTGAACCTTTAGCTACCCTCATAACATCTAAGCTGAACTCTTGTTGATTTTTTAGCTAAGAGCTACTCAAATCTTGACTGGCAGTGTTGTTTATCCCAATGAACTGGTAATAATAATCATTAACTTTAATAATAGCAATAATTTCCAGTATTCAATGTCTCTTTCCTCCGAGAAATTCAAAACAACTTCACATTCACTATATTAGTTGTTCACAGGCATCCCTGTGAGGACTGAAAAAGAATGGGACGTGTACTGAGTGAGCTATAGAAAAAGATCCAGTAAGGTTAAGTATTAGACCAAGGTCACAGGGCTAGTCTGCAGCAGACCCGTGACAGATATTGCTAAAGGTAACTACATAAACTAGAGGGGAGCTAAACCCAAGTATAACAGATATGATTAAGGCCTACATCTCTAAAGCAGAGAGACTGGACGTCCTCACCAGAGTCATGACGTAGACCTCAATCTCTCTTTCTAAAGGAGCCTTACATGAGCCCATCAGCCCCTGTGTCATTTTACTTTCCTCAAGGAATTACGGTTGTAGTACCTTCCCGGTCTGCATCAAACTAGATGTTTTGGCTAATAAAATGGACAATTTTGCGACTCAGCCTTCTGGCTATAAGTACTTTTCTAACAATGAACTATTTCTTCAGTTGAAGGAAATTATTTTTTATCACAACATTTGAAGATCGCAAATTTCCCAGAACATGTGATCATTGTAAAATTACTGCTAATACTGTTTTAATAAAAAAGATATTATCCAATTGGCTACTGTACATTGATTTTTGCCTTTTCTATTTGACACAACCTCTAGGCACACTGGCCACTTCAGATACTTGCTTCAGGCTAACGTTGTTGTTTCTTGGGGCTGCTACCAAGGTCTCCTTCAACATCTCCTCGTGTCTAGTTCTTGCCCATTTTTTACCAAAATCTCCACTCTCAACTCAATTATTTTGCCACGTGCCTCATTTTTATTTCTATAATTCAATATGGAAAATTTTGCCCAAGAGCTACATTTTCTAAAATACAACACAGATTCTTTGAATACAAATTTTAGCAAGAATTTGAGCATGCTGGCAAATCATAGGAATGGAGGAGCTTCCTCCCTACGATGGGCTCTAAAACAGAAAATATACCTTAGCTCTATTTACTAAAAGAACAAAATCTTTTTTAAATCCTTGCCACATAGTCCATGAGTTTGTTCCATAAATAGTGAAGGAGCGTCCAAGATTTCCTAGGGTTTATAAAGCCCCTCTCTATAAACCTCTGTCTTCCTTCCCTAGTGGCATCAGTGTAGGGTAAAGAGAGAGAACTGAAGTCCATGAAAACCTCCCGTTCTTCTAATGACATAAAAGTAGGTGCCAGCAAAGAACCAATATGCTATGTTTATGCGTTGGGATAAATAGGAATTTCATTGTCTGCAGTGAGGTTATTAACCAAGTCATATTGGGTAATGGTAAGCAGCCAAGAGGCGGTCACATTCTTACCCTATGGGGAGCTGATTTTATCTTCTTACATATTATTCTCTATGAAATTTCCTCAACCTATTTTTCTTCCAAATTTTATATAGGCATATAGGAGAAAAGCAGTATAATAGGGGAATAGTAGATTTCATGTTCTGGTTCTAGTTTATCCTTCACTCACTGAGAATAAGTTTCCTTCTCAGAAAAATGGAGGCAATAGTACCCACTCTATATCTCTTGGAGGGCTAGAAGAATAAAGTAAAATAATGCAAAAGTGCTTGGTATGCCATAAAGAACCATTCAAACAATTCACACATGTAGCACTGACTCTTTTTTTTTCAAAGCACTCTAAGAGTACATTTACTCCCTTTTCTTAAGGAGTGAGCAGCACTTTTCAAACCCTAATAAATGTCAAGGTTATAAAGGTACAATACCATTTGTAAAGTTCAGCTTAAAGGTAAACAGGGCAGCTTATTAGCATCCACAAGAACTGCAAGTTAATTTTAACCTAATAAATATCCTGAAAATACCCATAAGAAGATAGTCCATCGTGCCAAGGAAATTTATCCTTTAAATTAACATCATACCCCACTGGTTTCTTGCGCATGCTGCTAGTTTTCTCTTTTTGCAAACTTTTATGATGCCACTATCTTCAGCAACAGACTCTCTTTGGTATACAAGTGAGCTTTGGAGTTAACAAGCCTAGTTTCAAATTCTTCCTCCCACATGTTAGTTCTGTGATTTGCGGCAACGTATATAACCTCTCTATGCTTCAATTTATTTAACTGTAAGATAAAGAAAAGGATAATGCCTTCTTCATAAAAACATTATGCAGATTAAATGACATAATAGGCATGAAACCCTTAGCTCAGTATTTGATATATAGTAACATGACACAAATTTGAGCTATTAATATCGTTAATAACGATGATGATGATAATTGCTAATAATTACTATATATTTTTAGGGCATATTTGTGAATTAGGCATCTTCATAATCCCTTTAATATTGAATGACCTAATATATATGCCTCAGCTGTGCCGGAAGGGAGCAAGTTGTTTCAGCACAGAGAAACATGCACATGACAATTTTTCATCACCGGTTTGTTTTGGATAGGCATAAGATGGTTATAGTCATTTCTATGTGTCTTTTTTTTCCCTTTCAGTTGCCAAATATAATTGTCCCATGTGGCAGAATTCTCAGAAACTTCCAAGCAGTAAAGTAGGATTCTGAGGTGTTGTATGTAAAAAAGAAAGTTATAAAATAAATAAAATAAAGCATAGGAGAGCCAGGAGGTGGAAACATGTTAACAGTTGTATATGACAAGTCACACAAGGTTTTGGACCACAAAGCCTGCATTCTATGTTGCAGGCGACAACAGTCACTACTTAGACAACAGAAGGTATCCGTTTGTCATGATCCGCGGAGCGAAGCACAAGTAATGTAGAAGCATGGTGTAGCCCTTCCTCCTGGCAACACTCCCACACACACTCCCACGCATCAGGCAGAGATAGACAACAACCAGTATCTTTAGAGACTGGCATTCTACCCCTTCTTCAGGAAATAAAAGGGATCCAAAATTGTTTCCTAAATGTCTATTTGCTAAATAATGTGTGTCCTGAGGGTAAAAAAATAACATTGTATACTTACCATTGAAGTAACCACAGGAAAGTTTGTCCCCCGCATGCCTCAGCAAACTTCTCTCAGCTCCTGAAAAATTATTTCTTCTTTTAATTTGCATCATTTCCACATGCTGCTCCTCTATCTACAACACATGCCTATCTCCACCTAACTACTATTTTCACTGGATTAAGTTCTCTTCATCCTTGATTTTGCAGCTTAAATGTTACTACTACTGGCAAAACTTCTCAGACTCCCCATGTCTAGATGTAGTCCCCTGATTAGGTACTCACGTGCCTTATACTTTGCCTACGATGCTCATTTTCACACTGCACCTTACTTACCCACTTACTTGCCTATATACCCCTCTAGACAGTACTCACAATGAAGGCAGGAGTCATGTCCATAAGCAGTATGGACATTGCATCCTAAACACTTAACACAAAGCCTGACACTTTGTAGGTTTCTAATATTTGTAAAAAAAATTTTTTTAATGCCCTCAAATTTCCAAATTGCAGCTAACTATAGCCGTTATGTGCTGTGTAAATAATGTCACTGTTTTCTTTATCAAATAAATATATAATATTCCATGTCCTGTAGTACAGTCTTAAGGAAGTTTTATATTTTTCAATGCCCTAAAAGTAAGTGATCAGGCTAGGCTTTGTTTTTCCCCTTGCCAGGGAGGTAAACTTCTAAGGATTTCCAAGAGCATCTCAGACATTTTTGCTTCTCAGAAAAGGAGCCACTTACTCTGAGTTTTAGTCAAAAAATGCATGCTGTAAAAAAAAAACCAAAAAAACAAAAAACAAAAAACAAACAAACAAACAAACGGAAAAAAAAAAAAACACTGAATGGACTAAGAGGCAGACAAAAGTCCTGGCTCTGGTCTGTCCCAGTCAAGACCTGGCTCCTGGTCTTAGCAACCAACGTGAATCGAAAGCTGCTTCACGTCTCCAATCACCTCACATACAGAGTGATAAGATTGAGTCAGGCAACTTCAAAGAGGGAAACATTTGAATGCCATTAAACAGAAAGAATAATGTTCTTCAAGGACAGTATCCTTGGTTGTTGGAATCTGGATAAAAATATGAAAAGTGGGGCCACAAAAATGTACTAAAGAGGAAGTCTTACTGGCAGGATCTCAGGCATAACAGGATATGAAGATTCACTGTGGACCTCAGCAGGGCAATACGCAGACTGAGGGGTGAGAGATCCCAGTCATGAGGTCTGTCTACAGGGATGCTCGCAGCCTTGGATGCTCATTCGTATCCCTACCTCATCTGATGCTCTCTAAGATCTCTTCCATTCACGTGGGCCGAGTGCTAAGATTGGGTTTGGTCTCTCCAATTTAATCAAGGTTTAATAGACACAAGGTTGGATTCTAAAAACCGCACTGATAGTTAGCAGGGTCTATTATTCCTGAATGGGACCCAATAGTTGCTTCACGTATCTCAAGTTCTCTTGCACCAATTACTCCTTTCAGGGCAAAAAGCTGAATCCTTTATGAAAGTAGGAGACCTCAGCCTACAGTGTTATTATGCCAAGATTCCCCCCCCCCACTTCTGTGGGTTATCATCAAGCAAAGCAAAAAAGAAGATAAAGAACAGATATTTCTTGATGAGTGCTTTGGACCGGCTTTTCTAGCAACCATCACCACGGATTTTTTCCCGTTCAGTGATATTCCACGATCGGGGTGATAAATGTGAGGATTCTCACGTGAAGACGGGAGCAGTGAAGTGAGTGAGGGGTCAAAAACGGAGCCTCTGGCCCTCTCCTCAGAGAGCCATCAGCTATATTGGAGTGCCCTTAGGTCCCAGAGCAATTTGCTTATTTGGAGGCAGTTGCGGAAGGACTGACACTACAGGAAGTTAGGAGGTATAATTTGGGAGGACACCTGGAGAATACCTCCTTATCAAAAATCGGATCTGCGACCCTGCCACAGAGACTAAAATCCCATCATAATAAAGTCTTTGAGTTAAAGAACTTAATTTCTAGAGAAATTTCACAGTCTGACAACATTTTTTCAATTTTTTTATGTTTATATATATGTGTGTGTGTGTATATATATATATATATATATATATATATATATATATATATATGTTTTTTTTTTTTTGAAAGAGAGAGAGCGCGTGAGTCAG
The DNA here is from genome assembly GCA_030068075.1 of Paguma larvata. Classification (NCBI taxonomy): domain Eukaryota; kingdom Metazoa; phylum Chordata; class Mammalia; order Carnivora; family Viverridae; genus Paguma; species Paguma larvata. The sequence continues at coordinate 71,459,659 of CM057826.1, forward strand.
GGACGGGTAGAGCGAGGGAGAGACACAGAATCCAAAGCAGGTTCCAGTTTCTGAGTTGTGAGCAACAGAGCCTGACATGGGGCTCAAACCCACAAACCGTGAGATCATGACCTGAGCCAAAATCAGACGCTTAACGGACTGAGTCACCCAGGCATCCCAGTGACATTTAAATAGTAGTGGAAGGAACATATTTTACCCATTACCAGCCACTAATATAATAACAGAGGTGAGTATATTAGATAAGATTCATTCACTTAGTGAGCCTATTGATTAGGACACCAAATAATTAAGTTTAGAACTTCCAAAGATCCAAAAGTTTCCAACTTTTCTCCATCTATTAATTCAGAACATCCAGTTCCCACCAATTCCAACACCAACACCACAACGACCAGGTATTTCTGAGATCAGAGAAAGAGTCTTAAAGAGACATATGAAAAAAGTATGTTCCCAGTAGCATCACCTTGGCATCAACAGATAAAGGGAATATCATACCAGAGGGATCCACAGCTCTCTGGGGGCCATCTTTGGACCTTCGTATAATCCAAGCTTTAGGGAGTTCTATGGCAAAGCGTAGTAGGAATTCCACTCAAAAAGAAGATGCAAAAAGCACATTTTTTATGATTTTTCTAGATCTCTCTCCTACTTAGTCTCCATCGGATTCATACACGTGCCCAACAGAGAACTGCACAAGTCCTGGGCACCATACCGAACTTGACGTTGGCCCTGCCCTTCTGCAGCCAAAATTCACTTATTACAACACACCCATCTTTCTTTTTCTCTCAGAATAAGCTCTTCTAAAAGTTCTGTCAAAGTAGGAAAAGTGCCCACCCCACCGGTTTTCCAGACAAATTACATTATGTTGGCATCTCGCTTAGAATCCCTCCATACTTGTAAAAACACACAGAGATGTAGAAGAGCACGGGCTTAACAGCAATATAATTGCAAAATAAAATGATAGAGGATGAAAAAGGAGGCAATAGTAGGAGATGGAGTCATTTAACTAAAAAGGCAAAAAAAGCAAAAGCGAAAAAGCTTGAATGTTAAGCAACTGGAATTTACCTTGAAGACAATGAAAAGTAATTTACATTTTTTATAAATAGAATTGGATTCAGAGCATAGATTGGGATGGTGCAACACAGGAGATTTATCTAAAAGAAGAGAACCCTCTTTTTTTTAAAGTAAGCTCTATGCCCAAAGTGGGGCCTGAACTCACAACACTGAGAACAAGTTGCATGCTCTACCAACCAAGCCAGCCTGATGAGCACCGGGTGTTGTATGGAAGTGTGGACTTACTATATTTTACCCCTGAAACTAATATCACACTGTATGTTAACTAATTGGGATTTAAATAAAAACTACTAATAATAAATAAATAAAAATTAAAAAGAGAAAATAGCCATACTTCTATCAGAGAAAATAGACTTCAAAAAATAAAAATAAAAAATAAAAAAATAAGAGAATCCATTATCTCCAACCTGTCTTTCTAATGGACAGATTACCAACAGAATCTGGGCCAAGATTGATAAAATACATTAAATTCCTCTTAGAAAAAAATGTCCTTTAATACAAAACGAGACAGACAAAGCATTCCTTAACATCTCTGTTCTTACAAAGAACAATGAGTCTGATTTTCCATGGATACAATTCATGACTTCCTCATCAATTTTTTTAAAAAATGACTATACTTTTCAAAGATGATATATAAAAATTCAGTATACAGGAACATCAAAATAGGAAGCTATTATTAATTATAAATGGTTAAATTACTTTCTTGCATTAGGTTGAAATAATCTTTATATATTAGTTCAGTATATTTTCTAAAATGTATTTAAATAACTGACATATTTTTTCTAACAGATATATCAATTCAATTCTTAAGTGTAGATCACTGCCCCTATTTAATGAAAAAGAATTATACCCATTAGCTAATGAGTATTTACATCTTATATATATTGACAGTAAAACATTTGTACAACTAAAGAAGCAAAAATATATGTAAGTTAATTTACTTAAGTGAATATTTTTAAATACATTATAAAAGAACAAAAACAAGATCTTCATACGCTAAGGTAAACAATAGCATTAATGGGTCACACCTAGGACAAATAAGGAAATTTACAACCTCCTGGTGTAGTGAAACATTTTGGAGGTTGTATATATGAAAAAGATGTACTTTAGGCAATTGTTCATATGACTAAAATATAGTGTACCTCCTTGTGCAACTGAAAAGCTTCAAAAGATTTGTAACTACCTCTTCTTAATTTCTCTTGTGACTCTGCTCCTAGAACTACCATGGTGATCCCTGGCTCTTTTCTGATTTACAAAGTGTTAATAAAGTCTATTATTTAACCATTCCCCCAATATAGACAGAAAAAAATAAACCACAATACCAGAAAGAATGGAACAGGAAAAGGAAAAAACAGAAGTGTCTGTTTCATGAATATAAATTTCTGAGTTTGCTCTGTCTTCAAAATGTGTTCTTCTGTTTCTCCCTCTCAGCCTCCAATACCAACTCATTCACCTGATTTCTGGTCATTTGTTTTTGTTGTTAATTTTTGTTAATGTATATTTTTTTTGAGAGAGAGAGAGAGCAAGCATGAGCAGGGGAAGGGCAGAGAGAACGGGAGACACAGAATTTGAAGCAGGCTCCAGACTGTGAGCTGTCAGAACAGAGCCCAGTGCGGGGCTCAAACCCATAAACCATGAGATCGTGACCTGAGCCCAAGTCAGATGTTCAACCAACTGAGCCATCTAGGCACCCCATCTGGTCATTTGTTTACTACAACAAACTTTGTAGTAAACATTGCTTTGATGGTAACATTAGAAAATGTGATAAAATGAAAGGTATATTAGTTTTCTATGGCTACTATAACAAATTACCATAGACCAGGTGGCTTAACACAGAAGTTTATTCTCTCACAGTTCTGGGGACATGAAACCCAAATCAAAGAGTCGGCAGGGCCATCAATTTCTGAAGGCTCTAGGAGAGGGTATGTTCTTTGCCTCCTCTAACTCGTAGTGGCTACTGACATTCTTTGGCTTGTGAATCCATCACTCCTCCCCTGTGGTTTACCTCCATAGTCACATTGCCTCCTCCTCTTTTGTCTGTCCTCTCTGTTTCTTGTCATTGGATTTAGGACCTATCTGGAAAATGGAAGATGACTTCCTTACATCAAGATCCTCAACTTAATTTCAGTTGCAAAAACCCATTTTCCAGGGGTGCCTGGGTGGCTCAGTCAGTTAACCATCCAACTTTAATTCAGGTCATGATCTTGAGGTTTGTGGGTCTGAACCCCATGTTGGGCTCTGTGCTAACAGCTCAGAGCCTGGAACCTGCTTTGGATTCTGTGTCTCCTGCTCTCTCTGCCCCTCCCCTGCTCGTGCTCTGTCTCTCACTCTGTCTCTCTCAAAAATAAATAAACATTAAAAAAAAAAAATAAGATGGCAGGGTGCCTGGGTGGCTCAGTTGGTTAAGTGGCCCAGTTCGGCTCAGGTCATGATCCAACTGCTTGTGAGTTCGAGCCCCGCATCAGGCTCTGTGCTGACAGGTCAGAGCCTGGAGCCTGCTTTGGATTCTGTGTCTCCCTCTCTCTCTGTCCCTCCCCTGCTCACACTCTGTCTCTCTCTCTCTCTCCTTCAAAAATAAATAAACATTAAAAAAATTTTTAAAATTTAAATGGCGTAAGTGAAAAATAGTTGATAAACTCTATGTAATTGTACATAACAAGTATTAGTAGATAAAGTCATCATATTAATACAGTCAGTGGAAATTTAATGGATCTAGAGGAGAATAAGAAAACAAGTATTAAATAGCTACTATGTACCAGGCAGAAAAGGAATTCAAGTTTTGCAGAGCCTGGAGACCTATTTTTTAGAAAATAATATAAAACTATGAATACAAAAGTAGCTGTGAAAGTGAGTTATATATTTAGAATGAGGGAAGGATTTGTAACAAATTATAAAGTTTTAAAAAGCTGAAAAATACTATGAACATAACAAAATCCAGGAAAATAACCTATCACTTTTATCATTATTATTAATTGTCACTTCTATAATACCTATGTGATACTTTTCCCCGACATTATGGGTTCATTCTCTCTGACTGGCAATAATTTGTATATCATTTTCAATAAAATGATAACTCAGTCTTTCCTCTAGCATGGTTAATGGAAATTTGTTTTGTGTTATTGATAGCTTAGATGGTTTTTTCAAGCTGCAGCACAGAGGGAGTTTTATGGTTTTTTATGTTGTTTTATGCTTACTATACTGTTTGATGCTTACTATAAAACCACAGTTTTATGGTGTTTTATGATCACTGTGGGCAAGCTCTTGAAGAATCTCAGCACTTTGATCCTGTAATACATGCGTCACCCCATGGACTTGGCTAGGTTCTCCCTAGACGTACCCCATGGACCAAGCGAGGGTCTCCCTGCCCACTTGTGAGCTGGTCCTGGTTGGGAGAGGGCACAAGGGGCCACAATTCAAGACCTTTAGAGGCCTGATCCAGGGAGTAGGAGAAAGGCATTTGTTCAGATCCTCTGGATGAACAGTGGTAGGGTCTAGATGAACAATGAGTTCTAGAATAACTCCATTATTTATTATCTTATTTATTAATAAGAATGAGTTCTTATCCGGTTCTAGAAACCGGATAAGGTTTTCACCGAGGACGTGGGTAGATGCAGAGGTCTGGTGACCCACAACCACCCAGAGTCCCAGGACTACTACCTAGAGCATGCTCTGTACTTCCCTTCCATATCTAGGGAGGAAAATATGCTGGAACTGAAAAAGACTCAGGCAAGTGGGGGCCATGAGGCTTAAGCTGCATGAGTTTCCTCTTAAATTCAAGTCCGGAGTCAGGTATTACATTTATGCACATTTTTATATTTACTTTAAGTGTTTAGTCATTTAAGTTAGTCTGTAATAAAAGATTACAAACACCAATTAGATATGACAAATATTAATTCCAAGTTACAGTTTTATAAAGTTTCAAACACACATATTATTGGGTTGGAAAAGAGATGATTAGACTTTGCATTAACCTATGAAACCTACTTGAGAAATAATTAAGATCATTTCCTTCACTAATAAATAATCAGGTACAATGTCCATATCTTAATATATATGTGCAAATATGTTTTAATATAGCACTAGTTTAACACTGAATAGATATCAGTAAGAATACCAACTAGAGAAATGCTCATTTTCATATAATCTTTTGTCTGTTTCGCAGAAAAGAAATGTAGCCTATATACCATAAATCTGATAATATAGTAAGAAAAAAATACTGAGAATAATAAAATACCATTTAAAGTCTGGTCTTACAACAGTTTGTTTAAGTATACAAGGTACGCAATGCAGTTCCTAAGAATAAACTAGTAGAGTAATCTTCTTTATGTTTAAAAAAAAAAGAAAAAAAAGGAAGTAGCATTCTAAGATACAGCTGCATAGACTATATGATGAATATTCAACATATGAAAAACTGACAAATTTATCTTTACTCCATCATTAAGCATTTTTGTGACAAGCTGGGTATTCATTCCATTAGGGGTCTTTTTTTGTGTGCATTCTTTTTGTCTAATGCTTGCTCATGCCCTTTCCTGACATCCCACAAAACTAATCTTTTCTTTTCCAAATTCCTGATTACCCATATTGTTAGAAATTCACACTCAGAAAACTCTTTTCAACGAAAGAAAGACAAAACCTTGGTCAAAACTCTCATTCCACTACCAAAAGTTTGATCTAATAGCTTTTCCTTCAACTCACCAAAAAAAAAAAAAAAAGATATCAGAAATAAATGCTTTTCATTAGTAAAAATATATTAACTTTTTGCTCACCAGAATTCCATCTCCTTTATACTTTCAGATTACTTCTAATTCAGGAAAAGATAACTCCTTATCTTATACCATCAAATTCCATATTCTCACAGTAAATTATTCTTTTCATACAGCTTTTACTGCTATATACAAGACAAAACATTTGACTGGAGAACTTCATTCAGTTTTAGATCACTCACTAAAATGACATTCACCTATTAATAGCTCATTGAAATCAATGTCCAAAATGGATTCCTGGTGTTAAGGTGGAAAACAACACAGGTAATAGGATTAAACTTTGATCGCTAGAATCTTTAGCACACCACACTTACTGAGAAGCTTACTCTGAGGTTTTTCTGTAAACTGTTGAAATTTGGCAAAGCTACACACTAGAAGATTTCATAGTTCCTTTCCAAAAAACTTGACAGGAAAGAATATTCTCCAAGTTAAAAAGAAAAAATTCCACATGAAAAGTACATCACCAATGTAACAGCAGAGTTGTGGCTCTTTCATTTATTATGTATTCATTGTCTTCTTTGTGTATTTCACTGCCCCTGGGTTCATGACCAAACATCAATACATGTTAACACGTTTTCAATATTTATAAGCTAAAAGCTTAGATGCAAGTGTTATCAATAATGGTACTGCTACTCAATTCATACTCACCAGCATCTTAATTATACTGCCTACCAATAAGCATCCTCAGGAATTAATGCAAGCTAACAGTTTAAAAAATCTAATTTAAGGCTGCTTTAGGGTTAGGACTGACAAATGTCTAACTCACACTATTGCCTCTCTCCTTTTAAATACTTATTCTAGAAAGGGTTTTGTTTTGCCCTATGACCGAATGTGTAAACAGGTGGCTGAGCTCAAAATTATACTTGCATAGTGATCATATCAAAGTTAAATAGGAAATAGCATTGCCTACCAATATAAATAGCAGTGACTGGTAAATAAGGTAGACAAATGTCAGAAGTCAATGTTTGTCTAAACAAAGACGAGTGAGAAATGCCATATATTTACCATAAACATCCAGCAACATAACTTAGCCTATTTTACTGAATACCAAATAGAATCTACTTACTTTGTTAAAATAAATGTGATGATCTAAGTAAAATGGCTTTTCAACTGACATTGTTCCCATTAATAATGTACATGCATTGAGAAGACTAATATAAATATCTTTATATAGAAAATGCCTATCGGACAATTTTTATAAATATGTCTAATCAGAATTTGATTCGTAAGAATTTAAAGGATGCAAACAGGTCTACTGTCTTGCAGGGTAAAAATGTCTCCCTTAAAAATATTGTTACAGTAAAAACTCAATTAATGATAACCTACCAGAAATGGAAGGATGAAATATGGCTATTTCAGAGTTTCCCAGAAAATATACCTTTTTTGTGGTTATTATTGAAGAAGCTTTAAAAACATAAAAGACTGTTTTATTTTATTATCATAGAGTGGAATTTAACTATTGAAATCTATTTAAGTTCCTAACATATTTATTTCTGATTAATTAAGGTTTTATTGACTGAAATCTACTTGAATCCTAGTATGTATTTATGCCCAAATTGGAAGGGTTTCTCTAGTGGGAAGTGTGCATTTAATTATTCAGTAATAAGACATTGCTATGATGACAGGGGCTCATCAGAAAGCATCTGCCAAGGGAATTTTCCTTTTTTTTTTTGGTGTTAAAGAAATTTATTTGAAAACTGAAATCAGATAAATCATTGCCCCAATTGGGTGTTTTCATGCTCTAATTCACCTTACATTAATCCACGTACATACCTCCTAGTCCATTCTCCAAACCAAATATATTCTCTAAATAAATGTAGGGCAAGTGTGCTAAACAAAACAAAGATGAAGGTGACAATGCTGTTTGCCGAAGAAGTTTATGCCACCCTTTTTGGTCACTTTTTTCCTGAGAGGATGGCTTTGATTTCTCCCTCACTCGCTCACTCACACACACACACACACACAGGCACACACACTCTAGCTATCATGTATCAAATGCTCACATATACATTTAACCCTCATAACATCATGAGAGTTGATCTACCTATTAATATGGGCATTGCTTAGAAAAAGTCACCTATTTCAGTATCACCAACTCGCCCCACAACTTCAAATCTCTGCAATCCTGGTAAGAATCAGGAAATCAAGTGTTTTATTAAAGAGCTTAAGGCAGCAAAAAATAGAGGTCAAAAGCTGTATCAAAAGCTCAAATCTTATATTACAAAATTTATGTTTTTAAATATTACTCAGTGACTACTTATTCCTACTTTAGATAGAATTCTCTTAGAATAGATATGATTTTTCTAGCACATTAGATTAAAAGCAGAAAATTAGAGAAGGGGGACAGCACAGCCAGAAAAGCCAGTGTCTTCAAGACATATATATGATGCAGTATCAAAAAATCAGTATATATATGAAATTCAATAACAAAGAATCACTGTGATCATTTAGCCTAAGGACACAATGACTCAATGACCCAAAAACTCCCAAAAGTACCTATTATACAGCATATGCTGATGATGTCCCATCACCTACAAGTGATCTAATTGTGTTTACATAATTAACATAGGTAGAAAAATGAGTGAGTTTGAGAGAAAATTTTCTGTAGAAAAATGTTTTAAAAATATAGTCTGATAATAAAGCCAAGTTTTTGTTGTTATAAAATTTATTTATGAAGAACATAGGGGTGCCTGGGTGGCTCAGTCGGTTGAGCATCCAATTTCTGCTCAGGTCATGATCTCACGGCTTGTGAGTTCAAGCCCCGTGTCAGACTCTGTGCTGACGGCTCTGAGCCTGGCGCCTGCTTTGGATCCTCTGTCTCCCTCTCTCTCTCTGCTTCCAAAACTAAATAAACAATAAAAATTTTTAATAAAATAAAATTTATTTATGAAGAATTTTGCATTCACTGATGATAAGTATTCACTAATTGCTGTAGGAACTTAATGTTTTTGTATATGCCACACTCTAAGACACAAGCTTATACAATCTCATTTATACACATTGCATCATTGACTATTCTCTAAAAACCAAGAAAACAAAAGGGCATATTAATATCTTTGGGCCTATTTAGAATAATAGGAAAGAGATTTGTGTCAAGCAAATATGTCCTTTATAATATGTCCTTTTATATGTCCTTTATAATCAGTCTGATTAATGAACCCCAACCCAAAGCGGTTGAGTTGTTTCTGGGACTAAAAACAGAGCATACAGGAAAAACAAAAGACAAACATAAAAAAGAAAAGCTAGGATAACTTGACTCAAAGTGTGGCAGAAAAAAAGGGATGACATATTACAGAAAATTATAGATGATCTATAACACGTGAAATTCACATTATATAAAAGAAGGTAACAGAAGAGAGAGTAGAAAGAAAGGTAGTAAGGTCCAATATTTTAGGATGGAAATAGGAATCAAGCCCTTCTTAATGGAAGGCTCCAGACCAGGAAATTTGTTCTATAGAAAAAGGACTGTCATCACTGTGACCCAAAGACCAGCCTTCAGACCACTTCTGAGAAATAGAAAATTATAACCATTTTACACTCTAGCCAGACAGTAAGACTTCCTGCATTTCTGTTGTAAAGTACATCATCACCCTAAGTCTTACTACTTTGGTTTTAGGAATAATCAAATATATTCGACTCCTGTGAAACGATGGACCCATAAATAACCTTGTCGTAAGTATTAGAAATTGGCCTGCAAAACGGGAAGACGATTAAAGTATTTTCCTTAATCTTTCTCCCAACTCTAATAATTTCTTTCCTTTCCTTCTGTCCTTTGTGTGGAGGACAAAGCCTGTCAAGACTCATGCCTGCAACACAAACACAACCATCTTTCCTCCAGGTCCCAACCCAAGGGTAGATCCATCATTTCAAATGACAATTCCATAGGAAATCAATATCTTGAAAGGAAGATTGCTTCGACTACTGCAGCATGGACTGTGGGCACAGCCAGTGAATTCAAGAAAGCACACCCATTTGTGGCTATCGTTCATCTAGCAGGATTGATTGCAGGTAAGCTTCCTCAGAGAGGGGGTGGAGGAGCTATTCATTTCTTCTTCTCTTTTCAACTTGCTCCTCTATTTTGGATCCAATAACAACAGTCCTGAATTATAAATAGCAGCAGGAGATAAACAACACCGTGGCTGGCTCAAAATGCTAAATAATAACTCTACCTGTTGTTTAAAGATTGATGTTCTTTCCATTCAACACATTCTTTCTCCATATCACACATTACGAATTGTGGCTGTGATGCACTGATGTTACGTCTCGGGATACTCCATGTGAAAAACGGTGCTAATGCCCCAACTCGCAAAGCTTTTTCAAACATTCTAATCGAACACAAGCTAAAATACTTAAAAACTCAAAACTTGAGATTTTTTTTCCTGCTTCCAACACGTTAAACTGATACCACATATTTGTAAAATACCTCTTTTAAGCTGTTTATTTTATTTTTTCTTAGTATGTATAGTGCATGTTAATTAAAGAAAATATTAAGATTTGGAAAGGAAAAGAAAAAGGACAACCACTATAAATCCATTTCCCAAAGAGAATTGTTATTATATCTTCATCTGTTCCCTTCCAATCTTTTTCTGTACAATTGTTTTTACATAGTTAATCTCATACTGAGGATGCAATTTTGTATGTCCTTTATAAAACTAAAAACACGAACATTCCCCACAGTCATGGGCACTGATCATCAATATTATATTTCAAGATTATAAAATAATTTATTTTGCACAAGTACCATAATCTACTTAATCATCTTACCACTGCTGATATTTAAGTTGTATCCAATATAGTATTTTGTGATTAGACACGATTCTGAGATAAATACTGGCATGCATTTCAAAGATCTTTGACAAATTGATAAAGCACTTTCTAAAAGAGTTGTTGACATGCCTCTTTTTAGATAGGTATTTTTTTTTAAATAAACCTCTTCTGCTGATGCCTGATGTAGATCATCAAAACTGTCCAGATACCTTTATGTGAGTGTATGAAATATGTTTTCTCTAGGAAGAGTTGAAATGGAACCAGGTGAACACCCAAAGAACAAAGTGACTATCACTTTAATCCTCAAAAGTCTGTCTAATGTCACATGACTTGTCAGGCTCTTTAATACCAAGGTTTAATAGTGACTCCACAAAAGTATATGCAGGATTCACGCTTCTCTCAGAATCCTAAGTATGATGGAAAAGAGAGAAAGAGAGAGGGAATATAAAAAATTGGAAACTGCATCAGAAACAATGAATACTTCAACCTCAGATCCTCAGAGAAAAAAGAGGTAACAATTAAGTACGTGACGCAAATCAGCCCCCACTCCATGTTAGTACTTCTTATGTACTCTTCATTTGACCAATTTTCCAATGTTAAGAAAAGGCCAAACAGGGTTAGGCGGAAAAGATGTTTGATCACATGACAGCCTGTAACAGCCAAGGGTTCAAGTTGTGGCTCTAACAAGCTCTGTGGCTTTGAACAAGTCAGATAATTCCCCTGAATAGTAGTATCCCCTGTGAACCACTTGGCTGGGTAAATTAATCTAAGTTTCTATGGCATTTTAGAACTCTATGGTTCTCTGTCTCGATTTATAAGTAGCAGGATAAAATCTATAGATTCTTTGCCTCAGTTTTCTTACTATTCTCTGCCCATATACTCAGAAATATTCCTTGCTCAGGATGAAGAGTGGGATATAGATCCAAACAAATAATTCAAGTGAATTTTTAAAGCATATAGCATAGATACTGGTCTGAAGATCAAAACTCTTTCTATTTGCAAGACCCAGCCACTGGAAAAGGGAAGAGGTCTACTAAAACTCTAAAAATCTGGTTTTGTTTATCAAGAGTAAAAAGGCACTCAGAACAAAGGTTTATAGCATTGCTTTTCCAACTGGTGATCAAGGTCCACAGGTAGGTCACAAAAACAATGTCCGGGGTCTAGACTAGCATTGTTTTGTTTGTTTGTTCCCTAATGAAATAGAATAAAGTGTATTATAATTAGTAAGACTAAGGTAAGTGTGTGATTTCTGGAACTGATACGAAAATGTTTTTGCCACAAAGGATTTCTACCAAAAAAATGTGAATAATACTGGTTTAGATTATAAACCACATTAGGATGCAGGAGGAATACGCTTATGTAAGTCCAGTTGTCCAGAACCTTTGTGTGTTCACGTGTGATATGAGAGAGAAATTTTGTAGAAGACTGGGGGAGCGAAGCTATATACTCTCGTACGAAGGTCTTCCTTTTCCCACTGAAACCTTGACATCCAGAGAAGAGCCTACAGAAACCACCAAACTTTCATTAGAATATGAAGGCAGAAAAAAAAAAAAACAAAAAAAACTCAATTTCTTGTCTGGATTTTGTAGAAAGGCTGCCTAGTAGTATGATGCTTGCCAACATGGAGCCACCACTTCTGAGTATAAATTACAAGACAGATGGTTCTCTATCTTGAGAAGTATCTAGAGATCCAAGCCCACCCCACCATCCTTCCTTGAATCCTGTGGGATACGGAAAGAATTAGAAAAGACTCCCTTGCCCTAGTGAGGTAGACTAATAAGTGAAAATGAAGATATAGCATCCCTGAAGGCTAAGGAAATAAGAAATGGGGGAGGGAGGACCTACAGCACAGAATGAACTTGCCAGAATAATCACTGCACTTTGCTGATGCTGAAAGAACAGATGGCAAGGTATCGCAGCACTCAACATAGCAGGCAGCAATCCCAGACCTATTATCTCCTTCCAATGTCATGAAGATACGAAAGCACCTAAGAACCTAGATCATCCTAGAGAAGAGAAGCAGGAGAGGAGACTTGAAGTCACCTGAATACATCCAGAAGATACAGCTTTAAACTGGAAATTACCTTGATATGGCAAGACTGTTTTCCATTATAGTGGAAATGGGGATTTGTAATACATGTTAGTTCATTAAAACAGAAATAACAAATCCGTGACTTTTATTCATTACATATCCCTCTTACATTAGATTTTAAATACTTTTACAAGCAGAAAATATTTTGTTGTTTTTAAATCACTTTTAGTTCTTAGGCTAATATTTTCCATATAATTACTGATTAATAAATGTGAGTTTCAGAGTTTCCCAAACTTAGTAACAGCAAGGCCTATATGAAAATTGTTACTTATACTGTGTTCTAGATAAAGCGAAAAAGGTTGACCTGCCCAGAGTCCGGGCCACGACCTGCCCCACTAATGTTATATGAAGACTGAGGGAATCAATCATTGACTAGACAATCATCTCAAAGCATGTAGTATTTGTATCACTAAATAAAATTTGCAAAGTAGATTAAATTAATTTGTGTGATACTTATACTTAGGATGGTACCACATATAAAATATCACATTTATGGGGTGCCTGAGCTACTCAGGTCAGTTAAGCATCTGACTCTTGATTTCAGCTTAGGTCATGTTCTCAGGGTTTGTGAGATGGAACCCTGTGTTGGGCTCCATGCTAATAGCATGGAGCTGTTTAGGATTTTCTATCTCCCTCTCTCTCTCTCTGTCCTTCCCCCACCCACATGCATGTGATCTCTCAAAAATAAGTAAATTTGGGGTGCCTGGGTGGCTCAGTCTAGTTAAGCGTCTAACTCTTGCTTTCGGCTCCGGTCATGATCTCACGGTTCCTGAGTTCAAGCCCTGCATCAGGTTCTCCACTGGCAGTATGGAGCCTTTGGGATCCTCTCTCTCCTCCTCTCTCTCTGTCCTTCCTCTGTTCATGCTTGAGCTCACTCGCTCTCCTCTCTCTCTCTCTCTCAAAATAAATAAACTTTTAATAAAAGAAATCTTATTTAAAAATAAATAAATGAATTAACTTTAAAAAGTAACACATTTACTAAGGGGCATATAACATTATTAGTATATGACTGTGGTTTCTGGCAAAGGCAATCAAATCTTTCAACATCCTGTAAATATTAAGAAAACTTCTGTTCACAAGTTTCTACAGTGATCCCTGTGTATCAGCACATCAGGCTGATAATGCTATATTACTCAAGACATTAATTTTGAATTTACGCCAGTATGAACCATTATTTCTTAAATGTTTCATAAATAATCAGCAACACTTCTCTGCTTATTAGCAATGGCTCCATGAACAAGCACCTCAGTACACAGAAATGTCAGAGGTCCTATTGTAATCAATTACAAATAGGTTATATATTATTTTTTCTATTGCTTCTAAATGTCATGATGATTTTTACTGTTTTGAAGTGTGCTTTTATTGCATTCTGGATTATTACTCTAAAAATCCATTTGAGTCATTTTTAAGTCCAAAAGTATATTTTACTGAGTGACCACATTGATTCTTTTGATCTCTACTGAATAAATAATGTTCATTTTTAATGATCTATTATTTTTCCAGGAGATCATGAAAATTTAAAAATAACTCTCTTGCTGGAACTCATGTCAATCAATTACAATTAAAGATGCAATACAAAATTATGGCTAAATATTAAAAAATTCCATCATGAATCAGATAATAGAATAATTTTATTCTAGAAATTGTCTTCTCCAATTGCAATGACAGAAAATAGGATCAAAGAGCGCATGATTTTCTTTTAATAATGAGTCAAGAATCCAACCATATGGGTTTATTGATTTTAACTGTATGCTCCAAATACTGTGAAAAAGAAATTTAATTACTTTTTTTTTAATTTTTTTAACGTTTATTTATTTTTTGAGAGACAGAGCACGAGCAGGGGAGGAGCAGAGAGAGAGGGAGAAACAGAATCTGAAGCAGGCTCCAGGCTCTGAGTTGTCAGCACAGAACCCAGCGCGGGACTTGAACTCATGAACTGTGAGATCATGATCTGAGCTGAAGTCAGATGCTTAACCGACTGAGCCACCAAGGAGCCCCTACTTTATAAAGGTGAATCTTTTACTGGAACACCAGTTGAGTATATTATATCCATATTAAATAAAGGAATAGTAGTGCCAGTGATCTCTGAACACAAATAACGTATAAGTCCCCATTCCAGTAATACCTTCTCCACAAAGCCTTCCCTGGGCCTCCAACCCAGAAACTGACCTCTCCCTCTTCTTGACTCCAGAAGCACCTAGCATCTGGACTGCTCAAATAGCACCTATCATATATATCCTTACAAAGTAATTCAGGAAAAGACAGCATTCATCCCAAAACAGAAGGAAAATCAAAATACCTTAAATTACTCAATAAAGGTTATGCCCATTTGAGGCGTTTCTTATATCATTTATATCTTTAAAATCTGTTCCAAAGGGAACCAGAAAGTTGGAATTTGTTAGAAGTAATGGAAATAGCAAAGTATTTTAGCCATCATGGTGTTAAATCTCTCATTCTAAGACTTTAGTTCATGAATATTTTATTTATTAATATATACACCAAAGAAGTAATCTACATATTTATGTGTGAATTCATAGCAATGTGGCTTGTTCTTTTGTGCAAAGCAGACTTGTCAACATTTAAAATGCCTGTACTAAACAATAAAGGCATTTGTAATCAAAAGTGTATTTCTCCAAAACAATAAATACATTGGCAATGCCTAACAGGATGTTTATAACCCTTTAGTAAGTATATCAGTTTCACATGGGGTTATTTATTTTCATTTTTTCTCCTCTCTCTTCTTCATAACAATAGTTAAATTTTCATTGCAACCAATTTACAATGGGCTGGATAATCCCAGTGCATAAATTATAAAATGCATGTTAAGGATTGAGTACGGTGACTAGTTCTCTCTACTGCTCAATAAAAGGTTGCTATAAAACAACTCCTACATTGTTGCACATGTCAAATATCTAATTAGAACTGCCTAAAGGGACGAGAATAAGTATCTAAAAGGACACTGGTTTATTTTATGAAATCTAAAGGATAACTAGACAACCAAGTTAGGTAGAAAACAAAGAAGCATCTGGATCTTCGGGGGAAAATGAGACCAAGAACTTAACACCGTTAGATCACTCAG
Source organism: Paguma larvata (assembly GCA_030068075.1). Lineage (NCBI taxonomy): Eukaryota > Metazoa > Chordata > Mammalia > Carnivora > Viverridae > Paguma > Paguma larvata. The sequence goes on from CM057826.1 coordinate 71,475,428, forward strand.
CTCTTCCTCTCTCTGCACACCAGCTTCATTCTTTCTAGATGCAGAAGTCTTTCTCAACACATACTGACCATATCCACCAGCAATCCCATGACTATGTATTTACTCAAGTGGAAGAAAAACTTAGTTCACATAAAAACCTCATACGCAAATTACAGATTTATTCATAATTACCTAAACCAGAAACAACCCCAATGTCTCTTAACTGAGGAATGAAGAAGCAAACACTGGTACATTCATGTGCTAGAATATTACTCAGTAATCAGCAATAAAGGAACAAACTATGATAAATGCAACAACATATATGCATCTTAAATGTATTTAACTAAATGAAATAATTCAGACCCAAAAGGCTACACGCTACATGATTCCATTTATATGATGTTCTTGCAAATGCAAAACTGTAGAGACAGAATATATATCCATTTTTGCCAGGGACTGCTGAGAATGAAATTCTCAACTACAAAGGAATACAGAGAAATCGGGGAATGGGAGAGCTAGAACATTTCCACATCTTGATTGTGATGACATTTACACCACATTGACACCATTTACATTTACTGAATCTATTAAAGTCCAAAGGACAGTACACTAAAATGGGTGAATTTTACTTTATATAAATTATACCTTAGAGATTTTTGAAAGAGAAAACACAAAAATGGCTTAGAAGGAAGGACATGACAAATGTATAAGAGAAAAAATACTGAAGATATTGTCTTGGATATAGATCATAAGAGTCATTGAAATGAAAATAACCAAAGCAAGGGGACAGAACAAATACTAAAAACTAATATACAAGAAAACTTTGACTTCAAGATTTGAAAGTGCATAACAAAAGAGCACACATGTATCTTATAGACTCAGAACTACTATCACTAAGGTATACTCTAGTATAAGTACTGAACTTTAAAGGGACAAAATTTGTTTGCGCATTTTTTAAAATGCATTTATCTCATAAGAAAAATAAAATTAGATTATCATCAGACCTTGACAGCAATGCCAGAAAAAAATGGAATAATGTATTTGAGAATCTCAACGACAGAATATGCATTTCAAGGACTTCATATCCAGCAAATCTGATTTTCAAATATGAGGGCAAAAGACAAACTATTACCAACATTCAAGAATTCAGGAATGCTCTCATGAGCACTTCCTAAGGAATCTACTAGGGAAAGAATTCTGGCAACCAAAATGACTACAGATATATCAACATAAGCACTAATGACTGAGCATTACATTTATAATTACATTTAGAACTACAACTAAATGAATTAAGTTAGAAGGAAAAGGATATAGTATATAATTGTTATATACCCAGACCATATAGTTCAACTACTAAAAGTGAAATGAGTAAGAAATGTGAACAACATATACAAAAATTACTTATTACTCTGTTTCGTAATCATTTTGACAATGGTCATATTAGTAGTGTCATTCTAAGGCTGTTGTATGTATAATTCAGGATAAAGGAAATAAGAAATCATGGCATAATTCTAATGCTGTTATCTCCTATGTCCTTGAGAAGAGGTTACATAAAAACCCTCTAGTACTTAAATTTAATTGATATCAATATAAGCTCATGAAGTATATTACCTTTGGAAATGTATATATTTAAAGCTAATAGGTTTCTGTGTATTTCTCACCATTGCCTACAAACTTAATCTTATTAAAATGCCTAGAAACAACGACCTGCCCAACAAAAATAGACATCCTTAATACCCGGATTTTAAACTTGAAATCCAACTTTCCGCTAAATAATCCAGAGTTTGATTTCTTGGAAAAAGGCTGATTCTAGGACTGAGATGGGAAATATACAAGATAAGGCCAAAAAAATCCTGTCAAACCAGACAGAGAGCAGAGAAAGGAAGAAATCAAGAACTACCAGATTCCTGTCCAAATGCTCATAAGCCAAATGGAAGAGGCTCCCACTGGCCAAAAATCAAGCAATTTAAGCTTCAGAAAAATATTAATGCCAAGAGACTGAAACATATCAGAACACATTTAAATTTGGAAGTTCATAATCATAGGGAAATAAGTCAATGGTGCTCTGGAAGATGATTGGAAATCAGTTCTATATCTTAAAAACTGGTAAACTACAAGAAATAATTAAACATCTATACTACCTTCCTTCTATAAATTGCATTACTAGGTAATCGCATAATAGATTAGGAGAAGCATCCCTTAATAAAATGATTCCAGACGATAAATAAAATAAAATATTAGAATATCGCCATTTTCCAATCCCTAATGAACTGACAGGTCAAGGTATTCGCATGAATCATGGCTAACCTTACAATAAAGGAGATTAAGAAAGAGAGAAAAAGAGGGACTGAAAGGCACGAGAGAAAATCAGACATTATATATCTCCTGATGAAAATTACCACCACCAATAAGTTTGCAAAAGGAATCAAACCCATCGAGCCTTTGGAACCAGATGCCAATGTGCAGAAAGTCACAGGGCAGAAGAATATGTTGAAGAGTACAGCACTATGAGTATGAAATTATCAATCCAGACTGGGAAATTCTGCAGGTTTAATGATGTAGGTCCTTCAGTAATAAATAAATTCCAAAGCAAAAAATAAGGATAGAGAGAACTATATATTAAAAGATATAAAAGGCACAGCTAATATGCAGTGTGTAAGACCATGGTTTAGGGATGCACACCTGGGTGGTACACTGATTAATTAGCTCAAGGGAATGATAAGTATAAAAATCAAGGTACTGGTTTCTACTGGGGCAATTGGGATTTGGATAGGCACATGGTTGGATTCTAGAAAGGCAGACAAAATTCTACTTCCTACTCAGGCAGTGGCTTCAAGGGTGCTCACATTACATTAATTCATTAAGCTACATATATTTTTTCTGGTTTTACATATCTGTTTTATTTTCAAACAAAAAGGTATAATTCGTACAGAAACCCGATAAATAGATTCATAAGTTTTTCTAGAGAGAGTAAATATAGAAGAATAGCAAAGATAAGTGGGGAAAAAGGAATAATTTGGGATCACTTTCTCTACTAGTTATCAATATAAAGCTTTGGTATGGTACTAGGAGGGAAAGAGATCAATGGAACATAATAGAGAATTCAAATTTTTAAACTCATACACACACATACTTGCAGACCTAATATGAGAAAAGAACTACCTGATTTATATGGTAATTAAACACACATTTCAAACTGATTTACGATTTAAACCACAAAAGCAAACTATAAAGGAGTTAAATAAAATATAGCTTAGGATGGGGGATTAAGCAAAAGGGTATACTTTTTAAGATATTCATAAAATTCAGAAAACACAAAAGAAAATATAGACATATTTGAATAAAGGGGAAAAAATCTCAAAGACAAAATATAACTAATTTTTAAATGACAAAGATATGTACTCATAGCTTATATGACAGGCAAGAGACAATTAGCCCTTATATACAAAGAAGGTTTATATATTTAAAAATCAATAATTTAATATAAAAAATCAAAGGTCATAAATAGGTAATAGATGAGAAAAAAACATATATATATACGTTTTATACTCCATATAGAAAACAATGCTCAACCTTAATGCCATTCATAATTTTTAACCTATTAAATTTGCAAACAATGTTTAAATTTAAAATAATCCATGTTTGGGGCACCTAGGTGGCTCAGTTGGTTGGTTAAATGTCCTACTCTTCATTTCCACTCAGGTCATGATCTCATGTTTTGTGAGGCTCAGTACTGACAGTGTGGAGCCTGCTTGGAATTCTCTCTCTCTCTCTCCCTCTCTCCCTCTCTCTCTCTCTCTCCCCTCCTCCTTTGCCCTCTCTCGCTCATCCTCTCAAACTAAATAAGCATTAAATAAATAAAATAAAAATAACCAGTGTTTAAGAGTATACAAGTACACAAATACTGTCATAGAATCTTTTCTCCTCCTAGAAATCTTTTAAATGGATATAGCAATTTTTGAACCTAAATTATTTCTTTCATGCTTTTCATCTTTTTGTCTTTTGTGCTGACTTCTAGATGAATTCCTCGTTCACTCTTCTTAATCACTAATTAAATCTTTATCTATGATTATTCTATTCAGCCCATTTACTGAGCTTTTATTTTGATGATCTCTAATTTGCTAATTTTTTTAAAGTCTGTTAGTATTTCGTAGTTACATTAGCTTCTTTATCTCTTTAAGGATATCAATTAAACCTCCTTAAAATCCTGCTTGTTCTTTAATTCTGTTTTCTCTGGTATTATCCATGAAATGTCATAGATATCGCTATCAATAAACATCTGGTAATATTCAGATGCTTGTTAATCTTCTGCTTTAGTTGTGCAATGGTCTGAGGCTTCTCCTACCCAACTACCTCCTCTCCTCTTCTTTTGCAACAACAGACAATGCTGGAAGAACATTCTTAAACATTCTTACATACTAATACTTTCCCTTTCGTTGGATGGATTCACAGAAGTTGGTGAAATACGTGTACACTTTAAATTTAATACATAATGTCAGATTATGTTACTTACAAGTTGGAATAATTCACATACCCACTAGCAATCTGTGAACTAGCCTCATTTCTCCATATCGTTACCACAGTTGCAGATTCTTTTCAAGCTAGATTTTGGAGTTCTCTAAGTACTGTTAGCTCAGTGTGAATTAGATATTATCTTCTTTGCAGTTGTACTTAATAAATACTCACTAAGTAGCTGAATGGGTGTGTAAGTTCAGCCTATGGATCCCTGTTACCTGCTTTCCTTTTTTCCCCATATTAATTTTCACCTTCTAGCATACTACATAATATACTCATTTATTATATTTATTGTTTAATGTTTGTCTCCCCCTACTGAAACAAGAAGCTGGAATCTCTGTTTTGTTCACTGATATTTCCAAATGCCTAAAACATTGGTTCTTAACCTCAGTACATATTTGTTGAATGAGTAAATGAATGGCTATACGATATATTCACTTAATTTCCTAAGAAGAACTTAAAATATTTCTTCCTCAAAATATATTATGTGAAGTGCTTGTTATAAAGATAAATCTGCTTCCTCTAACAAATATTATGAATTCCTACAATCATGTATACATTCCAAGCTGACTATACAACAACCTGCTACAAGAGTAAATCAATATAACATGATTCCTTCTTGGAATCCATTCAGGAAACATAAGCCACCAACGGAAACAAACAACATGTGCTCATCTATAGCTGGCGTTTGAGCGTGGACCCTGAGGACACTGTCTCAGAGGAAGGCTTCAATATATTCGTAATTAATTTATCGAGCATATGAGTTGTTCTGGAAGTAATAATAATAAAATAACATCAGCTTAGTTAATTTAAATATTGTTTGTCATTTTAATATACCCAACATCAAATTATAAAATGTTAAATGAAGATGACAATACACCGACAAGATAGTCTACCATATTTATGGTGATCTTAAATATAATACATCGATATAGCACTTTGTACTTTTCATTGGAGCCTCACAACAACCCTGGGAGCCAGGTAGTATAAAGAGTACTACACTCATTTCAAGAATCAGGAAACTGAATCTGGTAAGCGAAGTGATTGATTAGTAAGGAAGGAAATCAACACTTGAATACATGTCTTTGGACTCGTTTCTTTCTGAAGAAGCAAGACATTAAGCAAAAAGTACATATTTAGAGTCAGAGGTAGATTTCTATCCTAACTCTGTAATTACTACGTGTGGAAACATCACCACTGAATTATCTTCTCTAAGCCTCAATTCAACATCTATTTACTTGCCGTTAGGCAGAAAAGGATAAGAAAACAGCTGTGCATCAAAGGCAATCTATTATCCAATTATCAAAACACTTAAAATATACTAAAAGTTTGTTATTTATATTGTTCATTCATGGCAGGTCTCTGAAACATGAGAACATTGTTCTCTATTGTCCTTCTGTTTACAAGATGCTTCCGGAACTGAGAATTCACTGTTGTGTAATTTATTCCTCTGCCACCACCCAAAGGGATTTCTAAAACTGGGCCAGGCACCTGACACAGTGCTGCTAAACTGCTAAGAGAATGAGGCTCTGTTGCTCTGCCTCTATTATCTTTCCTCTCTTCGAACGCATCTGTGTCCAACGGTAGAAATTCCATGCTAATCCTATTCTACCCCTATGCCCTACTTCTAGTCCCCAAGCCTTCAAGTTTTTGGAAATGCATGGAGATTATGAATTATGGTAATGAATCAGGTTGGGGCACAAAGTTCCTTTTTTCCTGTGTCTCCTCTCTTCTGTCCTCTTTGGTGAGCAGGTTCCTTAATGTGTCTTAGCCAAAAGAACGCTGGCTCTAATCAGTTTAACAAACACCTGTTTGGTGCCTTCTAAGCTGACAATACTAAGGTGCTAGGAACAGAAAGATATGTAGACCACAATTCCTAGTCTTAAGGAGATTATAGTTTATTAAGGGAGAGAGATAATTAAAGAAATCACATTTCTATAATTCAGTACAGACAGCGGTTAAAGATAAGCTCAAGGTTTTAAAGAAAGAGAGGGGAGGAACAATTAACTATTCTAAGTGTGGGAATCATGTTAATAAAAAACTACAAGAAATGAAATAGGATCTTGCAGCATTGGTAGGAATTAGCAAGTGAAGAAGAGTTGCAGGCAGAAAAAAATATGAACAATTACATAGAAGCATGATGTCAAAGGTTTTATCCAGGTTACAGATGGATATTTCTAAGGCATAAAATGTGCATGAGTTTTGAACATGTGCATTGAAGGAGTTTGTAGGACAATTAAGTAGAAATGTTTATCAGGAAGTTTAGGAAAAAAAGCCAAGACTAAATATCTAGCAGCCACCAATAGTATAATAAGATGAAGAAAAGCACAACTGAGAAAAATGAAATAACGTCTGGAGGAGGGAAGGCATTGCTATTTTATATGGGGCGGTTAGAAAATGCTTCACTTTCAGGGTGATTTTTGAGCAGAAATCTAAAGTAAGTGAAAAGGTGTGTCATATGAATATCTCAGAATAGAGCTTTCCAAGAAACAGAAACGGCAAAGGCAAGGATCTAAAGTTATGAATTTGCTTGGATTGAGAAACAATATGGGGTCAGTACTGATGAATGTATTACACACAGAGAGTGGAAGGAAGTGATGTTAGAAAGATAATCAGGAACCACATGAACTGGGGCCTTAATAGATATTATATAAACTTCATTATGTGAGTTTTTGCTCTGAATAATATTGGAAGCCAGTAGAAGGTTAACTGGCAAAGTACTATGATTTATGTTTTAACAAACCTATGCTGGCTGTTACCTACCAAATCTACTATATGAGGCAAAAGCAAAAACATGCTGATTTGTTTGTTTGTTTTTAGAAGGCTGTACCATTAATTCATGAGAGAATGATGATAGTTTAGGGTGGTAATAATAACTGGTAGGATTTGGGTATCTTTGAAAGTAGAGCTCACAGGATCTTCTGAGTTGAGTATGCGAGAAAGGATAAAATTAAGGTTCAAAAGATAATAAAAAGTCTCAAATAACAAGGACCAGTCAGTAAGAAAGGAAAACAAGTTATAAATACACAGAGCAAAGCAAGTATACTTGCTTAAAGAAAGTTCAGAGAAAGAGACTGTAGCAATATCTAAAGCAGTAGAGTTTTAAAAAAAAATAAGGATAAAAATATCTGTTGGAGTTAACAATTTTGAAGTTGTTATCTTTTGCCAAAGCAGTTTCAATGAAGTGGCAAGGCAGAAATCGGATTGCAATGGTTTGGAGAGTGAATGGGGCCCAAGGAATGAGAGATAGCACTAAATGTTATCACTTCAAAACTCGGCAGAGCGGAAAGAAGAGGGTTATAGTTGCTGGGTATTTAGAGTCAAAAGAAGATTTAATCAATCATGTGTTGTGACTCAGAACCATGAAAGATCCAGGGTAATCTCTTTGAATCCAGGGCTTCAAGGACAACACAGTGGAATGGGTCATTTCCACTCTCCAGTCATCATGATTTAAATGTCAATTTGCTTTGGAACCCGAGTCAAGGAGAGAACTCCAGAAGAACAATTCAAGCATTCAGCAATCATCCAGATAGAAACATAATGGATCCAAAGAAGTCACCAAAGCCCTGGTAAGCTGCCTCTGGGAAAAGGACACAACCACTAAGTTTTTTCAGCGTTTTATTCAGTTCTATCAGTATTTGGTCCAGTCATTTCACCTGACGAATCAGCTGTTCAGTTTCAACTCTTACTAAGCAGATAAAAAAGTTAAATTCTATAATATTATCATGCATCTTACTTTCACTTATTTAAATAAGATGTATAAAGATTAAAAGATTATTTAATTGTTGTGGTCTCAATAAGATCTTAGTATTTTTCAACTTTTAATCAAGTACAATCTATCATACACAAATTATGCAACATACCCCTAAAGGCTCATATATTAACTTGTGTTCTTAAAATGCCCCTCCACTGAGAATAAACAGAATAATAATCATGAAACCTTTAAACTGGAAGGAGTTTTACAGACATCAAGTCCAAACACCTTCATTTGTAAATGAGGAATCAAGCTCATGAAATTTTGGGCAGGCTAAAGGTTACATAAATACCAATAGAAACATGACGAAAATACAGATTCCTGGATTTTGATGCAGTTTTCTTTCCACTATTGTAATCTGTATTTCTTTTAAGTAGTCTCTGAAAAAAGTAGTAGGATATCATCACTAAAATTAAATTTCTAAAATGTATGGACACCCTTCCTAGATATGGCCCTAGGCATTGTTCTAACCCTTGATGTAAATTTATTCAACCTGCACAGCAACTGTGAGAGACAGATACTATTATTACCCCATTTTGCAGGTAGAATAACTAAGCTTTAAAGAGACTGAGTAACTTTTTCAAGGCCACTCAGAGAGCAAGTGGTAAAACTGGGATAAGCTCTAGACAGTCTGCTTATTTCCCGATACAGGCTAAGCAGCTCTCAAGATTTAATTCAAAAAGCAGTGATTGAAAGGCTACTATCGGTAACACACTGTCTTGGGAGTTGAATAAGATATATAAGATTTGGAGCTTAAAAACCTATCAAAAAAGACCAATGCATACACTGCTAAATGTGATACAGAACAAAATGGGTAAAGAGTGTTTAGGGAAGAAAGGAAAGCAAAGTGCACAGAAGAGAAAGCAATTTCAGGGCGGGGGGGTAGACATGAAAATTACCAATACTACTTTATAACCTGTTGATAACTGCTTTGAGCCAATCCGTTACCAGTAGAGCCCAATGGATATAGAAATATTTCTTTTTAATACTCTTAAATGCTTTTATTCAATTCGGCTTTTTTTTTTTTCTATACCATACTCAACACAGTCACTTCTAGTTTTAGTTACCACTCGAGGCATTTTTTTAATGCCCCTGATGCAGAGGGTAAAGGGCATGCAGTAAATAAATCATTTGTGCAAAAGTTCTCTTAATATATCAAAGAATCTTTATAGAAAGTTATGAGAGGCCTCAAAGCCTCCATAAAATAACCCATTTACATTCACTGTCCACTTAAGTGACAGCCTCTAAATTTATGAGTTAGCTCCTTGATGAAAAGTCATATAACCTGTAAGCATTAATTTCTTAGATGACCGGGTTTGGTCAGAACAGTGCAAATGAGAGTCAGAATAAGGAAACTAGGGGTGCCTGGGTGGCTCAGTTGGTTGAGCGTCCAACTTCAGCTCAGGTCATGATCTCACAGCTCAGAGCCTGGAACCTGCTTCCAATTCTGTGTCTCCTTCTCCCTCTCTGCCCCTCCCCTCCTCACACTGTGTCTCTCTCTCCATAATAAATAAATGTCCAAAATATTAAAAAAAAAAATAAGGAAACTAACTTCTGCCAAATACATCCCATTATGGATTCCTAGATACTAGCCCAGACCATTCCAGAATCACTGCCCCCACAAGGGACGACTTTGTGACAAATTGTTTATGTTATGATTTATTGAAGATGAGGGACTATATCTATGATTTTTGTTTAAGTCCCAAATTTTAGCTCTATTTTTCAACTAATTGTTGCCAGATATGTTTGATTTTTAAATACCCAACCTGTATAATAAATATAATAGCATATAAATATAAAAGTCAGTAGAAAAGCCAATGTTTCTCCCCCTTTTTCTTACTAAAAACAAACGCAAGTCAACTTGTACAAACATGAAGTACGAGCATCTGAGACTGAAAATAGCATTAAGTTACCTTTTTACTGCAGGGGTGGCCTGTAAGTGTTTGACAGGGAACTTTTGCATCTCTTCCCAGTAAGTAGAGTTCTGACCACTATGAAGGTGAAGTACACAGGAAAGTTTTAGCATATACTTCTTGGCCAACTATCTCCAGAATCTCTTATAAATAAAGGAGGACTTGCATCATCTCCCCACATCAATGTTGGGCAAACTGCTCATTTGCCTTCTGCTGTCATGACTTGTGTCTTATCTTTGTAACACCTAGACTCTCACACACTTAATATTTTAGTTTACATGGAAGCATCATTTTTGCGGCACCTGGGTGGGTTCAGTAGGTTAGATGTCCGGTTCGTGATTTCAGTTCAGGTCCTGACTGATCTCAGGGTTCGTGAGTTCAGGTCCTGCATCAGGCTCCGTGCTGACAGTGCGGAGCCTGCTTGGGATTCTCTGTCTCCCTCTCTCTCTGCCCCTCCCCTGCTTGCTCTCTCCCTCTCTCTCTCAAAATAAATAAACATTTAAAAAATTAAAAAATAAAAAATAAATGGAATTATTAATTTTACATAAATAAATTAAAAATAAACTGTCTACTATTATAAATGAAAAATCAGTATTATGGTGTCATTTTAAAAAATGCCACAAATTCTAGCTGGATAAAATTGTTTGCCAAGACCTGCTTTCCAATTATTAAATAGGAAGATTAGGAAGTGTTAGTGAGCTATTAACGACACATTAGTACCATATTGAGGATTTTTTTCTCCTTATTCTAATTCAAAAAAAAAAAAAAACAAATTGCAAAGAAAGTAACTTTCTATGTGGCTCAGTGTTTTTTAATGCTATGCCCATGTACCTTCTAAAATCATCTCAGGTACCTCCAGAATGTAGCCAAGTAGCATTCTGGGAAATACTGTTGTAAATTATCTGGAATTTCAAAAGCCTAAACCTTGCTGCTTCTAATTGATCCAGTATTCAGTATCACTTTTGTCATCTACAATCTTATCTGAGTTCTCCCCACCACCCCTCCCCCCCCCCCCCCCCAGTAAGTCTCTATTGTATTTTTCTCAGAGCAAGCCTAGTCCAGTTGTCTGGAAAATCTGCTTCCCACTGGTTCCAACCTTAGGCTCACAGCTATCTGTACCTAGCAACTTTCTGGCTCGGTGCCCATGTCAAAAAGATAACAGTGGGTCCCATGTCTACTCGAATCTCCTGTAGATTTACTTTTTCACTTCACTGTGTTGCTTTCAGATGTTTACTCGTTTCTCACAAATAATGAGGTAACTGAAAGGCCTGTATTCCGTGAATTTCTGCTGTCTTGAACTTTCAACTATCATCCTTCATTCTCCATATTAGTAATTCCACATCCCACTGGGAAATAAGATTCTGGTTCTCAACTCTGAAATAAATACATTACTCATTCTAGTCTCCACAAATTCTCATTTGGACATGATACTTTTCTTATCCACAGTATTCTTAAACCATAAATTTACAAAGTGGTATACTGTCTACTAGAAAATAGCCAAGGAATGCAAGCAAGTATATACTTCCTTTTTGAAATTACAGAAAGCACTGTGTCCCCTGATAAATAAATGGTAGCAATCAAATGAAGATGTTCTATACTATCTTCACTATAATCCCTTTTCCAATTATCTTAGTATTTAAAAAAAAATCAAATCTCACATTGTCAAAAACTACAAATACTCAGAGTTAATATAAAATGAGCCAGTGGCCGGGGTTAGTTGTAGTATGTGAACTTGTCATTTTTCACACAACCAAACTTCTGCCAGGGTATTCCTTAAACATTACATGTGATCAAATGGCTTTTTACCCATTTTATGGGCTTTTAAAGGCTCGCCGTGATTTTACTTACAGCTACTATTTCTAATAGAGTTGGCCACTGACCAGATGACCCATCGCATCATCCAGAATACAAAACAAAGGACACACACTGGTCAACTGCTGGCTGGCAAGTCCCTGAGTGAACAGGTCAAAAGCCCTCAGCAAGTACACAGGGAAAGATTAATGGGAAGAGAAAGAAATCTTCAGCTAACGCCACAGTAAAATTAGCTGTTCGATGGAGATCTTAAACACAGCAACCAGCCACACTGGCGCATAACTCTTTACTAGGATGTTAAGCACTTTCAGACAATTTATTCTCTCTCTAATTAACAAATGATGTCCGCCTTTGACAGAGTCAGCGATGTGATCTGAAAACAAAATGCACAATATATGGAGATGACCCAAATATCAGTAATTCATTAAAATGGCCTCAAACTGAGGCTCTTTTACACAGGGGGGGAATTCGTAAGAAAGAGGACACTAGATGACAGATAAGGTATTCCTGTGGTGAACTACAGCAGCAGCTCATGTATTTACCCAGGTATCTCTTTAAGGTCTTATTTGTGAAAGGTTGTGATAAAACCGAATAGAACTTTAAATTCATTTGGCTTTTGAGATTATCACTCTATTTAACCTTGAAAGCTTTTTGCATTTTCTCATGCCTTTGTTTGCTTTCAGGAATTTATCTTCATTTTAACTTTAATCCGTTTTATATCTCCTGCCTCATCTTCGATCCACAAGGTTCAACTTTTTTTTTTTTTTAATCTGCAGAGTCTACAGTGTTGGTTGGGGGTAGGGAGGGTTCCTGTCTCCTTTTTATAAAGACTTTTAATATGATCATCTTCCAGAAGTTATACATCCATGCGTGTGTGTGTGTGTGTGTGTGTGTGAGATTAACCAAAGATCATATTATCTGACAGACTGAAAAACTGGTAACTGAGTAATACTTGTTTCATATTAAGTAGCAGTTTCACCTGTTTCTGCCAGTTACACTATCCTCAAGGTGACAGTATTTTGTCTTAAGAAGCCCAAGCATTTCAACATTATTTCTTACAAAAGTGAAAGCAAATACTTACCAACTTTGCCATAAGAACCATGAAACCAGCATTGCAATGGTGGTCTGAGACCTCTGTGTAAAATTACAGGCAGTTTACACCAGCTTTGCACAACCAGGGGCATTTTTTATGTTAGGTATTGCAAACACAAAACCTAGGATCTAGAAGCATTCCACACTTCCCTCTCCCCCACACCCAATTGTTTACCATAGGCTCCAAAAATTAAATAAATGTTCAAATAATGCCTACAATAATGTATGCCAATTGCTACTCAGCTCATATGCAAATACCAAAAAATTAAATCTCAAGAGCAAAATAAATAATTTATTCCTTAAAAATAAAATTTTCTTAAGATTTTACATCAAAAAAATCAATGTAATGTGATCCTTTCAAATAGGTACATGAGAATGAGAATGTGATATAGTAAGGAGTAGAGTCTGCCAAAGTAAGCACGCCTAGCTAGGACCTATGCTGTGATCACTATGGATCTTCATTCGCATGTCAGCAAAGCAGTAATTAATGACTGTGAAACACTGAGAATTTTGTAAAGCAATGAAAAATCTGTATTAGAACTATTTGTATTCTGGGAATTACTTTCTCCTGGACATTAAATCAGATAAATTGGGATTTCCCTGAAATCTTACCCATTGAAGAGAAAAATCCCAGGAGACCTGGGTCTTCCTATTATAATTGGTCTTATTTTTATCTCTTTTCTGAAGACAATATGAGTAGAACAGCTATACTCCAAAATAATTAAATATGGCCTACACTGTCCCAAGGTTATTGTAAATATCAATATATCTATGATCGTTTTTTCTTTTTTTGCCAACAGCCTAAACATGCCAAAGACATACTATAGCACAGATGCTCAGGAAATGTTCCCATACAGTAGGAATTGCTTCATATTTATTTTCTTTGACCACAAAGAATGTCTAACAATGACCTCCATACATTTCTTACTTGAAAAAAATCAGAGCAGAGAATTCTCAGTAGAATGTCACAGGCTTTTAAAGATCAGACTTATAAACTACCTTATATCAAACCACCACATCCTATTACCGTTCCACACCTTGCTGAAGGCCCAATATAAACCTGGACTTGAAATCAAGCACCCCAGTGTTACAAGCTAGCCTATTTTTTCACAATAGCAATTCCATGGAGAGAAACTGCTCTTACTTTCTAACAGGTTTGAGACTCTGAAATGTGACTGCTTCTCTTCAGTAATTTTCCATCAAATGTGCAAGATACATCCTGACAGTGAAACACCGTTTCTCATTTACCTTTTCAACAAGATTGAAAATATTCTTTCTATATATGGGGATATTCATTTTACTTAAGTAAAACAAGGGTGGATCTCTGTGGCTTTGTTTCTTTTCCCTAATATGTCTTTATAAAAAGTCACTGATTTCTTAGCTCATAGAACTTGACGGGAAAATTTCTTTTTAACGTGCTATCTGTATTTCAAAACGATATGCTGACTTACCCTTGTTATGACATACTGTATGAGTTATACTAACCAGTCACATTTAGTAACTAGCTTCCTTGGTGACCACTGATCTAGTCACTGAGAATACAAGCTGTAATTGAAAGCCAAGATCTGAGGATATGGATTAGCAAGTCTATATGTATGAGGCCTGCAGGGGACCAAACATTTTTAATTAAAGTAAAATATTTCCAGTAATAGAAATGAGAATGGATAATTTTGAAAGTTTAAATCACAGTGATGAATTATGTCACAAAGTTTCAAAACTGTAGCAACCTCCAGCCCCACCGTCGTTATTCTGCTGCATTGTGAATGGGAAGCCCAACCCACCTATATATATATATATATGAGCAAAAGCAATATTACGGATGAAGTTCATTCTGAACTACAAGTCCTTGTACAGGAATTTGCCAAACAACCAGGGGTCCTGAGTTCCCCAAATGCTATTATCTTGCTCCAGTACAACAGTAGGTTGGATGATAAATAATAAGAAAGCCATTTAATCTTTAATGCTTCCACAAAATAAGGTTTAACTAACTTTAAATGATACTGGTGGCCTGAAATCTTCCAAAATGTCCTCAAAGGGAGCAAAAAACAGTAAGGTTTATCAGAGTTTACGGAAGTAAAAGAAAAATATAGATTTTATCATATCCAGAATAAATGTCACTGCTTGGAACCAGGTACAAAAGAAGCCCCGCCTGAATGAGTGAAAGATCATAATTATTCTCTTTATTTACAAAGAAAAGTTAACACTTTCAAATTGCAAGGTGAGAGTAACAGGGTAGGTCTGTGCTTGGGAGCCATGAGAGCCCCGCTCTCCCCCTTGTATACAAGTTAAACTCCCTGGACCTGATCCCTAGTCTGTCAAATGGAGCAAGTTAGAGAAGATAACAGTTATAAAGAATTTTGGACTGTGCATCCTGGAATATTGTGAGTGCTCACAAACATTCATTAGCTCTACATCACACAATAATTATACAATACTAACATTTCCAATATCTACTTGGCAATTCTGCTTCAATAACACAAACCATAATTTTATGTCATATAAAATCATTTTGCTTTTTGAGTGTCAATTCTATGTAATTAAACATTTCCGGAGGCCTAGAAAATTGCTTGTTGTTTAAGTACATTAAATAAATTTTCTCCCCCAGTAACTTATTTATACTTTGCATCCGGATAGCAGAAACAATGGAGAAAACAAAGAAATAAAAGTCTTCATTTGTATCAAAATTTCCAAATTCAGCACAGCAAATTGAAAGAGGACAGGTTCCAGAATCATTAATAATAGCTGCATGCAAACCTGAGTTTTGCACTATAAACACATTCAAGTCATTTAAGAGGTTTGAACTTCAGTTTCCTCATCTGTCAAATTGGAGTGGTACCACTTTGCAAAATGAAAAGAACTAAACAAAAATTGTGTGAGAAATTATGTATATGTAAAGTTACATATATCTGGCAAAGTATCTCGAATATAGTAACTCAAGCTTATTTTTCACAATTAAGGATTTATGATTAATGATGACTGGATTAACAAATATTTCCATTTTACATTTAAATTCTTGGCTAGTCCCTGTGCCCTCAGTTTCATCTGTATAAGCCATAATACCTAGATATGGACTTTTATAACTTAAGGCTTCTCATCTATAACAGTACGCTCAGAATCTGCATGTGGTGAAATGGTGTTTCTGTTCCTCCCATGACTGCAAAACAGTGCAGAGGAAAAAACTGTAAACATAACTACTGCTACTAGGATTCCTAATTTTTAGGACAACTCCGAAAAAGCCCCAAATTAGCAGTGGTCTTTATTCCTTCCTTGGGATATCATTCAGATTAGAGCTTTAGAAGATTTTCTAAGCAGTACCCTTACTTGCCATTGAGTTTTTTTTTCACCTAGCAAATAAAAAGAGTATAAATATAAGAACAATATTAATTATTTATTTGGTTTTTTTAAAATTGAGTAATTATCTTTATTCTCAGAGTTAAAGGTCATGGTTTAGAGGGATGTAAGACTTTCAAGTAATAAGACTTAGTTAATGGGAACCTTTGCTAAAGATGGCTTACGTCTTTAATGTCTCTAGAAAGTCAATATTATTATTAGGAAAGGTACAACAAGCTTCTTTACAAGTAGAGCCTTGTTCCTTCTATCTGACCGTTCGTTCTATGCTATGGTTGGTTTCCCTGTGCTAAACATTCAGAGACTCTGCTCTTCAAATGCTGCCGTCTCTGTCATTCGGTTCTTAAACGTCTCTTCGTCAGAGAGGCTCTCCTTGACCCGTTCATGTCTTGCTCATGTACTTCCCTGTTTGTTTAATAAACTTGTTCAGCTTAGAATCCTGGCCCAGCTTGTTCACCACTGCACTGTTAACATGTAAACTACTACCCCGTCTATAACAAATATTCACTAACTGTTAATTGAAATGACGACTGTGATCTCAATTTCATACAGTGAAAAGGCTCAGCACTTTCAAAAGCATACTGTCTCCTGGACATTCTCTTCATCAAGGTATGTTCCCACCTTTCTTTACAAACAGTATTTGCCTCAAAAGAACACATGTCTAATGTAGTATTGTCAGCCCAACCCACCTCAGGCCATCAGCGAAAGAAAAGGAAGCCACTTACCCAGAAAGATAACAACAAAAATGGGTTCCTGTTAGGATCAAGAACACATGCAGCCTCATAAGGTGAAAGCCTGAATGAACAATGTCAGACAGTAAATCTATGTTTTAGCAAAGCTGACAGAGATTTCTTCACTCGGGGAAAAAAAAAAAAGAACAAAAAAAAACCCTGCGTAACAAGCTTTATTAGGTGGTAAAAGCAGACAATATCACTGTGCAGTGCCTAGTGATGAAGTGTGATGCATGGCTGTACCATACATGCCCCTCCTGAATTAATTACTAAAAGAAAAATTGAGAAAAAAATGTTGACACTGAAGCACAGTTTAAACTGTGTTTAGGAATTTCTTTCTCTACATAGAAAAGAGAACTGTTTATTTTTTGTATTTCAACATAACCATAACATCCTCCAACAGTTTTGTAGCTATTTCCAAGTGGTCCGCCTGTCACAGTCCTTATATGCACCTAGAACACTGTTTGTGAACATTTCCTGGGAGCACAGAAACCTGGCAAGGCCATGGGATACTGTCATCAAGAATTCATCCCCAATTTTCTCCCATTTCCAATCAGCTTGTGTTTCCAGTTTTCTAACCCTCAACTGGTTTCTGGAACTTGCCTCCATTTGCAATCTGCACTTGCCTTGGATGCCACTTTATTTTCCCCTATTTAGTAAGTATGGTTCTTTCCCACAGAAGACAGATTCTCCTAGCTTCGAACCCATTCGAAGAGAGAGAGAGATCACCTTCTTCCACAGGTATCAAAGGAATACTGTAAATCTTAAGTGGTCTTTGGGTATCAAGCATGTTATACTGCATTCTTATTTTTTTGGTCATTGATAGCCTCTTTAGGGTAACTGTAATAATTCTCAGTTAACCTGACAATTTCCTTTTGTGATAATATTCTGCTTTGTTTTATCTCCCCTCCCACACTGCCAGCTCTTTGATGACAAGGACCATGTTTTACTCAGCTTGGAGGTCTTAGTGACATTTAATACATAGCACTTCTACGAGTTGTCAAATTAACTAAATTGAATTAAATTCTGGACAAATGGGACTTTTTGGTAAAAAAAAATGTTTAATTTCTAGGACTCCTGTTCCATAGATATGTTTTGTTTTTAGCCTTATAATTCATTGAATAATTGTTGCCTCCATTGGGAAAACAAAACTTGAACATAAATACATGCAACACAGCACAGAAAACGTTCCACACAAGTTGATCCTGGCGGGATATGTTAGAATGAGGAAGATTAGAAAAGGAGTCGGGGCCTAATCCCAGACCTACCTCCCTAATTAGAACTTTGGACATACATCCCTGATAAAGAAGCAATGATAGAAGAATTTGCGCTGGCAGGCAATTATAAATAAAGGAATCTGGGAAATGAAGATACCTCACAGAGACACCGTGAAAATGAAATGAGCTCCATTTTGAGAAAGGGCATTATAGACTATAAAGCGCTATAAAATGCTGTCAGATGTTAATGACCACTCTCATCAACCTCGTCACTTCCAAGAGGGATTTTCTGGTAGCTGCTTGGGGAGAAAGTTACTTTGAGCTCAGCTTTCAGGGACACACTGCATCTGAGACAGACCATATTTTTTAAACATTCCATGAATCTTCATCTCTTCATTCTGATCTATTCTCAACTGTTTACCAATTCTTTTCAACTTGGTCCAACTTTTAAAAATCACCACTGTTGACCTGATTTATAAAATCCTCCTCTTCAAATCTCACTTCAATTTTAAATCCATTCAATTGCTTCTTACTTGGTAAATTATTCTTATTAATTTTTTAAAAATTCATAAAAGGGGACATATTGATTTATTAGACTATCCAAATTGCAGACTAAATATGGTGTTGGCATGACTCAAGCCCTCAGGGTACACAGTATCTCTCACAACTTGGTCTGGAAAATGAAAATGTTTTACATTCAAAATACTTTGATTACTGCCTGTTTTGCTATAACATAAAACTTCACCAGATTCTACTTGGCGACATGCCATAATTCTTAATTAATACTTGTAGGTTCCATAACATGGTTCAGAAACAATGGTAAATCATTACGCTACAGACAGTGATTTCTGAATTAATTTCTAAGCACCAGCAGCAATTCTGCTGTTACAAGCGGCATTTAGATCATAAATTATTCTGGAGGCCCTATTGCCTATGCCAAATACACATGTGAAGATGGCAATTTGATAAAATAATATTTAGAGCACAAAGAACAAAATTATTACCTCCTCTTGGTCAGAACCCTCTTGTAGCTGAAAATAATGATGAAAAACCAGTCAAAGAGTCCCTGAAACACATTTGTTGAAAACCTGCTTCATCTTCAGCAGACACCTGAGAAGAAACTAGTTAACAGCTTGACAGGTTCAACAGGGACGAGCATCTTTCCTTGGCACTATTTTAAATTGCGACATAGGAGGGTGAATCAGTGAAAGTGGGGTCGGGGCAGGTGGGGGAAGGCATAACTGCTTGTAAGAGGAAAGGAGGAGAGCAACAGAGAATGCTAAAATAAAATGTTACACTTCCAAGATATATATTAAAAGTAAACCTTAATGGAATTCATGTACTTAAGGAAATTACTTTGATAAAAAAAAAATGACTTCTAGGAAATAAAGATATGTGTCTAGAAATCAAAATAAAGCATGATTTAAAAAAATAACATTAAGCCTCAGGAATTTGGCCAAGAATCTGTTTAATCCACAACAATTAAGATACTGCAAGAGTTTTAATAGGGTCATAGGAAACAGGAAAATATTTTCTGAATGTCAGCTTGACATAAAGCAGCCATACCTAGAATAGATATGATAACAGCAACTCTGTGGTACAGGGGTTGGCAAATACTTTGTAAAGGGCCCAACAGTAAGTATTTTAGTCTTTGTAGGTCATATGTCTGTCACAATTACTTAACTCTGCCATTATACGGCAAAAGCAGTCTTAGACACTATGCATACAACTTGGCATGGTTGTGTTCCAATAAAATGTATTTACACGGGCACCTGTGTGGCTCAGTTGGTTAAGGGTCTGACTCTTGGTTTCGGCTCAGGCATGATCTCGTGTTTCCTGAGTCTGAATCCCATACCCGGTTCTGTAATGACAGTGCAGAGCCTACTTGGGATCTCTCTCTCTTTCTCTCTCTCAGGCTCTCTCTCTCTCTCTGAAAATAAAGAAATAAACTTTTAAAAAATTTTAAAAATATTTACAAAAGCAGGTAGCCTGTTACAATGGCCAACATCCAAAATACTGACAACACCAAACGCTGCTTATGATGTATAGAGCAACAAGAACACTCATTCATTGCTGGTAGAAATGCAAAATGGGATAGCCTGTTTGGAAGACAGTTTAGCAGGTTCTTATAAAACTAACCATACTAAATATAAATATTTACCATATAAATATTTACCATATAAATAAATAATATATAATAAATATTTACCATATAAATCCGGCAATCATGGTCCTTGGTATTACTCAGAGGAGCTGAAAACTTGTGTCTACGCAAACACCTACACACAGATGTGTACGGCAGCTTTATCCATAACTGCCAAAACCTGAAAGCAATAGGCTGTCCCTCAGTAGTGAATGGGCAAATAAAGTGTGGTATATCTAGACGATGGAATATCACTCAGTGCTAAAAAGAAATGAGCCATCGAGCCACAAAAAGACATGGAGAAACTTAAATGCATGTTACAAAGTGAAATAATCCAGTCTGTAAAGGCTATGTACTATATGATTCCAGCTACGTGACAGTCTGAAAAAGGCAAAACTACAGGGATAGTAACAAAACCAGTGGTTGTCAGGGGAAGGGAAATGAGAGGGGTGAATAGCTAAGCACAAAGGATTTTTGATACCACAATAGTAAATGCATATCATCATGCATTTGACAAAACCCACAGAATGTACAACAGCAAGAGTGAACCTTAATGTAAGTAATGGATGCTGGGTGATAATGACGTGTCAACGTAGGCTCATCATCCATAACAAAGGGACCGCTCTGGTGGGGGATGTTGATAAAATGGAGACACAGTACATGCAGAGGTGCAGAGGGCATATGAGAAATCTCTGCACCTTATGATCACTCTTTTTGCAAACCTATAACTTCTCTAAAAAATTAAAGTCTATTAAAAAACAAACAAACCAAAAATAGCCGGCCAACTGGACTTGGATTACAGGCCGAATGTAGGTTGATGCCCGCCCTTAGAGTACATTAAACCTGGATCGGGAATCAGACAACAAGGTCTTACAGCTTCTGGGATCCACAAACCTCTTCTCAGTCTGGGGAATCTCACTTTCCTCATGGGAAGATCTTCCTCTCTCTTTCTGTGTTTCTCTTAGAGATTCTCCATCTCTCTATTTCCAAGATACCAGTTTCAGTCCCCTCAGGTGACTTCCCATACAGCTTTGGAAAATCCCACTAGAAAGGAAAGTACCCTTGCAATTTCTGTTTTGCATAACGCAATTGTGATATAGTCACTGCAGCTCTCTGTTCTCATCTCAACATTGGGAATAAGAAGGCTACTCATTTCATGAGGTGCTGTGAGAATTAAAGTAGCTGCATTTAGAAAGTAGTAAAGTCCTGAGCCTACGGTAGATACTCAATACGGTTTAGCTACTATTTTTATATTGGTGATGTTCCTTCCATAAACCTTCTCTGAACAATGGAAGCACCTAATCTTTTTACCTGCTAAAATAAGAAGGAGAAAACACAGGGTAAGAAATATTTTTTAAAAACCTCAAAAGATTATTGTAACCCACAGAATTGACCCAACAAAGCACTAATTGGAATAGTGGCTAGAAGGTGACTTTAAGATATTTGTTTTGATTTGTAACATAAAATCAAAAACACACAATCTGTGAACACTTCATCTAAACTCTCACCTTTGCATGTGGACTAAGAGAGGGCAATACAGAGACGATACAGAGACTTGACAATAAGGCAGTAACACCAGTCATATCTTCAGGGAACCAGCTGACGGTCAGCAAAACTTTCCAGGTCACCATTAGGAGATGGATTTAACAAAGCAAAGGCAGGAGGACATAACTTTTATTATCACCTGTCACTCCAGATAGGTGATAAAGAGCCATATAGCTGAACACTAAAATCCCACCTAAAGGGGCTGCAGGCCGTACATCCATCTTGAAACAAAGGTCTATTTCAACACAAGATCAGCATATCCTGGCTTTTCCTATTTGTTCACTGAGAACCAAACCCTAATTTCCTGACCTAGGAAATCAAACATATGAAACTGAGTATTAAAATCTTAGTTTTCTACATTTTGAAGAAATTTATCCTGTGGACTTTTGAAAATATTGACATTTTATGATCACTTTTATACATGCTATTCTATACTGTCTCTTAAACCAATGCTATCCCTATTCTTAAATTTGTTTCATTATTATTTTAAGTTTTTTAATTTACTTTGAGAGAGATAAAGACAGTGTGAGTGGGGTATGGGCAGAGAGAGAGAATCCCAAGCAGGCTCCACATTGCCAGTGAAGAGACCAATGCAAGGCTCAAACCCACAAAGCCAAGAGACCACGATCTGAGCCAAAACCAAGAGTCAGACACTTAACCGACAGAGCCGTCCAGGCGCCCCTAATTATTTTTAAGTTACTATTAATTAAATGGCTTTCATTATAAATAACACAGATTGATCCTAGAATAACATGGATTTGAACTGCACAGATCCGTTTACATGAGGATATTTTCCAATATATATACTGGAAGATTTTTAAAAATTTTTTAATGCTTTTATTAAATTTGAGAGAGAGAGAGAGAGAGAGAGAGAGAGAGCAGGGGAGGGGCAAAGAGAGAGGGAGACATAGAATTCGAAGCAGGTTCCAGGCTCTGAGCTGTCAGGGCAGACCCCAACGCAGGGCTCGAACCCACGAACTATGAGATCATGTCTTGAGCCAAAGTGGGACGCTTAACTGAATAAGCCACCCAGGCACCCCTACTGGAAGATTTTTTACCATGAAAAAACTCAGAGACAAACTGTGTAGCCTAGAAATATTTTAAAACTTAAGAAAAAGGTACATCATGTATACATAAAACACATGTAGATATTACTCTACCCAAAAATCATTTACTACCAAAAAAATATATACAAATGTATTATAAAAAGTTAAAATTTATCAAAAGTTACGCACACAAACATTTACAGAACATACATGGCGCCATTCACAGTTGAGAGAAATGTAAACAAATATAAAGATTAACAATTAGGGGCGCCTGGGTGGCTCAGTTGGTTAGGCGGCCAACTTCAGCTCAGGTCATGATCTCACGGTCTGTGAGTTCGAGCCCCGCGTCGGGCTCTGTGCTGACAGCTCGGAGCCTGGAGCCTGTTTCAGATTCTGTGTCTCCCTCTCTCTCTGCTCTTCCCCTGCTCACGCTATGTCTCTATGTCTCTCAAAAATAAATAAAAGTTTAAAAAAAATTAAAAAAAAGAATAAGAATTAAATCAAAATGCATAAAGTTAACTATAGTACATATTGTACTACTTAATAATTTCATGGTCACTTCCCGTGTTGCAAGTATCTGCCTAAAATGCCACGTGACACACTAATCATCTCTGCATGAAGAGTTCATCTCTCCAGTAAATTGCGCATGGCAATAAAATGTGAACTCTCCTGGTTCTGACTATTAGCAGTTAATTGTGGGGGGAGTCAAAGTTATACATGGATTTTTCAACTGCACTGGGAGTGGGGTGGAGGTGGTAGAGTGAGGGAGTGGCGCCCCTACCCCCTGCATTGTTCAAGGATCAACTCTACATACTTTGTATCACAAGATGTCTTATACATATAGTTCATATCCAAAAACTTGCCCACATAAACTTAAGAGCAAGTTGAAACTATGAAAATAAAATTCATGTTCAGATATAACCAAATATATTTTAACGCAGCAAACAACTTAAGATTGTTTTAGTTAACCATCTTTTAAATACCTAAACTAAACCTTTCTGCCTATTCATTCCTTTGTTTTATTAAAAGCATTGTGAGGATACTTACTGGGTACCAGTGGTGAAAATATCTCTTCTCCCCTTGCCTATCATCACTCACACTTTCAGTATTTGGAAGATTAAATTTTCAATTATAAGTTCAGTTTTCGATCAGATGCAGGAACCAACTTTGTACCATAAACTCATAGCCCCCAGTTTACCACCAAGTCAGACTATATATGGCTGTTCATAGTAGAACCTACACTCTTCTCTTTTCACTTGAACATCTACTTGGTTTCTTAAATTCCAAATATAATAATCGGTTCCTTATCTTTGGCTCAGACTCTAAGGTAGGTCTTAATTCCCTTTAGGACCTTTTGTCCTGACCTGTCAACCTTACGAGTTAAGATTTTTGCTTTCCCTAAAACTCAGCTCCATGCCTTCTTTTTAAGGTCTACTACTTCAAGTGTTTAGAACTGAAGAGACTTCTCTTCTCCTGACCCTACTTATCCTATTTGACATATATGCTCCTAACCAAGCCTCAGGTATGATAAGTGGCAGGTTACAGTTCAGATGTTAGCATAAGTCATGGATATGCAAAGTGCTACAGCTAAGGAAACAACGCACGTATTAATTTGGGGTTTGTTCAAACTGATGTTGTCAGAAATAAATGATAAAGAAAAATGTTTACTTATGAACATCCATAATATTAAAATAACGAAAATGGCTTTGACTTTGGTCAAATTTGGAAGATATCAACTTTCACATAAACTAGCCGAAATTATAGTCAATATTTAATGACCTTCAATGCATGTAATCTTTAATTCATGTAAGAAAACCAATGAAATTGGTGATGACACCTATAGTATCCATATTATTTGTTGATATTCCTCTCCACTAATACCGATTACCTATCTCACTCAGCTTCAAGTTCCATTTATGTTCCCAGAGTGATATCCAAAATGTTCTAAAATAGCATGCCCACTAAACAATTAAAATTAAAGCTGAACATAACTTTGGAATACAATAAAAATTTCCCCCCTCATACCATACTCCAACTGGGTGTTCTACGGACATCCTTCCTGTGATTCACAAAGTCATACTTCTCCTGGTAGTGGTTTCCCTTATTCAACTGCAGCCAGCCAGGAGATGAAGAAAGAAAACAAAAACATGAGGAAGAAACATTTGCTCTTAACCACACAGGCCTAAAGGTAATACATATCACCTCCACACATATTCCATAAGCAAAGAAGAGTAATATGCCTAAGAGGCCTAAGAGGTACAGCCTAGAAGTATTATTCAATGAGTACGAACCACTGTCTCCACCACACATACAATATATTAGAAGGCAAAAAGTGCCATGGGGAAAAAGTGAGTAAAAGTAAGAAATAGTTCAAGCATTGGGAAAGCGGTCACAAATTTAAACAACTTGCTCAGAGTAAACTTCATTGAACCAGTGACAAAAGAACAAAGGCTTGAAGAGAAATATGGGCAGATCCATACATGATTCTGTGAAAAGAGCATTTCAGGGAAAGCAGTCCATTCAAAGGCCGTGATGTGGGACATGATCTGGGAGGGTCAAGGAAAAGTGAGAAGGCTGTAATGGTCAGAGCAGCACATTGCAGAGGAGGCCTGAGAACTAGGAGGGGGGTGGGCAACAGAGTTTTATAAGCTGTTATAGGCTGAATATTTAGTGTCCCTCCTTCCTCCAAAAATATTGAAGCCCTAACTCCCAATACGATGGTATCTAAAGATGGGGTCTTTGGCAGGTGACCAGGTTTAGATGAGATCATGAGGGTGGAGTGCCCATGACAGAATTAGTGCCCTTCTAGGAAGAGGAAGACATCAGAGTTTCTTCTCTCTGCCAAGTGAAGATAACAAGAAGGTAGGATTTGTAAGGCAGGAAGAGGGCCCTCATTACGATTCGAATTAATCTTATACTTTCCACACTGTGAGAAATCAAGGTCTCTTATTTAAGCTACTCAGTCAATGGTAGTTTGTTGTAATCAACCACGCTGACTAATACATAATATACTGTAAGGCCTTTTGCTGTGACTCTGAAGAAAACCTTGGTGGAATGTGAGTTGAAGAGTGATGTGATGCAGGCTACATTTCGCAAGACACTTCACACTGCCATCTGAGAATACACTGGAATGGAGCAATTATGGAACATGAGAGACCAGTTAGGAAACTATCACAACGATCCCAATGAGGGATGTTAGTAGGCTGGACCCCGTTAGTAAAAAGGAGATTCTAAGCAGAGGCAAAATTCTAGATTTATTTTGAAGGTGGAGTGAGTCAATGTATATTCGAACAGATTGATAAAAGCTGTCAGAACTGAACAATTAGAAAGTGGAGGACATCATTAACTGATATGACGGAGACTGTGAGCGAACGAAATTTTGGGGAGGACAAGAGTAGAAATCCTATTGTAGAGATATTAATTTTGAGATATGTATTAGATATCTAAATGGGACTATCAAATAGTCAGCTGGATGTATGATTCTGGAATGGGAGAGTCTAGGTCAAAAGATATAAATCTGGGAATTGTAAACACATAGATGAAATTTAAGCCATGAGGCAGATGACATCACCAGAGAGAGAGAGAAAAGGTCCAAGGTCCGAGGCCAGAGTCAAAGAAGCATTAAAGGTCAGAATAAATAAGACAAATCAGAAAAGAAGAGAGAACATGCAGTAGTAGTGTAGAAAGAAATCAGAAGAGTATGGTATCCTGGGAGCTAAGTGAAGAAACAGTTTTCAGAAAAAAGGAATTCTTGACTGTGTAAAATGCTGCTAATAGGTCAAGTAAGATGAGGACTGAGAATTGGATTTAGCAGCCTGAGGCTCTTTGTTGACCTTGATCAGAGAAATTTTGGTGAGATGTGGTGTAGCAACAGCCTGAGAAGAGCACGTGTAGAGATATATAAAGGCAGCTATTACGGACTGGCTGCGCAGATAACCATTTTGAGGACTTTTACTGCAAAGAAAAGCAAAGAAATCAGGCTAGAGAGGAAGTTTTGCTAAGAGAGAGATCTTTATCTTAAGATGAACTAATATCACGTTGTTCCCAAAATGTATCAACGGTAAGCTGCTTGAGACTCAAATATAATCACAGACATACTCCAATTTACACATTTCTTTAAACAACAGTAAGAGCAGCACGATTCTCAGTTCTATTCTTGGCTAAAATATAGTTATTTTGGTTTCCCTTCAGTGATTAATGTAGAAAAATGCTTATTCAATCCTGATAACAATTTATTACATTTTGAAAAGATTCTATCAACTAATGCCTTCTCCCAGTTCAACTTAAAGTTAACACAATTATCACCTTGGTAAGCTATGAAAGGTGTATTTAGCCTTCAGTCCCTTTCTGCCAAAATATGAAATACACTAGTGCCTTTTGCTTCAAAGCGAGAAAAGATAAATCTTCCAAAATTAGAAGAAATAACACACAGCTCCACAAGATGAATCTGAATGTGAAATCTCTGGTCACCCTTCACACATGACGTCTCTCTCATGATCAGCATCTCTACCTGCAGACTCAAGGCAACAGAGAACTAGGTGCTTTTTAGAAGCAAGATGCTCTTAAAAAACAAAAACAAAACAAAAAATACCTGCTCTACAGTCTTCCTTAAGAAGAGTTCTTGTGGCAACACTGTGACATACTGTTGACAAGTTTCCATCAAACAGCACAGGGCTAAAGCTTTCCAGAACTGGTATCAACAGGACCAGGAGAAAAGGTAAGCAAAATTTGACTTTCTAATACATCTGTTGGATCTAGTATAGCAAAGAACTTTAGAGACTAGAAACATATGATACAAATTTTAAGACATCCCTTTAGGGGTGGCTGGGTGGCTCAGTCTGTTAAGCATCCAACTCTTAACTTTGGCTCAGGTCATGACCTCACAGCTATGAGACGGAGCCCCACATCAAGCTCCTCGCTGGGCACAGAGTCTGCTTAAGATTCTCTCTCTCTCCCTCTGCCCCTCTCCCCCGCTCACTCCCTCTCTCTCAAATAAAATAAAGTAAAATAAAATAAAATATCCCTTTAAATAAACAATAAACACATAAACTGTTTTGGTAAGAATGGCACTTAGGTGCTATTTGATAATACTTTTTATTATTTCAGTAAGTGGTTACAATTAAAGTTAATTAAAACCAAACAGAAGAGGGGCACCTGGGTGGCTCAGTTGGTTAAGCATCCGACTTCGGCTCAGGTCATGATCTCACAGTTCATGGGTTTGAGCCCCACCTCGGGCTCTGTGCTGACAGCTCAGAGCCTGGAGCCTGCTTCAGATTCTGTGTCTCCCTCTCTCTCTGCCCTTCCCCTGCTAACGCTCTGCTCCGTCTCTCTCTCTCTCAAAAATGAATAAACATTAAAGAAAAAATTTAAAAAAAACGAAGAGGAGGTAATTCAATGCCTTTAATTGATCAAACATTTAATCAGAGCCTATAATGTGCCAGATTCTGTGCTAGGGATACCAGGATGAAAAAGGACATTTTTCTTACTTTTGAAGTGCTCACATTCTAACAAAAGAGACAAAAACTTAATGAAAATATAACGCAGAATGTACTCTAATAAAATATTAGAGACAGGTACAAAAACATAAAAGCAAAGAGTGATTAATCCCACTAATGACAGCGGGGAAAACTAAGAGAAGAGTTAGTATGTGAAGAATAAAATTGTCTTTCTAGAGTTTGGAGAGCGTTGGGGGAGGCCAGAAACAGAGGTCAAACAATCTAAGGCAGGGATGTCGTAGTTCATTTGGGCTGCTACAACAAAAATAACAATAGACTGACAACAAACAACAAACGTCTATTTCTCACAGTTCTGGAGGCTGAGAAGTTCAAGATCAAGATGCCTGCAGATTTGGCATCTGGTGAGAGCCTGCTCCCTGCTTCACAGAGGGCTGTCTTCTTCCTGTGTCCTCAACTGGTAGAAGGATCCAAGAAGATGAGATCTCTTTCATAAGGGTACTAACTCCATTCATGATAGCTCCACCTCCATGACTTAATCACCTCCCAAACACCTCATCTCCCAAAGCCATCACACTGCATGTTAGGATTTAACATATAAATTTTGTAGGGACACAAGCATTCATGGAGTAAAAGCAAAAACAAAGGAAGTAAATATAACATGGTATTTTCAAGATGGAAGCATAGAGTCATCAAAATTCCACTAGGCCTATTTCTCAAAAATAAGGCAGAGCAAAAGAGAGACTTCTCTTTCCAGAAACTATCTCTCACAAGAGCACCTGGACGGTGATCTATTACTAAACATGAGATGGTGCAGACATGGAAGTGTCAAAGGAAGACCATCACCTTACGAGGAAACTGCTTGAAGAAAGAAAGAAGGAAATTTATCGCCCCTGATTTTTCTCTTTTCCTCACTACTATCTTCCCTAGTGTTATCTCAATGACCAGCAAGTCTTACACCTTCAAAGTTTATCTTAATTCTATCACTTCTCTCCATCTTCTTGGTTAGCCTACCACTTCCAGCCATCATCATCTCTCCCCTGGATTACTACAATGGGTAACCAGTCTTCCTGCCTCTTCTCTTGCTCCCTGACAATCTTATGTCCCCAAAATCCAGAGTTACCATTTTAAGTCATGAGTTAGATTATACTGTTCCCTGACTTATAATTCTCCATTGGAATACAAGCGCAATTAGAATGAAAATCAAAGGGTCTTATCCAGCATCATCACTTATTTAAATATTTTCTTTGCCTGGAATCCCCTTTCCTATGACCTTAATATAGCCAACTCTGTCACTGTTCAGTTTTCAGCTCAAAGGCCATCCAAGCAGGCCTTTTCTGCTCACACTATCTAAAATGGCTCCCACTTTCCACTCTCTACCCATCACTCCATTATATTTTCTGCTCAGAACTTATTGCTATTTGAAATGATCATGTTTATCTTGTTCACTTGTTTATTGTCTCTTTTCTTCCGTGATTCCAGCAAACTCCAAATACTCAAGAAATTTTTGCCTTGTTTACCACTGTTTCCCCAACACCTGGTATACTATCTGGAACTGAACGATCACTCAATAAACAGTAGTTAAGTGTATGAGAAAGTTTGGATAGTTAGAGAGATGTTCAGAGAATTTCTGGAAGTTTGCTTTGTGATGCACAGTATAAAGTGTCTCTGTATCTCCTTCTGAAACTTATTATGAAGACTTACAAAAGTCCGAGATAATTGGGTTCGGCTCCAGACCACCACAATAAAGCAAATATCTAAATAAAGCTAGTCAAAGGATCTTTTTTGTTCCTCAAAGTTATGTTGACACTATAGTCTCTTAAATGTGCAACAGTATTATGTATAAAAATAATGTATAAACCCAATTACAAAATAATTTATTGCTGAAAAATGCTAACCATCATCTGAGCTTTAGCGAGTCATAATCTTTTTGCTGAGAGAGGGTCTTGCCTCAATGTTTATGGCTGCTGACTGATTACAGTAATTGTTGAAAATTGGGGTGGCTGTGGCAATTTCTTTAAAATAAGAGAATAATGAAGTTTTCAGCATCGATTGATTCTTCCTTTCACAAATGATTCCTCTATAGCAAGCAGTGCTGTGTGATATCATTTTATGTACAATAGAACTTTCAAAATTTGAGTCAATCGTCTCAAACCCGGCCACTGCTTTATCAAATAAGTTCATGTAATATTCTAAATCCTTTGTTGTCCTCTCAACAGTCTTCACAGCATCTTTGCCAGGAGCTGACTCCATCACAAGAAATTACTTCTTTTGCTCATCCAGAACAAGCAACTCCTCATCCATGAAACTTGCATTGTAAGATCATAGCAATTCAGTCACATCTTTAGGATCCACTTCTAATTCTTGTTCTCTTGCTATTTCTACCACATCTGTGGTTACTTCCTCCACTGAAGTCATCCATGAGGGTTTGAATCAATTTCTTCCAAACTCCCGTTGGTGTTGATATTTTCACCTCTTCCCATGAATCACAAATCTTCTCAATGGCATCTAGAATAGTGAATCCATTCCAGAAGGTTTTCAAATGACGATTTCCAGATCCATCAGAGGAATCACCAACTATGGCAGTTATAGTATTATAGAATATATTTCTTAAATAATAGACTTGAAGTTGAAATCACTTCTTGGTCCATGGGCTACAGAATGGATGTTATGTTAGCAGGCATGAAAATCACATTAATCTTGTTGTATATTTCCATCAGAGCTCTTGAATACTGTCAATAAGCAGTAATATTTTGAATGGAATCATTTTTTTCTGGGCAATAGGTCTCAACAGTGGGCTTAAAATATTCAGTAAACCATGCTGTAAACAGATACGCTAACATCCAGGCTTGGTTTTTCCATTTAGAGAACACAGGCAGAGTAGATTTAGCATAATTCTTTTTTTTTACCTTTTTTTTTTTTACATTTATTTATCTTTCAGAGACAGAGCACAAGTGGGGGACGGTGAGAGAGAGAATGAGATACAGAATCCAGGCTCTGAGCTGTCAGCACAGAGCCCGACGCGGGGCTCGAACTCACAAACCGTGAGATCATAACCTGAGCTGAAGTCGGAAGCTTAACCAACCAAGCCACCCTAGATTTAGTATAATTCTTAAGAGCCCTAGGATTTTCTAAGTGGTAAAGTTACACTGGCTTCAACTGAGTTACTGGCCAGGAAGAGAGTTAGCCTTTCTTTTGAAGCTTTGAGGCAGTCATGATTTTCCTTACCAGTTATGAAAGTTCTAAACACCATCATCTTCCAACAGAAGGCTGTTTTCATCCACGTTGAAAATCTGTTGTTGAGTATAGCCATCTTCATTAATGCTCTTAGCTAGATTATCTGGATGACTTGCTGCAGCTTCAAACTCAGCACTTAACTGCTTTACCTCATACTTTTATTGTATGGAGATGGCTTCTTTCCTTAAACCTCATGAGTCAACCTCTGCTACTTTCAGACTTTTCTTCTGTAGCTTCCTCACCTCTCAACCTTGAAAGAAATGAAGAGAGCTAGGACCTTGCTCTGGATTAGGCTTTAGCTTAAGGGAATGTTGTAGCTGGTTTCATCTAGCCAGACCACTCAAACTTCATATCAGCAATAAAGCTATTTCACTTTCTTAATATTTGTGTGTTCACTGAAATCATGCTTTCCATTTCCTTCAAGAACTTTTCCTTTGCATTCACAACTTGGCTAACTGTTTGGCACAAGATGCCTAGATTTCAAGTCTGCCTCCGCTTTGGACATGTCTTCTTCACTAAGCTTAATCATTTCTAGCTTTTGATTTAAAGTGACAGATGTGCAATACTTCCTTTCACTTGAACACTTAGAAGCCATTGCAGGATTACTAATTGGCCTGATTTCCATATTGTTGTGTCTCAGGGAATAGGGAGGCCTGAGGAGAAGGAGGGCTGGGCAGTAGAGTAGTCAGAACACACAATGTTTATCAATTAACTTCACCTTCTTATATTGGCACCATTTGTGGTGCTCCAAAACAATTACAATAGTAACATCAAAGATCACTAATCACAGATCACCATAATAAATATACTAATGAAAAGTGTAATATATTCTGAGAATTACAAAAATGCAACACAGAGACACAAAGTAAGCAAATGCTATTGAAAAATGGCACCAATAGACTTGCTCAACACAGGGTTATCACAAACCTTCAATCTGTAAAAACACAGTATCTGTGAAGTATGATTTAAAAAAGTACAATAAAAAGAGGTATGCTTGTATGCTTTAAGACTTTCAGAGACAGATATTAAGTGTTTTGATATGTGATACCATGAAGATTTGGGCTTCAAGGCACCACTTAGGGGTGCCTGGGTGGCTCAGCTAGTTGAGCATCCGACTCTTGATTTCAGCTCAGGTCATGATCCCAGGGTTGTGGGATGGAGCCCTGTGTCAAGCTCCCACATTGAGCATAAAGCCTGCTTAAGATTCTCTCTTTCCCTATTTCAGCTCCCTTCCCCAATCCACTCTATAAAAAAATTTAAAAAAAAATTTTTTAAAAGAAAATAGCCCCATTTATACTGGATACAAGTACAAACCCTATTTGGAGACTTCCCTTCACAGAAATAGCTAATTCTAATGCTGGAAACATTTATGTGTTCATCAGTCTTTATACATGAGTTTAGTTGTAACAGTCATAGCATGGGAGCTATTATTCATGAAAGTTCTAGTAAGAACCTTCTAAAAGAACTGGGAAGAAAGGGAAATTAATTTTTTGTTATGAAAAAGTTAGGATGAATAGTGATACTAGAAATAGGAGGATTTCAGAGGTAGAACTAGCACTGTGATTCTGTCCAGCACATTCCATGGGAGAGGGTACCAGTTCTACGAGACACGAAGTCACCAGAGAGGAATCCTCCACTGTGCAAGATATCTAAGACTTCACCGTGTGCTGAGTAAATTCTCTACTTCCCCTTATTTTCCCTGCAGGTTTCCCATGCAACCTTCTGTTTAAATTCCATTTCCCTAGTACCCTGATGCTAGGAAAAGAGTGGAGCTAGATCAAGGCATTCTGGACCCCTGAAAGAGTGGGCTTGTCCATGGCCCTTGCTGAGCCAGCATCACAGCCCAACTTCTCTCTCTGCCCAATCAGCCACCTTCACTTCTCCTCTACAGATGTTTATCCTAATACACTTCCTATATATTAATATCTAGTTCACAGTTTGCATCCCTGAAAACCCTATCTCCAACCTCTGTCTTAATGCACACTAGGATCCAGGTGTTCAAATGATGTTGTCAACAATCTATCTGTCAGCTCTGCATTAAATTCATTTTTTTTAATTTTTTTTAATGTTTATTTACTTTCGAGAGAAAGACAGAGACAGAGACAGAGATGTGAATAGGGGATGGGTAAAGAGAGAGGAGACACAGAATCCGAAGCAGGCTCCAGGCTCTAAGCTGTCAGCACTGAGCCTGATGCGGGGCTCGAACCCATGGGCCGTGAGATCATGACCTGAGTCAAAGTCAGACACTTAACTGATGGAGGCACCCCTAAATTCATTTTTAACAAATCTCTCCTCTGTGGTAAAAAGTCAATTTTAGGTTATTTTACCAATTCTTTTTCCAAAATTAGTTCTGTGAAAGTAAATTTGTTGAATGACTTTGTTGATGTTATTGTCTTTGTTGAAATTTTGTAAACGATTGCTAAAAATAAAGTTAAGCTCATATGTCATCTGAAGAATTGATACAAGAAAGCTAAAAATGCCCAAAAGGAGGGGGAATAGGACATAAAAAAAAATAATAATCAAATCATCCAAAAGAAATGAAGTTACTTTGGTTTCTCACAATAAACATTTGGACACAGGAACTTAGAAATGATTTGCTAAGAGATTTGACTTTAGATGATATAATTATGTAAAGTAGTGTTAGGAAAATTAGGATGAACAGAGCCAGGTGATTGCTATTAATACTGTAACGTACTATGTGATAACTATGTCATATTTGGCATACAGGAAAGAAAAAAAAACACACAATGATTTGGAGAATCAAAATAGACATTGGCGGGGCGCCTGGGTGGCTCAGTCGGTTAAGCGGCCGACTTCGGCTCAGGTCACGATCTCACGGTCTGTGAGTTCGAGCCCCACATCGGGCTCTGTGCTGATGGCTCATCAGAGCCTGAAGCCTGCTTCGGATTCTGTGTCTCCCTCTCTCTCTGCCCTTCCCCTGCTCATGCTCTATCTCTATGTCTCTCAAAAATAAATAAACGTTAAAAAAAAAAAAAGACATTGGCTAAAAATCCTAAAAAATGATATGTTTAAAGCATAAAATTAACTGGAAAGCAATTAGAAAAAAATTACACCAAATATTAAATTTTACTACCACTTTTTGGAAATAAGTTCAGATTTAAATGTCACGTAGAAGACTGGCAGAAAAATCTTAACAATAACAAAAAATGACATTAAAAGGATATGAAGGAGGCACCTGGGTGACTCAGTCAGTTAAGCATCTGTCTGACTCTTGATCGCAGCTCAGGATCTCATGGTTCATGAGTTCAAGTCCCGCACTGGGCTCTGCACTGAAGTGTACAGCCTGCTTAGGATTCTGTCTCCCTCTATCTCTCTGCTTGTCTCTATATCTCTCTCAAAAATAAATAAACACTTTTTAAAGAGGATATGAAGTAGAAAGAAACTGAAAAAACTTCATATTAAATGCCCTCGGTTATTGATGATGAAACATTGTTTTCTAAATATCAAATAACATATTTAGAAGAATAAACTACCCTATGGTCCTTAGAATTAACCAGCTATAAATTCTTTAAGATGCTTACAGAAAAATAAAAACTAATAATAAAAAATAAAAACTTAGTTTTTAAAAAGCATTTACATCTTTTAAAAGCATTTTTCCACTAAGTATAAATTGTAGAAATCCTTGTAAGTAGTTAAAAGAAATAAGATTTGGGTAAATTGGTAGATTTGTCATATAAGTGAATTTTCATTTGGAAAATTTAATTTCAGAAAATTAGTTTTTGTAGAATTGATTTTCAGTGAGTTGGCCTCCCTCCAGCAAGACAGCCCTGGCAGAATCAGTTTTATATTCTACCAAGCCAATCAATCCCAGCTAAAATGCACACTTTGCTCCAAGACTTCCAACTGAAGTCCTGGCATTAACATTGACCAAGACTGCTTGGTCATGAACTCATCTCTGTACCAGTGGCTATGGCCAGGGATATGGGATATGGTGCTCATTCAAGCCTGATCCTTGTGACGCCCTCTGGAAGTAGGAGAGCAATCAGCCCCATCTGAATGACATGGGCTGCAAATGGATAAGGGAAGACTTGCAAAAGGAAAACTAGGTCTACATTCAGAAAGGAGGAACAGTAGATATATGGGGTATCTTTCACTCTGAGACTTCAAATAAACTTTTTTCTTGTTTACCAGCACTGCTCTGACCATTCCTAATGGGGCCGAATTTCATCATAGCTTTCAAAAGAAGCTACCTTATCACGCTTTCACTTTCTCAATCCACTTGAACTCAAAAAGGGTACAAAAGACATTTCTTTTCAAACAAAAATTTGTTTGTTCCCCTATAACATGCTGTGAAGAAGAAATGGTATCTTTTTTCTCTATTTAATGATTTCTTTAACCACTCTGCTTTTTTGGTTCAATTTCAACATTCAAATTACTATTCTATACTTCTGAATGACAAGAGGAAAGATGTTCCCAAGTTGAAGTACACACAATTTTATATACATTTGATATATTTTATAGATGTTAGCTATTGCATACTTCTACTGAAAAAGATGCTGGTATACAAAACATTTTTGCTATATACAAAATTTTTCATATTTTTATTTTTTAACATATAAACTATTATTACTTTTTACTACGTTTAATCTCCAAATTAATTAACTCTACCCTGGATAATTGAGGATTGGCATATTCCTAATAAAGCAAAATAAAACTATAAGTGTCTAAAGTGAATCTTCAGGGGCACCTGTGTGACTCAGTTGGTTAAGCTTCCAACTTCGGCTCAGGACACGACCTCATGGTTCGTGAGTTCAAGCCCCACGTCAGGCTCTGTGCTGACAGCTGAGAGCCTGGAACCTGCTTCAGATTCTGTGACTCTCCCTCTCTCTCTACCCCTCCCCCACGCACACTCTGTCTGTCTGTCTGTCTGTCTGTCTGTCTCTCTCTCTCTCTCTCAAAAATAAACATTGAAAAAACAAACTGAGGGTGGGTGGGGGGTGAGGGAGGGGGGAGGGGTGATAGGAATTGAGGAGGGCACTTGTTGGGATGAGCACTGTGTGTTATATGGAAACGAATCTGACAATAAAATGTATTTAAAAAATTAAAAAATAAAGTGAATCTTCAGATGATACTGAAAATGTTCTCATACTCTTTCTTTCAACTATCATTCAACAAACATACATTGTGAGCCAATCACTCTTCCAGGCACTATGAATATAGCTAAAAGAAATGTCTTACCCTGTGGAACTTACATTTAGCAGAGAAAATAAAGCACATAGACAAACACATTATATCGAGTAATGGTAATTATTATGATGAAAAACAAAGCAGGGCAAAGGATCAGAGAGTGAAAGGGATATTTTAGTTAGAATGGTCAGAGTTTAGAGACACGCAATAAATAATATGCTCAAGTTGTGTTTCAACTGAGAAAAAAAGCAAATAGGAAATCAAATACCTCCCTTTTATTTTGTAACACTGATTGTAGAAAATGTGCCTGATGTCTGTGGGCAAGTGGATGTCCTAATATCGAAGTTCACAATTAGATAGACCCAGTAATCATCGGTGTTGGAAAAGTGCAGTCTTCCTCACGGGGTCAGACCTCCCTCACAGCGACACTGCACAGAGAAGGGGGCCTCCTGCAGGCAGTCAGATGCCAAGGAGGATGAGGTAGATGTCCCCAATTCCACCTCTCAATCTCAGGTAAATACACTCGCGTCTCCTTCACTGCTGTGTACGTAATAAGCTAGAGACAGGAGAGCTATGTTATTAAAGCCCCCCCACATGGAAGGAAAGAGGAGGAGAGGGATAAGAAACATCTTCATGAACGGATGTTTTTCTCCAGCTGCTTCTGCTTTTCAGATGTAGGTGCAAAGTACGTAGACAGAGAGTTGGTTGTGTTTAATCAAGGATACACCCTGATGAGTGCTAGAAGGCAGGGATGCAGAGGAGAATGGGAAAAGAATGTTGAGAATGTATACAAGGAAGTGAAAGGCTATAAAATGTAAATCGGATAAGGAGAAAAGTGAGTCCATTAAAACAGTAATAGACAGTGAATAAGTAGTATAGTAAATGAAATAGATCTAAATGTAATCAAATAATGTTGAAGACAGAGAATCAGTAAGTGACCTGGAAATACAAGATAGTTGAATTGACAGAAGAAAATAATGCTCCACTAAAGATGTCTACATCCTAATCCCCCGAAACTGTAAATATACTACCTTATATAGCAAAAGGGACTTTGTAGGTGTGATTAAATTAAGCAGCTTGAAATGGGGAGATTTTCCTGGAGTATCAAAACAGACCAAATATAATTAAAAGGGCCCTTATAAAAGGAAGACAGAAGAAAGAGACAGATAAAGGAGATGTGATGACAGAAACAGAGTCAAAGTCAGAGAGAGATTTGAAGATGCCATGGTTCTGGTTTTGAACAGGAGGAACAGGTCACAAACCAAGCAAAGTAGGTGGCCTCTAGAAGCTGAAAGAGGCAAGAAAAAGGCAAGGAAACATATTCTGCCCTTGAGTCTCCAGAAGGAATGCTGCTCTGCTGATATTTTGGTTTTAGCTTTTAAGGCCTATTTTGGACTTCTTTTTTACAGAAGTATAAAATAAAATAATCTTGTTATTTAAGTCACTAAGATCATTATAGCATCAATAGGAAACTAATAAAATTGGTTAAAGAGTGGGATGCTTCAATTCAGTATTTTGATGGTGGGGTACCTATTGGTAATGACAAAGTCTAGGATACGTCATGGGCTATAGTGTAGTCAGAAACAGTGAGGTCGGGAAGCACAGAGGGGATGCATGTGATCACCTGCAGGCCTACTGAAGTCATCGATAATGAAAACAATGATCCAGAGTTTCCGGTCTCCTGTGAACGAGGGGGGAGGTTTATACATTACCAATAAGGAATCTACTTCAGAGGATCTTATCCTCCTTGGAGAAAGGAGGGTAATATAGTGGTCTAGAAGGAACAATGAAACAGAAGGAGTACACCTATCTCATCTTCAGGCTCCATTATATGTGGAATGTGAGATTTAAAAGCTGCCACCAGTAAAGAGAACTAGACGACAAACAATGTCCTCAAGAACGACCAGGTTTCAGTTAAAGAAAAGAGATAAAAGTAACGGTGAGGCCACAGTAGTAGATATCAAGGATTTCAGAGTTTCAAGATGAACTATAAGAGCACAGTGGAAGAATTTGAAGTACAAGGTGGAGGCAAACGATATGGTTGTATCAGGCGATATTTGAGGCCTATGGAGCATGAGCCCAGGTGATGATCTACGAGCTGAAATGTGGGGGCTTCTAAAGGTGACTTAGATGAACAAGAATGTAAAGTGTACTAAGGTTTGTCCTTGTGCTTTTTTTAGAAGGGCAAGCAGTTCAAAATACAGCATTTTTTGACAATTATTGTCTTGGATACTTGTAGTACTAGCAAGTACTTCTTACTAGCAAGAAGTGAAGTCTCTGGGCTTCCTTCCCTTAAGCTTGTCTTAGAGAGATAGACTCATTAAACACACAGAACTGGGAGGCCTTGCCAAAATCCAGGTGTCCCTGACGCCCTCAAGCCTCATTTGCAAATTCCAGAGAGTGGACCATGGCTATGGGAGAGGCAACGAAGCTGTGGACCTCTCGCCAATCTGCTATAGAACCTATCGGGGCCACAGTGGAGAGAGGAACAAGCCAAGGAAACTACTGATACCATACGAGGGTTTTCCTAGATCTGCAGTCCTATCATTTCTATGAATTCGAGTATCTTTAATTAATATTCTATCTAGAAACATAATCCCATATTTGGAGAAGGAATAATTTAAAAGAAAAACTGAATAGGTTAAAACAATTAGAGCAGTGAAAACGAAGAAGAGAAAACATTGCAAATGAGAAACAGCACAGATCGAAATGGCTTTCACAAACACAGAATGAGAACTTTTTACAACCTATGAGTGTTTATACAATCTTAAAAACTCAAACCTCTGTAGAAAAAATCTCCACTCACCAGAGAAAAAAATACATTCATCAGATTTTTTCTAAAAGTGACTTCTGTTTCTATGGGGTTGTTTTTATTTTTGGTTTTGTTTTGTTTTGTTTTTTAGAAAGAGAGAGTGAGCAGGGGAGGGCCAGAAATAGAGAAGAGAGAGAATCCCAAGCAGGCTCCACACTGCCAATGCTGAACCCAACGAGGGGCTTGAACTCATGAGATCATGACCTGAGCAGAAATCAAGAGTCAGGTGCTTAACCAGCTGAGCCACTCAGGTGCTCAGAAAATCGAATTCTGTTTCTTTACAACCAGTAGAGCTATCCCAGGAGAATGATATAAAATTTTAGTTTGCATATTAAATTCATACACTTAATTTTTTTTATTATTTTTTATTTTTGAGAGAGAGAAAGAGAGAGAGAGAAAGAAAGAGAGAAAATGAGTGGGGGAGGGACAGAGGCAGAGAGAGACACAGAATCCAAAGCAGGCTCCAGACTATGAGCTGTCAGCACAGAGTCCAATGTGGGGCTGGAACTTACAAACCAGGAGATCACGACCTGAGCCAAAGTCCGACAACTGACTGAGCCTCCCAGGCACCCTATATAGTTTAGTTAATATTGAAAGAAATTGTTAGTACTTTATCCATAGGGTAAAAAGAGCAGTATAGAAATTGTTCCCTTTACGACAGGGGTTCTTAACGATGGGTTCAGAGTGCCCATGAAGCAAGAGACATCTTATAATATTACATAATAGGGTGGATGTCAGTGAATATACGATGAGGGTCCTTAGCTTCCTTTAAATTCTCAAAATGGGTTCCTCTTAAAAAGAATACAATACAAAACACAGAGCTCTAGGAGTTTATAATGTAAAACAAACCTGATAATGTTAATAGTATAAACAGATACATTATAAAACAATGTGTTAAAATATGAGACTTTGGTTCTCAGATGAGTGAACAGAGAGTGGGGAGAGATCAGTGGCTGCAGAGGGTTGAAGAGGGAGGGATGAATCAGCATAGCACAGAGGATTTTTAGGATAGGGAAACTATTTCTGAATGATACTCTGGTGGTGGATACCTATCATTATACATTCCTTGAAACTCATAGAATGTCCACTACGAAGAGCAAACCCTAATATAACACTAAAAATTTTAGTTAATAATAATGTATCAATTACGGCGCATCAACTGTAAGAAGTGTAGCACGAAAATGCAAGATGTTAATAATAGGGGAAACTGCTGAGGTCGGAGAGGTGTATGGGGAACTCTGTACTTAACCACTTAATTTTTCCACAAACCTAAAGCTACTTTGAAAAAAAAATCCATTAAAACCAAACCAAACAAAACAAAACATGATGCTGAGCACTCTGAATAAAATGGACTGGAGTAGAAATAGAGTGGAAGTAGGTCTCCAGTCAAGAGACTTCTGCAATCATCAAGAGATGATAATTTAAACTAGAGCAGATAAGAATAAAAAGATGAGAATCAAAAAATTGGGGGGCATTGTTACGAGAACCGGTGGTAATTTCAATATGGGAAAAGAGGGAGGGGGATGTACTGACAAATGACTTACACATTTTTGGCTGTGTAATGGAAAACAAGTAAAATTCCAAAGTACAGATTTTGAGAGATGGATTCTTTCGGAAGCCTCCAGGATGGGTCTGTGGCAGTGTGGGATTTATGAAAGGTAACTACAAAGTTCAACAGAATATTCATAAAAGAAGGTAATGGTGTAATATTTTACATCTTAGAATCATGTTGATATGCCCATCCTATCCTAGCCAGCTCAGGCTGCTAAAACAAAATATCGTAAACTGGGTGGCTTAAGTAAGACATTGATTTCTCAAAATCCTGGAGGCTGACAAATCCAAGATCGAGGCGCTGGCAGATGTGCTTCCTGGGGAGAGAGCCCGCTTTCTGGCGTGCGGCAGGCTGTCTTCTCACTGAGTTTTCACAGGGCGGAGGGGGAGAAAGTAACTTTCTCTTAGAAGTTATTAATCCCATCATGAGCCTCCCCACTACTTCCTCTAAATCTAATTACTTCCCTAAGGCCTTACCTCCAAATACTATCTGTTAGAAGGTAGGGGAGGACAAAAAACTATCCCCCAAATTGTGGAGGCACTTTGAGATTGAAAAACACAGCCGGCAACTTCATGCAGTTTACACCGGGTAACTTACTGACAGGGTGGACTGAGCAGGTGATGACCTGGATGCTGCACGGCTACTCTCGGCAGAGTCTGGACCACGGTCTACAGAGTCTATACAGCAAGGGGACAAGTGGTGGGGCAAGGCGGGGAGCACCATAGTGAGACCAAAGAGTTCTCATGCATTTCAAAGGGTTGGCACACCTAATTGACAGCAAACCTTTAATTAGATCTTGTGGCCCTGTGAGTCAGGAAGGGACAAGACTGTGTTATCTCTAATAGATTCATGGGAGGCCGGAGCAAGCCGCCCTCCATCCCAGCCTTGACAGGTATTTCTCACGTACGTATATTAATCTCCGAGAGGGCCGGAACAGGCAGCCCCAACATTGTCAGCACGCTTATACCATCATATTCAGGGCTAGGGATTCAACACAGGAATTCTCAGCAGACACAAACATTGAGTCTGTAACACACCTCTAGCCCTAAGCCAGAATTGCATTACTTTATAACATAAATTTAAATCCATGCAATGTAAGTATAAGATTATGTATGCAAAACAATACTTGAGATTTTAAAAGCAACCAGTTATTTAAACTAACTTAAATATTTGATATTCGAAATAAAACTTCCCCTCTCGAAGGAAGCCCAATGTTAACAGATGCTGTTTACAACATTTTTAGGTCCACCCTGTCTCTATCTCTCTCTCTCCCCGACCCCCAAAAAAGAGTTTATTCCTTAAGCGAGGACTCACGCGTTCAAAACAAGCTTTATTCTCCAATATCCATCAATGTAATCTGAAGACTAGCAACAAAACTGCTAGGTAAACATATCACATGTTCTACTAGGTACAAGGCATCACATTAGGGGAGAATAAAGTAACCAAGATCCAGACAACTTTGGACGTTATAGTCTGCAGTCGACACATCTCCTCCCAATCAGAGCAGATCACAGAACAGTGATGTAACAGCCAATGGAAACACTATCACAGCTGGACTATGTAGTAATATGATGCATTTCTCACGTTGCTTCCATTAAAACAGCATCATATCCACAAAACTTTTGACTAGACCGTCTCTGAAGAGAGTAGTTCAAAATTATCATCTTATTAAATACAACTCTTGCTTTGGTTGCCTTTACTTGTTGTCTTTAAAGTTGCAAACTGTGGTATACATGGCCGGGAGAACACAGATTATCCCTGGGACCTACAGAGCAGGGCCTTACCGTTACAAAGAGGCCCAAGAGCCTATTCACTATGTGGCTTCTGCAACGTGTATTTCGTTCACCCACCAGCTGTCCATCCTATCCCCGGGGCAGGAACGTGTGAGTTAGAGGAGAGATGAACACTCTAGATTTTATGCCTGGCCTAGCCTCGTTCACTTTAAGTCAGCTTTAATCGCCTCCTTTTGTCACAGAGCCTGAGAGGGTTCTCTACCTGAATGTCATGACTTGTCATGACCTAAGCTTGTGTTCACTGACAGGAACTTGGGAGAAAATGAGCTGGGAGAAATGGATGGAACCAGTGGAAAGTCAGGAGAAAAAAAAAAGCCATGAATTAAAAAAAAAAAAAAAAAAAAGTGGCAAAAGAAGAGGTTGAGTTTTCCTCAACCTCTCATTTCCCCAAAATTACACACGGTGTCTGAAAGCTGTTCTTGATCTCCTTTCATTAATGTTCACAGATCACAATGATTTTAGGCAGAACTCAGGGGAAAGTTAAGGCTGTGAAGGACATTCATCTTCTCCACACGGGAAGAGAAGGAATGTGTAGTCATCTCCTCATTCTCAGTGACCTGTTATGCACGATGATTTTTATGTCAAACTGAAA
This sequence comes from Paguma larvata, assembly GCA_030068075.1. Classification (NCBI taxonomy): domain Eukaryota; kingdom Metazoa; phylum Chordata; class Mammalia; order Carnivora; family Viverridae; genus Paguma; species Paguma larvata. Next base: position 71,519,110 of record CM057826.1, read on the forward strand.
TTTTCTTCATTCTTTCTTGTATAAATGTATAAGGGTTATTCTGCACTAAGATGGGTCACTAAGGTAGCTTATAGATTTTCCTTCCCTTGAGACCTTTAAAGAAGATAAATATCAAACTGGCTATGAAGGATGACGTAGAATCCTCACCACAGGTGAAGAATGAATTAAAAACCCTTGGTTGTCCCTAGTCAGTATGAGTAAGGAAAAACAAAATAAAACAAAATATGAGCTATCTTCACAATACAAAACAATCCCTTTAAATACTTATTTCCAATGTGGCAATTTTTCTTTTTTAAGTGAAACTCTCTGCCACCCTGACATTAAATGTCAAAGTAGCACCAACTCTGTCCAGTTGAGCTACAAATTAATTGACTACTATGAAAAATACCCATGGAGCACAATAAGCCACAGAAGACCCATAACACTAAATTAGAAGATATAACTGCCTTTTAGAAGTCAGTTATACCTAAGTCTGCAGTGTCCAGTAATTAATGTGGGGTGATTCGAATGTTTATTAAAAGTACTAGGATATCTGACATTTTCTGAGTAGACATAGAATCTATGGGAAAGATAAAGTTCATCTCTTTAGATCTCCAAGTACTAAGAGCTGATGACTCTTAAAAGAGCAACAGGTCGATCAATATTTGGCATATAGTAACTAAATAATGAATGAATGGACTATATTTGTTTCTTCTCTCCTCTGGTCTTTTTGAGAAGACTGTTTATTGCCCCTCATAATATGACCAGACCTCTCTCTCCTTCAGGAATTAATACGTCTTTGCTTTCTCTTTTATTCAAAGTATAATTGCCAGGACAGCTACATGTTAAAGAATGAAACTGAACCACTATCTTATACCATCTACAAAACTAAACTCAAAATGGATTAAAGACTTGAATGTATGACCTGAAACCATAAAGCTCTTATGAAAAAACACAGGTACTAAGCTCTCTGACACTGGTTTTAGGAATAATTTTTTTGGACCAGTCCTTTAGGCAAAGGCAACAAATGCTAAAATAAACAAATGGGATGACAGCTAACTAAAAAGCTTTTGGACAGAAAAGGAAACCATCAACAAAACATAAATGCAACCTATTGAATGAGGAAATATATTTGCAAATCATACATCTGATAAGTGGTTAATACCCAAAATTCATAAAAATGTACATAACTTAATATCAAAAAAAACCCAAACAAACCTGATTTAAAAATGAACAGAGGGCTTGTATAGACATTTTTTTCCTAAAAAAAAAAAAAAGACATACAAATGGCCAAAAGGTACATGAAGAATATGCTCAATGAAAAAGACAAAAATAACAAGTGTTGGTGAAGATGTGGAGAAAAGGTGGCTCTCATACACTGCTGATGGGAATGTAAATTGGTGCAGCTACTATGGAAAAGAGTACGGAAGGTCCTTAAAAAATTAAAAATAGAACTACTACACAATCCAACAATGCCACTTCTGGGTAGTTATCAGAAGGAAAAAAAAAAACAGCAATTCAAAGAGACATACACACCCCTATTTCACTACAGCTTAATTTACAAGATATGGCAACAACCTAGGCGTTCATTAACAGATAAAGAGATAAAGAAGATTTGCTATGTATGTACAATGGAGTATTACTCAGCCATAAAAAAAAGAAGAAGCATCTTGCTATTTGTGACAACATGGATGAACCGTAGCACCATGTTAAGTAAAATAAGTCAGACAGAGGAAGATAAAACACCATGTGATTCCACATATGTGGAATCTAAAAAACAAAACAGAAACAGAAAAAGATTCACAGATAAAGAAATAACTGTCGGTCACCAGAGCAGTAAACGGTTGGGTTGTGAGTGTACTAAGTGAAGGGGTTTAAAAGGTATAAAATTTCAGTTATAAAATAAATAAGTCATAGGAATGTATTAGAAAGCATAGAAAATATAGCCTTTGTATGGTGACAGATAGTGACAAGATTTATCATGGCGATCATCTCATAATGTATAAAAATACCAAATCACGATGATGTTCACTTGAAACTCAAAGGATAATGTAAGTATAATTGACTTATAATTATACTCCAACTAAAAAAGTATAATTGTTTATGTCTAGATTCTTATAGGCTTTTTTTTATATAGCTGAGGTTTATTATCTTTATTAATTTTTGAGAGGAGTATGAACCTTAGTAGATCTTGGAGTTATTGCTGCAAAACATTTTTGAGAGTTCTGCAAGAATATTAATTTTCTTTTCTAAATTGACCACCTTCTCTGTCTCAACTAGAAAGTGAAAAACTCAAGTATGAGCTAGATTAGCCCCAGACTCCCTGATAATTTCCTTTTTTTTTTTCTTTAATTTTCAAGTTAGTTAACATACAATGTAGTCTTGGCTTCAGGAGTCACTGATAATTTCTAACATTTATACATAAGTCCATGCTATTCAACGATTGTTATCTTATCACTCCAAGGATTCTTTATAATGATTTACCTGTAATAAAAATTTGCTGAGGTTTAAGTAGAGATATTCCTACTACTAAATTTCTAGGGCTATGATCTGGATGTGTACCTAGACAACCAACTTTCAAGAATCTGATTTCTACATACGTAGCAACACAGAGAACCATGTGACCAGATATTCCCTTGACTCAGCTCTTGGGGAGCACCTGGATGACTCACTGTCCAAATCTTGGTTTCAGCTCAGGTCATGATCTCACAGTTCGTGAGTTCAAGCCACATGTTGGGCTCTGAGCTCGAAGCACAAGGATTCCTTAGGGTTCTCTCTCTCCTGCTCTCTCTGCCCCTCCCCTGCTCATGCTCGCTCTCTCTCTCTCGCTCGCTCTCTCTCTCTCTCTCTCTCCCCCTCTCTAAATAAATATTTTTTAAAAAACTCAGCTCTTATGAAGTATGGTCACCTAAAAGATCGGAATATGGTGATTTTTAGAACTTCCTGTGGTTCTAAGATCCTAACGGTGAAAAAAGGAGGAACGCTATGAGCTTCGGGGCTCCACTAAGTACATGACATACAATTACAGAGACATCTCCACCAACTTAACATCTCCTCTAAAGGTTCACTTCAAAAGTGTATTTTATTCTGAAAAGCTAACATGAAATCAGCAAAGAGATTATTTCTAAAGTAGTTCCTTCAGATACAGCCTCAATACTGAATGCCCGATAATCAATAATTTTTATCTCCTCTCACTCATAATAGAAAATATAATTCTCCATTTTTTCTAAGGTCATCACAAAACAAACAAACAAAAGATGTTATATTGGGGGGACATTTTTTATCTCATCTAATTGTCTAATACCATGCAATGAAAATTTATGAAAACAATGCTCTGAAAGAGACACCTCATCTGTTCCTTTTGTCAATCAATCTACTGATATTTAAAGTTCACTTTAAGTTAGCTACTTTGTTTAAGTTGGATTTATTTCTTAAAAATTGCAAAGGATGAGGGGCGTCTGGGTGGCTCAGTGTGTTAAGTATCCAACTCTTGATTTTGGCTCAGGTCGTGATCCCGGGCTCATGGAATCAAGCCCCATCTCCAACTCCGCCACCCTGAGCATGGAGCCTCTGCTGGAGAGTCTCTCTCTCTCTCTCTCTCTCTCTCCCCCCTTCTCTGCCCCATCCCTCCCCTGCTCACTCACGCACACTCTTTCTCTCTCTCTACAAAAAAAAAAAAAAAAAAAAAAAAACAGAACTTAAAAAACTGCAAAGGATGAAATAATCCCTTAAAGTCAACCTACAGTATGTTCCACAAAATTACACAATCTAAAACAGAAAATACTTTTAAGGCCCAAATTAGCAAGTAGAAACTTTGTATGTTTGTCTTTAGAAGACATTTTATCATATTTTTGTCTTTCTTTGTCAAATTATCCCAAAGCCTCTTACTCTAAGAATTCATTTCCTATCCCCTAAAGTTAAAAGTCCATCTTTACACACAAAGTATATAAAACTATTCTAATATAGTATTGATGACTTTAAAAACCCTAGATTCGGTTGTTTCAATAGCAGCGACTATAATTATATCTCCTTTTTAACACCGCTTTGCTGATTTGATCCTATTTAAGCTTTCAAGAACCAACATAGTGACAACTTGTTCATTCAGAGGAAATCAAGAAAAGTAGGATTACACTCAGATGAGCATACACTCATGTCATGTTCCACGAAATGCTCTGGAAGCTTTGAATGTCTTCTAAAATGTTAAATATTTCATGGTCACAAAGGTATATTTCTGTGTCATTCTAGGAATTGAGATTGTTCATTTCTACAATGTCTGTGCACCCTCTTATGGTCATTTTAGGATTTGCCTTATTGGGAGATTCAATTTATTCAAGGCTATTCAAAGGTTTCATCTTGTAAATTTGAATTTTTATTAGAATAATGACATTTACACACTTCACACCTTTAAATCTGTGGTTTCATAATCCCAAATATTAATTGAAGCTCACACTTCTTCACAGTGTTGAGAAAACCAAAGTAGATAGAGTTGAGGTTACTAGGATAATAATTAGGAAACACTCCATACTTTCCAATTATGTCTGACATATTAAGAAGCTAATAAGAATTTTTAGATTCTGCCTACTATTCAACAGTAAGGCCACCTTTAGGTATCACAGTTCTTATTTTCCAATACTGATATGACAAAATCAACTTAGAATTTGCTTGGGCCTGTTTATACAAAATGTGAAAATGACTTCTAACTTCGGACAGTGGCCTAAAAAAAAAAACAGCATAAATGTAGCTGTTTTTCATTAAACAGTAGCAACAGCAAGATTAAACACACACACACACACATACTTTATATTTTATTACACACACGCACACACACACACACTTTATATTTTAATTGACTCATATGTTGTCTCAGAAACATTAAATCCCTTTAAAGCTACAGATCTTGGGGCACCTGGGTGGCTAGTCAGTTAAGTATCCGACTTTGGCTCAGGTCATGATTTTGTGGTTCATGAATTCAAGCCCCGCGTCGGGCTCTGTGCTGACAGCTCAGAGCCTGGACCCTGCTTTAGATTCTGTGTCTTCCTTTCTCTCTGCTCATGCTCTGTTTTTCTCTCTCTCCCAAAAATAAACATTAAAAAAGTACATATCTTTAAAAAAATAGGTCAATTATTACCCTTCTATTATCTTTCATTTGATCCCCATAAAAAAAAAAGACTGCTTATTTCTTTCCTGACCAAAAATCTCCTTCTTTGTTTTACTTACAGTTTCATGTTCAGAAAACATGCAGGAAAATGTGAAAAGTTTTAATGATAAGCTTTATTTCTGAGTCCACGCTGCTGCTAGTGATAAGGACATCTGCTTTGTGGTAAAGAGAAGTAACTGTTCAGACTCTACAGACGGCATGAGAACTACTGGCCAAAGTATCTATGGGGAGAATTGTTGCATTTCCAGATACTTTTTCTTACCGGGGTGACTGTCTCACACTGTAAGATATTTTTAACTTGAAGAGAAGGGTAATTTGAACACTGTATGGTTTTAAATGCCTAACTTCTATTATACTCATATTTTTGTCAGAAAAGTACTTCAGAACCAATACATATATCTAAATCATTAACTTTGTTTTCAAAACACAACTTCTATTACTAAGGGCACAAAAGTGCACTAACCAACAGCGCAAGAGATCCCATAACTGAATAACATTTAAGGAGACAGAAAACACAGTTTCATCAAGCTAAAGTCAGGCACTATATAGAATGATGCTCCAAATACATAAGCTTTTGTTTATTCTCAAATTACAAATGAAATTTAAAAATAAAATTTTGGGTGGTCCATCTGAAAAATGGAATTATTTGTCACAGTAGATAAGAGCACTTAACGAAGATCAACAATGTCAGGAAGGTTATCAGTTCATAGGCTTCCTTACATGATTCAGTGTGTCAGACGTGCTCACTTCAGAACATCAGTTTATTGCCAGTTCCATAAAAGTTCTTTATAATTATACTTTCAAAAGACCTAAAATCCTACAAGTCATCTCTCCTACAATACAGGCACGTACATTGTCTAAAATACCTTGTTCATTGTTCATAAACACTGAAAATCTGATATGAAGTTGCTGAGTGAGCACTACCAGTACACCTCTGAGTGGATGCATTCCTTCACAATAATAATCATTGACAACTGGAAACTACTTTATGTGTATCTTTTTAAAAAAAGTGAATACGTTTTGCCAATGAGCATTGAAACACTGGTGTTCAAATGTATCCTGTCCGACAAAAGTATGATGTGTCCTACTAAAGTCTGATAACTTACTTGTGCTTACAAAGATACAAAACAACTAAATCTACTGGCCCCAACAACCATTTAGGAAACCAGTAATGAGGGTTGTTTGAAAGCACAGTATCCCAGGAGTCCTAAACTATGCAGCATAAAATTCCAGGCCCTTAAAATCAGTCACAGGACACTAGTTTTCATTTCTTCAGCACTCTACCTTTTCACATCCCAGTGATTACACATTTACCTCCCTCTATCTGAAATAATCTCCTCCCTTATTGTAATACATCATTATATATTGGAACTTATCACATGGTAATATGATGGTTTGAATGCCTCTCTCTCCCAATAGCCCACCATATAAAATTTCTTTGAAAGCAGGAACTAAACTGATTTATTTTTATATTTCCCAGTATCTGAAAACTACTAGGTAATGAAGCAACCTAATGTTTTTGGAGTCCAAAATGGAGTTCATAATGATGAAGACCTGTGTTTTGATCCTAGGTGCACTTAACTTTCCATTTTCCTTATATGTAAATGATTAGATATTTTATTCCTTGCAGGATTGTTGAGAAACTGAAAGGCACCCATAAAGCAACTAACCCAGTGCCTGGCACATAGAAGGCACTGTTCTATGTGCTCAATAAATGTGAGTTGAATTGTTCTTTCCCTACAGCTCTTTCCATGTATATATTAACTCAAAATCTCTCCAGATTTTCTAAAATCTAAACCACTGTCTTGTTCCTTCTTATATTTTGTCATATACCATAACTTAAACATAATCATAGCTATAAAAATAAAGCATTTTACTGTATTTGGGCAATTTAGGCATTTGAAAGTAGTAAGTTCAATTTTTTCCAGGCATAAAATATCCCAAGAAACAGGAACTAAAGTTCAGGGCATTCAGCTTTATTTTCTCTTCTATTTCTCAACAAAAGAGAAAAAAATGCTTCAATATTTATAAGACTAAGAATAATGGATGTGCATAATTTTGCTTTAACATACATTTCTGCCTTTTAAACCCAGTTTAAACTCAGTGAAAGGCCAAGAACATGGACTTAATTATGCAGTAAAAAAAAGATGCTTTAACTGCAGTGCACATTCAATAGACAAAAATCCAAAGAAAGCAATCCTGCCTGAAACGTTTACAAATCAATTCATTATATTGATTTGGAATGAGTTGTGCTGTAATTTAAAGCATAGATTACTGCAGGCCAAACTTGATAAAGTTCTTTTTTTTAAGGTACTTCACTTGGCTATGGACCTGACCTGAGAAGTTTCAAGAAACAGTGATTTGCCTAACTTAAAAAAAAAAAAAAAAGCTACTGTGTACAAAAGCTAGGTTTTAAGGGGTAATGATTAAGAAATGAATCATAATTAAATTTCAAAAATTTAGAAAATTGTGTCTAACTAATAACTTCAATAAGACACTAATATTTGAGAAGAAGCAATGTGTTTCTAACTCAAAACGACTCATCCCACATACAATGTATAGAATGCTTCCATCTTACTTCTCAGTTTCAATGTAGTTCTAGAAGAAAAATTTAAGATTTGTTTGTTTTGTTTCTTCTTCATGGAAAAAGCTCTTCCTTGGGGAACAGTGATTATGCCTAAGAGTCCTTTTATCCCAGTCAAATCTCCTGATGACTCAGTGTTTTGTTTTAATGCAACTTAAATATTTTGCCATTTCTTTTCACATCATTCTTAAAAAGTGAGGATAATAATAGCTATCACTATATAGGGTACTTCTCAAAAAGCACCGAAACTAGGGTTCAGAAAAGCTCCTCTTATTTTAATTACACATCAAGCATGAAGTCAATGAGTTAATTAAGTGGCTAACTATGTGCTTCCCTGAGGAAAAAGAATATTTGTTAAAAATCATTTTTTTCATAATAAAATACAGGATCTAATGAATGATGCTGTACCCCTATTCCCCTGTCCCTGGGGCAGGGTGGGAGGGGGGCATAGCAGGAATCCAGAGAATGAAAGTTTAAGTAAAATAATAATGTTCAGCTGAGTCATTTCAGAGATGCAAGAATAAATATAACAAGGTCTTTCCATAACATTAAATCTCCTTCAATGATATTTCTCTTGGGCCTCAGTTTTTCCATCTAAGCAATACCCTGATTTCCCAATTCTCCTGTAGTTTTAAGTGTTGTGAGTTCTTCATAAAGTAAATTAGGCCAAAAACAGAAATCAACTAATCTGCTATGAGTTAATGTCTAGATGACACATGGATATACAAAAATATGAATGTGTAAATATGCAATATATAAGTTAATTGAACACATGTATAGATCTATTAAAAAACAAGAAAAAAATTAAGTTTTTGATACATCATCTTCAAAAGTCTTCATCATCTGTAGTAAAATGACACAAAAAAACATGAAAAACCAAATAGAACACCTCAATGGAAACAAATCATTTTACTTTTTAGGTTTCTCATCTTTAAAATGAAAGCAGACAAACACAGCAAAATTATAGTCTATGAAACAAATTAGAACTAAGGAGGAAATTTTCAATTATTTCCGCAAATACCCAAAGCAGTTTAAGTTTTCTAAAATTTGCTACCTTGTTCAACTACAGTATTTTAGCTATAAAAGCTTTCCTGAAGCTTGCCACAAATTTTCAAAATGACCACCTTTTCATCCATAGAAATAAATGATTTTGCTATGACATTTTTCCTAGAAATTTTAACAGGATTCAAACTACCTAATCTTTTTAATTGTAACTATTTAGGTTTTTTTCTCCTCCTTATAGGATAAGGAAAAAATAAGCTGGTTTTTGTCGATTATTTGATCAAACTTCAGTCTCTAAAACAGTATTTTTAATACATTTACAATATTCAATTGGTTGGGAAAATAATTCTTGAAATAAAACTAATTAGTGATAAATGTAGGTATCTATTTAAAGATTCCTTACTAATTGTATTACTCGTGTAGAGTTGAAAGATACACTCCTTTCCAAGCTGATTATATACCAAAAGTCACAACCTTTGGTAGCACTGCCACCTGCTGTTGACTCTAAATCATTTTCCAGCATAGATTAGAAATAAAGCTAGAATAGCATGAGCAAATCAGTCGGGAAAACAAACATTAACCCAGACTTTAGACACAATTTATGTAAAAACCACTGATAAATCTTCTTCTGACAACAGATAAAGTTCTATCTATATTGTAATAAGCCTCTTACTATACAAGAGGAGCAAAACAGGTAACTGTAAAGGCCCCTGAGCCTTTTTGGTTTTTAACGCTTGTTTGAGATATAGTTTTACAAGAGCATTATTTCTTTGACAAAAAAGAGAGGGATGCAGCACCCCAAAAATGAAAGTAATAAAGTTCTTTCAGGAGGAATTACATGATTTCCTTTTAATTGAGTAAGCCATGCCTAATAAATAAGGGAAGATATAAGCACACATGTAGGGAGATATGGGCAAATGTGCCAAAAGCGGTGAATCCAACTAAAGGATACTTGGGAAAGCATTTTTGATCCTTTCAACTTTGCTTAAGTTTACAAAATTTCTAAATAAAAAGTTGAAGAAAAAACTAAAAATGCACTGATATTTTTAATCTACTTTACCAGTGCAGATCATAGAATTTAAGGGAACACTGATATTATAATAGACAAACTTAATATGTATTTTAAAGTCCGAGAAAGGTTGAAATACCTTTTTTTTTTTAATATCTAGGCTTTCTTGGTTCCTCCCCCAATTCTAGAGAAACATGATTTACAGCTGCCATAGGTCTTATGGGAGATGGCTAGTCATGAAGCCGGAGCAGTGACCCACACTGCCTCTCGGGGAAGGCAGGAACAAAGTGTATAAAAGAACATGAGTATACCCAGTACTTCTCTCTTTTACAATTTAACAGCTTCAAAACTGAACTATTAGTTGCCTTGAAAGCTTTACCAGTATGCTTCCTTTTCCCTGTCTTTCAAACAGCAAAACCCATAACTGAGAACTTTCTTGAAAGCAAATTCATGAGGATTTTATTATTATGAAAAAGAAAAAAATTCATTTTAAAGCTGCTTTTTTTTTAACCAAGAAACTTAACATTTGCAAAGAAGACAACTTTTGGGTTGTCTGTACAACTCCCTTTCTGTGGATTTTTCCTCCCAGCTCCCCTATAATCGATATTTAAATTCCATGACTCTACCCAGTCATAACCTACCAGCCAGTGCTTCTCTCTTCCGGGAGTTCAGAATCAGAATTCAGAAAGGATAGTTCAGTCTCTGATGTTTTTTGAAGTGGTGACAGGTAAACTCAAGAGCTATGGGATTGTCATTGAGTACAAAATGCATGGAAAAGCAGAGAGAAATGTCCATTTGCACAGAAAAATAAGGAAAGACATGTACAGAAAAAAAGAAGACACAGAGAGAAGGAGGGATGTCTTACAGCTTTCCAGTCCCACTTGAGCCCAGCAGTACTTCCTGCCCATAGGCTCCCTGACATTCCCTTGTATTCATATAAACCCCTTCACCTCCCTTGTACTCACCCTGGCTCACAGTGGGATTCTGTTTCTTAAAGACAAAAGCCTTGATTCCAACAATTTATTGACAAAAAAGACACAAGGAAATTTTTGATACAATAACAAAAAAAATTAGAGCCCTATTCAATAATAAAAAAATGAAAGATGTAGATATTGTCTATGAAATACAATTTTAGAGATAAGCAACCTCCACAGAAAACTGCAATATTTATCCTCACAGAGTTCCTACCTAGGAATTACAGTGGTGACTGGCAGAATGCATTGTTTGTACAAAATATTCATTTCTCCACCTTATTAGGTAAGGGCAATTCTCCTTGGAAAAGAAATATATTTCCCACCGCTACAATCTCAGGTTTGGCTACATGATTGGCTTTGGCCAATCCAAAGTAAACCCCGGTGACTGTGTCACTGCCAGGCAGGAATCTGAATGGCATCTTGCAGTTCCACAGACGTTTTCCTTTCTCTCTGACAAACAGAGGAAAACAGTGGCGAGGCTGTGTTACAATAATGTAAGGATATGTTACATGTCAACCTGCAAAAGGCTAGGCATGAACAAGAAACAAACCTACATTGTTAAAAGTCATGGAAATTTTAGAGTTGATTGCTACCATGGTATACCAGGCAAAAGCAGACTGCTACAAGTCTCAAATAGATACGACAAATAAAGACAATGGGTAAGAAGGTAAATACTTCGTCTGGAAGTTCATTTAAATATTGCCAATAAGCTTATATTTTAAATAAGCACTTTTAGTTTTCAAGCTATTCGACTGTTGATGATTTTAAGGATCTTCACAGATAATGCTTACCAAAGGAAAAATGTATTACTTCTTCCATGTTTCTAAGAACTGTCCACAGATTTATGAAAAAGACATGCTTCTTAAAGTATATTTCAAAGATATTCTAATTTTAGTGTCTGTACTTTTCCAAAACCTGTGAGTATAATGAGGCTTTTCAAAACAATATATCAATTGAGAAAAAGTTCTGAACAAATTTTATATTTTCCTTCTACCTTATGAAAACAACCTGATACCAAAGGTTCTTATTCTTCCAAATAGTACAAACCAAAAAAACTATTAATACTATTCCAACTTTCTTAGTCATTTTATAACACCAACGGCCTTAAACTATAATCCAGATACTAATTTTACTTTTGTCAAAGTATCTCTTTCCGAGGGCCACCTGGGTGGCTCAGTCGGTTAAATGTCTTACTCTTGATTTAAGTTCAGATCATGATCTCTCAGTTCATGAGTTTGAGCCCTGTATCCAGCTCTGTGCTGCCAGCATGGAGCCTGCTTGGGATTCTCTCTCTCTCTCTCTCTCTCTCTCTCTCTCTCTCTCTCACTCCCTGCTCCTCCCTCTCTAATAAAAAAAGGAAAAAAGTACCTCTTTCTGAAAACAATGTTACACTAGGAGTTTTGACAACTGGAAATAATTATCAAATAAATATAAGATAAAATATGAGGCTAATTCTACATGTTCTGCCACTAAGATTAGCTGTGTGACTTGAGGGAAGTCATTCAACCTCTATGAGTCATTAGAGAAGCTTAGACAAATGAGAATAATAATCTATATGTACTACATATTATAGGAACCAAATGCTATAACTCCTTTACTAACATAAAAAATAAAAGGCCACATTTTCACAAAAGAAGCAGAATATATGCTTATATTTAGTTTCCATAAACCTTAGTACAAAGCTAGATTGTTGAAGAATCAAATAATGTTGGAAATTGCTTCTACTTCTATGCTAATCTCACTATTAAAACCACAATAAACTGTATTACATGAGAATTGTCTTATATAATTCTATTTTTTATTCTAGGTGGTCATTTGATAAACACTTCCATTTAAATACCAAAAAAAAAAAAAACTTTAATGATTCTAACAATAGAGATGAGGAAATAATCCCAACATGTTTTAAATTGCATATGTTAATATTTTTCTATATTTCTATATTTCTATTTACTCATTTAACCCTTATAACAAGCCTATGAGGAAGTTACCACTAATTAGTCCATTATTCATATAAGAAAACTGAGGCACAGATTTAACTAACTGTCCAAAAGTCACAGCTCATAAGTGGCATAGTCAGGTTTTGAAACCAGGCAGCCAGTATTAAAACTCCCATTTCGTCCTAATACTATCATACCAATATAAGTGAAGCAAAAAGATTTTGGGGGGAAATGCAATATAGTTGGGCCAATAATAAACATTAGTACACATCAAGTCTGTCTTTTAAATAATCCCTTTCACTAAAATTATTGAAATTTTATATTGGTAGAAATCATGTAAATGCATCGACTACCATAAATGTTGTTCATCTAAATCCATTACTTCCATTGCTACGATTTCTTTCTTTCATTGCTATTGCTTTTGTTGAATCGACTTTGAAAAATTCATTTTGCTTCACCAGTGGAGCTGAGAAATTTTCATCTCTGAGTTAGACTGTGTTCTTGGTAATGAAAAAGTAAAGTTGAAAGATCATGAGCAAATAAATGTATAGTAACTGTAACACAACAAACAACAGCTAGAGCATCTAGAACGGACCTTTGATACAGCACAGTCCTCTACATAAATACATTCCAAACAGTACATAGAGCATGTATCTATCCTATCTTTTAAAGAATGAAGACACGCGGATGACCATGTAAAAAAAAACAAAGTCCCATGCAGGGGCTTAGGTTGAGATCTGAACCCTAATGACAATTTCTTGTAAGCTATTACTTTTATAAAGAAGATCTGCCATTTAAACAGAGAAATTTCAACTCTGAAATTTCATCTGTGATTTCAGAAATCATTAACTAGCTGCAAAAAATATTTTTCCAAGTTAGAATTATAGTCAAAACTTTCAAGAAAGACTCACAAGATTCACTTTAATTTAAATAACTTAAATTTGACATATTCAAATAACTCAGAGCTTTTAAATTTAAAGAAATGAAAAAGAAAATATCCAAGTCCCAGTATGAGAAAAAGGTGACAAAAACCCATTACTTTTAGGAGAAAAGAGTCAAACATTTCCAAGGAGACTATTTGACTCCTTAGAAAAACTAATTTGCCTAAAATGAGCCAGGATTTTATTATTGGTCCATTACGAGAAAGTAGATCTTGTGCATTTTATTCCAATTTTTCAAATGAGAAACTCCAGACAGGTTAAATATAAAAGGGTCCCTATATTTTTACATCTAAATTTGCACAAAGGCAAGTTATCAACAGAAGAGAAATGTGGTTATACCACTGTGTCACAGATTAATGAATACTATGGTAAGTCAAATGGATAAATACCGTTTGTGTAAATTCTCAAAACAACACTCCTTACTACTGTAAACTGCAAAGAACTAAAACAACACTTATGAAATTACTACATTTTACCTTTTAAGAAACTTGGTGAGGGATCTTTTCCCCCCCCTAGAATATATCTGTTGCTTTTCTAACAATATCAATAAGCCCAAGAGGGCATCTACACACATTTCCAAGTTTCAATAATAGTCAACGTATTAAATAACTAATCCAGTATAATGCACCATTCCAAAGTAGAGTGTTTGGCCAATATACCTCTTCAGAGAGCTACTGTAATTGCTTCACTCCACTTTCAATGAACGATCTATAATGAAAGTTGCTTTTTTAGGCTTAACCTAGAGCTGTACCCTGTGGGAAATGATGGGTCTTTGTAAAATGTGTTACAGTTTACTAATAAGGATGCAGAAGAAGCACAACTGATGAACCAGCAAATCTGCTCTGACTTATTTGGTCTTTGCTGCATGAATTTGAATATCATCAAAATACATTATCCTTATCCTTAACCTGCTTCCTATGATTCACTCTATCCTCATACTCCTTTCAAAAGGAACTTTAAGCACTTGAATATTTTACATACCTGGGCTGTTCCTACAGCATTACATAGAACAGAGTATTTTTTTTCTAAAGGACGAAAATGAAGCTTTAAATAGAAAGAAGTAACCAGGTGAATATTCAGGACCTGGACAAAAACAGAGAGCATTTACATAGCAGTATGTGTATTTGGTACTGATATATAATCAGAATTTCTCACCTAAAAATAATGCAAAATTACCTTACCTGAATATTTACCAACTACCTATCAGGGAACCGTGGAGATGTGGCTTATGATTCTCTTTTCACCAATAACAGATTGTTTTATCTTGAACACACCTGTTAATGCTTCCCTCCCTCCCTCTGACTCCTTTCCTACCTTCTGTCCTTCCTTCCTTCCTTTCTGATTCATTCATGAATTCATTTAACTTCTCTTGAGGGTATAACATGTGCTGGGCATTATGGTCGCCTCTCGGGATACAAAGATGAACAAAATGGTTGTGCCCCAAAAGAGCTCCTAATCCTTTGATTGACAGAAAAAAATAAAATACCCATACTATAAAATATTATAAGAAAGGTTTATTCAGAGTGCTCTGAAAGCAGACAAAGGGATATAATTGTTTCCCAGAGACAGTGACACAGGAACTGAGTTGTGAAAATCAAGTAAGTTCTATGGGTGAAGAGGTGCAGTGGGGCAGGTATTTCTAGCAGAAGAAATAGGAGAAGTGACATGCCACAACCTCTGTAATTACTTAGCTATGGGTCCAGGGTCAGCAGCAAATAAGGAAGGGATGGGTTCTCCAAAGTTGGGTGCCTACCCTAAGGGTGTATAAGACAAAGATAAGAATATTTTTATTATTCCAAATATTGTACATGTGTATTGGTAAATAAATAAATATACAGTGGGTATACACCCCTCAAAAATTTTAATTATGGTATTGCAATAAAAGAAAAAGAAAGAACCTCATATCCTATAATATCCTGGAAGTGATGCATAAGAACAAAGGATTTTAAGCAAATGAATAATGACTGGATTTTAAAAGATCATTCTGACTGTATGCTAGAGTAAATCCAAAGATGAGTTCTCAGACAAGTAAAACAGTTATAAAGCTACTGTAGTAATCCTCGTAAGAATATCTTATACAGTGATGGTGTCACAACAGGAATGCCAAGGAGGCTGCTTGTAAGAAAGAGTATAAAACTATAAATCACACCAACTTACATCATTCATTACACTTTGGCCCTACACAATTCCACAAAGATAATTCCTATACCCTTCCCAAAGCTGGACTACAAACCAAGTTATAATGCATTATTATATGATTTGAGATCATTAAAAATTAGATGAAATTATACGCTTACTTCATTATGAGGACCAATATTTGAAAATCAATATAATCACTGTCCCTACTATACCACTCTAGTTTTTCTCATGTAAGCTAATGTAAATCTTAATCACAGAAGATGGGAAAGAGAGAAGGAAGGAGGGGGAGGCAAAGGTGAAGGGTACTGGATGAGAGAAAGGGAAGATGCTAAAATCAGTATCTAATTAACTGACGCCATCTTATTGGTGATAAAACAAAGATAGTACTGTTTCCAGTTTCCTTTTCTGTTTTACCAGAAAAGTTTCATAGGCCAGGGACTTTTAAATAAATCTGCATCTAAATATGTCACAGATTTCCTTTGCTAAGAGCCAGAAACCAAACAAAGGGGGCGCCTGGGTGGCTCAGTTGGTTAAGCAGCCAACTTTGGCTCAGGTCATGATCTCACAGTCTGTGAGTTCGAGCCCCACATCGGGCTCTGTGCTGGTGGCTCAGAGCCTGGAGCCTGCTTCAGATTCTGTATCTCCCTCTCTCTCTGCCCTTCCCTTGCTCATACTGTCTCTATGTCTCTCAAAAATAAATAAACGTTAAAAAAAAAAAAAAAAAAGAAACCAAACAAAGAAAACAAATAGTGAGATATAACTTGGGAAAGTTATGCTTTATCCACAAAGTTTTAACCGTTGGATTTAACAAAATTAGATACGTTCTGAATAACTCATCTCCATTGTTTAAACTATGGAAAAGGAAAAGATTTGATAATAGAATTTGATTAAGTTGTACCTTCGATTACTATTCTCCATCAACATTGAAGAATTCCTTACCTATTTTTGAATTAGTAAATCAATTACTGTTCAAATTTTATTTCAGATCAAAGTGCTTGGTCCTACATAACGAGTATCACATTGGCGGCCCTGTTGCCAGAAAAGCCGCATGTGATTAAACTGGAAATGATAACTTTTCAATTAGGACAAAATGGAATGTTATATGAGATATCCCTAGTGGCATTTTGTAATAGTTCCTTATCCTGGCTTTCTAAAGGGTAAAGTGTTTTCTAAGTATTTCACATGGCCGTCAACGGCATAGCTCCTCTCTTAAATTACTCTGGCTTTCCCACAATTCTGCCAGTCAGATTTATATTGAAACTGGCTAAATGGTATAGTGACAATAAATGGATTCTCAAGGATTTTTCACAAGAACTTAAAATATATAAAGCATTTTGGGGCTGCCTGGCTGGCTCAGGTGGGAGAGCACGTGACTCTTGATCTCAGGATCATAAGTTCAAGACCCACAGAGGGGATATAGATTACTTAAAAAAATTAAATATATAAAGCATTTTAACACTACTGTTAAAAATCATCATATAATGTTAAAAATGAGTTACCTTAAAAATGTATAGGGGCAACTAGGCGGCTTGGCCAGTTGAGCATCTGACTCTTGATTACGGTTAAGGTCGGCTGACAGCTGACAGTGCAGAGCCTGCTTGGGATTCTCCCTCTCCCTCTCTCTCTGCCTCTTTCTCTCTTTCTCTCTCATTCTCAATAAATAAATAAACATTTTTTTTAAATGTATAGGTCCTTTTTGTAATAAAAAGAGGGAGAGATGGTATATTCCTCTAATTTTTCAAAACTCTAGAAGTTCACTGGATATAGATTGACGGCTCAGAGAATAAAAACAAAATGCCATCCCACAGATTCAAAAAGTGTTTATTAATCACTCTAAATTTCATTCCTCTTTTTAATGTATTCTGAGAATATCGTGGCAATCAGCATTACATTATTGTTGTAATGATAGCTTAGGAGGCAACAAAAATCCTCTCTGGGATACTGAAATCAGGTAAGTTAGAGACAGCTGACAGAGCACTGTAGGGGTACTTTGTTTTGAAATAACAGGTAAGGTGCCCTCTATAACAGTAAAGTCGTCCAGTTTTTCATTCCGAAATTCCAGATTTACTTCTGAACTAACCCTACGTGGGGCTCAAAAACAAAATATATTCACCACCAACAATAAATTAACTGACATGTGAGCACATAACATGTGGCTTTAAATACAGCACTAAATTACTCGTCCTCCATAGAGATAGAATAGACTCTGATTCATAGAGCAGGTAACAAACCTAAGGCTCTCAATCACGGCTGAAGGAATTTACGTGCACCGCAGACATTCACTCTCCATAGAAGGTCATCGCTTCACAGCCTGGGAAATAATCCCTGCCAGCGGACTTGCAAAGTGCCTGAGGCATCGCTCCGGAGAGGCATAACTCCTCTTCTTTCAAGGCTAGAGGTCAGAGCCATGATCACAGCTCAGTCAAATTTAAAGGAAAATATATCTAGGGTCAAAAATATCCTAAGGAAAAATAGAAGACTAAAACTAAAAA
This sequence comes from Paguma larvata, assembly GCA_030068075.1. Lineage (NCBI taxonomy): Eukaryota > Metazoa > Chordata > Mammalia > Carnivora > Viverridae > Paguma > Paguma larvata. The sequence continues at coordinate 71,537,325 of CM057826.1, forward strand.
AAAAAAATACACGGGGCTCCTCTGGGCTTTGGCACAGTGATAGAAAAACCTGTTGCAGAATATTAAATGGAGACGTGTTTTCATCTGAGAGCTTCAAAATAACTAAACTAAAACTGAATACAGGATCTAATGCGTGTCATGCTGCAATCAGGTTGGAGGACATTTTTAAATGCTACAAATCGTTTTTAGTCCTCATCAGCCTAGACATTCTAAAAAAGGGGGAAAAAATCAAGTTTAAGTGACTTAAACATAAGTGTGAGCAGTGGTTCAATGATTAAATTACTGCATCAATTAACTTGAGTACACAGAAAGAATGCTGCTCTTTCAAAGCAATGTTTCTTATGCCTCTGATCCGACGGACTCCTCCTCAAATCACGGTTGTTGCTTCATAAAACACAACTATACAGCAAAAGGGGAGAAATGATTTATAAATAAGAATAAACTGCTGTTTGGGAATTCTTTATAAAATACATAAACTAAATTGATGTTTATGTGAAAAATACAGTCATTTCCATATACTTCCAAGAGTGAAAAACTCTGAAAATTGTTTCTGAAAATCCTAAGACAGATGAAATTACCATTAACCTCAACAAAAGTGGCTTGGTACCCATAAAAATCATAAATGAGTGTATTTAAAGATTAAATGCATTTCTGGATGTACGCGTCGCAAAGGGGAAAGTGTTTTATTTTGGTCATCTCTGCCAACTGCTATTACATGCTGTCATTTTCAGTAAGGGGAAATGTATTTGCAAAAGCAGAGTGAGCACAACAGGCCTTAAATCAGACAAGTTGGGGACTGCTGACAAAGCGCTGTCTGCACTCTGCCTACCAGGGCCCTTGACGATCAGGATTTTATGGTGTGTTTTCCTGACATATCTGATACTTAATAAACCCTACTGCCTCCTTAGAATCTGGAGTACTAACCTTCTCATTACGTCTAAGTTTGCTCCCACTCCTTTAAGGGACCAAGGTCTACCCTGGCAAGAAGGGAAGGAAGAGTCCCTGATGAACCGATTTTGTCCTTTCATTGTTCCTGGCCTTTCAAGTCTCCGTTCAGAGGTTACTTCCTCACTGGTTTCTGTGTCACTCAGAACGTTATGGTAAGGTAGTGAGTTAACTCTGAAATCTCTTCAGCTTACACCACAAAGTTTTCTTTCTCACTCATACAAACTCTGTTTCAAGTCTGGCAGCTCTCCAGAGCAGCTTCCAACTGGTGAGTGCCAGCTCTATCTCTGTGATGTGGTTATCGTAACATGCCATACTCATATTGCCATGACAGGTTAATAAAGATCTGGAGGGCAAGGTATTATCTTATAACTTCTTTGGCCCGAAGAGCACCACCTCTCTCCACAGGGCATTGGCTAGAATTAGTCACAAAGCCATGCCTAGCGGTAAAGAGCCTGGGCCGTATACCCTTCCCAGTAGATCTGGAAAGAGAGAAAAATAACACCCGGGTAAGTACTTTAAGTCTCCGCTATGCGTTTTCTAACACTGTGCTGTAAGTGTCGATTGGGTACCCATGATGCACTCTCCACTTTGTCTTCACTCTACCACAGAATATTTAATTGTTTATTATCTAGTTTACTTCATTATTCAGTAGCTCTTTGAAGGGAACAACCAGAGGCTATCTTCTTGACTAAATTCCATAAACACACAACACAATCGCAGAGAGTCTGATGCACGCATGCCTCAAAGTTATGTGAGAAGTTCTAATTACTAAGATACGGTAGCAACATCAAAAATATATTTAACTTTGGGGCACCTGGGTAGCTCAACTGGTTGAGTGTCCAACTCTTGATTTCAGCTCAGGTCATGATCTAAAAGTCATGTGATTGAGCCCCACATCAGGCTCTGTGCGGAGCATGGAGCCTGCTTAAGATTCTCTCTTTCTCTCCCTCTGCCCCTCTCCCCAACTTGTACTCTCTCTCTCTCTCTCTAAAATAAAAAAGTAAAATAATAAATAATTTTTTAACTTAATATGAAAACAACCACTTATTAAATGTGAACAAATATTCACTGAATGTTTCATACATGCCAATCAAAATTCCAGGTCCAGAGTAAATGGTAGTAATTGACATAAACAAAGACCTTCACATGTAGAAATTCGCATTCTAATAAAGATATGCAATAAATAAACATCAGAAACAAATATCAAAAATGAGAATGCTAGAAACGAGAAAATATCAGTAGGAAAGCTACCCTAAGCTAGCTGATCAGAGAAGCACTCTATAAAGGTAACATCTGAGAGATACATGACGATTAGGAGCCGACACTTAGAAAATCTAAAGCAAGGGTATTTTAAAAGGAGGAAACAGCTAGTCCAAAGTCTAAAGCAAACTTAGTATATTCAAGAATGTAGAATATATGTATGATGCATATAAATTAGAAACACCCCTAACTATAGTTACATGTGAAATTATCTTGCAGTAAGGACCTTATATAAAGTTTAAGATATTCTCACTTTTAAGGAATTAACCTCTAAATTGTAGAGTTAAAGCACGGTTCTCAGCATATCTCATCACCATCAACTATCAACTTTATTAAGTGCCTTACATGTGAAAGAAAAGCAGTTCTTATCATATTTAATTTTTTAAAGCAGACTTTTCACTTAAAAAATACAATCTTTAGAAATTAAGGCAAAAATATATAAAGTGTGAATTAATACAAAAATTTTAAAACAATGTGTGACAAGAATAAGACATATCCCCAGAAGGTATAAGGCTAATTATCAAATAAAATTGTCTACATAAACTTTTATATCTGTATTATCCATAAAATCAAGTTTCAAGAATGGATGGACTGGATGGATTCTCACTAAAATCAGGATACAGTGAGCACATTCCTGTCTTAACAAAGTCTGTGTGTTACACACAATATTCATTTGCAGGGCACCCAAAAAAGGTAGACACTAACTTTCCAGGTGAGTTGAAACTATAAAGTACAACAAAAGGTCCATGAAATCGTAAAGGGGTGGTAATAGTCAGGGATAGACCATTTTAACATTTAAAACAATCCTGTGGATCAGCAGGGAGAAAATTGTGGTTTCAAACTTGAATTCCAAATTATTCAGCTCAAAGGCAATCAATACAAATTCCACACACTGGTTTGCAATAACACTGATTCTCATATACACAACAGGATATAATGTGTCCCAGAATGAGTGGTAATAGGTATTTATATATTTAATGATAGCTGATGATTCTCCCAAACTATGCAGAAGAGGCTAACTACTATATAATAGAGGTTATAAATTGAAAGACAAAAAAATGTGTTTGTTTTTTTGCCTAGAAGCAAATCCTGAGACAAAGATTCATTAGCAATTGGTTATATAGGAAAAAAACAATGGTAAGGGAAGAAGGAAGTGAGACCAGGAAGGAAAGTCAAGCATAAATTGGTAATCAATCAATTATCCACTGTAGATTAAAAAACAACAACAAAAAAAAACTAATTCCACTGGGGATATCTGGCAGCCAGTTTACAGCAGTGTAGTCAGTATGTCAAAGAGTGAAAAAGATTAAGAGTTTTATATAGTCATTCATGTCAGTCTTTAGCTGAGTGCTACTCCCAGGAAGTATTAATTATCTGGCATTGCTGGTCTACCAAGCAGGAAGGCAAAGTGGGCTCTGGTGACAAGAAAGAGCCCTCAGGCAAAGGAATGCAGTTGCTGTAAGAGCCAGCATACACTCACGTGGCAAGAGAAAGGGTACATTGGTGATAAAATGATCATCATGTGGATGGAAATAATCTAGAAGACTCATTAGGAAAAGTGGCATGAGCAGAAGTATTGAGGTAAGAAAGCATAAGAGGCATCCTAGATCAGTTATAAGCCAGGTTGGCTAGGTCATGGAAACAGTTTATATAGAATATTATTTTATTTGTGGAAAATATGGCAAAAAAATATATGTTGGTCCATATTACAGAAGGCAGAAATGCTAGGCTAAAGAGTTTTAACTTTTGCCCAAGTATTCAGGAACTTTAAGAGTCTAAGCAAGAAAACTAATAAAATGAAAACATTACTTTATAGCATTAATATTCATGTTGGCACCATTCTTGTCCTTTTAATGTAAAATCCTATAGGATAGGAACTATATCTGTTCAATCCTCCCTAAGGATTGCATGCAGAAAGGATTCGGTAACCTATTAACAATGAGCACACAAAATTCAAAGAACTGTGGTATCTAAGTACCATTTCTTATTAAAAGGAATCAACATTCCTAGGAGAAAGGGCTGATTCCAGATCTGTGCAGAATATTTACAAGAAGACTTTAAAACATTTTGTCTTGCCAGAAAGGAATTAAACTGTCAAACACTACAGTGGCCTGGTCAAAAAAATCCAGGGGCCCACTTAGGGTTCCCAGTGACAAAAAAATAATTTGAACATCAAAATAATAAATATTATAGAAATATTTTTGGATAATAATATCTTCAATAACTTGAAATATATTCAAAATTTTAACATCCATGAGTTCCCAAGTATATTTAAAAACATGAAGGGGGTGCCTGGGTGGCTCAGTCAGTTAAGTGTCCGACTTTGGCTCAGGTTCCTAAGTTTAACACTTAGGTTAGGCTCTGTGCTGACGGCTCAGAGCCCGGAGCTTGCTTTGGATTCTGTGTCTCCCTCTCTCTCTGCCCACCCCCTGCACCCCATCACTCATGCTCTGTCTTTCAACAATAAATAAACATAAAAAAAATTTTAAAAAAAACTTTAAGTATATTAGGGAACTAACTCATTATTCTGAAAACTAGGAAATAAATGAGAAAATGTCACATTTATGCTAATTTTCCTGTGTAAACTGTAATTAATGAGGTAAAGTTCTTTACTATAAAAGAGAATTTATGTTAATAAACTGTGGCATGATCAAATTAGAATATCATTTTCCAACTCCTAATGAAATAATGGAACGAGGTAATAATAATCAATGACTGCTAAAACTATTAGCTGAGAAGGTGATGGGATAATTTATTGTTACCATAAACTTTATCAGCCTAACAATATCTAAACCCAATAACCAATTGTAACATGACCTAGACAACTAATGTCTGTCTATTAATGTAAAATAATAGGTGATAAACAACAACTACAAAATCTTTCTCCTCATTGAAAACAAACATTTTTTTAATCTGAAAAATCCTGTAGATTTACTAGAAATACAGGTGATAAGACACTACGGGAATACAATTTACAAAATTTAGAATATGAGAAACTCTACGGAGAAGATAATCATTATTATTTAATAAAATGCAAGAAAAATTATAGGGGTATCTGTAAATCAAAAAACATCAAATGTAATGTGGAGACTTTGTTTAAGTCCTGATTTGGGTAAATCAACTGTAAAATACATAAAAGAAAATTAGCGACAAAATTTAATACTGCATGTCTCTTCTATGCTATTATAGAATTACTATTAAAATTTTAGTTGTACTAATGGTATTATAATTATGTTCTTTTTAAAAGTCATTTTACACTTTAGATATTCAGAATTCCAAAAAGCTTACCCTTAAATATTTATCAGTAAAATAATACAGTGTCTGGTATTTACTTCATAAGAATACTAAAGATTGGAATGACTATATATTTATAATAGTTTACACTATATGATTAATATATGAGTGTTCCTTACGCTAATCTATTCAATATATGTTTGAATACAAAGATTGGGTATTCCAAGTGAGTTAACTAAAACTTCGTTAAAGACAACTACTCACAGGAAAGAAGCATAGGACAAAGTTTTAAAAAGCTGTAAAGATGGGGTGCCTGCTGGCTCAGTCAGAAGAGCACTCATTTCTTGATCTTGGCATCGTGATCTCATGCCCCAGAACGGGTGTAGAGGTTAATAAATTAATTAACTTTAGAAAAAAGAAAAAGAAAAGTAGTAATGAAAGCAAATGTCGACGGGTATACATAACTTCACTGATTAAGAGAAAGCTTCAAATATCTCAAATTCAGGCAGGAAGCAATAGTCAACCTTAACAGACTCCTTAATATGCTGAATGCCAAGGAGGCAGTTCAGTAAAGAAAAAAAGCTCTGGTCCAGGAGACTATCAAAACCTAGCTTTGTAATCTTGAACTCACGCAACTTCTTTAGGTTTTGGAACATGAAGGCGCAGGAAATGAAATAATCAAGAAAAGCACGAATAATTGTGTTGTGAGTACTAGATAAACGCTAAACTTCCTAAGAACTTTGAATGAATTAAGCTCTTTTAACCTCGAAATCCAAAGAGGTGTTACGGGCGCTCGATACACACCTTTTAAAGAACAATTAAATGAAGGAGGCATCAACACACAGCACCATTTGCACATGAGGAGTTGAGGGTTAGAAGCCCACCAACTTATTTAAGGTCATATACTGGAGCAAGTTGGCCCGGCCAAGATGCCAGGTTTATTCAATGCCAAAGAATGCTTTGAACGCGCCACTGCATCGGAGCATACAGGAGTGGTTAGGTGACAGGTGTCAAATACTGAAAAACTTAAAGCCTTTTCCACAGACCTACGATTTTCCATCGTCCGCACCACACTTCACAAGTCTCGGTATGCCGGAAGAGGAAAACCAGCCCCTAACTCACCACCAAGAAAGCTGGACCTCACAGCACTGACCTCCCGCCCAGGTTCCCGAACGCATTCACCCCCCCAAGTCCCTCCCCTTCACAGATCGCGCACAGTTTGTGATCGTCAAACTACATTTCCCATAAACCCGTGCGAGGACAGCGAAGCTCCGCCGGAAGTCAGGAAGGCTCCTTCCGACGCCGGGAAGAGTGAGCGTGGGGTTTTCCCGGTCTTGCGGCTATATCCTGCTTTCCACTATTCTGGTTACCTTTGGGTTAGTAGCAGCAACAGCTAGTTAGTTGTCCCCGGTGTCCGCTCTGGGGTGGGTGGCCAGTTCTCAGTGCTTTTTTATTTCAGCGCTGTCGGCCTGGACATTCTGGGTTGTTTGGCGCAGTCTCGGGATGCGGTGCGGGTGCAGGCGCGGTATTTGTGGGCTCGTAGACCTGACTTCCCGGTGGGGACCGAAGGCGCAGCCTCTCGGCTGCTGGTGGCTTTTCCAGGCCGGTCTGTGAGGTGGGGAAGACGAAATGGCTTCAACTGTAGATTCACGCTAGAAGAAGGAATCTCACAGTAATAACAAGAAAATAAACTATCTCAAGGCATTTAAGCGTTTGGAGAGACAGTGCGTAAATGTTGCTTAACTGGTTAAATGGCCACCTTGAACGCCCAACGACGTGGAATTCGTTAAATAATGTGCAGTGACTTCACTGACAGAGCCATGTTTGAACTCTGCCCTGTTTCTTAAACCATGTGACGTTGAGCATGTTAAGGGCCCCGGGTGCACGTCGCTAAAAACAGATGTGGTTGCTTTAAAATCTAAGGCCCTTTAAACTGAGATTCTTTAAACGACCTCTCGGAATGGTATGTTCTTTTTGGAAAGCAAGGGCAGCATTTAGCGAATTGAATTACCTCATCCTGCCTTCAGATCCTTACCTTGTGGAAAACCTGTCAATGAGAAACGAAAAAGGAAATCCAGCAGCAGAGCTGGATTTCAAATTTTGGGTAATTCTGTGGAATGAGAAAAGGTTCTGTTTCTAGATGGCTTTTCTGCCAAAAAAAAAAAAAAAAAAAGCTGCCTTTCTCCTGAGAATACTGTATGCTTAAGAATTGTACTGGGGGTAGTGAATGGTACTATATTTTTGGAGGACAGTTTTGCACTCTGTCCTGTGGAGTGGCCTCTGGGGAGGGTGAAGAAATGACTGTGACCTCAGAACACAAGACAGTAAAATACTGCTTAAAGTAAACCTAACTGAAAAACCCGTGTGATATTTTGTGGAAAATCAATTTAAGAGAAAGGCAACTTGGAAGGGAGACCATACATGAGTCAGTATACAGCAATAATTCAAAATAAAGTCCTGGAAAGTTGTAGCTTTTGTTATTGATAATATTTGTAAAGCATTTAGAAATCTCAATATAAAGAGAACAGTGAGATAAATTCTACAGTAAATCAGAAGAATTAAAATATTGTTTTCTAGTATAGAAGTCACTCCCCCTAATTTAAGTTGTAAACATATTTTCACCATTCCTGTGAGGTTTTTTTATTTTTAAGCTTTTTGTTTTAATTCCAGTGTAGTTAACATACAGTGTTATGTTAGTTTCAGGTGTACAATATTGTGATTCGACAGTTCTGTACACGATTCAGTGTTCATCCTAAGTGTAGTCTTTAATCCCCATCACCGATTTCACCCATCCCCACACACACCTCACACCTCCCCTTTTGTGAGTAGTCAGATTTGACCTTTTTCATAAGTAGCGGAAAGATACAAACGGGAAAGGTGAGCAGTTAATCTTTTAGCCCATTTTTTCCCCTAAATTGTGTTCATACTCCTATAAAATTGATCAGCGACACTGCAGTGTGAGAGCACTAGAGAGGATAGCAGTCAAGATGTATGGAATATAACCTTTCCTTTTTAGCCTGAATATCTTATTGCTTAAAATGATAGAAGTCTAGTTAAAATCGCAAATCAATTCTTAACAGCATTTCACTAAACAAAAATTCATACGTTAAAAATGTACTTTGTTCTCAAGGAGAACATAACTCCTAGAGAACTTAAGCATGAACCATTTTCACAAAGAATTGCTCAGTCTGTGCCCTGCCACATTCAATCTACAATACGACAATTTTTATGAAGTATGAAATATTTTTCTATATTTTTTTCTTACTGAAACAGTGGAGTAACAAAGCAAAGTTAGTGGTTTAAATAGCTTCTCTCATTCAGATTTTGACAAAGTGACCAACAAAACAGTGTTCAATAATAGATCCAAAATATACAGGTCATTTGATTTATGACCTGGATGAAAGTGGCAGTGCAGTGGGACAAAGATGGTAATTTCAAGAATGGTGCCGAGTCAAATGGATTATCATTGGGTAAAAATGAATCTTGCTCCTACTTTACACCATGAACAAAAATCAGTCCCACGTGGATTATAGGATTAATTGTCCAAGGGAAAGCAAAAAAGTGTTTTCATGTGAAACATAACACAAGTTTTGAATAATTAGCTGTAGGGTCATAATTTTCCCGAAGGCAGGCACTTGTTTCTGATGACGTAGCCTTTAAGAGAATACTAGTTGTCATCTGCTAAAAAAAAAAAAAAAAAAAAAAAACGCTGATTTGACTTCTGTCTGCTTTAATTCCCTTGATCTATATTGAAATCCCTCTGATCTACCTCAGGTACCTCTTCCTCTTTGTAATATTTGTTACCTGACACCTCTGAAGGATATGCCACTCCTTCTGTTTTTTACCAAAGATCTTTATACATTGTGTTATACAACCCCCCATGGTAAGTTATATTTCAAATTCTCAACTGATAACAATTTTGAAATGTATGTTATGATGACAGTTAGCTACTGATTATCTTTTGAAGAATATATATATAGCTTTAGAAGCCATGCCTGTCCTAATATCAGCATTCAGATAATGTTCTATCATTGAACAAAAAGCAAATGAAAATGAGAGGGTTTTTTTTTCTATTTTCCTTTTTTTAAGGAAGAAATGTCTTCTATAAAAAGAAGCCCAAAGCAAGAAATAATTTCCCAGCTTCACTATTCAGCTGCAGAAGGAGATATTGCTAAGTTAACAGTAATCCTCAATCATTCTCCATCTCTTCTTAATGAAACTTCTGAAAATGGCTGGACCGCTTTGATGTATGCTGCAAGGAATGGGCACCCAGATGTTGTCCAATTTCTACTTGAGAAAGGGTAAACACTTTAGGCCCTACTACCTGAAGCGCTCTGTTGTTTCGTTTCTGGGTTACATATTTCCTTTTAAATTTTTCTTGTAGCCATATTTATACCATTAGACTTGTAAATAACTTGTTGACCAGTTTTATTATATAAAAACATAGCAAAATACCTAACTAAAAACCTTTAACTTCTTGTATTGAGGGATGAACCCTTCATACTTAATAGCATAGCAAATTTATGAGTTAGTCTAATCTTTTTCTCCCTGGTAGAAAATGTATATCTACCCACTATGACTATCGAGAACCCTCTGTAAAATTGTAATTTTCTTCTTCTAGCACATAAAACTTACAACTTTTTATTTTATGGTTGTTCAAAAATTTTAAATATCTTGCTCTAACTTTGTATCATTTATGATTATGTCTCTTAACCTTCCCATTAGTACATTATGTATTTAAAAAAGACCTATATAATAATGATTAAAGAGAGGGCTTTTATGTGCATCTGTAAATATTTTAATAAATATTAAAGAAAAGTTTTATTTCCAATTTTATTTTTCTTTCCATTTGTAGGTGTGACAGATCCATTGTCAATAAATCAAGGCAGACTGCACTGGACATTGCTAAATTTTGGGGTTATAAGCATATAGCCAACTTACTAGCTAATGCTAAAGGTGGGATGAAGCCTTGGTTCCTAACTAAGGAAGTGGAAGAATGTGAAAATTATTTTAGCAGGACACTGTTAGACCGAAAAAGTGAAAAAAGAAATAATTCTGACTGGCTACTAGCTAAAGAAAGCCATCCAGCCACAGTTTATATCCTTTTCTCAGATTTAAATCCCTTGGTTACTCTAGGTGGCAATAAAGAAAGTTTCCAACAACCGGAAGTCAGGCTTTGTCAGCTGAACTACACAGATATAAAAGATTATTTGGCTCAGCCTGAAAAGATCACCTTGATTTTCCTTGGAGTAGAACTTGAAATGAAAAAAGAGTCATTTAATTATGCTGGAGAAGTCCCAAGAGAAGAAGAAGATGGGTTGGTTGCCTGGTTTGCTCTAGGTATAGATCCTGTTGCTGCTGAAGAATTTAAGCACAGGCATGAAAATTGTTACTTTCTTCATCCTCCCATGCCAGCTCTTCTGCAACTGAAAGAAAAAGAAGCTGGTAAGAAGTGAAAGTGATTTACTTCTATTGTTAATAATCTGGTTTTGGGAACTGGGTTGGAGTTATGTGTATCTGTATTTTCTAGGAGGCACACTTCTTTTCAGCAAGCCATGAAATTAGGCTGTCTTCAGTAGAAATTTCCTAAAGTTCTCACTCTAGGGGACTACTCTCCTGAGCAGTTACAGTAGTTTTAATCAGGCAAGATTAGTTTCCCAAGAATTAATCCTACTGCATGCCAGTTTTCGATTCTTCAGTGAATAATTATTGAGCACCTGCTATACACTGAGCTTGATGGCAAAGACCTTGACTATTTTGTTTTCTGTTGCTGGGTGTGCTAGTTCATTGTGGGATCTTCTATGCCATGGTAAGAAATTAGGGGTTTTATCCCACAGTTCATTTAAATGTTGTAATCTGACCTATGTTTAAAAAGAAACAAAAAACAAAAACCCTCACTCTGCCTGCTTTGTAGATCATGAATTGTAGGTAATTAGTTGTGAAGTCAGGAGTCTTGTTAAGAGGGGATTGAAGGTTACTGTAGCCCAGTTAAGAGATTGCAGTTGATGGAGAGAAAGGGAGAGTTTGAGATGTTCTGGAGATAAAACTGATAGGGTTTGATCAGTAGGTTGAGACTACTGTGAGAGATAGTAGTAACCTTTACTATAGCCTGAATTAAGGTGACAGAGATGGAGAAAAGGGGGCACATTCAAGGTATATTTTAGAGAGAAAATCATCAGCACTTGCTGATGGATTGGGTTTGGGGTATATAATGATAAAGGAAAAGATCATGAGTAATTGCTAGGTTTTGAGACTTTAGTAATTTGTTAGATGATGATATTTCTTGATAAAATGCTGGAGGGTGACAAGTTGAGCAAAGGAAGCAGGACAGACTTGAAATAAATAAGATTTTAGTTTTGGGCATGTTCAGTTTTGGAGAAAGATATTAGAATCTGGAATACAGAGGAGAGGTCTCAGTTAGAGATACCCTTATGGGAGTCATCAACATGAAGGTGATATTTAAATCTCAGGAAACTACTGAGATTACTTAGAGAGTTGAGAGCAAGCAAGAAAAAGCCTCAGAATCACACATAAATCCCCCTAAATTTTGAAGTCATTAGAAACAGAGGAGCCATCAAAGGTGTTGTTGTTGACAGTGTGGCCGTAAGGCAAGCCCAAAACAGGAGAACATGCTCCTGAAAACCAAGAGAGCAGAGTATTTCAAGGGAGTGGTCAAATATACTGAATGCCGTTGAGAACTTGAGTAAGACAGAAAAAGATTTTTTTAAAGAATCTTTGGTTTTAGAATATGAAGCTGTTAGTGCTTTTAACAAAAGGAATATCAGTGGAGTGGAAGGAATATATGCTAAATTATGGTTGACTGAAAAGTTAATGGGAGGTAAAGAAGGGGTCACTCTCTGTGTCCACCTCTTAGATCTGTGGTGGGCCCTTCCACAGACTGCTTAGATGTCCCCTCCTCCCAGAGTCTGGATTGGTATGTTTTATTCTCCACATCTGTGGAGAAAACGTACTTTTTTATAATAACGCACTCGCACACTCAGGAGAAGCAGAGGAGAGGGAATCTTTAGCAGCCTGAAGACCAATGCGGGGCTTGATCTTACAACCATGAGATCATGACCTGAGGCGAAATCAAGAGTGGACACTTAACCGACTGAGCCACCTAGGTGCCCCAACTTTGCACTTTTTCTTTTTTAAGTTTATTTATTTATTCAGGGGGGGAGGGGGAAGCAAAGAGAGAGAGAATCCCCAGGAGGCTCTGTGCTGACAGCACAGAGCCCGACGCAGGGCTTGAACTCACCGACCGTGAGATCATGACCTGAGCTGAACCAAAAGCCAGACGCCTAACCGACTGAATTACCCAGGTGCTCCTAAACACTGCATTTTTTAAAGAAAATTTCTTTCAAGCAATATGATTTTAAGATCAAAAGGATCTCTCTTTTTTTTAATAGGAAACTGAGAACCTTTTATTCACTTGGTGTTTAAACTTACATAGTTAATGTAATCTTTTCGTGCTTCAGTTTCCTCCTTCAGAATAAGGATAATAATAGTACCTATATCATTGCTCTAACCATTAAATAAGATGATGTAGCCCACTGAGCTGTTTTTTGTTCATGTCACATAAAATATATTTGTATTATTTGTCATTCATACTATCCATCCATACCACACTATCCTCTGTTTCAAGTAGTCCAATAGAAATATACCTGTTTTTAAGCAGCCGATTTCGGCTCAGGTCATGATCTGTCTCTATGTCTCTCAAAAATAAATAAAAGTTAAAAAATATATATACCTGTTTTCTTCATTCATTCATTCATAAATAAATAAATAAAATTATGTATATAAACATCTTTGCATGATGCTTGGCATATAGTAGGTACTCAGTAAATATTAGCTTGTCTTATTGAAACAATACTGAAACAATATAGATATTTAGCATAAATTACATACTACAAATTAATGTAGTAGACAAATATTTAATGTTGCCTATGGTTCAATGAATTGTAGTATTGCATTTGTTTTTATGTATGGTTTATTAGTTTTGTTTTTCCCAGTTTAAAATATTGCTGTTTATGGTTATTTTGCTTATTTCAAAAATCCTTAGACCAAATAATGTATTTCAGGGAGAGCAGGTTTGTCAGGCAAAGGTAGCATTTCTAGTTTATTGCTTCAGTTGTAATATTCCTGGTCAGGTCATATTCTTTTTTGAAATACCAGGGTATATAGCCAAAGTATATATATTCTAAGATTTTTTTCTCATAAGCATTTTTTTTTCATGAACAAAGTTAGCCATTAATATTATAAAACCATTTTTTTAATCATTCTATGAACTTTCCAGTTGTAGACAGGATATGTTTCACAGTGACATGGACCAGTAGTAGTTTAGTCACCCAGGAAAAGAGAGATTCCTACAGTTTCCTACTAATATTTTTTATGGTCCAAGTCTAAATTAGGAACTGGCTTTGTAATGTATTTTTGTAAAAGCCACTATTGTGGAGTCAGTTTTTGTAAAATCACTGTACACTAGAATCTTGTATATCCAAAATTTTAAAATCACCTATAGTAAAAGCCTGAGGTAATATAGTATATAAAATAGATGTTAGTACATCTGAGAAATAAGTTTATTAGTTCGTATTAAAGTTCATATTTATTAGTTCATGTAGCTAAATCTAATTTTCATTTGTCATCTATTGGATTCAATCTTTTACTTTAAAAGAAATATACACATCATAAAAATAGAAATACTAACATCCTTGATCACACAGCTACTCAGAAAATATAGTGTATGCCTTTACTGACTTAGGAACATTTTACTTTGATGTTAATTTGTTTATAGTTTATCACAGAATTAAAACTTTTTCTGCTTCTCTCAAAGGGGTTGTAGCTCAAGCAAGATCTGTTCTTGCCTGGCACAGTCGATATAAGTTCTGCCCAACCTGCGGAAGCCCAACTAAAATTGAAGAAGGTGGCTACAAGAGAGTATGCTTAAAAGAAGGCTGTCCTAGCCTCCACGGCGTTCACAATACATCATATCCAAGAGTTGGTAAGCCTTTTCATCTAGCCATCTGGAATCTTAGGGAGTAAGATATGCTCGTGAGACAAGTTTTTAATGGTTGAAGGGTTTACCTTTTTATTAAAAGTATGTTTAACTGTTAAAGCTACAAGTATTAAAAGTATGTGTACTTTCATGACTTTGAAGTAAGGGACATTGTATATTATTAACTCATAGTTAAGAAATGGCTAATCAGTATTAATTTAATGTGTTAAAATAGGTGATTTCAAAAGTTCACCAATCTGGATCTGTTTAGTAGAAAAACAAACAAAAAAAACCAACATTTCAGTGGCTCTGAGGCCTCACCGAAGCAGCATGACCTAGATCTAGCTTCTCATCACTGCTGGTGTCTGCCTCCTGCTCTCCGCCTTCTAATTGCTGCTTTGGAGTCTTCTGTAGGTTTGGAAATCTGAGAACCTAGTCCTTTAAAAGTGGTGAAAAAAAAATAGACAGTATGAGAAATCTCTGAGGAGGTCTCCTGGCAGTAAAGTGCGTGGTTTGGTGACACCTGTTTTCACTGCTCAGGAGCATTTTACATTTGATTCCTATTCTCCGTTATGACCTAGTGAGGAGAATTCACTGGATTAGTGACTGCTGGGAAATAAACTGTTACTTAATTTGAATTTTATTTGTTTAATGGCTTAACCTTCAATCATAGAGCCACATTAGCTTTTAAAAACATTTTGTTCAGGATTAGGATGGAAGGGAGAGGGAAATTCCCATTCACTTAGTAAAATTTGTATTTTCTTCATGCCATATAATATCTACTCTAACTTTTTTATAATTGAAAAATAACAATATGCCTAGCATACCGTAAGCATATAACAATTATTACTATTAAAAAGACAGAAATGGTCTCCCTTTAGTTTATGATATTCTGTGCAATTTCCCTGAAATACTTTGCCATCAGGCAAAAAGAAACAATCTCATAACTAGACAAGAGTCATGTTCTTATAGGAGATTCAACTTTTCATTATAGTACTTGACAGGGATTTTACACAATGATTCTAATTTTTTTTTTCTATCATTCACTCATTTGATTTTTAAAAAACAGATCCTGTGGTAATCATGCAGGTTGTTCATCCCGATGGGACCAAATGCCTTTTAGGCAGGCAGAAACGATTTCCCCCAGGCATGTTTACTTGCCTTGCCGGATTTATTGAACCTGGTAAGCCTTTTTCTTCAAAACTTTGATAATAATTTTCCTTTAACTGATAATTTACAAATAAAAATTCTAGATAGCAGTTGAAAAATTCTCATGCTATGAAACTGGGATATTTTTAAATATTTTCTGTGTATTTTAAGTGATAGAATTTTGTTTTTACTAGTGGAATAATTTTGTCTGTTTTAAAAATTCAACATTTCCTCTTTCATATATTGCTATTACACAAGATACTTGTGTCACTTACACCTCACTAGACTCAACTGTGTCACCTTTTCAAAGAGGCCTTCCCAGGCAGCCCCAAATACATTAGTTAGCCTCATACCCTGCATTCACAATTCTGTCATCCTGCCTGACTTTTCCCTACAGCACTCAACAGCACCTGACATGGTATGTATGTATGTATTTATTATTTTGCCTATGTTTGTATCTGCTTATCTGTCTACTTATTAATTATCTGCTCACACCAGAAAGTAAGTTCCACAAGGGATAGGACCTTACTTCATTCATAGTTGTAGCCCAAACCCCTAGAACAGTACTTTATATATAGTAAGAGTTTTTTCAGTAATTTGTGGAATAGGTGATAGTTAATATACATGTTTAATCTTAACTTCCAATATTAATCTACACTAGTAATAGTAGCACACATACATTGTGCCATGCTCTGTTTCAAAGGCTTTTCGTGTATTGAATCATATGATCCTCAAACACCCTCATAAAGTAGGTACTATGACAGCAGTTTTACCGACAGGGCCCTGAGGTGCAGGAGCCGGATAACTTGCCCAAGATCCAACAGCTAGTGAGTGGTAGGGCAGAGATACAAACCTGGACATCTCTGCTGTCTCTAGTAACTCTAGACCTTTTTTTAAGTGCTGTGTCCCATTTTATTTATAAATATTGTTCATTTTATCCATTCTGCTATTGGACATTTAGTTTACATCAGAATTTCTGCTATTGTAAACACCACCACCAAGAATATTCTTACAGTACTCCTTGTGCACCTTTGCAAGAGTTGTCAAGGGGATATACTCGAGGGTAGAATTGCTAACTTTTGTAGATATTGCCAAGTTGCTTTCTGAAGTGTCCCTGCCAATTTACGCTCTTTCTAACAGCGCATGAAATGTTCTATTGTTCCGCATCTCCACTAAGTTAGGATTTTCGTACTGGATAATTTGCCATTCTGATGGGTATGAAATAATGTCACTGGAGTTTTCATTTCCCTTGCCTGCTGATGGAGCATCTTTTTCAAATGTTTTAGGCATCCAGTTTTCATTTTCTCTGAATTTTACATGTTTATATTCTTTGCCTAATTTTGCTTTATTTACATTTTTTAATTTTAGAAGTTTTACAGTATGTATGGTATGCTAATCTATAGCTGTGGACTTGCAGATATCTTAATGCTAGTCTATGACTTACCTTCCCACTATATTTTTTTTGGTGAACATAAGTTGTTAATTTTAATATAGGAAATATATCCATCTATTTCAATTTTTTTAACTTTTTATTTTCGAGAGACAGAGTGAGACAGAGCACACGCGGGACAGGGACAGGGACAGAGAGACAGGGAGACCCAGAATCTGAAGGAGACTCCAGGCTCTGAGCCGTTAGCACAGAGCCCAGCGTGGGGCTCCAACCCACGAACCGTGAGATCATGACCTGAGCCAAAGTCGGCACTTAACTAACTGAGTCACCCAGGTGCCCTTATATCAATCTACTTAAAATAAAAAAGTTATATTCAAATAGCAAAATATTTTTAAACTTTCAGATAAACTTACCTTAGAAACGTTTATTCTACTTCTCAATTCTAACAAATCAGAAATATAGAGTACATTTATAGGGATCACTTTATTTTATTATAGCTGAGTCAGTAGTCCTCTAGAAGAACAAAAACATTTAGAAAGAAAAAATACTGTTTCATCTTATGTGGTTTTTAAACTTTTAGTTTTATGTGGTCTTCAACTCTTTTGAGAAAAGTTATCTGCAATAATTGTTTGACAACTTGAGGCTAGCCTTTTATAAAAATCTTGTAATGATTTGTAACTATTTAGTGATAATAATTAAATGAGATAATATATAAAATGCTTACATAGTGTTTAGCCAATAACAGTGCTGGATAGTTTTTACAATGTAACTAAAAATTTGGACCTTTTAGAAAAGTGTTCTGGCAGTTTGATTATGTATGTGGTCATATACTACTAGAAATCATGTTTTCTTGAATTCCAGTCTAGTTTTAGGCTCTGCTTTCTGATTCTTTGAATCAGGTTTCTGTCCAAAGTGATTTCTAAATGTCTGAACTGTTCAGAGCACAAAATGTCCAGGGGATGTTCATCAGCTGCTTGTTCTTTTGCCCCATTTGATTAGGGGAGACAATAGAAGATGCTGTTCGGAGAGAAGTAGAAGAGGAAAGTGGAGTCAAAGTTGGCCATGTTCAGTATGTCTCTTGTCAGCCATGGCCAATGCCCTCTTCCTTAATGATTGGTTGCTTAGCTGTGGCAGTGTCTACAGAAATTAAAGTTGACAAGAATGAAATAGAGGATGCCCGCTGGTTCACTAGAGAACAGGTAAAGTTCAATTTAATTTCCTTCTCCTATTGATTGTTCTCTGACTGTATCAGTTTGGGCAAGCAGCAAGGATATATGTTTTCAACAAGTTGAATGAATGGCTATGGCCCACTCATCATGCATGGATTACAATGTAATTGATGTGTCCTATGTTAACTCATTCTGTGAGATTCTACTAGTTGATGATTCTGTGTGCCTTTTTCTAATTTCAAATGCCACTCCTTCAGATTAATAATACCTTTCAATGGGCTTAAACTAGATAAACATTATTTCAAAGATGAAAAACAGGAATATTATTCTTGAACTTTTTAGATTTTAGTTTATAGCATTAAAATAAGCAGCTCTCAAAAAATAGTACAAATGCTTAAAATTTTTGAAAAGTTCTTGTTCATTTTAAAATGTGCTTAAGGACAAGAATAATGAAACTATATAACAAAGATACGCTCACAAGAACTTTTTAAAACATCATCCCCCAGTACAAGAAGGCAAGATAAACTACTTGTCTGTGTTTTGCATGACCTAAAGTATTTGTACAGAAAACAAATGGATACACTGTTAGTAGTGAAGACCTGAAATCCTTTCTGACTTTGCCTAAACAAAACTAATTTTTTATGCTAACCTCAAAAAGTAGAAATTAGATTATTTTTTTCAAAATTTTATAAAAGGGAACCTGTTCCAAAAGTTGACTTCACTTTGAAAATAAATGTGAAGCATATACTTTTATTTTTGGTGACCTTATTTTCATAAGGGAATATGCCTTTCTGGAATATTTTTTAATTGAATCTCTAACTCATTGAATCTACTAAAATGTACTACATTTTGCATGTTGAACATGGGTGCTGTCACTTTCTCCTGTTGTTATTCACTGTAAAAATCATCACATTTAATTGAATTTTATAAGCATAAAAATAGTATTTAAGTGTGACAGTGTTGAAATCCTAATACATTTTATTATGGTATATTTTAGGTTGTGGATGTTCTGACCAAAGGGAAGCAGCAGGCATTTTTTGTGCCACCAAGCCGAGCTATTGCACATCAATTAATCAAACACTGGATTGGAATGAACCCCAATCTCTAAGTCAAATAACGAGACTTTGAATATTAACTGACTTCTAATAACACTTATTCCTCAAGGGAGATTAGAAATATTTAGTGCTCTTTAGAATGTCACAACACAAAATACCATATTAGGATTCAGAAATATTTTCAACATGTACTTTTCATCTTAACCATAGAATTTCTATTTTATAAAATACAACACTGCCTCAGATTTTGTTAAATCTTCTCCAAACATTTTTTTGGTTGTGTTCCACAATTCTATCTCACTAAACCATATTTCTAATAAGAAAACTCATGTTGGAAAGATGTTTGTTCTAAAAATGTAAACAAACCTAAATTCCAGTGCCTCTTTTAAGCATTCGACCGATCACTAAAGTTCTATTTTTGAGAAATGAGACAAAATAATTGTAATGAGTTTTAAGCTTCATTTTCAGCCGTTTCATTACTACAAAGGTTTCTTTCAGTTGTCAGCTGATTTTTTTTCACTTCCCATTATATTCCATTTTTTGTCCTGGCTCCTTTGTTCTAGCAGTGGTGCTATTACAACGTTGCTACTAGTCTGCTTTGATCACTGTTAAGAATTTTCTACCTTAACAACTCTGCTAGTGATCAGAATACTGTGCCTTCATGGAAGGAGAGCTTATGTGAGAGCATACCCCTGTGTGGGGGACTTCCTCACAATCAGTGAAACCTAAAATCAATTAATATGTTTATTTATCTGTTATACTCTAAGTTGTTCTTAGGACAAATTAGAATTTTCTGCTTTTTCACTGAATTTAAATATATTTGAAAGGAATTCGCCTCAAAGATCAGATATTAAATGTTTCCCAGGTAGATTTACACATTCAGTAAAAATACAAGCTTTATGTCATTTTGCGATAAGGGATATATCTTCATTACAAAAAATTATGTAATCATCATTAATACTATTTATTAAACTCAAATGCAACATTCTGAGTCTGGCCCTCTTTCAACATATTCTAAGAAGCCTTTTATAAAATATTTTAGAACTGAATCAACGAGACTCAGAAAAAATAGTAATTCATAATTTTTCAACATAGAACTGTCATTTTATAAAGCATTTTGAAATTAAGTCTATAAAAGTATACGTTAATATAACTTGTTTACTATGTTAGAACTGGAAGAGATCTTAAGGATAATATATGTAGTTCAGTGATCTTCTTTTATAGATAAGGAAACAGAAATCATGGAAGATGAATTTAACTAATCTATTAAAGGTGAATCAATTAATTAATCAATGAAAGTTACACAATTACAACTTACTATTGTTAATACAATTAATTGTAATTATAGTTAAGTAAATTTTAACAGTCTGTACTGGATAGCCCAGTGGAAGACTCTCCCTGTAATAGGAAGTAGAAACTACTACTAAAAATATAGGTAGAATAAATTATAAGGAATAAGAACAAAATCAGTTTACCAAATATTATTAGTTACAATTTTAGATACTAAAATCATTCAACTTAAATATGATTTTCTTAGATAAAACTTTACTAACAATGATTTTTTTAGTAATTGATGAAAGTTGATTGGTATCAGAACTTTAGACAAAATTGACTTACATTGGACATTTAGATACATAAAAAAATTTAAACTTCATAAGTAAATAGAAAATTATGTGCCTTTATTAAGTGTGATGACTTGAGGTTCAGTTTCACTCCAAATGTACGTAGAGAATCTAAGATTACATCCTAGAGTTCTAGGTTTCCATGTTCAGATAGTAAAGTAAGATTTAAAATATCTACAAAATGTAGTTATAGATTTAGTTTTGGATATTTAATCCTATATCCAGGGAAAATCAGTAAGTATAAACTATTGTTATAAATAATCATTCTTAACATTACTTACCTCTAAGAGGTGAATAACTATATGTAAATAAAAGGAATAGCAAAGGAATGGTAGAGGTTCAAGTGCCATGAATGTATTCTGATGGAAATGAAGGTAACAATACATTAAAATATTTCCCTATTTTCTGTATTGTGTGTTATGTACTTTTTAATATGTTTTGGTAAATGTCTTCTGAAAAATGAAAAAAAAAACAATTTCAGTCATCCTCTCCTATTTAAAAAGTAACCACACTTGGAGGTGCCTGGGTGGCTCAGTTAAGCATCCATTTTCAGCTCAGGTCATGATCTCGCGATGCATGGTTCAGGTCCGTGAGTTCAAGCTCCATGTCGGGCTCTCTGTTAATAACTCAGAGCATGGAGTCTGCTTCAGATTCTGTGTCCTCGCTCTCTGCCCCTCTCCCACTCGGGCATGTATTCTCTCTCTCTCTCAAAGTAATAAACATTAAAAAAATTTTTTTAAATAGCTATATTTGGAAGACTTAAATTTTTATTTTAGATCGTATGTATATGTATACACACATACAAACCTACATATACACATACATATAGTCAATATTTTATCTTCAGATTTGAAGTTATTTGTCTAGTCTAATGTCTGTTTTTATTGTCTCATGTTACTAGTCTTTGCATTTTTAATTTTTCACTGTTTACTGTTCATGGAAGCACTAGAAGGATTAGAAGCCTACATGTTTCCTTTAGTTGGAAAAATGATTTAAATAACTCTTTCAAAAATCAAGTTGGAGATTTGGGTGAAGACAGAACAACAAAGGGTAAGACCATGAGGTGTCTGTCGTTGGTTCTAGAACTGATGTAAACTGCAAAATAGTAGGTGAAAATGTTCTGTAAAACAAATCTATCAATTAGTTGGAATAAAATTTCCACAATGCAAATTTTATTAGGGATGAGAGCCAACTATTAGATTCTGAACATATATGTATATGTGTGTGTGTGTGTTTGTGTAGATATATATATGCACCTATTGCTGAATAGGTAGGAGTGGTAGGTGTTGCACCTAAAAGACCCATTTCTCTCTAGGAGAAAAATATCTAGGACAGAGCACTCCAAAGTGCAAAATTAGGTGTATCTGTCTACACATGTAAAAGAGCTAGGTCTTGAGGCAAACCAGAAGTACTTGCGAATGGGCTGGCAAAGAGGGTGAGAGAGCGACTTCACTGCAGGTGGAGGGTGCTTGATAAGGGGTTCAAATGGTCGGGAGCTTTGACACCACAGGGGCGGACGAGAGGCAGAGGGTCTATTTCGGAGAGACAGGGATAACTTCGCCTAGAGCCTGCATTGTCAAAAAAAGAAAGAAATGAAAAGGTGTTCTTTTTGTGAAAATAAACTCAGTGCTGAAGGTGATTTTTTTCCCCTATACCACGCCTTGTCCTTTTTCTTCCAGGACACTCAGGTAGAATTCAAAACAGCTTCTATAAGAGCAAGTGCAGTTTATTATCATCTACAATAGATTTTCAAATGACTCATTTTATTTGCCGAAAGTAGAATGGTCAAAAGGAACGTTATTCAGGTAATAAAGTTGGCATAGGAAAAATGGGTAATCAGAAACGTGAATTCTTTTATTGTTGGGAAAAACTTTTTTCAACCTTGACATGAACATTTGGACATGTTAATTGGGCTAGCAGGCAAATTCCTCATTCTATTTTCACCGAAGGGTATCTGCGTATAATTGTACTCCTTGATAGAAGTAGCACTTGTAACTTTATTCCTTCAAGAATACTGTTTCCCTTTTCTTGCTAAGCTTACAATGCCAGAGCATGGGACAGTGGATATTTCTCCCTGCACAATTCCCATTATAATGATGCTGTACAGAATAGTGGAGGCAGCTGTGAAATTTTCAAACAGATTCTAAGTTAAAAAAGCAGACTTTCTGCTAATGGAAACTTTTTTCATTCTAACTAGTCTGAGAAGAGACAGACAAAATCTACCATAAGCAACAGAAGGCCTGGCTTTCCATTCCTAGGCTCATGGAAACTGCACCAGACCAACTCTCTGTCTCACCCCTGATGGATGAAGAACATTCTAAAGACTTAATTTGTGAGGTAGTTGCATTTTTAGCAATGTGAATGTTCCACCCAGAAGCTGAAATTGAAAAGAGTACTTGTATCTATTTTAGAACAACTTAAGTGGACAAGTGATGTAGTCTGAAGTTTATTTTTTACTTTTTTTTTTTTTTTTTACTTTTTATCCTGCCCATTTTACTCCAGCCTGAAATTATAGTCTATTTGAGCAGTGTGATGTTTTGAACACCTCAGTAGAGTACCTTATAAATATTTATACAGCTTTCAAATAGCAGTGAGCTGAAGTCCTCTCTATCCGTGGAGCTAAAAACAATTTAAAATGCCATTTATCCAACGGCCTGGCTGCTAAGTGTTACTTTGCTTTTTTTGCTGGGTTTGGTTGTGTTTATGAAACAAGTCCGAGTACTCTGCTGCCAGGCGGGAGGATGTGGAACTCCAGATAAGATGCCCTGATGATGTGCACAGATTCAGCCCTCAGAGGCTGCCTTGGTCTGACCATCGTCTGTTCTGCACTGTAGTGAAATCTTCGGTGTGAGTGTAGCCACCAGTGGTACACCAGTGGTATGTGTGTTCTGGGAGACGCTATCAAGGACGAAGAGAGAAAATATGCGTGCATCATTGTGGACCTCCAAGTTTTCATGGCTGTAGAGGTCTCTCCAATAATTATTATTTCAGAAAAATACTCATTTTATATGAATTACTGGTTTTTCATGTGGATCTTTTTCTTTAGTTCCCAGCCATTTCATATATCCTCATGAATAATAAACATGTTTTATTATGATATTAAATCATAATAGTCTATATGATAGATCATAACGTTCTATGATTATCATCATTACATTATGATGATTACATAAAATGCTATGTTTTTACACCATGAAGTGGTGGTGGTTCAGTAAATCTAATATTAGCACTAATAAATTGTGAGTTTAATACAAGTGCAGATTTCTGAACTTTGTAAAAAATTATGTTGCCCATTCTCTCCAATCTATTTCTCAGAACTACTTATGGACCCCTATTTACAACAGACTCCTAAAAAAATGTAGCTCTTTGGTTAGCTTATTCTCATAATACTAATATTATTTACATAGGACTTTATAAAATGTTGACAGTTACTATTTCATTTTATCCTTAAAATAGCTTATGAAATCCACGTCACTATCATCATCCCCATTGTACAGTTGGCTAAGGGATTAACTTTCTCAGAGTCCCATTGCTAATAAATTAGAAGAGCCAAAATTCGAACCCAAGTATTTCACTTCAAATCCTTTCATCTTTCCACTTCACACACGATCTTACAGGATTTTCTTAATGCTGCATTGAGAGAAGAACTTCCCATCTCAGATTTCTCGTTCAATCCCTTAAGTTTTGGTAATTTTTCTGGTGGGGCCTTATATTCTTGTTACTCTGGACATTTCTGCAAGACTGCTTACTTAATTCTCAGATTTCTGTCTCCAACTCTCTACTAGACATACCTGCTTGGACATCTCAGTGCCTCCCAAATAGTACATGTGTGCAATTAAATTATCTTTTATCCCAAGTATATTCCTGCTTCTAGGAAGAGGAGGAGGAGGAGGCAAGGCGCAGAGAGAGAGGGAAAGAGAAAATCCCAAGCAGGCTTCGTGCTGTCAGCACATAGCCCGATGTGGGGCTTGATCCTGGGATCACTGACCTGAGCCAGAATCAAGAGTTGGCCGCTTAACCGACTGAGCCAACCAGGCGCCCCTCTATTTCCCCGTTTTAATAATCGTGTAATTTCCAATATTGAACTTTGGGGTATTATTCTGCTTGCTTTGTCTACCTTATTCTTTATCCTATCCCAGCCCACAGCCAAGCAATCTCCAAATCCAAATCTCCAAAGTAAGAAGTATCCCTTTTACTTCTTAATACTTCTCGAGTGTCAATATCTTTGCTTCTTTCTACTTGATACTTATTGAATCTTAATATTTCATGAATCAGTATATCTCTCTGTCCTTTGCCACCAATCTGAATTCAGTCTACTTACCTGGTTTCTTCGTCAAGTTCTTAAATTAATCTTCTTACTTCAGGTTTCACCCCCAACCCATTCTTCACACTGCAGCCAAAGAGGTCTTGCTAAATTCCTCAAAAAGACTCCCATTTGGGGCACCTGAGTGGCTCAGTTGGTGAAGCACCCGATGGGCTCAGGTCATGATCTCCCCGTTTGTGAGTTCAAGCCCCGCATGGGGCTCTGTGCTGACAGCTCAAAACCTGGAGCCCGCTTCAGATTCTGTGTTTCCCTCTGTCTCTGCCCCACACCCCTGCTCATACACTGTCTCTCAAAAATAAACATTAAAAAATAATAGTAAAAAGACTCCCATTTGGACAAAATTTCACGTCCAATTTCCTCGGCCGAGCAATTTATCCCTGGAGTTTCAACTCTGATCACTTCCATTTCCTCTAACCTCATATATACCACAATTTATGTGTTTGCAAAATAGCCACAGAAAAACCTTCTAAAAAATTTTTTAGGCATTAATAACATAAGAATCACCTGAATAATTATAAGCAATATCATTTTACAACAACTATAATAGAAATGTCTCATTTATTTAAAGATTCTAAACTGTACTTCTAAACCATGTTTTCATTTATATATTTCATAGGATATGAAAAATTCTAAGTTGGGGCCTATATTATTTATCCCAGTTTTACGAATAAATACACTGAGTCTAAGAGAAGTCACATGATCCTCAAAGTCAAGACAGAATGTGGAAGTGTAACTCAAATTTAAATCTTCCTAAGCAAAGTCTATAACCTCGGCCATACCATACACCACACCGCTTCTGGCTCAGTATCTACCTCACAAAGATAAATGAATTACTTTTTTTTTTTTTTAAGTTTTTTATTTATTGAGAGAGCATGAGCATGGGAGGGGCAAAGGGAGGACACAGAATCTGAAGGAGGCTTCAGTCTCTGAGCTGTCAGCACAGAGCCCAACGCGGGGCTTAAACTCATAATAAACTGTGAGATCATGACCTGAGCTGAAGTGGGATGCTTAACCAACTGAGTTACTTTATGATTAACCCCACAGGGTAAAGAGCCAAACTAGATCATTAAGTTTTCATTGGGGGGGAGGGGTTCCTTCCACTCCCATTCATACCACGTGAACATCATAGCTGTGTTTCATAGTACCCCTGTCCGAACTCCTAAGCCACAAAAACACACAGTACTACATCACTGTTAACTGAAGGTATACCTGAAAATAAACAGACTGTTGGGAATGGCTACGACAGATAATAATAGACTGATTAAAGGATGGTAGATCATTCCTGACACTGCATAAGATTAAGTATGCTAATCAGATTTTGGATTTAGACAACCCAGATAAATCCCAAGTAGAACAAGAGGAAGTACTCAAATCTTTACTTCATTTTCTTGCTTTTCAAAATACATATTTGCATTTTATCTATGTCTCCTTCAGAGCTGAGGAATTTATGAAGGCTTTACCCAGGTGAGTTGATTATATGATTTTTTAATTTTTCCTTTCTTCTTTTTTTTTAATTTTTCTTTTGCGGTTTTGAATGAAGTATCCTCTATTTTAATCCTTGCTGTCCTAGATTAGTTGCTTAGCAAAGGATGAGAGCAAAGGGAAAATTATGTGAATGTTCTATATGAAGACAATTTAACAACATATTTCTTTCCAGTCACAAAAAAAAATCCAACAGCTGTTTGTAACTTGCTGTGTTACCAAATAGGATGGATACAGAAAAAGGATAGATGGGGAAAAAAATTCTAAATAGTCAGTGTGTTTAGGCCTCTTTTATTTATGCTAAGAAAGACATCATATGCACATTTGAATAGCTACCATCCATTCCTAATTTGGTTATTTGAAGTAAATTGTGCATTTGGAAAGCAAGGAAAATGCAACTGACAAGCTAGGCTTCTAAGCATAATTGAAATTCATTCTGAATTCATGGAAGGTCAGTTTCATTTCAAAGCAATAGCCCTTGTTTTGAATTCCTATAATTCTGCTTTGTTTCCATTGCTGAATTAAATTTACTAATCACCAGAATGATTATCTCATCTGATTTGGTTAGAAGAATTTTTCTTCCTTAATTTTACACTTAATTTTACCTATATAAATGTTTATATTTAATTTTTGAGATATACTGATCACCCAAAATATTGTGATCTAATCTCATGAAAGAAGACATTAAGGAGTAATATTTTCTCTATGAACAACTGCAATTACTCTGAGATTTAGACCATTTCCTAGGCTAAGTGTCTTGACTGATACCTTTTGTATAAGTAATTTCAAATCAAAGTTTGCAAAATAATGTATTTGTGATTTCACTGTCAGTTGATCTTTAACTAGTTTCAAGATTTTGATGGCAATATATATTTACAAAGAATCCTCTCGCCATCAAGAGTTCAGCCAGTCTTTCTTACCTTCTTCAGTCTCACTTAGAACTTAAGCACTGGATGGTTTTTAACCTCTTTTTCTTAACCCAGCATTTAAACATCAGTTATTTTCTTCTAGTGTCACATTACCATCGTGTTGAGTAAGTATCCTAAAACCTTTCATTTGGAAAGTAAACTGAAAAATACATCTCTACTGTCTACTTTTTGTTTGCCCACATATTCTTTCTGTGGCTAGAAATTCGCTTCTTAAAAAAATTCTATGTGAAGTCATTTAACTTCTCAAAGAAATCTGTAGTAACCATGTGATGAAATTACAATTAATATGCTTATAGAATAGTATTGGTGTCTTCAAGGGGAAAAAATCATTCCATAACCAGGCTTCCAAAAAGGTTAAAATGACACACCGGCAATTTAACTATGATAGGTCAAATTCCCAACTCTCTCAGTTTGATGGCTCTTTCACGAATGGTTCCTGATCATTTTTGCAAAAAGCAGAATGAAAATTTTGAATGTGCAGACTTGTGAAAATGTACGCTCATTACACAAAATGCACTGATCTGTTGTTATTATCTCATGAGACTGCCCAAAGCTCAGTGAACTTGAGATGGGAGGGAATGTTAGCACTGATTATCTGCCCAATATAAACCTAATCATAAAGTGATTAAATTAACCTGGCAGATTAATTCTAAGCATCATTTCTCATTCCTTCATCATGGGCCAGAGTGTAATTTACACACATCTGTAGAATGGAGGACACACTAGAGCTTGAGCTACTGTAGCTTATATAGCTTATATAGCTTGAGCTACTATATAAAAGGTCAGCAGAAAATATCAAAAATAGAACATTTAATATAAAGCCCTTTCGTTGCTTTCAAAAACATGCACTGAACTGTATTAAGCTTCAGAAATTTAGTGAATTTGTGAAATGAGCATAGAAAAGATTTTAAAATGATGATTCTGTAATGAAAATGATGTCTCTAAAGTTTTTTACTGAAGTCTCTTTGTAGCCCAGATATCTTGTTTACATTAATATTCTCATCAAATTATTTTTTCAGATGTAACACAGTAATTTTAAGGTAATTCAAGTTACCTCGAGTTTTGAAATCTAAACCAATAAGAAGGTTTAAAAATTACCCAAGTACCCTAATAAAAATTAAAAGTTACCTCTTATAAATAGCTGATGATGATAACATTTCCATTGAAACATTTGAAAGAATACATTCATTCCTTCCTTCTGAATGACTGGAAGTGGAAATTAACCTATGGCCATTTTTTAGGCTACTATTAGAAAAGCTTGGAGGGCAGGAAGAAGTATTTTGAGTGTTTAAATATTTATTTCAGCTTTTTTCCACTCTTCAGAATTTGGCACTGTGGTTGTATATTGGTTTTTATTGGTTCTGTGCTGAAAAGGAATGAAGATGTTACACATTTTCTGTTTTGAGCAATCGAAACCTCTGTTGTCAGCAGAACTGATGAGATATGCTCCTGAGGGGTAAGACATCTCATTGAAAGAATCATAGGGATTTCATGTTTGGGGGAAATTACACACAGAGGTTTCCATATAAAGATCAAGACACAGTATATTCAAACACTACTTGGAACTGAGGTTTAGGGTTGAATGCTTCAAAATTAAGAGGATGTTATTTAAACCCATCAAGAGTTGGTATTTCAGCAATTACTAAGTCTTCAGAGAAGCATAGCGCTTCTGAAACATTGTGAAGTAGTATGGCTCCACTTCAATAAGTAAAAAAAGGAGACAGCATTCACCCTTAGAAAACTCAAAGGCATTCTTCATTTAATTAATAGGTAGGGAAAGTCTTGAGCAGGAAAAAAGTAGTCCCTGAGATCTATTCAATTATCCTTTTGTGCCTAGCCTTTGCTAACTTTTACAAGGTATCTAATGACATATTTAAGGGTACATATGTCCTTTATTTTTCCTCTTTCTTCTTCTAATAGAAATATACCTGTCTGGTAAACTTTTTATTATTTGAAATATATGAATGTTGCAATAAAGTGTTAACCTCTTGTCTAGTTGCAGACATTATAATTAGTGGAAGAGGAATAATGTGAATTATCACTTAGGACTGAGAGAATAGAAAGGGGATTCTCAAGAGAGGTTCTGAAAGTCCCTGTGCTGGTCAAGGTCAACGTAGGGGAAAACCGTAATTACAGATTCCTCAGACCTAGCAATTCAAAAAATTTCGAATAGCTAGGGTTCTAACTAGAATTAAATAGGGTGATTTCTCTTCATACGGTGAGATTTAATTCATTCTGCACATGGGATTAGCCAAACCTGTACTCTGATAATCTTTCAAAAGCCGAAAAGGAAGTGAAGCAAAGCAAAATACAAAACTGATTTCTAGTTTAATAATGTCATGATAATAGCACACAGAGTATGGCTGTATCTTCTCAAATAAGAGACACATACCACTGCTGGTATGCAAAATGGTTTGGGGTGGTACAACATAAATGCTTTTTTTATTAGTGTTTTCGTTTTAATGTTTAGCTACAACCCAGAATTTCACATGAATTATTGTCTAATATGAAGCTATAGTAAAATTTTAATGAATCAAGAAACTACTAAGCAAACAGTAGCATGGAGATTTCATAGGTATAGTAAGACTCATGAAGGTAGTACACAAGTGACTGAAGTCAGGAAACAGTGAGCAAGTTGTGTGCATTCATTCACCCAAAAATGTTTACCAGCTACTGTGTTTTTCCACCTATATGGAACAGGAATACATCAAAGTATAAAGTAGACAAGTTCTTTGCCCTTGTGGATCTTATATTTCAACCCACATCTAATGGTTCCCCAGAAGACTGGGATAATCTTAAGCTATATATACTGGAGTGTTCTATCTACCTTTGCTGGGCCCAAAGTTAAATTTCCTCTAAATTTATGTTGACTCATGTCAGGTTAACTGTGGAGCACCCAGGGGTCTGGTTCAGAGCACTAGAAGTGCTTCATAAAAACCCATGCTCAACAAATACTGGAATTCTACAGAAATCAGCCAATAAATACACCATTATGAACAGGATGATCAAGGGCTGGGTACCTCGCTCTCCCTGACGAGTACCTTCCTTCTGAATACTTCCATGACACTGTAATGCCCCATGTACCTGCCAAGCATTTTAGCTCTAGCAGCAAAGTGAAACCCAAAATACAGGAACATCTTAACTCTTGAGAAGCCAGATGTGAACATGGGAGATAAGCGATCAAAAATACAAGGTGACATCTCCTTACACTGGTGACCCTGGCCCGCTAATCACTAGATTTTTATCACTAGTTATGATTAGCACAGAGATGAAAGAAGGAGACTGAAGAGTTAACACCTAAGACTGATTTAGAATACACATGTGGTAGAGCCCCTTTACATGGAGCTGAGCAAAAAAATCCCAAGTGATCTCTCAAGGAGTTTTCTCCTTAGAAGCTTCCTGATATAGAAAGGAAAACAGTCTGTACTTAAACCAAAATGGTAAAAAATTTAAACCTTACTATGTACCAATTGGGAGAGGAGGAAAATGAGGTGGAATGAAGTGAACAGAGAATTCGTTGCAAGTTTCCGCAGGACTGCTCTACTTTAAAATCGTAAGGCTGTTCAAGATTTTCTGAATGAGGTTCCATTCCCCCTCTCCAGTTGTATCTGCTTCAACAGGGCTTCTGAATCAGAATGACATGCTGCAAAGGATTGGAGGGTGGGTGCTTACTAAAAACTCATATTCCTGTGCCCTCACTCAGAATCTGAATCTCTAAAGCGAGGCCCTAAATCTACATTTTTAGCAGGTTACCCAGTGATATTTTCAGCATTCTCAAGTTTGAGAACCCCTGTGCTACGCTCTGAAGTCCTTGAATTTTACATTACATTTACATTTTCACATGAAGTCCAGCTCAGAACTTGAGCCAAATTATTTGCCACAGAATGCCAAATTATTAAGGCTACCTCCATGGGAAGTACACTGACTTTTCCCAATTATAATGTAACTCCTTTCCTTTGATAAGAAAGTGAGCAAAGAAAGGGATAGTTACTGAAACATGTCAGGAAGAGTCTCTACATTTAACACAGTAAAGCAATAAACATCTTCCAAAACTCTGAAGTAAAAAAATTCTTCACTTTCCAAGTCTTCCTGGGTGGTCAAGGAACAGACCCAGCATCTCAGCATGATGTTTCCTTGGGCAATTTGCTACATCTCTGCTTCTCCCAATGAGATATGAGGGAATTGGATAGAGGATCTCGCAGCTGTCTATCTTCAAACAAAGGGCAGACACTTTTGGAACTGTAAGAGATCTTTGTCTCTACTTCATCTTTGCTTTCCTTTATTGGTATTACCTAATTTATCAAACTTTATTTAAATACTAAGCTCAATTTCCTTTGGGTTCACTAATATAAATGTT
Source organism: Paguma larvata (assembly GCA_030068075.1). Taxonomy (NCBI): domain Eukaryota; kingdom Metazoa; phylum Chordata; class Mammalia; order Carnivora; family Viverridae; genus Paguma; species Paguma larvata. The sequence goes on from CM057826.1 coordinate 71,569,239, forward strand.
TCCTTACCCCGTTTTTAAAACATCAGTAATAGTAATATTAACAATAACAAATTCGACACCGCACAATGCTCTTTTCTACCTGCATTTCATTTCTGCAGAGATTCTAATTTAACTTAACACAGCATGTGCTTCCTGCTCTCCACGCGCTACCCTCCTCTTCTAAGTTATATTTGATCAATTCTGGGTCAAATAAGGTGATGGCATTCCAACAGAGCTTGTATTTAAAGATAATTACTTTAGTAATGAAGTTCTTTTATATCTACTGGACTCAAAACCTTGACAGATTATGTCCAGTGATCACCAAGACCATGAATACTACCTGTGAATGTCAACAACCTACTTACTGTGTGCTTGGGGAAATGAAAAGTTGGTTTCGCTGGACATGAGGTTTGGATGTTTCTATCTCAGAATTTTAGCCTAAAGGATTCCAATATTTATCCATGTGTATGTATACAAATATAGATAGAAACAGATTTACTCTTCAATGTTTTCAACACAGGGAAAGAAGTAAAAGTGTGAACAACTTGCAATAGCACTGAGACTACCTTAAATGATCATAACTAAAGCAGTTTAGTTTCAAGATGCTAGCGAACTATTCATTTACAATGACTACCCAGCAACCAAGTCTGTAAACTTTCATCCTTGCAGCCCTATGGAAGTTGAGTGCGAATTTGAAGTGATATATGTACAATACCGAAACTGCTGCTTTACAACATAATTCTTCTTATGCCTTATGTAACTTTTAAAAATTAATGACCAAAGAATATAGTTCAAAAACCATGCCATTCAGAATCAAGGATGACAGGGTCACATGGGTGGGCTCATTTGGTTGAGCTTCGGACTCTTGATTTCATCTCAGGTCATGATCCCAAGGTGGTAGGATCAAGCCCCGCATTGGACTCTGCACGGAACGATGAGGGTGGAGCCTGCTTAGGATTCTCACTCTCTGCCCCTCTCCCCTGCTCATGCTCACTCTCTCTTTCCTTCTCTCTCTCTCTCACACACACTAAAATTTAAAAAAATAAATTTTTTTAACTTTTAAAAATCAAAATCAGGAATGACAGAAGACAGGTTTGTACACTTCCAAGAGTAAATGGACATTTTAGAATTTTCTTTTCTCTCGATATTTTTTAATTGTTTAAAATGTTTGTTTGTTTATTTATTTATTTATTTATTTATTTTGAGAGAAAGAAAAAGTGAGCATACAAGCAGGGGGAGGGGCAGAAAGATAGGAGAAAGAGAATCCCAAGCAGGCTTCCCGCTGATAGTGAGGACCCTGACTCAACTGTGAGATCATGACCTGAGCCGAAATCAAAAGTCCCATGTGCAACCAACTGAGCCCATCCAGGAAACCTTCCCTGAATATTTTTAAACTTGAACTTTCCATAGTATGTTTTCCATGTATAACTTTTCTTTAAACATTTAGTACAGACAACATAGGATTTCTGTTAAAATCAGGGATGTAAAGCCATAAGAAATACATTAAGATTTCTTTCAAATTCTACAGAAAATTGGAGCCAATTGGTATTAAAGATATTAAAGAGAGACAGTATGTTACCCTACAAGTTAAGCATTTAAACATCTGAATTTTTTTTCTTTCTTTTTTATAATTGAAGTATCATTGACATATTTAATCTCCTTCTAGAATTCTAATAGTGACCATTGTCTACCATTTTATGACTCTTTCTCTTCTTATCGGTAATAGATGATTGCTTTTGAATGTTCCAAGAAAAATATTTCAGCTTAATAATACAAAAGAGAATTTTTAAGTAATTTGTCAGAAAAGTGGCATCAGTAAATTTTTCTAACAATACCTTTAAAAGAAATCTGTACCATCTAATAGTTTCCTCAGAATAATGGTGTCACTATGTAATTTTTCAGTAGAAAGATATTGTTAGCATTTCCTGTTTATATTTTTCCTCCTTATCCTGTGAATTATAGTAATGAGTTAAAGCCCAGTTAAAAAAAGATCTATAAAATCCAATATAAAGGTCTCAAATGTGATAGGATTCAATTGATATATAAGAGCAATACAGTAACTTTTCTGAGCTTTAGTACCAATTTTGCAGAGAACAAATAAACATTTATGAAAAATATAAATCCAGGAAATCTATAGTGGAATGGATACCTAAATGTGCATCCCAAGGTCGAGTGGTGGTATATTTCATTTGTGAATAAAACCATATCTATGCATAAGTGTAAAAAAAAAAAACTAAAATGCTTAGAATTTTTTCAAAGTGGAATGAGAGGCCATTAGAGAGTTTTAAACAGGATGACATGATTTAATTTATATACTTAAAAAACCTGCATCCTATATGAATAATGAAAGGATATAAATATAGAAGAAAAGCAGTAAGAAAGATATTGCAGTAGTCTAGATTTTAAATATATTTAATATATACTTATTATGAATATATGAATGTAGTTTTTAAATATGGACTACATATGCATGTATATACACTTCGACACACAGATACACACATATAGAGAGAGAGAAAGAGGGAGGTTTTCATTTGGGTAGTAGCAAGAAGAAAATAAATGGACATATTAAGGCTAAGATAGTTAGAAATAGTGTAGGGCAAACTGCCTGATGGTTTTGATGAGGAAAATAAATTAAAGAGAAGCGTCAAAATTGATACCTAGGTATGTGATTTGAGCTAGATGGTGAAGCTGTTGGCTGAGATTGGAAAGATTTGGGATTCAGAGGAATAATTGAAGAAGGCAGAGAACATCAAGAGGTCATTTTGGGACATGAAAAATTTGAGATTCCAACTACACACCCAAGTAGATATGTCAGTTTGGCAGTTGGATATTTAAGCTTGGACTTTTGGAAAGAAGTCAGAAGTGGAATTATGAATTTTAGAATCATCTATATAGACAGGTTTAAAACCGCGAAAATGACCGAGATTTCCTAGGGAGAGAGGTAATGAAAAAGCACAAAGAACCCTGAGGATGCCAAACATTAGAAACTCAACAAGGGAAGACCCGGCAAAGTGTCTAAGAGAGAATGGTCAATGGAGTAAGACAAGGACCAGGAGAGTGTAGCACCATGGAATCTAAAGAAAGGAGTAGAGTTAAGAAGAATAGAATGATGGTGTCAAATTCTGTGAAAAATGTGAATAACATGACCAAAGAGAAGTGACTCCTGGCTTTGGCAATATGGATGTCATTGGTGACAGGAGCCAAAGTGCTCCCAACAGGGTGGGAATTTAAGAGACTGCTTGGAGTGGGTTTGGAAAATGATGTGAGATGAGACAGAAGAATCAGAATAGATAGACCACTCCTTCAAGGTGTGTTGCTGTAAAGGGAACAGAGGCATGTGACCGTAGATGGAGTAGTCAGGGAACGTCGGTCCTCTGACATGAGAATGATGTAACAGAAGACAGAAATTGACACTCCATGAGAGGAGGGGAATGGTTGCAGAAAAATGGTCACTGGGCCCGCTTCATCTTCCAGATAAGAGAGATCTGATAATATATGGTACAAACCAAAGAAGTTGGCAATTTTAGTATTGGAAAGCAGAGAGAATTTCAGTCGGCTTCTGTTTCTTCTGATCATGTGTCCAGATCATCAAGAAGAACGTGGGAAGAAGAGATGGGATAGGAGGTTAGAAAAAGAACCAAGTGTGAAATACTTGTTTTAGAGATAGGAAATATGCAAATATTATTAAATCATTGTAGGAAAGCTTTGAAATGATTGTGATGTCTCTATGTGAAATTAAAATTCTAAACCATGTGTAAGGAAACCCAACAATATTCTGATTTTCCCAGTGATAACTGCTCTGAAATTTTTTGAAGTATCAAACATCAAATTCTTTAATCTTTTAAAACTTTGGTGCCTCTGCTTTCTGGTGTCCAAAGCAAGCAATCTCCCTATGAATAAATTTATTAGGAACACCTTCTCCCACTCTTCATTTTGCTCAAGGTCAGTTTATACCATGTCATTGTAGCTATACCCTGTTTAACGAGCAAATGAGGGAAATGTTTCCTGCCATTTAAGTAAAGAATTTATAGCACCCCCTACAGATATACCACACCCCTTATATATCAATTATATCACTACCATCGACTTAGGTGCCTCTTATGGAAGTGCAGTATAAGAAATAACTAGTGGGGGAGATGAGCAGTGCATTTATTTTGAAATTGATCTGGGGGCACCTGGGTGGCTCAGTCAATTAGGTGTCTAACTCTTGATTTCAGCTCAAGTTATGGTTTCAGAGTTTGTGGGATTGAGCCCTATGTGGGGCTCTGTGCTGACAGTACATGGAGCCTGCTTGGGATTCTCTCTCTCTGTCTCTCTGCCCCTGCCCCACTTGTGTGCATGCAAGCTTGCACGTGCATGTTCGCTTTCTCAAAATAAATAAACTTTTAAAAAGGTCTTCTTAAAATACCTTTTTGTTAATGATCAAAAATTTAATACACAGTAAAGGGAAAGAATACATTCAGAAATAATAAGAAGGCACATTATTAAAAACAGAATTTGATACAAATTGAGCTACCCATCTAATTCACTTAGTCATACATATTTATTAGGTGCCTATTATGTGTCAGGCAATGTGCCTGAATATTCAATATTCAACAGTACATTTAATTTCCTGGATCAAAGTTGTCATGCTCTGAGCTAAAGTGCAAACTGATATAAAATTTGCTCTGTATGATCAGAAGCAATCTCAGGGCACCTATATACCTCACATATCTGCTCAGGGTTAGCCTACCTCCTAACAGCCTCAGTCCTAGTCCTCAATTTGCCACTATGATAAAGGAAGCAAGGATTCTGTGAGTATCAGTTTTTCCCCTGCAAAATAGCTCCAAGAGTTTATGGTTTGATCAGCTTTATCTAACCATTCATTTGCAGCTCTGATGTGACAGATATTCTCCCAATGTCAGGCAGTGCTCAATACGAATGTGTGTATCTAACAGATATGTATATATTCCCCAATATAAGGTTAAGAATGATGCAATTTGACTGGAGCCATTTATCGCAGATTTCAGTTGTTTCTTCAAGACAATTCTGTAAGGTGAAATTTGCTACCATTTCCATCTCAGAGGCAAAGGAAACTCAGCCGCACAGAAATTGCATGACCTGCCCTGAGTAAACAGCAGAGTCAGACCACAACCCAGATCCTCGGAGTCAAAGCCCAGAGTACTCTCTACTGAACACAGTGCAGCCACCTACATTTTGCTGTTCAAAATATATGGGAGCATAGAGACATAATCAATAGCCCAGTCAAGTGTTTTTGAGGCATTTTTTAAAATTAGAAAACCCAATATGTGTAAGACAGGGATTTAAAAAAGGAAAGATATTAATTACGTGTTTGTAATCCTCTCCCCAACCCAACCCCCATGTTGGCCTTCTAAGAATAAAGGATTATTGCTTGCTTAGTCAGCCATAGGAACTTAATTGTGCCTACTGGGGGAGAGAATAGAAAGGATAATTGGAACATGCCAAAAGAGTGTCAATTGCTCTGTATAAAAAAGGTTGCCTCAGGAAAAAGAATTTTCAGAAAATTATGAGATTTTGAGAGCTTCTAGAGGAAAAGTGATTTGAAATCATCACATACTATGATATATGGGAATTTGAGGAGAGAGACGAGTTAAGAAGAATTTAAATTTTTGCCATAGCTGGCCACCAAACAGCCCCATTTTTTTTTTTTTTTTGAGTTACCTGTAAAACAGATAAAAGTTGAGCTGCTCCGCTGAGGTATCCAAAGGCACAGTCTACCTAATACACTCAAAACAAACTGCTTCAGAGTGAAGCTATTGCTCTTCACATCTCTGCAGACAGTTTAATCCTCTAAAAGGAAAGCAACTGAATCAGGCTTAGCTCTCAGCACAGGCAGGAAACTATTGAGGTGCTAGTGCGGAAGTTACAGGGCTGTGTCTCTCCCAAGTATCTTCCCTAATACTTTTTATTGGTTAAGACATCATCCACAGGGAAAATACCATTTGTTTCACAAGAAAGGTACAGAATTTATCTTCTACAAATAACTGATGCCTCTACAAAGACTATAGAGCGTGTATCTAATCTTATATTTAAATATAGTGTGTACGGCGATAATGTAATGATGGCGAACCATCTCCCTACTCCACTTAATTTAGCAGGGCTACAAATATGATGATAATAAATTCAGGTCAACTTCACTCACACGCAAAAAAATAGGTATTTCTATTAGGCTAAGAAAAGTTGGAATATAAAAATAATCAATTAAGCAGAATATGATTTTATAAGTTACATCCTAAATATCTACACATATGAAAAAAATGTATGTTTGAATATTCACATGGTATATAATAATGTACTAAATAGTTGGGACAGAAGAAAACTGGTGGAATAGAATTAAAGAGGATGGAAAATATAATTATGGCCATAAAATATATTTGAAGGAGAATACTATCAGATACCAGAGAAAGATACTATGCCAGCAAGGTGGCAAATGAGTTAAGTTAGTAATTTTACTAAAGCTAATTCTAAATAGAAAATAATTTCACATTTTATGCTTTTAAAGGACAGTGAAAGCTGAAGATGCTCAGCTCCCCAAAATGAGGAGGAAAAGAAGAAAATGCTATAAAAAATGGAAAATACTGAATCCCATAGTATGTAAGTCTGATTCACCGGTTTTATAAGTATGTATAAAATGAACAACCCAGCTACATATTTTGTTTTTTTAATCACAGAATGTCTATAAAACTAGGAAGACAAATGCATATAAATGTAATAAAATGACTTAGAAGTTTGATCAGTTGTTACTATGTATAAACATCTGCATTCATTATTAATGGCATACGTTGTAAATAAAAATTTAAATAAAAATATTTATATATTCAGACAAAGACTATTAAGAACCCTATTCTTAGAATCTGTTATCAATGGATTATTATATAACTATCTCAGTTCTGTCTTGATACTCGTAGAAATTGAACTACAGTCAGTAGAAAGAGGCTATACACTGTAAAATTATAAAATTGAAAAGAGCTATATAAACTGAACCATTCTTGGCGGGAGGGTGTTATTTTAATAATAAATTGTAATCTATAGTTTTGGAAGGCAGTCTACCAGTATACAAATCGCTATAGTATGCATGCTGTATTATTAATGGGCTTTGGAGAGACATGTTTCCACGTCTTTTCTTCCATGCTTTCTGCATTACAGCTCTAAGATTGCAAACAGGCCACTGGGAAGTACTTCAGTACTTGCCGTAAGAAAAGCCATTCCCTCGGACTAGAAGAGAGGCAAATGGGAACTCAGTGGACCCCAGTGTGCTTGAGAACCTAAAGTTGGAAAGTTGTGATTCCTAAATCCACAATTCCTTATTCCATTCTGAAACAGCAATTCTATTTCTGCACACCATACTTCTATGTCACCTCTAGCCAAACTTTGGTAGGATATTATTCTTTTTCTGGTTAAGGATAATTTAATTATTTACTCTTTATATAAATATTTTTATAAATATCTTTACTAAAATATGTAAGTATATATGAAATCATAGCTAAATTGAGAAAGCATTTTAAATCATTAGAGGGGCGCCTGCCTGGGTGGTTCAGTTCATTAAGTGTTTGACTTTGGCTCAGGTCATGATCTCACTATTAGTGAGTTCGAGCCCTGTGTCAGCACAGAGCCTGGAGCCTGCTTCAGATTCTGTGTCTCCCTCTCTCTGTCCCCTTCCCCCGTTCATGCTCTGCCTCTCTCTCTCAAAAATGAATAAACATTTAAAAAATTTAATAATTATAATCTTTTCCAATTTTTAGCTTAATCAACTTATTAAAATTATCTGTGTGGAGACCTAGTTCACCACTATGTATTTGTGACCCATTTCTTTCTTCTCCTTTCCCAGTACTCTCTTTCAGATGTACTATGAGATCTTCGCATTTTGTCTACTGTTCTTTACATAAGATCTGCTACCTCATGCTCAAGTTCACAAATTTTTCAAGCAAAACATTCTAAAATTATAAAGTAGAGAGTAAAGGTTGAAGCTGGCAGTTCTTGGGCCAAAGCTGGTCCCTAAATATATTGGCCTCCATCTATAGAGGGTTTTTTTTAAATGTGAGACAATTCTTAGAAATTAGGAGATTTCACAATATAATAAATCCAGACTCTAGTTCTTCTCCTGGAAAATGATAGCATCTGGCAATACTAGGACACCTTCTCTGTCCTACTGGAGAAAAAAAAAAAAAAGTCCTACTCTGGGCAAAGGTAACTATCGGACCTGTTTAGAAGGCTGTCTAAAACCAATACTTGGATCTTATTTGTTGTACCTCCTCAAATTAGATAAAGCTTGATTTAGCCTGTAGCATTATAATGCCATGTTCGAATACTTGAACATTGTAACTTACTCTTTATCAACAAGTCTCAAAATTTATTTGCATAAGTTTGCTCTGAAATTTTCATTTCACTCATTTCGGAAGTCTCTGTTTTAGAATAAAATCTAATTACATTCTTATTTCCTAGAACTACCTAGTAATATTCTGCATTCTAAGATAACTGATTTAAAATATTTATTAGAAATGAATTTTTTCGGAACATATCTTTACACACTAGGAAGGAATGAAAAATGTTCCTCAAATTACAAAGCATATGCATGGAATTGTACCTGAGCATTTGCATCCCATCTGCTCTCCAAATGGACACAGAAAATCTTTTTGTTTTTACTTTCTTTTTTTTTCTTCTTGTTTAGATGAACCTCAACCTGCTAATCAAGCATACCAAAAAAATATAAAAGATCTTGAAAAGGAAGTCAAAGGAGACACCCCAGAGGCCATATTTCATCAGATTAGGGCATTAGGGAAATCTAAGGAAAATGGAGATGAGCATACATCTGCTTCTGTGAATGGAAAACAGAATTCACTTTTCCTCCCTGAAGATAATAAACGACTTTCATCTGACAGCAAAATAAGTAGAGAGAAGGAAAATGACGGTCCTCCATCATCCATTTCTCATCAACGAGACAAAGTCTTATCGGTGGCCATGTTTAATGACTGTGAAGAATCGTTATCAGAAAAAATCATACTGCGGGATTTCCCAAACACAGCAGAAGCCTTTAAACCAGCAAAAGGCAGAATTATTACAGAAGTGAAATGTGGGGCTTTCAGTGTGCAAGTAGAAATCAAGAACAGATTTTTCTGTAAAACAGGAACGCGGTTCCCAACAAAAAGGAGATGTCCAAACTGTCATCAGCATTGCTTTTCCAGACACATTCAGAGATGCTACACTTCTAGAAGATGCTCTTCTAGATACAGAAATATCTTAGTAGAAGAACTAAAACCTGAGGTGCCATCTAAATCCGAAGGAGAAGTTGCCAGAACGGGGAGACCTTCACTAAAAGTAAGCATTGTAGGAAAGGAAGTTAAAGTTAAATACATGAGTAAGAAACAGAATATATTAATTAATATAACTTATCCTAAAAGAAGGAGGAAAATAGCTAAAAACAGAAACATTTCCTCCAATCGCACTACTAAAGAATGTTCCAGGTCTTCTCCACAGTCTGATATTAGGTGCCCTGAAAAGTCGCAGCTTGAGAACAAGCATCAGACTTCAGATTGTTTTCATGTCTCTCGTCCGACTGTGTTTGCCGTCCAGAAGAAGAATGAAGACAGAGTGGTGGACTTTCTGTGCTCACGCCCTGAGAGGGAGAAGACTGAGCCTAACACACTATCTTCAGTTTTAGATGACTGTGAGGTAGAATCTGCCATCTCTCAGCAGAAGGACTTTAAAATTAGTCAGAACACCCTCAACAAGAAAAAATTCTCTGAGGCTGAGACTCTTCTCAAAACCATTCCTCCTACTTCAGAAGATACCCTAAAGAACACCCTAAGTGATACAGACTTAAGTAACACGCCTTTTGAGGAACTGAAGGATGTGGACAGAGAGAGAAAACTCATCTTTGATATGCCAGAAAATATCACATCACACTCATGTATACAGCAAAGCACAGAAGGAATAAATTATTTACCAAATGCCATTACTGACATCTTCCCAGTTCAAGATGGCAAAGATTCTGACTTTCATTCTTCATCTTCTCTGAGCATGCAGCTGGTAAGAGAAAAGGCAGCCACCAGTTATTGCAAAGGCAGTGAAATTCCACCTGCAGATGGTTGTGAGAACTCAAATTCTTTATCTTTGCCTTCCAGTCAAAATGTTCTGAATTCTTCCACCTCATTCAGCCCATCCCACTGGGCCAGCAGACATTCAGAACCTAAAGAAATCCCTGGGAATACATTTTCCTTTCATCATTGTGCTGAGCTTGTGAAAAACTATGAGGACAAGCATGTTGATATGACTGACAGAGACTTTAAGAAGGCCACTCTACATAGAGACTTTCCTACAGAAGCACAGCGACCAGTGGAAATGAAGAGTACACAGTGTCCAACTTTCAGTCCTGAATCCTCCAGCAGCCTCTCTGCCAGGAGCCCACTCAACAGTAATAGACACAGCACTGTGGAGTGGAGTCATACAAAATCCCAGACAGGTCATCCAAAGATAGCAGCTCCCAGCAAAACAACAGAGCTAGTCATGACCTTAATAACTGATGAGTTAGAGCAAAGATTAATTATTCGTAATGATAAAGGAAGCACGGTTTATTCTAACTATCCCACGGGAATAAAAAATCCTAAAGACTCACCCAGCTCTCCGGGTAATGGTGAAAAAGACAAATCCCAAAAAATTCCAGTGGTAAAGAACGCATGCCACAAAGATTTTGAAGACCTATCAGATGAGAATCATGATGAAGTCTGTTTCCAAATGGATTTGCCGAACACCGCTGACTTCAACTGCATAGAATGTGCTGCAGATAATATGTTTATTGAGAAAACACTGACTGATCATAAAGACCAATATGGCAACCAAGATGACAAAGGCCTTGGACTAACCAGTTTTAAAGAGGAGTCAGCAGAGTGCCAAAGGATTTCATCAAAAAAGCCAGATTCTGAAGGAGATAAAAATGACCCAAAGGAAACTTACTATCACCAAATAGACATATTACTGTCGCCTCGGAAGCAGAAAGCCTTGACAGGTACAGTGGCTATTACAGAATCTTTAACTTTCATTGTTTTTACATGTTTGACCTTTGGAAAGTCTTAATGTGAGGGCTTTTTTTTTATTGCTTGGGATTTTTTTGCTTTATTGCTGAAGATATATTGAGTATTTTAGAATTAGCTGAATATGGGCAAGCATATATCAGCCTGCTTCTTTACATTATCGCCTACCCCACCCATAAATAGTGCATAACAAAATCACCCAGGCTGCAGTTTAATATAAAGTTTTTAAAAAATCAATTTCTCTTTAAAAGGTTGATGTATTGCCAAATCAATTTTGTAGGAAACGTTAGCCTTTTGCTACTCTTAAATAATCTACCATTTCTTTCCTTCCTGCAAGCTAAGCATATTTATAATAGGAATAATATGTTTGTGATGAAATGTGTTCTTAAACCTTGCTGTGGTGTTGCAGAAGGATGGTATACATGCTTCAGGAGGCCATGTGGAATAGTAATCAAAGCAAAGGACAGAAACCAGAAACGGCCATGGCTAATCCTGATGGAGCCATTCGTGAGGCGTCTGACCTCAGCCAGACCTCTGACCTCCCTTGTGCATTGGTTGGCCCTGCTCAAAACATTGATAGAACCCAGGAGCGCTCCAGACCTCAAGAGGGCTAAGATAGAAGCTCTATCCTGAGTACATAATACTGCGCTGTCTGCTTTCAATCTTGGGTCGACATTATATCATTTTGGTAACTTCACAGAAGACCCTTGTTGTTTTTCCTCAATAAATCAAAAATATTTTATATTCTGTTAGCATTATCCCACATTATATATTAAAATACATTTTGAACAAGCAAAAACTTCCTTCCAAACCGCCAGTAACATTCCTGATGTGTCCAGAAATGAGACCTGGAATGATGAAACTATCTTTCTTTTGTTGTTTCATACCTCGTTTTTAAGTAGAATTAAAACAATTTAGAAGTATAAATAAAACACAGAAATCACAGTTGTATAAGTGTTTGTATAAAACATGAAATTTACTGTACAGCGAATAAATGTCCTAAAACAACACAAAGGCTGTACAGTCACCTGCTTAGTATGAACACACTAAAGCAAAGATCCATCAGACACAGAGGCTGCTTCCCAGTGCTGAAATACCTCCAGATAACAGGACCAATGGCATTAACCCCAATGTTTGCTTCAGTCCATAATTATTTGAGTCAGCAAGAAGTAGACCTGCAATAAGAGCCTTTGTGTCTCCCAGAACAGATGTGTTTCTCACATGAATAAATCTCCCTCCCAGGCTGGCTCTCCTTCCCCCGTGACCATTCTCCTCCCTGGACTACCTCCCCCAATAAGGCATGTTTCCTTGTAAAGTAATAATTCAAATTGGAATTCCCCCAGAATACTTGAATAGACTTTGAGACTTTGAGGTTGTCTCGTTTGGTGAACAATTACAGCTACCAGTTCCCTGTTACTGTGGTTCATCAAAAGATATTCCTACAACTCTCCCTCTTGCCCCCTTATCTTCCCCTGGGATCATTCTGTTCCAGCCACACTGACTTCCTTGAGTTGCTAGAACCTACCAGGCAAGATCTTAGAATACATCCTTTGCTTGGGCTACTGCCACTACCTAGACCATTCTTTTCCCATTTGCCCACATTGTTCATTCTCATCCCTTGACATTTTTGCTCTCATGGTACCTTCTCAGTTCTCAGTGAGGCCTTCTCACACCACTTAACTTAAAACTGCAGTCAGAGGGTCGCCTGGGTGTCCCAGTTGGTTAAGCATCAGACTTCGGCTCAGGTCATGATATCACAGTTCATGAATTTGAGCCTGGTGTTGGGCTCAGTGCAGATAGTTCAGAGCCTGGAGCCTGCTTCAGATTCTGTCTATCTGTCTCTCTTTCTCTCTCTCCCTCTCTCAAAACTACATTAAAAAATTGTAATGTAAAAAAAATAAAAAAGAAATAAAACTGCAGTTGGGGCATCGTCCATTCTAGCCCAAGTGTAATCTATTCCTTTTCTGTTTTACTTTTATATATGGTACATTTCACCTTTTTTTTTTTAATGTTTATTTAGTTTGAGGGAGAGCACAGAGAAGGAGCAGAGAGAGGGAAATGATCTGAGCAGGCTCTGCACTGACAGCATAGAGCCAAATGCAAGACAGGAACCCATGAACCCGCGAGATCATGACCTGAGCTGAAGTCAGGCGCTTAACCAACTGACCCACGCAGGTGCCCCCACCTTCTAATGTACCATATATTTTACTAGTTTATTTGTTCTGTCCTCTCGCACAAGAATGTAGTCATGAGGACATGGAATTTTTCTGTCCTGATCATCGCTCTATGCACAACACCAGAACAGTGCCTATCCTGTAGAGGAGGCACTCCATGGATAATTTGTTGAATAAAAGTATTCAGGGAAATCACATCACGTTTCTTTGTGCTAAACTCTATGTCCACATACAAAAACAAACAAAAAAATAGAGAAATGATTCAGAAATTTAAATGTTTGTATTAAAGGACATTTAAATCCATAAATATTTGCATGGACTTGACTCTCCTAAAGTGATGAATATTTTTATACTTTATTCGATACTGTTGTTATTATACTATTGATACTTCAGGCCAGGATTTTGTAATCTTTTCAGGGTGTGAATTGCTTTGAGGAACCAGAACATCTTTGTACTGTTTCACTAGAAAATTATAAATTTGACAAAGGCATAAACTGATGCCTAAATTTTCAGAAGGCATCCAGATACAGATGAAAGATCTCCAACTCCTCAGATTCTATCCCCGTTCCTCAGATTAAGAATGCCTGGCATGAGTGCTGACTATAACACAGACAGGCCCTGATTTACAGTGGTTCAATTTAAATTTTTTAATTTAAGGATCTTACAAAAGTGATACAAAATTAGTAGAAACTGTACTTCAAATTTTGAATTTGATCTTCTCCCAAACTAATGCTTTGGGGCGCCACACTCTCTCATGACGTGGGCCAGTGGCAGCCGCAGCTGCCGGTCAGCCACATGATCACAAGGCTAAAACCGTTCTGAACCCATACAGCCATTCTATTATTTTCAGTACAGTATTCAATAAATTACGTGAGGTACTCAAACAAGAAGGCAAGAAGTAATCTTGTTCATTAGTTATAAAAGAGGCTTTGTGTGAGATGATTTGGCCCAACTGTAGGCTAACGTGAGTGTTGAGTACACCTATGGTAAACTGGGCTAAGCTGTGATGCTCAGTAGCTTAGGTGCGTTAAAAGCACTTCGGACTTATGACGTGTTCAATTTACAATGAATTTATCAGAACAGAACCATGTTCTGTTGAATATCTGTATTAGGTAGTTCCTTCCACCCATCTGTGTGTGTGTGCTTGCAAATTACCTAGATTAGAGGTCACAATCTAGACTACTTACAGGAGCCGGGCAGATCTTGTAAATGAGTAAAGCAGGGTATAGGGGAGAAATAATAGAGTGTTGGCGGCCTAGAGGCAGCTCTGTCCTGAGGGAATGAGAAAACAGGTCCAGGGTAGCCAGGTCTTCTGATTTTTCAAGAGACCTGGAGATCTGAATTTATGTATTTATAAAAAACATATTTATAATATTTTATAAATATTTATTTTTATAATAGTTTTGAATTTATTTATATGTATGTATGAATCTCTGCACCATAAGACTTTTAAGACAAAGTACGGACTAAACAGTCCGTGATCTCTGAACTAGACAGAAAAGTGAAGGTGGGAGGTAAAAAAGCCAGTGATATAAAGGAAAGAAAACCAGCCTGAAACCCTTAAAACGAATTTCTGGGTTCTTCCTCTCCCAAGTCAAGTCTATACGTTCTTGGGTAAAGAGGTTTCTCAGGGTCTCATTTTTTTAGCTGTAAATGGACTGAAATGTAACTTTAAGATCTTTGCCAAAGAACCAAAATTCTATATCATAAAATATTTTAACGAAGAAAGGAAAACTAGGCTGCTCTAAGAGAATGACAAGGAGAGAATGAGAAGGATTAAATGACATTTTACATGGCATAGAAATATTTATAATTAAATAAGTCCTTTATAGATGGCATAAAACTTGCATGTATGTATAAAGACAGTTTATTTTGCTGTGTTCTGAGGAAAGAGTGATCCTAGAACCAACACCAGTGCAAATGGTATAGAATACGGCAGCTCTGAGAAATTTGTAGTTCCAAGGTCTGTGCGAAGCTCTAAACATAAAAAGATTAATAAAAGAAAATACTCCATTTCTTGTAGAATACAACCTTTGGGATAATTTCCAACAAGTTATCTTTCAGTGAAACTGGGAACTTTCCACACTGGCACCCATTTCAACATTTCTCAGTAGATTAGCAGGTCCAAGGTCCAGGAGCAAGGGTCCAGACTCACTGCCTGTGCCTTCTTCCAGCGGGGCTTCTCCCAGCTGACCATCCTCCTCTCTTTGGTCTCCAGCTCACCAAAGGTCTTGGGAGACCTCCCTGTGGCTTCCAAAGTGGCAACTTTCTATTTTTACACTCATGTTTGATAAAACATCAGTGTGTCTTTTAATGGGTTAACATATTGTTCCTACAGAGTGATGGTATGTATTTTAATGGAGTCTTTCAAGATACTTGAGTGTCTTCATTCCAATTCCAAACACACTACCTGATTCCTAGAAAGGCGCAGTAAACAACTGATACTCATGGAATGAGGAAGAAGCTTATATGTGAATGAAGGTTACTGAGATATAGATTCAATTTACCAAGTAGAAACTTTTTATTTGTTTGAAATATTTAAGGATTATGGTGATTCAGGGAGTACACATGTAATAAATTTGAGCATGGGAAGTATTCAGGCTTAGATTGAATGATTACTTGGTAGAAATCTCATAGAAGTGTTTTAAGCATCTCGAGGACAATTTGACCAAATTACTGTCTATGTTTTGCAAACCTGAGATTCTACAAATACCAAGCAGGACAATGGGAGTGATGCTTTGCACTCAGTGGGCATTACAGTGGTTCTCAAATCACACTTCAAAACGCACTGTGGGACACACACTTTCTTTTCATTTATGTACATAAGAAAATGCTAGAGGAAAACTTTCCCCACCATATCACAGGGCCATACTTCCATCATACACAGTCTCCTAGGCTCATAGAACTTCTTTTTTTCTCCAGCAATTTCAGAAAAGAATTGATTTCAAATATAAAATAGTTGACATTAGAAATTTCTCCTTCTCATCTCATGGATGTCTTCAGGGTCAACCTAGATGCTAAATCTCAACAAATGGAACTAGAGCAAGCACTGGAGAAAATGGACCAAGCATCTTTAAAAGTCCACCACTGTGTAAAATTCCAGAAGGCAAAAAGTAATCTTGTGAATAGCTGTAGTCCCAGTAACAGCATAAATTAATATATAGAAAGTCAATAGTAAATATAGAATGAATGTCATTTTTCTGTCCCCTCTGCCTCCTTAGGGAAGAGGTAGGGGTCAATAGCAGAGTTATAGAAAATTGGAGGTATTTGATAATGACTCTTCCTACTTCCCACTTGTCTCAGACAAGTGAAATTTAAATTGTTATGGATCAAATGGATCATTAATAATTATATATAAAATAAAGAAGATTGGGGCAGCTGGGTGGCTCAGTCAGTTAAGCATCTGACTTTGGCATGGGTAATGATCTCATGGTTTGTGAGTTCAAGCCCCATATCAGGCTCTGTGCTGACAGCTCAGAGCCTGGAGCCTGCTTCGGATTCTGTCTCCCTCTCTCTCTGCCCCTCCCCACTCACACTCTGTCTCTCTTTCTCTCTCAAAACTAAATAAACATGAATAAATAAATAAAGATAATTTATTCATGGATATATCCCATTTATTATTTAAACAGTAATAAGTACAAATTTTGACACTGAATAATTAGATTTTAATTTACAAAAACCAAATTTTAAAACTCGTTTGCTTCTTAGAATAGAATAAAAATAGGAGCACCCGGATGGCTCAGTCGATTAAGGTTCTGACTCTTGATTTTGGCTCAGGTAACAATCTCAAGTGTTCGTGAGACTGAACCTCCAGTGCTGAGGTCTGTGCTGACAGCGTGGAGCCTGCTTGGGATTCTGTCTCCTTCACTCTCTGCCTCCCTCCCACTTGCACATTCTCTCTCTCTCTCTCTTTCAAAATAAATAAATAAATATTTTTTTTTAGAAAACGGATAGAATAAAAATAAAGGTTAATATTTTGTCTCTTTTTAAATTGATGTTGCTTGCCTTTCATATAGTATCAAAAAATAAAAACAAGCAAAATCTTAATCAATTCCATCCTATCAAGTTACTTAGTAGGTATTATATGCTTTGCTATTTTTGGTTTTCTTTGATTTTACTTTGTTAGTTGTTTACTTACAGTCTGATTTTATTACAATTAATTTGTAATTTTCTTTTTCTAATAATACACAGTCTCACAGCTGATGACAGAAGGCAGCAGTATGAAAGTAAATAAAGTATTTCGAGTTATTTATTCAAATATAAAATTATCAAAGCCTCATTCATTTTAATTTTTTTCCTCATTCCTTATTTTAAAACCAACATATGCAGCAAGAAAAGTATCATGAAATTTGCACTCCTGTGATTAACAGAAGTTAAACCATAAAGGTTTTGAGTACAATAGTAAACTTATTATCATAGATTGTAATCTAACTCAGGTAATATCTTCTTTTTCAAAATTCAGGGGGCATAATTAACAGTTTATGTGGACTCTGCTCCTCCACAATAACAAATATAGTATCAGGAGTACTGCTGGTACCCAAGGATTATCAATTGAATTGAACCCACCTGAGGTAATACATGGTGATCCCCCGCCTTCAATCTATATGGCTCATTTTTCTTTTTTTTTTTTTAAGTAATACAAGTTTAAAAAGTGAATCATGAAGGAGTTAAATGAATTATTCTACTTCTAGTCTACAGTAATTCCGTTTCACAGACAGATATTTGAAATTCTGTCTTGAAATTTTGTCTCACTTTCATACTTCATGTGGTTTAATTTAGATTGGAATCTGGAAATAAATAGCCTCCGCAAGTTATCCCAGGAACTGGCTCCAAGAGGTACCAGGGCCAGTGATGGGTCCCAAGAAGAAGCAATAGACCAGTGGGCCAGAAGGAGGCAGCAGTTCAAGGATGGCAAAAGATGCAGCTCTGCAGGGGGAAGTTCGTTTGCCAGCAACATCACAGAAGGGTCCAGTGAGTAGACAATTGTCTTCTTTTCCAAAGCCAGAGCAGAGCAACAAGTGTAACAGACCGAGTCCCCTCCCTCTTATCTCCAGAATATAAACCTTATTGTTTGAACATGGTAAGGTGGTGATTATGGGCCTTTATGTAAAAGATACTTTTAGAATAATCAACTCTTCATTATGCACTAAAAAATCCCAACTTGGGGTGCCTGGGTGGCTCAGTCAGTTAAGCAGCCAACTTTAGCTCAGGTCATGATCTCACAGTCTGTGAGTTCGAGCCCCGCGTCAGGCTCTGTGCTGACAGCTCAGAGCCTGGAGCCTGCTTCGAATCGTGTATCTCCCTCTCTCTCTGCCCTTCCCCTGTTCATGCTCTGTCTCTATGTCTCTCAAAAATAAACAAACGTTAAAAAAAAAAAAAAGAATCCCAACTTGGTAACTTATCTGCTTCAAAACACACACAACTGCCTACTAAGGCTACTCTTCTCTTCAGAGACTGAAACAACTGTAAAATTCTTCAGAGAATTAAATTTGTTCCCTACTTCAAAGAATTTAAGTTGCCTTACAAAAATATGTAAAAAGCTAAGAGTAGTATATTTGGTTAAAAGAAACAGTTTTCTTCTTGCTTTAACATTTCTAAAATGAGGAATTGTGTTTAAACTTATGTGTATTTTAGTGACATGGTATTTTCTTGGTATTGAAAGAGTATTATTAAGTCAGCATTATACCCCAGTCTCACTATCAGAGGTAACTAAGAATGGAAGGTAGGTCATCAGTGAGGTACTACAATGGGAGGGGAAATATGGCTTAAAGAAAATAGAGGGAAGCATTAGCACATTTAGTACACATCACCCCTAATCTGGCTTTAAAATTTTAGGAGCTAGCCATTAGAAGATACTTATCCAAGTAATAGACGTTTGTCATTTGAAGGTTATTTACAAAACATACCAATTGTTCATGAGAAACACTAGTAGGAAATCCTGAGCAAACATCATTAAGAAAGAAAGAGAGAAAGAGAGACACAAGAGGAAGGAGGGAGGGAAGAAAGGATGGAAGGAAGGAAGGAAGGAAATGCATGAGGGAGAGAGAGAGAGAAAGGAAAGAAGGAAGACAAGAAGAAACAGGAAAGGAGACAGGGAGGGAAGAAAGAAGAGGAAGGGAAGGGGGAAGAAGACAGAGAGTTGATGTAATATTGTGATTTATAAGAAATATAAAATAAATATAATAAAATATATTCGGTCATTCAAATTCACCCTCATATAAAGTTGGTCTTGGTCCACTGATTCCTGGCTCACAGCTCCTAAAATCCTTTAGAATTTCCTATAAAAGAGCAATAAAGGTGTCTTTTGTTATGTTAATGAAGTCGCTGTTGACCTAGGTAACCCTAGATGGGGCTGATAACTAGAGGAAGCGACCACAGTGATTAGACAGTTGGAATTTTCAACCAGGTGTCCAGAGAACACCTGTTGGTGTGGGGATATGTGCTCATGCACACACACACACAGAGGTTACAATTGGGTCCAGGAACCCAAAACAGTTGTGATGCAGAGAATGGTGCCTTTATGATACAGACACTAGTGGACCTTCTAGGCTAGTCCTACAGACAAGCTGACAGAATAACACAAGTCGAATTCCTGAAGGCAGCAGTATGATGTATACAGAGTGAGCTGGAGAGCTGGCATGGATTAGGAATTCAAAGTAGCTATAAATGTGTGGGCAAAATCATGATAATATTTATATAACACCCCACTATACTGTGTTATCCGACCACGACGTTCTTACATTCATGTGAACAGTGAAGAATACAATTTAAATGTTCCATTTTATTCTGAGAGTGTTTCAATTTTGTCCCTTGATCAATGTCTACTTCCTCCAGTTGCATCTTCCTATTAGGCAGCAAGGGCTCAGAATCTGGAATCTTAAATTTTTATTCTCACATATACTACTGTATAGGGTTGTTTTATTATCCCTCTTCTGTGCATGGACTCTGGAAAGACCTGCCTGGAGAATACTTTTGTTATATTAGACTTCCAATAAAATATTCCCACTGCTTCACATTTTGTTGTAGTGTTCACTTTCTTCCACTTCTAGTCCCCTTCCCCCTCATCAATTTCTATTTTGATATGTTGAATTTGGTTCAAATTTTTTTAAAAAATTATAATAACCAATACTTAATATTTTGGTTTTATTCATCATTGCCTTATCCACCAATTACTTCCAACAGAGTTTGTTTTCTTTTTCTTCTTACTATAATCCTCTAATAATTTAAGAGAGATTTTTGGGAGATAAACAGAGTTCTAATGTATCTGAAAATGTATTTACTTGCCTTCTAATTCTAAATGACAGTTTGCCATAATTTGGTACAGAATTCTAGGTTCAAACTACTGAAGAAGCTGGTTCATTGTCTTCCTGTACCATTGGTGCTGATGAGAAGTCTAACTCCAATCTCCTTCTCAGAACTTTTGTCATTAATCCAACTTTCATCTCTATTAGCTCTTAGGGTTTTCTTTTTATCCTTGGTATTCTAAAATTTTTCTAGGATGTATTTCAGTGTGTGTATTTTAAATATATTTTAATGTTTGGCATGCCGATGACTTCTATCTTTCTTTAACTCTCATAAATTCTCAGATACAATTTCTTCAAATACTATTATCCTTCTCCTTTCATAATCTCCTGCTTCGGGTTGCAATAAAGGACTTAGTCCTGCACAGGATATTCCATATCCCATCGGGGTGTCCTCTGTTCTCACTCCTTGACTTTTTCACACACCCATTGTTCTCGTTTAGAGGCAGGTGCAATCACTGCTGCTACTTGACCAATCAATGGTGGTCCAATTGAATACCCTGTTGCATGTACCTGGGGCCTCTCTAGGTTTCACTCTTGGTGGCATTCTTCCTTTCTGCATCAAAACTTTCTCACACAAGTAGCGGTTACCAAGGATTGGGGAATAGAGGGATAGGACAGATGTTGTTTAAAGGTACAAATGTGGGGCACCTGGGTGGCTCAGTCTGTTAAGTGTCGAACTTTGGTTCAGATCATGATCTTGCAGTTCATGAGTTCGAGTCCCTTGTCTGGCTCTGTGCTTACAGCTCAGAGCCTGGACCTGCTTGGAATTCTGTGTATGTCTCTCTCTTTGCTCCTCCCCTGCCCTCTCTCTCACTCTCTCTCCCTTTCTCCTTCCCTCCCTCTCTCAAAAATAAACAAACGTTAAAAAAAATAAAGGTACAAACTTGCAATGAGTAGTAATTACAGTACAGTGAATATAGACAATATTGTATTATAATCAAGTTTGCTAAAAGACTAGAATTATTCAAAACCACTAAAAAGAATAATTCTGTAATGTGATAGAGGTGCTAATTACTGCTACAATGACAATCGTGCTACAGTGTATAAATGTATCAAGTTAGCATGTTGTACGCCTGAAATTTATGTAGTATTCTATGTCAGATATATATCAATGTATTTACTTGCTGGATTTCAGATATTTCCCAGTTACTGGTGTCTTAATACCCTTCTTGCTTTCAAACACATCCATAGATCTTAAAACACATACTGTGCCTTAGCTCACACCCCTCCCCTCTATCTCCTTCCTGTTTTTCCTCTGAACTTTGAAACATTTTATTATGCAGAAAAATTCAGCTGCAACCCTTGCTTCTACATGTGTATAATTGAATTTATCACACTTTTCATAAAATAGCCTGCAAGAATCAGGACCCATCCATATATATGTTTTCTAGCTTGCCTATCAGAATGGGAGACTATGTTTTCTCTTGTTCCTGTATCATGAGCCTACATCTGCAAATAGCTTCCATTTCCCCTTCTAGCTTCCTTTTCCACTGTTCTCCACCTTACACTCTGCCCTAGGTGTCTCACCTCTATATATACTATATCAAAGTGCTAATTTGCCCCTTGGCTTTTCATGGGGCTTGACCGATGGGGAAGATCAGCAGGAGCGTGTAGAGGATGAGCGGAGTGAAGTCTTGCTATTATTGCCTCAGATCTCTCTCTGGGGTGTGCCAAGGACTGGTCGTTCCCCTAAAGCCATAGGTAGTATCCCTATAAAGTAGCCCTCTCCCTGCTGCCTTCTATGGCTCTAGGTTTCGGTAACTGTTACTTGCTTCCTCTCTCTTTTATTTTAGTCTTAGATGGACTGGTCTTAATCCCACTTCATCACCCCGATTTCCTTAAGTCCTGCCCACAGTTTGTAAACAGGGTTAAACTCTCCTCAAATTACTCGTTTGAGTGTACCATCTCTTTCATACCATACCCTTATGATACACCAGGGCTCTCTGCTCATATTACAGCAATGATCAAGTATCACCGACACTACATAATGATAACTGTTTGTTGCTTATAGATATAAAGGAGGATACCCCCCCTGGAAAGAGCTTTGATGTTAATTCAGAGGAGGGAAAGGCAAAGTCTGATTTTATTAGAATTAGAAATTTAGTTTAAGTTAGGTCTTTCAGGTTAAGAGCTTGATTATGACAGGGTAAGGATCATGATTTAACAGGTTGGAACTTAGGAAATGGCAAGGTGAGGACTTTGAAGGTTGCAAAGAGACTAAGGAAATAAACTATCTGTTGCTGCCTTCTACTGAAGAGTTGGTGGTTTGGGGAGGAGTTCCTATGAGGAAGAGTAAAGGTATCTGCCTGCTCAGGTGTCTAAGGGCAAAAAAAAAGAAAACTGTGCTAATAAAGACTACAGAATAAGGTCATGTTAATTTAGACAATAAGGTGTGTGGGATTCAGTGGCTTGGATCTTCAGTGTCCAGGCAGTACAAGAGGAAAGAAGTTTTGTTCTCCATGTACTAGAATCATCTCTAGTCTTGAAATGAATAAATAGCCAAATTTTCACTAAAATATTACTGGATTTCCTACACAATAATATTCTTGAACTGTTATTCGTTTTTCTTCACCTCTTGTTTGATAAATTTGCAGTCATTGAAAATTTTATTTCTTTTCACCTAAGAATAAAAAACTTGGGTTATGCAGATACTGCCCCTGGCTCCACTCATCCAGGTGACCCCAAAGAATACACTCACATTAAGCCAACGTGAGGAAGAGAACCTTCTGAAGACATCAAAGGGAATACAGAGAGGAGGTCTTATATTACATATTACCTAGAAATCAATTTGAAATCTCCTCTAGATACTTTGAAGGCCCCTGCGCTGCCCTGTAGTCACCCATGGAGCCTCTTTTATAGCACAGCCTCCCTCATAGAATACCTGTAATGACTGCATTCTGTTTTCTTATTCTGGATTTTCCCTTGGACCTTTGAAATTCCTCTATTTGATACTGTGGAAAACTCAACTGAGGCTTATACCTCTAAATTCACGCAACCAGATTATCAAGATGTTCAACAATCCACTAACACTATGATAATCTGAATCTACCCATCCTAAAAATTAAGAATCGGAGAGAAGAAGACTTTGGTTATAAATGAGAAAAACAGAAACAAAATGTCACATGTAGTAATAAAAATGTATTACTTATCGCAGTGGTTTCTACTATTACCTGGAACAATTTAGACTGATGTCAACTAAAAAATTAGATTGAATGGAAACTTGATTCATCACAGATGATCTTTATGTGAGAGAAAGGGACTGTTTTTTCTCGTTTTCAGTTCCTTTTAATATAGAAAGACCAGTTTCTTCTCATTCACTGTGTCCTTCAGCTCCCTGGACCCTTTCAGTCCGAGTCCATTTCATCCTTTGTTTTATGGACAAATCGTCCACTACTAGCCTCTTAGACCTCCCTACCCGCTCTGCATTTCTTGAGAAAAAGAAACTACCCTAAGTGTGCTGGAATCAGCTCACAGTGGATCATGAGAGCCAACCGTGCACATTTTTTCCTAACATCGCACTTCAGTAACTTCAGGTTGGTAACCTGAAATTGGTCAGAGTGAGTATTTATGCAATGGAAACTGGGCAACAGTACAAATCAGGGTTTATTTTTTTCTTTTGGAGAGCTCCTTGTTAAACATTTACCAGTACCCACATGAAACAACACAGGAATCAGCTGTATAATTTGTACACATTCAAATTCAGGCCAAAGTAGCATAATCATTTAAATTAAAACAATGATTATGTTTTCTTTGAGGTGTATTCTGTTTTGAATGAAAACGTACACTAACAATTTGTTTCACATTAGACATGAGGGAACTGAAGTGTCTGCCATTTTATTTCTCAGTTTATCCACGCCATAGCCACTCATGTTGTATGTCTTCAGAAACTTTTCAATAGAGACTGCAATTCACTGACAGTTGCTGGAGCTAACATTGCTTAATGTGTGGTTTAAATTCTATCTCATTTATAGAGTCAGGATATGCTACTAATCCATGACTTAAAACCTGACAGCTTTACCGAGCATCATTACAGCTGGTGTTTCTCAGTCTGTTAATCTCACTCATCTCTGACTCCCTACGTAATAACTGGAAAAGACATTAGGAATGACATATTTATGTATGTGGACACAGTTGATCAATGCATCTAGGCTGTGGGGAATGCTGACTAAGGCACACCAGGTAAATAACTTGACGGCTGTAAACGAAAGTCAGAAGGGCCTGAAAATGGAAAGGGTCAAAATGGAGCTCTGATTTTTATAATCTCAAATGGCTCCTGTATCACAAACAGATGTGGCGAGAATTTGGGTCTGTGTGAGGATACTTGATAGCATTTCCCTTATTTCATTCAGCTACAAAGATTATTATGAAAATGTATTTTCCAAACATTAGTTTCCATGGAGATAAGAAAGGAGGGAGGGGATGGACACTGAGAGAGAGAGAGAGAAGAACTCTGATTTCTGGTAATAAGAGCTAGCAGTTACATTGTGCTATGTCAGCCTTTGCAAGATATCCATTTATTAATTATCTCAACACTCTAAGTTAAGGATCATATTTTCATCTTCACTTGACCAAATGAGCAATCTAGGTCATGGAGGGGATAAGTGACCTGTCCAGTGTCACTCAGCTGTGCTGAGCGGTCGAGCTAATGCCTTCAGCACAGTCCACTACCTCTAGTTGGACCATGCAGATCTGATCCCGGGGCATCTATGAGAAAGTCTGAACAGGGTTTCATTCTTGTGATGCAACTCTTTTGTTATCCTCAAATAAAACAGTGGAATGAAAGAGATACAAGAATGTCTAAAGACATCTGGAATTGAGTCAAGTATTTTATCTTTTTGCTTCTAAAGTGAAAAAAGAAAAGAAGTGTTTTAGTTTTTCAGGAGCCAAGGAGTACAAATCCAATTTCAGTACGACCAAGCATTCTTAAGAGCTCATTCTCTTTTAAAGTTTCATTTATTAAAAGGCTCATCTCCACAGGCCAAATTTTGGAGACAAAGTTTTAATGACAAAGGTACATTTGGGTTTGTTTTCTCCTTGGCTCAAAGTTCTGCAGGGGCAGTTGTTGAGAAATCTAGACACTCGAACCTGCAGGTGTGTGACCTGCTGCTTCATTGGATTTTATCACAAATTTTATGTCTCAGTTTATGTAAAGGTATGTTGCTTAGCTCTTTCCTGGTAGCTGAATGAACACAAAAATGCTCATCCACATAATCAAGTCTGTTTGTAAATAAGTGAGCTGTTTTAACAGCCTCTTGCATGCTGATAAAAACAAAAAAATCACTATAATTTAAAGACCTACGTACTACTTGGGGAAAAAATAATAATGATAAAGATGAACCCATGGACCCAGGAATCTGTGTATATTATATTCATAAATATTAAAATGTAACTGAATTTTGAAATATGATGTATGAAAAAAGGCATCTTATAAACAGAGTAAAAGTATTCTAAAATTTTCATCATTTTTATTTCAATAAACAAGATGTCTGATAACATTCTCATAAAATTTACATTCCTACTTTATCATTTTACAGTACTCTATCATCTTACCAATGCGCAATCCCATCTTCTGTAGAAATGTTGCCCACTCCTCAAGATCTTCTTACTTTAATCCTACCCTCCCTACACCCAGAATTGCTCTCTCCTTCCTCTGAACTCTGTTACTTCATCATGAGTTCCATTTCTTATCTTTCTATCCCCCCCATTGTGCCTAAAACTGCACCTTGCTCATGACAGAACAATTATTTTAACTTAATAAATGAGTAAAACATGGATGTACGTGAAGATACTTAAGCTGTGGATTAGTGTCTAATGGCATCTCATTTGCTGTACAAAATAAAAACTACAAGAACAAGCTTTAAAGATATTGGGGTTCAACTAATATAGCATAGTATGTCAATTTTACTTAAATAATAAATTTTTTAAAGATATTGGAGAGGTGCCTGGGTGGCTTAGTTGGTGGAGTGTCTGACTTCAGCTCAGGTCATGATCTCACTGCTTGTGAGTTTGAGCCCTGCATCAGGGTCTGTGCTGACAGCTCAGAGCCTGGAGCCTTCTTCGGATTCTGTGTCTCCCTCTCTCTGCCCCTCCCCTGCTCACACTCTGTCTCTGTCTCTGTCAAAAATAAGTAAACATTAAAAAAAAAAAGATATTGGAGTTTGTTCTTGACTGTCTGCTACAGATCATGATGTTGCATGCTTTGCCTTCATACCACCCAGGACCGTTTCTAGAGAACTTAAACAAATGTAGGAGCTAGAAACCTATTGGTGCCATGGTCTGTGTGCCAGGACAGTAAGTAACATTTACAGTCTTTGGTTCTAGGAGAACAGATGGAAAGTGTAGGGCCAAGGACAAGAACCATTAGGAATGACTGTCCAGAGTAAATCAGTGAGAACAGAAGAGCCCTTCTTCTTGGGGACTCTATATAACTGACCTTTGGCACAAGTCCAGCTGGTCACTGCTAGACAGGGTGAGGAGAGGAAGGAAGTGGTTTTACCTCTAATTTTTTAAAGAAAGGAATAGAAAAAACTGAATGAGAGGAAATTAGAAGAGAGGTGTTCTGTTGCGGTTTAAGAAGCATTCTGTGATCTTTAAAGTCCGTCCTTCATGACAGTTGAGAAATGCAAGTAATGGATTTAGGCTTTTCTTGAAATTATATTGGTTCTGAAATGGTGCTTCTTATGTCTGCACACTTGAAAGACTGAAAGACTTGGGGCAGGACTGAATTCGGGTCTGAACTATCTAAATGAGGCCACAAAGAAACACTTGAAAGCTAATACAAAAAAAAAAAGCAATGCTATTGTCTTAACTAGCATGGCCTTCTACACTGGCCAAGAGACTCCCAGATACATAGAAACCCTAAATTACTATGAATGAAACCATCAAATGAAACTTTACCTGCCTCCCTATATGCTTTACTCTACACATAAAACCATAGTGAGTTTTTTTAGGAATGTTTTTGCAGTGTCTTCTTTAAAGTACAGAAAGACCATAGCATTTTTTTTCCTTTGCGCTTGTAATTTTGAAATAGAATCTCATTCTCAGTATTATGTGGCTTCCTCTTAACCCCTAAATATTAATATGTAAGCCTCAAAAACAATTATTTTCTTATGCTTTACTTCAACAGAAAGATTCACAGGGGTCTGTGGTGTGCTGACTTGCATGGTATAGGCCCTCAAGCAACGCCTGTTTTATTTAGGATATTTTAAGTTGATCTAAGTTTCTCCCAAGAGAATTGACTAAAAACTCACTCCTCGTTTTCAAGGATGACACTCTGCCTTTAGTAAAGATTTCGCCCATACATGTGTTCAACTGCTTTCCCACCTTAGCCATGAACCTGTGCTCGTCTCCTTTCCTGATTCATGTTCTCACTGTTTCTCCTCCTCAGTAACCTCAGATGATGGCTGTTCTGTGGATCTTGGCATTCGAATTGACCTTGAAGAGAAAGGATTCTACACAGAGAATTTCCATTCAGCAGCATGGGTTTTCCGAGGGGATGATGGGAATCCTGAAGACAGTCCCAGATGTCTTAGTAAAAAACCCCGACCAGTAGCTGGTAAGGACTCTGCAGTTATGGTATAAAGTGAACACGCTTAGAGAACTTGTAACAAAGTTCCAGGCAAGCTTCTGACTTTGGCAAAATGCACTCAAGGTGGAGTGTTTGGAGGGAAGTATAGTCTATTTCCTAATAATGTGAAAGAACCTGAAGCAATTAAAATAAAAACTGTCTTAAGAGTTTATTCAAACTTAGAATCGTAATTCCAAAATTAGAGTAAAGGTTAATATAGAAGAGCTGAGTATTTTCCATTCTAGGGGTAAAAATACTATTTTAAAAAAATGTACTCGAGAGTATGAACAAGTAACATCTATTGTTCCAACACCAAAATATAACCATGTTATTGATTCTGCATTTTTAAATTCTTGTTTATTATACCTAGGTCTGTTTTTTTTTCATTTATTTTTTAATGTTTTTATTTATTTTTGAGAGACATAGAGACAGAGTGTGAACAGGGGAAGGGTAGAGAGAGAGGGAGACACAGAATCGCAAGCAGGCTCCAGGCTCTGAGCCATCAGCACAGAGCCCGATGCAGGGCTCAAACTCACAGGGCATGAGATCATGACCCGAGCCAAAGTTGGCCGCTCAACCAACTGAGCCACCCAGGCCCCCCTGGTTTTATTTTTAAACATACATGAAATATACATTTGATATTAGCATGTATATAATTTGACACATAAGATAAGATCTTATAGCCTGTTTTTTATGTTTAAAGTAATTATTTAGTAATTATATATTCATTTAATAATATAAATGTTTTTGCAGATTTTACTAATATTCTAATAATTTAATGATTTTTATGTGATTAATTTTAAGTTTACCAAAACTACATGTATTTCTCTAATGTAATAATAGCTTAATAATTTTAAAAACCTTGTACCTGAATTACAAGTTTCAGCATGTGATATTATTATTTCGCCCAGTGTTTGCTGTAAAATGTGAGGTGTAGAGCTTTTGTAAACTTGTGTTTTATTCGTATAAATAAATGACCTTGATGAATAATCAACAACTTAACTCAAAAGCAAGCAAAGATTCAGGTTGAAAATAATGTTTTAAATTAATTATGCAATCATGCATTTAACAAATATTATGCCTCCTATGGTCCAGGTACTCGAGAAAGTTTCTAAAGAGAGAGAGAGAAGTGAGAGATTTTACAAAGATGTACTTATCATTTTCAGTATGAGCATCAAAATGTGCTTATTTTTATCTTAATCTCATTTATACAGACCAGATTGTTATATGTAAGATCATCATTTATTTTATCTGTAGAGAGAAATAGAGACTTTCTTAATTTTTTCTTGTAAACATGAAACTCAACATTGGATGATATGAATGAGGACAAGTTGTAAATCTACATGAGTTCCTACACACATGCATAAAATAATACAAGTTTTATATT
This sequence comes from Paguma larvata, assembly GCA_030068075.1. Classification (NCBI taxonomy): domain Eukaryota; kingdom Metazoa; phylum Chordata; class Mammalia; order Carnivora; family Viverridae; genus Paguma; species Paguma larvata. Next base: position 71,598,701 of record CM057826.1, read on the forward strand.
TTGTGCATTTAGAATATTTACTTATATTCATATTGTACTAAGCTTAGCCATTCATTGGAAACTTAGTTTAAGACTCTAAATCCAAAAATCCAAAAAATTCAGAGTGGAATTTTTGAAAATTAAAATAGATGATGAGGATCTAGGAATAAACTTTTCAAAAAAGTTCTATATTTTATATTTCTATATTTTATCTGAGTAATAGAATAGTATAAGGAAAGGACACCAGGCTGAAAGTAAAATTTGGGAGGTTAAGATTTCTGTGTATTTGTTCATCAACATATTCCATGAACTAAGGACAGTGCGTGCCTCATCATAGGAAGCCAATATGTACTTGTTGAATGAATGAATAAAAAGTCCTAGATTTCGGTATGATTCAGAAATTTGCCAGCTCTGTGACCTTAGAAAAGTTACTTATTTATTGTTATTATCTCTCTGCCTATCTTAGTGTTATAAAAAATGAAATGAAATTATATATGCAAAAATTACAATTGGCTATTTCTATCCATCTTGACTATTTCTATATCTCACCCTTGTTTTTCTTAATTTTTATGAGAATTTTGGATGAATATTAAATACATATTCACATGTCTGTATATATTCACATATATTTTATATAAATTATAAACCACTACTATTACTTAAGATACTTACTAAAATTACAAATATTTATTGCCTATTTATGGCAGGCAGGTATGAAAAGTTAAGTTGAATAAAATACAACTACTCCCATACAATATCTTGGCTAACACCTGATGTATGATATCTGTAAGGAAGTACAATTATCGCCATCTCTACAAGTGCTTATGGTCATCAAAAAACAGGCATTTGCTTGATTCACTATTCTTTGTTTTAGTTAAAAAAAAGTTGTTTAGTTTTGCCAGCAAAGTTCACAGACACACACGTGCATATGTAGGCTTATATATATATATATATGTATATATATATGTACACATATATATGTACACATATATATGCTTATATATACACACATATATGTATAAATATATATATATTTACACACATATACACACGTGTGTTTGTTTAGTTTTGCCAAAAAATTGTATATATGTGTGCAAATACGCATATGTATGTTCATTTATGTGTATGTCTATATAATACATACATACCACATAAGAAAAACAAAGTGTTTTAAATGTTGTGAGTTTCATGATACCATTTATTGGACTGAAACTCAGTTCACAAATATGGCAGTTTTTTTTACTGTAACTAAGACTTGAAATGTTATCAGATGCTTATGTTCTCAACTATATGATATTTAGAGATCTACAGAAGAAAACAGAGATTGGAAGGAAAGGTGAGCTGAAGGCAAATGAATAATTTTTAACTGAAAAATATCTTTATGAACCTAATGGCATTTTAAGATACTGCAATACTAATTTCTAACTACCAACGTGTATTTTGTGGGAATAAATTTTACACTTAAAAAACAAAAAAATCTTAATCCCCTAAAAGAGCTCTTCCGTAAACTGGAGACATAGATAAAGGCCTTGCATCACTATAAAATATATTGAGGGAGCAACCAGAAAATTTTAGAGTATTTTTTTAATATATGAGGGGTGTTATATTTATGGAAATATTTACCCTTCATTTGCGCTTTTACTTCTAACAAGATGATTCCAAGAAAGTGTGTGATTCCAAAGGATAAAATACTTGAAGATGTGCCTACAATGTCTCTGAGAAGACAATGACATTCATTTGTGGCTTTTCAGCAGCTGTGTTGCACTCAGAGATTACCCACCAGACAGTGGCAGGGAAACCAGACTGTAAATCTTAAAATAGGAGAAAATTGTCTTCAAAATGGGAGGGGAATATACTGCAAAACATTCTGATTGTCTCAGTCTTGCACAGGAGACTGCTACAGTTGAGTTCACCATTCAAAGACTTCATTGAATTGTTTATCCTTTCACATACAATGTAGACATTCAATTTGCTTGATTGAAGGGAAAAAAAAAACCCTGTCACCTTGAAAGCAGTACCTATCTTAACAGTCTCATGTAATACGAAAACAAAACAACACACATGATTTGATTTGAACCAAAACAATAAAACTATTCCATTAAACAAATTTCAGTTGGGTAATCAATCTGTCAAAAGCAGAAGACAGTATCAAAAGGGTAACCTAGAGGGAGCAAGATGTTTTGACAAGAGGGGATGTTAGAAATGAGTTCTACAGAGGTCAGAAATAGGATTTCTGATTTTCTTTCTGCCCTGATTGGCTACCAGCCTGTTGCGGACTGTGAAAATATTCATTTCTGTGTCCTTGAATTTCTCATTTCTGTCCCTTAAATTATACAGAGATCCGGTAAATGGCAAGAGAAACAGTGATATGAAATGACTGCCAAAAGGAAATTAACAAAGGGATGGAGATCTTCCCAGGAGCATAGACGAGAGCAGAGGACAGAGTCTTAGGGCTGGGATACACTCGTACTTTCCCAGCAACTTTGGCATGCTTTTCCTGATACTGTTCTCAACAGCAGAAAAACAGTGTATTTTCTTCAGACATTTTGGAAAAATAAACATTCCTTCAGGAACCCACACAAAGAGACTTTATCCTTCCTCTCTTTAAATGTTTGCCAATTGTGGCAGCCAGTGTCTAGCATGGAAAGTCTATGAGAAAAAGCCTCTTGTCTGTCTTTGCCATTACATTGCTAACACAAAGGAAAGCACCTGGACAAATAGTAGATATTCAGTAAATGTTTGTGAATGAGTAACTTCTACTGAGCTACAATGGGTCGTTAAAGACAGAGATGTTTGTTTCCTTGTTTTTCGCAGATATTTTTGCTCCCTAGCTGACCAAGGGCGATGTCACATCCAAACACATCTGGACAGAATGCCTAACATTTTACTGTATTCGTCAATTTCTTATAGGAAATTTATTTTTTAAAAAATGATTTACTTCATAATATCTGGGAGAAAATTTAAGAAACTAATGGCAAATCTTCTTACAGACTCTGTAATCAGAAATCTTTAAACTGTAATGTAAATTTATAATAATAGTATCTCCAAAGACCAGGGACTCGCCTACCCAAATCATCTGTCGGATGGTGAGGAAGAGATTCCTCATCAAGTGGAAAGCTGGAGTAAGGTCTTTTCCTGCTCAAAATATAATTGTTAAATCAGCCATTTTAAATTCTTAAGTGTTCGTTTGACCTCTCTATTGCTTCTAATTCTATCCATAAATTGCCATTTAGGTATTCTGTAATAGCCTTTAAATATGGATCTAAAGAGGATACAACTCTGCATAGAAGACACGTCCTTGATCTCCAATCCAGAGCAAGATCTAAAAGTGTCTGAGACATGAGAAGTGAGATACAAAAATACCAAACGAAGGGTTGGAAAGAAGCAGCAAAATATATTAACCATAAAATTCTAATGTATTCCTACTTTTTTTAATAAAAAGGGATTCTATTAAATTATAGCTTTAAGGAATGAATTCTCCCTGTCCTTTTTAATAGATGAGTATTCTTATTTTATAATTAGTTACCTGACTTCTTCTCCAGAGACTTAACAATAGGTCTATTATTAGTAATATATTTATGTTGCTGAGGGAGTTTATTGTTATACTTTATTATGATTAAGTCTTTATCATTTTTAGATATTAATATATAGAGAAAAAGAAAAAAATTCATCCAATAAGGAATACCACAATATAGTATAATTGCTGGGGACAGATTAATTCTCCCAGTATTAGGTTACTAGTTCTCCCTGGTGAACATGACCTCAAAGACAACCACTCAATATTTCGAAGGCTTTTGTTTTTCTTCATTAGATAACTTTGTCAGCATTTAAAAATATGGATCCTTCTGAAATCACTTAAGCCCTTCAGATGTTTTCAGTTTTGTATTCTAGCATGATTCAGGCATAATTTTTTTCTAAATAAAAAACACGATATAAATATACCATGAAAGACAAAATGCTTACAAGGTCCACATCTCCCATTATGTACACTGACTTTCAACAAAAACAACAGTCCCACAGAGATATATTTTATGCCTTGTAACCCTGGCCTTTTGTCACCTCTTAAGAGTAATAGCCCAAAGAGTTATGAGCAGAGATATTTTCAACCTGCGAGATTCTCACTTTCAGGAATTCGAACTGGGAAGATGCCCTTATTGTAGTGATAAGAGAAGTTAAAATCTCTTGATATAGAGACAAGTCAAGAGGGCCCATGAGTGAGCTGAAGTTATGAATAAGTCAAACTCATTGGTGCAGAGAAGCTGTGAAGAATACACACACACATGCACGCGTGTACACACAGATCTATACATATCTATATACAGAAAAGATGCTGTGAAGGTAGCAGGAAGAAAAAGGGGAAGATACGTGGAAAAGCAGACTAAGAGGTAGCAGGGCCACATTAATTAAAGATTAGACTAATGTAAAAGTCCATGAATTCTTACTGTGAGGTCTCTGGAACTTTCCACCCTCAATACGGCAAAACCTTACAGTTACAATATCTGCAAAGTCTACCCAGATCTTCCTGCTTTTTCTGAGAAACTCAGTTGTTTAGGCTTTCCTGGGTTCATGTAAGACTTGTACAGCTGAGGATTCGGTTTTCTTATTTCCAAGTATAACCTTGTAACAAATGTCCTATTGTTTATGGATCTGAGTGTCTCAGACCTTTAAGGCTCAGCTGCCTTTTGGGAGTCATGCGGCTTTGGGGTGGCGAGCATTGCCCCTCAGTCACCATGTGACTCAGGTATGTTATTTAACTTCTCTGTGCCTCGGTTTCCTCCTCTATAAATAAGTGATATGAAGACTAAATTAGGTAATACTAGTAAGTGCTTATTTTATGAGGTATGGCATACAATAAACAAGCAAGTGATATGATCACTTCCATTTAACTCAAAAGAATGCCCTCTTTGTTTCCTCTTTAGTTCGAGAACGAACCGTGAGACTGTTCAAAGGAACTGGTGATTATCCCTGGGGATTTCGAATTCAATTCTCCAAACCAATCGTGGTAACTGAAGTGGACGCTAGTAAGTTGTCTTACTATAGCAGTTTTAATTCAGATCAAAACAACTCTCTCAGACCTCACACAATGTAATAAATAGCCTTTGATATCATAGTCCCATAAAGCACACATGTGGTACAGAAGCCATTTCTAAATCTCAGTCTATCAAAAACTCATGACTGAAAGTGCTCACATCGTGATCAAATACTTTTTAAAAGACCATGCTTTCCTGATGGCACATAGCCCTCTGGTAGACGTATGGCATCGGTCTCCCTACAAAGAAGAGCCCTACCTGTACCTGTGGAAACAGGGCTTAGGCTCTGGAGACAAGAAGGGTCTTATGAGTAGTCAGTTGGCAATCTATTTGTATTTAATAATTTCGAGGAGGAGTTCCATTCCCTGTAAATTATTTCCCTGCTAGCTTCTCAGCTTTCCTTACTTCCTAACAAGCAAATTATAAATTCATAGATGCCTAATGAAAATTAGATCTTTGCTCCCTGCTCTATATAACCTGAGAATAATCTGAGATCAATGCTTTGAAAAAATTAGAGCCAGAAGACTAACATTGGCAGGAATAAAAGATAAAGATATTTACACCCAGCTTGTTGTATTAGGGGAGGCATAATAAAGTTATCAGAGAGGGAGGCCCAGGGCCACTAGGGGGTTTCTGAATTACATTGCAGTCCCCCTCTGGTCTATGAATTCGCCAAGGTTAGAAACTGTATTTTATCCATCATTTTATTCTCCCGACTTTGTGCAGTGTCTCAAAGGCAACAGAGCAGATGCCCGAAAAATGCTTACTGAATGACTGCTAGAATCTTAGGGCTAAAGACTGGGGCAGCATGGGGCAGAGAGGAAGGGAGTCCAGCAGGACTATAACCCGTCCTCCTTTGCCCTGGTGCCATAATCCCTTCTCTGATGCCATTATCACCAAGGGTCACATTTTATTTTCCTTTGCTTGTTGACGTTCAGGTGTTTCTCTATTGTATAGTCTGTGATTCCACTAGGAATGTGCTCGCCTATCCGTAAAGCTGCCTGCTCAGCTCTGGTAAAGGCCAGAGGAGTGACATCTGAGAGGATGAAATAGTTGCCTCTGAGCCCAGCATTCCACAGTCCTGGGCAACATCGGGGGTAGCAAACAGTGTGCCCAGACAGCCATATATTTTTTATATGAACAGGATTTTCCAATTAGTTCTCAAGAAATATTGAGAATCTATGTAGAATGTGAGATAATTCCTAGTGCAACAAAGAAGTTAAATTTTATAGTTTTAGAACCCTTCCTCAGGAAATTTCTTTGTATGAGTCATCGCTTATGTCGAGTGATCGATAGCATAGATTTTGTACGATGCAGAGGATTAGTATCCTTTAAGCAAGAAGGGACTAACTTAGTACAGAGTAACTTGGGTATCTATTACACATTCATTGATCTTTTTAAAAAAGGAATTTTACTTGCTTATTTATAATAGCAAAGTAGAAACAAAATCTACTTTAAATATGAAAACCATCATATTCATTGGATTCCTACTATGAGCAGGGCATTTTATATATGTGCTCTCATGCAATCTATACAACAGAAATTGAAACTTGATATGATCACTTCCATTTAGCAGATGAATATATTAAGGCTCAAACTGGTTAAGCAACTTGCCTAAAGTTATACAACTATATCATGACAACTCCAGGATTCAGATCTCAGAATTTCTACCCCTGGAAACAAAGTTCTTTCCCTATGACTTATCTCATTTCAGACCCTCCCTTGCAACCAAGAAAGAAATCTGACTGCAAATGGTTTAAGCAATGAAGGGGTTGATTGACTCACAAAGTTCTGATAAAGTTCTGGGATAGTGTGGGTATTTGATTTGTTTCCGTAGCTCAATTTCATCAAGGGTATGAATTCTTTGACCCCAATTTCCTTGGTGTTACAAGTTTCCCATTTGGATTCAAAATGATCTCAGCAGTTCTTTCTCTTGGCACATTGGAGTCATAAAGAGAGAGAAGGGAGGAGATGGACTTCAACCTCAAATGTCCTCAGTTTCCTGTGGCCCCCACAGTATGCCGTGAGCTGTTTAACTTAGGCCAAATGCAAGGGGAATGGCTTTGCCTGACTGAGTTGTAGGAGACCAGGACCCACCCTGGACTCGAGAGTGGAATAATGCTTCTTTACTTACCCCAAGCCACCCATAATGGAGGAGAGGTGGAGAAGATATTAGAGGGCCTCAGTGAACTCTACCACGACTCGGCCTCAAGTCCTACTGACACAGTGACACTCTGCACCCAACGAGTGATAAATAAGTCACACAAACCAAGGAAATATTACCTAGTGCACAGAGAGGTGGTGTTTTGTCTCTTCTTGATGTATTATTTCTTTCTAATCACATTCTTTAAAAATCCTATTATTCTTATCAAAGGATTGCTTTTGAATTTTTATTTTTAATTTTTTTTTAATGTTTAATTATTTTTGAGACAGAGAGAGATAGAGCATGAGTGGGGGAGGGACAGAGAGAGAGGGAGACACAGAATCCGAAGCAGACTCCAGGCTCTGAGCTGTCAGCACAGAGCCTGACACAGGGCTCGAACTCACAGACCATGAGATCATGACCTGAGCCAAAGTCGGATACTCTACCAACTGAGCCACCCAGGCACCCCTGCTTTTGAATTTTTATGACTTGATTTGACCTACTTCATTCTCAACTGTTAAGAAAAATATTCAATACCTTAAAAATCACATCAACTCTTCTTAGCGACACAGCTGAACTGTATCTCAAACACCTGTTTACGGCTGAGCAGGATCTCGGCAGCGTATTACATAAAATAACTTTTTCTCAATACTCTCCATTAAGCTTACCTTACAGACCCATTCTTTGCTGCTCTGGGTGAGTTCTGGGATGGATCTTATTTTTTGTAGTCTCTCTGAGACAGTAAAAGCACTGTTGTTTGTCATTAAAAGTCCATATAATAATCATAGAACCACAGGTTAGTCTAGTATAATCAAATTTCTTGCATTTTTTTTTACCAATTTGGAATAAATTGCCTGAGCCTGCCTCAGTCTTACAAGCATGGATGGTCTTCTTCACTATTTCTCATCTGTGTTTTCTGTTCATCAGAAATATCACCTTCACACTTTCAAATGTACTCAATTCTTTTCCCTGTCCCTCCTGTCCTTCTTTTCCATCTGAAGGTCAATTTTCCCTCTTCTCATCACTTTCGAAAACATTAGTAAATTGGGAATTGATGCAAAATTTTTAAGGTAATAAAAGGAGTTCCTTTTTCTCAGTTCCTGTAATCTGAGAAATAGACACTAGTACCAAGACAGATGTGCAAAAGACTGGAGGAAATCACTGTGACAGATGAAAGATAGAGAGCTTCTGAGGGCTCCACAATGGCGGCCTGGCACCTGCGAGAGGAGACAGAGAAGGGATCAGGATTGCAGAGTTATGCCCTCCAACGGCCGTGTAGCTCTGAGGAATTCTGAGACAGGCTGATAGGAAGCCCCAAAGCAGAGTGTTCATTAGAGAAGTCCTGAGCTGGCCAGAAAGAGCCTGGCTCCCGTACCCCCTCCAAATTCAGTCACTAGCTGGAATGTAACCTCAGTGTGAGGATATCAGAAAGTGTGGCAAGTGAAGGCTTTCAATTACAATCCTCACAGCAATTTCTCTTAAAGGTCTGTATATGTGGGCAATGTAGACCTAAGACCTCCATATAGGGTATGGAATAAAAAGCACTTAGAAAGAAAAAAAGGCAAAGTGATAGGAATAATTCTAATAAAAGTATAATGAAAATAATAAAATATAGAAAGAAATTAAAGAGCACCTAAACATATGTATCATTTGTAAGTCTTAATATTTAAAGTTGTCAATTCTTCCTTAAATTGATCTAGAGATGGAATCCAAATTAAATTGTAGTAGGGTAGCTGCTTTTGTTTTATTGGTAAAAATTTTTTCAATTAGATTCTAAAATATTTATAGAAAAGCAAAGGGCCAAGTTATTAAGATGAAAATTCTTTCATCCAGGGAAAAAGCCTTTTTATTCTATAATTAGATATTAAAATGCAAATGCATGGATATGTTTTTACTTTTCTACTTTGCTGTGAATGAGTTTCAATTAAATTTACTTTTTTTTCAATTAAAGTTTAATCAGTTAATCAAATATATAAATGATTATTTAGCAAATAATTCCCTAATGACTGGAGAAAGGAAGGGTTTTACCCAATGTTGGTGGAATTTGGGGACAGAAGGGTAGACCCCAAACAAGTGGGGGGAAAGCAGAAGAGGATGGTGTCACTAGAACTCAGGTGCCCAAAGATAAAAATCTGCAAATGTTGCTGGGTCAACCTTGCTTGACCCCTTAGTCCCCTTCAAATTAACAAGAACGAAAAATGATTGTGGGCTTAATTATTTCTATATAGACACAAAGACAGGCAACTTTTTATCATAAAGCTGCTTCTGAGTTTTTACTATGTTTTTAAATGACATCTGACTTAAAAGAAATAACTGTTTATTCATAGGGAATGGATTCAAGGATTCGAGAATGTTTCACATCTTCCTTCTCTCCTTCTTTCTCTCCATCTTCTCTCTCTCCTTCCCTTTATCCTGGACAGGGAAAGGATTAGGGACATTAATCTCCCCTTTCTATCTCTGACTTCACAAGATTAGTGTTAGACAAAGAAATAAAATTCATAAGGAAAATAAAAATGACTACCCTTTAAAAATCAAACAGGTCCAACTTCAGAAGTTTAGTTAGATTTTTGCAAAATACCCAAAACACTCTTCATGCCTGTGTTTCTAGATAAAATAACTAAATGCAGTTTAACAAAATGTTATGATTTCTTTATTTCTGATACCTTTGTAACCATTCAAATAAGAGAGTTAACTGTATCTCATCCATTCAAATGTGAAACAAATCAAAATGTTTACATTGCAAGTGACTTTGTATTGAGGAGGCCCTGAGGTTTTGTCATAGCAAATGCTGAAGGATCTCTACTGTAGCAGAAATGGTACAATACAGAGTTAACCTAGGATTTTATTCAACATCAGAAAGTGCTGCCCTGGCAGGGATTCGTGTAGCTGCTGAGTCTACTTCTCTTTTTTTAAATGTATTCCTCAATGCTGAAGAGCAACCTCTGAAATCCATTGTCTAGTCAAATCTGCTAAATGAGGGGTTGAGGGACTTTAAAATTACACGTATTTTCAGCACTTCTGAAAATCTCATTCACACCACAAAACATTGTTCTGGATGCACTAGAGAGGCTTAATTACACACTGAAGATAAAAAGATAAAGCAGGGAGACCTGTAGGTGGGATGGAAATGATTATCCATAACTATACAGAGAGAGAGTTTGCTGGTAGCTTACATAACTAATTGCCCACACCCGGCTGGCATTTGCATGAACATTTTCTATGAAAGCCTAAATGCTTTTGAGATCTGTTGGCATAAACAAAAGAAACAGATGTTCCAACTTTGATACCAAGCAAACTTGAAAAGAAAACTATACATTTAGGGATGGGCAAACCATAGGGGAAATTATGGACAGACCCATCTTTCTTTAAGTTCTAGAATTTAAAATGCTACTGTTAGAGTACAATTTTTTTAATAAAAGGGCAGGTCCCCTTTTTAATTGTAAGTTTTTCAGATTCTGCGTTATATGTAAATATGCATCTAAGGATGAAGTAGCTCAGCATTTAACTCTTTCTAATAAACACAAAACTCTGCAGTCAAGTATCCTATTATGGAAAAGTACTTAGAAAATCACGATCTTGCTTTCCTACCACCTCAATCCTCCCTGTGCAATGTAGGATGTATATACTTCCATCTGCTCCCAGCCTCAAGTATAGTCACCTACTTTGAAATATCCCCCTCTTCCAAGAAGTCCTACAGCCTCAACCTCTTACCATAGTTAATAAAGGGAAAATTTGCATGTTGCACTGCAAAATAGAGGAACTTAGTAAATGCAATGTATAATTGAAGCTAAAAGCATTCTAATGAGCCGTCAGCAAGGTAACGTGGCAGAAATAATTTTCTACAAACAAGGATCATTTTCACCCCCAAAACTGAATATTACAAAGATAAATAACACAATTTTAAAATGTGCAAAGGATTTGAGTAGAGATTCTCCAAAGAGTCAATAAGCGCACACACACACACACACACACACACACACACACACACACAAATGCTCATTATCAGTAATCATCAGTGAAATGAAAATGAAAACCACAATGAAATATCACTCCATACCCACTGGGATGGCTATAATCAAAAAGTCAAAAGTAACAAGTACTGGCAAAAATGTGGAGAAACCCATAACATTCATACAATCCTGATGGGGATGTAAAATTATATAGCTACTTTGGAAAACAGTCAGTCCATTCCTCAAAAAAGTTAAACACAGAGTTACCATTTGACCCAGCAATTCCACTCCTAGGTATATACACGTAAGACAAATAAAAACATATGCCCACAAAAACACGTGTGCCAAATTTTCATGGCAGCTTTATCTGAAAAGTGAAAAACACAAATTCCCATCCAATGATGAATGGATAAACAAAAGGTACTATGCCCTTACAATAAAATGTTTATTCATCGATCAAAAGATATACAGTATATGATACAACGTGAATGAATCTTGAGAATAAGTGATTGCCAAGTGAATGATGACAAATGCAAAAGAACAAATATTGTATAATTTCATTTATTTGAAATGTCCACAGTAGGCAAAGCCATAGAGACACAAAATCGATTAATGGTTGCCAGGAGCTGAGAGGTTGGGGGAAACAGAGTCACTGCTATGATAATGGGAGTCTCTGAGGTAACAAAAATAATCTAAAATTAGACTGTGGTGACGGTTGCACAAATCCATGAATACACTAAAACCATCTAAGTTTACACTTTAAATGGGTGAAACATAAGGTCTGTTAATTATAACTTAATAAAGTTGTCAAAAAATGAATTGTTGGGGTGCCCTGTTGGCTCAGTCACTTAAGCATCGGACTTTAGCTCAGGTCATGGTCTCCTGGTTTTTGAGTTTGAGCCCTGCGTTGGGCTCTGTGTTTTTACAAACATTATAAGAACAACTTTAAAAATGATTTGTTTCCACACTGATGGATCATTTAAGTAAAAAATTGTTGTTTACTTGGGAGAGAAGACTTTTTATCAAACACATCTTTAATTATCCATCAGTTAGCATAAATTGATCAGCACAAATAGCTCAAACAGTTGTCTTCCACTTCTATTATAGTCCTTAAAATTCTCTATTTATCACTTACTTTCCCATATTCAGATTTAGAAATGTTTCCTCTATGCTTGTTCTTGACTTCTCAAACAGCCTAGAATTTAAAATGCTATCACTGTGGTTATATCTGTGGCATCACTATAGAATGAATGACCATTCTCTCCATCTTGAAATTCTTCTCCTGCTCTTACTTACCTTACACTCTTGCTTCTATGCTCTCTAGCCTCTAGCTGCACCTTCTTTATATTCCTCTTTGGCTCTTCTTTATGATTCAAGATTTTATCTTCAAGGTTCTTTATTTTTCTCCTTACACTTGTCCCTTTGGTTATAAACTCTAAATCAATCTCTCAGGACTTTCTCATATTATAGGTATCAAAGGTATTTTCCTACCAGCTCAATGAACATTTTCAATTTTTTCTTCCATGACTATCTCAGTACATCAAAAAACAAACACATTTAGCCAACCTTTTTAAAGCCCCTGCCATGTGCCAGAGATTATTAGATATGTAAAGTAACTAATTAATTTTAATTTTTTTAATTTTTATTTATTTTTGAGAGAGAGAGAGAGAGAACAAGCAGGGGAGGGGCAGAGAGAGAGAGAGAGAGAGAGAGAGAGAGAGAGACAGAATCTGAAACAGGCTCCAGGCTTTGACCTGTCAGCACAGAGCCTGACCGGAGCTCAAACCCATGAACCATGAGATCATGACCTGAGCCAAAGTATGACACCCAACTGACTCGGCCACTCAGACACCCCAGGAAGTACCTAATTAATTAAATATATATATAAATAAATAAACAAATAAATAATGTTACTTGCCTCTGAGGTGCTTATACTCCATTAGGGGTAAAAAAAGCAGATATGCAAATAAGTGCAATAAAGAGTTTTAGGTCCTACAACAGAACGTTACACCTTCTATTCATTTCCAGTTCCTGTGTCCAGAGTCATACTGCAGGCCTGTATCCTTGCTGATATGTTTATCTTAATCCTTTCTCATTCTAAATTAATCTTCTAAAAACCACTGCGTATATATTTTCTGCTCATGAATTTTAGTGGATCTCTATTGTTGAAATATCAAGTACAAATTCATCTTCACATTCAAGACCCTTTACAGACGGGCCATCTTTCCAGTCTTCCACACTCGCCCTACCCACCCACACTTCTGCTCTACATGCTCTGAGTCACTAACTTTTTGACATGTCTTAAAACCCTCTTTAAAAATGTGGATGCTCTTGGTTGGAGAGTGACCTTGCCCCATGAGTGTTTTCCGATCCAAGCTTACTTGTTCTTGACTGTATCATTGCCTCAGGCCCTGAAGCATCTGTGTCTTGCAGGAAAATGAGAAAGAATATGAAGGATGGTGCATGGGATGTTTTTATGGGCCAGGCCTTGAAGTGGCATATACCACTTCCATTCATATTCCAGTGGCTGGAACTCTATCATACTGCCCACCCAGCTGCAAGAGAGCCTGAGAAAAGCTGTCCAGCTGTGATCCCAGATAGAAGAGGAATTGGGTTTGTGAACACCCAGCAGTCTTTGCCACCATGTTCCCTTTATTAATCCCCCTTAAAGAGAATCTATTTATTCATTAAAGTCAAGGCAGAATTCCACTTCCTTTGGAAACTATCTCTTAACCAGTCTGATGGGAGTGAAAATTCTATTTTCTTAAGTTTCACAATACCTATTATCTTTGCTACTTATTTTACACTTGCCACTTACTGTATTGCAGTTACTTTTCTTTTTGACTGTGCCTGTCTTATCTTCCCCAGTGTAATTCTAAGTTTCTCAAAGGTACAATTTTTAGGTCACCCACTCGTTGATTCACTATGTATTTATCAGAAGACTACTATATAAGAGACATCATATATATGGTTACCACAAGGAGTACAAAAGTTGGCAAGAAGTTATTTCTAAACATAGATCATCATTTTGGAATTCAGTTCAGAAGCACTGCCATAAGCAAGTCCTCTGAGTCCTTTAAGCTTATGGAGGAAATTTATTCAAACAATCAACCATACCATGAGACATGATTATAAGGATATTATGTAAATTAAGGATTAATCTTGACTTAACCTTCCTACATTGATTGACCATTGCTTATCTAAGCACAGAAGACCTCCTCCTCTATCACTAACAGACTTAGACAAGTTATAGTCATTGCTAAAAATATTCAAAGTCATGTTACCTCACCAACTGAGTCATGCTTTAAGATTAAAAGTCTTTGAGGAGATTTATGACACTTTGGATAATGACACTCTAATATTGCTGCACGATGCTCTGCAGGTCCATGAACTTGAACCCAGCACTAAGATCAAAGAGAGGGGAAAGGAAAAATGTTGCTATGGCTGATATCAGAGAAATTGCTACCTATGCTTTCTTCTAGGACTTTTATGATTTCAGGTCTCACATTTACATCCTTAATCCATCTTGAGTTTGTGTGTAGTCTAAGAAAGTGGTCCACTTTCATTCTTTTGTACGTTGCTGCCCTGTATTCCCAAAACCATTTGTCAAAGAGACTGTCTTTTTCCCATCGCATATTCTTTCCCCTTCTGTCGAAATCAATTGCCCATATAATTGTGCATTTCTAATTTCTGAGTCTTCTATTCTGTTCATTTGATCTATGTGTCCATCTCTGTGCCAGTACCACACTGTTTTGATAACTATAGCTTTGTAACATAACCTGAAGTCTGGAATTGTAATAACTCCAGCTTTGCTTTTCCTTTTCAAGACTGCTCTGGCTATTTGGGGTCTTTTGTGATTCCATACAAATTTAGGATTGTTTGTTCTAACTCTGTCAATAAATGCTGTTGGTATTTTAATAGGGACTGCATTAAATATGTAGATTACTTTAGATAGTATAGACATTTCAGAAATATGTGTTATTCTAATCCATGACCAGGGAATGTCTTTCCATTACTTTAGATCTTCTTCAATTTCTTTAATCAGTTTTTTTCTAGTTTTCAGAGTATGGATCTTTCCACCCATTTGGTTAGGTTTATTCCTAGGTATTTTACTATTTTTGGTGCAATTATAAGTGAGATGTCTTTCTTAATTTCACTTTCTGCTGCATCATTATTAGTGTATAGAAATGCAACAGATTTCTGTACAACAATTTTGTATCCTACTACTTTACTAAATTCATTCATCAGTTCCAATAGTTTTTTGGCAGAGTCTTCAGGGTTTTCTGTATGTAGTACTGTTACCTACAAACATTGAAAGTTTTACTTCTTCCTTATGAATTTTGATGCCTTTTATTCCTTTTTCTTGTGGCAAGATGATACAATGGGAAAAAGACAGTCTCTTCAACAAATGGTGTTGGGAAGACTAGATAGCTATCTGCAAAAGAGTAAAACTGGACCACTTTCTTACACTATACACAAAAAATAAACTCAAAATGGATTAAAGACCTACATTTGAGACCTGAAACCAAAAAAATCCTACAAGAGAGCATAGTCAGTAATTTATCTAACATCAGCCAGAGCAACATTTTTCTAGTTATGTCTCCTGAGGCAAAGGAAGTAAAAGCAAAAATAAACTATTTTCTGCACAGCTAAGGAAATAATCAACAAAGCTAAAAGGTAACCTACTGATGGGAGAAGATATTTGCAAATGACATATCCAATAAAACGTTAGTATCTAAAATCGATAGAGAACAGATTCAACTCAGCACCAAAAAAAAAACCAACAAAAAAAAAAACAACAAAAAAACAACAAATAATCTAATGAAAAATAGGCAGAAGACATGAACAGACATTTCTCCAAAGAAGAGATACAGATGGCCAACAGACACATGAAAAGATGCTCAGCATAATTCATCATCAGAGAAATGCAAATCAAAATGATGAGATAACACCTCATACCTGTCACAATAGCTAACATCAAAAATACAGAAAACAAGTGTTGGCAAAGATGTGGAGAAAAAAGAACCTTCTTGCACCGTTGGTGGGAACGCA
Organism: Paguma larvata; assembly: GCA_030068075.1. NCBI lineage: Eukaryota > Metazoa > Chordata > Mammalia > Carnivora > Viverridae > Paguma > Paguma larvata. Next base: position 71,614,855 of record CM057826.1, read on the forward strand.
AACTGGTGGAGCCCCTGTGGGAAACGGTATGAAGGTTCTTCAAAAAGTTAAAAATAGAAGTATGCTATGATCCAGCAATAGCACTATTGGGTACTTACCCCCAAATTACAAAACCCTAATTCAAAGGGATACAAGCACCCCTATGTTTACTGCAGTATTATTTACAATAGCCAAGATTTGGAAGCAGCCCAAGTGTCCATTAACAGATGAATGGATAAAGAAGAGTACTATATATATACAATGGAATATTATTCAGCCACAAAAAAGGAATGAAATCTTGGCATTTTCAACAGCATGGATGGAGCTGGAGAGTATAATTTTAAATCAAATAAGTCAGTCAGAGAAAGACGAATACAATATGATTTCATTCCTATGTGGAATGTAAGAAACAAATAAGCAAAGGAAAGAGAGAGAAAAATAATCTAAGAAACAGATGTTTATCTATAAAGAACTGATAGTTACCAGCAGGGAGGTGAGTAGGGGATGGGGTGAAATAAGTGATGGGGATTAAGGAGGCCACTAGTGATGAGCCCTGGATGATATGTGGAAGTGCTCACTCACTAAATTGTACACCCGAAACTGATATAACACTGTAAATTAGCAATATTGGTATTAAAATACCAACTTCAAAATGTTGAATATATTGAATATTTAATATGTTGAAATATATAGAATATTAAATATTAAAAATATTAAGACAAACTTAAAATTTTTAAACAAGAGTCATTAAAACTATTTTTAAAAAGAGGAAGTGGGCTGATGTAAAAAAGAAAACGTAGATTTAAACTGCTACAGAAAGAATCTTGGTCCAATATATGGGAGACCTTATTAAAAGTGAATTAACCTTGAAATGGCTTATTATACCCTTTTCTTACCCCTAGAGAATATTAGGTATATAACAGTAAATGCAGATGCTAGAAAACCAGAAGATAAAATAAATAGCCTCTAGAGAGGTCCTCCCCACCTTGCAAAGCCTAAATCCTATGGCTTAGACTATTTTTGGCTTCCTTTCTGAGATGGTTCAGAAAGGAGCTTCTACAATCAAAGTAAAAGCAGCTCTTTATTTTTTTTTTCTGACCACTCCAAGATCTGTTTTTGCCACAACTTCATAAGTATTTCAATTACTTGTTCCTTCGACAATCCTGCAGAGAAACACTGCCCCCACCCCCCTTTTTATGGATGAAGATATTGAGGTTAAGTGATTTTCTCAGGGTTACAAAGAGAGCTAGCAGCAATGAAGGAATGAGAACTAGCAGTTCAACCTTTTGGTGGATGAATAGATTGAGTTTCTGAGCAGCCTTGCTATTATATTGCAAAGAGGCCATGCGGACGCCTGGCTGAATGCGCCAAGAAACCGCGTCCAGGAAATGAAAGGGAGGCTGCGAGGATAGCATTTTCCTTCTTATTAATGACATAGGCAATTGTCTCAAGTTGGATAGAAAGGCCTTTGAGAGAGAGAGAGCCTTTTTAAAAGAGGACCAACAGCAGGGCACTCAGCTGGGGACCCCTCCTCCATGAGACCCTTGTTGTCTGTCTCCTTGCAGACAGCGCCGCTGAGGAAGCCGGGCTCCAGATTGGAGACGTAGTGCTGGCTGTCAACGGCACAGAGGTCACCAGTGTCGAGCATGCAGAAGCCGTGCACCTGGCAAGGAAAGGTAGGTGGGCCAGCTACAGACTTCGGCCTTATTCTGAAGAAGCAGAGGGCTTCGGCGCCCCAGGGAGTTCGAGCCTGACGCGGACATAGCTACACAACAGGTGTACCACACCTCTCCCCAAAAGCTCCTTTAATACCTTATCATCAACACAGTGCTTCATAGCGATCATTTTTCAGGCCCATGTTCCTTCCATTTCGATGGCCAGCTACCAAAGGGAAACCAGAAAATAGAGCCGAATGTGCTCTATTTATTACGAAAACATGTCCTGAAACTCTTTGCCACGAAAAATGTCATCATGATGATACTATCATTTACTATTTCTCTTCCCTTCCTCCTGTCCTCTCTCCCTCCCTTGCCTCTGTGTTCCTTCCTTCCTTCTTCTCTCTCTCTTTTCCTTCTTTCTTTCCATCAGTTTTTAGGATTAAGAACCTCAAAGTTTTAATGTTAAAAAAAAGAGAGAGGAAGAATTAAATCACAAATCTAACGCTTCTACAGATTCTCCTAGGGCCACTTAAGAAGGGCCTTTAAAGCAATTCCGACACCGAAGGAACCACGGAGAGAATAATAATAACACATGCCCCTGCCTACCCTTGTATCTACTCACATTTTGTGGAAAGGTTAATACCATCTTCCACTCTGCAAAACAAGTTACTTTCTTGACACCATGTTACCAAGCCTTATCTCCCGACAGACCTAAAAATATACAACTGGTAAATGCTGTGTTCCATCAAGGGTTTATTTGGTGCCGCGTCCTATTCCTGGCCTCCCAAAGGCTGCATACGTATCTCCGGACTCCTGAAATACATCCTCAGGCACTGAGGTATAAAAATTTGTACATTTGGTTTAGGCCACATGTACTGTAAGTTTAACTTGTTGAACAATAAGTATTGCTTGTCCTTTCTCATGATGTCATCATGCTTGAGGGTAACAGGAGAGAGAGAGAGAGACTTCTTTACTGCAGACCAGGTCGAGAAAATCACTAACAAATCTTGTATCTGGATAAGCTATTCTGCACCTTTTTGATGCAGAATTTAGCTAAGTATTTGGCTTCTTTCTGGAACTTGTCATGTACTAGGTGCCCCAGAAACCCAAGGGTGCTGTCAGTTAGCATGTATACCACCTACTTGTAAGTCCTAACTAAATATTTACCCTATGTGCACGAGAGATAAGATATTGAGATAATATGGTAACAATTATACTAATGAACTGGTGGTATCCTCTATAATAAGGGGATTTCGCTGTTCCTAGGTTTTTTCTCACAAATAATTATTTTCCAATTTTTTGGTTAAATAAAACCTGATTTTAGTAATATTTCCACTCTCAGGACTCCTTTTATTTTTCCCCAAGGAATGTTCCTGGTAACACTGAACCATTTGGCCTCACTCTATCAGTTAATGGAAGGCAGAAAATATCTCTAACACTTAAATAGAGGATTTTTTTTCATTTCTCAAAGATGATCAATTAACACTGATACTGGAGAAGAGCTAAATTCAACACCCGAGCATGGGCTGTTCCTGGCAGTTATTTGTAGGATGGCTTCATCTGCTGTTATAGTCTGGGTTCTACCATGCCTCCTTGATTGCCAGCCTGGCCTCCCTACCTCAAGAAAACCCTGACCCTCAGAGAAGCTCCCTGTATCTTTGCTAAACCTTATTAAACACAACTGCTAAGAAGCAGAAAGATGAATTATAGATCTGAGATACAGTAAGAACAGTAAGAGATTTTTAGGGAAACAAGTCCATTTCATACCTGTGTATGTTCGGGGAGATGGGAAACATGGCTAGGAGCAGAAGACAGCCAAGTATCTCACGCAGAAAAATGCTGAGGGACAGCTTCTTAGGGCTTTTCTCCCCAGCTTGGTGCTGAGCAGCCAAATCCCAACCTACCCACCCCACCGAGAGCCAGACAAATGGTAGCACCTGTTCTGCAAGGTTGATGGGAAACACTGTGGTGGTCCTTGAGCCCAGCTGGATCACTGAGTTGATTTCTTCCTCAGGCTGAATCTCTAAGACTAATTGATTATCACACAGCTCTTAATTGAGAAATAATAAAAATAAAAAAGATGCAAATAAAACAGAGGGGAAAAAAAGAGAAAGGTAAAAGTTCTAAATAATAAAATATTACTTTGAACAACTACATAACAATGTGAAAACTAGATAAATAAGAACATTTTCCAAAAGTATTTAAAGTGCCAAAATCAGTACAAGAATAGAAAATTTGTCTGGACTATAATAAAGGTATTTAGAGAGTAAACAAAGAGACCACCTCACTTCTCCCCCATTTCCACCCCCAATTCATCCTCTGTTTATAAGAACAAGATACCAGTCACTTTTTTTTTCTAATAATTTATTGTCAAATTGGTTTCCATACAACACCCAGTGTTCATCCCAAAAAGTGCCCTCCTCTCTGCCTGTCACCCACTCTCTCCCCTCCCATATCCCCCTCCCCCCTCAGTTTGTTCTTAGTCTTTGAGAGTCTCTTATGTTATGTCTTCCTCCCTCTCTGTGGCTTTTTTTTTCCTTCCCCTCTTCCCCTCCCCCCTGGTTTTCTGTTAGGTCTCCCAAAGCCTACCTATGTGTGGAAACATATGGTGTCTGTCTTTCTCTGTCTGACTTATTTCACTCAGCATAATCCCCTCCAGTTCCATCCATGTTGCCACACATGCCAGATTTCATTCTTTCTCGTTGCTGCGTAGTATTCCATTGTGTATATATACCACATCTTTTTTATCCATTCATCAGTTGATGGACACTTAATCTCTTTCTATGATTTGGCTATTGTCGAAAGTGCTGCTATGAACATTGGGGTACATGTGCCCCTATGCATCAGCAGTCCTGTAGCTCTTCCAGTCACTTTTATAGATGAAACTTATCCAACTTTCAAAGAACAAATAATCCCTATTCTATAGAGTTTTTCCAGAAAATAGGAAAGGGTGAATGCTTCTCAGCTCATCTTATGAGGCTCCTATAACCTTGATCCCAGAACAAGATAGGTATAATGTGAAAAAATGAAAGAATATGTCCATTTTACTTATGAGTGTATAGGTGCACGAATCCTAAGGAAAAAAAATAGATACCTGAATCAACATGTTTATTAAAATTACATATAATACATCATAACAAAGTAGGGTTTATCCCTAAATAAGGATGGCTTTATAAGACAATATTGTAGTACGATTCATCACATTAATGGACCAAAGAAGAAAATTGCATGACTATCTCAATAGAACAAAAAATCATGTAATAAAGTTCAATAAATTTATATATATTTATATTCCCTAAATAGTAGGAATAGAAGTTTCTTTTTATAACTTGATAAAGACTATCTACCAAAAACCTAACCATGAAAAGAGAAAAGTATAAAAGTATATATAAAACAACAACAAAACATTTAATAAAGAAAATGTAAAAATGTTTCTTTTGAGATTGAGAAGAATAATGCCTCTGTTTACCATGATATTTATGGTTCTGACTTGTTCAATAACCCTAGAAAGAGAAAAAAATGGTATATGGCCTGGAAGGAAAGAAACAACACTATTATTATTTATAGATTATATGATTATAACAAAATCAATAGACCAATGCTTAGAACTAATTAAAGAAAGACTGACCACACCAAGGTCTCCTTATAAAAATCAGTAGTGTTCTTCTATACCAGTAACAACCGAACAGAAAATGAAAGGAAACTAATATGTATTTAATAATAGCAGCAACACTACAACGTAGGAAAGAATTAATCCAACAAAGAACACACAAGAGCTTCATGAAGAAATATTTACAACTCGATCAAAGTACATGAAAGGAGGCTTAAATAACTGGAGATATATAGTATCTTTATGGATGGATAACCTTTGTAAAGATCTTAATTCTCCCAAAATTAATCTAAATATTCAATAAATTTTCAATAAAATTTTATTAAAATATGTTTGAGTAGCTTGTCAAACTTATCCTCAAATATATGTAGAAAAATAAAAGTCTACAAATCGCTAGACCATTTATGAATAGGGCTAGCAATGACAAAGGAACCTTTCATACCAGATATTAAGGTATATTGCAAAACCATAATAATAAGTAATAAAAAGGGCGGCACTCACAGAAATAGACCAGTGGAATGGACTGGATTAGAAAGCTCAGAAAAATACTCAAATATTTATTAAAACTTGATATATGATAAAAGTAGCAGCACAATGAGGAGAGGATGAAATTTTTACTACATCGTTTTTACAGAGAACCATAAATTGGATGAACTCATACCTTCATACATTATGCTTTATATTTTATACCATATACCAAGGTGGACTTCAGATGTATTAAAGACCTCGAGTTTGAAATTAAAGGCATAATGTCAATAAAAGAAATGAGGAGAATAACTTCGCTAGTGATCAGAGAAAAGCAAATTAACACCAAGATAACACGTGATGTCAGATTAGGGGAATAAATAGAAATCAGGGTATAGCCAGCTTTGGTAAGAATGTGAGGAAATGAGCGTCTTCATGTACTCTTGCTGGGCTACTGGCATCTCAGACAGCAGTCTGGCAACATCTAGCGAAGTGCCTATAAATCCTTTGTCCTAGCAATTGCACTTCTGCGGCTATAAGCCCAAAGAAACTGCTGAGAGGACATATACAAGGACGTTCATTGCAGCATTCTGTGTGACAGAGAACAGTTAGAGGCAGTCTGAGTGACCATCGCTAGGAATGGCTAAAGAAACCAACAATGGATGCATACTCTGCACTTCTCTGCCTCGCTTGGAAACAATATACAAGATGTGCATTTAGCCAGCAACATTGGTAGAGCCTAAAAAACATGGTTTAGAGTGAAAAAAAAAAGAGAGAAATAGAATGAGATCTTAGCATAATACCATTTATGTGAAATAAAAAGACACACACAAAGGAGTGTATCCACAGTCCTATATCAAACACGTTCTGTGAGTGCCTATTGTGAGGAGCAGAATGTGTGAGAAGAATTGGGAATGGAGGCAGAAAATAAAGTGAAACAAAACAAAAGGGGCCTGCACTCCAAAGACAATTGTGTGCAACAACCTGAGTGTTATGATGGGCTCAGCAGTCTGCACCCAAGTTCACGAGCAGCAGATGAAGGCCTCCTAAATGGCACGCACCCACATACACTTTTAGTTCCATCCCTGTTCTAAAATTTATATGTGGTAATGGTGAGGGAAGGCAAAAACAAACAACAAAACAGGATTACAGAGAGGCAGTGGGGCTATGAGAAGAATACACATGACCATGAAACTAAAAAAAAAAAAAAAAAGAGGAAGAGAAAAGGACAGAATTAATGGGAATAACTTAATTTTTATGTAGTGCTTTATACATTCAATTTTAGCAAGACTATTAATTGGTCAGGGTATTTCTGGAATGTATAGAATTTGAAACAAGCTCTTGGGGGGTTCGCCTTAAGAGAGAAAAGTCACCAACTTGTTGAAGAAAGCAATAATCATGAAATAACAAATAGAGCCTTTTGTTAAATTTATATAATACATAGAGGTCTTGAAAAGTATTTTTACATAGTGTCCAACAAGACTAATAAGCAAACATGAGGTCGTTTAAAAATCTAAATGTTTCCACTTGCCTCTTGTACCTCTTTGCATAAACTTCTTAAAAGTCTGATATCTTTTTTACCTCTATGTATTTCTGTACAGTTTCATTCCTATGTATTTTAAACTTTTGTAAAATCTTAATTTATTACCGGTTGCTACTTTGTTGATTTAGATATCTAAACATCAAATCACATTCCTCAAAACCTGAAATTTGATATCTAGCCTGTATATCAGACTCACCTAAGACACTCTTTTAAATACAGAATTCCTGGTAGTGGCCTGCACGTTTGTCATTTTAATCAGCTCTCTCTGAGGAGTCCCTCCCAAGCAAGCCCCCCCCCCCCCCCCCCCCCCCCGCCCCGGCATAGGCCAGAGCTCAGCGTCTCATAGGCAGGGCCCGCCAAAAGGTTACAACCATAATATTAAAAGTCTATTTTGTTACCTTCCAGGACAGGTTTTATCATGTCTCCCCAGACTAGCATAGAAAAGGGATCTACCATATGTTACAAGATCAAGTTTTCTATAATTCTATTGAAATAATAGTCCTGTTCAATAATAGCAAATAACATATTAATATAGATTACATTGTATAATATAAAATAATATAAAATTTTAAAAACCAAATAATAATCCTATTCAGAAATACTAATCACACACCCCTACAAACTACCTTAATTTTGCCAATGGGAAAGCTAAAGCAGATTTAAAAAACATGTTTGGGATCCCAATGGGAATAACAATAGCTCCATGTGAATGTTTATTTCATTAGGTCCCCCATCCTTCTAGCTTTTGTAGAGCTAGGTACTTGCAGACTAAAATAGGAGATTTCATCCTCAAGGAAAAACACTGAAAAGGAAGAGGAAAGGAAAACAATGGACCTTTAATCAACCTGGAGATCCTTTGGGGCCATTCTGCTCCTTTGTCTCACCAAGAGCAAACAAGTTTTTGTTACTAAAAACAAGTACAGAAGCGCGTTGGGATGTGGGACCTGGGCCGCTGAACGCAGCCCACCACGCGGCCCCCGGGACAGCATACGTCTTGCACATTGCTCTTCGGCACCTGCGAGGGTGGTGGAGTTTGTCTGACAGCCGAGGTGCGACTCTGACACAGTTTAAGATTGGTGGCATAATAAGAAGACAGTGATCCAAAGAGAAAGTGTGAATTAGAAAAAGAAATCATTTTTCTCTCTCCTGTAGCTGTAAATAACCTCACCCACAACGCCTTACTTCCCAACTCTAGGCCGAAGTGCTTGGGAAGAAGAGTTTTGCTGGAGAGCTTGTCATGTAAAGCAGGACATCGCCGAAGAACTGTATTTGCTAAAGACATGGATTTTCAACTTCGTTCATCAATTTTCACTCGACTCTTCCACTTCAGGCCATTTGTCTTCCCATGTCCCCCAAACAAGCAAGATTTCTGGGCTTTCCAGTAGACGAAGGCAATACCTGCGTGATTCTTTTCTCCAGGTTGGGGAGATCCTTAGAGAAAGACGTGAGCAAGGGGAAAAACTAATAATTTTGTTGTTGCAAAATACTGGGGTCGAAAATGAAAGTATACAGGGGAGACTAAGTCGTAGTTGAGGAATGGAAGAAGCATAGTGGTTGGCGACAAAGACTGTGCTCATGAGCAGGGCCTCCCAGCAAGTGAGAGATGCCTTGGCTATTTGCCACTGAAATTGTGATCTGACATCAGCTGACAACTTGTTAAAAATACAGGATCTCAGGCCTCATCCCAGACCTAGTGAATGAAGACAGCAATTTAACAAGCCCACCTGGTGATTCGCATCTGCATTTAGGTTGAGGAGCACTAAACTAGGGCATTTCCATATTTTTAGCTCCCAGTAAATTAATGTATAAATAACAAAGCCAGGAGGATGTAACTGTTCATACTTTACGATTAATTCTTTTAACACACACACAAGCACACACACGCACATACACACACACTGCAATGACTATATAAATAATCGAATTTGGAGATAATATAAAAAATCTAAAGTCTCTCTGAATATCAGACCCAGCTCCTCTTGGCCCCTGATAGGACCTGCAAAGAGTGTAAAACCACCACCACGCAACAGCTGTTTTGGAAGTCAGCAACTCCCTGTGTGTCAGGATCACGTCCTAACTCCGAATGTAAAAAACTTTCCTTTAATATGATGACACCACGCGGCAGCAGGACCATCTGTGTCCCTGCCCCAGAGAGAATTTTTTTGGTGAACCAAGTTATGTTTATGGCCAGCAGAAACTCCAGCTCAGCCTGATCAGTATCAGAGAACCCCATACGCAGTCTGTGGAAACAAGAGGAAAATGACCTCAAGGGGCAGCCGACTGCAGCACTACATAAATAAATTGGCAGATGTGTCAACTATGCATATTAGTCCAGAGTGCAGTTCTTCGGGGACACTAAAGTCCAAAGACAAAGACATTTGTGGGTTGCCGGTCAATCTGGAGCATTTCTTCTAATTTTTCTGGATGTGTTTTTGACAGGAGCTTAAGGGCAGTTCAATAAATTAAAATGTATTTACATGGCAATGAAGAATTAGCTTGACACACAGAGTTATTTAATTACCGAGGTGCTTTGCGTGCTGCTAAAGTTAAGACTGTGTCAGCCTTTCTGGGACAAATCTTTATTTTCAGGGCCATGTGGCTCAGCCAGGAATGATCCCCTGGGTTGGAGCTTGTCATTTATATAAGAGGAGCCTCCTCAGTGACCCCCATTTCCATAGACAGCTCTAAACAGATCGGTAATCTCAATGTCAGACATCACGATGAAGTCAGCACGGCTAAGGCCAAATGTCCCCCTTCAGGGATGTGGCCTCCCTCTCAGAGGAATTGTAAATGAAGTCATACCCCATTTGCAGTCTTCAAAGCATGTCAGGGTTGCTGTCTGTCTGAGTGACATTCAGAGAATTTTCTTGAGGCATCAAGAGGTAGGCATATGATGAAAGTCTGTTTCCATGCTGGCAGCATCAAAGCACAATTGGTAAATGGTGACCTCGTATTATTAGGTACAGGGACAAATTCCCCCAAGCTATGCCCTGTACTGATCATACAGGAAAGGGGGCACCACTGGGGTCCAGGCCCCAAGGAAGTCACTCTGAGATAGAGGTACACGGAAGCTCAGGGTCAAGCCCTCAGCACTAAGTCAGACAGGAAAGAAAAAGGGATAAAAGCATGTGTGCGTCAGCTTTCCTAGAACTTCTACTTCCAAGTTCAAAGGTTTATAATTGATTTTGATCACAAATGGGTGACAGATATATTAGCATGGTTTAGATCCTCCCTTTAGCTAACCCAGGTCAAGGAAGCTAATTATCTTGAACAAAAGTAAGATAGAAAAACCAAACATCACCTATCTTCCTTTTTCAGATATAAATAAAAATATGTGAGAATGAACAGACTTGAGTCATTGATGATGAGACCCGACAAGACCACATGGTTGAATACAAAGTGTTCCGCACTAAGAGCCAGCAATCCTGGGGCCCACATCTGATTCAACCCCTTATGACCTAGTTATGGTTCTTAAAGAAGTCACTTTACATCCCCTGTTTTCATCTTCATCATCGCCCTGAGGGATTGAATCACTAAGGAACTCTCTCGTTCATTCCAATCGTAGGATTTTATTTCATTTATTGCATTTATGCAAACCGTAACCCCCCTTTTCATCCATTCCTTCTGAAAAGCAACCATCTTTCCTGTTGATTTAAGATTTCAGTCACTGCAGTATCCCAAATTCATTTCTCTAGGTCCAGACATCTTGACTCTGGTGGTGGGATCTGACATCAGTCGCTGTCCCAATACCCCGTGGCCCACCTGCCGCGGCTACTTACATAAGAGGACTCACTCCGGTTTTGTGAAGGGTTGGAGGAAGAGGTGGTTCGTGCTGAAGCATGATGGCTGCCTCCACTATTACAGACATAAGAAGGTAAACTGCGGGGAGAGGTGAGTTTGGAGTGGGTAGGAAGAAGAAACCCTGGGAAGTGCAGTCAATCCATTACGAAAGTAGCATCTTGTAAGGGACCATGTTGTAGGATTCTGGGAACACATTCTCTCCTGTGACTTTTAGAGAAATTTTCCTTCTGCAGAGGTACAGAGGATTCTAATTTATTTTCTCTGCTGCTGCATAAATCAAGGCTGGGATAAGTTTCTATCTCATTTATTCCTATTTTCAGATCCTCTGTGAAAATTTCCTTATCAAAGCCAAGAAAATAAGAACCTAACTGCATACCTACTACCCCAGAGAAATCAAAGTGGACTAAGGCAAAGTGCAGTAACATCTCGCTGGACCACAGAGCCTACGCACTGTTCCCTAGGTTACAGGGATTGACGTTAGCAAGGCTTCTGAAGCCTCCGAGAAGCTGCCTAGAATACCTTGTTTCATTTCCCAGATTTCATTAAAGCAGTGATTTCTGACTATAGGTGGAGGTTGATATCTTTGGGGGAATGTTCTCCGAATAGGCAGATGGGGTCCTTCTCCCAGATGTTTCTCACTCTGCAGGTCTGGAATGTGGCCTGGGCCCAGGGATCTGGGGAAGGCACTTCAAGTGATTCTAGTGTGCATTTTAAACTACCAACCTGCAGCCCATGTCCTGTCACTGCAAGTGTTTTCTTAGCCCCTATGCAATATGGTGTTTGCTTATTTTTTATTTATTTTTTGAGAGAGAAAGAGAGAGCATGAGTTGGGGAGGGGCAGAGAGAGAGAGGGAGGCACAGAATCCAAAGCAGGAGCCAGGTGCTGAGCAGTCAGCACAGAACCTAACACGGGGCTTAAACCCACAAACCACGAGATCATGACCTGAGCGGAAGTCAGAAGCTTAACCGACCGTGCCGCCCAGGCTCCCCTGATTTGTTTAATCAGATGCAAACAGCATAAAATTCAGATATTTCTCACAGAAATACTGGTTTCCAAATTCTCTTAAAAAATTCCCTAGCAACAGTTGGTGGGAGCTGACTAGCAATTCCCCCTTCTAGGAGCACATGGGCTGTCCAGTAAAAAACGTGTTCACTGCGTCCTACTGTCTTCTGCCCTGTTGGCTTCATTCAGAACCACACGTGTGACCGACCTACCTCTAATAAGTGTAAAAACAGTTTTGGTTGTTTACCTTATATATGACACAATCTTACTTTCTGAAACAAGGAAAGAAATACGTATCAATTAAGAAATCAATACCCTTTCTAAAATGAGGAATAATTTTGCATATTGAATCTTTGAGAAGAATCCCTTTTCCTAGCTTATTTGTGTGTGTTTCCACACTTATTTGTGACATACACGAAGATGTGTCTGCCTTGTGCAGGAATGTGAGCCATTGCCACTTTGAAAAAACTTTGTCTCCCTCCAGTGCAGGAAAATAGGATTCTCTGGAATCAAGCTGAGAAATGATGGGCCAGCCTCGTTCTGTATATTCTGACTATTAAAGTGAAACAGGACACAAGTTTCCAACCTGGATATGCTTCACAAGGCCCTGCAGAGTTTTCCAAAGTACATGCAAAAACCATCTCCTTCCCCCATACCTCCTGAATGGGGTCCTGGTAACCCTAGGTTCCTTTTTTAAGCTCTTTCAAAGTAATTCTCGTAGAACTGATTTGTAACCTGAGTGAGTCCCAAGGCAAAGTACGTTCCCATCTATAGTGAGAAGACAAAAATAAAAACAATAATGCAAGTTCACCAGCTTTTCTTCAAAGGGATAGAGAGTTCTGTAACTTGAGATTGCATCCTAACTACCCTTCGATGATAATTTTTGTTTCCTCTTGTGAAATAACGACAAGACAACCCTAGCTTTTCTTTAAGGGCCTTCCTTGGCAAAACAAATACATAAAGCAACCTATGTCAAGTATTCCGGTCCCTGAACTTTCTAATTATGCAGCACTGAGCCCCACCAGTCCCGACCACCTGGTCCAATATTTTCCTTTGACCAGCATGCATAATAGCATTTATAGTAAAAAAATTTTAAGGTTCCTCATTCTTGAAATTCAAAATGGTCCTTGGGATCCACTGTTTTAGGGCTGGATTTGCCAGGTGGCAATCTCGGGACTGTTGCTGCCTACAGATGTTATGTTTGGCTTGCGCGATGTTTTTATAAATTTTTTAATTAAATGCACTCAGGTGAAGCATGTGCTGTCCAATTTGCCATAATCCCTAGAACTCCTCATTTCCTTACACTGAGCCCAGTCATTTAAATTACCCAGTAGGCCCTGTAAGGTTTTGAGTGTATGAATCCTGGGATAGAATTTATGTGGAAAATTAGATGTGTGGTGGTATCATGGTTAAAATTAAAATAGTTTTTTTTTTAACTGTTTCCAGTCCTCTTTGGGAATGAAATGTGGATCTTATGGTAAGTTTGGACATAGAACATTATTACCACAATAGGTTTTAATGTGGAGATGGTAGAATATAAAAATAGACTTTATTTTTTTATGAAGGACCGAAATCAGATCCGTTATGGAGCTACAAATTCCAGAATACATTATGTCTGATCTTTAGAATAGATAGAAGGACTGAGAAGAGTTAAAAGGGCATAATAAGAACATACCAGCATAAATTAGCAGAAAATGAACTCAGCCATACAGTATTCACTCAAGCAATAAGTATTTATCAAATGCTTTTATGAGCCAGGCATTATGCTAAACTGTGGAAACATATGGGAAAAAGAGATAGTACCTGCCCTGTTTGTGCTTATGGTTACATGGAGGAGACTGATATGAAGGAATACATTCACGGGGCGCCTGGGTGGCTCAGTCGGTTAACCAGTTGGTGACCAGCTTCAAGTCAGGTCATGATCTCGAGGTTCGTGGTTTCGAGTTCCACATCAGGCTCTGTCCTGACAGCTCAGACCCTGGAGCCTGCTTCAGATTCTGTGTCTGCCTCTTTCCCTACCTCTCCCCTGCTCATACTCTGTGTCTCTCTGTCTCTCAAAAATGAGTAAGCTTAAAAAAAATTTTTTTAAAGAACACATTAACAAATAAATTTGCAATTCTGAGTAGTGCTATAAGCAAAATTAACAAAGTGAAAGAAGAGAATAGTAACAGTCTGGATCCAACCAAGAGGTAGAATCACACAGTGATTTAAACAAGTGAAGTTTAATACAAAGTTATTAAACTATAGTAAAAGAATAACTATAGGCTATAAAAAAACTATATGGTATGGGCGCAGGGGGTGGTGGTTCCCCAAGCAAGGACAAACTTAGAAGTAGGACACCTCTCCAAGGTTGGGGATTCAGATCTCCTTGGAAAATGTAGTTGAATCCAGTGTGGAACAGGGCACTCACTGGTTTGCTGGGCCGTCCAGTGGACTGCAGATTAAGTGTGCAGTCACAGGGCAAACAGGAAGCAACCCTTCGGATCACAGATGGGGCAGATGTACAGAAGCAGGTAGCCTGTGCGTGGCTAGGTAACAGGAGTGGGGATGCCCGTGTGGCATGAGGCCTGGAGCACAAGGTGTCCTTGTAGGAAAGACTATGTCTGGAGGGTGGTGTTATGGGGACAACTGCAGGAGACAAATGTAGGGGAGAGGGGAAGTGAGCACATGGAGTCAGAGCACCAGGGTGGCCAAGAGACCTGGAGCGTAAGATGTCCATGTGGAGAGGTCACAGGAAGGTGATCACCAGGCCACACTGGAGCTGTAAGGTGTTGAGGGACAGCATGTTGGGACAGAACACCCCCAGGTGTCCACATACCTACACTTCAGGACCCACCCTGAGGCACTGGCAAGTGCAGGAGCGCCCATGCTTCCTCCATCAACGTGCCTCCAGCGCCCTCTACTGAAAAACCTTAACACCACACTTACTGTAAGAGAACTGTGGAAAGGCATTCTATCCATTGGTGTGAAGCATATACTGAGAAGTAAATTCGAACCTGAGAATAAGTTCACAACTGGCATGAAAGAAAAATGGGGAGTCTAGGATAAATTAAGAAAATGGGGAATATGTAATAAATTTCTTCTTGAGGATATAACATTTTAGCTGAGGCCTGAGGGTTGAATAAAAGTTAGCCAGACAAGAAGTTGGGATGAGCATTCTCCAGGCAGAAGAAACAACAGGAGGGAAGTCCCTGAGCTGGAAAAAAAGCGTTGCAAGTTTGAAGATCTCCAAGAAAGTCCAGCTGGTTAAACCAGAGTGCAAGAAGGAGGGTGAGGAAGGCAGGGGGTCAGGTTAAAGAGTTAGGAGGTTGGTGATATGAGAGGCCCTGAGTCAATGACAGGGATCTTTGGATGTTCTCCAAACTACAATGGAAAGCCACCACAATATCTTAGGCAAAGGAATTTTCAAAAGATCATTCTGACTGTTGTATGGAGAATAAATTGGAAGAGGATAAGAGTGGAATGAAAATACCAGTTATTTAGCTAGTCCCATAGTCTAAGCAAGAAGAGATAGTAGTCTTGACCAGGGTGGGAATAATAAAACTGAGTGGACAGATCTCCAGACATATTTAAAAGCTAAAATTTAATTTCATTTGGCAATGAATTAAATGTGGCAGAGAAAGGGGATATACGGGAAAATCAAGGATGACTTCAAAGTTTTGGCAAAAGTAACTGGTTGGATAAGGAACCATTTACTGAGGAGGGAATAGGTTACAGGGTACAGAGTAAAGTGAGATAAGTAATTCAATTTGAAATACTGTGGTATATATATATATAGAGAGAGAATTTACAGTATTGTATATACTACATATGTTATAGCATAGCATATATATAGTTTTTAAAGCCACAGAAATTGACGAAATTGCTAAAGGAGACAATATAAAGTGAGAGGAAAAGGGAGCCCTCAGCCTAAATCTCAAGGGTGGACAGAGTTGCATCAAACAGGAACAGGGCATCTGGGTGGCTCAGCCAGTTAAGCATCCAACTCTTGGTTTCAGCTCAGGTCATGATCCCACGGTTAGTGGGATGGAGCCCTGTGTTGGGCTCTGTGCTGTCAGCTTGGGATTCTCTCTCTCTCTCTCTCTCTCTCTCTCTCTCTCTCTCTGCCATGCTCCCCCCCCCACCTCTCTCTTTCAAAGTAAATGAACTCAAAAAGGAGAAGGAAATGGGTGGGGGGTGTTGAGATGGATGGCCGGAGAGATAGAAACAAAAAGTGTGCCATGAAACCAGGATTTTTTAAAAAGTTTCAAAAAAGAGGATTACCAGTGTCTCCCAGTGCTGCTGAAAGGCCAGGCCATGATGAGTATTAGGAAATATCCATTGAATTTGGCATCATGCAAGTACTTGGAAGTTTTAGTAAGAGAGATCTGGCTTACATAGAGTAAAACAATTAATTAATGAGGATTGGAAAAGTGTAAACAGCACTTGTAGGCCAGTCTTTTGAAAATCTTGGCTGAGAAAGAGGTTAGAGAAGTAGTGTGATAACTGAAGAGTATTTAGTTATCGTTTACAGTTAATTTAATTACTTATATAGTTGGGTTTACGTCTACTATTGTAATTTTTACTTTCCATTTGTCCCTCTGTTTTATTTCTTTTCCTTACCTTTCTTCCCTCCTTTCAATTAATTAGTTGTAAAAATCCTCTTAAATTGGTAGTTAAGTCTTTTATTATTCTTTCTGTCATTATCAAAAATATTGCAATATGTGTTTAAACTTATTAGAATTGAATATAAGTTTGTACATATGCTATTTTATGGGCATTACAGCATGTAATTTAGCCATGTCCTAAATAATATGTTTATGTTACTATGTATTTTAATTCTATACAGATTGCAAATCCTCTAAGATATTAATATTCTTTTACACAACCAATATTTATATATATGTAAATATATATATGAATATATACATGCATACACATGTATACATATATATACATATATACAGAGAGAGAGAGAGAGACAGAGAATCCTAAGCAGGCTCCATGCTCATTGAGAACCCCAAAGCAGGGCTTGATCCCACAACCCTGGGATCGTGACCTGAGCTGAAATCAAGAGTTGGACACTAAACTGACTGAGCTACCCAGGTGCCCCAATATCCCTTTATATTTACCCACATATGTACCATTTTATATTGGTATTCATCTATTCCTGCATCTTCAAGCATTTAACCTGGAAACATTTTCCCTAACTTCTCAAGAGAAAGCCAGGAGAACACTCTCCTGGTCTCATTGTGCTTTATTCTGCATCTATTCTTTGGACATACTTCCAACTGTCTAGTTTAATAGCAAATTAACCCCCGAAGATATTAATTGTAATAATTATATTGTCAGTCGTAGTTTTCGTTTGATTCATTTTTTATAGTTTCCTATATAAGCTGAAATGCTTAAACTTGTCTTTTATTTTTGAACATTTTTTTTGTTGTTGTTTTTATTTATTTGTGAGAGAGAGAGAGAGAGAGAGAGAGACAGAGGGTGACTGGGGCAGGACAGAGAGAAAGGGAGACAGAGAATCTGAAGCAGATTCCAGGCTCCAAGCTGTCAGCACAGAGCCCGATGCAGGGCTCAAACTCATGAACCATGAGATCATGACCTGAGCCAGAGTCAGATGTTCAACCAACTAAGCCACCCAGGTGCCCCTATTTTTGAATATATTAATCATTAGTCATTCTAAAGTCTACCGTTTACTAGAACCCCTTATAGGTCTGCCTCTGTCATCTGCCGTTTCTCTAGTTTTGTTTCTGTTAGAATGATAAAGGCACTAGTCCCAGAACATCTTAATCTTTCGGTGCTAAAATAATTCTAAGACGGCTTTCAGTCCTTTTGAGGGTCGGCCTTTTTGCCTAACTTCCAGGGTCATTCTTTGGGGTTCTAACTCAGAGCCTGATTTGTCAGGACCACCTCCCTGATGGGGTGTGAACTCCATTAAGGCTATCGAAAACTCTTCTCAGGGGCACCTGGGTGGCTCAGTCGGTTGAGCGTCCAACTTCGGCTCGGGTCATGATCTTGCAGTTCTTGGGTTCATGTCCGGCGTCAGGCTCTGTGCTGACAGCTCAGAGCCTGGAGCCTGCTTCGGATTCTGTCTCCCTCTCTTTCTGCTCCTCCCCCACTCATGCTCTGTCTCTCAAAAATTAAATAAACATTAAAAAAAAAAAAAAAAGAAAACTCTTCTCAGCTTCTCAGCCTTTTCAGATGAAGTGACCACAATGTTGGGCTCATCTCTTGCTGGATTTTAACCCCATTATTCTTCGCTGTCTCACAAGCTCTCTGAAGTATTTGAAGAGACATTTTATAAATATACCTCAGCTTTTCTATTTTTCTCAGTAATAGCGTTGGTATTAATCAGTCTGCCATTACCAAGACAATTCTAATGACAGTGGAAAAGGAAGTACAAGGGAAAAGTTGTTTTGTTACTCTTTAAAGTACAAGATACCAGTGTAACTGTGAATGTTGCTGAGGATAGAGTCAGAGAGAAAAGAGTTGATGATACAGATAAAAAGAAGTAACTGATGGACATGTTGACCTTATAAGGCATCTATCTTAAAAGTTGGGTGTATCTAGCTCATAGATACCAGAAGAGAAATTGAACTTTATGAAAGATAAGACTGAATGTTCAACCAGATTAAAAACAAAAGGAAGCATTCTCTGTCCATTATGGAAAACAAGCCAGCTTTTGTCCGTTCTATGACTCTATGCATGCGAGAACCCAAACGTGGGTGGGTGTGGGGGTAGTGGGGACTGGAGACACTTCTGACACTGGCCTTTCCAGTGTTATGCTTTAAATACTTGTCTCTGTTTCAGGAGTTCTGATCATCACAGCATATTTACTTTGCTATGTTGGAGGAGGAGCCCAGGGGACTGAATAACACACAATAGTGTGAGAGTCTTCATTTCAAACAAAGAGTGAAATTTGGAGCATGAAATAAGATTAAGTATTTTTGTTATATGTCATGAATCGCTTTTGTAAATGAAACTTGTTAATCTTCGATTTCCTTTTACGAAAGGAAAGTGAATGATATTCCCTTCCAATATTGCCAAAATGCTAACAAGTCATTTGCAAAAGCACTAAAGCTCTGAAACTAAACGGAGACAGGGTGACACAGGATGAAGTGCAGGGTTTGAAGGCCAATCTAGCTTCATAGCCCCCAATCTTAGAATAATTTTTTCATTATGACTTTTAGTAAACCAAGAGTTACCAGGAAATGGTTAACTCTTGGTATTTGCCCCAGAACTAATACAAGAAGCCGAGGAAACCAGGCTCACAGAATTGGTTTGATTGAACAGTAGAAGGAAGTAATAGTGATTTCTGATGGCGCCTTATGATTTTGCTTGTGACCAGAATGTTTCCGTGCCTTTAGATGCCCAGTGACCATATGAGGAAACAGGATGTTAGAGGTCTGGGGAGAAATCTGGCCAGAGATTCAGTTGTGCTAACCATTTGAATATAGAGTTGGCACCATATGCCATGAGATAACCTGGGAAGAATGGAGATTACGAGAGAAGAGAGCTTAGGTTAAAGCTACCGGGATGAGGACAGAGCCAGTCAGAAGTCTGGTGCAGGAAAGATGATCCAGTATTAGAGGCTGA
Source organism: Paguma larvata (assembly GCA_030068075.1). NCBI lineage: Eukaryota > Metazoa > Chordata > Mammalia > Carnivora > Viverridae > Paguma > Paguma larvata. Next base: position 71,634,498 of record CM057826.1, read on the forward strand.
ACAGGAATAGACAATGAGACAAGAGAAGTCTTATGATCCCAAATGCCAGAGACAAATGTGTTTCAAAAACGTAGGAGCAGTCAGTGGAGTCAAATGCTGCTATGAAGAAATTCCCTGCTAGATACACACGTCTTAGTGGGGGAATGGACCTCCCTTGCTAGGACTGGCCTTGTCTGCCTACACCTTTGATCTTACTTTTTCCTGATCTAAGGCAATTTGTCTCTGTCATCCTGAGGGGAAACTCCCCTGGATGCATATTTCTTGTAACATTCTCTCCTTTCCCCTTTTTAAGGCAAACTCTCAGAAAGAGTGGTCTAATAGTATCTTTTACTTTCTTTATTAACCCACTGCAGTCATGTATCTGTTTCTGCTCTCACGTGGTTGTTGAAATTATAATCATGCCCAGATTATCCAGGGAAGGAACGTAGGATGAGAAAAGCAATGGGCCAATGACATTTCACGGGACATGATGTCTACCTGATAAGGCTCTTATGTGGATTAAATTAAGTAACACTTGTAAACTAATAATTACAGAGCCTCATACATAGTTTCAAATACTAGATTACATTTCCTTGACCCGTTGCACCCTCTTCTAAGTAAACTACCTGTGGTCACGTAGTTCCTAAGTGACTGCAGATTCAAACTGAGGTCTGCTTGGCTGAAAAGGCTGACTGCCTGCAAACTATTTGCTCCTGGAAACCACAGTCCCTGTCCAATTTCTTAGCTTCACACCTCCACGCTGGACCTCACCCTGCTAATCTGCTTCTACTCCAGAGATCAGCCTTCCCTGGCTGCCCATCCCACTTGTCCTGACACCCTAACTGTGTCAGTCCCTAGAGAAAGTTGCAGGTCAAAAGGGAGGTTAAGGTAACAACTATTAAGTAAGATCTGTGAGCATTATTTGCCAAGTTTACAGGAATGGAGCAAATAAATATCCAATAAATGGAAGAATGCATTCAGGAAGCTTGGGATTAGTCAATATATGCACATGATCAATATAAGAGGGGCTCTGCAAGTCTGCAGTAACATCTCCAATAAGCTCATCTCTAAATTTCAATACCTTATGGAAACTTTAATTTGTAATTCAAGAGATGCCCAGTAGGTGGTGTGGCTTACTCACAGATGGTTTTTCAGAGCCAACCACGGATAGTAGTTTGCATCCTAAAAATCTTATTAATGCGGGAGGAGTTTGGGAAAATAATTTAGACCATCTTCTTCCTTTTCCAAAATAGGAAAATGGAGATGAAATATTATATAATTTACAACGGAAGATCCAGCACTGAAACCAGGTGGCTGATAGTCACCTGAAATTCTCCTGTTTATACTAGATACCAGGCTCCAACTTTGGGTAACTTCCCAGAAGAAAGCCATGCAATCCCTAAGCAGCTAGGTCTGGGTTATGAGGGTGTAAGTATACGTAAGAAAGTTTTCTGCCATGGGAAGACCACATTCTTAGGATGGTACTCTATTGGAGCTATTTATATAGTATTAAGAAGTCCCAAAAGAAAGGGACATTTAAACTGGGAAGAAATGTACTCCTTCACCTTTCTGACTTTCTCCCACCACCTTCTGTTTTTTCCCCTACAACAAAATCCCACCTTCCAAGTGTTCCCCATTCAGGTTGTAAGTAAGAAGAAAGCCAGTGTCCAAAAATGGCTTCCTTCCCAGGCTATCCCAGAACTTGGAATTACCCCAGAGATAAAGGCAAGGTCATCATGTCATGTCCACTTCTAAAAGACATTCCTGGGAGAAATTCACATCCATTCCATTACTGGAAAAATTATTATTAAAAAAAATTTTTTTTAATTTTTTTAAGGTTTATTTAATTTTGAGACAGAGAGAGACAGAGCATGAGTGGGGGAGAGGCAGAGAGAGAGGGAGACACAGAATCCGAAACAGGCTCCAGGCTCTGAGCTATCAGCACAGAGCCCGATGTGGGGCTCGAACTCACAGACCACGAGATCATGACCTGAGCCAAAGTCGGACGATCAACCGACTGAGCCACCCAGGCGCCCCTATTATTAAAAATTTTTATATGCCAGGGATAGAGCTGTAAAACTAGGAGTCAAGACCAACTATTCTCATGGAGTTTTATTTTACTGTAGGAAGAGACAGAAAAGAAACAAGATAATTTCTGACACTGATAAGTGTGGCTTTGAGAGTGGCTACGGGGGTAGGGGTGGGGATGGGGTTGGGAGGCTATTTTTAGAGAATAGTTAAGAAAGTTTGTCTGAGAAGATGATATTTCAGATAAAACAAAGATCTGGAGGAATGATTTCAGCAGAGGATACAACTAGTACAAAGGACCGGAGGAGGGAGTAGTAAGCTGTTTTCAATCATTATATCCTTACCAAGCATTAGGTGGTTCATCGGACTGCGTCTCCGAAGCTGCCACTTTTACTTGCTGGTAAAAGAAAGATACTGAAGGAACTAAAGTTCACATGGGATAGGGGAAGGGCCATTCTGCAACAAGTCAGGGTGTCTCTCCCTTAGAGGAGAGGTGGGGGAGAAGGGAGGCCAGAAGTGTGACATGGGCTATGGGGGGGTTCCAGAGACAAGACATCACAAGAAAGCAGAAAAGATTTACCAAATGGACAAACCGAGGTCACCAAATACAAACTGTAGGTACTTAAAAGTAGCTCTTAAAAGAGATTTTAAAATAGCCTGCTTATTTCCATCTCAATGTTTCGTAAAATATAGCCTAAAAGTCACAAATCAGAGGGGCACCTGGGTGGCTCAGTGGGTTGAACCTCTGACTTTGGCTCAGAGCTTGATCTCATAGCTTGTGAGTTCAAGCCCCATGTCAGGCTCTGTGCTGACAGCTCAGAGCCTGACTCCTGCTTCAGATTCTGTGTCTCCCTCTCTCTGTGCCCTTCCCCCCCCTTGTGCTCTTGCTTTCTCAAAAATAAATAAAACACTAAAAACATGTAAAAAATAATAAAAGCTACAAATTAGAATCACCCAGGTACTTGTCAGAGACCTCTGGGTATCACATCAGGTTTTTCAAATCTGAATTTATGGGATGGGAATTATAATATATCTAGATTTATTATAATTTCTGATTATATAAATCTAGATTTATTATAAGTAGAATTATGACTAATTAGATACACACACACACACTGTGACTGTCACACACACTAAACTTGAGAACTGATTCTCTGTAGAATTTATATCTTTCCAGAGCTTCACCCCCTCAAAGAGTATGGCCTTCTATTTCTGCTAGCACAGGCTCTGTTGTTCAAAGTAGGAAACGCTAAAACACCTCTTAGGAAAAGAGAGAAGATTAATGCACGATAAAACAGAGCAAAACAAAACAAAACAAAAACCTGCAAAACATTAGGGTGTTTTAAAGAGATCTTTCTTTAATAGTTCCCTTTATAAAAAATACATAGCTCTTTGGCAATTTGTGGGAATTTTTATCCATAATATATAAAGGATCCCTTTTCTTTCTAGATTTGAATAAACAAAGGACCTTTCCTCTAGGGCACAGTATTATTTTTCCTATGTAATTTTGTATGCAATAATGTTCTCTCCCTACATTGCAAGAGCGCTGAGTTCTCACCTCATCCAGCTCTTAAGGATGCATAGAAGAGAATGTTCCGTAAGTGAAATTGTGGGTTGGGAGGTTGTGATTTCACCTGCCGCAATAGACAACACTGAGGACACTCAAATGCGTTTGGAATGGTGAAGAAAATTAGTATGTTCCTCAATCCACTGGTATATTTGTATTTGGTTTAGAAAACTATGGCCAAAAAAGCAAGAGTAAATTTGGACTTCTTACCCACCCACCTCCCATCTGTAATGAGGTACTGAGGTTTTTTTCACTAACTCTTCCACTTACCCAACCCCAATAAACAAACAAAAAGAATAGGATTACCTGGTTGCCTGATACATTTAATACTTGATTTCTTTCTTACCTTCTGGCATCAAAAATTTGAAGAGAGAGCGTAGAACTTCTTTCTCCCATAGATTTTTCTGGCAGGCCATAGTGCCTAACCATAGCCGCACTTGTAGCTGTGGGGCTTTGGAAAAATGTTTCAGAAGCCCAACAATCTTCGCTTAAAGACTCTTCAACCACTGTTCACACTCTCCAAATGCTTTCAGCAAAATGTCAGAGGCTTTGTCAGGGTGGAAATTATTTTAAGGCTTCATAATACATTATTTTTCCCTGGAACTGCCTTATCTCCTTACTTCAGTAAAATATCTGCTAAACCAGCAAAAGGAGAATCAGTCAATTAAAGTTTGTGTATTTGTTCTTCACAAGGAATTCTTAGGTACGAGTTTAAGAATGGACAATGAAGGCAAATTATTCATGAGGTACATATGCCATTTGCATTTTTCCCTTTGGGATACATTTGTCATCATCATTTACATGGAAGGTATTTGCTTGCAGATCTGCCCTTTTGCCTCAGAACTAGGATAATGTTTCCATTTACACTGAGTCATCCTTGTCCTAAATATTGCATAGTGGCACAGACTGCCATTTCCTGTTTCCTTGGGCCAAACACGATGACAAGGCAAACGAGGCTATAGTACCCAAATCCCTTGTTGTGTGCCATTTTGTGTGGTGGTCAGATGTGTTTGTATATTGCAAGGAATTATAATATTAAATGAGTTGCATAAAATCCTACCCAAGAAAAATTTTTTCCTACCCAAGAAATTTTAAAATAAAAAGCCTGCAAATGGAGTACCTGCTCTAGCTATGAAAAATGTGTTCTGAAAGCACAGAAGGAACATTTGCAACTTGAACCTTTTCATCAGAAATTGAGAGAACTCAAGGTCAGTTTAATATTAATTCCCACCCAGCTCTTTCATCTAATAGATATCAAGTCGCATTTGAATTTGGTAAAGAGATATAAATTTAGGTCAGTTTAGCCTTCACAGGACAAATTTCTTGAGAAATATTCTGTACCCGGCTATTCTGTCTTGAGTATCATTAGGTTATTTTAAGGTGAGAATGACCAAAACTTGCCTTTTTCATAGAAAGGGAAATTCATTTCTGGTAAGTTGAAATTGCCTTTGAATAATTTATAGGGAACAGAGAATTCATCAGATCTCATATTATCAGCAGCCATGAGATTGCCTTGTTCTATAATGGGTGCTATGGGAACTGGGAAGCTGGAGTTGGTGAGCATAATTTCTAACCAGGATCTCATACAGGTTAGAGGCAGGCAACATTTAAGAAATGAAAGGTCTGAGTCAAAACTGTGTAAAAAGGAACCTTAAAAAAAACAGCCTCTCTATAAAGAATATTCCCTGGACCTCCTACCCTGATCCCGATATTCAGTCCACCACAGTTCTCAGACAATATTCAGGGCCTTGTCTCATAATATTACCACCCTCTTCTCCTTTTCATTAGGTGGAGAGGTGATAATAATAGGAACAACAAGATAAAATAATAAAGCCACACAAAATGAAAACAGCTTAATCTGAACAAAGTGAGAAAAGACCTCCAAATTCATTGATGATTAGTTCCTTATTTTTCTATTCAAATATTAGAATTCCTTCTCCCACTCTTTTCAAGTAAACTCTACACCCCAATATGGGGCTTGAACTATGACGCTGAGATTAAGAGCCGCATGCTCTACCAACTGAGTCAGCCAGGTGTCCCTCTCCTACTCTTTCAAATCTGCTGTGGAATAGACTACCTTGAATCCTTTTCAAAATTTAGAGATTTATCATCTTGGGAATTCCCCAATATCCCATGTATAGACGTCTTATTCATTAGCTTAAAGTGCTCTTATTGGCTATCTTTTGTATACAAGGGACACAGCTAATCACTAGTCTAAAAATCAAGTTGAGTAGAACCAAACTCCTACTCTCATAATGGGTGGTAACTGCACTTAAACTTTTAGCTTGGGTAGGATTTCTGCACACATGATGGGGGAAAAGAATTCCCGATAGAAGTAACAGCCTGGACAAGAATGTGGTTGGACCCAACCAAGGAACTGTAAGTGGACCAATCTGATTGCATCATGAAGTATATGGGGAAGACTAATGGAGATTTAGATTGTAAAGATAGACCAAAGCCAAATACTAACAAACCTTAACATCAGAGTAAAGAGCTGTACCTTATTTGGGTGGCAATGAAGAATCACTGAGTAGTTTTGAACCCCCGAAGCATAAATGAAAGATAAATGGAGCTAATTTTTTAGGATTGTGGGGAAGTGCTGGGAGGTTGGGTTGCAGGGTGAGTCGGAAAGCCTTGCATTAATTCAGGCGAGAGATAAGAGGCTAAATTTGGGTGATGGCACTAAGCACCAAGGAGAGAAAATCGATCTCAGAAATATCTGAGTTGTATACGTGCTATTCCAAACTTTTTCTTGCTATCCTACCTTGCTTTCCACCACTCTAATAACCTCTATCCCACTGTAGACACCCCCCTTCTCCAGCCCATAGATAAGGAGGTCCTTAACCTGGAGTCCAAAGACCCCTGAGAGTATAATATTAAAAGCTTCTTGGACCTGGATGGGGAAAAAAGTTACATCTCTATTTTCACTCACCTCTAACTGAAGCTTAAGATTTTCCTCAATTATAAAATAAGAAACAAATCACTATAAAATTATCTGTCAACTTTTCAATAACAGAAATTACAGAAATGTCATATTATAGTTATTGTTCATCTATTAAAATATAGTTTGTGTTCATCACTATTTTAAAAGTAGGACAGCAATTAGGCCCATTACCAGATCCTATTGTCGAATGTGTGACTAGGGAGGCAAATGCTACCGTATCTCAAATTTGTCTTTAATATTTCGATCATGATATTTCAATATAATTGATTTCCTTTGTAATCCTATGTATTACACGTTTGAAAATGACACGCAAGCTTCTCCAGACTGTCAAATATCAGGAAGCCTTGCGGAGATTTGAATCATCCTTTGTGTCATGACCTGACACAATTTCCTCACTATCTTCAAGGTCTAGCTCTCTAGGTTTGAGAGAAAATATTGCACCTGTCCCTCCTAAAGGCATCTTTGTTTTTGTCCATCACCTGTAGACCAGGGAAGGAAAAATATCCCCCCATTTCCCACTTCACTGCTAGTCTCACCTCTTCCTTCCTACCCCCACCTTTATAAAAACTTCTATTTTATGAACTTTCTTTGGTACACACTCAGAATGCCAATGCTTCTGTAACCAAGCATAATCTCCATCTCCATTTTGTCCTTTTTTTTTTTTTCCTGGAGAATTCTTTCTATGCAAAATAAATACTGAACTATTTCTGGATCTAGTCAGTTTGTCGCTGCTGCGTACCGGAAGCCAACAATGTTTAAAGGTGAACCCCAGTCTGTATTAATTCACTTCCTTGTAAGTGGGAGCAGGAGGTGAGAGAGGAATTTCCTGCTGGGAAATTAATGCTGCAGGAGGCACCTTGACAGGACTGTTGACTATCCAGTGATGTGGGGAGAAAAGGCAGGAAGGAAATTATTGACTGAACAATGGAAAGAAGGTATTTTTAGGGGACAAGATGTGCCCCAAACACGAATTTCATCTAGGACTGACCCTGACGCTCCCCCTGAATGATCTTGTGCATTGTGAATCTTGGCACACATGCATAAACTGATAACCTCTGTTACATAACTTTTCAAAGGGCACAGGCTTAAGCCACACACTGAAAATGAAAGCACAAGAAATAATTGCTTTGTTGACGTTGCGATGAAACTAGCATAATGTTAACAACAGATTTTGTCTTCATGAAAGTGCCTTCCACTTTACCTCATTTTCTGTAACCAAGAGATGGCACTGGTGATGGGAAAGAACAGCATAGGTATACCGTCGAACTCTGTGGGGATTTCAATGTGGGTTTGTGTCGTCAGGCCTTTTTGTCTTTTAACATATACATTCAATGACTAATGAAAAAAATTATTAGCTGGCAAATCGTAGACAGAAGTTTCATCAATATTCTTTCCCATTATTGCAAGAAAATAATGAGGTTTCGAGGGTCATTTCTGAAAATCTGTAACTTGACATTTTCAATAATCATCAAGAAAATAGGAATGTGAAGTTCGATCTTTAAAATTGGAGCTGTAGATGCAAAGATTTCTAGTATCACAAAAGGCAGGCTTAGAATTCGAATGACTCTTATAATTTGAAGTAATTGGTGGGTGGGGGCAGATATATACTAAGGGAAGAGGAGCCAAATGTCTATGTGTGTGAGACCAAAAACGTGAAGGGGCTAGTGTGGGCCATAAGCATCCAGAAAGCAAAACTGAACTGGAAAATGCGGAAATGTTCACTCCCTGGCTACTGTGAAGCCATTGTTTCACTAAGGAGAGCAGTAGGAGTGCTCCATCCGAATGCAGTGTCTGTGGAGACGTGAAGGGGGAGGGTCACTGCCACAGGAGAGGTCAACAACCATATGGTCCTAAGAAAGGAATTACTGGGGGCACCTCGTGGCTCAGTTGGTTAAGCTTCCGACTTTAGCTCAAGTCATGATCTCATGGTCTCATGGTTAGTGGGTTTGAGACTCTTGCCAGGCTCTGTGCTGACAGCGTGGAGCCTGGAGCCGGCTTCAAGTTCTGTGACTCCCTCTCTCTCTCTGCCCCTCCCCACCCCTTGTTCACACCCTGTCTCTCTCTCTCAAAAATAAATAAACATTAAAAAAAAATTTTTTTTAAAGAATTACTAAAAAAAAAAGTGCAAGGATATGACATTTGGAAAAAAGAAGATTGTGAGAATTAAATGTACAGGCCAGTATTGCTCCACAGCGGTATTCAAAGAGCACACAGGGGGGAAAAATTGCTTTAAAGGACTATGTATTAAGTTGTTCATATGTAAATTATTTTCAGTTTAAGGGTTTATACTTTCTTCTGCAATTATGTCCTTCCTAATTTTCTGGTGTTAAATTGCCTTTTCTTTTTGAACTACAAATGATAGTAGCTTTTTCTTAAACCCTCCTCTTGGGGAAATTTTTTTAAAAAGAAAATTGAGAAGTACATCCAATCTCCCCAACTCATTTTCATTCTCTACTTTTAGCATGGCTAGTTCAGATTCGTGATACCTGAACTTGTTTGTTACATAAGTCTTTCAGAAAAATTTAAGCACATATCCCCAGTATTTGGGACTTTATTTATAAATTACATTTATATGCTGCCTTGATAATATACATCGATATTACACAAAAAAATATAAATTTAAAAGGATAAAAGGAAAAATAGACATTAAAACTTTTTGTTTTTTAAAGATTCTAGAGCGCCTGGGTGACTCAGTGTACGACTTTGGCTCAGGTCACAATCTCACGGTTTGTGAGTTTGAGCCCGCAGCTGGGCTCTGTGCTGACAGCTCAGAGCCTGGAGCCTGTTTCGGATTCTGTGTCTCCCTCACTCTCTGCCCCTCCCCAACTGGCACTCACTCTATCTTTCTCTCTCTCTCAAAAATAAACATCAAAAAAAATTTTTAATTAAAAAAAAAAGATTTTAAAGAAGCTTTATGTTCTCTCTCATCTTAAAAATATTGTTGGGACCAACTTATTTAATATACCTTATTTTAAAAAAATCTTGGCACTTTGTGAGACCCGAATTCAAAGGTCTTGCTAAGAATTCAGTTTATTTTCATACATAGTTTTAGTGGCTGTCATAACTTATATACACACTTTACAAAGATAGAGATCCAAACAGAAGTGCCTTGTTGGCTGCACTGCCTAAATCACGGTACTCATTTTCAATCCCATTCACCAATTATGCAAAAGTTTTTCATTTAAATTTGGCTAGTAAATTTCCTTCTCCCTGATGTCAGTCACTCATCCGTGCAAACTATCCCGGCAGTGGTACATCTTACTTTTTCTTTTCTTTTTATAATATTTTATTTTCAAATTGGTTTACATATAACACCCAGTGTTCATCCCAACATGTGCCCTTTTTAATGCACGTCACCCTCTCCTCCCTCCCTCACACCCCTCACCCTGAGTTTGTTCTTAGTCTTTGAGAGTCTCTTATGTTTTATCTCCCTCCCTCTCTGTGTCTTTTTTTCCTTTCCCCTCTTCCCCTCCCCCTGGTTTTTGCTTAGTCTCACAAAGTCCACCTATTCGTGGAAACATATGGTATCTGTCTTTTTCTGACTGACTTATTTCACTTAACATAATACCCTCCAGTTCCATCCATGTTGCCACACATGGCCAGATTTCATTTTTTCTCATTGCCACATAGTAGTCCATTGTATATATGTACCACATCTTCTTTATCCACTCGTCAGTTGATGGGCACTTGGTCTCTTTCCATGATTTGGCTATTGTCGAAAGTGCTGCTATGAACATTGGGGTACACGTGCCCCTATGCATCAGCATTCCTGTGTCTCTTGGGTAGATTCCTAGCAGTGATATTGCTGGGTCATAGGGTAGCTCTATTTTCATTTTTTTGAGGAACCTCCACACCGTTTTCCAGAGTTCCAAACTGCACCAGTTTGCATTCCCACCAACAGTGTAGGAGGGTGCCTACTTCTCCACATCCTCGCCAGCATCTATAGTTTCCTGATTTATTCATTTTAGCCACTCGAACCGGTGTAAGGTGGTATCTCAGTGTGGTTTTGATTTGTCTTTCCCTGATGATGAGTGACTTTGAGCATCGTTTCATGTGTCTGTTGGCCATCTGGATGTCCTCTTTGGAGAAGTGTCTATTCATATCTTCCGCCCATTTCTTCACTGGGTTATTCGTTTTTCAGGTGCGGAGTTTGGTAAGTTCTTTATAGATCCTAGATACTAGTCCTTTATCCGATATGTCATTTGCGATGATCTTTTCCCATTCCATTGGTTGCCTATTCGTTTTGTTGGTTGTTTCTTTTGCTGTGCAGAAGCTTTTTATCTTGATGAGGTCCCAATAGTTCATTTTTGCTTTTAATTCCCTTGCCTTTGGAGACGTGTCAAGTAAGAAATTGGTGCATCTTAGATCAGAGAGGCTTTTTCCTGCTTTCTCCTCTAGGATTTTGACGGTTTCCTGTCTCACATTCAGATTTTATCCATTTAGAATTTATTTTTGTGAGTGGTGTAAGAAAGTGGTCTAGTTTCATTCTTTTGCATGTTGCTGTCCAGTTCTCCCAGCACCATTTATTAAATAGGCTATCTTTTTCCCATTGGGTACTCTTTCCCGCTTTATCAAAGATTAGTTGGCCATATACTTGCGGGTCCATTTCTGAGTTTTCTATTCTATTCCATTGGTCTATGTGTCTGTTTTTGTGCCAATACCATACTGTCTTGATGACTACCACTTTGTAACATCTTACTATTTTTAACAAATGGATTCAGAACGTCTTATTTGGAAAATTTTTAAGTTCCAAGTCCCTAAAAGGTAGAGATACGAGTTTTTATAGGTGAAACCCACCCCGTATGGCAACTAAAACATTAATGAGAGAAATAGCCCCAAAATACTTTCTTCGTAACATGAGTTTCTTTCAAAAGCAGCTCCTTTCTCATCCATTATTAAAATGTGACCTTTACCTTGAAGGGGCAAATCAAGTCTGCTTATTTTTTCAAATATCTGCTAGGTAACAAACTACTGAGAGCTACTTGTCATCACAAAAGGTCAGCAAAGCTGCAAATAAGGGGTTTTTTTCGTTGGTTTGTTTGTCTGTTTGTTTAGTAAAGAAGACAGTGTACGATGAATCTTAAGTTTGACACGTTATCTTCCTGTAACATAACCAGCAAAGCTCTGTATTGCGCAAAAGTTCCAAGATCACTGCTCCATATCATTATAAAGTGTTATAAAGATTTTTTAAATACAAGGTAATTTCATTTCTTAATTCCCTTACCCACATACTAATTTAACATTGCGATATGCTGAAAGTGAACACACAGCCGTGGGTATGCGGTTAATGCCTCTTAGTATGGAACTCACACACTGCCCTTGGGAGGTGGAAACATGGGTACAGGTTCCTAACTAGTAACAGCCCAAACTACAGGCTACACGACAATATATAGCAGGGACAAGCTATATATTAAATATTAATAAAGCTCAATTATAATTATATTTGTAGATAAAGTTCTAAAAATAGAAATTCTATTATTTTCTTCTTGCATCTCAGTCTCTGAGGTGTACAGACCACGGCTACCAAAATCTTAATCAATTTGGATTATGTGCTTTTCAAATTTTTTAATTGACTGCCAAAGGCCAACTTGTTTAAGTGGCAAAGTTTATTAATTAACATTTTCACTTGTCTTTATGAACGCAGTGGGCTATTATATAGAGCATAGTGTCTACAGATTCTTTCATTTGTCTAAGAGCAAATTAAAGAAACTAAAGCCTAGAAAATAACTATATATAAATTAAAATAATGCATTTCTTTTAAGGAACATTATTGAAATAAAAACAAATTTTGGAAAAGATCTTTCTCTATGCTTCTTTTCTAAAATATTAAACTGCCGGAGACGAAAGAAATCTCTATTACAACATGGTATTGGAGCCAGACGCTCCTGCTGATCTGTGAGCACAGAGCCCTTGGGCTTCTGTGTCTGAATTTTCACAAGAAGAATCTAGACACAGCCTTTCCCGCTGGTTCTCTAAGAATGACATTCTCACTATTAAAAGATGTATTTGGTGTCTATTAATACCACTATTATCAGGATTTTGTGATCATTACTCAAAAAGCTCAACCATCGAAGTTAAATACAAACGGAAATTTAATTGAAGGTTACTAAGACATAAATAGCCTGAAGCAAACATCTAAGCAATGAAATAATGAAAACGCTAGCCTTTTATATATTGTTTTAATTGATTTTTCATGAAATTGGTAGTATAAAACTAGGAGACTATAACAAAGAGCTATAAAAGCATAAGCAAATGAAATTAGTATAATTGTGCCATGTAAAATGGCCAAGAAATAACAAGTCGCCAGAAATTTTAAACAGTATTTTTATATTTGCAAAGGTACATATGCTTATTGTGTTTATTGAGTGTGTATGTTCTATGACATCACTGCAAACACTGAATTAGTGAATACCGAACCAGTCCTCCTAGGGGAAGGAGGGTTAGGTTCCCACGCGCTTCTGGTCACAACACTTTGACGAACCTATCAACATATAACCCTTTTTATGTGTGTTTCCGTTTAAACATACTTTAATATATATAGTTAATTCATTAACATCAAATTTGCAGCCTACAGCACTGTAACTTAGGCTCAGATGAAGCTTATCTAACACAGATGACAAGCTGTAACAAGTTTAAGCCTTCTTGCCCTTAGGAACTCTCACCAACAATGTGACAAGAATAAAATTACCCAAACACAAAGTAAGAAAAACCAAAATAAAAAAATGTAACAATACAAAATACTGGCCTAAATAGACCAGGAAAAGGGCACTTGTTTACAAAATAAGAGCTGAAACAAGAGGGTAGAGAGCTTTGCTTTGTTCAGCCTCAGCCGGACACACCAGACAACTCAATTTTTTGCAACTTTACACATGACCGTGAATGACCATGAAAGTTCTATGAGTATTAATTTGGGGGTTACAAATAAATTTTAGCAAGTATGCATTCACAAATATGGAATTCGTGAATAATGAGAACCAACTGTTCTGTTCCTTATAAAACTCAAATTAAATTAACAGCAAAATAGGGAAGTGAAATATGAAAGATGATTATTTTTTCATTGTCGAGTTTTACTAAAAACGGAAGAAAAGTATTACAGTCAAAATGGCAAATATTGATTAAGAGCTTCTTATGAGCAAATAGGACTCTGCTAAGCTCTTAACAAACTTTTAATTTCAACAACCCACTTATGTAGTTGACATTTTTAGTCACATTTACAGATGAGAAAACTGCGGCTTAGGAGGGAAACATATTCCCCGTGTTCACGTAGCTGCTAACTGGCTTAGCTAGAACTCGGTGTAGATTCAAAGGTCAGAGTGCTCCTGCATTTCCATGAAAAAGGACCTTCCTAAATTTAATCGTAGGCTCTTATTTTGAAATTGACAGATAAATTTACTATAATGGCCTTTTTCGTCTATGACCCAGTGACAGTTTTAAAAACTTTTTCCTTTGTTCAGGTTTTTATAAACTTTGCATCTAAATATTGTCAATCTTAACCATGCACAAATATTCTGTTGACGTTCTTGTAAACTCTGTGGAGCATAAAAAAGTAAAATGTAGACTTTCAGATAACACAATTCTTTTTGTCTTGTGTTTTGTTCAGGAACGCACACTTTTGAACTTAAAATGCTTGATCTAAAAGAAATTAGGAAACCTGTTCTTTCAGAAACCCCTACTAAGTAAATCACTCGTTGCGTCTGAAACATGCAGCTAACTCTTCTCTATATTTTGTCATAAATAATGGGAGATTGTGTCATTTCTCTGTTGAGAGTTTCAGTAATTCCTTAGTCTTCATAAAACAAAGTCAAAGTCCTCAGCCTGGCATTTAGAGTCTCCGTAATATGAGTCCAACTTCCAGCTTTAACCCACGTAGCTTTCCTCAGCGCTCACGCTGCTCCATCCAGCCTCTTCCAGAGGCTGCCACCACAGAACACTCTTTCACTCCAATTCCTGTGCCACTTCTCACATCTTTCCTTGGCTCCCTTACCCTCCAACATCTATAGATGCCAAAATATGGCCTCCTTCATAAGACGGTGTCAGTATCTCCAGATTATAATTAACTTATTCCACCTCCATACTTCTGTGCCTGTGTCTTTAAGAAAGTGCCTACACATCGTAGGTGTTCAACAAATGTTAGTTAAATTGAAATGAAAGAAAAGAGGCATGAATATCTGGAACTTAGGCATTGTCTCTTAGGACATCTTCTACACAAGAAAGCTGAGATGTCATTGCTGACTCTTGTTGAACATGACTGAACTTTCCATGGGGACAGACTAGCATTTGGTAATCAATCAATCAATCAATTGACACTTTATTTTATTTTAAAAAATTTTAATGTTTATTTATTTTTGAGAGGGAGACAAAGCATGAGCGTGGGAGGGGCAGAGAGAGAAGGAGACACAGAATCCAAAGCAGGCTCCAGGCTCTGAGCTGTCAGCACAGAGCCTGACATAGGGCTTGAACTCATGAACTGCAAGATCAAGACCTGAGCTAAAGTTGGACGTTTAACCGCCCAAGCCACGGAGCGCCCCAATAAATTGACACTTTAAATACAAGTTTTGAAGCTCTTTGTTTTTGCTGGCATTTTCTATACCATCTTAGATGCCTATAAAGATAATTACCACTCACTCAAGACTGGGGAGATCTTAGACGACATTAGGAACTCTCTTCTGATCTGCAGGTGATGTGGGGATAAATTTCACTCATGGTCTACATTCTTGCAGTTAATTCCCAGTGTGAGAATGAAGAGCAACTAATAGTCTCTTCTTTATGAAGTGGAGGGTGCATTGAAGAAGTAGTGATGGAATGGGGAGTAGTGCCAAGAAACAGAGTGCTGAAAACTAGAACAGAATGAGATGGTAGAGAGCCTTATTAAACAATGCATGGTGTTTGGGCTTTATTCTGAAAGTTATGAGGACTCACTGGAGGCTTTAAGCAAGGATATGACATATTCGGATTTT
This sequence comes from Paguma larvata, assembly GCA_030068075.1. Lineage (NCBI taxonomy): Eukaryota > Metazoa > Chordata > Mammalia > Carnivora > Viverridae > Paguma > Paguma larvata. The sequence continues at coordinate 71,649,973 of CM057826.1, forward strand.
AACTTTTTTTTTTTTTTTTTACAGATTTGTCTTTTAAACATGGAGCATAAAGCATTAGCTAGAAAAGAAATTGCTACCAGAAGAGTTTAGGATAAATGCTTTATTTACCCTCCTGGTCAGATGGGAAAAATGTAGCTTTCTGGAAATATTTTACTAGGGAGACAGTCTCATGAGGAAACCAGAGCTGCTGAGTCTCAGGACATTTTCTCTCACCCACTTGGAAGATTTCTCAATCCTCAGCTTCCAATGTCCCAAAAGAACATAACTTCAGCACTGATAAATTGACTCTTTCCCATAGATTTTGAGTGAGTTACAAAATGTCCATTACTGATGGGGGAACCTGCTTCAGTGAGTTTTAGCTTGAGAATATTTGTGACAGGAAGGAGTAATGATAAAAATATGGAACACTATTAACCAAGGGCATTTCTTTCAAGTTTTGGCACTCATGTTTCTTTTATTTTTAAATTTTAATTCCAGTATAATTAATATACAGCGGTATATTAGTTTCAGGTATACAATACAGTAATTCAACAATTCTATACAATAGTCAGTGTTTATCATAATAAGTGTACTCTAATTTTTCTTCTAAGGTTTGTTTTATTTTGTTTTTTTTTTATTTTAATGTTTTATTTATTTTTAAGAGACAGAGAAAGAGAGAGTGCAAGCAGGAGAGGGGCAGAGAAGAAGAAGACACAGAATCCAAAGCAGGCTCTAAGCTCTGAGCTGTCAGCACAGAACCAGACACGGGCTCAAACCCATGAACCGTGAGATCATGACCTGAGCCAAAGTCAGATACTTAACCAACTGAACCACCCAGGTGCCCCTCTACGATTTAAATTCAAGCTATTTAACATATAGTGTAGTATTTGTTTCAGGAGTAGAATTTAGTGATTCATCACTTACGTACAAAACCCAGTGCTCATCACAACCAATTGCCCTCCTTAATGCCCACCACCCATTTAACCCATCCTCCACCCACCTCCCTTCCAGCAACCCTCGGTTTGTTCTCTAGAGTTGAGAGTCTCTTATGGTTTGCCTCCCTCTCTGTTTTTATCTTACTTTGTTTTTCCTTCCCTCCCCCTATGTTTATCTGTTTTGTTTCTTAAATTCCACACTATTGCAATCATGTGGTATTTGTTTTTCTCTGAATAACTTATTTTGCTTAGCATAATACATTCTAGTTCCATCCACATCATTGCAAATGGCAAGATTTCATTTTTGATGGTTGAGTAATATTCCACTGTGCGTGCGTGCGTGTGTGTGTGTGTGTGTGTGTGTGTGTGTGTGTACACCACATCTTCATTATCCATTTGGGCTGTTTCCATAGTCTGGCTCTTATTGATAATGCTATTATAGACATCGGAGTCATTGTGCCCCTTTGAGTCAGTATTTTCATATCCTTTGGATAAATACCTAGTAGTGCAACTGCTGGGTCTTAGGGTAGCTCTATCTTTAACTTCCTGAGGAAACTCCACACTGTTTTCCACAGCGGCTGTACCAGTTTGCATTCCCACCAACAGTGTAAGAGGGTTCCCGTTTCTCAGTATCTTTGCCAACATCTATTGTTTCCTGAGTTGTTAATTTTATCCATTCTGATAGGTGTGAGGTGGTATCTCAGTGCCGTTATGATTTGTATTTCCGAGGCTAAGTGATGTTAAGCATCTGTTCTTGTATCTGTTAGCCATCTGGATGTTGTCTTTGGAAAAATATCTATTCATGTTTTCTGCCCACTTCTTAACTAGATTATTTATTTTTACGGTGTTGAGTTTGATAAATTCTTTATAGTTTTGAAAACTAGCCGTTTATATGATATGTCATTTGCAAATATCTCCTCTAATTCTGTAGGTTGCCTTTTAATTTGCTGACTGTTTCCTTCACTGTGCAAGAGTTTTGTATCTTGATGAAGTCCTAAGAGTTCATGTTTGCTTTTGTTTCCCTTGCCTCCAGCAACATGTCTAGTAAGTTGCTATGGCCAAGGTCAAAGAGATTGCTGCTTATGTTCTCCTCTAGGATTGTGATAGTTTCCTGTCCCTCACATTTATGTCTTTCATCCATTTTGAATTTATTTTTGTATATAGTTTAAGTGGCCCAGTTTCATTCTTCTGCATATTGCTGTCCAGTTTTCCTGACACCATTTGTTGAAGAGATTATCTTTTTTCCATTAGATATTCCTTCCTCCTTTGTTGAAGATGAGTTGATCATATAATTGTAGGACCATTTCTGGGTCCTCTATTCTGTTCCATTTATTTATGTATCTGTTTTTGTGCCAGTACCATACTGTCTTGATGATTACAGCTTTGTAATATAGCATGAAGTCCAGAATTGTGCTATCTCCAGCTTTGCTTTTCTTTTTCAACATTAATTTGGCTATTCAAGGTCTTTTCTGGTTCCATACAAATTTTAGAATTGTTTGTTCTAGCTGTGTGAAAAATGCTGGTGTTGTTTTGATAGGGATTGCATTGAATGTGTAGATCACTTTGGGTAGTATAGACATTTTAACAATATTTATTCTTCCAATCCACAGGCATAGAATGTTTTTCCATTTCTTTGTATATTCTTCAATTTCTTTCCTAAGTGTTCTAGAGTTTTCAGAGCATCATAAGTGTACTCTCAAACTCCTTCACCTATTTCACCTTCTTCCCCTCTGGTAACTATTAGTTTGCTCTTTATATTTAAAAGTCTATTTGTCTTTTTTCTTTGTTCATTTGTTTTTTTTTAATTTCACATATGAGTGAAATCATATGGTATCTTTCTCTGACTTCTTATTTCCCTTAGCATAGTACCTTCTAGATCCATTTCTTGTTGGAAATGGCAAGATTTCATTTTTTATGACTGAGTAATAGTCCAGTATGTGTGTGTGTGTGTATAGGTGTGCATATGTGTATATACACACATATATATGTATATGTATATATATGTTACATACCGCCCTTCTTTATCCATTCATCTATGGATAGACACTTGGGCTGCTTCCGTAATTTGGCTTTTTAAAATTTTTTTAAACATTTTTATTTATTTTTGAGAGACAGAGCATGAGGGGGGTAGGGGCAGAGAGAGGGAGACACAGAATCTGAACCAGGCTCCAAGCTCTGAGCTCTCAGCACAGAGCCCGATGCGGGGCTTGAACTCAGGAACTGTGAGATCATGACCTGAGCCGAAGTCGAGGCTTAACCGACTGAGCCACCCAGGCGTCCCTATAATTTGGCTATTTAAATTGTGCTGCTATAAATATAGGTATGCATATATATTTTCAAATTAGTGTTTTCATATTCTTTGGGTAAATGCCCAGTAGTAGAATTACTGGATCATATGGTAATTCTATTTTTAATTTTTTGAGGAATTCATACTGTTTCCCACAGTGGCTGCACCACTTTGTATTCCCACCAACAGTGCAAGAGGATTCCTTTTTTTTTTCTACATCCTCGCTAATGCTTGTTGTTTCTTGTGTTGTTGGTTTTAGCCATTCTGACAGGTATGGGGTGATAGATATCTCACTGTAGTTTTGATTTGCATTTTCTGAGGATGACTGATGTTGAGCATCTTTTCATGTGTCTGTTAGCCATCTGGGTGTCTTCTTTGGAGGAATGTCTGTTCATGTCTTCTGCCCATTTTTAAATTAGATTACTTGTTTTTTCACTCAAGTTTCTTTTAAAAAGAATTTTTTTAAACATTTATTCATTTTTGAGAGACAGAGACAGAGCGCAAGTCGGGGGGAGGGGAGTAGAGAGAGGGGAAGACACAGAATCCGAAGCAGGATCCAGGCTCTGAGCTGTCAGCACAGAGCCCAATGCGGGGCTTGAACCGACAAACCCTGAGATCATGACCCGAGCTGAAGTCAGACACTTAACCGACTGTGCCACCCAGGTGCCCCTCATGTTTCTTTTAAAGTAGAGGGAAGCAAAAAAGCAAAAATGCCTCTTCTTGAGTAGCAGATTTCTATTAATAATATTTTAGACCCACTATCTGCTAAACATTTACTCTACTACCAGGCATTGTGCTACATACTTGGGATATCTGATTTCATTTACTCTTCCTAACAAAGAGATGGGATGTGGAAACTGAATTTCACCAAGACTAGGCATTTACTCGGGGGCACGCGATTACTAAGTGACGTTGTCAGAATCTAAGTCTATAGCCCAATCTTTCTCCTATTGGTTACACTGTCTATAATACACAGATATGTACAATAGTAATGGTGCTGGATTTGGTGTCAGACAGGCTGTATTCAGATTCCACTCAACTTCTCACTAGGCTTGTAAATTTAGAGAAGTTACTTAAGTCTCAGTCTTTTCTTCATCAAGTGGGACCCAGAATGCTTGACAAATGGAGCATTTGAGGATTAAGCTATAAAAGTTCTGAGCCACACAATTAATGTTACATTCCTTCCTTACAATAAAGTAGATTCCATAATTGGAAACACTTCTGCTATATACTTGCCATTTCTCAGAGAATGTGACATTTGGCCAAAGACTCAAAGTCAGAGAACAAACAGCTATGTGAGGAGTTGGGACAAGAACAGTCCAGCCAAAGAATAACAACCACTTCATATCCTCAAAAGAAGAGGGTCTGGGGTTTTAAGAAGAGCAAACATAAGCCCATGTGACGGGAGCAGAGACCCAGGGAAAGGCTGGCTAAGAAATGGCTGGAGAGGTGGGCAGGGTTTGTAAGGCAAGTATTGGAATGTGGATTTTATTTTATACTCAGTGGGAAGTCATAGATCGTAACCAGGTGGGTGGTATGATGCCTGGGTAGGGCAGAAGAATGTATCCTGTTCCCCACACCGTGCTCCCCACCCAAAGATGTCCACATCTGAATCCCTGGAACCTGTGAATGTATTACCTTACTTCGCAAAAGGAACACTGTGGTGTGATTAAGCCACGGGTCTTGAGATGGGTAAATTGTCCTGGATTTTCTGGGTGGGCCCAGTGTTATCACAAGGATCCCCATCAATGGGAGATGGGAAAGTCAGACTCAATGACAAAGGAAGCAGAGGTTGAAGTGAGGCAGGGCCATGAGCTGAGAAATGCAACTCGCCTCTGAAGCTGGAAAAGGTAAGAAAAGGATTCTCCTCTAGAGCCTCCAGAAGGGGCACAACCCTGCCAACACCCTGATGTTAGCCCAGTGAAGATGATTTCAGATTTCTGACTTCCAGAACCATTAGAAAATAAATGTATCATGTGTTAAGCTGCTAAATTCACTACAGCAGCAGTAGGAAACTAATCCGATGCCTATGGCTTCCTAGTGGAGAATGGCTTGAAGATGGGATCAAGGGTAGAACTGGAAGGCCAGCTGAGATGCTATTACAGCGATCCAGACAAAGTAGGTCTGTCCAAGAGTGATGGTGACAGCACAGAGCTGCAATAAGGGGACACACTGGAGATGTATTTTGGAGGTAGGGCTGATAGGACTTGCCAAATTCCCCTAGCTCCAAAACTGTTCTTTGTTTTGGCAGGAGCTGGAACCCCTGGGTACTATTTGGCACACTAGAGTCATCAGTCCTAGGAAGCAAGTACTTCTTTACTAGGTAACTGATTTGACAAATAAAGAATTTACTCACCAACCGGATACATCTAGCCAATGAGAAACAACAACAACAACTCAGAGCCCAAACTGAGCAAGTCTCAAGGCAAACTCTTTGGTTTTGTCCTGTCATAAAGAATGGAAAAGCGAGGTGCAAGACATCAGCCAGCAGAAAAGTGAATGCCTTTGAGGGGAAAATCATACTTGTGGTCTAGTTCCAGGCTCTGCAGAATTTCCTTCTTATAAGAAGTAAGAAGAATGATGTTCTCTGTAGCGGAAAAGAGAGGGAAAGTAATAACCTTTTTAACTGAGTAGCACTTGTCAGACCTCTCCAAGCACCATCCTGCACCCCTTCAGGCCACCTGCAGGCCAGGGCTCCACCTGCTATTCCAATGAGACATCCCTATAGGCAACACTTCAGACTGTGGCCTCTGCCAGCCCAGAGCTGTCTAGAATGCCAGCTTGAGGATTGAAGACCCAGGGAGGGGTGAAACCCTATGGGAGACCAGCCATGCTGCCCTGTCACACAATAGGCATTTCCTTCCCAGGGAGAAGACTAAAATAAACCTTCACTCCACCAAGGCTTCCAGGATCTTGTTGGAAGGACTTCCCTAAACTCACCTCCCCAACACTAGCTCCACCCACCAGCTCAGCACTCCTTTCTCCATCAGCACCCACAGCTAATCTCAGCCTCCCGAGGCTGATTCCCAGCAGCCCCAGATTTTGCCTCATTGTGTTTTCCTGCGTGAGCCACACACTGCCCCTCCCCTCCAAGAAACCCTCTTTGAATCCCTAACTCTCCCTAGTAGTTGAATCCACACCCAGTAGTTGAGGGAGGAGGAGAGCCTTCCTCCCTTACACCATGAGCAGTGCGGAGTAGTCGTGGAGAACACAGGGGCTCAGCATCTCAGGGCGAGACGCCATTCTGTGGGGGTAAGGGAAGAGGAAAGTGTGCAAATGAGTTTCAGAACAGTGCATATCCTCTCTCTGGCCTCCAAATCCCTGGCTTGCAGGCCTGCATGTCGTCGCTCTGTTCTCCCTTGCCTGGGGGTATTGTGCTGCTCCAGACTGACACCACAGAGTTTAGGAAGCCTCACCCCAACCCAGCGGACAGCCCCACATTCCCCGTGCCCGGGAGAGCCAGAACAGATCGCTCTTCTGCTTTTTTATGTACTCCACTTTGATTTAAGGGTCCCATTTCTGCCCCAAACCTGTCACTCTCAACTAACGCCACACCTTGTCTTCTTCGCACTCCCTAGGTCCCCTGAATGGTTTGTGGGTCCGTATCTCCATTTTTATCAATAATAAAAACCAAACTGCTTTGCTAAAGGAACAACACAGATGCCCGACGCTCATAAAGACGGCGCCCTCTGTCTCTGATCCCTCCCATCAGAACCAGACTTCGTCCCTGCTCTCTATTTTGGGAAGCTTTTCATCCCACAGGCCACAAAGGCAACCCATCGCCTGAAGAGAAGAGCGTTGCGATGAACACGGAGGTCACTCTGGACACCACGCGCGCTTAGTTGATTACACACTTTTCCAAGGCTGCCCTTGGTGCAGATGCAGTGAATGCTAAGTGGCGTGTGCTTCTCGTGCCAGCAATTAGTTCTGAGCTCTCTGGCTTGATGCTGTGTCCAGCTGTTCTGAAAGAGAAAAGAACCGCTCTGCCTCTGCACCGTTTATTTTTATGTACGCATTCAGTGAAGACTTCCTGAAGCCCAGGCCCTCCTAGGCACTGGGAGGGATCGGGATAAAGCATTCCGCCCCACCCGCGAGAAGCCAATAGCATAGAAGAGGAGGAACACATGTAAGGAAACTATGACCCGCAGTACGCTGCAGGGTTAGCAGAAAGAGCCTTTATTCAACAAGTACATGCCAGGCATGGTTTAGGCCTGTGGAAGTGGAGAAGGCAAAAGAGGCCTCTACGCTCATGGGAGAAATGATCACTGCACTAGTAAAAAAATTAAATATACAAAATTAATTTAAATAGTGATGAATACAGTTGATAGAACAGGAATGGGATGAGATGGAGGTCAGCTTAGAGCAGGTGTTCAGGTAGGCCTCTCTGGAAAGGTGGCCTTCTCTCTCAGTGGCAAGATGGCTCTAGCTATAGAAGATCTAAAAAAGGGACCGCATGGGCAGGGGAAAGAAGTGCAAAGGCACTGAGGTAGGCACAGGCCAGAAGCTTCAGGAGAGAAGTGATAGTTCAGCCTCTGAGAATGGGTAAAATGACATTTCGGGAAAATAAAATGGCTTGAGCAAAGGCCCACAGCCGGGAAAGCACGAACGGCATTTAGTCAGACGCAAGCACAGATTTGAATCAAGGTCTGGCAGAACGTGAGGTTCGGAAGATAAAACGAGGATGGATTATGTACGGAGGGCCCAGGGCCAGGCTGTGGCTGTGGAGGGTGTTCTATGCGCAGGCAGTGCTGCGGGTTTTAGAGCAGTCTCTGACTTGATGAGAACGTGCTTTAGCGAGATTGCTCTGGGGTTAGTGGGAACTGTTTCTGCCTTGGACAAACAAATATCCTCTGTGCTTCCTCTTCCCTGATAAATATTCATCTTCATGCCTAGATTTCTTGTAAGAGGCCGGGCTATAAAATAGTTTTAAGTAGGGACGGCACTATAATTTGTGGGGTCCAGTGCAAAATGAAAATGTACAGCCCTTTGTTCAAAATGCAGTGTATAAGCTTTTTCCTTTCTTTAGCCATCTCTGTCTTAATTTGTCATGGTTTTTGTATTATTTAATATAAAATAACTCCCTCGGACATGAGGATACTTGCCGGGCAAGTGCAGACCCTCACAGGCACCAGATACCTTCCAAGCGACCCAACACTTGGGCCTTCACACCCAGCCCCCACAGCAGGGAAAGGCAGCAGGGGTGTCTGGGTGGGATCGGGAGGCCAGCACTCTTTCTCACAGAGGCAGGGAGGTAGAACCACATGTGTGCAGAGGCTCTAAGCCTCTGCTCCATTGTTCACCTTACTTCACTTACAAAACGTAAGTCCAAAGATAAAATATTTAAGAGTTTCAAGACGCTGATTGCATCCTTCTGTGTGTGGCGCTTTGCAAGATGGCACTGGTGGCAAGCCAAGATGCCTACCCTGGATTGAGTCCTGAGGAGAGGGGAACTGCATCTCAGTGTAGACTTTTTTCTCAGAACTTAAACCCAGTGAGCTACTGCCCCTCAGAAACACGTGTGCCACTATCGTTTTATAAGATGATTAGCACATGTGTGTATGTGTATGTGTGTGTGTGCCAGAAGGACCGAGCAAAGGGTATGCATTTCTTTGACTTCCTATGAATATACAATTATTTGAGAATAAAAAGTTGTGTACACAAAGGCTTCATACATATGCTGTTTTTCTGAAGGAAAGAAGGAGGGAGGAAGGAGTCTAAGAGCAAGATTGACAAGATAAACTTAAAGCCACTTAGTGGTACTTGGCTGGACATCAAAGGTTACCATGCTTCCTCAGCTGGAAATATAAACCTTGTCCCTGAGCTAGGAAAGGATGAAAAGACAGGGGTCGGGCTCACATTCCAAAGGTGAAGGACTAACTAGCTTGTTTCTGACCACATCCATCCTGTTCAAATCCACTAAATGATCATTTACTAATTGCTCACCATGTACAAGGAACGTACTGCACTGCTCTTTGCTCTCTGGCATTACAACTCAAGACAACTGCATTTTATGCAAGGAATGTTTTCCCAAGAGTGGATGGAATCCAAGACTAATCTTGATAGAGAATGGTAAATTCTAATTACCAGCTAAAGGAGCACTACCTCGAGGCAACAGAGAGTTCTCTTGGTCCAAAAGTTTTTAAATCCTTGTCAATTTTTAAGTCTGGGAGTTTTCACCTTCTTTCCAATTTTGTGTCTGATGTTCACATCTCTCAAGGCTTACATAATTCATATTGGCATGAAAGGATCTACACATAATAATGTACAATATTATAAAAGGATACTGTTGTAAAATAATAGATATAAAAAAAGCATCTAGCACAATCTTTGGAACAAATGGGAAGAAAATTAAAGAGACCTATTGTAATTGCTGTTATATTCAATAATATTTCCAATAAGTCACAGTCTCCAATCCTAAGAATAGTATCTCTAAGCTATAAAACTGGGGCAGGTTTCATTTTTTTATATGTAGGAGAATAAAAGTACAGCTTAGAGAGTTAAAACATTTTAATATACCTTTTTTTAAAGTTTATTTATTTGTTTTGAGAGACAGAGTACAAGCAACATAGGGGCAGAGCGGGGGGAGAGAGAGAGAATTCCAAGCAGGCTCCGTGCTGTCAGTGCAGAGCCTAAAACATTTTATAAGAAAATTCCATTTAGCATTGAGGTTCTAAATATTTTCCCACTGAAGGGAAAATTCATACCTAGCCAATTCTACTTCTGTGCAAATGTGGAACAGAGTAACACGTTAAATCAACATATCATCCCAACGCTGTGGTCTAGTCGGCAGTTAGAATATCTCTTCCATTATGTTATTTTTCTTTGCCCGCATCATGGAGGAAGGACTAATAATGAAATCTCTGAATTAAAGGCAAGCGGTGGCAAAAGCACTCTGCATGATCATTCCTGAATTGAGATAAGTAGTCCACAGTGTCCTTCGACTCCCGGGTAACAGCTAGTGCGCGAGGGACACCCTACGCAGCAGAGCCAGAACCCGGGCACTAGGGCCCAGAGTGCTGAGCACCACCTTCATGCATAGGACCGTCTTCACGGCCACCCTTTGGCTCTAGCCATTGTCCGTGCTGACTAGCATATCCTCTAGGGCCAATCTTATAACTTGGTGGGGCCTTAAGAATTGACAAAGGCCAAAGCCATCAGACAAGTGTCCTTTGCACAATTCCAGGGAGGGGGAAAGTTTTCTCAAAACAGAACTAGGGTGTCTCTGGAGAAATATGTCATAGCTGTGAAGAAACACAGCAAAACACACTTACCCCAAAAGAAACTGGTGCTGGATACCAGGACTATGGGCTCCTTAACAGTTGTCTGCTTCGATCATGGTGTGTGTGACCAAGCACTTCCTCTGGATCCAGCCCTGTCTTAGCTACTATCTGGGGGAAAAACACATCATCTCCGCTCAAATGGAGCTTGTATTTACCTGGGTCCAGAAGACCCACATGAACTAGTCTTTGAACAAGAGATTAAGAGCACCAGCCCTGGGTTCACAACCTGAGATCCAGCCTCAGTTCTGCTAACTCGCTACCTGGGTGGACCGAGGTAATTCGGTGAGTTTTCCAAGTCTTTCTCCTAAACTACGAGGATAACAAGAGCCCTGACCTCCCAAGGTGAATGTGAGCATGGACATAGTAAATCTGACCTTTATGAAATAAATCTCATTTCATGGAGACAGTCTCATGCTGTGCTTCAGTAAGTCTTGATTCACCTCCTGGATTTACCATCTATTAGCTGCATTTCCTTGGTCAAATTACTTAATCTCACTTGTCCCCGTTTTGTGGTTTGCAGAATGAAGATAATGCAAGCCTCACAGTGAGATTGTTTTATAACCTTGCCCAAATCAACAAGGAGCATTAAGACAATCCTTTTAAATGTGAAGAATCAGGGCCATTGTGCTGCCATTTTTTTCTTCACTCAAGACAAGGCCAAACAGCATTCAGAAGTCTTCTGTATTATTTTTAACAGTATATTGGTGAAATTTCTTTTCCATTTTCTAAAGATCTGAGCCATTCAGATTTCTTCACTTGGACAGAAAGGAGTTTGCTAGAAACTCCCAGTCAACTCTGTGGACATGACCCAGCAACTAATGCAAAGAGGGGGAGTTGTTCTGATCCTTTCTATTTCCTCCCTGGGATTTCGCAGTGGAGCCCAGGATGGACTATCTCAACTGAGGCAGGTTCAGTGGGAAGATTTCTATTATTGATTAGAAATACTAAACCAGAAGGCAACTATAGTTTTCAGATGCACAGAGAAATTTCTCACAGGAGTTTGACACATATTACATGTTCTCTCCCTTACTGAGATGTACCTGCTTTTTCTCTTCTGAAAAGGGGGCACCTTAGTCTTATGGCATCTTACTTAAAAACAAGAGACCATAGTTCCAATTTGATTCCTCAAAGAAAGAAGAAAAGTTTTAATCATCTACGAAGTGTGAGAGGAATAAATAGCCCCATACATAAGACTATATGACTAGAAGACTCCCAGATGAGATGATTAAATGATTAAAAGTAAATAGCACGGTGCCTGGCTCAAAATAAGAACTCAACCTCAACAAATATTAGTGCACACACACACATATACACACATATATGCATTCCATATGTGTCTGCTTCTCTCTCTGCCCCTCCCCCGCTGGTGCTCTGTCTCATTCTGTCTCTCAAAAATAAATAAATGTAAAAACAAAAATAATCCATTTACAAACTGACAATACGCTGAGTTTTGAGTTCAGAGGGAAAGCTTGTAGGGCAAACATTCAATTACAGAGCTTAAGATGTAGAATACCTTGATTTCACAGTTAACCTGGTAACTTTTTGACAACTTTGGAAAGGTCATGACTATGACTCAGATGAACTACTTCGCAGTCTTTCTGTTCTCACTGGATAGTAGTTGTTATACTCTAAGGGATAGTTGGGGAGTCAAGGAAATGGTGACAAATGAGACATGTGACTGAGGCCAGAAGTGTCTCTTCAAAGCTATAAAGCCTGGCAGCTCAGACTCCAGCGTCATTATCATCCCTCCACTCAGCTGACTTTCCAGCAGGAAGCCTGTCTGTCTGGGAGCAGCATAATGCATTGGTCTGTGTGCACATGAACTCCTCCAGCCCCAAGAGCCGCTTGTGTTTCCTGGAGCCTGGAGTCTTCCTGGTGCCAGGAAACAACATGATGCTGCCAGCCTGTATTTATCATTCCTAAAACATGGTTCCCTACTCCAGGCAAACTGAAAAGAAAAGCGCAAAATTCTGAGTTTGCAGCCAGTTACCTCTGCTAATGTAGGTGGCAGCCAGGCATTCTGAAAGCAGTCAAAGAACAGTAACTGTACTTCTATTCAGACAAGATTTCTTGCACCTTTGGGGAATAAAAGCACCATCATCTTAATTTCTTGATAAAAGCAAAAAGAGAAAGCGTTAAGGTCACAAAGCTTTGACAGAGAACCCAGTACCAACCACAAACGAGTCTGAGGTGCGTGCTCACTTTACTCTCTGTCCTGTGTTCTTCATCTATGCTTTCTTGCCTACTTGGCAGGAAAAGAGAAAAGCACAAATAAATACGTACATACTTGTATGTAATAATCTTGAGTGGTGTCGTGAGGGGAGTGCAGTCCCTAGGGTCAAAACTTCCATTTAATCAAGAACCGAGATAACAAAGGGCACTACAGCAAAAGCATCCTGTATCTCTCCTTCTCACCTTTGCAGGCTTTGGCGACCTCCTGATCCAGTCAGCTATGACAGCGACAGAGGCCACCGCCTCCTAGCTATCAAAAAGTGATGATTTTCAGACACGAGTGAGGAGGGGATGCCTCCAAACTGCTGCCTACAGATAAAAGGCTCTGATCACCACTCATAAGGCTCTAAGAGGCACTCACTCCACCATTTTGCTTCAACCTGCTCACTTTAGATATAGCAGTCTAGATGTGTGTTTTATGCACCTTTCATGTGCTGTTTTGCTTTAGGACATGCCTTCTTTCCCTCTAAATTTACTTTGGCTCTGTTTCCCCCACTGAGAATTATCAGTTCCTTTTCATGGCTAAAGATGCCTTTTTCCTCCTTCTTAGTTGGTAAATTTTCAGGGCTATGACTTTAGATAAAGTGAAACATGTTGGTATAGTGTCCCAACCTTTTCCCTATCCTTAGACAAAGAGGTACAACCACAGAATATTTCTATCAAGTTTAAACTAAAACGGTCACCAAAGCAAATAACTAAGAAAAAAACATCTCTGTAGGTAATTTTATTTTACCAGAGAGTCCAGGTTGCAGACAGATACAAATGTCCTTGTCTGTATTTTTCTTTATAGAAATAATTTAATTTAGAAGTGGATTCACTCTGGGTTGGGTTTTTGTCCTTATTATTATTTACTATTTCCCTTTTACGAGCAGTCTGACCTTTGGAATCATTTCTGTAGAAATCTTATTTCCATGACAGACAATGTCAACATTATCCAAGGCCACCTGGCATAAACAGCCTAAATTCCTTATTCTCAGTTGATAGCTTCTGGACCTCACTAAACAGTTCCTTGGTATTGTTCTATTCACACCATTTTTGTTTTACTCAACCTCGTATACATGAAGCAACTGGATCTCTCATTCGGCTCAGGAATAAAAAAAAATGAAGCTTGAGCCTGTCCATGCCTTGGAAAGGAGAATATAAAGTTGCATGGAAACCAGTCTCTTCTTTTTTAATGGTTTTTTTTTTTTTTTTTTTGAGAGAAAGAGACAGAACATGGGCAGGGGAGGGACAGAGAGAAAAGGATACACAGAATCCAAAGCAGGCTCCGGGCTCAGAGCTGTCAGCACCAGACCCTAACACAGGGCTCAAACTCATGAACCGCAAGCTCATGACCTGGGCCGAAGTCAGACGCTCAACCGACTGAGCCACCCAGGGACCCCTAGGGAAATCAGTCTTAAAAAAATCTTTACTGTTTTCAGTACCTACAGAAGAAGAACTCTACAGAGCTAGAGGGAAAGAATCAAACAGAATCCATTTAAGAATTAAATGGAGGGACTGAGTTTTGCTTCAGGGAAGAGTTAAAGACCCTAAGGGCATGGCAGTAAGACAAAATGGGGTTCTTATTGTTGTTTATCTCTAGAAAACATTTGATTGGGGAATACAGAACCACAGACCAAGCAATGTTCCAAACCCTGTGTCTCCACAAGAGTGGAGTTTAAAGGTGCTTGGACTGGTGAAACCAAGAGAAAAGAGTAAGATGAATGAGCACAGCTGCAGAAGTACCATACCCGCTACACGGGCTCTGTGTGCCTGGTCTTACTGCAGCTGCTCCCAGGGCCACAGCAGGCTCGTAATCATGGACAATGAGGAGCAGCTGAGAGTAGTCAGAATGGAATCTGGGCCACGGTAGAGGCCATGTAAGAGACAGTAGCATTCATTTTTTAATCTAATCCATTCATCAATCATTCATTCTTCTGACATAGCTATTTGAGTAGAGGAAAAAGAGCCTCATAAGTGACTGTAGGTACTATTCTTGGTTGTGTCACATGCCATATGAGGGTTGTCCTTTGCATTCTCTTACAATAAAGGATGTGGAAAACATGGTAGCTCTAGAATAACCTAGTGGTGCTAATACTGAGACTGACATATCATCTTATCTACAACATGGGTCCAAAGGAAAGCAGACCCAGCGAGTGTTTGCTCTTAGTAAATGAGCACATCTGTCACTTCTCATGAGAATAAAATTTCCAGGCTTTGTTTTCCCATTTCTTTTTGTAGTTTGTAACGCTCCCATGAAAATGATATAAATAAGTAGCCATTTTCTATGGACATGTAAAGCCTTTATCCTTATTAAAGCAAATGAAAATATATTCTTCTGGTTTTTAATATCATAGTATTGACCTTACCCAATGATTATAACATGTGCCACTTTTTTATATATATTAAAACAGATTGAAATTCTGCATCTCTGTTTCTACTCCAGGAAAGCTGGTGGCTTCAGGACATACCGTGTCTCCTAAAATACTCAATATTACAGGCTTCAAATGCTGAATCTAAGATCCAGCAGTCTCCCAAATTTTCAAGGCCCAAGAAGCCAGACACATGGGAGAAGAGGTGTCAAGGAAAGAAACAGAAGACCAGTGTCTAAATTCTATTTCTGTGTAACATTGGGGCATCTCATTGAAACTCAGTTTCTTCCTGTAGAAAATGGGGATAACAGTGGCTTCCTATTTCATAGAGTAGTTATAAAACACAAAAATGCAGAGCCCACTGAAATGTTTTATAAACTAACATACCATACAACTATGAGATATTACTTTTAGTTGAAGAATATTCTTGTTTCCATCTGCCAATGAGTAGCAAGAAAATTTCTGCATATGCATGTACATGCATGTGTATTTACATGTACCCGTGTGTGTATACATGTAACACGTCACAGACACGTATATTTACATGCACCCATGTGTAGATATGTGTGCATATAAATATATTAGGGGAGGGGTGAGAGGGTCCATCGTTTTCATCTGTGTCTCAAAGGAAGTCATTACCTAAGACTGGTTAAGAGCCTCTGATCTGGATGATGCTTCACACCACTGGGCATCAGAAATACACAAATTAAAGTCACCGGGAGATTCTACTACCTGCCCAGTAGGACTGCAGCTATTATAAAAAAGACAAGCACTACAGAATATTGGGGAGGGCGTCTCGGGAATCTGGAACACTGATGCACTACTGGCGGGAATGTAAAATGGTATAGCTACTTTGGAAAACAGTTTGGCAGTTTCTTGTAAAATTAAAGATAAACTTACCATGTGACCCAGCAATTTCATTCTTAGTAATCTACCAAAGAGAATGAAAACATATGTCCACACAAAGACCTGTACACAAATGCTTATAGCAGCAGCATTCGAAATAGACCAAAACTTGAAAGAAAAATCTCCGTTATCTTGTGAATGGAAAAACTAAATGAGGCATATCTGTATAATAGAATATAGCTCTGAAATAAAAAGGAATGAAGAACTAATAAGTGCTACACTGTGAATGAAACTTGAAAACATTACACTACGTAAAAGAAGCCAATCACAAAGAACATAGTATATGATGCTACTTATGTGAAATGTCCAGAAACGGCAAATTCATAGAGACAGAAAACAGATGTGTGATTACCTATGACTGGAAGATAAGGGTGGCAGCTGACTGCAAATGGGCTAAAAGAAAATTTGGAGGTTGATGGGAAAGCTCCCAAACTAGATTGTGGCAATGGTTTCACAACTCTGTACATTGACTAAAAAAAATCACTGAGTTGTATGCATATAGCTAGTGACTTTGTGGTATACAGATTAAACCTCAATCATAGCTATTTTTAGAGAAGACATGAATAGTGGACAGGATGTTTTGAGATATAATTGTAAAATAAATATAACAAAATACTTGTAAAAATATTTTAGTCTTGCATACATAGATGGTATCTTAAAATACTGGCATTTAAAGAAAAGTGTTTTTGATTCTCTCTGTGCTGCAGTTTTCTGATCTGTAAAATAGAGATGATAAAAGCAACTACTTTGTAAGCATTTGCGAAGAGAAACCAATTAATAGATGCAAAGAATTTAGAAGGGGGCCATACGCAATAAGCATGAAGTTCATGTTAACTGTAGACACTAACTAGAAATCTCATGTCACTACCAACCACATATATTTTGTAATGTGAATTTAATTTTTTTAAAGCTGTATTTATTTTGTGATAGAGTGCACAAAAGTGCACATGTGCGCACACGATTGGGGGAGAGACAGAGAAAGCAGGAGAGAGAGAATCCCAAGTAGGCTCCACACTGTCAGTGAGAGCCTGATGCGGGGCTCAAACTCACGAATTGTGAGATCATGACCTGAGCCAAAGTCAGACGCTTAACCGACTGAGCCACCCAGATGCCCCTGTAATGTGAATTTCTTAATTTTTGTAATGTTTTATTTATTTTTGAGAGAGAGAGAGACAGAATATGAGTGGGGGTGAAGGGCAGAGAGAGAGAGGGAGACACAGAATCCAAAGCAGACTCCAGGCTCTGAGATGTCAGCACAGAGCCCAGTGCGGGGCTTGAACTGAGAGATCATGACCGGAGCCAAAGTCGAATGCTTAACTGACTGAGCCACCCAAGCGTCCCAATGTGAATTTCTTTTAATGATTTTTTCTCATTGGAAAAGTGGGCATTAATAATTAACTATACTTTCCCGAGTCGGCATAAATAAAACATATTATAGAGGGCATTCAAAAGGGATGTGGGAAAATATCATAGTTGGAGATTTGGAGTTCCGTGGAATATATCATGGAGAACATAATCAACAAAACTCATTTGGGTTATCTTTTCATTTCAGAGCATACAGTCAATTCCAAAAAAAATAACTTCAGTCCACCTTTCTTCGCTCATGTCCTCTCTTATCTGCTTAGTTGCAGTGCCCATGCTGAACCTCTTCCTTATCAATTACAGGATGAAGGAAAACGTTCGCCTCTTGAAGTAATAAAATTAGAAGGTGCAGAAGTTGGCATTGATAGCAGTTTGGGAAAACCATTTGTGTTTAACTGTGTGCCTCAGTCTGGAAATAGAACGTTTTGCTTCTGTGCAACCTCAAACCAAGAAATGAAAAGGTAATTCATTAATCTTTGATCTTACCAGTCTCACTTTGGGTGGAGGAATGCTTCTTCAATAGCAGTCTTACTGATTTGGGGGACTGGAACAGTAAATTTATAGCATGAGTCAATCAACTGCCTTTTTCTTAGGTGTGAGAAGTTTGGTTCTTCATTATTCCCCCAGGTTTTTTTTTCTATCAGAATTGCTAAAGAACCAGAACATCTTCTCCTAACTCATTTACTTTAGATCTCCACATTTTCTAAATCCCAAAGTTTTTCTTAAAAATGCTTAATACTGTCGCAGTCACATCTAATTTCCCAAAGTTACCAGGTTTATATATTTTGAGCCCATGAGGTGGATAGTCCCAGCTATAAAAATAATATGGTAGGGTTGCAATTTAGCTAGTGTGATGAGCAAAATAAATAATAATAATGTAGCTTTGTGGGGAATGAATCCAGTTGACATTTTTAAGCATACAACCCAACTGGAGGGGTAGAGGCATGCGGGCTTTCTAAGAGGGCAGCCTACAAATTCTAAGCACCTAGTGGCTTATGATCATTATTTCAGTGTATCACACTAAGGGAATGGAGATCATTGGTCAATCCAATGAGTCAGCTGAAAACTGCAGTGTAAATGCTGCTAATTTAGGGTGAAGGTAGGACGGAGTGGAAGTAAGAGAAGCTGACAAAAAGGTCAGAGGTCAACAGTGTTGAGTGTCAATGGCATGTCTCTTCAACAGGAACTGGACTCAGTTCCCGATCTTAAAGAGAAGCCCCGGGCTGAAACCTCTTAGACAAACAATATACTGTTCCGCTTGCAGAACATTATTTATTCAAATGCATGTTGTTTTGAAGGACAAAGAGGGAAATATGACGATGGTAACAACTTCATTGTATTTCAATTCTTGTACAAAATATTTGTTGGTTAGCTAGTGTGCCCAATATAGTGTTTTAAGTTCTCCACAGACTGTTAGTATGACTGCCAATTCTTGCCTGCAAAAAAGCTCAGAACCAAGACGATAGGGCATTTGGTTGACTATTTGTAATGCCAAACAGAAACTGAGAAGTACTATAGGAGAAGACAAAGTGGCAAAGGAACTGAGGGTAGGGAGTGAGGATCTCCTGAGGTGGGGATGAGGGAAGAGTTATGAAGAATGCGGGGCAGGATCAGAGAAGCATGCATAAGAAGAAATGGATAGCAGAAGGCAGAGTGTATAAATCAAACTTTGGTGAGAAGAGCAAGCAGCACGGTTTGATTGAAAGTGACAGGGTTTAAAAGGAAATTGAAAAGGATTGGCAAAAGGAGTGGATAGGCTAGTAGCTGGCTAAGGAGACAAGACTAAGAAAATTCAGTCCTCAGGTAGGGGCACTAATGTGCACTGAATGTGGCCAGTCTGTCCAAGGAACACTTGGAGAGGGAGCTAAGGACAGTGACTGCCAGTCTTTCCATATTGTAATAGCCAGTGTCTTATAGTTACTAACACCAAAATGTTACTAGCCCTGCTGGTGGTAGTTAATTCACATGCCTTGGTAAAATAAAGAGTGAATGCCCTTTATCTTAGTCACTAATTAAACTGTAGTAAAGGAGAAGGATAATAATTATTTATTTTAAATATGCCCAGTGGAGGTGGGATTTTGCCATCCGGTAATACCAATTTTGTAAGAATGTGTTGCCTTTCAACCGTCATCTTCCAGCAGTGAAATATATGAGAGTCTCAGGACGATTCTGTCTGGAAGATGGGTTTCCAGGGAGAAGAGCAGGCCCCTCCAAATGACACTTATCCACTTCCCAAAGGAGAGTTCCTCTCATTTTACTGTCTTTCAGGTGGCTGGAGGCAATGGATAAAGCAACCCATCCTGTCCGCCAGGTAAGGTGTCCTAGATCTTCATCTCTGCCTTCACCATACTCTTCTCAGAGGGGAAAGGGTCAAGCCAAATGTCATGCAGTTCACCCTGGGACTTCTCAGATCTGCTCTAAAAGCTGGGAAAGAGGGTTTTAAGTTAACAGGGATTTCTATTCAGATTCCATGAGGGAACTCGCATTCCTGATGTCCTTTTTCTTTTCGGGGGTTTTGTGACATTTCTCTCAGTGAACTCGCTAGGTAGTCACAAATTGGGGTGGGATTTCCACTTCACGCTGAGCAGTCCAGGAGGTTAAACCACTGCTTCTGTTTTCCTTTCACTTCCCAAGTACCAGATCTCAGGGATGTCCTGGGATAGTGCTTGCTGGCCGAGCAGTGTGTTAGAAAATGCATGGCGTATGTTCGGAAATGCAGTGCTTTATGTTCATACCCTTGTTCTGGATACACGTTAGCCCGACTTCCGCTATTCCTATCTGTTCAAAACTCCCGATGTTGAAGCAATATACTTTTAATTTGGGACTTGACCTTTAACTCCCTAACATCCACAGATGAGTCATCACTTTAGCCCCTAAGACATTTGATACCCAACTTTCTGAGCTAGCGCTATCACCTGGCTGGTGGGGGTGATTGCTTTAGTGCCCAACGGTTTCATTTGTACACTATATGTATAAGATTTCTAATAAGGTTATACACTTCTGTTAAATATGCTCATTTCCTCACCAAATGTCATACAAGCAAAAGGTATTTACTATCCGTGATCTTCTCTACATTCAGGAAAATTTGGATTGTTTGAGCTTAAATGTACTGCCTTGTGTCCTATAACTGTTCTTTATGAACAATCACAGGCATCATCATATGACGAACAGCAGGACTTGTGTTTCATTTTACCCGGAACACAAGGCTCAATACACCCATCCATCTCTCCAATGCATCATCCTAACAAGGCTGATATTTGTAAGAGGGATCTATTCTGCTAATGCGCTCAGAGTGTCTGTAGCAGAATAAAAGAGGAACACCCAAGCTCTCCACAGGCTCCCACTTCACAGCAAAGAATATAGCCAGCTCTGCATTCTGAAATCTTCTGCACTGCCTTTTTAAAACTAAAGAGCAAAACAGAAACTAAACATGGAAGGGAAACTGGCCAGCACCTGGCAGGGCATTATGATAAAGAGATGAAGCACCGTGTCCACTGCCTCAGGTCAAGTTACAGAGAAAGCCTGCCTCTCAGGCCTGTGGACCAAGGGCTGTCTTGCAAGGGTAGACGATTTGGATTTATCGTGACCTAGTACATCACTGACCCTGTGAGCTTAAGGCCAGATCTGGCCTGGGGTGTTTAACTTGGTCCTTTGCACAAATGGGAGTTCTAATGTGAAGCATGAACCAAGGGCCACTATTAGACACAGTAGACATGCCAGCAACAGGGGTAAGAGGACCATCCCAGTGATCAGTGAAATAGCACGTCAGTACCAGCACTTATAGACAGGGTCGTTGGACATAGTCTTTGCTGAAGTGTCCACTCCATTTCCTTTCTATTATATACCACTGATATTCTTTTGATTTCCTCACACTAGGACAGAAAAAAAAGAGAAGGGACATGAATTCAGGTTTTCTGGCTAGTTGCTCAAGTATTAGATTGCCTTAGCAATGGAATCCCTTAGGGCAGTGCCTTTTCTGAAGTCAAACAGCCTTAGTGCTGATGCCACTGACTCCTGGAAGTCACTGACCCCTGGCACGGGATGAGCACACAGATGATCCCTCTGTGCTACGCCTGCAGAACCATGTCTGGGAAGACGTTACCTTGCACAACAGTAGCCTCCCACCGCTGGCTATCAAGAACCCAGAGTGCCTGGGCCTTTTGCACCAATTGGAAAGAAACACAGATATGTGGGTCCAGCACTACTGCATTCTGAAGGATGGCTGCCTGTACTTCTACGCTAGCATTCGCTCCACCCAGGCCTCAGGTATGGACTTACCTTTCACTTGAAATAGTAGTAATTACAATAGTAATAGGAGTGACATCCTGGCTTTATGGATCTCTTACCAAGCCTTGTACTGTGTGCCTTACCTAAATTAGTTCATTTTTCCTCCAGTGCAGACGTACTATTATTATCCTCCTTTTCCAAAGAAGAAAACTAGCCAGAAAGTCTAAACTTGACAAGATCTCACCTAGTAAGCAATGAGGCTGAGTTCTAAACACAGCCATGCTAACTCCAGATCCTGTAGATTTAAACCCATGCTCTTACTGCCTAGAAAATCAAAAACTAAACTCCTTCATTCTTTGGTTACTGATGACATTCAAAGTCAATGCCAATAACTTTCTGGTAAGAACTCCCTTTTCTCAGAATATTCCTAATGTTGGACAAATGAATAATAAAAAGAACATTAACTGTCAATTTTCCTTGAGCAAGTTACTTCACTTCCTAAAACTTAACTTCCCCATAAAATGGAAATAGCTGTCTATTTCACAGGACTGTTGTGAAGATCACACAGTGTAATTGTTATCAGGGTGACTTAACTTCTACACTAGAAAATGTATACATTTACATATTTATTAAACAATATATATATTAAAAGCTATACATGCAAAATGGGTATATAAACAATATAATACTTTAATAATAAAATAGTTGTGTCTGATTTTGACAAGAAATATTATCTTGGCTTCTTGTAATTTTTTTAAAGATTTTATTTTTAAGTGTCTCTACACCCAGCGTGGGGCTTGAACTCATGACCCTGAGATCAAGAGTCATACGCTCCACTGAGTGAGCCAGCCAGGCATCCCTAGACTTTTGTAGTTTTTGACAAAAGCAATTATTGGCATTTTATTTGCACTTGGTTTGTCCCCAAATGAATAATCCTTAAATAGTTAACAATAGTAAACATCCTGGAATCCCAGTCATTTAATTTTTTTTTTTAGTATTAATGCTTCTGTTTATTTAAGCTAGACAGCCATGACAAACAAGAAGGAAGTATCTAGTGACCATTTCAGCCTTCTTAGAAAGTACAAAACAATTACAAGGTGAACATCACACCAGGTGGTCCATTTCTTATCACTCAGGATGAATGACACGATGACTCTCTTTCACTTATTCCCCTTTGCATTTGAGAATATTACATGACCCAGAATATTTTCAACTATTAAGAGAGCCAGCATCTCTAAGCACTTACAAAACAGGCTGTTACTATTTAACTCCAAATCCATGCTTTTGGTTTTTTTTTTAAGTTTATTTATTTATTTTGAGAAAGAAAGTGAGAGCAGGGGAAGGGCAGAGATAAGAGAGAGAGAGAGAGAGAGAGAGAGAGAGAAGCTCTCTCCATGCTGTCAGCACACAGCCCACCGCATGGCTCAAACTCACAAACCATGAAATCATGACCTGAGCCAAAACCAAGACTCGGAGGCTTAACCAACTGAGCCACCCAGGTGCTCCATGCTCCTGCAAGTCCATAGTTTTAAGCACCTGGTACCAGGATGGGCATGAAGGTAAATAAAACAAACCTCTGAAGTAGTCATGAACTGGGATTTTTATTGTAAAATATCACCACAAAAGTTTGATTCATTTTAATTACCAAATCAACGAAGCTCTTTTTTAAGAAACTGTTTCCATAGATAGAGAGGGAATGTTTAGGACTGATGCTTAGATTACTCCAAACTGAAATATTAACAAAGTGCTTCCAAACCCTTGGGGCCCAGAGACTGCTACTGACTCCAAGTTTAAAACAGTAATGACAGCCACTAGGTGGCTTCCTTTATTCTGAAAGGTCCGAGGGGGCCCTATTTAAAAAAGTCCTAGTTGGAGAACTGGAAAATGGCTACTGATAAATGGCCTAAAAATAATAACAGCAAAAGCAGAGTTACCATTTAGTAAGTCCACCTTTTGTACTGGTCACTCTGTTAAATGTTTTTACTTACCATTTTATTTAACTTCAACAACACTCTTATAAAATTGGTTATTATCCCACCTACCAGTTTGCAAACTGATGCTTAACACGGTTAAATCGTTTGCTCATGGTCCCCTGAGTAGTGAATGGCAAAGAAAGAATTTGAATCCAGGTAGCATAAGTTACACCAACAAAAAGAAAAAATAGAAAAAAAATGGAAGTCTTCTTTATATTCAGCTTTTATCATTTCACACATCTTTCCAGAACCTTCTTCCATGGTTCTTTGTTGCCTCCAAAGCACTCTAGAGTTTTATACTTTGTCTCGAAACCCTTCTCTCTGGTTTTCATTTCTGCTCCTTGTGTTCAAGCACCTTGCACTCTAATCAAACATGGTCACATTCTATTTCTATAACCCACCACATGTCTTGAACCTTTTTCTGGCACCATGTCTTTGCTTGTTCTGGTTCCTTCCCCCTGAAACAGTCCATACCTACGGATTCTTTAACACAAGTTGTTCCAATTCTACCTGCCCTTCAAATGCTTATTCAGCCACCAGCCGTCTCTCCTATAAAGCAATCCCAGAGGGTCTTCGTCAAAGCGTCTCCCCTGTCTAAACTTCCACACTTACCCGTCTTGTGACACTTAGTGCTTGCTGCCTTGTAGTTTATCTCTAGCTAGCCATATTATCTCTTCCAGGGACTATATGCTCCAAAGATGACTCTATATTATGTATTTTTAATGAATGAATGAATCAATGATTAAATGACCCCAATTGGCCATTAGTTCCATGAAGTGTGAGTAGTTTGTCATCCCCTCATTTAAGAGTAGAGAAAGGTTAGAGGATTGGAAAACCAATTCAAAGCCAAAACCAGAACTTAGGCCACCAGATGCCTAGTCTCTCTGACACATCACACTCTTTCTACCCCTAAGAAGTTACCTAATTTCTATTTTTATTCCTCTCTTGAAAGCATATCATTTTGTGGCTAATAAAAATATTTAATCCAAGCCCATTCATAATTAACCAACCAAACATCTTAAATATTCCTATGTCCACAGGCCTTCCCTTTCTAGCTTAAATTATCTTGACTATGGATTAAAAGAACATTTTTCTTACTGAAATTCCAAAAGAAAATGCTCTATCTAGGCCATGTTATAAAATAGGGGCCTGTGATTTGGAATTTTACATGACTCTACTCTTTCTTGAATAAAAAATACCATTGCCTGAGCATGCGCCTTGTGCCAGAAAATGCACTTTTCTGCCGCCTCGTCCCCACTCTCACCTGACAGCTGCTGGTCCGGATGGAAGCTCTTCCAAGGTTAATCAGCAGCTCCCTCTTCATCGGCATGGAGGTGGCTGTGCAGGAGCTCTTCTGGGCTGCTTTACCCTTCCTGAGATTGGAATTTCGGATTGAGGTTTACATTCTTTTTCCAAGAGTCCTTCTCAGTCTTGTACATCTTAACTTGCATCGTGACCCGAGGCCCAGAGCCAATGATCTGGCACAATAAGACCCAAGCTGAAATAGAGGCATATCCAAATCTCCTGTGGAAAATCCCAAAATAAAAATGCTTCTCTCTCCTGTCCACTAAGAATCACTGCCCTGGGGAGCCGCATCGTTTTGAGAGGCCTGGATCATTCTGCTTGGGTGTATTGGCGGCAGAAAGTTAGTATGTCTCACTGGGTGATTCCTGTGTGTCCACGACTTAGATAAGTACTTTATATTCATTATCTAAAACTAATATTTGCAAAACATCCACTGTTATTGCCCCATTATAAGTCAGAAACTGAGGCTTAGAGAAGTTAACTAACATGCCGATGTGGTCACCCAGCTGTTAGGGGACAAAGTATGAGCAAATGCTGTCCAAATCCTTATGCCCAAACTCTTAGCCATAGTGCTATATATAGCACTCCCTGCGAGAAAGTAAGTCTTCTTAAAGTAGTACTCAGTACTGGGCATCCAGTCTCTAGAAATCAGCACAATGGCTGCCATAGCCAGGGTCCATGCAGCCCAACTATTTATCACGACAACCAGGAGCTATAAGGACAGCGGAGAAATTAATTGAGTACAGCCGAACCCATGCTGTGCCATGAACACCACAGGCACTAAAATAAATAAATTAATTAAAAATAAAATATTCAGTTAAATGTAACCATTTTTATACGCGTGGAATGTGAATCATTATATTCATAAAGATTATACAGATTTCTAAGACTTATATTCAGTTATTCCAGGTGATGCTAAGTGAATGGCCTTTGTGCCGGTCTGATCTATAATTCCTCTTTTAATTGTATTGTCCAAGCTCTGCTTGGCTCTTGCATATCCTACCCTTGCTTGGTTCCTTGTTCTCCAGCCCTGTGAAGGCGGCGCTGGTTCCTATTTATAGCATTATTCATCAAACCCCTTACTGAGCCATGCAGTCAGTGTAGTAGGTTGTGGCGAGTATTTAAAAGTACAAAAGAATAGGGGCGCCTGGGTGACTCAGTCAGTTAACCGTCCGACTTCACCTCAGGTAATGACCTCACAATTCATGGGTTTGAGCCCCATGTCGGGCTCTGTTCTGTCAGCTCAGAGCCTGGAGCCTGCTTCAGATTCTGTGTCTCCCTCTCTCTCTCTGCCCCTCCCCTGCTCATGCTCTATCATTCTATCTCTCTCTCTCACGCACAAAATAAACATTAAAAAAAAGTACAACAGAATAGAATTTAATTGAATAGAAAATACCATGGTACATCACAATGTTCCACAAAACTTTTTGGCCAAAGTGTGTGAAAACCCACAGAGCTCTGGATTTATCAAATTTTTGGATCACAGGCAAAAATCCTGGAAAAATACTCATGTAGAAAAACATTGTCTCTGCATTCATGGTCAGTTCTATGTTCAGAATCTTAGGTTCTTTCCTTTCAATTATCCTTGTCATCCACCTATGATATTAGTTGCTTTGTTATTAAGACTTGGGCTTCTGTGGTCACTTCATAGAGACATGGCCCCCTGACCACAGCATCTCCGCTGCTGTACTGCTTTATTTTCATTTTATTTTATATTGATTTTATTCCATCGATTTATCTTCTTTATGAGAGATCCCGGAGACCTCACATGATATTTCTTCTAAAGGTATGTGTAGTATTTGGGACCTGACTAATTTACTGTAACAGTCACCTGAGGGACTGAGACAATTCTGGGGAGGGCAAAGAGAAGGCAGGGAAATGATAACAGTGAAAGGGGAGAGCGAGAAGCGACATGGCCCTAATTTCCTGGAAAAATCACAGTAGATGCGAATCTCACATTTTACTTTCAGCTAGATAAACGTGCCTCTAAGGTGTATTGTAAGAGTTGTAGAAATAGCACCGGTCAGCTCCCTGAAGTCTGTGCTTACTGTCAAGGAAAGTGCTCATACGTTAACAATACGCGGCACTGCCTCGCCTATGCCGGCTAATGTTAAAAAGCCACTGTTCAAGTATTTCCAAAATCCCTGTAGTCAAATGCTTTTCACAGGCCTTCGGGCTCCTTGTCATTCAGCATATACTTGATTTTTTTTTTCCTTTTATCTCTCTCCAGCAAAATCTGAAAGTAACAAGTTGTAACTTAACTATTGTTCTTGAATAAATCACATCAAGGTCTATGTGCACTTCTCAGATATATTTTACGTGATTGCAACAAATGGAACACTTAATGCTTGCATAGTCTTTGTGAGAAATTGCTGTCCAAATGTTGTGCCAACTTGCTATTTATTGCTTCTTCTTAATAACAGAGACTGGACTGATGAGGTCAGCTCAAATGAGGTAATGGGGTTACAATCGGACATCTTGACTGCCAATCATTTCTACCCTATAACTGGTTAGAAAAGGGGTCAGAAACTTTCCTGTTCGTAGCAGACATCTTTTCAGACAAAACTTTCTATCCTTCCTCAAAAAGGATAGGGATGGAAGAGGGTATTCATATTTGCTCAGATATATGAGAAAAGGAAATCTCACAAGTAAGAGGTCAGAAACCAGTGCAGTAATGTAAATGTTTTGTGCTATTGTTGGGAGCAGGGAATTAAGACAGCAAAATAATCCTCGGATATGTCTTTAAGTAGCCTATAGTCCTGAGACATCTAGCACGTTGCTTATTCCACTTCTAGGATACACCCAAAGATATATACCTATGTGAAAATTTGTACACAAGTATTCATAACATTATTCATAATAGCTATAAAATGAAGAAAACTCAAAATGTCCATGAACTAACAAATAGGTAAATAAAATGTGGTATACCCATACAATGGAATATCATTTGTCAATAAAAAGGAAAAAAGTACTGATACATGATGCAACAGGGATGAACCTTAAAAACATACTAAATAAAAGAAGCCAGTCACAAAAGACCGCACATATGATTCCATTCATATTAAGTGCCCAGGAAAGGCAAGTCCATAGAGATAGAAAGTAGGTTAGAGTCGCCTAGTGTTAGGATGGAGCTGCAAATGGGGAATGACTGCTAGTGGGTATGGCATTTCTTTGTGAGGTGATGAAAATGTTGTAAAATTAGATTATGGTGATGGTCACACAGCTCCATAAATAAACTAAAAACCATTGATCGCACACTTCAAATGTGTGAATTTTATGGTGTGTGGTGTAGATTAGCACAAAGACACAAGTCACACTCCGATTTTTGTAAATACCATTATATTGGGACCTACTAAAGGGGAAAAAAAACCTAACCATTTCTAAAATGAATGCATTTCTAGAAGTTAGCTTTGAAACTCACTGTTTTTAAATAAAAAAAAAATTAATGTTAGTTTTGCATCTAAACCCCCTCTATAAAACAGACAACTTTTAAAGTCCAAAAGCCACTCTTTCAGTTTAAAAAGAAAAAATGTATGACTTCCGGACGGTGTACATTGGTGCCAAATATAACCAAAAGGAAAACAAAAGTCAGCCATAGTCAAAGGCATGAAAATTTCCCTTCATAGTCCCTTTTTGGCATAGAATAATCACTAGGTAGAGCAAATATCCAAATTGTATTTTGGTATTTTGTGAGTACAGTGCACTCAAGTGGCTCCTGGGGGGAAAGTGGGAGATTAGTACAAGAGTTAGCAAGAACAAGAAACAGGTTGAAACATCTAATCACTGATATTAAGGACGTTACCTAAATTATCTGCATGAGATTCAGGTTACCTCAGAGCATCAAGACACTATAAAACACACAAAGATTTTGAGTTTTTGGCCTCTTCCCCAGACCAATATCCTCTCTCTACCCCCCAGATAATGGAAACAAAATTCAGGCCAAGAAATATTTAACTACTAACATGGATTCAAAGGACCATGGGGGAAAAAGGATTCAAAGGACCATGGGGGGAAAATTATCTTCCAAAACCAGTCATTTATTCTCATTTTAATTCAAGTTGGCTCCCTCATATCACCCTGTGGGTTCATATTTTAAATGAGCTTTGCATATGCACAAAGAAGGTGAGAATCCACACTCGTTTTAGAAACTGCTGGCAATCTCCATTATTATTCAGGAAAGATGTTTTAATGGTTCTGCCTAAGCAAATAGTATTTAATTTTCCTCTAATGTGATATCGCAGGTGTCACTCTTTGATACCAAAAAAAATTATTTCAAAATGTGTCCTCCAGGTAAAGTAGCTGACTTAGACCCACAGTAACCCAAAGCTAAATACTGAACACACAGTGAGAAGACCACAAAAATGAAAACTGGGAAATCCACCTTTATTACCAGTCTTGCCATTAATCATTAGTGGAGGACCTTAAATCACATACTTTTCTGAGTCTCAGTGTCTTCATCTATAAAATTAGACACCTAGAATTAGAGATTCCTTCAGATACAAAATTTTCTTGATGCTTTCTCAGATTCCTTTATTTCCATCTTACTCTTTCCCTATTCTCATTTTTTTTTCCTTTCACCCTCTGTAGGTGGCCTATATCTGCAAGGATACAGAGTGAATGAGCAGATCCTTAGCTTCAAGCAGTCAGTAATTGAACTCAAACCTCCATCTGAAGAGTTCAAGACTTTCTATTTCTGTGCAGAAAATAAGACTGAAAACCAACGGTAAGTCAAGGTCTGCATGTTTCTTCTTCATCTACCCTGACAAGAGTCTTCTTAGCAAAACCCTTACCCTTACTTTCCCACTTCAATTCCCCTCTTCAGTTAACTCTCTCCCTTTCTTTGCATAGTCTCCATAGCTAATATTCCCCAGGATTATTTTTTCTTGCAATGCATAGAAGATGATTCTTCCAGAAGTACTTTTTTAGGTGGAAAAGGAGTCCACAATTCTTCCTAAGGCAATGGACTCAGACTTTAACCTAAAAAAATCTACTAGCACAGTTATCCACAAACATTGTGTTATTAATTCAGATTTGCTGTCTCGCTTCCTTTCATATAACTCCTTCTGATATGTCCATTTGAATTTGGTCAGTTGTATGACTTTGTTAGAAGCCATTGAAGGATATAGAACTTACCTATCTAATGCAATATGTTCACTATCCACACAAATGGGCGCTTGGGTTCATGATGATTTGGGGGGAAAAAGAGCAGTAGAGTCAAAAGAGACAAAACCGTGAGACATCTAGGTACCAGATCCTCTCTGGTACCTAGAGGATCTTCCTCCATCTCATTTCAGTGCTCAAGACATCCTGTGCCCTCCATCTCCCATCCCTACCATCAAATGCTTGATGACCATCCTCACCTCATCCAGATACTTTCCCCAAACTGTCTGGGTTAAAAAGATCAAATAAAGAAATTCACAGTTAGTAAAACAGAACACATGGTAAAATTTCCAGGGCTATTTACAAGAACCAAATACATTGCTTTAACTCAAAGAAATAAACCTGAAAGTAGAATTTTGGGATGTCTAGCCAGTAACCTTTAGGGAAGGGAGGAGTCCCCCTAGGCCTTCTCCCATTATGTAAACATTTTCTGCACCACTCATTCCTAAGGATAGGCTAGAGTGGGAGGTTAATGAATATAGAATTGCTAGATATTTTGCCAAGATCCTTTCCTTGGGCTTATGCTATACAATCTGGGTGGAAAACTAAGATGGTTCCCTTGAAGGTAAGACTCCAGCTGGCATATTAGAAAAAGGGTCAGTAAAATAAAATTTACTCTTTTCTAATAAAATCTACTGGCTTCCGTAAGAGTGAAGGTTGAACAGTAGATTTCACCGCCAAATCCATGAGTCAAGATTATCAATAGGAAGCAACAGTGAGTCAGTAGAGAAGTATTTCAAAGCATTAGGGTAGAGTTTCACAAAGTGTGGTTCATGGAATTCTGGCTCCACAAGATGCCCTATTCCCCAAAATAGTTTTAGGAAATGATACAAATCATATTTCCCTCTCAGAGAATCACAAGACACATTAACTTATTAATATTCCCGACACACCCTGCTGGAAAGAATCCTGGTTACCTCTACGTAACTCCCACTACCCAAGCTTGGCTGGCCCAACCATTCTTCTAAAAACATGACACCTATTAATTACCCCCGGAATAAATTCTATATGGGTACATTTTATAAACCATTATCCAATAAAACGAAAAGAAGGGAATGAAAAGAGAGGGGAGCTAACCTGGAGAGTTTGCTGTGGTTAATAGAATGTAACAAAGGAATATTTGCCCTAATGGCAATATTTGATTACTATATATTTGATCAACTGAACTTGAAATTTCTAAAGGAACAGTAAAATACTATTAATAATTGTAAAAGCCCTAGAGCTCCATTAATCACTATCTACAAACATTGTACCTTCTTCTGGTCCTAGTATTTACATCAACACAGTTTTACTTCTCTGCTAACATTGCATACTCTGCATTTGGTGTTTTACCTTTCATTCAATCCAAACCTAAGGATGAGGGTTTACTACTTTGATTTCAAACAAATAACCAAGAGAAGTGATTAGGAAATAAATTTAAAAGATTTTTTTTAACATTTCACCTTCCTACCGTCCAATTTTTTTTTTAAAGATAACCTGTGCTACACTGTTATTTCTACAGCTGGATTACAGCTCTGAAAGCATCTATCAAAAAGTGGCTTCCTTTGCATCAGGCTATTCAAGACTTCATGAGTCGACCTCTAGAAGAGACCAGAATGTGAAAGAAACCCTAATCATAAGAGAAAGGACCCCGGAATCACCACCAACCTGTTGTGGGAAGAGACAAAAACATTTTTCATTTTACAGCATTCAAGTGATTCTTCCTTCAAAACATTAAAACTTTGTGATAAGATTATCACTTTGTTTTTGAACCAAAGCACCAAAATCTAATGTGACATTCAGAAAATAGAACTTCTATCAACATCATTAATACCTCACATTTCTTCCCCTCAGGCTGCTCATGTTAGCATCAAAAAAATAGTATGCTCTATACCCCTGTCTTTGAAAGCATAAATACAATAAAAGTTAATTTATTTTCTTTTTTGTATTCTTTGCTAAATGTTCCATTGTGTCCTTTGACTAAAGGCTTCCTAGAATGCCTACAGGCCATGATGTGGGAAGCTGATATTTGGAAAAATTAAGATCATGGAAATGAAGTGGCTTAAATGGTGAATAAATAATTCAGCCAAACAAGGTCCTCTCTGTCAGGTCATCCTACAATCAACTGGCCCGACTGCCTCCCAGGACTTCCCAGATGAAAGAAAATAATAACAATTATTGTTATAAAAATAAAGAACTAGGCTGAATTTAGGGAAGCAAACTCAAAGGCATGAATCGTATTATGCTCTGAATTATAACCTAAATATCTGTCACACTGCAAGGAGAAAACACAAAATGAATCAAGAATGTCCTGCTCTAAATCCTGGAAGTAACATTCAGAGAAATTCAAAAGTAAATTCTAAGCAGTGACTTCGTTTCTTAGTGGAACAATCCCAATGTTCGACAACATCCGTGATGTTGTGAGGCACTTGGAAGTCCCATGCCCTTACTAGTGGAACAAGGAAAACGAATTCAACTGTCAGATTCAAGTGTTCTGGAACAACTTAAGACAATAATAAAAACTTAAGGTCTTGTCTTTTCACAGAATAATAGTGTTTCAGAGCTCACAAAGACCTTACAGCTCAACCCCTTTTATGGGGAAAGCTCAGGGAGGGAGTTGCCTGCTGAAGACCACAAGGTTGTTAATGAAAGACCAGGAAGTGAATGCAGGTCTTCATCCCTCCATCCAGTGTTATTTCCACTCATCCTCCAGCCCTTCATTGTTACAAAGGATATGTGGTTTCACAGAGATAATGTAATCACCCACTTCCCAAAGTTGTCCAATGCTTCCAGTCTTTGCCTGAGAGTCAAAACACATTGATTACAGCAACAAATCATGTTTATATCTCTACAATCTCACAAATAAGTTCATGTTAATTCAAATTATATCATTTTACAGAGAGTCTTAAATATGAAAACGATATCAAAATTCATGCCATTTTTCATATACTCCTCACCTCTGCACCCCCCAAATGACTGTGAACTCTTCGAAGAGTTGGCAACAGCTTGCAGCTGTTGTTCACCACAACTCAGATAAAGGACGCTTGTGAGTGTGTGAGCATGTGCTACTCAGTTCCCGTATTAAGAGAAGCTGCACAAATGAACCCATGCCCCCAAAAAGACATGCCGTAATACTCTAACCAACTTAATACCATAATCAAAAATATTCAATTAACAATAACAGATAGCCCTCTGTTCTGACAATGGTCCCTTTGTTCTCCCAGTATTTGCCATGACAATAATGAGGTCTTTCAGCAGGGGCATCAGCAGTAATGTTCACGTCAGAAACCTGGAGCTCATGCATCCGCTCCCCAGAAGAGCCCTCGGCCTCTTTGGAGCTCCGCCATGGAATGCGCAAACTGTGCCGTTACCAGGCAGCCGGCTAGTGACCACAGCCAACTGTAACACTGGCACAGAGCTTTCCCCTGAAGGAAAAAAACAAAAGCAACTACCTCAATAAAATGTGAATACAATTTTCCCTGAATTAAGCAGTCATATAACTCACTTGAAAGTGAAAGGTATCAGTGTTCAAAGTTTGCTCCTCAAAAACTACTGTTGCTATTCCTGGAAGATTCTAGAGATATAAACAGTACTATACATTATGCCAAAAAAATTTTGTGTGAGCATTTTTATATAGAGACGATTTTAACTTTTTATATGCTTTTCAAGGGATATAGGACTCAAAAAGAACTTTTTCGTTCTAAGATTAAGAACATTTCTCAAGATCCACAAGGTTTCCATCTTTAATAGATACAGTATGGATGGGAAAGTATAGTCTTCTACATCATCTGACTGTTCATTTTACAATTAGCCCACCTTTTGGCAAATCAAGGAGAGCTCGCCAGGAGTCCAGCGGTCACTTAGTTAACAAATGTTCATTGAGCACCTACTGTGGGCCAAGAACTGGCTGCCACCAGCTCACTACCATTAGGAGAGGCAGAAAAATTATTAAAGCCTGTCCTCTGCAGCCAGAGGGCCCATGTTCAAATTTTAGCTCTGTCACTTCCCGGTTGTGACTTCCCGCAGGCAAACTTTAACTTTCCCTGCTTTAGTTTCCTCATCTATAAATGGGATAATAGTATCTGTCACGTGTGTTTATGAGAAGCATATGAATAGTGTACAAAAAGCACTGGAACAGGGAGGAGCCCCAGTGACCTCTCAATATGATTATCAATATCATGAGCAAGGACTGTCAGCTAATAGTCACTCTCTGTGGACTCTTCCTGAGGGAATACATCCTGTCTCCATCTCACTACCTGCAGGTAGAGAGGATGAAGGAAGGTTCCATCAAGGTTTCCATCTTAAGTGGACTTAATAGAGAGAGCCAAACATAGTTTCAGGTTTTGTGGGTCATATGCTGCATAATATTGCCCATTTAGAACCCAAAGACTGGCCTATAGTTGTCTAAAGCCTGCTAGCCCAACTCCTTGATCAACTTGGAAGATTTTTCCGTTAGTTTTCCTAGAAGCCCTAAACTAAGCCCAAATTGTTCTCAGGAGGTCCCTGATGGGCCTAAGTAGTGCTGGTCTTGCTCCAATTCTTGTTCTGCCTCATCTATTGACTTAATGTGCACACTCAAAAGGAAACCCCTGGACTGTTCTGTACTTGGGAATTACGTTTAGTGAAGATAAATTAAGAAATATCAAAGAGCACGATGAATTGGAAGGGAACTACAGGCAATCGGTCTATTTCCTTATTTGCCTCACCCACTTAGCCTGAGAAAATGATTTCAATGATCGCTTGCCTCCCAATCCCTCTCTAGCTTCTTCCTGGGCTTGGAACAATTTCCCCATACCCACCCTGACTTTTGAGAAAAAATACTTTCTCCAGAGTTTTGGTTAACATGGTACAATTCTGTTTTCCATTAACCCATGCAACAACCATGTAAAACTATTTCAAAGACATGTCCATAGTGGGATAGAAAAGCTAATGAACCTATAAAGCATATTTTTGAAAAAGTAACCACTCTATACTAACAATTCCACACAGCTTACATATACAATACTTATGCATGTGTATTTTTGGTTTAAAATATCCCTCATATGTTCCCAAACCTGTCTTTTTAGAATGGAACCCATTCTTAAACAGAGATTTTCATTTCAGTGACTCTTCACCGGCTATGAAAACCCAGAATGCATAAACTAGGTTCTCAATTATGCTAGCAGATTATTTGATCAATCTTCTGAAGTGGAGTGGGGAGGATGTCATGTTTGTAATTACTGGTCTGATGACTTCAGGGAGGTAGGGATATGTCTGTCTTACTTACTGTATTCCCTGAAACTAGCATACTGTCCAACGTACATTAAGCATTCAATATTCATGTGGAAAAGCATAAAGAAATGAATCCCAGCTACTGATCACAGATGAAAATTAAATCTTCTAATTATGAATTTAGATTCTAAGTTGCATTAGGGCTTTAAGGGTTGCTAGTTACAGAAAGGTTTCATAGAAGACTTAAGTATAAAGGTATTATAATTATGAAGAAATGGTGGCATCTATGGAAATTAAGGCAAGAATGCACCTCAGAGGTAGCCTCAGTGGGGATCAAAGCATTAAGACAAAACCTGAGATATCATCTCTCTCTGTTCTACCGCTTTTGTGCATCCACTTTATTCTTCTTTCTCCCTGCAGGTTGACTTTAGTCGTTATAGAGAACGAATGCATAAATTGTGGTCAAAATTCCAATAAGTCATGGCCTCTTATCAGGGTCTACATGTGAAGATTGCCTAGCCTCCTTATTCATAAAGTCAACAGCCAAAGAATAAGGTAGAACAGCCTATATGCCAATCATATCTAGGGTCAACATGGTAGGGTGAGTTACTCTCCATATCACCAATACCAGCAAGAGCCTACACAGAAACACTTATAAGAGAACCAAAGTCAAAATGGAACTCCCCTGCCCAAAAATAAGATACAGGAGACTTCCCATTTCAGAGGTACTTGCTCCATCCCACAAAGAGGAAATTCTGTCCCTCCACTCTTTCCAAGTTCTTGAAAGTTGCATCTCTTACTTTGGATGGTGGAACCCCCAGTGATATCTAGGTGGCTGCTGTTCAAGTCCAGCTTCTATCATTTGCCATCAGAGTCATCCGTGATTAGGGTGACCATATAATTTAGCTTCCAAACCAGGACATTTTGAGAGAAGACTCTACTAATAATTAAACTGAGACAACGGATATAAACAGAGAATGTCTCGGGCAAAGTAAGACATATGTCGTCTTATGAATAATGTACAAAATGGTATTCTCTGCTTCGTCATCCACTTGGAAGAACATGATTTTAGCTCACAGCTTCCAGTACATATGTTCTCAGTTCCAGTTCCTCATGAAAGAATAATTTTCTCTTTCGATACCAATTCTAACGAATTCAAAGAGACCAATTACTCATGACCAAGAAGGTGGGTTTACACTATAAGAAAACAGATTCTGGGAGCTCTGCAGCCCTAACTCTCTGTCTGTTTGGAGTGGAGTAGGAGGATGAAGGGTTTCATTTTCAGAAAAATGGAATCTCTGGGAAGTCACCAGTTGAGATTTTATCCTACTTAAACAAGTTTAATTGGTATAGAGGAGCCCTAGAATCCAAAGAATTCCCATTACACTGGCTATACAATTTTAGTGAGTTTGCCTGTCATGGTTCCACGCGTGCTTGCAGATGTCCATGAGATTCCTGTGTCCAAGACAGGACTTTATGACTCACAGTCAAAGCAGCCCCTGATCACCACTTGTAAGCTGTAGCCTCTGACACTAGCTCTAGCTCGGTCGCTAGCTACCTGTATTGCCTGTAAAAAGTCATTTGGCTTTTCAAATATTTAGTTTCCTCACCTTTATTTTTGTACTGTGCAGACTCAGCCGTAAAACAGATTTCAAAACCAGTTTACTTAAGTAACAGTTCTTGAGAAAGTATTTTTTTTCCTGAGCTCTGAAGAGAATAGTGTAATCAATTACCTCACACTTTAAAAAGGTTACCACATTACACGATAAATTACAATAAAATTCAAGATTATGAGGAAAGTATAGTAATATGGAATTAAAATTATAAATATATGACAAGAGACTCCTTTTGTTGGACATTGTTTAAAAGGTACTGGATTCAAGCTTGACCGTCTATAGAGCTCCCCTACTGTGTTGATTTAGCAGCAAAGCAATGAAGTGTTACCTTGCGAATGTAAGGTTGAAACAGGAACTCTCTTGGGTGAATGCCATTGAACCACCTCAAATCCTTTATTTTGCTAAAATCCCCCTCCTAGACAACTTTCCAACTGATTATACATATTTGTCCTTTATGCTTCACCAGTTTCTCAACTTGTAGATAAAAATACAATGTTTTGCTCACTGAATCTGTTCAATTGTACTCACTGTAATTATGACTTTATTTTTAAATGATCCATGCTGTATTTTTCTATGCTGTAAAATAAATTGAATTTTGTTTTGGGGACTCTTGTCTCTATTCTCTGCAACAACATAAGGTAATGTGATCCAATAGTTTTCCTCTACTTTCGTATGGACTTTTCGTTCTAGCTTCTCTCACCTTTCTCTGGAGTGTTAATTACATGTGAAATCTGATACTAATTGGACCCATGGAGTTATAGATAGCCCTAGTTGGTTCAGCATTATTATATTTACTGTGAATTAGTTAATTATGGGACTTCCATGAAAATATACTGATGATGATGATGTTTTGGTTTGTTTTGTTTCATGAGAATACCTTCCTGATCTTTCGAAAGGAATTTGTGTGTGTGTGTATACATGTGTTTATCATCTTTTTAAAAATCTTACTCAGGAATTCCTAAGCCTTGAAGTAATACAGACATTTTAAATTCCATGACAGGGTTTTTATTGAACAAAATGTAGTAGCTATAATGGAGGTACCCCTTAACACTACAGTCCTGAAAAGTATTATTAAAAATAGGAAGTCTCTGGCACAGCTGGGTGGCTCAGTTGGTTAAGTGTCAGACTTCAGGTCAGCTCATGATCTCACCGTGCCTGAGTTCAAGCCCAGTGTCAGGCTCTGTGCTGACAGCTCAGGGCCTGGAGCCTGCTTCAGATTCTGTGTCTCCCTCTCTCTCTGCCCTTCCCCTACTCACTCTCTGTCTCTCAAAAATAAACAAACATTAATTTTTTTTTAAATAAGAGGTTCCTCTTTCCTCACATGGCATCCATTTTTCGGTTCATAAATGTGATGTTTTTACCCCAGGAACTGTTTATACCTGGCTTGAAATCGCGTAAAGCTTAGAATCGTGTACACATCAGTTCAGCTAAAACAGTTATAGGTGCTAGTCTGTGCATTCCCAGAGAGGTAAGATTTCCAACTTTTTACTGAGAATAAACAAACATGCTACGTCACATAAGATCACTGCCCCATCATGTCCTGCTGCAAAGTCCAAATGGTTCAGAAACCAAGAAAAATAAATATGGCCACCTGACAAACCTATATGGAATTTATTTATTTAGCAGCAATAGGCCATCATCCCATTGAAAAATACTCAATTTATCAGGTAAAACTGGTGACCACAGCATCCATACAATTAGTCAAAAAATAAAATTCCTTTTTAAAATGTATTCAAAGATTTAGCTCTATAATCATTCATTCACTCATCCATTCTCAGTGTGTGTCAGTCCCTAGAAAACAGTTGCCTGGTACACAAGGTCTCTGTCCTCATCGAGGGGCTGACCTTCTCATGGAGCAGTCTCGCAGTCAACCAACAATAAAATAAATCAATAAATGAAATAAGGACAAAGCATGATGAGCACAAGGAGGAAAATAACTAGCTTATACGAAGAGAGAATAAAAATGATGCTGAGACCCAGATGGCGAGAAGAAGCCCCTTTGGGAAGAGATGGATTTCTGCTGGAACAAGGGAAACGAATGAATAATTGGAAAAGAGTTTATAGATGCAAGTGTGCTGACCATGGAGCAGGAGCTCTGGCAGCACAAGGAGCCAGGGAGATTGCGTCAGATTGGCAAATATACTGAGCCCAGAATGGAGATGAGGTAATAACGGATAGCTGGGGGGCTTGACCTTCATACCATAACTGAGATGAACTGAGAAGGGGACATGACTGAATGAATTATAATAAACTCTTACTTAAAAGTAGGCATTGCTCTAGCTTCGAAGTCTCAAATATTTTGCTACTAACTAGCTGTTAAAGCACCATTACTCAAATTGTGATGACAAAAATTTTGCATCCTTATTTTCAAAAATTATAATAGTTTAAAAATGAAATGTGCTAAAGTTGCATGATCTATTCTTGACCTCACCTAATCCCTATGCCTCTTGTTGGGCTGAATATTCAGTGAAAGTAGAACTGGGTGCTGATTCCCTACCACTCCTGAGACTTTTCACGGAGAGATACACTGTCACAGGAGAGCTTCAGGATAACCAAGGGTTGTGGGCTAAGTAATCTTTTCCTTGCTCTGTACCTATTTGGCTCACTTGATTACTGCCAATGTTCATGGCTCTTTTCATACATTAAAAGGTAGCTTTGTTCTTTTCCAAGGCCTTAAGTTGTACCTCTAAAAGTGCCAGTTTTCTCAAAAGATCATTTTTTTGTTTTTCTAAATAAAAAATAACTCAATGCCTAAGTCCTAAAATCATAGGTCAACAGTGTCACTGGCAAAGACATTCTTTTGTCACACAGTAAAATACTTGCTTTGTACTGAAGCAGAGACATAAAAAAGGTAAGTGAGATCATAAAGAAAAACCATGATGAAAAAGAGAAGTGAATACCTAGCCCTGAGTAAAGAATAAAGAGACTCCAAATTATCTTAAACATAAACACTACCATATGACCACTAACATGGCCCAGAAAGAACCGCTTGGCCGTCTTCAGGTGAATGTGTTGGAACAGAGGAAGAGAGTCACAAGTAACCAATTCATTTGACGTTTTCATCCCTTTAAAAAGAAAAGAGTGAAAAGAATGAGTTTTTAAATCCTCAAGATAAAGAAACTGAAGTCTGCTGGAAGCTGTAAAATCTAGCCGTCTGGACGTTACTTGAGAATAATGGAATTGAAGGCACCAACTCCTTTGTAATATAGAAGCAGTGGTCTGAGAGGTAGAGATTTACGTAGAGAACCCAGTGGCATATGAAGAAACCCTATCAAATAATGTAGAAAAGGTAGAGAGAGGAAGAAAGATGGTGTCCTTCAGAGAAATAATTAAGTTCCTTTTAATTTTCTCCTAAAGAACTGAAGTCAGTTCACTGACCCAGAACCATAGGTTGAACCTTGGCAAACTGGGAGCTCAGTCATAAGATGGTGAGTTCTTGATATTCCTTCTAAAGGAGATGTATCCCAAAGGCATAATGGCTTGGTCACCAGAAATGGGAGTTCTGCTATGGGAATGACTACATTACTTCATATGAAAAGGAATTCAAATGTTAATTTCCCCAAAAATCCAAAAGCCACTGACCTTGCACTGAGAGCTTTCCATAATGACAGTGAGAAGTGAGAGAAAGAAAACACTCTGTATTTGGGGTAAAATAGATTCTGCTGGCCTCAATGACAAGCTTGTTGTACTTGGCATAGGACATGAGTGACAGGAGCCATTACAAGTTCAGTCAGCACAGCTGAGAAATACGATAAGTAGTAACTGTCTAGTTCTAGAGAATACTGACTTTCTATTCCATGAAGGAGCAACATATTGTGAATTACTATCTTGGCGAGGAAAAAAAAGGGGAAATCCAGGCCCAGGGCATCGCACGGATCTAAAAGTTCACCATCTCGCTGTACGAGAATAATGAGAAAGAAGTACTTTCCATGTTCTAGTTTATGCATCAAGAATCCAATCCAATTAAGGATATCTTTGAAAGAAATAAGGTTCCCAGGGTGGTTGCTACTAAAAAGTCTAGGCTAAACCATCGCAGTCATAAAGTTATCTTCAGCTACAACTTTCAGGCCATCCATGGTTAAAGAGGCTAAAAATACTTAGGTAAGAGCAGAATCAAGGTGGTGCCACCAGCATCCTGCTACATGTCCATGTCACGAGTGATTTAACAGATTAATTAAATCACAAGTGTTTCAACAGATTAACTTCCCTTCCAAAGACTCTGAGTTACAGTGATACAAAACAGTAAGTTCCTAAAGACACTACACTCTCACATTCCAAGCGAAGTGAAAAAGTAAAGCAGCAATCTTTAGCCACAGCAGCACTATCCAACAGGTAGCCTCTAGCCACACATAGATATCGACCGCTTGAAATATGGTTAGTGATGTGTTGTTAGTGTAAAACATATACAAAATTTGGAAGACTTAGTATCAAGATATGTAAAATATTTCATTAACATTTCTTCATCTTTGCTGCATGTTAAAATGATAATCTATCAGAAATCATGGGTTAAATAAAATATTAAACTATTTTAACTATTTCTTTTTAGTTTTGTTTATGTAGGTACTAGAAAATTTTAAATTCTATATATGGCTCACAATATAATTCTAGTGCACAGTGCAGGGATACAGTTTTCATATGCTACTGATAAGAAAACAAAACAAACAGTAATGGAGACACGAGTTTCCTCTTCCAGAAAGTCTTGGCTGGATACTGAGCTCGGCCACACAGTCTATGTATCAGTTAAGAAGCAGAGGTATGGAAAGCTATACTTTTCTAGATGACTGAGAAACTAGCAAACCTGTGATTCTGCAAAAATTAAATAAAAGAGCTATGAAATAAACGATCCATGTTGGAAATCACTAGAGCTTTTAAGAGAACAGGAGAAAAGGGGCTTAAAGAATCATGGGAATCGACCTCATTCGGATGGATGTATTAAAGATAATCAATGTGAGGTAGAAACTAAAGTGAGGCATACTCCACAATGCATTTGTAATCTTGCTGTAAGCATACATCCACATAAACCAATCCCAACAGTGAGGTTCTGCTGTAACAAAGTGAGGATTAGTTTTGTCTATATCTATTGCAATATCCTTCTTGTATCTCTTCCGGTACTACAGAGCTAGGAAGGTAAAGAGTACATCTCTCAGAGTCTGTAACAGCGTAGGTTCGAGATGTGAGTTCTGGCTCTATCAATCAAATGTGCAAATATGAGACTTGAATTTGGAGCTAAGCATGCAGGGAAAGAGCAGAGAGGCCATGTTGCAAGCTTTGTTCTCAAGCTGATAGCTGGAGGAACAGATAGGCAACTTCAATTAGATAGGCAAATTTCCCATGGTGGCCACAGCAGCAACATGGCAGCCCAGTTTTGACATGAAGATTTGGGAGTTGTTCCTAGAAGCTAATATCTGTCTCTTCAACTATAAAACATAAACAAAAAGTGTACTTATCTTATAAGCTTATTGTGAGGAGTAATGAACTAATGCATAAAAAGGTTTAGTATAGTGATTGGCACCTAAAAAAGCAATTAATAACTGTTAGCTGTTGTTAGAAGTTTAATATTAGTTATTAGTATTTGAATTCAGGGTTGATCATGGGGGAAGTCTGCATAGCAAGTCATATTTTGGCCAGAGGTAAAGTTTTCCACTCATGATGAACCAATAAAATCCCTTTATCTGGAGTCACGTGTTGAAGAAAAATTAGGAAAGTGTCTTCTTCCACCAATTCTTACAAGATGATAACTCTCTCAACCAAGTAAGTGTAAGAAAGCTAGACTAGAGGAACTTGCCACATAACATTATATTCCAGGGAGCTAAGTACCTGGGACTCTTCAGGAAGATGTAAGCAGCTAGATAGACCACAAATAGAAATATCTCATTCAAAATAATAATGCAGAAAGCAAAATAAACAAAAAATTCTTTGCTGCTTAATTCTTAAACTAATAGAGAATGTTAAATAAAGATTGAACTAAGTTATTTTCTAAGACTTCACTGCTGGCTTCATTTCTAGAGGGTGTCATTAGTTAATGCTTTAAATGACTGTTGAGCTGGGGTTCCTGGGTGGCTCAGTCGGTTAAGCATCCAACTCTTAATTTTGGTTTAGGTCATGATCTCACGGTTCATGGGATTGAGCACTGTGTCCTGCTCTGTGCTGACAGTGCCAGGCGGGCTTGGGATTCTCTCTTTCCCCCTCCTATGCATGTGCGTTCTCTCTCAAAATAAATAGGCATTAAAAACAAACAAACAAATAAACAAATAGCTACTGAGCCGCCCACGTGCCATGTGTACACAGTGGAGATAAAATGTCAGAAAACAAATCAGTGGCCTATAGTTGCAGTGTGAGGGTTGACAGGAGCTGAAATGAGAAAGGAATGGAGTTTCACTGGAAAATGTTAGTAACGTGATCTTCCCCATACATTTTTATCCCTTCACTTTGCACTTGACATCAGCCTTCTTCCATATCGCTTGTTGCCCAAGAGAGGACCAGCAACCAATCGAGAAGAAATGCTATGAGCTGTTTGGCAAAAGCTGAGGAAGCAACTTTGATTGTTTCAAACAATCTCAAATTTACAAAAAAAGTCACAAAGAGATTTGGTCCTGAACCGCACGAGAATAAGTCACGGATGTGACGTGCCATCACACTCCAAGAAGCTAATGTGCATTTCCTACAAACTAGAACATTCTGCTTCACATCCACTATGGAACCGTCAAAATGAAGAAATTAGCACTGATATATTACCACCAACTAATCCTCAGACCCCACCTGAATGCCACCAGTTGTTCTAGTAATATACTTTACCAGGATCCACTTCAGAAGTACGTGTTGTCC
Organism: Paguma larvata; assembly: GCA_030068075.1. Taxonomy (NCBI): domain Eukaryota; kingdom Metazoa; phylum Chordata; class Mammalia; order Carnivora; family Viverridae; genus Paguma; species Paguma larvata. The sequence continues at coordinate 71,693,601 of CM057826.1, forward strand.
TTAGTTGTCACGTCGTTGTAGTCTCCTTCCATTTGAAACAGTTCCTTGACTTGAAGAACCCGGTACTTCCAGTTATTTTGTAGTAATTTTGATTACTCTGATACTTTCTCATGAATAGACTAAAAATATCACAAAAGCGAGGTTGTTTTCTTCTCACTGCATCCTATCAAGTGGCAAACGATCTCTATTTTTACCATTACTACTAATGTTCATTGTGATCACTTGATTAAGGTACTATCTGTCGAATTTCTCCACTACAACCTTATTTTATGTTCCCTTGTAATAAGTAGTCTGTGGAGAGTCACTTTTAAAATATGTGAATTTTCTCTCAAAAATTGTTTAATTTATTCACTTATTTATTTTTATCAGTATGGATTCATGGTTCCTGATTCTATCTATTATTTTCATTATTCACTTGGATGTTCAAACTGTCTCAGGTTTGGTCAGTGGGAGTTCTGCAAACTGCTCTGCATCTAATTGATACTGTTCATTCCTTTAGTTTTGTTTTTTTTTTTTTTTTTACTTTCTGGCACAAAAAGATGTTCTAGATTCATATTGTACTTTCCATGCTCAGCCTGGAATCAGCCATTTCTCCAAGAAGCTTTGGATGTCTTGTGGTTGAAAGTAAGAGTATTGTCAGCTGTCCGCCACTTCAGAGAGTACCATAGCTGCAGAAGCCTCCTTGCCCAAGGTTACTCCCCTGCGCAGCTCAACTGAGGCAGGGGTCAAAGTCTGTTAGAGCGTACCTTCCAGAAAACCCAAACTGCAGCCGAAGCGAAGTGTAGTCACTAGCTGTATTCATTGATATTGGGGTGTTACTGCTCCCAGACCCTCTCAGTGGGCAGAGGATTTGTGTATGTATACACGTGTGCATGTGTATTTACAAGTATATTTTTCTATGTATCTGTGGTAAACTTAAATACAGTCCCCAAATGTTATTTACATCCTAATCCTGGAACCTGTGAATTCTACCTTATACTGTTAAAATAAAAAAGAAAGAAAGAAAAAAAGAAAGGAAGGAAGGAAGGAAGGAAGAGAGAAAGAAAGGAAAGAAAGAAAGAAAGGAAGGAAGGAAGGAAGGAAGGAAGGAAGGAAGGAAGAAAAGGGGGAGAGCCTTTATAAAGTTAAAAATCATGAGATGGGGATGTTATCTTGGATTAACAAGGTAGATTCAATGCAGTCACAATAGTCCTTACACAAGAAAGACAAGAGCATCAGAATCAGAGAAGGAGACACAGTGATAGAAGCAGAGGCCAAGTTGAAGAGAGCCACGATCCAAGGAATACTGGCAGCTTTTAGAGCTGGAAAAATCAAGAAGATGGATTCCCCCCTATAGCTTCCAGAAGGAATAAGGCCCTGCCAACACCTTGATTTCAGCCCAATGTAACTGATTTTGGACTTCTGGTTTCTAGAACCTTTGAGAAAATAAATTTCTATTGTTTTAAGCTACCAAGTTTTGGGTGATTTGTTACAGTAGTCATTGGAAACTAATCCAATTTCTATCATGACACAGAAGCCTTCCTCACCCAGCTCAGACTCTGGTAACACTCTCCTCACCCTGCTGGTTTCTAAAATCCTCTAGGAAAAAGTCCCTCAAGAGAATGACCTTCTCATCCTCCTTCCCCCACTGATGTTCCCACTCACAGCATCTCACACCAGGCTGCCTTTCTGTACACATGTTCTCCTTCTCGTGGTTCCAGCAACCACCTCCTCTCTTCTCATCATAGAAGGCCAGACATTTGTTCTCTGAAAAACTGAACCAGTCCCCAGATTTGAGCATATGAGGCACCTGGGGGATTAAGGGAAAGTCTTTATATTGAAGATGGGCGTCTCTTCCTCTGCCCTTCTCCAGAAAGCCTGACAATCAGGCTTACACTCAACCAGGGAAGAGATGAGAAGAATCTTCTATGCACTAAGTGAATAGCCTCAAAGAAGAGATCTATATATACTAGTATTTGGAGGTCCTCTCCCAACAAAAAGGCTATTTGACTGCTTATAAGTCGGTAAGTACAACCCAGGCACGCAAGCTCTGATTAGACTCTTCATCAATAAAACTTGATTGAATGGAAGCAAAATATCACCAAATTATTCAGGAAAATCCCAAAATGAAAGATTTTATTAAAAAGCAAGAAGACAATCGAGCTCCTGGATGGCTCAGTCAGTTAAGCCTCTGACTTTGGCTCAAGTCATGATCTCCCAATTCATGGGTTCGAGTCCTATGCCAGGCTCTATGCTGATAGCTCGGAGTCTGGAGCTTGCTTCAGATCCTCTGTCTCCCTCTCTCTCTGCCCCTCCACCACTCATGCTCTGTCTCTCTCTCAAAAAATAAACATTAAAAAATTTTTAATTAAAAAAAAAGCAAGAAGACAAAAGAACCCAGAAAAAAATAGACATTTCAGGGAACAGCAAAACAAATTTTAAAATATACATTATGTTCTCAGAAAGATAAAAGAAAAATAGAATTCTGTAATAGACAAGAAAGAACTCTTAGTGATTAATTTTTAAAATTGATTAAATTTTAAAATTCAAGGAAAAATGGTAATTATACAAAATTATGGATGTGTTAATTAACCTGATTATAGTAATCATTTCACAAAGTATACATATATCAAATCAACATGTTACATACTTTAAATTTGTATAGTTTTATTTATCCATTATACCTCAAAGCTGGAGGGAAAATAAAGAAAAACATTAGTTTTGTTCCTTTTGTTAAACTTTATTTTGAAAGAGAGAGGGAGAGAGAGAATCCAAACCAGGTTACACATTGTGAGCACAGAGCCCGACTTGGGGCTTGAACTCACAAACAGTGAGATCATGACCTGAACCAAAATCATGAATCAGACATTTAACTGACTGAGCCACCCAGATGCCCCAAGAAAAAATTTTCAAATAAATAGATATTCAGTAGAGGAGTTCAAAGTTAAAATTGAGGCTTCCTTCCACAAAGTAGAACAAAAAAATAAATGAAATATAAAACTAAAGAGAAAACATGATGAAAAAGAGAATCACTCCAGAGTATATAACATTGAGCTAACAGAAATTACAGAAATAAAAATAGGGGACATTATCAAAAATACAATACAAAGTTTATCATTAAGGAATGGCATAAATCTTAAGGTTGACTCTCAATAGGTAAAAGCAAAACAAACAAAACAACAACAACAAAAACCTGACTCACAATAAGACTCATCATGGTAAAATTTCTAAACACCAGGGATAAAAAGAAGACTCTAAAATCTTCCAGAGAAGAAAGCTAGGTTGCATACAAAGGAATAAGAATTAAAATAGAAACAAACTTCTCTATAATCTAGAATTCTGTACCCAGTCATGTTATTAACTAAAGGTAAGGGTGGAATAACAATCTTTTCAGATTGGAATGGCTCAGAAATCTGTTTCCCCTCAGCTCTTTTCTATCAGTCAGGAGAGGGCAGAATGCCAGCAAGGCCCAAAATCTCAATTGCTTAATAAAGCAAAAGTTTCTCTCCTGGAATACTTGGAATTTGTGGGAGTACAAGAAATTTCCCAGGTCGGCCATCTTCCATGGCAATTTATCAACCAGTCTCATTTTTGGTTTTATGACCTTCTCTATACAAGGCATGGTATCTCCCTCCATGGAGAAAGATAATGCTTTTGTCCAAACTGGCACATATCATTGCTTACTTATAGCCCACTGGCCAGAAATAGTTAATGACCTACATAGCTATGAACAGGCAGCAGAGTGATACCCTCCCATCTACCCAGGAAGGAAAAAAAACAGATTATGAAGAGGTACTAGACACGTCTACCATACTTATTTTAGGAAGCCACGGTGAGATGTGCTCAAGCAAAACAAAGGAGTATCCAAGAAAGGAGAAAACATGAGATCCAGAAAACAGGGATTCCACATCATCAGGCTTGGAAAGCAATCAATCCAGACTAAAGCAGGAAGACTCTGGAAAAGAAGTCATGAAGGGAGAAAAAAAAATGGAATTGAGAGCCAAACGGAACTGATGTGGAGATTTGGAAAAAAAGATCATTGTCAGCAATGAAAAATATTCAGTCAAGGTCTTAGAAAACAATGTAAATAAGAACATGTAGAGGGTTCCTGGCTGGCTAAGTCAGTAGAATAGGAGACTCTTGATCTCAGGGTTGTGAGTTCAATTCCCATGTTGGATGTAAAGATTACTTATAAATAAAAACTCTTTGAGAAGTCTAGGTGGCTAGTCAGTTAAGTATCTGACTCTTAATTATAGCTGAGATCATGATCTTACAGTTGTGAGACTGATCTCTGTGTCAGGAGCCACCCTAAGCATGGAGCCTGCTTAGGATTCTCTCTCTCCTTCTCTCTCTGCCCCTCCCCCACTCATGCTCATTTTCTCTCCCTCTCTCTCTCTCTCTCTCTCTCTCTCTCTCTCTCAAAATAAAGAAATAAACATATAAAAAGAACAAAAAACATGTGGTAATTGGGGGAAATAAAAGTTATATAAGAAAGAAAATTTAATTATATTCACTACTTGGCTTACCAATTACATAATTTACCTGGTCATGCTAATGTAAATATTGACCATTACTTGATATAGAAAAATATTATATAACTTTATTGGAGCAGGAATGAAAAGAAAAGGGATGTAAGACAGTTAAATACTCATCAGCTCATACTAAGAAGTCAGTATTTCATGTTTGAAGGTAGTAAGTCAAGGAATAAATAGAGTATGCGTGTTATTCAACCACCCGCATGGACCCTTACACTCTTTCTGAAGATGCTGTCTGCCTCCTGGGCTGAGCCACCACTACCATCTCCACTGCTGTAGCCAAGCTCCCCAAATGTCCAGAGTTAAGGTAAAATCCAGTGCCTAATGGCCCACAAACTCTACTTGCCCAAGGCCTGTCCATGCCAAGTCACTTCTCCACTCCTGAACTTCAATGGACCGTTGTACCACAGGGCGTGGAATAAGGCTTTGGAGGGGCCACCAAAAGGCCAGATGGCATGACACTCCCCATAGAGTAAACTGTGACCAAAGAGAAAAAGGAGATAGGAGGGAGCCGGGCAGATAAATTTCCCTTCCTTTTCCTATCCACACAGTATTGAGGGTGAGGTGCCTCATCACAGCCCAAGAGGAGAAGTCACATGCCGAGGTGACCTGCTTGCTGCGTATCCGCCATGTAACGTGTTATAGGGCAGTGCTTTATAACTTTCCTCGCTTCCCTTCTCTGTTGCTTCACCTTCATCTCTCTGGGCTTGTACTCCCCAAATAAAGTGTCAAGATATTAATTCCTGAGTTAACCTGTTTTTAGAAAATCTAGGTTAAGATGGCATATTATTTTTATTTGTTACTATTATTTATTTCAAAGTTTGTTTATTTTGAAAGAGAGAGCGGTAGCAAGAGTGGGGAAGGGGCGGAGAGAGAGGGAGATAGAGAATCCCAAGTAGGCTCTGTGCTGCCAGCACAGAGCACAATGTGGGGCTCCAACTCACAAAACCGCAGGGTCATGACCTGAGTTGAAACCAAGAGTCGGACGCTTAACCGACAGAGCCACCCAGGTGCCCCAAGACAACACAATTATCTTTATTTATTTTTTAGCATATTATCTTTAAATACAGAGATAAATACTTGAGAAATGGTTGCCTCTGAGAAGTGAGACTACGGGTTACGGAGAGTGAGGCAGAAGATTATTTATAAGCCTTCCGATACTACTGATTTTTAAAATTATCTCTGTGTTTTACTTTCATAAAGAAAAACTAATGTTAACAGAAAATACGTGATGACTACCGTTACATGGATTTGAAATTGCTTACACACCTTTCATAAGTTTTCGTCATAAATCAGAGAAACAAGCTAGTAATTATTTTAGTAGTATTGTAATAATGTTGTGACTTAAGCCTCTGTATTCATACACATTTTATAGATTTGTCTAAAAAAATCCTTTCATGTAAAGTGAAGAAAGATGTCACCTTAAGATCAATACCTTCTTGTATCCTGCTTCAAGTACGATATTCTTGAAATGACAGCGAGTGCTTTATGGCAGAATAGCAATAAGTCAATCTATAGACTCACCTTAATAAATTATAGAGGAAAGAGAAGCAGCTAAAAAAAGAAACCATTTTATTTTTACATTGACTGTCTTTTGAAAAATGGAACTGAGGGTGGAATTAATGATTTAATTAAACCGCTTAATGTTTTATTAAAGTCAGTATGGCCTGGTGTTCCTGTGCAACCGTCAGCTTATCAATAAAACCTCTTATTTTTTTTTTTGCCATAGAATTCTTACTTTTCATTAGATGTGCCTGTATTCTGAGCCTCTAATTGTTTTCGGGAAATCATATACACCCTTATATTCTAAAACCTTTCTATTAAGGGATCATAAAATTCTCCTAAAAAAAAAAATCAGGTCAGGTTCTGAAGGCATGGTTTATTCAGCTTGGTTCTAAACTCACTCCGAGAAGCTCCATTTCTGCTCTAGTCAGCAGAATATCTGTTCAGCTTTTACAGCAAAGGAGGGACTCAAGGTCACCAGTGTGAAACCCACTTGAGATTGATGCATTCAGAGGGAAGCACTGAAGGACTAAAGATAATTTTCTCACTAGAACCTGTTAGTTCCTCTCCTTCCTTTGGAGTGTCTTTTCTCATCCTAAACTCCCCCATTCCATATCCAGCAGAAATTACCAAAGGTAAACGGCCAGTTACAGGAAGAAGAAAGTAGATAGGAGAGGCCTCCAAGATAATTTACAAACATGAACCTGTCTATTTTCATCTGAAGCATTGAGACGAGATGGGAACAGTCTTGGCAGAGAGAAGAAGAGCGTGGAGATACAAATCCAAAGAATAAAATGTGATCCAAGGTGTGTGTGCTCCCTGCCGCCCTGGATGGGAGGTCACCTACACGACCTTTGCTTAGAACCTCTAGGATAGACTGCAGACCAGTAGTAATCAGTTACTGAGGCCGCATCTTCATGCCCACGCTTGCCCTACTATTAGTTCTGCTTGGGTCTGTGTATTGCTGGAGGGGCACTTTCCAAACAAAAACTGCCTTTTAACCAGAAAGGAGGACCCATCCTTGCAATGCTGAAGTCTATGCTCACGGGTCAAAGCTTCTGTGGGCAGGTCATGTTCTCACACTCTCTTCGAAGACGTGTCTTCTCTAGAACTTCATTTCACAGAAAACACAGACACCCCGAAGAACGTTTTAATCAAATTATGACACACATACTGCGGGGTCGACCTGATGCTACAGACTCGTTTTCTCCACATTTTAGCCTAATGGATTTTATGACACTTATTTAAGAATTTAAAATTCTGAGGTTTCACACGATTTGACTTACAAGAGATTGACCAACTGGCTTGACTGACTTTTAATGTAATTAACTTGCCTTATTATATAGATATATAGATATATATGCTTTTTACTGTCCCAGGTTACTCTCTTTGCCTAAATACTCCCCCCTTTTTCTCCTATACCATTTGTCCCTTATGTGTTTTTTCCCTCACTTTTAATCCTCTGTTTCCATCTCCTTATTTTTACCTTAATCATGGAATATGGAATATGGAATATGAACTGTATCCTTTTTCTCATTCTTTTCTTCACCTGTTTGTTTCTAAGGAACACGTGGTAAGGAAACAGGAGATTCAAGTTAACACTGGTATTTTAAAAATGATGAACATTGATATAGACACATAGATACAGATATAGATATATACCTACATATCTTCAATAAATGATCTTTTGTCCCTAAAACTCACAAAAAACAACACGTATATTCCTACTATCAACTCCCAGAATTAATAACATTTAATATTGAATTAATTGCTCCAATATTTTCCCAGGATAGATAATTTAAAATAAAACTGCATGAGCAATTCGTGGTTGCATTCTTTTACGGAAAGAAGGGAGAGAGGCAGGGAAGGGAAGAACTAAAGTTCTCTTTGACAACCATCAACCTCATTTCTCATTTTTCTTTATTCTCTGCCCTACAGGCAACTCCCCCACACCAGGCAACCAGTAGCACAATATACATAATTTTTTCAGACTTTTCATACTTATCCAGAAATAACACACTATACATATCCTTCTGCCACTTGCTTTTTAACTCAACGTTAAATTTTTGAGCTAGATCCCTGATGATTTATATAGATCTAGGGCACTGTCATTCATATCTTTGTCAAAAGTCCTCTCACTACTTGTTAAGATAGCACTATTTCCTAAGTATGTAGGGACAAGCTTACCTCCTTTATCTGCATGAAATCCCTTAAATATATTCACATCACTGAAAAATGGAGGTTACTTTGGCAAATTCACAGTAGGACAACTTTTCAATAAAGTCCAGATTTAAAACCAAAATGAAAAGCTTTCCTTTGGAAAGTTTAAATAATTTCATACTTGGGGGGAAAAAAAACATTTCGCCAGTTAGCTAAATTAAGGCACTACAAAAGTTCAGTCCAAGAATATTCGTTGGCTTTGAACATGTTGCCTTTTCTTATAGTTGGAAATCGGATACATTTTTTTCCCAAAAGCTCTTGCCAATGTATACTTTCTTCTAAAAGAGTTAAATAAATGTCAATAGGCAAGCCAGCTCCCTTAATAATATTTCCTTCACTCAGATGATCTATTTTGGTTGAAGTTTGGCATACAGAGATGCTCTCATTCTTCCTGACACATTTCCAGAAAATATGTAAATAAGGCTCGTATCATTCTAAAGCCTTTTGCTCCAATGATGTTCAATATAAAACATTCCTTCTCCCCACCGACCTGAAGTCTCGCTGTCTCTTTATTTTGATACTCTCAGAAAAGGGAAGATGTTTTTTAAACGTTCTTCTTTTTCATCCCATGGCCTTGCCTTACCAGTGATTGCTTCAGGAATTATTTCAGATAGTATTTATCTAGTTTACATTTATTCTGCTTCTTTAATCTCTCTCCTAGACCTCGCTGGTCCTTGACCTTTAGAATTTTAATGAAAGCTCGCAGGAAAGGCACACATGAGCACAATGACTACAACATCATGCATAGGTTTATCAGAAGGATGGTGGATCTCTTGATCTCCACCTGGACCCCAGGTTCAGGTCCCTGAATTACACCCAGCCTGGGCCAATCAATATTCCCCCTCTGCAGCCGTTCTGACACCTCAATTGCAACACCAGCACGGCCCCTTCTTTCCTCCCACTTTCCCAGACTCTTGCATCTCAGTTACAAAGTGAGCAAATATGCCCAAAATTTCAAAGTTATGTGGAGGTATGATTTTAGGAACCATAAACTTATCCTGTATGGCCTATTGGGGATAATGCTGCCTTATCTATTGATAGGAAAAAAATTGACATTTGCTAATGAAAAAAGAAGCAAAGTGAATGAAACAGAGCAAACCCACGCAATATTGAAAAGCATGCCATTTCTGTACAGTTAACAACTTGGTTGATCCATTCTCTCCCCTGCAAATATTTCCTTCCTTTTTGCTATCCATTCTTTACTTCAAAATATTTCTATCCTTTCCACAACATGAACTTGAGGGACCTGAAGGTTAAGGCCTACAGGTGTTAAAAGAAGAATTGCTGGTCATGAAAGCTGCCAAAAAGCAAGTCACTCCAGATACTCTGGAGAATCCAGTGCTGAAAACAGGGAAACATGACCTTTCTGTTTTAGGATACCACTTGTTTCACATCTTTTTTCCCAGTTCCACCAGGAATTCATTGGTGAAAGCAGGTGATAACTAAGGTAATACCTGCATAGACTCACCTTAAGCCCCTCAATGACTTATCTTTGTTCCTACCATATATACAGGAAGAATAAAAACACAGTGATTTCTTCATTAACTCTATGCATGTTATTTTCCTGAAAAATTAATATTTAATATGATTTCCCTTCAATATGCTTCCAAAGGAAATTCCTCAGTCACTAGTTGACTCAATGAGAGAAAACAGACTTATTTTAACATCAGCCTAAGTAAGACGCACTATAGAAGAAAGGCTACGTTGTCTAGAACTACAGAATGTGTTCTTGAACCAAAGGTATGTTATTTAGGACTCAGAAACTTATTCTGGATGATCTGCACAAATGTTACTCTCTATCTGGATAGATGATTGGGATCTTATTGCTTATCCTTAGAGTTTCTACAACGACTGCTTTTAGTGTCAAAATGAAAAGAGATGTATGTATGTAGGTCTACTCCATGTAATCCTGTCACTGTGTCACAGAGTAAGTTGTGGTAAGTCTTTGATGGTTTGGATTATGCAGACTCACTCTAGGGTGATAATACTGAGTCTAACCTGCTTAACCAAACTCATATCCTTTCAAATGCAGGATCTCATGCAACCTACTGCCCTCTCCCACCCCCCATATCTGTCAGCAAATCTGGCTAGATATTCCTAAACACTTTAACTGAAGCCCATATCTTTCTTATTCTTACTGTCATTGCCCTCATCCACACTGTCATGCTTTCATTTTCTATTAGATTAGCACCCTCTTATGGTCTCCCTAGCCCTATCCATTCTCTACCTGACTGCTGAGAAGTCTTCTCAAAATGCCACTTTCATTATGTCAGGAACTCCTGACATCTCTGCTCTCCAGCAGTGGCAGGCAGCATAATGTCTCCCAAAGGTGTTCACACCAGACTTCTGTGACATGTCATATTACATGACAAAAAAGACTTTACATATGTTATTAAGTCTACAGATCTGAAGAGAGAGATATTATCCTGGACTGTCCTGGTAGGACACAATCCAATCACATGAGCTCTTAAAAACAGAGCACTTTCTCAGGCTTAAAAGAGAAGAAATGCAGAAGAAAAAGCCAGAGAGATTCAAAACATGAGAAGGACTTGATCCATCATTACAGGCTCAAAGAGACGGGCAAGGTGACAAGGAAAATAGGTGGCCTGAAGGAGCTCAGAGAGGCCACCAGCTGACAGCCAGCAATGAAACAGACCTCAGCCTTATGTCCACAAGAAAAATGAGTTCTGCCAACAACCTGAATGAGTTTGGGAACACATGTTTGCCCAAAACCTCCACCAAGAGCCCAGCCCAGCAAACACCTTGATATTAGTCTTATGAGACCCAGGGCAGAGGGATCAGACTTCTGAATTAGAGCACCATAAGATAGTAAGTTTGTGCTGTTTAAAGCAAATAAGTGTGTGATCATTTGTTATGACAGCGATAGAAGACTACTGCTAGTCAATCCAAGCTCTCTTCCTACTCTGCAAGACACATCAAAGTCTGAACCTACTTCACTAATTCCAACGAATTCTCCTCAGCTCACAAACACTGGCTTTAAATTTCTGCCAGGACAAGTTTAGCTTTGTACACAGAGCTTACATTCTTTGGCGAAGAAAATAAACATCAATACACAAGCGACTAAATAGTACAAATGCAGGGAGTGTGTGATACACACAGAGCTGTGCCGTCCTGATCCTCTGCATAAAGGGCTGTCTAGACATGGGGAAGGGCAGTCAGCAGGCAGCTACAACTGTCAACTCTTTCAGGGCCCACTTGAGCTGCAGAGAGCCACCTTTCTCAAAACCATACCCTTTCCACGGAAGTCTGTAACTTCTAGTAACTAAGTGGGGAAAAGGAGCAGAGAAGCCCCGCCATTTTGGCTCAACACGGGCCACTCTCACAAGCAATATTCACTCCAGAGCTCCCCACAGGGCCGGCTGAAGCTTTATAAGGCCCACATTGCAGTTTGAATTCTTCCTGTGCCCAATCCTGTTCCTTGTTTCCTTTCATTGATTAACTTTTAATAAACAACTTGGACCACAAACTCTATTTCAGCATCTGCTTCAGAAGAATTCACCCTGTGACAGAGTAATAAGTACTAATAAGAAAATTAAGGCAAGTTAAATACATAGTGTCTGGGATAGTAACCCAGAGAAATGGGATAGCATAAAAATGTCATGCTACAAAGATTCAGAAAAGTCATATGAAAAATAACTATTTTAAAAATTATGGCTAAGATTATTTGAAAGTAATACATCTCCCAAAATGCAAAAATCAAAGGAGAAACTGAAAACCAAAACAGTAGGAATGAAGCTGACATGGATGAGGTATGGGAAGTAGTTGGATCTGGAATTAGGACTTGATGGCTAAAGGCTTTGATTTTAATCCACACACAGGGGCAGGAGAAAAGAACTTAGGCCCATGTGAAGCAGAAATTGGAGCTGAGACCTTGCATACATCTGGGAAAATAAATAACTGCACCCTCAGTAGGAGGACTAGAAAAACTAAATCCATCTGTCATTGAAAATTACGAAGAAGCCTGTTCTGACATTGTTCTGCCCTAAGTAGGAGAAAGAAATATACCATTAGAAGCCATATGCCCAACATTGTACTACACATGCTTTTGGAGTCCCACTTAGGTAGTATAAAAATTTCCAAAATGATAATTCAGATAAATATGTCATAAGCCAAAATATCTCTGAAGAATCAGGCAGCATCAAACCAGTCTGCCCTAGATTCCCTCAAGAAAGAACGACACCAACAGAAGATGAGTTCACAGTTATGACACATGTTAGGGTATCCAGGATGAGGGCAAGGCAGACAGAATAGATTAGAAGATAAGCATAATTAAAATAAGGCAAGGGATTTTTAAAAAGACATTAAAACTATAAGAAAATACAAAGATACTGAAAAAAAGGAAACCTGACAGATTTTTTTTTAAATACAAATGGAACCCCTAAAAAATGAAAATTTTAATCATTGAGAGTGAAAAATCAATAGCTAGGTCAACCATCAGGTCAAACAGAAACAAAGAGAGAATTAGCAAAGTAGAAAATGGATCTGGGAACATTTGTTCAATGTTCCCACGAAGGTATGCCACTCAAACAGCTCTTCAGGATACTCTGTTGAGGAGAGCATAGTTGCTCAATAGCCCCAGGTACTTACTCTCTGGTTGTACCACTTTGTTCAGTCTGAAGTCTACTCTCCAGGGTACAAGAGCCAGGTCATTCCTGCTCAAGATGAAATTCTTCTAATGGGCAAATTCTGTTCAGGAACTCCCCCATTAAAACCTCTCCAGAACTACATTCAAGTCCAAGTTGTTAGAATCCTCCTTTCCTTTTCTCCTTTCACAGTTGTCACATGATGGCCTGACAGCTTTCCCTGTCTATTTTTGCTCTCTCTCTCTTCATCTTCCGTTACCTCCAATTAATCTCTTGCATATCTAATCCTGTCTTGACTTTTGTTTCTTAGAGAAGCCAAACTCATGCAAAAATAGAATGAAAATAACCAAGCAACATTAGCAATGAATATAGGAGAAAATAATCAACATTAGGACATTTAATAGCTCTTCTATTATATAAAGGCAAAGGGTTTGCCAGTGAGTCTGGCTAGACTTTTATTTTGTTAAGAAGGCATGTTGAAAACGTAGAGACAAACTCTTAAAGATTACAAATGCAGTGCACTTTTACAAATGCAGAATAGAGGAGTATTATTAATCTCATAGAAGTATAAAAGCAGAAAAAGCAAAGCAAGAAAAGAGTGAGATAACTAAAAGGCAATATTTATGATGGTGGAACAATCCAAGCAAAGTAATCCCAATAAAACTCATTGAAAATGAAACTATCATATGAGCTTATTAAAAATCAAGCTATATATGGTAACAAGAGAAATACCTAACCTTAAGTTTCTCCCAAAATAGAAACTAAAGTTGTGTAGAAAGATTTTCTAAGAATAGATTTCATAAAAGTGAGGTTGAACTTTTAAGATCAGAAAGAGTTTTAAGATTTTTTCAAATAGGTGTTAAAGGGAAAAAGAGAAGCATTCATAATGATAAATGAAATTTACTGGAAATATAATAATGCTGAACCTCTAAGCACCTAACAACACAGCTTGAAAAGTCATAAACAAAAATATGAGATTTTTTTTCAAAAGAAATGAAAAAATACATAATTATAATGGGAGAATTTGATATACCTCCCGTAGAAACTTAGAAATCAAGAGAATAAAAATTATTGAGAATACAGTATATATATTATATACATATACATATTATATTATATATAAGATATATATATATATATATATATATGATCCAGAAATATTAGAGAACATATATTCTTTTAACTATGCATGGGACATTTACAAAAATTAATCAAATTTAATACGACTGAGCAAACTGAACACCAAAGCGCTGATACAAATCACAGACGTCATTCTCCGATCATACAATAAAACTAGACATCAACAACAAAATCACCTCCAAATCCTGTATATTTGAAAACCTTAAAAAATGTTAAAGAATTTAACACATGTTAAATAATCTGTAGTTCAAAAATTGAATTGTAATGGAATTTTGAAAATAATTTAGAATCGAACAGCAATTTCTAAAAAAGCACTATATTTCAGAGCTAGTGGGCTACAGCTGATGTCATTTGAGAGGAATTCACAACTATCCTTAAATTCAAATATTAAAGGAAAATTGAAAAATAATGAGTTAAGTATCAACTTCAAAAAGTCAGTATAAAATTTAAAAGGCAAACCCTAAAAAAGCAAAAGTAAAAAATAATAATAATAATAAAGAAAAAAGACTGTATGGGTAGGTTGGAAGTGGGTTTTTTTATTTTAGACAGGATGGTAAGAAGGGCCTACGGAATGGTCATTTGAACAGAAATATGAGAAAAGGTTATTAATAAAGTATTTTTTAAATAACAACATGCACATTTTGCATCCTGCCCTACCATGGAAGGAGACAGAAACTTGGCTTCCCAGTCTGCAGTTCATAGCAGGTATATATATAGAATGGAAAAATCATGCATGTCTTGGCTCATGAATCCTCCCTCAGGGATAAAGCCATAGATGCAGCAGGTGCTCTGAGAATAGATCCCTTGAGGAGATGATGATGACAGACTGTGTAAAGGGAGTTCATACTCCTGAAATTAGAGAGCCTCTCAGTTCTGTTGCCCAGTTGTCCCATGAGAGCCAGCATCTACACCTTGTGTCTCAGCCTTTACAACAATGTACCCTATCTGGAAAGAAAATTCACCCTGGCTTCCTATCAGCAAGCGAGACTGCCTCTCCTGCTTGCAATAGCACAGGACTTTTGTGCCATTCAGAGGCGTGTGCTCCCAATCCTAAAGCAACTTTTGCTTGTCCGTTTTGCTCTTCAGACCCTGTTGAAAACTCCATCCAGGGTAAGCTGCTTACTCGACTTTCTCCTATCACGTTGTTCTATAATTGTCACCAATGCAGGCCATCCATTGTCACCCAGACTTTTACCCACAATTGTTTGTATCTCCACTAGTTGGATCCAACTTTCCACACCTGCCAATCTTCAGAAAACCCACCAAGGAACGCCCTATTACATCACCCTACCCCACTTCTCTCAATAGCACCTATCTGGTCATTTTCTTGCTTCTTTATTTTATTGTTTCTTTCATGTCTACCCCCATAAGAATATAATCTCCATGAAAGCAGGGATCTTCCTTGTCTTGCTCACTACCAAACCAAACATAAATGAATTTCTCCCCAGGAAATCTTCTCTCCATATGAATACAGGCAGGAAGATCACTAGCACTAATGTCCATTCTTCAGTATAATCCTGCCATTTCAGAGTTTGTAAGTGAGATAGAGCTAATATTGTGTAGCCCCCTCATGCCCATCTTTCTCTGCCGCATGAGAATTATGCTCCTGCTATGCTGGCCCCATGCCCAGATTCAGAGGACTATACTGCATTGATTTTAGCTATGGCACAATGCCAGCCAAGGACCATTTGGGAAGAATTTCCCACAGTAGGCAGAAAGTGACACCTCAGATGCAAGTTTAAACTGCTCTCAGCAGCAAGCGATGCTAAACAGGCTCCATTTGAGACTGCACTGTGGGAGAGCACACCTGAGCATTCTGGAGCATGACATCAGCAGCCAAAATTGTTTCTTGTGCAAACCCCAACCCAGGAAAACCTAGGAAATCCACTCACACAGCAAGAAACCTATTGAACCTTGTTAATCGCAAACAGCTTGCAGCCCCTAATTAATCCCTGCCTCCTTGAAGGGCTCTCTCTTTGGCGTTTACTTATTTCACAGTTGCCTATAACTTCAACAATCGGCAATACTCAAGTCATCTTACTCACCTTGTTTTTGGTTTGTCAGCAAAAGTATGTGTAGAGCCACAAAATAAAATGGCAATTAATAAAAGATGGCTAAAGAATGGAAAATATTATCTTAACCAAGAGTTCTTCTGCCAAATATTCATACTGTGGCAGAACACTACTTCTAACATGTGCCAAGTAATTTGGTAGAAATTGCTGAAGACTAAATTTTAACAGGTAAAACTGTTACAGTCCTGACTAATTCAGCTAACTTCTATTGAGCACCATAAAGCCAGTCCAAATGAAGTCTAATTGGCTACCCTCTAGGCTTTCAATTTTGCATCTTTTAGCAAGAAGAATCTTCCAAGACTAAGTGTCCATGTTTGTCATTCTTATAGAATCTTTTATTGACTCCAGCTAATTTTTATGATCTCTTGTTTCCTCGATAAAATATAAGCTCCCTAAGCATAAGGATTGTGTCTTGTGTTCCTATTATGTCCCTAGGGCTTAGCTCATGGGCTGGGATAGAATGGGCGCTGAATAAGTACATTTAGTTAAAGAGATGGATGGATATCTCTTTGAAGATGAATAGATGGACAAAAGAGTGATGAATGAACCAGAGAAAGCATTATAGCTTATTCCTTAGGTACCCTGCATCACAGTCCCCTATGATTTTAGGACAGCTGCAGTGGACGATACATGACTAACCCTCTCCCTGCATCCCACATCCAACATCATCTGCACGCCTTTCTGCTGTCTGCTCAGGGCCTTCTCTGACAAGGCAGGTGCCCATCCAGCCCAAGCATAGGCACAGTCCAGTCCAGGAGTGCAGGAGAGTTAATACCCTGAGGAAGTCCTCAGCCAAGGAGGTGTGGATGAATGCCCTAGCCTCCCACCCTCAGGGAGACAAGTCTCAGAGGCATTCTGCACAAGTCTCATCAAGTCTCAGGAGAAGCAAGCGTCTGTTGCCTACGGCGATGCCTTCAGTCTTTATGCTGGCTTTCTCTCCCTGACTCCAGCACTGTCTGTTTCCTGAGATCATCTCCCAAATAAACTACCGGCACCCAAGTCCTTGTCTTGGGCTTTGCTTTCCTGGAAACCCAAAAAAGTGCCATAATGAATCTAATGTCTGACTCTCAACCCGAGAAAGATCTCCAAGGACATAAATGATCTAAGATGTGACAATCTCAGAGAACATGGGGGAGAACATGATCCACAGACGCTCCACCATTAACAAAATAATGAAAGACAAAGCACTAAACAGAGTCCCTAAACCACAGCAAATGCCTGGTAAATTGCTCTCCTCCTCTTTCCTGGTGACTTGCCATCTTTGTGCATTGCTTCCTCTGGAAGCTGTGGGGGAACCCCGTCAACATCAGCCCCTAAACTACTCCCACCTTCTTCAGTGTAGAGGTCTCGGTAGGTTTCTCACCCTAAAAACTAAGACTCTTATTGAATAACTATATTTATACAGAGATCAAGAGAAATAGTGATCAATAAAAATTTAACAGCTGATATTTAGTTATTTAAGTTATACTTGAATGTTGGTATTCAGATCTTACCCTTTCACAGACAACACTGCTTGATTCGTGTTATTGGACGACTAGATAAGGAAAATTGAGAGCCATGTTACAAGTAGCGGAGGGTGTCTGTGCTGGCAGCCATTTCTGTCTATACAAAGCTTGGTTGCTTGATCTATAAAGTTAAAAGTAGATGTAGTTCTCAGGATAAGCACATATAGACAAGACTTATAAAGCTGAATCTGCAAAAATTAATGTAGACATTGTAACTTCTCTGAATTACATTTCCATTATAGTGATTTTACCCGAAGATGTCAAGTATCTTAGAGTTTCAGGCACCTGTAGACAACCAGATGAAGAGATTTGGGGGACAGAGTGACCTCAAATCAAATCACATAGATATTTCATCAAAAGGCAAGGCCTAACCTTATTACCTGATGAACATCACTGCCCTTTTGAAATGTCAACACTGTGTTTCATAAAATATGGAAAATACTATAATTTGACTGTCTCTTCAACACAGAGTTAGAAAATCCTTATTTAAGCATCCAAGCTTAAAGTGAGCAAACATCACAGATCCTGCAAATATATCGTATCTTAGGAAAGAAATCACAGCACGTGCACAACTCTGATGTCGCATTTGCAATTCTCGAGTACTTTTTCAAACACCTTGTTTCTGCAAAGAGAAAAATCATTCCAAGTCTAGGAATTAGTGGTGAGTGAAATTGGCAACATCGGAATTCTTCACATGTCTAAGCTTAACACTATGTTTGAAACAAATTAAACTTAAAACAGAAGCCCTAAATATATCTCGGGCAGAATTTATCTACACTGGTGGCAAAAAGGAATTGCAGACCAACCACCGTCTCTATCAATACACTCAAAGCTCCCAATAGGCATTCCAGTAGTTAATGACATTGGCTTGCTATGCAAATACAATTTTAAGCAAAGCCCCATATCTTCATCATAATCCAAGTCGTCCCTGATAAGCATGGGTTAAAATCACCGGGCTTCCCATGCAAATGTAACTTCAAAAACCAACTCTAGTACTTTCTTCCAATCAGATTATTATCCTAAGTCTGCTTTTATAGACACTGTGGGCCCACTATGATTTCTCATTTTGGTTTCTAAATAACATAAGTGAGCTGAAAAGTATACTAATCCTACTTAGCCAATAATATATTTTGTGATATTGTATTCAGTACTTCATTTCCTATTATTATTACGAGAAATTCTTCAAGAATTTCTTTCAACCTTTTCAGAACATTTGTTTTAATTAAAATATAGAAAGAATTCTACTGTCAAAATTCACACTTTAAAAGTATCGGATTTGATGTAGGATTCAAAACAATTTTGTCAAGTGAACTTTCCCATCAGTTAAAAATATGCTCTGATCAATCCCAGTTTGTATTTTTTTGAAACTTCAGCACTGCTTTTCCTACTTGGGCAAGGACATAAAAGAGAATAAAATAAACTAAGATTTTCAACTGTGTTGGGTGTCCTGCGAATGCAACACCCAGGGAGAATTAAACTTTGTTTCTGTCTCCTCGTTTACAAATGAGTAGCCCAGGGTTCAGAGCTGTTTCATAGCTTGCTGAAGATCACATTGACAAAGGCAAGAGAGGTGGAAAATCACTTGTTAATATTTGCTGCTGCTGATACAGAAGAGAATTAATGGGATCTCTCTCTCTCTCCTCTCCCTCTCCCTCTCTCACACCTCCCTCTCTCTTGGGAATTCTAAGAGGAGGATGTCGGGATGCTGTGACTAGTATGTAGCACATCCTGTCAGAAGATGCTCAGGGAGTTTACTAGAAAACTTCCCTGGAAACCGGAAGCTAGATGTTATTCAAACTAATGCGAAAAAAGATTGTTGTTCAAATGGGGAATAGCAAGATCTAGGAGTGACGCAAGGAATTTGTATAACCTTTGGCAGAAACTGAACATTCAGCTAAGAACAGCAACAGAGGGTCTGTGTGTGGACAACAGTGGAGTTTCAAACAGTCAGGGAAGAAGAGAAGTGAACCCATCTTTTCTCTAAATTCTTCAGTAATCAACACTTAGCACAAATCATAACGCAGAGGCGAAAGTGAAGTCTGGGTTTGAAACATTAAAATAAGCTTAGTTACCCTGACTGTTGTTTCAAGGAACAGCTGCTCCAAGAATCAGATTTTCATTAACTGTCAAGGGCAACAATCATAGCCAGAGGTCATCTCCCTTGAAGGTCACAAGGAAGGTGATGGGTGCTGTGAGCCAGAGTCAGAAATCTTCTCAAGCTACATCCCTTCCTGGCTTTGTGGTGAAGTCAGCGCCAACAAAGGGCAGAGGAATGGTACCAGGAAAAATTGCTTCTGTCTTGTTTCTTCTTGCTTTGGGAGTCTCCCCACTGGAGAGAAATTAATTAAGTGGTTTGAGGACAAGATTAAATGAAACAAAGGTTTCTTCCCGGGGTCAGCGGGGACGGGGAGCGCATAAACTGCAAAATCCTCACTCCTCAAGGCTGAAATACTAATAAAAAGGAACAAACCATGGCATGCATCTGTTGAAAAGATGGGCACACCATCAACTGATGAGTGGATAAAGAAGATGTGGTACATATATACAATGGACTACTATGTGGCAATGAGAAAAAATGAAATCTGGCCATGCGTAGCAACATGGATGGAACTGGAGGGTATTATGTTAAGTGAAATAAGTCAGTCAGAAAAAGACAGATACCATATGTTTCCACTAATAGGTGGACTTGGTGAGACTAAGCAAAAACCAGGGGGAGGGGAAGAGGGGAAAGAAAAAAAAAGACACAGAGAGGGAGGGAGATAAAACATAAGAGACTCTCAAAGACTAAGAACAAACTGAGGGTGAGGGAGATGGGGGGGGAGAGGGGGTGATGGGCATTAAAAAGGGCACATGTTGGGATGAACACTGGGTGTTTTATGTAAACCAATTTGAAAATAAACTATTTTAAATTAAAAAAAAAAAAAGAAAAGAAAAGATGGGCACAGCGAGCCGAGGTTGGCTGTAAACACGCCGCCTCTTGGAGGTCAATATTCCTCAGCCTCTCCAGCCTGCCAGTCTTTCCACCCAGGAGTTTAATTTTAGCTCTGTATTAACGATACATTACAATTACACACAGACATGGGCCCGCGCATGTTCTGTAATGATTAGGCCACTGTCGTGGACTCACTCTGGAACTTATTCAGGTCACCTGAGCCCCCGTGGGACCCGAGGCTGTTTACCATCTAGTACCTCGCACTCAGTTTTCTCCAGAGATGCTTGCCCGGAAACAAGCTTCTTCCTCCAAAATGGAAACTGCCAGTGCCTTCCAGCTGGAAAAGATCATAGATCTCTATGTCAGATGCCATGCAGGAACGAAAAAAAAAAAAAAAAGTATATATGGTGATAAAATCAAAACGTTCTGACAAACCTTCTTAGGCGAGTGTGACTTGGTGTGCTTGGGAGGCCATATATGTGCTCATGCCTCACAAAGGCCATCCAATTCGGAAATGTGGTTTTTAGGTTGCACAGGAAATGGATATCGAAGGCTTTTCCTGTCGTCGCTGCAGTTTTGGTGATTGCAGTTTGGGCTGGGGAACAAAGGCTCAGCAGAAATATCTCTGCACTTCCCCCAAGCCCAGCTGCTTGCCCTTGACATCTTGAAACTGGCACTTCAGCGAGCTCATAGCCTCTGAGAGCAATGCATGAAATGGAAGACCAGAAGCATCTATTTATTAATCTTGGTCACTAAATGAATCTTTCCCTATGGCCAGCTATGGAGTGGAGTTAATGAGGATGGAGCAGAAGCCGAACTGCGACATATTTAGCCACAGGCTGTACCTCAAGGCCTCCTTCCTTGGCGAAAGAATCAGGACAGCTCCCTCCTGACATCAAAAGGGCACAAAGCGGACCCACAGGCAGAGAACTCAGGCACCTTTTACTCCCCCAACCCTCCCTTTATCTAGGATTGAAAAGCCTGGCCGTGTGGTGGCTCCCACACAATACATGCCTCCCAGGACTACAACCTTCCCACAAGAGTTGGACTTCTTCATTCGTAAATCGGTCAGACATTCATCGCACCCCTCCTATGTCTGAGCCCTGTGCCATGTGCAGAAGACACAGCAGTGAACAAGGCAAAGTCCCTCACTTAGAGACCTCACAGTGCAGTGGGAGTAACTGTCAAGGACCCAAATATATTCACACTCACTTTCAGGTCATGCTAATACCTTCATGGCGGCTGTGGCATGGATGAATAGCAACCCAGGAAGGGTGGTAAGGGAAAGCTTTCTTCAGGAAGTGTCATTTCAGCTGTGCCCTGCCCAGCCCCTCCCTCCAAAGAACACGGAGGAGGAAAAGGGACCAGAGTTACGTAATCTCTGCTGTGGAAAATGCTCTTGCATTTTCTCTTCCTCATAACCTAAGGTGGGATATCTATTTTATATATATATATATATTATTGGGGGCCACGGCCATGGACTGGATTCAACTTGTTTGGCCACTCGAACCCCAGGGAGGCCACAGATTATACAAAGAGACAGATGCAAGTCTAAATTCCCACCGCCCCAGTATGTGTGAAACACGAAGCATGTTACTGAACTTCTATGAGCCTCCGTTTTCTCGTGGGGAAGAGTGGGTTGACAAAGGGAGGAATTAGATTACAAAGCAGGCAAAACTTAACTGGCATAGTTCCTGGCTCACAGTAAGTGCTCAAGGAGTGTTCATTGGAGTTGATAATTTCATACCTAATTATCGTAATTAGGTATGAAATTAAGCATTTTGTCAACTTTTTAAAAAAATGTGTTCTCACAGTAAAACGGATATTATTGTTATCGCCATTTTACAAATGAGGAAACAAGCCAAAAGGGTTTAAGTAAATCGCTCCATTTGTAAGGCCGGTTAGTGGCAGAGCCGACGCTCACCCCTGGTCAGCCTCCAGAACCAACAATTAACTCACTTCCCTAGTATAGCATAGGCATGAGGAAAGTTCTAACCCCAGCCATGTCCTGCTTCCTCCAGGTGGAATTAGAAGGCTTCCGCCTTAATATTCCCTGGTCATCTCAGCTTCTTTTGAGAGGATCCCAGAGGAAAAGGGGTTCTATTCCATTTTGACCTTTTCTTCCCGGTTTCTTCTCAACTAACATGGCACAAAGCTGAAAGATCTTTTGGTTAACTGTATTTATTAAGAAAACAGGCTGGAGCGAGCACAGCTGGGGTCAGTCTGTACAGTGAGGGGTTTATCGTGCACGAACACTCTGTGACAGATTGGGTCCGGTGAAAGAAACAGCCTGTGAGCAGCATACCACTTTGCCACTTATCTCCAAAAGAAAGCTGTCTCCGTAAGGATGACGAAAACTTTGCCTGACAAATCGACAAAGTGCAAAGTAGCAGAAGTTCGATGAAACCAGCCATGAAAAAAGTCCTTCCATCATTCTATATCCCATTGAGAAATTACAATGAATTAGACAGCTGGCTACATACAAACAAAAGGGGGAATAAACTAAGAATTAGTTATTTTAATAATAACAACAACTAAAAGATCAGTATTCTAGAAAAGTTGTAGGAATACTAAGAAAGATACATGCAAAAGTATTTTTAAAATTGTAAGATTTTTCCTTTGATCCACAAAAACGTATTCAGTGCATTCTCATATTCCCGGCACTATTATAAACACCGGTAAACAAAACAAATAAAAATATTACCGTCAAAACAATAATAATAGTAACCATAAATATCTACCATAGTGGAACTTACCTTATTTGTATAATTATTAAACGTTATGGAAATACTAGTGATTTTTGTTTCCTTAGCTTTGAGGTTAACTCCTATTTAAATGCAAATATCTGACAGTATGTACCTTTAATTGGTTACCTGTCAAGTAAACCTTCCCCATTCACCAATTTCCTGAGAGTTCATTTTGTTAAAAGAAGGGGGAAATAAAAAGGACCACGTAATTTGAAGGCAGTGGGAGTCTGTGCCAGGTGAGTTTGTGAGGTGGAGGCTGGAAGGAGGAGAATGGTGCCTCTCACAATTTTGCCTACCAAAAACATTGGCAACACAAAAGTAATTTCACTATTATTCTAAGTAAACCACCTGCTACTGCTTTCAAAAATGAAAAAAAAATCACATAACACATTTCAAAGTCAGAAACAGTGTGTATGGTCTGAATTACTATTCCTTCCATTAGCATGGATAATCAAGAGTTTACTGTGTGTGTTCAATAAAAGCTAGCCCCAAGCGAGTCCTAAAATATAGCAATTATATGGTTTCCTCCCACGCCTGCCCCGCATAATGGATCCTGAAGGAGAAAGGGTGTTCAAACAGGCTGAAGCATAATTCTTAGTGCGTGGGTAAATCTGAAACAGTGCAGCATTTTAAAATAGGTAAGAGAAAGGAGCATGGGTGTGTCCTTCCCTGAAACACCAAGAGTATATTCCCTTTTTGAGGAAAGAAGATGAGGCCAGAGTGACAAAATGGGATCTGATTGGTTGGTTACTCTTTACTTCCAAAAGAAGCTTCCAGGGATTGAGACCATAGGCCAATCCAAAACAGCAATTAGCCAAAAGAAGAGAAGAGAAGGCGGTTGGGGGTAGGGGATGCGGAGAGGCAGCCAGTCTCTGGGGATTGTCAGATCTCTGTGATAAGGAATGGCACCATAATGCGTGCATTTTCAGAAGTGGCCCTCCTCTTATCCTAGTTTCAAAAGAAGCCCCCTCTATTCACCTTCTCATTAAAACAGCCTCTCCAGAAAAAATGCTGAGACCACACAAAGCAGGACATTCATCACTAGGGCAACCCGTGTACTCAATGAAAGCTGGCAAGCACAAAGGGCTCACTTAAGGCTTTGCAGGGAATCTGGTTCTCTTTGCCTCAGACCATATTTCAGATTTAACACTGGACTCTGGAAGCAAATTCTATTTTTTTGGTTTTTTTGTACTAAGGATACTTATGAAGAATGAAATCATTCTTTAAATTTTATTTTATTATTTAAACCAGGCAACCTCTTGGGTAGTATTCAGCACCAAATTTTTATTTACCAAGGCACTACCACTAGCTACATTCCAACCCATTTATACCATCTAATACAATGTGGTTAACTGTCTCCCAGGATGCCCTGACACTAAATCTGCAAGGGCCATTCAGATATCCTTCCCAGCTTTGCCCCTACCTGCTCCCCCCTCCACACCCCTCCCAACTGCCTTTCACCCATCTTCCCTGTCAAAGACCACACACACACACACACACACACACACACACACACACACACACCTCCTCAGGGGCAGCAAAAGCCTTTCCAGCTATAGCTCAAGTATAATGTGCTAACCGATGTCAGAATCCAGCTATGGCACTATTCACATATGTAATGGAATTTATTGCAAGTCACTTTGTCTTATATATTTTTCTTAAGGACTTTGAGATATTAAAGTTACAAACAACAACAAAAACCCTCCCTTCTGTGGAGGCAGGGGGTAGCCTGTCTTACAGCAAAACCATCACAAACTAACTTTCAGTTAGGGCACATGACTGATCAACCTTGCTTTATAAAAGGGATCCTTTTATCTCTTTCTTTACCTGGAGATGGAATAAAACCACTACATGTGGCCAGAATAATAATATTGTATTTCAGCTTTATTTTAATTTGCTGTTGACAAAGCTTTTTCTCAGTTACTTTTCAGAGAAATAACATCTCCTGAGAAATCATCTTTAGCATATTAGAATCTCAAGCAGAAGTTCCATTGTGGACACCTGGGGCAATTTTCTCAGATATAGGACAGAATTCAGCTGGAGTGTGAAATTGGATCTGTTTGGATTTTTTTTGTTTGGTCTTTTTCATGTATTCTGAAGAGTGGGGTGAATTGACTTTACACTCCTGTTTCATGAACTATTCTTTCATTTTGTTTTAAATCTACAAAAGCACCTAAGAAAGAAACTTAAAAAGAAACTCAGCAAAAATACTCTTTCACATTTGCTAACAAAGAATTTGAGAGATTAGGAAAATAAGCCGATAGAGTTAATAATAACCAAAAAGTATCAAGTTCTGAGTCAGGTACCAGGGATTCCAAGATTAGTAAGGCACAAAATTCTACTCTATATTCACTCTGAGTAAAAATAAAGAGGACAGAGTATTTATCCATCTGGAAAGAGAAGTTAAGCATCTCAGAATAGGTAATACCTTGTGGCTACCCACCTAAACAAGAGCTATTTGAGGTCCTCACGAATTTTCAAGAGTCTAAAAGAGGTCCTGAGATCAAAATGTTTGAAAGCTGCTATTCTAGCAGACTGAGTAGGAAGTGAGGAAACAGAGACAGAGAGTAAAAACAATGCTTTCAGGAAGCTTGGCTATGAAAAAGGAAGAGATAGTATTTTATTTAATTTAGAAGAGAAATCTGGGATCTAAAGGTGTGTGTGTGTGTGTGTGTGTGTGTGTGTGTGCACGCTCATGCATGCACACATAAAATCAGATAAATGGGATTTAAACTTGAGCATGTCTAAATACTAAGACTACGGGTCCATTAAAGAGAGAGATTTATAGACGGGCGATGGGGTAGAAAGAATAAAATCCCTTAGGAGAAACAGAGAAACTGGTCTTTGACTGGAGAAGGGACAGCTCAGTCCTCTGAACAGGAAAACATTAGGAAAGGATTGATTCTGATATTGAGAGAATTTTAGATTTTGTGACAGTAAGTTGAGGAAGAGCTCATCTCATGGCTGTTAACATGCTCTGTGAATTAGGAGGTAAGGTTATGCGCTGAGGAGGAAGAAAAGGTTTGGGAGCCGGAAGAATAGAACGGTGGAGAATATTTGAAAGTTTTCCTATGGTAACGTTAGGGGGGCATGACTGAGGACACCAGGTAGGATTGCCGGGAAGAACTGAAAATCTTGCCGACTAAACTTGACGACCATAAACTAAAAGAAGACCAAATCACGGAATTGATTTTTTTTAATTCTATTGTGGAATAAAATATATATACGGAAAACTATATAAAATATGTATTTATAATTAAACAAGTATTTCTAAAGTTTGTCAATACCTTTACCCTCCTACCAGATAGTAAAAGACCATACAATGCTTTCACTGAACGTCCTCACTCAGCATACGTCATTATTAACATGTATTTTCATTACTGTGTTTTAAGTTCATAATACACTATTGTTATTTTATGTCACAAGTGTTCATTTATATTTAGCCAAGTATTTACCACTTTCTTTAGTCTCTATTCCTTCTATTTTAGGTCTTTCATTGGAACTCATCTTCCTTTAGCATTTCCTTTAGCGATGGTACACTGCTGTAAACTCTCCCTGTTTTTCTTGTCTGAAAATGATCTTATTGTGTACTTTTATTTTTTAAAGCTTCTTCTAAGGGTATATAACTCTAACTTGGCAGGTATTTTCTTTCAGCAGTTAGGAGATAACATTCCACTGACTTTTGGCTTTCATAAATAGTCCTGAGAAGTTAGCAATCAGCCTCACTGCTGCCCCCTTAAAAGTATTCAGACATTTTTCTCTGACCACTTTGAATATTGTTTTTTCCTTTGGTGTTCAGCAGTTTTTTTGTTTGTTTTTTTAATAACTTATTGTCAAACTGGTTTCCATACAACACCCAGTGCTCATCCCAACAAGTGCCCTCCTCTGTGCCCATCACCCACTCTCTCCCCTCCCACAAACCCCTGCCCCTCAGTTTGTTCTTAGTCTTTCAGAGTCTCTTATGACTTGCAGTTTTAATGTAAAGTATCTAAGCATGCAGTTCATATCTATTCTGCTTCAGATTTGATTTCTTTTTAATTGAGGTAAAGTTGGTAAATAACATCATGTAAGTTTCAGGTGCACAAAATTATAATTCGACATTTGTTAAACAGACACTACCACCAATACCTCCTTTTCTGTATTTTTCTCTTCATGATTTATTCTGCATATTTTCTTCTCATATGTATTTCCATTCATCTTCCCATTAATTCTGTGGATAATTTGCTGTTAAATCCCGACAATGAGATTAATTTAGGCTATCTTTTGTTTTTCATTTCCAGAAGTTTTGCTTGGCTCTTTTTCACTCTGTTATATCAAGTTTTAGAGTTTCTTGTGTTTACCATCACTTTGTTAAAGAGAATAAGGATAAATATTTATAATTAGTGCCCACTTATTCCAATTCGTAGAGTTTTTGTAGATGGTTCTTCTGTTGTTCCTAATGTTTCCTTCTCATAATATTCTGTTGCCTTGTATATTTGATTTTATTTATGACTATATGCTTTTCACGTGGTCTGAAAAATATTACAGGGATACCCTGAAGCTTAATCCTAAGGTTCCTACCAACAAAGAGGATCTGAATTTACTTCTGCCTGGAAATCAAGGACACTGCAAGTCTAAAACTACCTTAAAACAAATTTTTGTCTTCAGGTTTCCCCAGACCCCTCAGAATATGTGAAGTTAGTCTGCATATCTATACAAAGTTTGGCTATGGCCATAACTTTTTAAATATTTGTTTTCCTTTCCTTTTTTTGTTATTATTTTTTAATGTTTATTTATTTTTTGGGAAAGAGCATGAGCAGAGGAGGGGCAGAGAAAGGAGGGACAAAGGAACAGTAGTGTGCTCTGCACTGACAGCAAAATCTCTGCACTGTAGGTGGGACTGGAACTCCCAAACCATGAGATCATGACCTGAGCTGAAGTTGGACACTAAGCTGACTGAGCCACCCAAGCACTCCCCCGTTTTTCCTCTTCTATGTGTAGTTTCAAAGCAAACTTTCCAGCACTTTCTTTCTGATTCTTCCTCCCTAGCCTTTTGTGGTTATGGCTTAATGTGAAGAGTCTCTTATTATATTACCCACTTGTATTGGCCTTGGGCCTTCAATAATAATCTCTTAGTTATGAGGCCACCAAGAACAAAGTGCAATTTTCCCAACAGTACAATGCCTCCTGGGCCAAGTAACTTCAGTGTTCAGTTTACCTCTTTGAATTTCCAGTTTTCCTTAAGTTATGGTGTGGTAATTGTGTTAACATCTTTTAAAATTCTACAATGTGTTAAAAGAGATGTTTTTAATATTATACCTGGCATTTTTAGTCATTTTCAACAGGAGAAATTTGTCCAAGTAATCTAACCAAACGTTACCAAAGTAGAAGTCACGATATTTCTTCAGGAACATTCATCAGCCCAGGTATGGAGGTAGAAAAAATGGAAATTTTGTTTCATCCAGGACTGGGGTCGTGCCAAGTAAGAATAGAAAGAAAATATAGTGGGGCACCTAGGTAGCTCAGTCGATTAAGCATCCAGCTTTGGCTCAGGTCATGATCTCACAGTTTGTGGGTTTGAGACCCACATTGGGCTCTGTGCTAACAGCTCAGAGCCTGGAGTCTGCTTCTGATTCTGTTTCTCCCTCTTTCTCTGCCCCTCCCCCAGTCATGTCTTCCTCTAGATCAAAAATAAATAAACATTAAAAAAAGAAAAAAGATGTGGTAAGTCAGCTTAGGGAATTAGTCAACAATATTTGAAGATTTGAATTATAATATACAAGCTGGATGAGAGGTGAGTTAAAAATAAAGGAAATGTTTGAAACAGTAAAAGCAGATGACAAAGAGAATAGAAATCTCAATGAGGTCAAAGAATTAAAACATTAGGAACAACTTAGTGAGTGACCCAAACAGGAGATTATAAAAAGAGGAATGTCTAGGTATATGATTTCCAGGATGGAGAAGTTTATTGTGACTATGGCAGTAGGCTGTGAAGTACAGTGGTTGAGAAGATTATTTTGAAGATAATGAAGAAAAAACTCTGAGAAGATTTTGAAGTCAGTCAAGATGAGGTCAGAACTGGAAATAGAACAAAAGACCATGAGACCCAGAGTCTTTGGTGAGTGAACAGAAATGATTACTGCAAGGGTGGATTCAGGAACAGGGGGTAAGAGGAGGTGGGATGCCAGAATTCATTTACCTCATGATATCGGGGGAAGTTTCATAAAGGGAAAGGGGTAATCACCTGAAATAGCTTCAAAAGCAAGGTGATCCAAATTTATATTCAATTCTGAGGATTGTCAGAAGTAAGAGAATTTTAACAAAGCAGATTTGAGAAAAAAACAAACAGAATTTTAGCTAGGAAATGGTTCTCAGCTTTTATCATATCAGTATGGATCCCAGTGAGATCCTAAGATTCGCTTTCCTCATGGGGCGAATACAATAGAGGGCACTGGGTGATATGTGTCTGATCCTGGGTTCTTGCCTCCCCCAATCGCTGCCCCCCCTCTAGTTATCGTATCTGTCTGGGCTTTGTAGGACTTTGCAAATAGCTGACTGGGTGATTGCTAGGTGGCTTGGTTTGTGTAAACATAATGTGTTGGTCTTCTCCATGTTGTGTGTGGGGTTACTGTTCATAAGCTTCTTTATACATTGAGAAAAATAGCCAAAGCATCATTAATGAAAGGCTCTCCACTAGGAAAAGAATCTGGAACATAGCACAGTGACCGCTTTTGAAGTGTGGGGGTCTTGAACCATCCTTTTTTTTGCATTTTTCTTCCCCTATTTCCTATTTTGGGCTAGACCTTCTGTCTTAAAAACGTGACTCCTACCTTATTCCCTCTTCTATCCCCCCTTCCCAAAGAAGCCCCCACACATACACATTTAAATCCTGAAGAAGCTAAGAACACTCCACCCGTTGTTCCTAGTCTCCTGTGTCAAGACCATACCTTGAGGTGATTCATACAATACATTGTGTTTGGATGGATCAAACCTACTTTAATCTTTAATCTTATGGTAAGGAGAAGCAGAGCAATGTAGGAGCCCTTCCAGGCAGAAAATAGAGTCAGGAGACCAAGAAAGGGAAGATGAAGACTCCTAAGTCACTCAGGAACTTTTATGCAGGTGCAGGAAACAGGTCAAAGTGGCCACAAGATTGTTTAATAGGAGTCACACAAATGTAACTCCATGTTTACTGCTAAAAACCAAAACTGTGTGTGAAATCTTGAATTTACGGGAAGGGGGCAGCGAGGCAAGCTTACCCCTTTCTGTCCTGTCCCTGATCCCCTCTCTTCATTTCTGAACTGCAGGAGACTGAGCTCCTTTGGGCTTTAGTGACTCTACACTGGAAAGTGTCCATTCGATGGTTGATTATGCTGTGCTGGGGACTTCCTTTCCTATTTGCCATCATTTTGTAACACACGTGCTGACCCTTTTCCTTCTCTCTTCACCCTAGGGAAATAGAATGAATAAATAAAAACTTATCAGTACTGAAAAAAAAAAAAAAAGATTCACTTTCTTCTCTTCAAGAATGAAACCAAAAGCAAGAAGAGATTCTAAGAAATGGTAGGCAGTTTTATACAAAAGAATTAGCTTCATTAATAGTTCAGGCAAGTTCTCAACAACCTCTAACACTGGAGATCTCTAATGCAGCTGGTGTGGAGAACATGGTTTAGGACAACCCCTCCCCACCCTTGGCCATGTGGTCTACTGGGTACTGTGAACCACAAATAAAAATGCTCAAAGAATCTCCATAAAAAAGATTCAAAACCCTAAGCTCACCAATAGAAACAACAGCAAAACTCACAAGCAACTAAGCACCTTGAAAGCCACCGAGGATAAAACAGCCCAAACAGATCTATAATAGCTTCAAACACTAGAATTAGTATAGAATTCAAGGAAAGTATGCTTAACATGTGTTTAAAGGAATAAAATAGGTTTAAAATATGAATAAGATGTCCAGCCATACTTGAAAAAGAAGCAAACAGAACTTCCAAATATGAAAAGGAAAATAATGAAATTAAAATTTCAATGACAGGTTTAACATGCTTTCAACGTAACTGAAAAAACAGTGATTCAGAGGTCTGGAGGACTACCAAGGATACAGCATGGAGATCCTGAGAGATGGAAAGTACCAGAGAGAGCTAAGATAAATGGAGAGAAGAATGAAAGATTACCACATAAATCTAACCACACTTTCAAGAGCAGAGAAGAGATGGGGAAGAGAAGTTATTTAAACAGTTTATGGCGAAGAATTGGTGAAAGAACAACAAACCCCGAGCAAGAAAACTTTTTGAAAAAATTTACATCTAAACACAGTTTAGCAACACTTCAGAACACCAAAGAGCACGGTATACCTGCAAATAACTAGAGCAAAATTAAATAAAGTGTTTGTTTTCTGTATAGGACCAAATAGGGACTGTTTTAGACTTTGCAGGTCCAATAGTCTGTTGCAAATATTCAACTTTGTGCTTTTGTATAAAAGCATCCATAGATGACATAGAAAGAGGCTGTGTTCCAATAAACCTTTATTTATAACAACAGGCAACAGAACGGATTTCGTTTGTGAGTCACAGTGTGCCACCTCCTGAACTACCGAATGGCCCAATTTCTCTACAACGACGGCATCCAAAGAAAAAGACCTAGACTAAAGTCAAGGAGGCAACTCCTGCTCTCTCCCCCATGCCTTCACTGCCCATCCAACCACTAACACAGTTCAGCCTGAGAAATTGCAGCTAAGAGCAGTCCTGCTTAGTCTCTCTCTCACTGAACCTGAAGTCTGTCACTAAATGTGGCCCAGTGGGTATCAGGTAGTGCCAGTCAGAAAACTGCTCCCTACTTCTCCAGCAATATCCCCCACTGAAGTCACCCAATATTACCAATGTAAACAAAGCTTTAACCTTACATGCACCATCCCCGGACCAAGAAGGCAGGTCCCATGACCACACAGGCATTGACCAGTCATTTCCACAGTGGTTACCAATATTACATTCAAGAAGCTAACAAATATACCAGTTCACAGAAGAGGAATTATGCCACCACAAATTCTGTAAATACTTCAAAACAGTAATGCCAAGACAGGTGAATATACCTCTAGAAATGCAACTGTAGGTACCCTGTGAGATGACCCAGTGGGGAAAAGAGGATTTATAAGAATGTCTTTTTGAGTCAGTGCTCAAAAAAGTTCGGGGGGGGGGGGTTGGGGGCAATGGAGAAGAACAAGAACCTCAAACAAAACTGCATCAGGCTTTTAGACGGAAAACAAGGAGCAATGTTGCAAACACCAACTCACGGTAAAGAGCCCGCTGAGGCAGCGTTCCCAGAAGCTCAGGTTAGCATTCATCACTGCTCCTAATTGCTGTCAGTTAACTCCCCACAGCCCCACCAGCCAAGCCATCATCCCATGACACACGTAGTCTTCCCTTATAATGCATTTTCTGTCTTGCCACTAACAGAATCTGTGGCTTTGGTGTTCTTTACAGAAACACTGATCGAATTACCCTAAGACCTTTTCGTGTGTTCTGGGTTACTGGGCAGAATTCCAGAAACAAATGCTTACATTATCCTCAAAAGGAATACCTAACTTTCGAAGGCTGCTTAGAAGTAAATGGTTCTCAGTCCTTTCAGGCATGGCCACTGATTAAGGCACAGTGCACTTGACATCCTGCTCTCTGGCCGGTATGTTACCCAGGCCACACGCAATCTGATAACTTCTGCAATAGTTCTAGTGATGGCCCTTGATTGCCACAGCATCCTGTGCTCTCTACTGGAAATGCAAATAGGGCAAATTTCTCTTGTCCCTCCACACTGCAGGCTTGTTTCTCAACCTGGTAAGTCTCTATGTGATTGCCATTCCAGACTATTCACTTAAGAAACTGCTGCCTATTCTATTATTTAAGTGCTCAGGGAAAACACACATACACGCACGCGCACACACACACGCACACGCAAGCTTTTCCCCTCTAGTATGGTTCCAGTATTTTTACAACATTTTGGAAAATTGTTTTCTCCCTTTGTTTAAATGTTTATTTACCTTTGATAGAGAGAGAGAGAGAGAGAGAGAGAGAGAGCACAACTGCGGAGGGGTAGAGAGAGGGGGAGAGAATCCGAAGCAGGCTCTGCATTGTTGGCACAGAGCTGGATGCAGAGCTCAAACTCATAAACTGAGATCACGACCAGAGTTGAAATCAACAATCAGTTGCTTAACTGACTGAGCCACTCAGCCGCCCCAGGTAATTCTTTCTAATAGCATTGCAGAAAACCTATCATTTGGGGAAACTGAGATCTATACTTTGCATGACTTGTCCAAGAACAACAGTGTCAGAAACAACTGTGATATTCGTTCTAGTGGTTTTCCAACCATATCCCTCATATCTTAAAATTTGAGCTTTTTTATTGCCCCTATGATTCCAAGATTCCAAATTTTTCCTACAAAAACTGCTGATTACATGCTTTGCCTGCATTTTTACAGGAAAAAAAATATTGTATCGTTTTAAAAAACGTATAGACAGAAGCTTCGTAATTGAATATTCATATCAATTGGACTTTCATCTGACCTTGAAGTGTCACTGTTATGTAATGCGAAGTTCTCAAGATGATAGCCCAGCAGATGCTGCCAAATGAAAATTTTGCTGCAATGAGCTTTTTATGAAATATTGAGGCTAAGCAGAGAACCAGTTCCTCTGACAAAAATACTCTCAGTCACTCCCCTCACTAAATCAGTGTGGAGGCTGCAGGCACTCACTCCAGGCTTTCCACTGCCAGCAATGACATCCTGAATGCACTTAGCTGAGCAACAGCCAAGATCAAGGGATGACCTTTTTATTGTAGATTGTGAGATCATCTTTGTTCCCACAGGTTTACATTCAAAATGAAAGTTTGCTTTTTGTGGGGTTTTTTAATTACATGGTATTCAAGAACCTCATCTGTATGAAGATAAAAAAAAAAAATATGTCACACTGAGCAGGAGATGAAATGGTGGACATTCTGTCTGCATCTGTGGGAGGGGCGGTCATATCTTGGAAGCACATTGCATCCTCTCTCCTCTATCGTGATCCCATCCGGGCCCCAGCCTCCCCTCAGGTGGAAAACCCACATCACACACCTGAATGGGAACACAGTTTATTATTCTGTTGACACCTTTGACCTACCACTCCATGAGGTAAACCTCAGTTTAGAGAAAGGAAAGGAAGTCATCCCTAAGCAATGCTGCAAGTGAGCTGCCCAGGGCGTGCTGTGCATCAGGAATGTGATGGTGAAGACCACCGGAGGGGCTCTCAGCTCTTGTTGCATCACCTGGCGCTCTCTGTATCAGATGACATTTTCTGAGCACCCGGGAGGGGCTGAGAGCGCATCCACTGTTCCGGTTGAGAGGCTCAGGGGTAAGCAGCTCTCCGGAGGGACTGGTGTAGGAGATAAGGAATATGCTGCAGTCCTCTGGGGATAAGAAGCCAAAGGCTTCTCCGTGCAGTGGCGTGGAGCGGTGGCTGGGGTGGAATGAGGCAACACAGTGCAGCTACTCTTTGAGAACCCTCCCTGATGACACCATGGTAACCTTTAGTTTCACTGACCGCAATGGCCCCACTATTCTATTCCTGGCATGATGCTCAGTGCTGGCCCGGATTCATTTCTCCCTATTCAGCTCAAGTTGTAGTCACATAATAAAATGCACAGTGACAAGATTTCCTAAGGCTTTCAGGTGCATTCAGCCCGGCAGGCTGCAGGATGCTACGTTGTTGGGTCCGACGTTAAACGAAGGCACCTATTGCTTCCAGACTCTAGTCAGAATCCAAACAGATGCTGTCTAGAATTAGTTATTCAGGAGGCAGTTAAGGATCCTTTGCGTCATTTATGTAACAGAGTATTTTTAGAGTGTCAACTATGTCCCAGGCGTTATGCTCCACCCCTGTTGATACAAATATAAGTAAGACATAGCCAGGAAGAGCTCACAGATAAGTGAGAGAGAGAAGTACACACATAATACAATACGGTGAGTGAAAGATTAGTGATAAATGCAGGGTCCTCAGAAGAACAATGTCTAACGTAGTCTGAAATGGATGAGATTTCTTAAGAAAGTCTGGCAAAAAAACAACAACAACAACAACAAAACAAAACAAATAGGAGGGAAGGGGTATTAAAAAGTAGGCATTCCAAGCAAAAAGAAAAATATAAGCAAAGGGAAAGGGGCATGAAGTAGGAGGCCGTGTGCACATACATCCCGTTGCCAGAACATTAAACGTGTGAGCTTGAAAGGGGTGGCCCCTGGCCAGTAGTCAGGAAGCCAGGTAGAGGTCAGGCCAAGGAGAAAATTATTACCTCTGTAAGGAGCTTTATTCTACAGGCACTGAGCTTTGAGTAGGGGAAGAACATAGGCAATTTGCACTCCTGAAAGATTATTCTGGCAACAATGTGGAGGAGAGGGCTCAGCGATGAGACTAAAGGGAGACACTTAGGAAGTTATTTCAAAAGCTGAGATAAGAAATGAGGAGGGCCGATCTCTTACCTCCTCAGATAGCTGACCACAGGTCTGGAAACCACAGGCATCTCTAACTGTGTACAGTGTACCATCAACTTTGAGCCTGCTGTGACGAACCGACTCTGTGAAGTGTGCCAGACTTAACCTTAGATGTCCTCCTAAAGCACGCGGAAGGCAGGGGAGAAAAGGTTGAGAAACGCCATCCACAGCCCTACCCCCTGCCCTTCTCCTCCCCACGCGCCGAGGTGTGCTCGTGACCCTGTTTCATGAATGTCCAGACAGACCCGCACCTGGCCGTGCCCTGGCCTGCTTCTCTGGCCTGGGGCGCCTCTGCCATCTGCAAGTGCATTGCCCATTCTCCCTGCCTCTGCTAACTTGGGAGGACTTGCTTCTCATCTGCTTTACGTTCATTGGCATCTCTCCCCGCTTTCTAAATAAAGCTGCAGAGTTGGTCCCTCCTCTCCAGCTCCATGCTGGGGCGGCTCAAATTGAATGCCGTATGATGCTTGCTCGTAGGTCCATCACGGAGGGAAGTATACTGTTTCCTTCCTCCTAGTAAGGTAACATCAGGCATTTCAGTCCTTCGAGGAGACGGTCTTCCTGTTATAAGACCAGCTCAGTCTCCTTCTAATGTTTCCAAGGCAGGGAAACATCCTCTCTTCACAACACAAAGGGTCGTGGCATTCAAATCGAACAGCAAGCCCTACTCAGACTTCAGTCACCCCCATTCTGCCAGGTGGAGCCTTTGCGAAGTCCTCAACCTGGACATTGCCAAGGGGAACATCTTTCCGGACTGCAGACTCTCCCTTGCTAGGTGACTGTCACACTGCCAGCACCCCAGTGTGCCCTGGTGATGACAGAAACCTTTCTTCTCCTTCTCTGCCTTTATTTAAAAATCATAAAGAAAGCAAGCATACCTGGACACGTTCTTATATACTTTCACTTCTCTTCTCACCTTTAAAGAGAGCTGAGAAGACAAGCATCTATACACCACCCCCCTCCCATCCCCTACAAAAGACCCTCGGCATTACCTTCTGGATGCCAGCATCAGGAAACAGAGGCTGGGACTCACAACCTATGCTCTCCCTCTTCTGTCACAATGTCCTCTGAGCTTATAACTGCAGCCTTATTTTTGTTTCCTCCCCTAGGCTATAAACTCCTTGAAGAAACTGTGGCCATTTCTCCATTGTCCTCAGTCCCAGCAGAGTGTCTGGGCTCTGTAGCTGTCCACTTTACGTTGGCTGAATAAATGTGCACTGGCTACCTCCGATTTCATGAGCAAATGACTATTCCCTGAGGCCTATGACATGAGTCAAGGCATTCTGAGGGCTCTGAGATCCTCATGACCTACAGGCTGCACTTGCGTGAAGAATGCTCTGGCTTTGAGGTCAATATTTATCTTTCTATAAGCGCTGCCATCCTATGCTGGTATCTCCAAATAGCAGTTTTTTGTTTTTTTAAAAAAAAAACTAACCAAAAGAACAGAAAAGTCTTTGTAGCTCCTGGAAAGTAAGAACAGGAAAAAATGTGTACCCTCTCCTAAGAAGTCAGCACACACACAGGAGAGGTGGCATCCATGGTGACTCAAAGTAACAAGGCTTGGACTGATGCTGGACAAAACTGCAAAAGGCATGGCTTTCACGTCCCCTCTTCTTCCTACTGGCACCATTTCCATCACAGCTCCTGCCAAGAGGCTCACGACATTGGAAATCGTTTCCAGCAATATGGAACTTGTGGGGAGGTCACAACTATCAGGTCATGTCAGGCCTGGCACGAGGCCAAGCATCTGGCCCTGGAAATCAGGGAACTATCCTGGCTGTACCCAGACAGACTCCATAGGGTCCAGAGTGCACAATTAACTGTAGGCATGACTTAGAAAACAACTGCCATCGATTCACATCTAGCACAGGGAGACTGACTTCTGGCACAGCAGAGTGAGGCGCTCTGCTGACCCACGCACCAGTGAAACTGGTGAAAATTATTTAAAAAAAAAATCATTTAAAGCTTCTGAAAATGGTCCTAAGAGCGAATAGAAAATAAAATGTCTCTTTAAGAAAATCTGAGGGGCACCTGGGTGGCTCAGTCGGTTGGGCGACCGACTTCGGCTCAGGTCATGATCTCACGGTCTGTGAGTTCGAGCCCCGCGTCGGGCTCTGTGCTGATGGCCTGGAGCCCGCTTCAGATTCTGTATCTCCCTCTCTCTCTGCCCTTCCCTTGCTCATGCTCTGTCTCTATGTCTCTCAAAAATAAAATTAAAAAAAAAAAGAAAATCTGAAAATTTGGTAGAAAGGTGAGACTGTGGAATTGGACCAAGATCCCTCCCTCCCTCTCTCCCTCCCACTCTCAACTCAAGGAGGCAAAGACTCGGCTTCATGTGGCCACAGCCTATACATAGCACAGGGCTCCCTCCTCCCCCAGCTCCCAGTCAGAGGGCTTTCTTCTCTGGAAAAACACGACTTCAGTATTTCTCATCCTGCCCCAACTACCTGATGCTGAGACTAGTGTCAGGTGGGCACCATCAGGAGGTGGAGGCTCCTTTCTTCCACCTAACCATTGGGAGTGCTGTCAGGAGTAGAGGCTCCATTTTGGGTGCAGCAAACCAAGAAAGAGCAAGGCAGTTCTGGTTGCCCCCGCCCTGGGTCATGATGCACTGCTTCCACACCAGAAGAGGCAACCCAAGAAGACCTCAGAATACTGTCTACTTTCCACTGAGACTGAGCTCCTAGAATGAGGCTGTTACACAGAGAGAAGTTTCTTATTTACGTGACCCTCAGTTCTAGAGCCCTGCTTCATAGATTTTTGTCTGGAAAGAGAAGCACGGTAAAACAGCT
Source organism: Paguma larvata (assembly GCA_030068075.1). Taxonomy (NCBI): domain Eukaryota; kingdom Metazoa; phylum Chordata; class Mammalia; order Carnivora; family Viverridae; genus Paguma; species Paguma larvata. Next base: position 71,732,120 of record CM057826.1, read on the forward strand.
TTCCTCTGTCCACAGGAATTGACTTCACTCGCAATGGAGCATGGAGAAATTCAAATCTAAGGCTCTCTCACGCACAATGGAAGTTGTAATGAAAGGCAATTGAGGCAATTTGTAGGTTACATGAAGCTACAGCCTAGACCGTAGGCCAGCTCGTTTACAGGACAGAGCCAGGGAATAAGGGAGCAGGGAGTAGCCCTCTGGAGTCAGAGCAAACACCAAGCAAGGACTTCAGGAAATATTCCATCAAAGGAGCTGCAATTTGATTGCATTACTTTGTAGAGCACTTAAGACCCCAGGTTATTGTTGAAAACAGCAGAGCAATCATCAGGCAATTAGTGGGTGAGGTCAGGGAAAGAGTCTCCCTATCTAGAAAGCCCTAGCAATACCACTGTCATCTCAGGGTCACTGTGGGCATACCCAAAGCTGCACCTCCCAGACGAGCAACATCAGAGGCTTAACAATGTGGGGAGAAAAATCACTTGACTACAACAGTAGCCAGTCACTAAAAAATCAATAGGTGAGTAAGAATAACAAGCCTTGGGGTGGGAGCTGTACCGAGGGTTCTACAGCATATTATTTAAAGTTTCTGACATCCTCCCAGTTATGAGACAGGCAAAGACATAGGAAAGTGTGATCCATACTTGAAAGGCAGGCAACACAAACTGCCTGCAGGAGCAACTAGATGATGGATTTAATAGAAAAAGATGTCGATTAAAAAATTAAAGGAAATTTGTATCAATAGATAATATCAATAAAGGTAGTATTATATAAAAAAAAACAAATGGAAATTCCAGAATTAGGAAGTATAATAATTGAAATGAATGGGGCTCTTGGGGTCTCAGTCAGTTAAGCGTCTGACTTCGGCTCCGGTAATGATCTCCGCGTGAGTTCGAGCCCCACAACGGACCTCTGCTGTCAGCGCAGAGCCTGTTTCAGATCCTCTGTCTCCCTCCCCTTTCTCTGCCCCTCTCCCGCTCACACACATGCTTGCATGCTCTCTCTCTCTCTCTCTAAAAAATAAGTAAGTAAAAACATTTAAAAAATTATAATTGAATTGAAAAATTCATTAGAGGGGGTCAAAAATGGATATGAATTGATAGAAAAAAAATTGGTGAACCTCAAGATAGATCAGTAAGGTGTATGGAAGTCAAAGAACAGAAAGAAAAAAGAATGGATAAAAACAAACAGAACCTCAGAGAAATGCAGCACATCATTGAAAGCACAAATATATGCACAATAGGAATACCAGAAGAAGAGAAAGGAATAGAAAAAATAGTCAAAAAATAGTCTAAAATTTCCCAAGTTTACTCCCATTTTGGAACATCAATGAAGTTCAAGTAGGATAAATGCAATGACATCCGTAAACAGACACATGGTAGCCAAAATGCTGAAAGTTAAAGACAAAGAACAAAAAATCTGGAAAAAGTAAAAAGCAAAATCACTGTCCTTTACAAAGGAAAACCAATAATGGTTAACAGCCGACTTCAGAAGAAATGATGTAAGCCAGAAGGTAGTGGGACAATATATTTAAGAGACTTAAATTAAAAAAAAAAAAATAGCTGTCAATCAAGAACCCTTTATCCAGCAAAGTTATTTTTCAAAACTGAAGACAAAATATTTTCCCAGATGAATAAAAACTGAAAGATTTTGTTGCTGGCAGACCCACCTTACAAAAAATACCAAAAATAGTTCTTCAGGCTGAAAGGAAGTGACCTAAGTCAGTAATTCAAATCCACACACACACGAGGCACCTGGGTGGCTCAGTGAGTTAAGCGTCTGACTTCGGCTCCAGTCATGATCTCACTGTTCATGAGTTGGAGCCCCACGTCAGGCTTTGTGCTGACAGCTCAGAGCCTAGAGTCAGCTTCAGATTCTATGTTGCCCTCTGCCTCTGCCCCTCCCCCACTCCCACTCTTCTCTCTCTCTCTCTCTCTCTCTCAAAAATAACCAACCGTTAAAAAATGTTTTTTAAATAAATCTATCCACACAAAAAACAAAGACCACCAGTAAAGGTAATTCCATAATTATTAAATATATATACTAACTATATATAAATATATATTTATGTGTATATTTTTCTCATTTCTAATAAATTATTTTAAAAAGCAATGGCATAAAGTAATATGTGTATAATGTAGAGCATGCACATATAAAAATGTAATATATGTAATACACTTGCCAGTAACAGCAGAAATGAGGTGGATAGGAACAAAGCTGTATTGGCTTTACGAAAGGACTACAGATGGTAAAGTACCACTGGTTCTCTAATAAGAGATATAATATGCCTAATAATACCACAAAAGAAGAGAAAATGGAATGGAGGAAATAGGAGAAATATTTCACTATCACTAGAATTAAGCTAGTATGGATCTAAAGTTGATTCTCATAAGTTAAGATATGTATGGTAAACTCTAGAACAACCATTAAAAAAAAAAGAAAAGAAAACTTCAGGGGAACCTGGGCGGCTCAGTCAGTTAAGCATCCACCTTTGGCTCAGGTCATGATCTTGTGGTTCACGGGTGTGAGCCCTGCATCAGGCTCTGCGCTGACAGCACAGAGCCTGGAGCCTGGTTCAGATTCTGTGTCTCCCTCTCTTCCGGCCTCTTCCACTCTTGCTCTGTCTCTCTCTCTCTCCTTCAAAAATAAATAAATATTTTAAAAAATTAAAGAAAACTTCAAAAAATACACTATCATGAAAAAAATCATTGAGGAAATTAAAATACTAGAAATTTAGTATAGCATCACAGAGATAGAGTTATTCTTACCATCTATTGGGCTACTGGCCATCACCACTGAGGAATCTTGCCAAAAATATCTCCACCAGGTCCACCGGTCTGGGAAAATGAACAGACATGCAGACCTGGGGCAGTAAGGAAACAGGACACACACATGCACATAACTCACTAGGCTAAGACGAACAGTTGCTGGTCATGCCTTACCTCTTATCATTTGACCAGAATAGTCCTAAAACAGAATATAACATAGTGGAACTCATGGATATGGATCCAAGCTCAAGTTCTCACCGTTGAGCAAGAATCAGAAACCCCTGAAGGGCTGGCTCAACCACAGATTGCTGGCCCCACCCCCATGAGTTTCTGATTCCACAGATCTGGAGTGGGGCCCAAGAATTTGCATTTCTAGCAAGTTCCCAGGTGACACTGAGGGTGGTAGTCCAGGCGCTACAATTTGTGAACTACTAGCTGCCCTAATGTGTGAAGCCCGTGATGCATAAATAAAACTAAAGCAGGTGGAAGATGTAGGTCAGAGTCTAAAATAGAAGAACCTACTTCCAGATAAGTGGGGGTGGTGAGTACAGCAGGAAAATAAGCAGCAGGTAGAGGGAACGTCTCGTTGTTTCGCTGCTCTGAGTCACTTCTCTCTCCTTCTGGTAACTCTACTCTACTTTTATTCCAGGAAACACTTTTCCCCCTCACAGTCCATATACTTTGGAAGGACGTGATGACCTACCTTTGCCTCAAGAAAAGGATGTGACAGGGCTTCCCATTCCCCGCCCCCCCCCCGCCCCAGTTCCAGGGATTACTTCAGAAACGGATAATCAGAGCTAGTAAAAATTTTTTTAATGTTTATTTATCTTTGAGACATAGAGACAGAGCGTGAGCAGGAGAAGGGCAGAAAGAGAGGGAGACACAGAATCCAAAGCAGGCTCCAGGCTCTGAGCCGTCAGCACAGAGCCTGACGCGGGGCTCGAACTCACAGACCGCGAGATCATGACCTGAGCTGAAGTCGGACACTCAACCGACTGAGCCACCCAGGCACCCCAGAGCTGGTAAGATTTGAGGAGACTTTTTTGGAGACACTTTAGAGAGGAGAGGAAGAAGGAGGGAGAAGGAGAGAGGGAGATGGAGGGTGAGAGAGGAGTGGGAGAGGAGAGCGACATTTAGATCTGGAGCTGCCACTTTGCCACCATGTGGAGCCTAAAACTGAAGCCATTTTGTGGTGAGCTGCATTGGAGAACGAGCAGATCCTGGCGTGGTCATTTGAGCCCTGGATCAAACACACCTGAAACTTGCACTGCCCTGTGAACCAATTAAAGTCATTTGAGCGACTTGTATTGGACTTGTAATTTGCAATAAAAAAAAAAATTAAAAATTTTGGGGCACCTGGGTGGCTCAGACTGATAAGCGTCCAACTCTTGATTTCAGCTCAGGTCATGATCTCATGGTTCATGGGATCGAGCCCTGCATCAGATTCTGTGCTAACAACATGGAGCCTGTTTGGGATTCTCTTTCTCCCTCTCTCTCTACCCTTCCCCGGCATGCATTCTCGCTCTCTCTCAAAATAAATAAATAAACATTAAATTTTTTTTTTGTTTTTAATGTTTATTTTTGAGAGAGAGAGAGAGAGACAGAGTACAAGCAGGGGAGGGTCAGAGAGAGAGAGGGAGACACAGAATCTGAAGCAGGTTCCAGGCTCTGAGCTGTCAGCGCAGAGCCTGACACTGGGCTCGAATCCACAAACCACGAGATCATGACCTAAGCTGAAGTCTGACGCTTAACCGAGTGAGCCACCCAGGCATCCCAACATTTTTTAAAAATTAAAAAAACATTTTTTTAAATATTTATTATTTGTGAGAGAGAGACCAACAGGGAACAAGTGGGAGAGGGACAGAGACAGAGGGAGACACAGAATCTGAAGCAGGCTCCAGGCTCTGAGCTGCCAGCACAGAGCCCTAGGTGAGGCTCAAATTCACAAACTTCAAGATCATGACCTGAGTCAAAGTCAGATACTTAATTGACTGAACCACCCAGGCACACCTAAAAATTAAAAATTTGTTTAAAAGGATGGAAAACTACTAAGACTATTTAGTAACCGACGGAACAAACAAAGGGTAACAAGCTATATATCATAAGTGACAATGGGCATTTCTGGAATCTAAGCCTATACAGAGTCATGAAGGGAGACATTCTACAAACTAACAGAGCGCAGGCTCCTGGAAGGCATCAGCCCAAGATCGTCAGGATGTAGATAGATAGTGTGACCATATAAGTACAAAGACAGAAGCCTAGGTATGAAGATTCAGCCAAATCTGGTGTTCAGATGAGTGTGGGAGGCGAATAAGAGGGCAGGGACTCAGAACCAACAAGTGACCAAGGGCTCGCCTAGGAGGAGCCTGAGGCCAGATCTGAGCGACATCAAAAAGAATCACAGATCAATTTACACATCTGCCCTCTCTGTCCTCCCCCAATGCCAACTCGCTCCCCTCTCAACCTACCATGCTCTCTTGCCAACACCATCCAGACACAGTAGCTTCATCGCTGGTCTCCAAACATGTCAAGTGTGCTCCCACCTTGGAACACCTGCACTTCTTTCCTGTACCTGGGAGGCTTTTGCATCAAACACTTGCATGGCGGTTTCCCCCACTGCCTTCAGGCCTCTTCTCAAATGTCAACGTCTTACATCTTTCTGAATCAGTGTGTGAAATAGCAAGACTCTACCACCACCCCGGCCCATCCTAACTCCTCCTCCTGTTCTTTCTCCACAGTGGTTGTTACTATCTGACATATATGTACTTGTTTGTAAATTGTGTCTCCTTAAAAGAAAGTAAGCTCTAAGAGGGCACAGACTTGGGGTTTTTGCTGCTATGTTGTTGGTACTTAGAATAGACTAAACCATAGTACGTGCTCAATAAAATACTATTGAAAAGTGAATGAAGGAGGGCACCTGTTGGGATGAGCACTGGGTGTTATATGGAAATCAATTTGACAATAAATTAAAAAAAAAAGTGAATGAATGAAGGAAGTAACAAACCAGGATTTAGCAGCCACAAACTCGGCCTCTGAATCCTAAGTCTGTGTATATTTTATGACCACTTATTAAATCTTCATCTGTGTTGTTTAGTATATGCTTTATAATAAATCAATAAGTGAAATGAAGAGTTTCTCTGAGTTTTATGAGCTGTTATAGCACATGACTGAACCTGATGTGGGGGGTGTGGGAAGTCTGAAGTATATCCAGTTGGTCAGAAATACAGGTGACAAGACCTTCAAGTACGGGTGGGACTTACACCTCTGTCTGAAGTGGGCACAGCCATGCGAGACTGATCTCTACATATGTGGTCTGTGCTAACTCTGGGTAGTTAGTGTCAAGAGAAAATAAATTGTGGATTATAGGACATCCACGCGGTATCCACAGAAAACTGGAGGATTGCTTGATGTGGAAAACCCACATATTTGGTGTCAGAGGTGTTGTGAGTAGTGGAAACAGAATCTTCCTTTATTTAATATGGCTTTACACAAAAACAAAAACTTCTGAGATAACTTAAAATATACATTTATGAGTCCACACAGAACTTCATAAAAAATATCCATCCACACAGCAAAGAGTGTAAATCATTTGAAGTGGCATATTTTCCCCCCTGAACAGGACTAAATTAAGTGGTAGATTAGCAAATTTACATATTTTAATAACCCTTCCGTTTAGATTTATAAGGACTCTTTTCTGTGATTAATCATAGTAACTACAAAAAAAATAGTAGATAGTATACGATTTTCATACAATTCACATTTTTATATTCCTGCAGGTGACATATGTGCTACCCATACAGAGTCATGATAATCACGGTGTAGGTCAACGGCAAATCAAGAAGTGGGTACCTGAGCATCTCTGGCTGTTTTATATCTCTGCAATAATGACTCTCATGAAGCACAAAGTAAAACAGAGCTTGGTGACTTTTTTTTTCATTTTTTGTTTCTTAATTTTTTTTAATGTTTATTTATTTTTAAGAGAAAGAAACACAGAGGGTGAGGAGGGGAGAGGCAGAGCGAGAAGGAGACACAGAATCCGAAGCAGGCTCCAGGCTCTGAGCTGTCAGCATAGAGCCTGACGCAGGGCTAGAACTCACAAACTGTGAGATCATGACCTGAGCCAAAGTTGGATGCTCAACCGATTGAGCCACCCAGGTGCCCTGAGCTTGGTTACTTTTAAAATCAAAAGGACATGAGGTTGTAAATTTGACAACACTTTTCAAACACCTGTTTTTCTTAAAGCTCAAAATATGCCATTACACGTGTTTCAACTTACATAACCATTATATCAAAACTATTTTATTTTTGTATCACAGGCAAGTATTTGCATTTTTAATTCATTTCTAAATAACATGAAACATTTTAATTTTATCTTCCAACATTTTAAAATAAAATTAGGAATTTTCTGGGCTAGCTTATTGTACAGGCTTCTTTCTAACAATCTAGATGTGCATTCTGAGGTCTCCTTCCTGATGTACCCACACCAGCTGAACAACCTACAGACAAAGTTATTCTATATACTTTGGGAGACTCTCTAAGAAACAAGACTATATAGCCATTCACCCTTCCTTGTTACCTATACTGCTTGTCTGGGCTCAGAGACTCACTGGCCAGACATTCTGTCACTTCAAACAACTACTTCATAATAATTATCAATTGACTGGTTGATTCAGTCCCACGGGTTAAATGGCTTGAGTGCGCACACCCAGCATGAATTCTTTCAAAGGAAGTTTTCCCGTTGAACTTTCCAAAAATTAGAAGGCATTTTCCTAGAAAGTACCATGTGTCTGGAATTCATTTCCTCCACCATTTGACAAAGCCTGTGTCTGCTAGACTTCTGGGCACCAAGAACACAATGTCTTTCCAGGCTTTTTGTGTCTCTCCAATGTATTGCAGAGATGAACTTGGCTCTGGAATATCTCTTCATCTGTGTCTCTAGGATGACAACCAGCCGAAAAGGGAGAAATTAAGTCAATCAGCTGATTGCTTTCTTTGCACAACTCCAACAGTTTTAGCAGATTTTCTTCCTCTCTGCCTTGGCTGATTGTTTGGAGACTGTGTCAATAAAGACATTGTTAAATGTGAGACTGAGGATTATAGAAGAAAGTAACTTTAATAGGACCATGAAAGTCTATCTAAAATTGAACTAAATACTACAGTGTATAAATAAATAAAAGTAACACCAAAATGATTACTACGGACATGGTAACAAGGAAGAGAAAGGCCAAAAGATTGAAGAAGAGACAATTTCACTTTCAGTCTTCCATGCGACATCCTTTTAAAGGAACTGTCTGCTTGTTCATGGTGGCTGTTGGACTACTGAGATGGTGGTTTAGTAAGGCAGGTCCCAACTTGATCTGTTCTCTCCGTGCACAAAAATCTTGCCTTCACTCTAGGTGTCAAACTGTTTGAATGTCTATTGCTAACCTGGGAGGAATTTTTATTTTAATTATTATTATTTTTTTAATTTTAAGTACGATCCACACTCAATGTGGGGCTTGAACTTATGACCAAGGGTCACATGCTCTATCAACTGAGCCAGACAGGTGCTCCTAAGAGAAATTTTTAATGTGAGTCTTTAAAAAGAAAAAAACAAATGGTTGAGAAAAAAATGAATCTCACCAAGGAACAAGAAAACTTAATATAGACTATATCTAATAATAATAATAATAATAATAATAATAATAATAATAATGGCTGTGATGGTTAATTTTATATGTCAACTTGACAGGCTCATAGGAAGCCCAGCTATTTGGTCAAACATTATTCTGGGTGTGTGTGTGTGTGTGTGTGTGTGTGTGTGAGTGTCTGGTTGAGATTAACATTTAAACCAATCATCTGGGTAAAGCAGAGGGACTTCCCCAATGTGGGCGGGCCACACCCCATCAGTTGAATGCTTGAACAAAATAAATGACTGTCCTGCTCCTTAGTAAGAGAGAATTCTCCTGCCCGATGGTCCAATTAGAGTATCATCTCTTCCTGGTTCTATAGTAGCTTCTAAACCTTGAACCCAAATTGCAGATTTGGACTTACTGGTCTCCATAATTATATGAACCAATTCCTTATATTAAATCAATCTCTCTTTCTCTCTGTTGCTTTCTCTCTCTCTCTCTCTCTCTCTCTCTCTCTTTCTTGATATATAATCTATATTGATCCTCTTTTTGGGGAGAACTCAGACTAATACAATGACTATAATGTATTGAGGACTTGCTTTGTACCCACCATTATGCCGTGGTTATTACCTCTATCATCTTACTTACTCCTCTCAACAACCCTATGAGGTGTGTTTCACTCATTGTGCCCATTTTATGCATGACGAAACTGATTTAAAGTAGGTGAGTTACATTATCAGAATCACTGAACCAATTTGTAGTAGAGCCAGGGCCAGAATAAAACACATTGCTTCCCAGGTTTTATTTTTATGTATTTATTATCCTATTCTTTATTATGGGAGAAATTATTAGTGTTCACCATAGGTCCATTTGCTCCTCTACAGTTCCCAGTTCATCCTTTCAGTTAACTGGGGCTGTGTGAATAGTGCTGTCCAGTGAAATCTATTGGATGTAACATGTGACCTTAGCTGATGTGCCTGCTTCATTTCTCTTCCCCTGCCTCCTGAGCCCTGGAGGACACCTATTCCAGCTGGCAGACGTACAAGATGAAAGCAGCCCAGGTTGCTGAGTCATCCTTTGGAGGAGAGCCACAGAGGAAAGTCATCTAAGCCACATCAAACTTCAAGTGAGTAGCAAATAAACTTTTATTGGGTCAAGCCACTGATATTTTAGTGCTGTTATCATAGCATATGGTATACCTATTAAACTCCCAATTTACACCAATATGATATGATATCAAAAGCGATAAGCATTTGAAACATAATGATACAGCGATGAGTATAATGTGGCATGGTGAGGCTTTGGAACCAGGCTACCTAATTCAAATCCCAGTTCCACTAGGACTGGAGCTTAGTCAAATAACTGACTTTCTTGGTTGTTACTCCACCACTCCATGCTTCTCATGTGTAAAAAGGAGGTTTTTATAATAGGGTGGTTATGATGATCAAATATACCTAAACATACCAATTTATGTTGGCATATATTAAGAGTATAAAAATGAGCTATGGGTATAAATAATAATTTATATGTGACAATGTAAAAAAAGTTTTTACTCTCATTCACTCAAGTTTATTACACAAACAACAAACACGTTTAAATGAAACCATATGGTCAATACTAAACTACGTTCTATGGATACAAAGACAAATTAAACATGGCTCTATTCACAGAGTTCACGACTTATTAGGGGAAACAGCCACATTAATGTTATTAATGTTAAAATTCAGTAAGTACCATAAAGAACCATTTCCTTGTTTCACAACTAGGTCTTATTCCAAAAATTTTTCCTTTCCAGTGCCTTCTAGAATGCAACTTGGGAACTTTGGTGTAAGTCGCCCCACCTACATTGCTAATGAGGTAAAGACAGCACAGGTCTCCCAGTTCACTCCCAGTTCTCCTCTCTCCAAACCATTCTCTAGAGCACAGATTTCATTAAGTCATTTTATTACTTAAAAATCTTTGATATATCTCCATTAATTATAGAATAAAGTATTATAGAGTAGCAAGATTCACCTGCAGCCCCAAACTATCTGCAGCTAACATCCTCTCTGGGAGAAGGAGAATGGGTGAGATGGAGTGTAGATAATTGGACAAGAAACCCTGAATGCAGACCTAAGTTCTGCCTCTTAATGTCTTTAAATAATAATAATGTCTTTAAACCTTGGGTGAGAAACTTTACTTCTCTAGATCAAGTTTCCCCATCTATAAAAACAAGATGTTAACTGTTCTTTATATCTAACAAGAGTGCTGTGGGGGTCACATGACATCCTAAATGTGAAAGTGATTTATGATTTATAAGTATAAAGCACTATATATAATATAGGTATAGATATAGACAAGACGCATATAGATATAGGTATTGTGAGGCAATGCTTCTGAAACTTTGGTGGATGGAAAAAAATTTTTTCTTGATTCCATAAGTTCAGGATAGAGACAGGTAACTGATTTTTTGCCAAATATTCTAAGTGATTCTGATGCAGGTGTGCTGTGGACCACGTTTGAAAAATGCTAGGTGTTACAAATTCCACAAGGAAGAGTCCTCTAATAAACGCAAAATTTTCTTGACCCAACAAAAATAGATCTTGGTCAGTATCTACTTTTCCATTTTCATCATCAAGCTAAAAATAGGTCTGTATTGAGAGACCCAGAAAGTCTCATAGGCTTTCATCTCATTTTAGTCCTTGGAAAAAAAAATAAAAGTTTATAGCTTTATTCCTAATTTAGTGATAAGGACACTGAGGGTTGGATTCCTAGAAACAACTTTCAAATCTCTCATGCCATATGGAACTGGAATGGGAGAACTTTTAGAGCCGGAGTATAAACCCACAGACTTTTCATTTCTCATGGCTGCCTTCTCAATAGAGCCGAAATTGGCCAGAAGCCAGACTTTGCTGAGGCTCTTGAGGTGTAAAGGTGGCCATTATCAGTCCTGATGAGCTTTAACACACAAATCAATATTTTCCCATTACCAGCTCTGCCTCCAGACATTCTTGTATCTGAAACATCGAAAACATTACCTCTATGACAGTCCTTCCCCAGCCTATACTGACCACGTGACCCAAGGCAGCTCAGGGATGGTGGAATGACAGCCGCAGGCCTAGCTGCATGGATCAGAGATTAAGAAAAGACTGATGGTGATAATACTCAAAGTCACTTCCTTCGGTAGAAATTCCAAATAAAGCTCCATTCTCCCTCGATGGTGACAAATGTAAACAAGGAGCTGAATTTATATATACATATACAATTGTTTAAAAGCCTTTACTAAAAGCCCTTTGGCAAAGACAACATTAAGCAATCAAAAGATCTTACGGTTTTGCCACCCAATTAGCTTTTTGTTTGTTTTCGCTTTTTTTTTTTTTAACATTTTATTTATTTATTTAGAGAGAAGGGCGGGAGCAAAGAAAGAGGGAGAGAGAGAGTCCCAAACAGGCTCTGCTTGGGATTCAACATGGGGCTCAAGCCCACAAACCCGAAGATCGATCGTAACCTGAACTGAAATTAAGATTAGGCGCTTAACCAACTGTGCCACCCAGGTGCCCCTGTTTTGTTTTTGCTCTTAAACTACTGATTAAATAAGTGACAAAAGGATTATATAATTTTCTGACCAAAGCAAATAGAAGTCTTAGGAAAAGAACTTACTTCTCAAACATTGAGTTTATCTCAATATTGCAAATAATAGCTATAATAAAGCACTCTAAAGTTCAGAAGTACGTGATGATACAGAAAAAAATCATTTTATATATAAAAATAATGAAGCTAAGGTATTTTTAAGTCCAAATAAATCTTTATTTTACTTAAGGGAAGCATTCATATTTTTATTTACTCCTTGGTGTCTGGTTGAAGCTAAGTGGTTATAATGCATTAACAGAAAAACTTTCAGGAAATGAGGCAAATTATCAAAAAGCAAATACAGACAAATATTTTAAATATAGGAAAAAATCCTGTATACCATCCTAGAGCCCACTATCCACAGATTAAAAAAAAGAACTATAACAGATGTGGAGCAGAAAATGGAAGAAATTTTTACTTGCGCTAATCTGAGCCAACAGCTGCCATCAGGGCTGACTCTACACTACCTCTGTCACCACTTCTGAAAACTAGCTTTTCAGATGTGGAAAGGGAAATTTGCAAATATGAGAGGGAAATTTTAGGGATAGAAATTGGTCTGTTATCAGGGTGAAGTTCATCACCTTTTAAACTCACAATCGGTATTTTTCCAGTATCGGCTCTGCCTCCAGACATTTTCATATGGAAGCATTGAAAATATCCCTTCTATTGTGGTTATTCCTCTTCACTATGTTAGCTACATTTTTCATGACACTCATATGGAATTTTGAGATTTTTCTGCTTTAGGTAAACTTTGAATAAATGTATTTCAACCTGTAAATGTCTGAGCAACTCAACCAAAGGGCACTATAACATAGTGATAACGAAATAGCACAGGCTTCATAGTCAGACGGTCGGTCCAGACTTAAATACCGACCTGACCACTGTGTGACCCCGAATAAATTATTTAAACTCTTTGAGCCTCTATTTATTTCTCTGAAAAATGGGGATAATAATAGCATCTACCAATTCAAGGATCTGTTTTGAAGATTAAATATTATATACATGTATATAAGTATGTATATATATGGCATACATATATGTGAGTGGTGTGTGTGTGTATGCAGTTTAGAACCATGCCTAGCATATCATACACCTTCTTTTAAGTTCTAGATACTGTTTTTACCATTCTTAATTATCAGTGTCATTGCAAAACTATCATACGACTTAGCTAATATACCAGACAGGGGCACTGATTAATTTAAAATCTGTGTCTCCGTAGTTGGGATGAGCACTGGGTGTTGTATGTGAGCGATGAATCGTGGGAATCTACCCTCAAAACCAAGAGCACACTGTATACACTGTATGTGAGCCAACCTGACAACAAGTTATAAAAAAGTAAAAAAATAAAAATTAAAAAAATAAAATCTGTGTCTCTGTAAAATTTAACTCATGAGAAAAGTCCCACAAAACATGGGGTTTTTTTCCCACTAAGAATTGTTTTCAGAAGTTGTATTTACTGAATAGACTGGTGTTATAAATACACGTGGAAAATATGACCATGACTCATATCAAAGCTGTTTTATCAAATTCAGTTTTTGGTCATGAATCAGAGGACATCAAAGATTTTTGCAATTTCACATTCAATTTGTAGCAACCAGGGGGATTTGGTTAGGTTAGTTACTTTAATGACAAGTTTCAACTTGTACTTTTCCGATATTTATGCCTAAGATGGATTCTTTGCTACATTGTTTGGTGAGGGTTCTGCTGGAGCTGAGACCAAGTTTAAGTCTCTGTACTGACTTTGTGGTTAGCACGGAGGAGTGACATGTCATTTTCCAAGATAGACAGATTGGCTTTTAAACCATTTTTCCTAGAAAACAAAGAGCCATATTCTTTTTACTGTTAGTAATGTAATTTCATTTTTCTCTTTGTTAAAAATATATAGTGTATATAGAATGTTAATATAATTACAGTATCATTATTCCTCCTTTTGCTATTAAAAAAAATCCCTACTTTTCCTTTTCTGACTCTCTCCTCCAAATGGCTCTTCTAACTCTGTCCTTGTTCATCTGTCAGACATTGATTTTTTTTCAGCATTTAATGGAATGAAAATTAAGAGGACCACAATGAATTTTTTTAAAAACCTTCACTTTTCATCTCCTTATTTTGATAAACTATGTTTTCAGACACCAGCATATCCAAGTATGTCAGCTCTAGCTTGAGAAGAAATATGGTTTTTCATTATGCTAAGTCCATAGCAGGAAGGACTAAGTGTAAGCTTTTCCAGAGACTACTAAATATGTGAAATCTTGTATGGCTTTTTGCACTTCTCAGAAACTCAGTGGTAAGTTTTTCCAAGTAAATATTTTCAAGTGGGAAGGCAATGTCTTTACACCGATCATGGTCTTGAGGCTAAAATCTTAGCCATGGCTCTTTATTTGTATTGTCATTTTAGATATCTCAACAATGCATTAGTATTGGTTGATGAACAAAAAGCCACTGAAATGCACAGGATAATAGAATAATAAGGCACTGATATCACTCTTCCTGCCAAATAAACATGCTTCACAGAAGGCTTAACTGCCACATACCTACAGTTTCAGCTGTTTGAGAGAGTTTTGATAATAGCCCAAAATGTCAAAATTCAGCTGCGAACACTAAGCTGTCAGCTCTCAAAATGCTCTATGGAGTGCTTGTCCCTTAGGGCATTAATTCCAAGGAGCAACTGAGCTGCCCTACAACTTGACAGGTTATCCTAGTTTTGGGAGAGCCTTGCATCTGTGCAAATCTAGGAAATGTAACTGCAGCTCTAAGATGAGGAACTGTGATTGGAGCACCATCTCTCAGAAAATAGCACAGAGGCCATTTGGGTGCTAGATATTCAAAAGGGCTTTTGAGGTCTCTGGAAATGAAGCTAACTTCGGCTACGCTAGCTGGCTCGCAGCTGGGCAGAAAGCACTTAGGCACTGCTTTGGCCAAGATTCTCAAGGTGGAAAATGATATCCTGGGACTGCTCCTTCCTCTGCTGGTGACCCTGGTAAGTAGAAGCAATTTCCCCGATTACGACTGCAATTTCTCATCAAGCATTACATAACCCATATCATTTCACCTTCCTAAAATAAATTATTCACATCGTTTGAGAATTCATCTGGGAGCTGTAGGTCAAATGCCCCATTTGCTGCTAAATTACTGTTAACATTTTTTTCCTTTTTTCCCCTGATTTATTAGCTGTTTACACAGAATATTGCTTGAATATAATACATTTCCCTTAGTGTAGTATTTCTGTGAAGAAGCAAATCTGTATTTCCTTTTGAACCCCCAATGTCAAGTTAAGGATTACCAGTTGCCCTGAAAAAAGGAGAGTACCATCCCCTCAAAATTCACATTACGTACAAAATATTTCTCAACTGATACTATCCCATCAAAGTCTTGAACACATAAAATGTCTATTGTATGAAGACAGTGTGGTGTGATAGGAAGTAATCTGTAGCAAATATTGGTACAAGTATTAACTGTCCATGTGGGGTTGACCAAGGTCACTTAGTGGCATTCAGTTGGCAGATCCAAGATCCCAAATGGGTTCCATTACATTTCCAATGCCTGACATGGATGGCTGAAAGAGGACTGTTGATCAGATCACCTACACATCACCTCACCAGCATGGCAGTCTCAGGGTAGTGGACTTCTTATATGACAGCTCAGGGTTCCTCTAGGCTCCTCCAATACACCAGGAGACATGAATGGAAGCTGCCAGCATCTTAAGGCTTAAGCCCAGAACAGCAACACTTCTGCCATATTATAGTGGTCAAAGGAGACAGAGAGCCCTCCCAGATTCAAAAGAAGGGACATTCACATGAGCCCCCCGACTGACTCTCAATGAGAAGGGTGTCAAAGAATTTGTGGCTGCCCTCGACCTCTCGTGCAATCATTCCATGATTTGCATAAAGACTATACAGCATCCACTAGTGAATCAGTGAAATATGCTTCTTTTTCATAGTTAAGTACTTTATTAATAATCAAAAATATGTGTGTGATAAACTAAACATATTTTGAAAATTAAAATTTTAAAAACATGGTTATATAACAAAACTTCCTTTTCTGTCAATAAATAGAAGTAAATTAATTAAAATTATTAAGCAGATTGAGTTTTTGATTGCTATGGGCTGAACTGTGCCTCCAAAAAATTTGTATGTTGAAGTCGTCATTCTCAATACCTCAAAATGTGACTGTATGTGGAGTTCAGGTCTTTCAAGAGGTAATTAAGTTAAAGTGAGGTCATTGGGGTTGACCCCAGTTCAGTATGAATGGTGCATAAGAAAGGAGATTCCGACACAGACACGTATAGAAGGAAGACCAAGTGAAGATAGAAGGAGAAAATGGCCAACTACAAGTCAAGGAAAGAGGCTCAGAAGGAATCGATCCTGCTACATCTTGACCTCAGCCTTCTGGCCTCCAGAGTTGTGAGAAAATAAATTTCTTTTGTTAAAGTCATCCAGTCTCTGCCACTTTGTTATGGCAGCCCTAGCAAACTAATACAGCGATGTTGGTCTTTAGTAAATGCATTGGAAATTTTACAAACGCTCTTTTTATCACCTCCTGGGGCAGTTATGACAGATAGCCCTAAAGCTCAATTCTGTTGTCCCCTAGGGTACTTTAAATAGTCTTCACTCATTTTCATTTTGGATGCAGCAATAGGAAATGCTCAAAACAAGATTAATAAACAATTTACTTCAAAGACATTTGAACTCAAATCGTAATATTTATCCCCCAAAAAAGCTATCTGAATAAATTTGCAGATGGTTTACTTGTTTGCTTCATTTTTAATCATTAAATAAAACTGTAACAGTTTCACTGTTTTTTTTCAGAGGTCACTTATCAATTTCTTTGGTATTTGCTATGCTTTTCTTCACAATGGATTTCTCATCTATTTTAATTAATTGGGTTGGAATAAAAAAATCTAAATCTGCACCATGAGATCTTAAGTCTAGCAAGAATAAGCCTAGCATAGGTCTAATTGGAGCTTTCTCTCCCTTTCTCTCGATTAATTCTTCCCTTTGCTTCAGCATTTCACCCTCTCTTAGTTTTCTTCTTATGTTTCTAGCTGCTTGTTTTCACACAAGTGTTTTACTTACTCCTCTTCAAATGATCATCCTTTAAAGGTCAGTGTGCCTCATAAACGTATACTGCATTCTTTTCTTTTCCTTTCATAAACTAATCAATTTACAAATGACCTCGTTCATCCTCCAGGTTTTAGCTATTTCTGTGTGCTGAAGAACTCCAAAATAGGTGTTTGCAGCCCAGCTGCTTCCATGTTGTCCAGACCCACACATCGAACTGCTAGCTGGAATCTCTATTTGGGTGTTCCACTGGCTCCTCCAAGTCAACAAACCCAAGGATTCATTCATCATCAGCTTCCTTAGGTCTGCTCCCTCCATCTTGCTCATTAATATTATGAATGATCTGGTCACATAACCAAATTATCCAAGCAGAAAACAGAAATCATCCTTAACTCCTTTTTTTTTTTTTAACCCCGCATACACAATCAGTCCTCAAAGCATAAATCCTCTTCCTTCCTAGTATCTTTTGAATGTATCTACACATCTATATATTCCTACTTCTAGTGCTTGAGTTATGGCTCCTATAATTTATTTTCTAAGTTATTTTAACTGCCTGCTAATACATATCCCTTCCCCTGGTTTTGCTCTGCTCTTAATTCATCCTCCACACTGTCACCAAACTGCTCATTCCTAAGGGAAATCAGATCAAGCTCCTTTCTTCCTTAGAATTCTTTAATAAAGCCACATAAAACCACATCCAGTTCTGAGTGGTCCGAATTTCCTAACAAAGCGTCCGAGAAGCATCAGCATTTGGCCCCTGTTTCTTCTCTTTAATAATTCCTTACTTCAGAAACATACCTTGGCTAACACTTCATGGAGAGTGCTTCCTGATCCTCTTCCTAGTTTGGCTTCCCGTCTCCCAAGTTTTGTCCTTTATTTCCCCATGCCTACCACCATCCTTGTATTTTCACATCCTCTTACAATCATACACACATTCGTCTCCTACCCAAGAGGCTCCTACCCCAGAGAGCGGTTACTGGATCTTATTTATTATCCCGAACATATGGTATCAATCAATCACCAAAGATTACCTAAATAAATAAATAAATACCGTTGTCACAGTGATAAAATTTCCATCGGAACTCTCAACTAAGGTTTAAGGTTGGACAACAGTGTATCTCATGCCTCCAAATAAACCCTGGAACCATAGAAAGCACTTCCCAGTACAAACTCTTTGGAGAGCAGTCCTTGAAGGTCCTGCTTGTTTGCTGACTCTTGAAGAAAACCTGTCTGGAAGACGACTGAACGGTGGTAATTTAAAGAGCCATTACCTGTGCACAGCACTGGAAACATTTCTGGCTGGTGGGAAGGAGAAACATAAGGATGCTCTTAAAACGAAGACACTGAGCTGGCAGCGAATGACTGAACACATGTGAGGGCAATTAACTCCCACGATCACGACTCTAATATTCAGTGCAATAGTCAAGTGCAGAATCACAGAATGTATTTTATAAACTTTACAGTGTTAGAGGGAAACAACATCACCACCAACAAAAACGGTATCTTGAAAACTCAAGCTCACTGTACTTACTGGAATTTATTTTTTACCGCTTTAAAATAAGTATATTCTTTGAGGGGTGCCTGGGTGGCTCAGGAGATTAAGCATCTGACTTCAGCTCAGGTCATGATCTTGCAGTTTGTGGGTTCCAGCCCCCACAACAGGCTCTGTGCTGACAGCTCAGAGTCAGAAGCCTGCTTCAGGTTCTGTGTTCCCTTCTCTGCCCCTCCCCAACTTGTGCTCTGTCTTTCTCTCAAAAATAAACAAACATTAAAAAATTTTTTAAAGTATATTCTTTGAGAATATAATGGCCATGAATATTAGTCCATAATTCTAGGTGTGTAAAAAAACAAAACAAAACAAAAAACAACTATTCTCTATTCATAATTACTGACTCCAAGCACTATTTCACTCAAATTGTGGAAAACTTAATATTAGTACTCTTTGGTTTCTCTTCTCCTTTTAATAGGGTTCTGTCAAAGTCCTAAGATCTTCTACCAAGCCAACGCATCGGGAAGAAGGTGGACACTAGAATACCCTATCCTCACACAGCTTGCACACAGGTTGCCTACGAGGTTTATGATATCCTTTTCCACAGCTCTGTAGGTCTGTCTACTTCTGTAGGAGAACTATCTACGGCTCTCTCTGCCCATACTCGGCAGACAGATTTCTGTCCCAGGGAACTCCAAAATAAAACACAGGTCCTCTTTCGCTCCCAGTAACCAGTGACTCTCTTCTCTTCGTCTTGTCAGCCTGGTAGCATCTCTTCATCAGCTGTGAAGCACTCCCTAAAGGTAGTTTAGCTAAACCTATGGATCCTCTGCCTGAACTAGGGCCTTTTTGGTAGTGGAAATGATTTAAAAGGGACATTTCATGTGTAGATCACTTTTTCTAATCATTTTCCACTTTTTTGTTGTTGTTGTTGTTGTTTAAATAGTCAGTTAACTCTGGATTACCAGGACACTTGCCCCTTCAAAATGAGTCTAAAAAGGCTGGCACATCCTACAGCAAGAAGAGTAATAACGTTACCAGTATGCTCTGAGGAATAAGGATCTGTCTACTATGGGTGCCATCTCTCACTCTAGAGCTGTGGCTAGACCATTCCACCTTCAAGAGATGTCGAAAACATGGATTTTTGTGTGAAAGTTCTTGGATTTTTAAAATGAAGCACAATCATTACAACACACCATGTTCTTATACAGTGCAGGCTAAACAAAATACACCAGAAGGTACATAAATATGGCCGATGTGCATTACCAATTTGCATAATCTAAATACAAGTGTATCACTTGGTCAAAGTACCAGGGCTACTGTACCTAACACTATGCAGGAAGGACTTCTTTTGATCAATGATCTTGGGAAAATCCATTAGCTCTCTTTTTCCATTTTTTAACCAAACTCAAATTTCTGCTGCTACAAATTATCAAAGCAGGATGTGACATTTCCTCTGTATCATTAGAAAATGTGGTATCTCTGGTTCTTTAGATATCACAGAGCCAAGCAAAGCCATAAAGATAAGGAATCTATTTTATTGGGTCTCTCCCCCACTTTCCTATCATTGCCAGTTTATAAACCTCTTCAGAACACTACCAGCACAGCTCAGTCTCTACCTAGTCAACAGAGATCCATTCCTTTAGGCCCTTTTAGTAAATGCTAGGTAATGCTATGATCCAGAGAATCATTTAGAATCAGACCAGAGTACAAAATTGCACCATCTATACAAGCATATCCTGACAGTTGCTAAGTGATTATATTCTTTTCCCACAAGCCAAGAATTCATACATGTAAATTGTTCTTTGTAGTTAGATAGATTATTTAAGATACTATTTACTCTTCTGTTTAACTGAGGTATAATTTTCATAAGCTTACTTTCTGGCACAGAACAGTGACTCCTCGTTTGTGATTTCTTCATTAGTTAAATACAGAAAAGGAATTCTCCAAAACTCACCAGGAGACCTTATTAGTATTTGCAAACTTACTGACACCTAATTTATTTTAACCATCTATTTAGTTGAGGCATAAAAAGTACTTCCAAAGACTTAGGATTTCAGCCATGTTCTATTACCTTTTACCATGTAACAAACCATCCAAAACTCATTGTCTTAAAAACAACAATTATTAGTTTTTATTATGATTCTGTGGCTTGGTTAGGTGGTCTGATCTGGTTTTGCCTGGACTCACTCATGTGATTTCACTTATAGGAGTGGCCAGGCTGGATAATCCACAATGACCCTACTCACATGTCTAGGAGTGGGTCCTGGCCATCAGTTAGAATGTGTTTCTTCTCCTCCATTTGGACTCTCATTCTCCAGTAGGCTAGACTGGCTTCCCCCACTGGTGGTCTCAGTGGAGAGGGTAAATGCAGAAGCTACAAGACCTCTTAATGGTTAGGACCCACAATTTGCCCACTTGATTCTTTTGGTCAACGGGAGTCACAGGCTAGCTTCAATGTAACTCCTCCTGAACTAGAGGTCTGGAGATTAAAAGGAAAAAGTTATTTGCCAGTCCAGATTCAAAAGAGTGGAGAAATAGACTCCAACTGTGAATGGAGGGAATATGCGTTCTAGGATGAAAAGAATGCATGAAACTGCAGTCACATTTTACAATCCACCCCACATGAAGATGACTCACTCATAAAAGTTTTACAAATGTTATTCTCTGTGACTAGAGAAACACAGAGAAACACAGAAACATCTAAACTCCTCTGTAAAGAAAAAAACTTTTATGAAGAAGACCCTAACCTAGGCTATCATTTACCTCCTGGATAACATGATAAGTCCTCTAACTTTTACTTTTCTGTTGTAGCTGCAGATCAGCCAACTTGCTTCACAATGGCAGGGCTCCCCCTAAGGTATATGGAATCCTGGGGAAATAATTTTAACAGGGCCTGTGACCACATAAACAATGTGAGCCACTCAAAAATCATCATGTCAGCACCATTTTGGAGGCCCAGTTTCACACTACCCTACAAAAGAAATACTACTCTGACCATCTGCCCCAAGGCTTCCCTGTTCTCAGAGGCATCTGATAATCCACCGCACAGTTCTCTGGCCCGCCTCTGTGGTGGGCAATTGTACCCAAGCTCAGGCTCATGTTGACTTCTCAAATCTCTGCTTTTCAAACTATAAGCCTCCTCCAAAATCCCAGAAGTCTTTTCAGTCTGCATGTAAGCATTGCCTAGAAAGGGAAGAGAGTTACTAGCCCCCGGGGCAGTATCAGTAGATAGGGGATGGGAGATAGTGGATAAATGCCCTAGCCTCCCATCCTATGGATAGACAATTCTAAGAAATGTCTGAAATGACTGCTTTTCAGATTTCTTGGTGAAGTAGAGCCTCTACTGCTTATAGCAGGGGCCTCAGTAAAGCATCTTCATATTGTCTTTTTCTCCTTCCCGCTTTCTCCCGAATCCCTCACTCTTGCTTTCTGGGCTCACCTTCCAAATAAGTTACATGAACACCAAACCTTTATTCAGGCTGTCCTTTCAAGAGAAACCAAATTAAGACACTATGGAACCAATATTTTGCCAACACACAGACAATCTAAAAGTGCAGGTAAAAGAGTTAAACCATTGACTAAAACTGCAAAGAATGGGAGACTGAATCAGCAGATATAGTCTGACTATCACCCCACCCCACAGATTTTTCTGAAAAGTAATCATTTATATAGACTTTTCAAGGATCTCTTGAAGTTTAACAGTCAATCGGTGACCTATTTGATACATATCTTCATATTGGTTGTCCTTTTTTTCCTTATCTCACTCCTTTCCCTAGCCCTTTCTCCCTGGGATTGAAGTCTCTAATAAAATAAGAACACATGAAACTTTAGCTCAGACTCTGCTTCTTAGATAACCCAGGCTAAGACACCACACACACAGAATTCAAGTCAACCAGTAGGTAGTGGGAAAACATGGAGAATAATGATTATTAAGAGTTCAGGCAGACTTCTGGTTTCTGATCCAGGATATAAGGAGTTTAGAAGTCAACACTTCATCCTAACAAGTAAAAATCTGAGCAAATTGAAAAATCAACAATTCTTCCTAGATCCATGAGCACTATGTGGTCACAGGACAAACTGTTGTCCCCAAATTGGAGAGACAACCAGGTCAATAAAGCAAATTACAACTTACCAAAGCAGAAAACTCTGAGAGAACCAGTGTATGCATAGGAAACCTGAAAATTACTTGACAAATTGATGGAGACTCAATGTAGACAACTAAAATTTAAAAACTTCAGGGTTTTTAGAGAGGTGGCCAGCCACCTTTGTGGTTTTTACGTCTAGAAGCTTTAATCGATTCTCACACAAAAAAATCAGAGAATTCCATCATAGAGAGAAGAAAAGGAACCATCTTGAAATACGCGAGAACATTCTGTTATTATTTAAAAAAAAAAAAGATTTCCCTTCAGGAAAAATTATTTCACCACAGCCTAGCCTGCTGGTAGTTTAGCAGAAACAAACCTACCTGGGGTAAGAGGAATACTGATTCCAGCCTTCTCTAGCCATCCTGTCACACATAAGCAGTGAAGGACTAAAAGTCACAGGTAAAGTTCATTCCTCATGGGTACAAACTCACCAAAAGACTGAGATATAATGAGAGGACTATAATGTTCATACCCTCCCCACAAACCTGACCACTACATTGCTAAAGTTCTATTTACTACAATATGTTTCACCCAGTACATCATGTCCACCTTTCAACAAAAAATTACAAGTCATAATAAAAGGCAAAAAAGTTGGAAGAGATTGAATAAACATCAGAACCAGAGTCAGACAAGGCAGGAGTTAACAGACCAGGGATTTTTTTTTTTTTAACTATAACTAATACGCAAAGGGATTTAATGGAAAAAGTAGACAACATGCAATAACAGATGGATAATTTAAGCAGAGAGATGACTAGTCGAAGAATCAAAAAGAAATGTTAGAGATCAAAACACCATAACAAATGAAAAACGCTTATGATGGGCTCATTAGTAGTCTCAACACAGCTGAGAAAAGAATACCTAATCTTAGTAATATGACAATAAAACTTCCAATACAGAAAGGCAAAAGAAAATAAGAATAATAATAAAAAGATTACAAAAAATTCAGAACACAATACTTAAGAACTGTAGGACAACTACACAACGTATATATAATGGGAATACCAGAAAGAGGAGAAATAGAGAAAGGAACAGAACCAATATCTGAAGCAAATGACTACGAATTTTCCCCAAATTAATGTCAGACACCAAACTACAGACCCAAGAAATTTAGAAAACATGAAGCAGGACGAATATCAAAACAAACAAACAAAAAACAAACACAAAAATAAACAAAAAACATCTAGGCATATCATATTCAAATTTCAGAAAATCGAAGATATTTTAAAATCTTGAAAGAAGCCAAAGGAAAAAAAATATTATCTAATAAGTAAAAAAAAAAAATTATATCCATCTTCTTCTCAAAAACCACAGAAGCAAGAAGAGAGTAGAGTGAAATATTTAAAGTGTTGAAAGGAAAAAAAGCCATCAACCTACTGAAATTCTGTACCCTGTGAATTTAACCTTTAAAAGTAAAAGATAAATAAAAACTTCTTCAGATACACAAAAATTGAGGGAAATTGTTGTCAGTAATCTGTTAAAATTTTTTAAAAGAAGTTCTTTAGAAAGAAGAAAAGCAATATAGGTCATTGGAAACTGAGTCTACATAAAGAAAGGAAGAGTACTGGAGAAGAAAAAGAAAAAATAACTTTTACTTTCCTTATTCTTAATTGATCTAACAAATAATAATTTGTTCAAAATAATGATAGTAACAATATATTGTATTCTATATAATCATGTAATTCATGTATATATAATATATTTTTATGGAAGGATTAGGGAAATTTTGTCATTATAAAGTATTCACACTACCCATGAAGTAGTATAGTGTTATGTGAAGGTGGATTTGAATTAGTTGTAAATGTATATTATAAATTCTAGGGCAATCACTAAAAAAATTAAAAAGAAGTATAATTGATATGCTAAGAAAGGAGAGAAAATTGAATCACATATTATGTTCAATTAAAGCCACAAAAAGGAAAAGTGCAGAAGACAAAAATAAGAACAAAGAACAAGAGTAAAAAATAGAAAACAATAACAAATATAGAGCAGATATTAATCCAACTATGTCCATAATCACTTTAAATGTCAATGATCTAAATATACCACCTAAAAGACTGAGATTATCAGAGTGGATCAAAAAACAAGACCCTAACAATATGGTGCCAAAACGAAACACAATTTAAATATAAAGACATATGTAGATTAAAAATAAAGGGATGGAAAAAGATTTAACATCATAACATTAATTAAAAGAAAATAGAAGTAGCAATCACAATTTCAGATGACATTTCAGAGAAAATAAAGTCATCAGAAATAAAGAGGAGCATTACATAATTGTAACGGGTCAGTACTCCGAGAAAACTTAACACTACTTAACATGCATGTGTCTAACAATAGAGCATCAAAAAACAGGAGGCAAAAACTGATAAAACCACAAGGAGAAATAGATGAACCCACTATTATAGTTGGAGACATTAATACCTTTCTATCAGCAAATAGACAGATCCAGAAGCTAGAAAATCAATAACATAGTTAAACTCAACACCACCAGTCAATTGGATATAATAGACATCTATAAACTACTTCATCCAACAGCAGAATACACATGCTTCTGAAGTCCACATGAAACATCTTCCAAGATAGACTACATTCTGAGCCATAAAATACACCTTATTAATTTAAAAGAATAGAATGTATGACGCAGTGTGTGCTCTCAATGTATACCTGCGTGGATATAATGGAAGCATTGCTTAAAGGGAAGTTTATAGCATTGAATACATATATTAGAAAAGAAGAAATATCTAAAACCAATCATCTTAATTTCTACTTTGATAAACTAGAAAAACAAGAGTAAATCAAATCTAAAGTAGAATAAGTAATAAAAATTAAAGCAAGCAGAAATCAATTACAATGAAAATAGGAAATCAGGGGCACCTGGGTGACTCACTCAGTTGGTTAAGCATCCGACTTTGGCTCAGGTTATGATCTCCCAGTTTGTGAGTTCCAGCCCTGCGTTGGGCTCTGTGCTGACAGCTCAGAGCCTGGAGCCTCCTTCAGGTTCTGCATCTCTCCCTCTCTATGCCGGTCCCATGCTCGTGCTCTGTCTTTGTCTCTCAATAATAAATAAAAACATTTAAAAAATTGTTTAAAAAGGAAAGAAAATAAGAAATCAACAAAGAAAATTAACAAAATGCAAAGTTGATTCTTTCAAAAGATAAATATAATCAATAAGACTCTAGCCAGGCTAACTTAGAAAAAAAGAGAGAAAACACACCAATTACTAATATAAGAAATGAAAGAGGGGACGTCACTATCCCATGGACTTTTAAAAGGATAGTAAAGAAATACTGTGAATAACTCTGTACCCACAAATTTGATAACCCAGATGCAATGGACACAATCTACCAAACTCAAACAAGAAGAAATAGACAGCCTGAATAGTCCCATATCTACTTAATAATAATATAATAACAATAATAATAACCTTCCCCACAGAAAGCGTCAGGCCCAGATAGTTTCACTGATGAAATTTACCAAATATTTAAGAAAGAAATTATAGCAATCCTATACAATCTTTTCTGGAAGAAAGAATACTTCCTAACTCATTCTGTAAGTATTAGCCTAACATCAAAATCAAGGACATTACAAAAAAAGTACAGACCAATACCTCTTATGACTATAGATGCAAAAATCAACAAAATATTAGCAAATTGAACCTAACAATGTATAAAAGGAATTACACACTACAACCAAGTGGAATTTACCCCAGGTAATACCAAGCAGTTTCAACATTCAAAATTTAGTTAATGTAATCCAGCACATCAAGAGGCTAAAGAGGAAAAAATTATATGATCATAATAATAGTTGAGAAAACAGATTTGACAACATTCAACACACATTCATGATAAAAACTCTCAGGAAACTAAAAATAGAGTGAAATCTCCTCAGCTTAATAAAGGACATCTACCAAAAACATCTAGAGCCAGCATCATACTTAATAATGAGAAACTTGAGGGGCACCTGGGTTGCTCAGTGGATTGAACATCTGACTTCAGCTCAGGTCATGATCTCGTAGTCCATGGCTTTGAACTTCAAGTCTGGCTCTGTGCTGACAGTTCACAGCCTGGGAGCCTACTTCGGATTCTGTGTCTCCCTCTCTCTCTCTCTGCCCCTCCCCTGCTCGCACTCTGTCTCTCTCTCTCAAAAATAAATAATCATTTAAAAAAATTTTTTAATTGAAAAAATAATAATAATGAGAAACTTGAATCTTTCCAGCTAAGATTAGAAACAAGGCAAGAAATTCCCTTCTCACCACTTCTTTTCAGGTCATACCAGAAATTCTAACTAATGAAATAAGACAATAAAGGGAAATAAAATGTATACAAATTGAGAAGGAAGAAATTATATTATTTTTGTTCACAAATGACATGGTCATCCATGTATAAAATCTCAAAAAATCAACAACAAAAACATCTGACACTAGTAAGTGAGTATAGCAAGGTTGCAGAATACAATAAAAGTCTATCACTTTCCTATACATCAATAATTGACAAGTGGAATTGGACACTGAAAACACATTATCATTTATATTAGCACCCCAAAAGAGGAAATATTTAGGTATCAATCTAACAAAATAAATGTAAAATCTACATGATAAAAACTATTAAACTCTGATGAAAGATATCAAACAAGAACTTGTAAATAAGTGGAAAGAAATTTCATGTTCATAGAAAGGAAGTCAATATGGGCAAGACATCAATCATTCCAACTTGGCCTATAGAGTCAACATAGTTCCATTTAAAATTCCAGAAAATTACCTGTGAATATCAACAAATTGCTTCTGAAGGGTACATGGAGAGCCGAAAATCTCAGGATAGCCAACTCAATGTTGAAGAAAAACAAAATTGTAAGATTGACAGTACCCAACTTTAACACTTACTGGAAACCCATAGTAATCACAACAGTGTGGTATTATTAAACAATAGACAGATCAATGAATAAAGAGTAAAGAGCTCACAAATAAATCCAGATAAATACAGTAGTTGGCTAGGGTATAGTGTAATCGTGGTTTCAGAAGTAGAATTTAGTGTTCCATCCCTCACATATAACACCCAGTGCTCATTACAACAAGTGTCCTCCTTAACGTTCATCAACCATTTAGTCCATTCCCCATCCACCTATCCTCCAGCAACCCTCAGTTTGCTCTCTGTAGTTAGGAGTCTCCTGGGGCACCTGGGTGGCCCAGTCAGTTGAGCATAGGACTTTGGCTCAGGTCATGATCTCATGATTCCTGCATTCAAGCCCTGCATCAGACTTGCTGCTGTCAGGGCAGAGCTTGCTTCAGATCCTCTGTCCCCTTTTCTCTCTGCCCCTCCTCCACTCTTACTCTCTCTCAAAAAATATTAAAAGCAAAAAAGGGTCTTTTATGGTTTGCCTCTATCTCTTCGCCCCCCCCTCCTCTATGCTTATCCATTTTGTTTCTTAAATTCCATATATGGGGGCCCCTGGGTGGCTCAGTCAGTTGAGCATCCGAATTCGGCTCAGGTCATGATCTTGCGGTCTGTGAGTTCAAGCCCCGTGTCAGGCTCTGTGCTGACAGCTCAGAGCCTAGAGCCTGCTTCACATTCTGTGTCTCCCTCTCTTTCTGCCCCTCTCCCACTCATGCTCTGTCTCTCTCTGTCTCAAAATTTAATAAACATTAAAAAAATTTTTTTAATTCCACATATGAGTGAAATTATATGATATTTTTCTTTCTCTGACCAACTTGTTTGGCTTACACTCTAGCTCCATCCATGTCATTGCAAATGGAAAGATTTCATTCTTTCTGATGCCTGAGAAATATTCCATTGTATGTGTATGCATGGATGGATGGATGGATGGTGGATGGTGGATGGATAGATAAATAGTCACATCATCTTTATCCATCCATCCTCCAGGTAATTTTCTGGAGTCAGTGGGCATTTGGGCTCTTTCTATAATTTGGCTATTGTTAATGCTTTTATAAACATCAGGATGCATGTGTCCCTTCAAATCAGTATTTTTTTATCCTTTGGGTAAATACCTAGTAGTGCAATTGTTGAGTTGTAGAGTAATTCTATTTTTAACTTTTTGAGAAACCTCCATACTGTTTTCCAGAGTGATTGAACCAGTTTGCACTCCCACCAACAACGTAAGAGGGGACCCCTTTCTCTGCATCCTCGCCAACATCTTTTTTCCTGAGTTGTTAATTTTAGCCATTCTGACAGGTGTAAAATGATATCTCATTGTAGTTTTGATTTGTATTTCCCTGATGATGAGTGACATGGAGTATCTTTATGTGTTTGTTAGCCATCTGTGTTTCTTCTTCAGAAATCTGTCTATTCATATCTTGTGTCCATTTCTTATTATTTGTTTTCTGGGTATTGAGTTTATTAAATTCTTTATAGATTTTGGATACTAAATCTTTCAGATAGGTCATTTGCAAATATCTTCTCCCATTCTGTAGGCTGCATTTTAGTTTTGTTGATTGGTTTCTTTGCTGTGCAGAAGCTTTTATCTTGATGAAGTCCCAATAGTTCACTTTTGCTTTTGTTTCCCTTGCCTCCAGAGACATGTCCAATAAGAAGTTGCTGCTGCCAAGGTCAAAGAGGTTGCTACCTGTTTCCTCCTCTAGGAGTCTGATGATTTCCTGTCTCACGTGTAGGTCTTTCATCCATTTTGAATTTGTTTTTGTGTATGGTATAAGAAAATGGTCCAGTTTCATACTTCTGCATTATGGTAAAACTTATCTTTGACAAAGGAGCAAAGGCAATATAGTGGAGCAAAGAGAGCCTCTTCAATGAATCGTGCTTGGAATAACTGAATATTCACATGCAAAACAATGACTTAGACACAGACTTTACATTCTTTACAAAAATTAACTCAGAATGAATCATAGATTTAAGTGTAGAATACAAAACTGTAAAACTATAAAATTCCTGGAAGATAACACAGGAAAAAACTTAGATGACCTTGGGTAAAGTGATGACTTTTTAGATATAATTGATTGGATCAATAATTGAAAAGTTGAGCTTCATTAAAAGTAAAAGCTTCTGGAGCTCCTGGGTGGCTCAGTCGGTTGGGCGGCCGACTGCAGCTCAGGTCATGATCTCACGGTCTGTGGGTTCGAGCCCCACGTCAGGCTCTGTGCTGATGGCTCATCAGAGCCTGGAGCCTGCTTCTGATTCTGTGTCTCCCTCTCTCTCTGCCCCTCCCCTGTTCACGCTGTGCCTCTATGTCTCTCAAAAATAAATAAACATTAAAAAAAATTTAAAAAAAAAGTAAAAGCTTCTGCTCTTCAAAAGGCAATGTTGAGGTAATAAAAAGACAAGCCACAGACTAGGAGAAAATATTTGCAAAAAAATAAATCTCATAAATCACTGTTACCTAAAATATACCCAAAAGCCTTAAAACTCAAATAATATGAGGGGCACCTGGGTGGCTCAGTCAGTTAAGCATCAGACTTTAGCTCAGGCCATCATCTCATGGTTCCTGAGTTTGACTCCTGTGTGGGGCTCTGGGCTGACAGCTCAGAGCCTGGAGCCTGCTTCAGATTCTGTGTCTCCCTCTCTCCTCTCACTGTCCCACTCTGTCTCCTTGTGTCTCTCTCAAAACTAAATAAACATTAAAAAAAAAAAAAACCCTCCATAATATGAAAGCAAACAACCAGATTAAAAGATTGACCAAAGATCTGGACATTTCACCAGAGTATAGACAGATCGTTAATAAGCATATGAAAAAAATGTTTAATATCATGTCAGGAAATTTCAAATTACTACAATGAGATATCACAATTATTGTACTAGCATGGTCCAAATCCAGAACACTGATAACACCAACTGCATGAGATGTGGAGCAACAGGAACTCTCATTCATTGTGTATAGAAATGCAAAATGATACAGTGTGGACGATGGTTTTGTGGTTTCTTACAGAGGTAAACATACTCTTACTATACAATCCAGGAATTGTGCTCCTTGGTAGTTAACCAAAGAATTTCAAGACTTATATCTACCAAAAAACCTGAACACAAATGTTTCTAGCAGCTTTATTCCTAATTGTCAAAACTTGGGAGCAACCAAGAGGTCTGTCCACAGGTGAATGGATGAATAAACTGGTACATACAGACAACGCAGTATTATTCTGGCTAAAAGAGCTATCAAGCCATGAAAAGATATGGATGAACCTTAAATGTACATTATTAAGTGAAATAAGTCAATTTGAAAAGCCTACATACTGTATGATTTCAACTCTAGGACATTCTGGAAGAGTTCAGGCACACAGATCAATTCTAGCTCTATCATTTAACTAGCTATTTGCCCCTAGTCAAGTGACTTAATCTCTAATTGCCTTAAGTTACTTATCCATGATATGGGACCAGTAACCGCTTCCCCTATGGGCTTGTTGTGAGAATTAAAGAAAATAATTCATCTAAATTGATTAGCATAGTGCTGTGCGGACTCTCATGCACGAGAATCATCCTGTAGTATACTCTAAAAAATATTTTAAAAACAAAGCGCAATGGATGCTCTCCAAGAGTTCATAAACTATAAGAATCGACTGAAATATAGTGACATTAGTTCATAATAAATTCTGCCATAATGAGAAATGTGATTTAATCAGGAGTTAAGGGCTTTAAAAGGAAATTCCTCTTCAATCTGTTGTAAAAATAGAAACCTTCAGGCACCATGACAAGTTTGAAGACTGTCTCAGATATGTTGTGACCATATATCCTCTGCAGGGCTCAAATCCTGGTGTTAGTCAGCTTTATAGCTCTTATGAACATCACAAACAGGACGCCACTGAGTGCTTCATCAGAGCTATATTTGGTGCTGGTTTAGCCCTTACTGAGAGAACCCATTCCGTATTGATCCTCTTACCTCAGAAATGATAGAACTATCCTTGGGGAAGTAAAAATATACAGAGCTGTGCGAGCTAAGCTTAGCTCCAGGATTTATGACTGCAAGATATGAAATGCTAAATAGGCAAGGAAGCTCAAGAACATATTTTCATCACAAAGGCATAGAGACTTGTAGTCCCTGCTATACAAATAACTCCCTAGCAACCATACTGGAAATATGACGGCAAAAAAAAAAAAAAAAAAAGGCAATGTATTAGAGTTGTTGATATAATTAAAAATATAGCCACACTTGACCCAAAGTCCACTGCAACCTCCTACAAGCTTCACCGGACAGAAGAGAATTTAGTACAGGGAGATTATTAAGGTTAAGACTGTCCCTTCATCCCAAACCAACTATCATAATTACACGTTGACAACAACAGTTTTTTTTTTTTTTTTTGGTGCGACTCTAAGGATGATTTATAGTGAGGTTCTGATTTAGTTACTTGGAATAATTTTAAGCTTCACATGGCAGAAGCGTATTAAAGGTAGAATATGACTGAATTTAATGAGTAAGGCAGTTATCAGAGAGTCACTATCAAGACTTCTAAAGCAATACAGTGTAATGCAGGGTCTAACCGTACCTTTTGAACCAAACCAGAAACTCTAATTTTATAAATATTAACAGTTTAAAAAATATTTAAATGATATTCATAACACCCTTTCTTGCATTTTATTTATGCTAAGTCACTTTTAAAAGCAAAGCAGAGAGAAAAATGGCCTATTTACATCCCATCATAATTCAAAAATGTAATTTTTAATCCAAAATTGCCTAAGGAGAAATTTTTCAATTTCTGTTTTTGCAGAAAATCCATTTGAATGCGGTATCAGAACCCCCAAAACATTCTTTAAAAATAAAATAATAAACATTGTTTTATCGGTCTTCAACATTTAGAGTCAAGGACTGTACAAACTGGAAGACACATTCGTGACTGCAGAACAGACTGTAAATGTTAACCTTGAAAATGTAACAGCAGAAGTGTAGCTGGTTGGTGGAGGATGCCAAAACATGAAATAAAAAGTAAGAAAAGAGTAGGAGTCCTACTACTTCGATGTACGCATTTTACGAAGCAAGGAATCAAGCAATCCTGCCCCTAAAATGAGTTTTGCGATATTATTTTAAAATTACAAAGGCTTCGAAAAGGCAAAAATAATATGAATATCAAACTTGGCATGGCAGATGGAGATGGGGGTAAAGGAAGTTATTACCTCAACTTTCTTAAAAGGCGGTCAATGGATGTGGTTTATTGATTTAAGGAAGAGAACAGGAACAAGCACATTCTCTCAAGTCATCAAAGTAAAATCAAAAGAAATTGAAAAGTAAAGGCTAAAAGATTTTGCCTCTATAATTAGGAATGGAGAAATATGGGTGAGAAACTGTTACTTTTCATCATAAACTCATCTATATTATCTATTTACCATATGCATGTGTGTTTTTTTTTACATTTATTTATTTATTTTGAGAAAGAGAGAGAGCACAAACAGGTAAGAGGCAGAGCGAGAGAGTGGGGAGAGAATCCCACGCAGGTTCCATGCCATCAGCACAGAGCCCGATGCAAGGCTTGAGCTCATGAACCATGAGATCATGACCTGAGCCGAGATCAAGAGTCAGACCCTCAACTGACTGTGCCAACCAGGTGTCCCTGCATGTGTTATTTTGAAAAAAACTCATTTTTAATAAAATATTGTTTATATGCATATTGGCATTACTTATTAATAAGTAGGAAAAATACTTAAATGCAATAATAGGTAACTTTAAACTATTCATAAGATATTTTCATCATAAATCACCACAATACAATACAAAAAAAGCTTGGTATTTTGTAACTACTGCATTTTCCCAATAAAATAGTTCCACAATGGAAAACATTATTCCTATTCAACAGCTGGCATTCCAGTGAAGTAGTATGACAGAAAGAGGAACGAAGAGGAGACTACATGTCTAGGCACTGGCAGGACTATCAGCGTGACATTGGGAAAGGTACATCACTTCATCTACTGCGGCCCTAGTTTCCTCTTTCATTCAATGGGAGAGTTAGGCAAAAAAGGCCATGAAGTTTGCTTCCAGGTCAATGCTATATGATATTCAACATAGCAGCGAATTTTATTAAAAAAATTCTTTTTCAGTTTATTTATTTTGAGAGAGCGTGAGTAGGGGAGGGGCAGAGAGAGAGAGAATCCCAAGTAGGCTCCATGCTGCCACCACAGAGCCAGACATGGGGCTCGAACACATGAAACCGTGACATCATGACCTGAACTGAAACCAGGAGTTGGATGTTTAACTGACTGAGCCACTCAGGAGCCTGCAAAGCAGTCATTTTATGTAATTAGAATCAAATATTTAAAAGATTAAAAAATACCTTTGGAGTCCGTCAGTCTTACTCTCTCATGCTGTAGAGAGGAAAGTAAGGTCTCCTGAAACTTCTAGAACCACAAGAACTAAGGGTGGTATAATCAGAATGAGAACCCAGATCCAGACTCCCATGCTGCCAAGTGTATTTTCTGTACTAGTATGCTTGGGTTGCTATAATAATATGCCATTGACTGTGTAGCTTAAACAATAGAAATGTATACTCTCACAGTTCTGGAACCTAGAAGTATGAGACCAGAGTAGAAGCATGGTCAAGTTCTAGTGAAGCCTCGCTTCCTGGCTATGGCAGCCCCTCCCTATATGGTCAGAGAGCCTTTCCTAGATGGGTATGCATGGAGAGAATCTCCTCCTCTTCCTCTTCTTATACAACCACCAGTCCTATCAGATTAGGATACCACCTTCCTGACCCCATTTAACCTTAATTACTTCCTAAAAGCTCTTTTTTCCAAATCCAGTCACATGGGGGTGGGTGGTCAGGGCTTCAACGTATGCATCTTAGGGGAACACGATTCAGTCCATAGAGCCTTCTTGCATAAAATGGACAACACATCTTTTTCACATCTTTCCTTCCTTTGCCAGTGTAACACAAATTTTGTCTCTGCATTTCAAACTTTCAATAGGAAGGAAGTCATACTTGGATAGAAAAAAGGTTTGACCTTGCTTCTCATGTCTCAGTGAGGACTTGAGAGACTAACTGCATAAATGTTTGCATGTGATACATCTCACACTTTCTCCACAAAGTGTAAATTCAAAGACACAAATGTAAAGGTGCTAAGGTACCCTGTGAGAACTTTCCATAGTACTTACCACCAGTTACTCACCTGGTCTGCTTGTGTGGTCCTCTCTCGGCCAAATTCCCAAGGGTAAAAAGTACAGACTTTGACCCATTAAAGCTAATGGATTTTTAGAAAGAAAATGTTTTGGTTTGGGTTGTGCATTTTTTCTTTGGAGTCCAGTATCACAAATTGATAGAAACAAACAATGCATTCGAGGTCTGGCTGAGATAAGGATTATATCTTCAGTTCAGAGTTAAGGAAAAGAGCTTGTTTGTTACAGACAAAAAGCATATGCAGTAACTAAAATTGAGAAATAAGGAGGTGAGGATGGGAAACTCAGCCTTGAGGAAACGGCTACTTAAATTACATGTCTACAAATGGAGACAGACATACGAAACCCATGAAGCTACAGTGCTAGTAAAAATACAAAAACATACGTAAGAACAAAGGGTGCACACTATACCCTTTGTGTATAAGAAATAAGAAATACTTTAGGAGGTTTTTTTTTTTTTTAATGTTTATTTATTTGAGACAGAAACAGAGCATGAGTAGGAGAGGAGCAGAGAGAGAGGGAGACGTAGAATCCCTAGCAGGATTTGGGGGGATTTATAGACAAAGGGCCGAGGTCAAGGAGATTTGTAGGACTTCATATTTACTGATCACATGAGAAGATAATATACTCATAACGATAAAACCTCCTTTCCTCAACCTCCCCACCCTGAAACCACTTCTATCAGCTGAGCCAGTCAGCCACTCCTTGGATCCTATACTATACCCCTTCTACCTTGTCTTGCAGTTGCTTTTCCAAGGGTGCCTCCCACACCATCTGCATCAGATTCACCTCCGCCATTCCCCAGCCTCCCCACCTCTACATGCTTATTAAAAATGCAGATTCTCTGGCAGCTCTATGGAATACATCTAAGGATGAGGTGGTAATCTGCATTTTTTCTAACCTTCCAGTTGATGGTTCTTTACTCTATCTTTTCTTTTTTTTTCTTTTTTTTAAATTTTTTTTAACATTTATTTATTTTTGAGAGACATAGAGACAGAGTATGAGCAGGGGAAGGGCAGAGAGAGAGGGAGACACAGAATCTGAAGCAGGCTCCAGGCTCTGAGCTGTCAGCACAGAGCCCGACACAGGGCTTGAACTCACAGACCATGAGATCATGACCTGAGCCAAAGTCGGCCGCTTAATCAACTGACCCACCCAGGTGCCCCTACACTATCTTTTCTTTAAAGTTTATTTATTTTTGAGAGAAAGGAGAGAGTGTGCAGGAGGGGCAAAGAGAGAGGGAGAGAGAATCCCAAGCAGGCTCCTCACGAACAGCGTGGAGTCTGACATAGGGCTCAAATGCACAAACCATGAGATCATGACCTGAGTCAAAAACCAAGAGGTGGACCCTCAACTGAGCCACCCAGGCACCCACGTACACTATCTTTTAAGAACTGCCACTATATATTAACTATTAGCTTGTCTCTCACCAAACTGTAAGTGACTTTGATGACTGGCACTATGATTTATCTGTCTCTTTATTGCCTTTGCATATTGACTGGGACCCTGAGGAGTACTCTCAGTAAGCAGAAGCCAGGGAAGTATAACACACCAAATTGGTGACCAAATGTAAAGAATGGCATTAAATCTTCAAAACTGAGATGAAATAAGCAAGAAATTCTGTTGCATTCCGATTCAGAATTGACTCAATACATCACAAGCTGTTTCTGAAACGTTTACTAAACTTGTTGTGCGAGACTCAACCAAGTGACAGTTAGTTGAGACTCAAACAAGTTTTGTCACTTGAGTGATTCAGGTAAGACTCAGTGGTGGTGCTTTCTGGATGCCAGTGAGTAGTAGTTGGGGTTATGGTCACTGGAGAAGCCAAGAGGATCCTCGCTTCCAGGGAGTGCTTGCAGAAACTGAGAAGGGCTTGCAGAGATACTGAGATTGAGATGAAAACCACATGAGAAGCGACGTATCAAAATGAAGCATCTAGGACTCACACAGGAAACCACATGCCAGAGATTGAGCCTGCCTTTGCGTGGATTCCTACTTTGCTGCCATATCTGAGAAAGTAAAGATGAAGACTGGATGTGATTTGTTCAGAAACAACACTGGGGATGACAGTTGATCAGTGGGAAAGTAAAAGGTGAATAATGAGACCTTGATTTAAAGCTGTGAAATCTTGATTCCCACTTGAACATGTAGGACCTGCAGAGTAGTGTTAGATTTGGAAACTTGTCTTGCCAAAAAACAACATTTGGGCTTGTAGAACCAAAATATGCTACCAAGGAGACCAGATAATATAAACACTAGGTCACATCTAGCTTTCATAGTCATGTCTGTCTATGGGTCTATCTAATTAGGATACCAATGTCAAAAAGGGGCATCTACCTGGCTCAGTTGGTTGACCATCCAACTCTTGATTTTGGCTCAGGTCATGATCCCAGGCTTGTGAGATCAAGCCCCTCGTTGGGTTCTGTGCTGAACAAGGAGCTTGCTTAAGATTCTCTCTCTCTCCCTCTGCTCTTCTCACTCATGCATACTCTCTCTCGCTTTCTAAAATAAACAAATTTAGGGGTGACCGGGTGGCTCAGTCAGTTAAGTATCTGACTCCTAATTTCGGCTCAGGTCATGATCTCGCAGTTTCATGAGTTTGAGCCCTGCATCGGGCTCTGCACTAAATGCGGAGGTTGCTTGGGATTCTCTCTTTCTCTCCCTCTGCCCTTCCCCCACTCTCTCTTGCTGTCTCTCTTTCTTACTCAAAATCAATAAACTTTAAAAAAATAAAATAATTTTTAAAAAGAACTATACTTCAAATTAGGTTTCTAGGGAAAACATGTTTAAACTAGTTTTTTCATTGTTTGTTGTGAGTCGTAGAGGTGGAAAATATTTAGCCCTTTATAAAAGGAAAGGTATCAGCCTCAGCTACACTCTGTATGATGTGGCTTAAACCCAAGGCAGAAGGCATTTGAGAACTGATGAGCAGTTCAGAGTGGAAATGGCTAGAGAGAACTCTCTTACATCTAAGTAGGTAAGAGCTCCTGAAGAAAACTACCCAACCTTACCTTCTGATGACCTGGCATTCCTTCCCCTGTCTCTCTTTTGATCCTGCTCACAGCTCCTTAATAGTTCTTTCAAATCAACTTCACAAGCCCTGCCCCCATCACTCTCCCTATCACTT
The DNA here is from genome assembly GCA_030068075.1 of Paguma larvata. Classification (NCBI taxonomy): domain Eukaryota; kingdom Metazoa; phylum Chordata; class Mammalia; order Carnivora; family Viverridae; genus Paguma; species Paguma larvata. The sequence continues at coordinate 71,769,981 of CM057826.1, forward strand.
TTATCTGGTGACCTCCTATGGTACTTCACAGAAAAAATAAGATGCCAGTAATTAGAACTTCTTCGCCTTCCCATTTGCCCTCTACTCCCACCCAGGAAAGGAATTTATCCATACCCATTCTCACCTCTTCTTCCCACTTTCAGCAGGAGGACTGGGAGATCTCCCACCCCCATCTAGGCCTACACTCTTTCCCCGGCTTCTAGGTTCCTTACCCTCATAGCTATTCAGGCACTTGGCCTCAATTATTACCAACTTCTCTTCCATTTAATCCGTTTCCAAGGATATTCCCCCTCAGGCATATCTGAGTATTGATCTTATAAAAATATTTTATCTCAATCGATCATAGTCATACTTCTTTCAAGAATGATCTATACTCACTGTATCCAAATTCTAACCTCCTTTTGCTCCTTAACTCCTTGTTACACTATATTCCATCCTCTGAATCCACCTCTTCACTGAAACTGCTCTCACCAAGGTTTCTGATCATTTAGAACCACCAAACCTAGTAGTGACTCCTTAGCCTTGACCTCAGGGAAGCACTTGGTAGTGTTAGCCACTCCTTCCTGCTCAGTCACTATTCCCTCTAGGTCTGTGATGTCTCTCTCTGTCTCTCCCTCATGTGCATGCATTTTCCTCTTGCCTACCTGGATGTGCCTTCCCAGTCTCCTCAGAAGGCTTGGCTTCTGTATCTCTTCAAATGTTCCCCAGAGCCCTAACCTTGGTCATCTTTTCTTATACTCTACCTCCCTCCAAGGGTCTCATCCATGTGACCATACGGCTACATTCCAGTGACTCCCCATCTCCATCACAGAACCTTCCTTGAGTTGCAAAATCATACATCTATGACTCCTCAGACTCAGTATGTCCAAACCTAAAATAGTCCTCTCTGGCTATGCCCCTTTACCCCAAATCTATTCTATTGACCAGATTATCCACCTTGCTTAAATGCACACAATTGCCCTTGTAACAAATCAGGAAGATCTTTGTCTGTTTGTTTTCAAAAATACTTAATTTCCATCTCACACACAATACCCAAAGTCTATTACGCTACTTTCTAAGTGGAATAACATATTCTGCAGTAAGCAATATTTTACATATGTTACCTATTAGTGTCTAGAGCAATCCATGTTTTTTTCTGGTCATTTGCCAACTAGCTGTTTTTGGGGAAAAGATACCTGGCTCACAAAAAGCAAACAGATTGAAGTCAAATACCCATTAGTTTATTATTACGGCAGTAGTGTGGAAATGCTACTTATTATGGAAGCGGTACAAGTTATTGGGCATGGTCTTGGTAAGTTGAATTACTTTTTAATTTCTTAACACAAAAAAAAACCGTATTATAACTTATCCACACAGCATAAAAACTTCTCCACATTAGGATCAACACCTCCTCCCAAATTTTATTGTGAAAAATATCAATCTTATGGAAAAAGTGAAATAATTGAATTGCAAATACCCATATACCTAGATTCTCCTCTATCACTTGTGCTATATTTGCTTTACCACACATCAGTCCATCTAGACTTCTATCAATCCACCTTATCTTAAAGTAGGTTGCAGACTTCATCCCTACAGTGTTTGAGCATGCCTATTATTAGCTACAGTTATTTTTAGAAGAGGATTTCCATATATTGCATGCGCAAATCTTCAGTAGTACTCATAGAGCTACTCATTCTTGACTCTTCCTTCTTCCTCTTCACTCCTCTCATATCCAATCACCTTCCGTATTTCTCAACTCTCTCTCCTCTCCTCCAGTCCTATAGCTCTAGTTCACACATTTGTCATTTCTCATCTGACTTACTGAAAAGCCACTCAGTATCTTTCATTTTAATTCATTCCTGCAGCACCATCAAGGTGATTTTTCCAGACCAAACATCTGATGTCATTTTCTGTTTAAATCCCATCAGTTGTTCTACCCCCAAATATTAGGGGAAGCTTTAGGATAAAATCTGATCTTCCGAGCATGGTATACCAAGTTCTGACCTTGTCTCTTTCTCTGGTTTCATTTCTTGCCTAGCTCCTTCTCACACCAATACTTGTTACCAAAGACAGAAAGTATTTTGCAATATTTCATGCCCCCGCATGCTTTGCACCTTCCTCAATGGTTTTCCTTCTGTCTGCAATGCCCTGCTCTCCTGTCTTCCTCCAGCTACGCCCTACTCAGTCTTCGCGCGCGTCTACCCGATACCCCCACCGCAGACTTGGCTGATGCCCTTCTAGGATTTCCTCGACATCATGTGTTCGTATCTGAGAATTTTCACCCCACTGTTTGCATCTTAGTCAGCCCAACCAGTCTGTGGTTTCTCAATGAATGTTCACAGAAGCAAAGCAGGCAGGAGGAAGGCAGGGGTACTTAAGAGATGGCGAATGGAAGGATCGTGTTAGTTCAAGAAAACATTTAATATAAATTTAAAACCAAACGGAACACCAGCCTGTATAAGCACTTGCCTGTGACCTCAGGCAAAAAATAGGTAAGAATAAGATCAAGAGCCACTTGTTAATTTTTAAATATTTTAATTGTAGTAAATACATAGAACATTAAATTTGTCATCTTAATCACTTTTTACAGTTCAGGGGTGTTAATGTGTTCACGTGATTGTGCACAGGCCACTTTTAACTATATAAATGCAAGATTATATCCTCCTTTGTGAAAAGGACAAATGAAAGCATTGAGCTCTGTCTCAGAGGCTGGATCCTTGCCTAAAGAACATGTAGCAGCCATGCAAGAGCTACCCTAAGGATGTACCACTAATCCCCTGGCAGCCCCTTCCAGAGCTGAAGGCAAAACTAGCAAATCACAGTAAGTGGAGGGTGTTTTCTTCCAAAGGACAAGTGCATCAGACTACATTTCTAGTGTTAAGAATCCCACGGGCTTCACACCTGACAGTGATGGCCAGTTTACTTGAAGCCTGACCGTGATTATCCAACTGACTATACCCTAGGTGATTTTAGAGACATAATAGACACCATTAGTTAAGTATCAAATTATCCCATATTTTACCCAAGAAAATGAATCTTCATCTAGCCCTAAATTTCTCTCGACTGAACTAGTTGGCAATCGTCCATAGCAGAAAAGCAAGAAAAGAGATAAGAAATTTGAAGTACATTGACAGTATCTTAATTCGGGCAGTTGATAGATTCATTGCACCAATTCTAACATAGCCATTTCACAGCACAGAGCAAGTCAATACTCACCTAGAAGGCAGACAGAGCACATACCCAACAATACAAAGCTTTGTGCCATGTGAGGGACTTAGAAAAGAAGGCAACATGAATCAGTTCATGGCTATTTATTGAGGCTCTAATACGAACTGGCAGTTTGTTAAACACTTTAGCACTAAAATTAGCATATGTGGATCCCATATTTCAGAAATAAAACTTTCAAACTATAGAATGTCTGATTATAAGTAATATAAATCAGCAAATAAAAATTAGCATATTTGTTTCTTCAAAACTTGGAGAGTCTATAAACTGAGGGTACAATTGGCTACACGGGTAATCTCCTAGAAAGGAAGAAACTGAAAGATTTGGGGTGGTTATTCCGAATTGGATAATGATGTAACTGCTTACTTTTCTTGGTCTGGGATATATTTTGGTTTGAAGAAACAAAAACTTTCAACCTCTCTTAAGTAAGTAGTGGTATTTACTAAGAATATACATGGATCTTTCACTTAACCCGAATGGCAGAAAATCTACCTACATCACACCAGAGAAGGAAAGAAACAAGACCAAGGAAGTTCCCTAGAAGATGGAATGTCCCCATCTCCACATATCTTGCTCTGTCTCCTTTATTCTTCTTCTTCTCTACAGATAGGCCTTCTCTACCTTGGGACGTACATGGCCCAAATAAGACACACACCCCCAAACCCTGGTTTTCTATCCCCTCATTCCAACAGGGATGAACTAAAACCTCTGAACCTAATTCCAAATTCTTAAGTGGAGAAACTGATGAGATTACCTTTGGCTAAGTGTCCACTCCCTGATGTTTGTTACCTACGACACTTCAAAAGATCCTACTTCCTGGGATTCCAGATGTGACTGCCATATCATGAGGGCTACTCATAGGATTGCAGAAATACTTCAGCACTTCCCACAGCATTTTCATTCATCTAGCAACCAAGTGAAGTTATAGAAACATGGAGTGAGAATGTTCGGTTCCAAATTCTTCAATTATCAGATCGATATATTTGGTTTTTATCTCACTCAACAAAAAGCACAGGCACTTTTTTAAGTGAAGAGTTTCAAGCACATCCTCAAGGTATTCAATTTCTACTGTGCATTTTTCCCCCACCACAAAAGATAAACTCATCTTTACTTACTGGAAAAAGTAGTCTGTGTAGTTGTTCCCATCATCAGTGTGGGAGCCTCTATCTGGAAGGCTGAGCATTTATTGACTTCGAAGACTGTGGCAACACGCAGACAGAGCATAGAAACCACCATTTCTCACCACAGATGCTTTGTGTGAGAGGATAGGAGATGTGCTTGTAACAAATGCCAGAAGGCACCAAAGTACCAATTATGAACTATTTAAGGACGATGCCATCTCCAGAATGGAAAAACGTTCACAATTATGAAAAAGTGGATTCTGTTGCAATAGTTAAGTATTTTCACACTCTCTCTAGCAAGCCTTTATAATCTGCATTAATCACAAGCTTCTTTGGGGATTCTTGTCTAGGGATAAGCTTAAACCGTTAATTAAGTCACTGCATGTGTGATGCTGAAACTGTTTTCTCCTTGTTTATAATACATACTTGTCTACTGGTCTGAATGAAGAGAATGGGATGCAGATGCCCAAGCTGCCTGCCTCTGAAAAAACAGACTGTGGGGTGCTGCCTAACTAGGGGCTGAATTGTGTCTCCCCAACTTCAAATTCATATATTGAAATCCTAACCCCCAGTACCTCAGAGTGTGGCTATATTTGGAGACACGATCTTCAAAGAGGTAATTAAGTTAAAATGAGACCGCCGGGATGGGACCTAATCCAATCACGATGAGGTCTTTAGAAAAAGAAGAAATTTTGACACAACAAAAAGTCTGAGCTCCAGGGCTGTAGAGCAAGAGAAAACACCATGTGAGGACACAGGGAGGCGGCCCTCTACAAGCCAAGGAGAGAGGCCTCGAAGAAACCAAAATGCGGACACCTGGGTATTGGATGCACAGCCTCCAACGCTGTGAGAAAATAAATTTCTGCTGGTGAAGCCATCCTGTCTGTGGGATTTTGTTACAGCAGCCTCCCTGAGAGATTTTAGTATCAGAGCATTCCCTGTTGGTTTGTTTTTTTTTTTTTTTTTTCAGCGTGACCCATCACAAGCTTAACTATATGTGACCCCAACTTAGTCTGCTTCTTATACTAGATATGGAGGAAACTTTAAAAGATGTTCCCACAACACAGGGTTTTGGTTCCCCCAGGGCATCAAGTGACTGGGACAAATAGCCCCTGCTTCCTTTAGGTTAGAGAGGCAATTTCTAATTTCACAGAGTCCCCCTACTGCCTACTGCCATACATCTAATTGTTCCACGCATTTATACTATCTATCTGACCTCTGTAAGAAGCTGAGCCCCTGGTGTTAGCCAATTTGACAATAAATTATATTTTTTTAAAAAAAGAATCTGAGCTCCTGGGATGGTTTGCTCAGAAACAGGCTGCAGAAGTCACAGTGTCTCTGTCAATGTGCAGAGACATTGATCAGGCATCCCAGGGAGACTAGGGTAACAACAGGCCCATTAAAAACATTTCCTCTAAAGCCAGTTGACATTGATTTCTTTTGGATACACCTCTGAGGACATAACAGAGTCGCAGAATCAAAAATGCAATAGTTCCCTGGCCGTTGCAATTACTGAAGCAGAGTCATCTTGGATCCATACCAGCTAACAAAAAGTGAGGCTATGCTTCCCTTTTCCACGTGCTTTTGTAAAAAGTTATCATCTAAGGAAAAGAGGTTATTATGCATCCAAAGGTAGATATTGTGGATATTGTGGTTTAGTAGGACTTTTCGGTTAAAAGTTGAAAAGATTAATTTTGTCCCAGGTAAGTTGGGTCGAAAAGTTATTCTTTGCCAGGTTGTGACGCTGTCTGGCAACATTTCACCTACTCCTCAGCTCATTTACAGATGGTGCAAATTATCACAAGTGCCTCTAGAGATACATTGTTAGCCACGGGACCCAGACTCCTCTCAGGATCAAGGAGAATCCCCACAGGAAAAAGCCAAAACTCTGCCAAGGATATCAGAGCTGCACAGGGCACCAGCAGAAATCCCCCTAATTCTGTCTCTCCCTAGCCCCCTCCTCCTCCTCACTTTCTCTCCCCTTGACTCTGCTTGCATTCATTCCTTCTCTCTTCCTAAAGCACATTGCAAAGATATTCCTGAGGGGAGATCCCCAACAATCAGAATTTGAGTTCCGAGCCCTCCAACGGGCTGTGTACTGACAGTGCAGAGCCTGCTTGGGATTCTGTCTGTCTGTCTCTCTCTCTCTCTCTCTCAAAATAAACTGGAAAAAAGGAAGGAAGGAAGGAAGGAAGGAAGGAAGGAAGGGAGGAAGGGAGGAAGGGAGGAAGGGAGGAAGGGAGGGAGGGAGGGAGGGAGGGAGGGAGGGAAGGAAGGAAGGAAGGAAGGAAGGAAAGAACCTCCATCTCTGATTTACACTAACCCAGATTTTAATACTGACTCTTGAAGGAACTGTCTAGTCCCTTTGAGAGTAACCATTTCTTCCCTTTCCCCTGGTTTTTTTGGCCTGATATTTCAGGAAATTAAATGTGTCAGGGCAGGAATGTCTGTTGTAGTATTCTTTGTTCAGTGTGTACTCAAGAAACAAAGGCATAGCTGCACTTTGTAACTAAGTAGCAGACCACATCCTCTCATCACGTCTGGCCCCAAAGCAACCAAAGCTTCTTTACTAATGGAACAATTCAGCGGAAGGTAATCAAGCCACTTTGGAAGGGCATGTACTATGTTCATTACCAGGAGTGCAGGGGATGTTTGTAGAGTTTTCAGAAATAAAAAATTAGACACATTGCCCTCATCTCATTTGGTAAGAGATTATCCAAAAGCAGTCAATTTATGATTATGCTAAATGTAACATGCTAGCAGATTATCTTAAGCCCCCTTTTCCCCTTCGACTGCCTACTCGTTCTGTTTCACAGCTTATTACCTTCTTCATCAATATAGAGAGAGAAAGGTCATGATGATATAGAAGTCAATCCCTTTTGTTTTATCCTTGTACCTCTGCAAACAAATTTGGAAGAAGAATAAGCTGAAACACTTATGAGACCTAAGGATCACCTGAGGATTTTTAATAACTCTGTGATCTTTGCTCCCCCCCAATTTAAACAATTAATTTAGTTAGTTGTATAAACCTTTGTGAAAGATAAATGTGTTGTTATTTCTCCATCCTTGCTCACTATGAGAAATGCTCCAACGAGCAACTTGGCAAATGAAAAGTAATCAATAAAAACCACTACAAAGTTGTTTTTCACCAAAACTATAATCTGTTCTATATTCTTCTGTCACGTTCTAAGTCATTCACACCAACGTTTTCAAAGCACAAAGTCTCTGGTAGGATTTGACATAAACGAGAACTGCATGTGAATGGATGTATGACTCTGTAATGCCGTAATTGCACAGAAAATTGCACAGTATCTGTGGCCACTGATAAACAATCAGACATAAAAAAGCCATATGAATTTTAAGAACTTCAGTAAATCTATCTGTAATAGATTCATTGCCCAACTTCATGATGGCATGATTGTGAGATGTATATATGGGCTTTTCAAACTGTTCATGGAGAATTTTAACATTCTATTTTTGGGAGTAGCTAATGATCAATTAACAACTAATACAAGCAATACAATTAACTAACGATTCATATAATCAATACTATATTACACATTGTATACCTGAAAGGGAATTAATGTTAATTGAGGATACTTTGCACTTATATATGTAGACATTTCATTGTTAGGTGCATAATCAATTGGGGTATAGTGTATAAAATATATTGATTGCCAATTACTGTCAATGATACTTATTCCATTGTTTGAATATAAAGCATTTAAACTAATCCCTGCAGAATTTCCTAAGGCTCTGTTCTCTGTTCCAATCAATATTTGCCTTCTCTATATTCTAATACTTTATAAACTGTCTCAAGCCTGATCAAGAATATTAACTATAATTCATCTAACCACCTAAAAAAAAAACACAAAGTGTTATTTCCTTAATTTTGTAAGGTCACTATATTATCACTCATTTAGGAGTAATCATTGTTGCTTATGGTATAATGACTTCACTGTAAATAGCATGGAAAAAATAGCTATTTTTTTTTTCTGTCTTCAGAGATCATCAGAAGTCAAAATGCACAACGGTTGGGGAGTTCAGGGCTTAGCAGTATGTGGAAGGGAGCTTGCTATCCCATGCTTTTTCTAAGAATTTCTTCTGATTCTGATCATTCTAGCTAAACATTAGATCAGGAGAGCTTGAAAGCATTAGTGAATAGATTTACTTCACGCACTAGGTGAATCTCCAAAATCAGATTTTCATCCACTCACGATAATGATTTAATGTGTATTAATAGCCACGGTTAGCTTTATCAAAAATTAATTCTAATGAACCAGCAAGCAGTTTTATGCAAATAAAAAAGCTAACATTCATATTGTGCAGTATAGAATACCACTGGTAATATTTTGCTAAAGAGAAAGAACAATAAAAACAACTAACATTAGTTGAATTCTAAGTCCCAGATGTTATTATAAGTGGATTATCTCACTGAAACCTCAAACAACTCCTTATTGTAAAAGTAAGATGTACCGAGGTTCAAGATGTTCAAGGTCACAGTTGCTAACGGCAGATACTGGATCTGAACTAAAACATTCTTACTCCAGATCCCCTATTTTATTTTATTTTTTTTTAACGTTTATTTATTTTTCAGAGAGTGAGAGACAGAGCATGAGCAGGGGAAGGGTAGAGAGAGAGGGAGACACAGAATCTGAAGCAGGCTCCAGGCTCTGAGCTGTCAGCACAGAGCCCGATGTGGGGCTCGAACCCACGAACCGTGAGATCATAATCTGAGCCAAAGTCGGCTGCTTAACCGACTGAGCCACCCAGGCGCCCCCAGATCCCCTATTTTAAACTAGTATGTTATATAGCCTGTAAACTGAATTATAAATCATATCTCCACATAGCTATGCCTGAAACTGATTTATATTAGCTCCATAAGGACAAATTCTTATGGTGTTATTAGACCGTTTTCTTTCTTTCCTCTCTTCCACATTCACAAAGCATGGATGATATGCAATCATCTTCTGAATTGCCTTAACTCCTTTCATGCCTGGAGCACAATTCTTTATTTTATACCGTGAATTAGAAAACAGCAACATACAGGAGAATGCATAGGATCATGGCACAAAATAAAGAGTCACCTCAGAGGCCAAATCAATATTGAGAATTAAGGTTAACTAATTCTGACTCGGTCAGAAATCTAAAAAGGAAAATGGAGTTAGGGAGTTTATAGTCTTACTTTCTCTCCCTTTGGATGACTCACAGCACCTCAACTTTATCTGACACATAACCTGTGCACCCCCGGTCTATTCATCATCCTATGGCCACCACTAAACCTTTTTCAATTAAAATCCAAGGACCTATAACATGCTTCTCCCTCAAAACCACCAAGTCATTCTTTGCCACTAATTTTAAATCTCCTAAAGTGTGGTTTCCCCCATAAATCCATTCAAAATTGATCACTGAAATACTATGGCCCAGCTACTCTTCATCCTGGATATTGGAGTTCAATAGCTCCTTTCCCCAAATTCTAACCAATTTATTAGGATTATAAAATTATTATATCCACCTACATATATACCCCTCAAATACGCATATCCTCAAATTTATATTTTGTTACAATTACTCTCTTCATTAGATTTACATATGGCTCAATATCTTTCAAAAGCATCTTCTCATTCAACAGCTACTAAACCATATTACTACAAGATGAGGGTGGGGATCTTCAACAATTGTTAGTATAAAGAGTTCCTCAAAATAAAAATATTTGACACTGTTGAGAAGCACATATACTAATGTATGAGTTAAATTTGTTGAATATTTTAAAAAACGGTCGTCCCCCACCCCTTTATCCATGAGGGATACCCATGAAAACACCCAGTGGATGCCTGAAGCTGAAGATAGTACCTTACTCTTTACACTACATTTTTTCCTATACACACATACATATGATAAAACTTAAAGGCATAGTGAGAGATTAATAACAACAATAATAAAATAAAATGAGTATAACAATAGACTGCAATAACAATTATGTGAATGTGGTCTCCTCTCTCTCCCCTCTCACTCTCAAAATACCTTACTGTAGCCCTACAAATACACAGAACAAACTGATGGTTGCCAGAGGAAAGGCAGGGGAGTCAGAGAAGGGCAAAATGAGTGAAGGGAAGTGAGAGGTACAGGCTTCCAGTTATGGAATGAATAAGTTACGGGAATAAAAGGCATAGCATAAGGACTACAGTCCATAGTACTGTAGTGGCGTTGTGTGGTGACAGATGGTAGCTACACTGTGGTAAGCACAGCACACTGTATAGAGAACGTTGAGCCACTACGTTGTGCACCTGAAACTGTTATATTGTGTGTCAACTATACTTGGAAAAAAAATTTAAATATTTTATTATACTATGTTCATCCTTCTTCTTGTGATGATATCAAACAATAAAATGTCTCCAGGAGTAAATGAAGTCAGGTGAACGCTGTAGACCTGTGATATATCCTGAGGCTGCTATGGACCTTCCGGCAATTCATCATAAAAGAATCATCTGCCTCTGGATTACAGATGCTGAAGGGAACTTGAAACCACAGAAAGCAAAACCACGAATGGGGTTGGGAGGGACTACAGTCCTTCAGATGTAAATGTTACTTATTCAAGAATTCCATTCTTTGACAAAAACTACACTTCAAGTTTGCTTATGGTCGATTTTTGGAAACACGAGTCCACGGATCCCCCTAGTGTCAATCCATCACCAGCACGTTAGAATCTCTCTTTTCTTCACATATCCAGCTTAGCGTTCATGGCTCCTCATTGCAGAAAAATCCGTCAATATTCTGCACTCTCTTGCTCTGCTGTCCTCCCATCTCACTGGTGTGGCAATATCTCACCTCTGACGGACCCGTCTTCTGTCTCCGTTCCTGCCTTGAGTGGCTGAGCACTGCTACAAAAAGTCCACCACCAGGGCAGACTAATATCACTGTGAACTAATAGTACTAACCTCAAAAAGGTGGTCACCTCTACCCGACATCCCTATGATATTCTTCAGACCACCTCATTCTTAATCTCTAAAATGACTACCTAGGGACACCTGGCTGGCTCAGTCAGTCGAACATGTGACTCGATCTCAGGGTTATAAATTCAAGCCCCACGTTGACTATAGAAATTACTTAAAAATAAAATCTTAAAAAAATAAAAATTAAAACAATAAAATGACCACTCAAAATGCCTTCATTTTTCTCAAACCTTCCAACTTTTCCAGTCTCAACTCTCCTTCCTCCTTCCTTCAGGAATGACGTGGAAAGATTTCTGTTTCACAGCAGGAACAGAGACTGTCCCACTTAACATGTCAACTTACTTCTGTACCCTTCCCATTCACCTGTTAGCCAAGAGAAGCTACCCCATTCCTCTTTCAGAATCAACTCTCTCCCTTGGCTTTTATTTATTATCCTAAAAAAAAGATTCCTTCAGGACTATGATAACACTGAATTTCATCTTCTCTGATCTTCACAGGAAATTTATAAAATAGATTATTTCATATCTTTCTTGTATTTTCAAACCTCATACGCACACATGATATACCATCTGAATCCACCTTTCCCAATAGACTTTTTCCAAGGTCAAATTCCTGGTAATCAATTAATCAATCAATAGCTTACCTTGGCCCTTCCATCACAGTTTAGACACCATCTCCATTGTCCTTTCCCCTTGTATCTCTCTCACTCACTCTTTACCGAAATAACTCTTGCTAAGTTCATTAATGGCTTTCGGGATCTACACCCCGAGGATTTTTTATCCTTACCGTATATGATTTATCAGCAGTTCTGCCATGACCTACCTCTCCCTCCTGGTTTTCAAGACAGAATTACATCTAGTTTTCTCGCGACCTTTCTACTTCTCTGTGTTCTTTCTCCTTCAAAGTCATTACATGGGATTTTTCTATGTCCTCTTTTCTTCTCAGTTTATGCTCTTAGAAAGTTCATCCAACAGGACTCCAGTCATCAACCATAAGCCAGTGACTCCCAAATTTACTTCCTCAGTCCATTCATTTATTCACTCATTCTGTAAGTATCTACTAAATGCCTAGAATATGCCAGTCACTCAGGTGAAGAGGGTGAATGAACTCAAACTTTTCTGAGTTTAAGACCTATGTATCCATAAATACAGACCCATATATCCAACTGCCTGTTACCTCCACTTGAATGCCTCCAAGGCGTCTCATATTAACACATGTTAAACCAAACACATTATCTCCCCCTCAAGTCTAATCCTTTTCCCAAGTACTTATTGCCACCACCTGCCAGGCAGTGGCTCAAGTTAGAAACCTTGAGTCTTCTTCAGTTTCCCCCCGATCCTTCATCCCCATTTTTAACCCATCATCAAGCCCATGTCATTGTTACCTCCTAAATAGATCTTGATTCCATCCACTTAAGTGACTATCTCCACCTTCATCTCCTTAGTCCCATGGACCATCATCACTTAACTGTACCATCATCCCCCAGCTGGCTCCCTAGCTCTGCTTCTCCTCCTTCACATCTCATTTCCACACTGCAGAAAAGAGTGAACTTTTAAAACACAAATTTTATATTATGATCCAGAACTCCTCTTCACACACCACTATATTCGGCCTTCTTTCACTTCTTTAAACACAACATGCTCCTTCCTACCACAGGGACTTTGCAATGGTGTTCCTTTCCAAAGGGATGTTCTCCCAATCCTCCTCCGCCTTGTACCTGCCTAAATCTACCCACGTGGCAAATTTTAGTATGCTTGTCAGTTCTGTAGTGAACTAAACTCCACGTTATGCTAGGTCCCCTACTGTGTGTTCTCATGGTCACCTTCCTTCTTGACACTTATCACTGGTGCAACTTTACATTTATTTGCATGTGATTTTTGAAATTAATATACATCTTTTCCAATAGATTGGAAGCATAATGATGACAGAGGCTATTTAATTTTTGCTTTTCATTAATTGCACAGTTCTGGTGTGGTTCTCAATAAACACTGTTACATGAATCAATGAATGAAAAAATACAATCATTCAAAATTCCAATACCCCCAAATAAGCAGTTATATTTTTATATATTTCTTTCCAATAATTTTAATGCAAACATATTCTGATATTTTTATAATTTGGGTATATACTATATCTACAATTTTAATTTTCATTCTTATATCAAACTGCAAGACTTTTCTGAAATTATAAGCTATTCCTCAAAAACTCCATTTTTAATGACTGCATAACATTCCAACTTGTGAGTCTAGTCTGATGTATTTAAACATTCTCTTATTTTTAGGTAGGATCTTTTCAATATTTTTACTGTTATAAACAATCCTACAGTGACCATTTTGTATACTTTATGCATCTAAATTTATGGTTACTTCCGTGAGACAAATCCCTAACATAGGACAAATTCCACGGTTAAGATTTAAAAATGTTTTTAATTTTTATAAAAGTTTTTATTTATTTATTTTGAGAGAGAGCGAGCAAGCAGGGTAGGGGCAGAGAGAGAGGGGAGAGAATCCCAAGCAGGCTCCACACTGTCAGCGCAGAACCTGATGAGGGACTCAAATTCACCAACTGTGAGGTCATGACCTGAGCCAAAAATCAAGAGTCAGACACTTAACCAACCGAGCCACCCAGGTTTCCCGGATGTAAAAAAAAATTTTTTTTAAGACTATAAGAGCAGTAAATGACACTGTAGCATTTATATCTATCTACATTGAAACATATTACTCCCGATTTAGACTGCAAGGAAGGCATAGACTAAACAGTTCATTGTAAGCATTTATTCAACTTTTACAACTCTACTTTGTGCATAGGTCACTCTATAGCAAGAATGATCAAGTATTTTGCAGGACAGACTTCTTTTTCAGCATTTTGCCCACATGCCTTGAAAAGAACTCTTTTGAAAATACCCTTTCCCAGTTTGGGGTTTGGGTTTTGTTTTGTGTCTTCGTTTGTTTGTTTCTGCCTTACAAATCTGCTAACACTACTGATGTAGTTCAAAAGAGTTCTTCACTACGTTTAGGAATAGTTATTTGATGCTTTTCAAAATGAACATCGACACATCCTCAAGACTCTGATAGTTGAGCATGCTTAAAAGTTGTTCCAAATATTTCTTTGGATAAGTTCATCGAGGCACAGGGTCCCGGGATAGGGTAAGAGATCAATTAAAGCATGAGGGGCTAGAGCTTCAGGAGGGTGAAGTTATCTGGCATGCTGTATATTCCCTCCCTGCTTTCAGCAATTATAGGATTTCCCTCTGGGAGGTTTCCACACAAGAGTCTCAATTAGAACAGTCTATTAACAAAAACAAAGCCTTCTAGACAAGTGTTGTTTGCAAGAATATTCCATTCAAAACAACCACAGCAATACTTTCAATCAATGTGTTTATAATATTTCTGATGCTCTGTATACATGTCAGAATCATCCAGTTTTCATTCTGAGAAGATGCAATTCTCAATCTACTATGTTAGCACACATCAAGCTAGTAGAAGAAATCTATGCACGGCTTGACCTACTTTTTATGTACTGAATTTTTTCTCAAAAAGAATTAAAATCTGTCATTAAAAATTCAGACAGAACTGCATTAACACAATGGATGGAAAAGCCTATTTCAACACAGTAGAATGCACTGTATTTTTCATGAGATTCTACAACCGATAATTTTCAGATATATTTTGCTATTAGATACATTAATATAAATCCTCTCAGTTCTTAGAATATTTTTAAATTCATAGTCAATCCTCGGTTGCCTGTTCTAGAATAGAATTCTTTTTGTAAAGGAAAGAGCGACCTTTATAAGTTAGGTTAATTTTGATACTATGAATATTCATATTTTTATCATACTATTATGTTTTTCATTTAGATATACTCAGAGGTACTCTTGCCTCTACAGTAGAATTTTATTTTTATGACCTAATTCTACTGCTTTGGCCATTATATAACGCATTATAAGTTTTGAAAACTTTTTTCTAACATTCGCAACAACTCTATGACATATGCATATATGTTCATTTTACGGACGAGGATACTGAGGCTCGTGAATTTAAATAAACTACCTAATTTAACCTAGTTCAAAGCCTAGAAAAGGGTAAAGGCAACACTCTAACCAAGTTCTGTCTCTACGGCTCTATTCTTTCCACCAAACCGAGTAATGAATCACATAACAATGATACCTGTAGTTGTGAGCATCAGAGAGGATCTAATTTTTGGCCTGTTTCTGGCATCCATTGACACTTACTCATTACCATCACCATCATTTTTATAGTGTCATCTGGCTAGGAGCATGCCTTTGCCAGAGAAACACCCTATTAACAAGTCTTTTTCAATCAAAGCATACTCTTTCCCTTGCCTCTGCCTCTTCTTTTTTACTCTACACAGTCTGCTGAAGGAATGAAATACCATTCCTCATCTTCCCCTCCATATACACAAGTTGAGGACAGGAGTAGTGCAGTAGAAAGAACACAGGCTTTTGACAGGTACATCAGCATTTTTTGACTCCCAACACCACCACTTAACAGCTATTTATCTGTGGGCAAGTCACTTTTGGGTGATGAAGACCTTTCCATTTGTAAATGGAATAATGTTTACTTAATCAGATTTAAAACAGATTTAATGCAATGCATGCACGTAGTAGGTACTCAGTGAAGAATTTCCTTCATTGTGATTAGCATCATTTTACCATGGCTTCAGTTAAAACAGACTGTGTACCCACCCCACCGCCCCCCCCCGGTGCAGTCTGGGCTTTACCATACCATTTGTCTGCAATTTTCTCCCCACCCCATTGTCGTCTCATTTATTCAACCTTAGTTCAAAAGTCATTCCCACTGCTATAGCACTAGGAACTTGTTTTTTAGATCTGCTGTGTCTTGTATCGTAATATGTCTATTTTTGCCTACTGCCACGAAACTGTAAGAACTCTGTATACATGGTTCATGTCATAAACTTCCCTGTTTCTCAGCACCTAGCTTAGTACCTGGCACTCAATACATGGATGAATAAATTAAGTGTATAAATAAAGTTTTTAGGAAATCTGTATTCTCTCTTCAATAGCCTCAAACACCTCTTAATTTAAAATGTGCAGGAACTTTTA
Source organism: Paguma larvata (assembly GCA_030068075.1). Lineage (NCBI taxonomy): Eukaryota > Metazoa > Chordata > Mammalia > Carnivora > Viverridae > Paguma > Paguma larvata. The sequence continues at coordinate 71,786,342 of CM057826.1, forward strand.
CGCTAACAGTTTGAGAGATAAGACTCATTTCTAAAGTAACCAAATTAAAAATTCGAGTCCCTGACCCTTCCCCAGAACATCGCTACCCTCCTACCAGGACGGATGTGAAGGAACTGGAATTCCCAGAGCGGAGCTCGGAGTCCTGCAGTACCTTCTAAAAATGTAGTCTGAAACAAAAGAGAATGGCAAGATGAGCAATGCTGCGGTACGAAAAGAAGTAACGTGGGAAATCGGACAGAAAAAGGAAGCGTGTCTAATGGAGAATGCACAGCCTTTGGTCAAGAAACAGAAAACTCCATGGTGTATTTGTGAAACATCAAACCATGTTCTACCGTTATGGACGCTTACATTGAGGTTCTCTGGAGAAACAGAATCCATAGGTTTATGTTTAAAGAGATTAATTATAAGGAATTGGTTCACAGTGTTATGGAGACAATGCTCCAGGTGTCCAGGTCTGCAAGCTGGAGCCACAAGGGGTGGGTGTCGTTCCAGTCCACAGTCTTAAGGCCTGAAACCAGCAGCAGCAGTGGTGTACATCCCAGTCTGTCCGAGAGCAGAAGACCAACTTGCCAACTCAGTTAGCTAGGCAGACAGAATTCTCCCTTCCTCCATCTTTCCTTGCTATACAGGCCCTGAAGGTACTGGATGAGCACCCGCCCCCCTCCCCCCGGGGGAAGACAATCTGCTTTATTTAGTCTACTGGTTAAAATGCCGATCTAATCCAGAAACATCCCCACAGACACACCTAAAAATAATATCTTACTAGCTATCTGGACCACCATTAGCCCAGTCAAGTTGACACATAAAATAAACCATCACAACTCGTATGTTTGAGAGGATGTAATCTTGGCGCGCCTTGGGGCTCATTCAGTTAAGCGTCCGACTTCAGCCTAGGTCATGATCTCACCATTCCTGAGTATAGCCCCGCGTCGGGCTCTGTGCTGATAGCTCACAGCCTGGTATCTGCTTTGGATCCTGTGTCTCGTTCTGTCTCCTTGCCCTTCCACTGCTCACACTCTCAAAAAAAAAAAAAAAAAAAAAACACATTAAAAAAATAATAAAATAAATAAGAGGATAAAATCTTGGCAAAAATAAGGAAATTCAGGGGCAGCTGGGTGGCTCAGTTGGTTAAGCATCCAACTTCGGCTCAGGTCATGATCTCACTGTTTTGAGTTTGAGCCCCTCCATCAGGTTCTGTGCTGACAACTTGGAGCCTGGAGCCTGTTTCAGATTCTGTGTCTCCCTCTCTCTCTGCCCCTCCCCTGCTTGTGCTCTCTCTCTCTCTCTCTCTCTCTCTCTCTCTCCTAAAAATAAATAAACGTTAAAAGCATTTTAAAAAAAGAATTAAAAATAAATAAGGAAATTCAGCAACTCATACCAGAGTAGCTAATAACACTTAAGCCTGCTGGTGAACATAGCCACAAGTCTGCAGGTGAATCACAGGAGAAAGTCCCTGGGCTAAAGCACAAAGTAGACACTGAAACCCAGCAGATGCTGAGCACCAAGCTCTACCAAGTTGGCCTGGAACTGCCTCCAGCTAGAGGAATAGCCTTTTCAACCTTTGCTGAGCAGCTCTAAACCTGACGGGTTGGAACAGGAACCTTGTTCCAAATAGTCTCCTATGGTCGCTCCACCGACAGCCTGTCAATAAACACTTTCGGCGTTGTGATCAAAGCTTTCCTCTTCTTTTCCCTAGCAGGTATGTATCTCTCAAAACTCCCTGGATGTGAACTCTAACTGTAAATGTTAAAAGGTTCAAAACTATTCAGTGCGGCAAGATGTCACCTTCACTTTCACCATATGTAAATGATTTTAGGGCAAGAAAAACACCTTCAAATATTCAACCTCGATAGCTCTTCAAGGAATCTTTGAAAACGACATGCTTTCAATCTATTGTTTTATTTAAGAATAACAGTCTTACGTGGGAATCCCACTATTTATGCAAAAGACATCAGAGAGAGACTTGTCACATGTGCTCCTGAGAGGAAAACTTTCTCTCCCACTACGCCTCCCACTTCTAAAGAGGCACTCCTCAGGCTTGTTTCTTTAAAAGCTTTATAAAGTAGGTGGAACAGAAAAGGATGACAGTGTCATTCCCTGTGACAGCCACAGCATACGATGAAAACTCCTCTGCCACTCACTCAAGTGTATTCCATTCTGCTGAGGCAAATTCTGATTCTCTGCGATCTTGACCTCAAACCACTAATAAAACCATCATAATTACGGACTTGCTGACAGCCTCCCACAGACACGAGCCATATAAGCAGCAGCAGCAGGGAGTGTGAGGGTAGGATCACTTTGTGTGGGACACGGGGAAGAGGAAGGCAACAGCACTGAACACGGGGTCTGTGCTCTGAGGCTTCCAGAAACCCGGTGGGGGGGGGTGATGGGAGGAGCCTCCTCACGCCCAGAAGCTGGAACAATGTGGAGACAATGATACAGGTGAGAAAACCAGACAAAAATAGGTCAGAAGAGGTACCAGGCACTTGCCTCTGCCTGGAGTGTCCTTCCTTGCCCCTCCCATCATGGGAATTCTACCCACCCCTGAGGGCCAGCTAAATAACCGTTCCTCCAGGAAGCCTTTCCCCATCTCCCTCTTCTGCTCTCGCCTCCTCCCTCTCCTCCACTAGGACATCCATCTTGACTTCCTCTAGGATGTTAACCTCTACTGCACTTAATCCACTTTATTAGTATTGAAGTGTATCCTGTCTATTGTGTTTGAATATTTTTGTGTTTGTCTCCCACATAAACCATAGACAACATGAGGGCGGAGACCGAACTTGGCTCATCCCTGTACACCCCCTACAGTAGGCACAGGGCCTTGTTCACAGCCGTAGACAGGGCCTTTGCACATACCGTTTTATTTACCCAGGAAACACTGCTCTATTCTCCACCCACCTGCTCCTTTAACCAATTTTACTACCAGTTGTTAAGAGGGGAATATTATCTTCTCACTCTTCGTGCACCTATTTGTGAGGAATTCCCAAAGTGACACTTACGGTCTGTGTCCCCCTCTGACTCAATCCTTCATCCTAGGACGAGTGACATTTGATCAGGGTTCGCAAGATGGGACTGAGTAGCCCCAGTTCGGCCCTTCTTGAACTCTATTCCAGCTTTCGTGAGGGTGTATTCTGGGCTGCAATCTTGCCTGCAGTTTTGAGGCATAAATTCAGTTCAGAGAAGTCTTAGCAAGCTTATCTGCCCATATACGGAAGCTCTATTCTAAATGGTATCCATAATCAAGCTGGTATTTTGATCTCCATTGGTCGGATTCCTTTGTCTTCCTCTCAATTGTTTCCAAACTCAAGCAGGAGAGGAGGGTTTTGTGCGTAGGGTCCTCCTGGGGTCTTATTACTAGTCCTATTTCAAATCGTAACAAACACACCACTTCCTTGGAAACTCTTCCCTGACTGTTGAAACTTGGTCAGGTCCTCCTATGCATCCTATAGCCCTCCCAATATACATATATAAAACTTTACATATATATTTTCCCTTCCATGCCACTTATCCCAGCGCCTATTTTTCTGTGGGATGACTTTCTTAAACTTTTTATCATGGAATATTTCAAACATTTACAAAAGCAGAGAGAATAGTATATGAATTCCCATATACCCACCAATTAGCTTCAGCAATTACCTATCCAATTTTACTTCATCTATACCCCCACCCTCCTCCACAAATCCAGACAACTTTGAAGAAAATATCCCAAATATCACATCATGGTATCTATATTTACAGTATATATATATATATCTAATACACAAGCACTAACCCATTTATTTTTTACTTTATCTATTTGCAAGATTATTTAATTTAATGCTTGTTTGTTCTCCTTCCCTCAGATTACAAACTCCATGTGTCAGAGACCTTGTCTGTTTTATCCTGATTATATTCCTGGTACATAGTAGGTGCTCAATAAAGTAAATGTAAACAAGCAAGAAAGAAATTTTAAAAGTGAATACAGAAAACCATTTGCAACTTGGGGGCCAGACAGCATCCAGTCCCCTTCTTTTGTTAACAAATACTCAGTATTTTTGGGCGCGTGAGTTGTTCAGTCGGTTGTGTCTGACTTTGGCTCAGGTCATGATCTCATGGTTTCTAAGTTCGCGCCCTGCTCCAGGCTCTGTGCTGACAGCTCAAACCTGGAGCCTGCTTTGAATTTGGAGTCTCTCTCTCTCTGCACCTTTCCCACTCTGATTCTGTCTCTCTCTCTCTCTCTCTCAAAAATAAACAAACATTTAAAAAAAAGAAGACCAATACCCACAGTTTCCTTCAACTCAGTCCCTGTGATTCATTATGTGTTGGCTCCACCCCTGGCTCCAGGCTTGTGGCACACGGCTCAGAGACAAAGCAGAGTACTGTGACCTCTCAGCAACCACACTGGTTTAGTGATGAGCACAGGACCCCACCACAGACAAGAGGAGGCTGGAAACTTGGTGGGCAGCCAGGAGAGAGACAAGCACTCCCTCCTACTGGACATGAACCTGGAGAATGAGAGGCTGATGTCACTGCCAGGACAGAGTGTATCTGGTAATGGCTCAGAAACAGAGGATGCAGAACCAAGGGACAGAGAGAGAAATCAGGGCCTGGAGAAGGCACTTAAGTCAAACCTTGTGGGAAGGGAACCTCCTTGGGGGTTTTTTAAGTTAGGTTACTCAATGATAGGCTTCAACAGGCTTGGATTATGATTTCTAAGACTTTTCTGAAAGTTTCTGTCTGATTGCAAGGGGAGAGGGAAAAGAAAGAGTCCAGAGAAAAACCATTTGCATGATAAATAAAGTGTATTCTTTTCACCGAAGGACTTGGCCTCCTGCTCACAGATGCCGAGTTTTACCACAGATGAAGCCGCTAGCCCTAGGACTCCTCACTTATGTGAGAAGGGCCACTAAGTGGCCTCTAACTCCCCTTTGAGAAATTGTGGGAATTTCATGGGGAAAACCTGGGAAAGCACGCAGTGGGATCTGGACTTCCTTGCTGGAAACACCGTTTGCTCATTGGCATATCTCCTTTTGTGGTTTAATTCGTTCTAAAGCATTTCGTACCTTCTAGGAAAAAAATAATAACTTCCAAAAGAAGGAAGACCCCTGCTTGGCAGGTCTCTGTTGGGCAGCAGATACTCCGTAGGACAAATTAGTCTTCCCTCGCTCCTTGTGGCCCAAGACTGTAGTATACTATCAGCATTATGAAAACACATCCAGACATTAGTGATGATCAACAGGGAGCCAGAGAGAAGCTTTAAAAATTTTTCCCCAGCACAGACCTTGCTTTCTATAAAGAACAGGCTCACCTCAGCGGCTACGGAGATCCTTGTTTTCTCTTAAACACACATGTCATTATTTCAAGTTCGTCTTTTTGAAACAGTATGAAAATGTTGACCTGGTTGAGAGACAAGTCTTAGAAAAATACTCTAAGGGAACAAAAATCTCATCCAGGTGAGCCTCGGAGGCTCGGCCGGTTAGGCGTCTGACTCTTCATTTCGGCTCAGGTCCTCATCTCCCTGTTCATGAGATCGAGCCCCACATGGGGCTCTGTGCATAGTGCCTGCTTGCTTGGTCTCTGTCTCTCTCTCGAAATAAATAAACGTTTTTTAAAAATTGGTCTCATATTTAGGAATCTCTTGGCTTTAAAGTTCAATGGAGTTCTTACATTCTGTTAGGAAAAAATACATTTATGGAATTGCAGCCAGGAATCCACTTTTATGGAAGAAGGTCAGAATAAACGGTGGCAGGAAAAGAAAACGGTCTCAAGAAACAGAGAGATAGGGCCTCCGGCTATAGCCCTCCCATTTGCTACCTACTCTCCCACTAGGTCAGAAGGAAAGGAAGTCGGGCAGTTACTTCCCAGAGCCTACTTTCCTTTGTATTCTCTTCCACTTCCCAGAGGATGCAGGAGCAGGAAAGATTGCTCATTCGAAGGACCCTTTCTCTGATCTTGCCGAAAGCTGTATTTATCCAAATTTCCGGTGGTAGAGATTCAAAAACTCCTTCTAGGGAGCAGTTTGACAGTAGAGACACCAAAACCTTTAAAGCAGACAGATCCTTGGTGTCCCCCAAGATGGCCCCTGGTGCTCCCTGCCTCCTGCAACTCACTCCTTGGTGTAGTTCCTTCCCACAAGGAATCATGGCTGCCAGACGGCAACAGCACCCTCCTGCTGCTGTAACAAGTTACCACACACCCAGCTACTTTAAACTGGATAAATTCAGTACCTTCAGGTTCTGGAGGCGAGAAGTTGAAAATGGGCCACAATGGGCTCATACCGAGGTGTCAACAGGGTGCATTTTCTGTAGAGTCTCTCAGCCAGATTCTGTTTCCTTGCCTTTTCCAGCTTCCTTGGCTCGTGGCCTCCTTCCAGCCAGCAATCACACCACGCTGACACCGATATCTGCAATCACAGCTCCTTCTCTGGCTTCACTTTGCCCTGCCAGCCTATTTTACTTATAAGAACCCATGTGGTTAGATTAGATGCACCTGGATAGTCCAGGGTAATCTGCCCATCTCAAAACCCTAACTTAACAACACCTGTTGTTGTGAATTCCCTTTGCTAAAGAAGATAACGTATTCACAAGGTTTACTGTTTTAGGACATCTTTGAGGGATTACTATTCCATTTACCACAGTGACCAATAGAAAATGGCAGAAGTAACAGCATGTGACTTCCTTTGTGAGGTCATAAAAGCCAATGCAACTTCGGTCTTGCTTTCTGGAGTATTTTCTTCTGGGGAAATCAGCTGTCAGTTGTGAGGACACTCCAGCGGCCCTGCGGAGAGGCCCAGGTGGAGAAGAATGTCTTCCCACCCACAACCGGCACCGGAGTCCCAGCCGTGTGTACGAGCCACATGGAGTGGAACCTCCAGCTTTGGTCAAGCCTTCAAATGACTACAGCCCAGCCAGCATCTGACTGAAACCTCGGGAAAGAATCTGTCTGGCCACTCCCGAATGTCTGACCCAACAATAAAACATTATTTTTGTTTTAGGCCTCTAAATTTTGAGGCAATTTATTATGCAGCATTATAACCGACATACCCTTTGACCCAACAGTTCCACTCCTAAAAAATGAAGTCAGCTGCAGGTGGAGAAAATTCTGAGGAAAGAGTATTGCACAAAGCCATTACACGCACGCAAAATTCTGAATAGAGAAGCTCATCGGAGTTGTTTATTAATGAAACATTAAAAACAACCTTAATATGCAGTTATGGGGGATTGCTTAAATAAAGTAAAACATATGCATATAAGAGATGGGCACATGTGCCATGTCGCAGAACATAAAAGTCATGTTGTAGCACAGTAGTAGTTTTCAAACTTTTTCTAGGTAGAACCTTTTGCGTAAATAAAAATTTTAAGAGAAGCTTGCACAATCAAAGCAAGTCTTTCCGGTTGAGGTAGGTTCAAGCCAGGCCCTGGAGGTGGTGCATCCCAAGAACACTGAGGATTCTGGGAGCACAGTTTGAAAGGCACTGTTCTAAGAGAATCTTGAATGTCACACAGACCAGTGTGCCAACTGAAAGAAGCAAGATCCCTTTTTGTGGCGATGTGCTTGTCTGCCTCGCCTGCCCTTGCCCTCAGGGTGCTGGCCTTCTGGCTTCCTCAGCTCTCAACCTAAATGTGCCTTCCTGGGTAAAACCTGACGCATCCATTTCTTCCCTTCTCCCTGTACTAACCCCGAGTGGACCAGGTCCCCTCGTTTGACGCTTTCCTACTCTCTATTACTACTTTCCCCACTATTTATCACCATCATTTCAATATTTCATTAATACCTTTTTCCCACACAGGACCGCTAATTTCAAAGTGATTAAAAATACATATATAAATACATCATTTGTATTAGTTTGGGAGGACTACCATAACAAAGTACCGGAGACTGGGTGGCTTAGCCAACAAAAATTTATTTCCCACCTTCTCGAGGCTGGAAGCCCAAGATTAAGGTGCTGGCAGGTTTGATATTTTCTGAGGTCTCTCTCCTTGGCTTGCAGATGGCCAGTTTCTCATTGTGTCCTCACATGGTTGTGTCTGACCTATGTGTCCCTGTGTCCTAACTTCCTCTTCTTATAAAGACACTAGTTCTATTCGCTTAGGACTGTTATGGACTGGATATGCCTCTCCCCACCCCCATTCATATCGTGAAGCCCTAACCCTCAATGAGATGGCATTTGGAGGTGGGGCCTTTGGAAGCTAATTAGCTTTAGATGGGTAGGGCCCTCATAATGGGATTAATGTCCTTGTAGGAAGAGGCCAGAGCTCACTCTCTCACTATCTACTTTCTCTCTCTCTCTGTCTCCTTCCTCTCCCCCCACCCTCATGGCTATGTAGGGATGAAGTGAGTGGCTGGCTGCAAGCCAGGAAGAGAGCTCTAATCAGGAACCAAATCTGTTAGCACCCTGATCTTGGACTTAGGCTCTGGAACTGTGAGAAATAAATGTCTCTTATTTAAACTACCCGGTCTGTGGTGCTTCATTATAGCCGCCCAACATGGCGAAAACAAGGATCACCCTGACGTGGGTATCATGTTCTCTCATCTCTGCGGTATTCATTCCAAAACCCACAACCCTACTCTACCCTCGGGGAAAAAAAAAATCAGACAAATTTGGACTTGAGACATTCTCTAGGATATGTGTCCAGTACTCCTCAAAACTATCGAGGTCTTGGTGGGAGTTGGGGGCGGGGAGAGGAGGAGGAAAGATGGAGAAACTGTCAAAAGCCAGCAGAACTGAGGGAGGGAAGATGACACAGGCATTGTGGTGCTCACTATTGGATCCTAGAACACAAAGAGGACATTCACAGAAAAACTGGTGAAGTCCAAATGAAGTCTGGGGTTTAATTTAAAAATTTACCAAAAAAAATAGGCTATCAAGACTAGAAACCATTATTCTGAGATCTAATTTGGGGGAAAAAATCCTCACAATTTTAGAAGCAAGGTAGTTTATATTCTCCATACAGGAATGGAAAAAGGGACAATAACCTCATCAAAACCACAGAGAAAGTCCCTATTCAAAGTAATTTATTAGAAAACGCGGCTCTCATTCTGTGTACGGTAGAATCCTCTTGGTAATCTTGTATAAGAAATATTAGAAGAATACTGCCTTCCTTTCTCTTCTCCCTTACACATGCCACAGCCAGAATGCCAAGTCAGCTTGAAACTATATTATAATAAGAAAGTATATCATTTACTTAAAAATAAAAAAGGGCTTCAAGTTGAATAAACTGAGATCTAAGACCATTCACAACATAATATACCCAATGCTAATGCAACTTTAATCCCTTTAAGGAAGATTGTTAAGAGGTAACAAAACTTCCAAGGGAAAATAAAAAGGAGTAAATGATTTAACAAAAAGAAAAAGACATGTATAATCTTGTATAATCATATCAGAGGGCCATTCTTATAAATTTAAACTAATAAGCGGAACAATACTCTTTCATTTCAGTGGTGCTGTAAAAAGCCACTCAATTTAGAAACTTTTTGAGGGCTCTTTCAGGGAGGGAGATACTTTTTAAAAATGTGAGTACATGGTCTTTCGCTCAGATAATCTTTTATGTTATCCAAACTGCTGCCCGCCCTTTCTGGCTTTTCCCTCTCCTAATTCCTTAAATCCATCTTTCTCCTCTGTCTAAAATCAGAGAGCAAAATGAGACGCATGCGGCTCCACCTTTTATGGAAATGGCTCTGCTCCTTATTTGCATGTGTTTGGACCCATTACCAGCTGTCTGTAAGAGCAAGAGGGTGACCATTCCTCCTTATTATCCAGGCAGATTCTGTTCAAAGCCAAAGATTAGAACAGCGCAAATGGTAGAAAATAGCTTTTTTTTCCCCTTTGAAAAATACAAGAGCAGTTTAAAGTGAATAGAAATTAGTGGATCAGTGAACTGGAAGGAAACGTTATTGCCTCAGAAATAGCCTTGCTCCCACTCAACTTTGCATAACAATATTCGGTTTGCTATTATGGAGCACGACTTCCAGCCCGCTGCCCAGCCCAAATCAGGAAAGTTCTCTCTCTACCTTTGGCTCCATGGGAATAATATGCACAATGCAACCGAACGTAGTTAAACCTTTGAGAGAGGACTTTTTTTTTCATTTAAGCAATTATTTCTGCGATTAACAGGTGGAAAACGTCTTCTAACAAGAAAGTGCAGAACAGCAAATGTGCTTTTGAAATATGCAGCGCAAGTTGCATATAAATAAGACATTCTAGGAGTCTGTCTGCTTCAATTTTATAAAGCAGATGTCTGCTGTCCTAAGCAAATAGTTCCAGTTGTTTCCAAAATATGGAGGCAAAAAGCAATAGAGGTACCATTGACACACTCATTAGTAAGAGAGGAAATGCATCTGCTTTGGAAAATTGCTGCTCACTAAAAAGCAAGTTTCCCTAGCAACGGCTACATCACACAACTCTTAGCCCACTTCTAAGCTTCAAGAGAAATTATAGGAAAATATATAAAAAGATTTTTATCGAATATTTTTTATCTTTGCCATGGGAACGCTTCCCCTAAACTAAGACATGCCTGGGGAAATTAAGACTTGCCATACACCAGGAAAAAAAAATTTTTTTTTTAAAGGATGTATCCAGAATTACCCATCCTTTGCTGAGGGCACAAAGATGGAAAGTCATTCTATAACATCAGATGACAGGGAGGCAGGAGAGAGAGAGAGAGAGAAAGAGAGAGAGGTGTAAATGGGGAAGTGGCTAGGGAGGGGATTCCCTGCCTCTGGGACCATCCCAGTAGGGGATGTAGTTGGTTTAGTGACCCTGACTCCATTCTTTTCTTTGCGGCTTTTCTTGTTTCCATCCTTAACTGAATAACTCTTCCAAATCAAAGAATTTCTAACTGGATAATAACAGAATCAATAGGTAGAGGCTCTAAATCCCATAATTCTGTCTGAAGTTACTTACCCTCATTTCCTCATTTCCCACCCCAGCTGCCGGTAGTGATTCTGAGGGAGAAGTTGGGCATTTCTTTCATCATGCCTCTGTCTGAAAAGCTTTCATTATTCAAAAAGGCACTTCGAATTCTCTCAAAGTGCATCCAAATCTAGTAGAGGATATCTTGACTTTTCCAGAAAAAAAAAAAAAAAACCAAAAAACTACAAAATATGTCTTTTTGCCACGGAACTGAAATAATGTCTAAAAATAAAGTGGAACATCTGAATTTTCCAGCATTTCTGGAAATGTACTGATATGTATGGGTTGTTTTAACTGAAATGCTGCTTCGGAACATAGCATATTTCCTCTCAGTGAATTGTTACCTTATAATATCATGTTTGAATGTATTTTAATTGCCGATTCCGGTATTAATGACATAAATAACAGCTTGTTTTCAATGTCTTTTAAATGCACCAGATAACGTTTAATAGCCTGTCTCCTACTGAAGGATCACTTTCAGTCCTACATCTGAGAGAGCAAGCATGAGGGAGCCAAAATAGCAGGAACAGTTTTCAGCCCACCAATTTCATGGTACTGAGACCGGGGTGGGGGTGGGGGGGGGGGGGTGGAACAAATCAAATATACGGCTTTAAATTCAAATGCACCATCCTGCAAAAACCAAGATGATAAGACAAAGGAAGAAAGGCGCTGAGATCAAGTCAGTACCTGTTCTGTGCTAGGCACTGTATCACATTCTTCTTTTGGTCTTCATATTTCTCAGATGAAGGATTTGAAGCTCAGAGATGAAGTAATTTGGTCAGCATCACAGAGGATTAGTGGTAGACCCGAGACTCAAAACCAAGTCTGTCGAAAACCATAGCTCGTGTTCTTTCTGAATATCTCTCTTTGCCCCTCTGGCTGCAGGGGTTATTTTCGTGCCCCAATTTTTACACCCGGACTTCTCCATGGCTGGGCTCACAAACTTGAGCCTTTGTTCCCTCTAGACAGAATAGTTACATTTACAAATGTGAACCACGTGCCAAATTTAAAGCCAGAGATTTCATATAATCTGGGCTAAGGGTGGCTCAAATGTCACCCTTGGCCCAGAATAGCCAGAGACATGTGTGGGTCTGTGTGCGTGCTTTAATCCGAAATCCCGACATGGGGCTTCTCCTTAAAAATAAAAGCATGAAAAGATGCGATAGCGCCAGAATTTCCTCAAGGAACTGACATCTCAGGGATGGCTGTGCTCTTTCTGCAGGTGTCCCCAGCCTGTCACACGCCCAAGGTTACTGCCTGAGTCTGATGGGCAGGCATCTGAGTCCGCCATTTCTGGATTCGCTGTATCAAAAGAAGTCACCTCACATTCTGAACATTGTAAGGAGTGCCAGTGCCTTGGGAATGGGTACGGGGAGGGGGTGGCGAGAAGCTGCAAAACAGAATGAAGGAAAGGGAGAAGACTGTAGAGCGAGATGGAACCTGTTGCGGCGCCTGGGCGGCTCAGTTGATTGGGCGTCGGACTCTTGATTTCGGCTCAGGTCATGATCCCAGGGTCGTGGGATTAAGGCATTGGGCTCCATGCTGAACGTGGAGCCCTCTTGAGATTCTCTCTCTCTCTCTCTCTCTCTCCCTCTTTCTGCCCCTCCCACTACTCATGCTCTCTCTCTGTATAAAATAAAATTTAAATTAAAAAAAAAAAAAAGGTGGAACCTGTGAATTTGTTTTGACTTGTTCATGTTCTGACCAGAAAAGATAATGAGCCAAGGTGTTTGAAAATTAGTCATAAAAATAAACAAATACATAAACAACCTGTCCTCAACTGAATAATGATCATCCAAGAATTTCAGCTAAGAAGGTAAAAAGAGCAGGGGTCAAAGAATCTGAAAACTCGAATTCTCATTTTTACTCATTTTACTAATTCACCTTGTGATCTGTAAGCAGCACTGGGCCCCCGCTGGTTTCAGGTGCTGTATCTGGAAATGGAAGGAACTGGATTTCTCCATGGACGGCAGCCATGCAGGCATTAATAAATGAAGACAGTCGTGGGGGACTGGGTCTACACAGGGGATGCTGCCGCCCCATTGCAGACCAGGGTTGCCTTCAGGAATCTGGGCTGAGGGTGGCCCGAATGTCCCCCTTGGCCCAGAATAGCAGAGACATGTGTGAGTCTGTGTGCATGCTTTAATCTGAAAAGGCTGACTTTTAAAAATATTATCAACTAATTTAAAAATTTTAAAACACCACCTAAACCACACTCGGGGAGTTAAAGAAAATGTCTCCGGGCTGCACTGGCCCACAGGCCCTCCGTTTTCTGCCTCTGGACGAAACACTATTTAGCATCACAATTCTGTGATTTTAAGTACTGAGCAGCTATAATCATCACTGGGAAGAAGAGAGAGGTGTAGGTGGGTTTGTTTTCAGAGAAAGAGCTCAAAAAGATGACATGTGTGGCATTCCCTAAGTGGCCCGTTTTGCCATCCTCCTCTAATCTTGCATTTCACGAGCACAAAGCAAGAGATGTGGGCAGACGGGCTGTGAACATCACTCTCGGAGTCTGATGAGGAGCTGTGGCTGGAGAGGAGGAGGAGGAGCGGAAGGTACAGACCGCCCTCCAGGGAAGCATTAGAATTGCACCCATTCCCAGGAAAGCCACAAAGGAAGTAGGTAAGAACGTTTTAAAAACATGTACGATGTGCTTGGTACTTTATATATCCCATTTAATCCCTAAGTCTTTAAGGTAGAGGCTCATGTTGCCCATCATTATAGCAACAACGATGTACTGGGCATTTTTCATGAACCCGGCACGGTGGGAAGTGATTTAACTTGTCTTCCGTTACCAGCCCTGTGACAGGGATTCTTCTATGGCCAACGTACAGATAGGAAGAGTAAGACTTCAAGGCACATTCAGCAATATGGCCGCAAACCTACAGCTAATTAATCAGAGGTGTGATTCAAACCAAGGTCTCTGTCTACACTGCACTTGCTCGTCATTCTTTTCTGCTTCTCTGACAAGTCAGGGGACTGATCCAAATCCCATGACCAGGAAGCAGTAGGATTGAGATGACATCGCAACTTTGAGTACTCAGAACCTCTGGCTGCTTGCCATCTATCTCCCCAGGAGCACCAGGCCAGACACAAGTGCCCAGGGTACAATGCACTTGAAAACTGTCCGCACTAACCTCCTCTTGAATTCACACACTTCCCCCTTTGGTTTTCATTTCTAGGACAAGGTACATAATCCCTGAGTCACCCAGAAAGGGAGAGCAACTGTGGGCTAAGATAATTAAACAATTGTTAATAGTCATTGTTTCTCCTTCTCCAATAAAGCAAAAATATTAGAGTACGAATGTCACAGTACTTAACTAAAAAAACACACACGCAAGAGAATATAGAGCGTCTGAAAAAGAATGCTAGTGCATTGAATCTGTTTCTACTCAGTTTGCCACTTGCTTCCATGTGAGGAAAAACATTACAGATATTATTTCCAAATATGAATAAAAAGCAAAAACAGGCTAAGTATAGAAACTGTTATGAGCTGGACAGAGCCACACGGACACTGACACCAATAAGCACGTACTAGGTGTGCTGTCCTAAGCACCTGACGTGTCTTCTTTCATTTCATCCTCATCCAACTCAACTTTTCAGGTTTGATCACTGAGATACAAAAAGGCTAAGGGACGTGCTCCACGTAACACAGGAAGTGGTGGAGCCAGATTTCAACCCCAGGCACATGCTCTCAGTGCCTTGACACCCCCTCACAGCTGTCAAGTGACAGAAAGCGTGGTCTTATTTGGCCACGTACATTAAGAATTGTAGGATTTTAAGATTTCTCTTTTCTTTGGTTCTTCCCATTCTCTAAAAGTACATGATTCACTTAGATTATGATTCAAACACATAATCTTAGTATTTAAACTCTACCTATAGAAATCTTTTTAACACATATGTTAATTCCTACAGATCGGTAGGGCCCTGTTGGACACAAATACTGAAAGTCACAGACTCTTTAGACATGAAGGCACTCAGAATTGCACATTTAATAAAATGTGAACTAAATGAATAAACTCACAAACTGAGATAAGGGCTTAAGTGAGGCTAGGCACACAGTGTCTGCTTAATAAATGTCTGATGAATGAATGAATGCTGTGTCTCTTAAAATTTATTTATTCGTCCAACAAATATTTATTTGGTGCCAACTCTGTGTCAGGCACTGTTCTAGGCATGGACAAACAACAGTGAGTAAAACAGACAAAAATCTCTGCCTTCATGGAGTTTACACTCTGATGGAGAGAAATGAAAAATAAACAGGTTAAGAAAGATATTTAGTATGTTAGATAGTCATAAAAGCTAAGAGAAAAAAATAAAGTGAAAAAAAAAAGTGTATTGAGACAGATGTTATTTTGCAATTTTAGATAGGGTGGCGGGAAAAGGGGTCCCTGACTAAAAGAGTCAAGGCTTTTCAAATAATGACTCTGGTAAAGATTTTTAAACTTGCTTTTAAGCATTTCAGACTTTAGCACCCTTATATGTGTAGTGAATTTGGTCAAATATATTCAACTACTATTGCTGGGTAGGAGGGATGTGGTTTCATAGTCTCAGAAGAAACTGTAGAAAGTCTCAAAGCATGATAGAAAAAGAGGATATATTTTACAAATCACCAAAGAGTAGGTCTAGGTTATTACTGTTATTTATGCTGATATCCGATACTTCAAAACTGGATGTGTTTCCAAATGAAACCTAAATAAGTCAATCCCAACTGCAGCCTTCTTGAAAATAATCCACTCACAGAGCCCTGATGTCCTTGTGTGCCCCCTGTGCTGCCTGAGTGGCCTTTGAGGCAGAGACTGTATGACATGGTCTGTCACCCACACACAACCCTCCCGGGTGTCAGCAAAGCAAATCACGATGCAAAGCACTCACGGCCACCAAGCAGATAAAGCAGTGTTGACTTTTTTCTCTCTCTAAAATGTGAGGACTCCCTGATGAAAACCCATTCAGTATCAAAGCAAAATAATTTCACAATATCAAGGCCTTAAAAGTGGATACTATGGAATCGAGGTTAAAACTCAGATTATCATTCAAGACACAACCATCTGCAGCTAATTCTATATGAATAATGAGAAAAAGCCCTATTCATCTTCTTGAGGTTCACTAGCCTTATCAGCACTTACTAGGGTGAAATTATACATTGGCTTGGCAAAAATGGGTAAAGGGTTTTATTTTTTCCATTTTTATTACCATTTTATTTGTCCACGAAGAAACTGTGGTCAAGCTTTCAGTCTGTGAACTTGTCTCCATTTGTCCATTGTCTCCTACAATAGGTGTCCATTTTTCTAAATTCTTTTTAACATTTATTTTTGAGACAGAGCATGAGTAGGAGACGGACAGAGAGAGGGAGACACAGAATCTGAAGCAGACTCCAGGCTCTGAGCTGTCAGCATAGAGCCTGATGTGGGGTTCAAACCCACAGACTGCGAGATCATGACCTGAGCCAAAGCTGGATGCTCAACGAAGATCATGACCTAGGTGAAGTTAGACGCTCAACCGACTGAGCCACCCAGGGGCCCCTGCAATAGGCACTCAGTTTAAAAATAGATAAATTTTTGGACACCTACTAAGCATTAGTCAAATAAATATGTCAGTTTCTCTGATTTTACATTTACTTGCACACATAGGCTATGTCTGATTCCAATATCAGAACCTAGATATTTAAAAATATATCCCCAACCTACTTACCTGACCATTAAGCCTCCTAAATCTATTTGAGTAAATAACATATATTTACTATGTAGAAAATCTATAAAGCTCTCAATTATAATTAGGCACACAGAAAACTACCCAAATGCATTAGGAGCGAGACCACTCACGTACGTAGCCCTCACCCTGTCAGCTCCATTCACGTTTCGCTCCAACCTAATAGCTAAATGTCACTGTTCCGTGCCAGATGCACCAAGGTCTTTCCCGGCATCAATGTGCCTACTTCGGAATGAGCAATATTTTAGCATCATCAGAATTAACCATCCACTAAATTCGATTTAATAAGGCGGCATCATCCTCAGTGTTTCACCTTCATGCACAATTTATTATAATTTCATTCGAAAAGCTAAAAGCTCAGAAAACACATATGCTATCCTATTCCTGAAAAGAAAGCCCTTTTCTTGAGTACTTTTAGACACTGAGTAGCAAGCAACTCAGACTGTAATTGGGTGTCTTCTCAGATCATCTGACAGTATTCACATTGAGAAAGAGATTAAAGACAAAATGTCAGGGTTTACCGATTGTGAGAAATCCCCGAATTCTCCTTCAGCCCTTCAAGCACTGACAAGATGAGAAGCCTCAAACAAGGACTCCCAGGGCCTTTCTGAAAGCAGACACGGTCCCAGGCTCTCCTTAGGCGCTCCCTGCTTACGCCACAGAGCGAGGAGACACAGAACTGCTTTCTGTGACTTCAAAGAGAGAATGGAAATGCACTTCATCTGCATGTACGTCTTTTCTTAACTTTTATTTTTTATTACTTTCTTCTGGCTTACAAGAAAGAAAAACAGCAGGCACATAAAGACTGAGAAAGAAGCAAAGTGTAAGTAGGGACTGTCAAGTAAAATCTAATATTAGAAACATTAACGAGGGTGTAACATCATTTTGTTGGCCTCTGGTTAAAATGGTCCATCTGAGGTTATTTTAAATTCAGGATAAAGGCTATCTTGAGATTTCATGGGAAGGTCCTAGTTAGATGTAGGTGATACAGACACAAAGCTCCCACCATTAAAAAACAAGAACTTTAAGGATGGGGCAAAGGAACTGAAATCTTCGCCATGCTGACCTAATTCATTAGGTCAGTCACTTGTTACCAACTAACTATGCCAGCTGTGTGTTCATCTCATAAAAGGGCTAGGTTTTCCACGAGAAAAGCAGAAGCCAACCACAAGAGCGATGTTTTCTCAGCGGTACCAGTGTGCAAACAGGTATGTACAGTGAGCAAAGGCAGCGGGTGCCCCATCAGCCAGAGGCTCCGGGCAGTGTCGACACGCTGTTGTGGTCCTCTGCCTGGACCGGCACATTGAACAATAACTCACATCCATCACAAGATCACTTGCGAGTCCTCCTCCATTAAATCGGTCTTTATTTTTAGAGAACAATGGGGATTATAGGAAGCTGGAGGTCTTACATCACAGAACTATAAATAGTCGCTGTTAAATGCAGCACTATGTTTTTGTTTTTCAATTTTAAAATAAAGTTGATACCCTAGAGGGGTTTTTCATCCCTTGAACAGTTTTTGATGTCCTGGTGATGTCATCTTACCGAGGTGATTAAGGACTTATTTAGTTTTTCAATCAGACAAACCACTAGCTCTCAACAGGAATTTTAATCATAAGGATTGCTTGCTGAGTTGAGACTGTCCCCAGCGAGCAGAGCATTACTGACCTTTCTTCCACAGGAAATTTAAATTTGTATCATTTGGCTGGTTAGGATTTCTGCCATTTCCCTGTGGTTCGAGATTAGAGATGAACTTTCAGGTTCAGTCATACATTAAAAACGCAAACACATAAGCTGTGAAAAGCCGAGAGCAGAGTGATGTGTTTCCCCTGGTGCAAAAGGTCATGGCTGGTTTCGGGCATTCATTCCAGCTGACCACAGGCTCCTATGCTTAACTGCCCTCATTTAGGGAACTCAAATTGGAAAATAGCCATACTTATGGGTCCTCAGCATGTTCACTACATTAAGATTATCTGCTATATTTAACCTAGCTCTCTCATTTGTATGTTAAAGGAAAAAAATATTTCCCTTGTGACAAACTAGACTGAACAGGACTTTTTTTTTTTCTGTGTAAATGAGGTTATATTTATCAGAATAGCTCTGGTTTGGTCTAGAAAGTTTCTGACTAATACCACCAAGGGAAAAAGAAAAAAAAAACCCCAAGTAAATACTCCTTAGAGAAACCTGCTGCTCTCAAAATAAGCAGTTTCAGGGCACAGGCTCCTAAAACTGCTGAGTCATCAAGTATTAATTAAGTAGGTCAGGGAATCATACAGAAGACAGATCTTCTGCTTCAATATGGCCAGTAGATGACCCCCTGGATTAAATTTGCAATTGTTCTTTTATTTCTTAAATGGAGTTCATAAACTGATATAATTATGAAACAAAACCACCTCTAGTTTCCTACACAGCAATCATTTAAAGATTTTGGAAGAGGGGAAAGGTTGAAAGGTCTTACTCTAGGAGTATACCAAATAGGAAACAAATTTAAAAACAAAACAGGGGTGCCTGGGTGGCTCAGTCGGTTGAGCGGCCAACTTCGGCTCAGGTCATGATCTCATAGTTCATGGGTTCGAGCCCTGCGTCGGGCTCTGTGTTGATAGCTCAGAGCCTGGAGCCTGCTTCAGATTCTGTGTCTCCCTCTCTCTCTGCCCTTCCCCTGTTCATGCTCTGTCTCTATAAAAAAAATAAAAACAAAACTCAGGAATTAAGGTTTATTATATCTTATTAAAAGGTGATATTGTCTGAAATCAAGGTGAGGCTAACATTTCCACCTCAACACTTATCTCCAAATTAATCTTCAATTTCATTTGTTTAGCTACACTGTAATATCTGATTCCCAAAGGATATGCAATTAATTATTACTACATATCAGGAAACATTAGGAAAATGTTTAAATCTAACCTGATGTAACTAATATGTAGGTCGAGGCTAGTAAGCAGTGTAGAACTTTTTTTTTTTAATGTTTTTATTTATTTTTGAGAGACAGAACATGAGTTGGGGAGGGGCAGAGAGGGAGAAGGAGACCGTGAGATCATGACCTGAGCCAGTTGAACGCTTAACAGAATGAGCCACCTGGGCGCCCCTCGGCTAGGAGGCACTTTAGAAATGCTTTTTAAATGCTTATTTATGGGCACCTGGGTGGCTCAGTTGGTTGTGCTTCTGACTCTTGATTTTGGCTCATGTCCCTTTCTCTCTGACCCTCCCCAACCTTGCTCGAGCGCACACATCGCGCACACATATGCACACACACACACACACACACACACACACACACACACACTCTCTCTCTCTTTCTCTTCTCTCTCTCAAAAATAAACAAACATTAAAAAAAAATTAGGGGCACCTGGGTGTCTCAGTTGGTTAAGCGATCAAGTTTGGATCAGGTCATGATCTCCTGTCACTGGGTTTGAGCCCCGCACCTGGCCCTCTGCTGACACCTCAGAGCCTGGAGCCTGCCTCAGATTCTGTCTCCTTTCTCTGCCCCTCCCCCGCTCGCTCGCTCGCGCTCTATCAAAAATAAATAAAAAGCATTAAAAAATGTTTTAATTTAAAAAGTTTATTTATAAATTAGGTAATTCTATTAATTTTACCGTCTGTTTAAAAGATGCTTTGTAGTTTAGTCATGAAAGGTCTGGGGGTTTTTTTGTTTGTTCTTTGTTCTTAAATTTAAATCAGTAGGATAGAGAATGTTTTATCTTGATAGGCAGGTTTGATTATGCATTGTTTTATGAATTGCCTTCACAATGAAAATGAGTTGCACAAATGAGAGGAAAATCAGTTCAGATTTCAGCTTGGTGTGACTGCACAATCGCTGACTCTCTTCTTGGGAAAATCAATTCGGATTCGACATCGGCCATAGCACTTGTATTGCACGATAACAAATATCTAAGAGACCTTGAGAGAATAACTCGTTCTTCATAGTAAAAGAATATGCCCAAAATTGTTTTTAAACTGAGTTTTCATGGTCTGCGAAATGCCATGGCATTATTTTAATGGTTAAAAAATGAAAAGTCAATAAAAATGACTGATGCAAACATCCCTAATTATATGCCAAAGGTGAACAGATATCTGTTTCTTTATCATAAGCTGGGGGAAAAAAATGAGTTACTATTGCCCAGACACTGTGCTAAGCAAAGGCATGTTAACTTAGCAGACATCTTCCACAATAAATTTAAAAAATCGAGTCTCGAATTCAGTAGCTCAAGGTCATACAGCTAAAAGTCTCCATGGCAGACTTCATGCCCAGAATTCAAATCCAGGCTTTGTCCAATTTCAAGGCCCATCCATGTTCTTTCCATCTCATATTCTGCTGCTTGGTTTCAGACTGACCTGGCTCCCTCCAGTCCTGCAGCTTTCAATTCGAGGACCGACTTCAGCAGTGCTGAATAGCTAAGAGCGTGCGGAACAAAGGTAGCTGCTTTCTTAAACTCACCTTGCTCTGTTCTCCCACCAGGAATCCTGGGTAGGACACTCCCGGTCCCTCTCCAAGTGATTATAAGAAGTGCCCGCGCTAAACAGTGCATGCAAAGAGATTTTAAAGTCATTCCAGTATAATTATCCTAATCAACAAAAACCAAGTGCAGCTCAATTAAACTTTTGTGAAGAAAAGATTGTGTGGGAGTTCAATTAAAGCATAAGGTCAGGCTTTTATAAGGTGCTCCAGATTCTATCACCTTGCTCTAATTCTTGCATATTTCAGCAGTCACGGTTTTTTGTGACTTCACAGAAATAACAAGTCATTTAAAAAATCCTGAGATGGTTACAAAAGTCCTGTTAACACACACTGTGCATCCACATATAGCCCACAGCACTGAGAACATTGGGATAAACTTGGAAGTGTGCAATTGCTAAGTTATTTTTATATCTAAACCAGGTGAACATTTGAAAAAAAAAAAAAGGAAGAGGTGAGTGTTACTGAAACAACTTAGATTTCTCAGTTTCCATATCGTTTGCATTGCTCCTTTCATTTCGGGCACGATCAGTGTCATAAGGGTTTGAACAAATCTAGAGCAATTATCCAGAAACCCTCACACATAGGCTGACTTGATCATCTCGAGACTTTTTATTCACATATTTCTTCAAACATTAAGTGAAATTACTTACTTGTAATCTCCTTCTAGAACAGTAATCTTGAAGTTTCTTGAATAGTACAACAGTGATCGCAGATAACTATTCTCAAATTGTCAAACAGATGATATGTCATGAAACCTTTGGTTATATGTACACAAAACAAACAGCATGCTATCTGTAGTTCAAGAGAAACTCCTGGGCTTTCTGAACATTAACTATTATCCTTAAAAGCCACCTACTACCTAATTTGGTTTAGTGTCAAAGCACTGTGTGCACATAGTAGGTTCTCAATACTTCATCTGAATAAGCCTAAGCACTTACAAACATTTTTTTCAATGTTTCTTTATTTTTGAGAAAGAAAGAGAGAGAGACAGACAGCATGCGCAAGTAGGGGAGGGGCAGAGACAGGGAGACACAGAATCCAAAGGAGGCTCCAGGCTCTGAGCTGTCAGCACAGAGCCTGACGTGGGGCTTGAACCCACAGGCTGCAAGATCATGACCTGAGCCGAAGTCGGCTGCTTAACTGACTGAGCCACCCAGGCGCCCCAAGCCTAAGCACTTTTAACCCAGGAAATTGTCAGAGGGAAAAAAATAATATATATAATATACTCCCTAACAGTGACTGATTTCAAAACAAAACACTGATGGAATGGGTACGAGGCATACCATGTATTTAGGCAGGCATTTAGAAGGGGCACCAAGACTCCCCAGGTACAGAATACAAGCCTGTGAGTGGGGAGTCATTCATTAAACAGCCCACATAAAAACGCTTGTTAGTACACATTTTTATGGAGCATCCAACTGCACACAAGGCTATTATAAACTTCGATTACGTACCTCGATTTGTAGGAATGGAACACTACTTTAAAAAGCCTTCAGGTGCAAAATGTTTTGAGGATTTCTGTAATTTCAAAAAGGTCCAATCACACGCTCACCCTCCTCCACCCCAATTTTCCATTGCTTCAGATGTTTTTATTAAAACTAGCAGCTACAGAGGTATTGCAAATGCAGGTTTCAGCCAGACGGACTCTTTTGCCTCTTCCATTTTCAGCCAAATAAAATTTGTTTTTTAAGGTTTTTGCCAGTATGTCCATCTTTCAGATATATCACAAAACCTTAAAGAGAGGAATTAATATAATTTGAGGCTTTGTTACAAAATGAAGAATCTACAATTGTGCATTAAGAAATGTGTTTTTACTTCAGAAGCCATGAAAAAGTAAGCTGCACCAGTCATAAGAGATTTTTGGAAAACAGATCAAAGGATGGCTAATGTGTTTTTATATGAAAAAAGAAGACAAGTTAAATTCTCAGCGGTTCTTGTCAAAGTGAGTTTGCAGTGTCTAGACAACAAATAAGAGCATTGTTAGCAACTCAGGAAAATTCCTGCAGAAATAACGGAAAAATTTCCCCCTGGGTGCTCAATTTACTTTAGGCAAAACAAAAACAACCCTGAAACCAAAAATACACAATAGAAACTGGACCAGGCATTGAGATGACAGCCAAACACATCGAATGAAGAGAGGTAAACATGCAGGTTCTGGTACACGTTAAGTATTTTCTTCTCCATAAGGAGAAACAGGAAATGATGAAAACGGATCTCCACTCTGATTAAGAACAAGTAACAGGTATGCCCTACAGGAAGTTAGCTGTCACTAACTGTAGCAAAGTTAACTACAGCACGTAACTGGTGGGGAACGAGTATGTTGTGCTGTACAGTTTGATGGGAGCCATGAGAGCTAGCTGATCCTAAAGACGGAAACAACAGTATGTGGGTTACAGGGAGGTGGGTCCTTGGACCACCCCCAACCGGGGGCTTCATACTCAGTGCTTGAACACTGGCCACCTGTGCTGGAGAGGGTGGTAGAATCAACTCCAGCTCTTAGTTGTGGCAGAATCAAGGGAGAAAGGAAAAAGCCACTTTCTAAACACTTTCTGTCATTGTTACTTATCCCTCTGTTGCCAAAGATTCTGGCAACAAAACGTATCACAGCACAGTCTCTGGTTGCACTGTTTGTTGTTGTTGTTGTTGTTGTTTTTAACCAGGATAGGAGAGTCACCATATGCACAATTTACCTGGCAGTGCAAGAGAAATCGACCTCAGGGGAGGTGCATTTTGTATGGGTGTCATGGGCCAGAAAATGGGATCAGGAATTCTGCTCATCTTCTAAAAAAAAAAAAAAAAAAGGTCTTCAAATGATCAAAGATGGCTACCTGGAAGAACTGTGGGGTACGAAACAGAAAGTTTTGAAGGGTAAAGCAGTGTCATGCCTTTAAAAGACATGACTAAAAACCGTGACCAAGAACACGACCTCACTCAAGGCACAAAAAATGGATTCTCCAAATGGGATGTCAGCAAATGTTTCACCGCATGGTTCAGAAGTCCCTAACTGAAACTATAATGTGCACAGAAAGGTTCACGACAGAAACTTCAGAAACTTATTGAGACAGATGGGTTCCGTTCTGGTGTCTTTTATTTCCCAAATTGTATTAAGTCCTCAAATTAGGAACTAGAAAGCAAATTCAAAACAACCTGAAAAACAGTGCACTGCGTAGAAAATTCCTAGGAAAGAGATATAGAATAAGAATCAAAATAAAACCGTCCATACGTTTTTTTTTAAATGGTCCTTATTTTTTAATCTTGCTAAATCTCAAACCCATGTTCAAACATTTAATAAGATAAAACTCTAAGAAACTGGACTTGACAGGACTTGACAAGAATTTTCATGGTATAATGGATGTAGCTGCTTGATCAGTGATCAGGGTCGTAAGTTAAAAAGAAAGTTTAAAAAAGTTAAAAAGAAAGTTTAAAAAACTGAGTTGATCTCATAGATAGATATTTATATAATTTATTCATTTACTACTATACTGGCACACTCTATGATACATACAACAAATATGATTTTTTATTTTTTTTATTTTTGAGAGAGAAATCAAACGTGAGTGGGGGAGAGGGGCAGAGGGAGAGAGAGGAAGAGCATCCCAAGAAGGCTCCATGCTCACAGCGTGGAGCCTATGGAACCCGATGCCGGTCTCAATCCTATGACCCCAGGATCATGACCTAAGCCGAAATCAAGAGCTGGATACTTAAAGCGACTGAGCCACCCAGGTGCTCCTGTCTAGAACCTTCTTAAAGCAGTTGTGGGGGAAATGAAGACAGCAATTCAGATGTTGCAAAGATGGTTTTTATTTGGCTGCACTTTATTCAGCAACTACTATGTGACCGGCATTTTATATTACATGCATTACGTCTAATTCTCACAAGAACTATAAAGTAGAAGTTATTTTTCCTATTTTATAATAAGAAAAGAAAAAGAAACTAAGTGTCATGATCAACGCATTCTACAAAGAAGTGGTAGAGCCAGGGTGTGGGTATCTTTAAAACCACAGAATCAAAATGATCACAACTATAGGACGTTATATGAAGGGCTAGCATTTTAGCACTTGCAATATTTTATTTACAGCTGGCTCCTTAAGGCCAAGAAAGGGGAACTGAGAAACAAATGATTGGCTATTAAAAATTACCTTAGTTTTAACAACAACAGCCCTCAGACATTTCCACCTGCTCCTCTCCCCTTCTCCTCCAGCAATCAGCCCTTTTCAGTCCTAGAAAGACGCCTGCAGGCCAGAGTTCTGGACGTGGTGACAGCAGTCAGAAACTTTCGGCCCCGGAATAAGGTTCCGCTCATCTGAAACCTTCAGCCTAACCAGCAACGTTTCCCAAAACGAGGTCCTCTAAGCTTTAAAGAGAACTTGTGAAGGGTGAATTCTGGAGCTGTCAGGGCTCGCGTTCCCTTCTGCACTGAGGAAGAGCAGAAACGGAGTCATGGAAAAAAAGCGGGGTTCCCTCCCGGCCCTTCTCACTGCTCTGACTCTGTAGTAGGAGCATCTTGGACTTTTTTCCAGCTAGGTTCCCAAAAAGAGTCGGACACTGGCTCCTTCACCCCCCAAAACTTCTTCCTCTTCCAGATGCAGATACAACTGATACCTGAAAACTCTGGACCGACAGAGACGCACAAAAGATGCGGTCAGAGAGGCTGGGGTAGTTGCTTTAAGGTAAAAAGGGGTCGGATTAGGAGCAATGCTGATTGTAAAGTTCTGTTTGGCAGTTTAAGTACCAGGACTTGAAATTTCACTGCTGAACCCGTGCACGGAAAACATGAGTCAATACAGTAGTGACTCAATACGATTTCCTTTCCTGGACATTTTTAGAAAGATACACGACATACTTCTGTCCGGGTTGGTTTAGATAGTAGAAAAAGTAGAACGGGGGCTCCTAAGTAGCTCAATCAGTTAAGTACCTGACTCTTGGTTTTGGTTCGGGTCATAACCTCATGGTTTGGGGGTTCGAGCCTCGCATAGGGCTCTGCACTGACAGCATGGAACCTGCTTGGGATTCTCTGTCCCCCTCTCTCTCTGCCCCTCCCCGACTCTCTCTCTCAAAATAAATAAACTTGAAAAAAAGAGAAGAAAAAGTAGCATGGATGAATCTGGAGGCCGCCTTCTCCGGTTTTATACTCCGACACAGGCATTCTCCCCACTGACAAACCCCTCGTCACTGTCCACACCCCCGCAGGGTTTCCATGTGAAGCTTTCCCCACACTTAAGGTGGGTTAGGAACTTTCTTCTCTGTGCACTTCAAAAGCTCCTAAATTTATGTTTATTAAGAAATAGGCATCCTCTTTCTCTCACTCGAAAATAATAAGTAATAAACACTAAAACACTTTTTTTAATCTAAAAAACGAAAGATTTAAAGAAAATCTGGGGGCGCCTGGGTGGCTCAATTGGTTAAGCATCCAACATCGGCTCAGGTCACGATCCCACGGTTCATGGGTTTGAGCCCCAAGTCGGGCTCTATGCTGACAGCTCAGAGTCTGGAGCCTGCTTCAGATTCTGTGTCTCCCTCTCTCTCTCTGCCCCCCCCGCCTCAAATATAAAGATTAAAAAATTTTTTTAATAATAAAAAAATAAAGAAAATATGAAAAAAATCCCCATTTCACTTTGAGGGTTTGATCAAGTATTTAAAAAATGAATTTCAGGGTGTGTGTAGTTAGGTAATATTATACCAAATGTAGTGTAATGTGTCCTTTCCCCCCAAAAGGAGTCAATTTGTCGTGTTTTTTAGTAACTTTCTGAACTACCAGTGAGTTATTTTATGTGATCTACCACAGAACAATATTTAATCCTAGAAATAAATAACCTAACTTAAAAAATTTTCCATTTGAGGCACCTGGTTTGTTCAGTAGGTTGAGCATCCGACTTCAGCTCAGAGCATGATTGCACGGTTCATGGGTTCGAGCCCCGCATGGGGCTCTGTGTTCATAGCTCAGAGCCTGGAGCCTGCCTCCAATGTCTCCCTCTCTCTATGTTCCTCCCTTGCTTTGTGCTCTATCTCTCTAAAAAAAAAAAAAAAAAAAAAAAAAAATCACTTTAACTTTAAGAATTTATTATAGGGGCATGACACCAAAACTGTATGTGAAACATTTGAGAATAACAAAACTCAAATCTTAAAATTATTAGAAAGTAAAATACAGAAATCTCACAAGTAACTCATGGTTCTAGTCAGCCGTATTAAAAGATGATCTATATAAGGAAACTCCTTGTGCAAAACACTTCTGATAGAGTTCAATATCTTATATAAATTATGCCAAGAATATACATTTTTATTTTTTTTAAAGTGTATTTATTCTGAAACAGAGAGAGTGAGCACATGTGAGCAGGGGAGGCGCAGAAAGAGAATCTCAAGCTGGCTCTGTGCTGTCAGCACAGAGCTGGATGAGATGTGGGGGCTCAATCTCACGAACCCTGAGATCATGATCTGAGCTGCAATCAAGGGCCAGATGCCTGACTGAGCCACCCAGGCACCCCAAGAATATACATTTTTAAATGTACTTCTGACCCTAAATAAAGCAAACCTTCTCTCTGTCATCGCCAGCCCACCCACGCCAGGATGAAGGGCAGTGCAAGAGAAAACAAATCACTAAATTATCCATTTATTTATCATAGCTCTCGCCTTCCCTGACTCCCAATCCACTATTTGTTAACTACCATCTTTTTAAAATTTTTTTAATGTTGATTTATTTTTGAGAGAGAGAGAGAGAGAGAGAGTGTTAATGGGGGAGGGGCAGAGGAGACGGGGAGACACAGAACCCAAAACGGGCTCCGGTTCTGAGCTGTCAGTACAGAACCCGACGTGGGGACTCGAACCCATGAACTGTGAGATCATGACCTGGGCCGAAGTCTTATGCTCAACCGACTGAGCCACCCAGGCACCCCTTAACTACCCTCTATCTTACCTCTTCTCCTCTAGGAGGCGGGTCAATAACCAAGGAGAAAAGTGGAGATGACAAGTGAACACTGTTGTCATGCCCTGATCCTTCTTAGATTCAATTATTTTGTTAAGCTTTTGCTTTCCCCAAAATTCCCTATGAAGGCTTTTTCTTTTTTCACCTTCTACACAGATCAGCAATGAAGTGTGCATATCCAAAATAAATGGGCCAGGCTACCGAATAAGAACAAGACAGTTCCTTCTCAGGTTTCAGTCCCATAGAATTTCAGCTCCTCTTTCTTAAACTGCTATTTATTCAACACAACACTTACTTGGCATGCATCTGGGGCTACCTTACTTACCCTTCTCCTCTCCCAGTAACAGTCACATCCTTGAAGGTGAAAGCTATCTTAAGCCTTTTTGTACCCAGAGTTCCAGCATGTGCTCAGTAGGCACCCTATGGGGGATGGTAACAGGGATGGGCCATTCTCCTCCGGTCTCTGGTGAGGAGACAGGACCTGGGGCAGCCTCTGACCATTTACCAGTTCACAGGATAACCTACTGTAGGGGGTGTGAGGGCGTGGGGGTGGTGAAGAAACAAGTTTTACCTCCTGCGTAATGCCAATCAATTCAGGAACAGCTGCCTCAAGTGCCAGGTTAGGAAAGATAACGGGGCCACGTCTGGACTGGGTGAGACACTGTGCACTGATGGATTAGTGATGTCTGCCACACGCACAGCTGAGGAGTATGGTGGCATGTACACTCAGTGTTTGCCATCCTAGCTCCCAGCACTTGGCCAAAATCTCAATTTCAGTAAGTTCAAAAACTTCTTACTGCTTAAGTTCCTTTCCTAACTGAAGCATTAGGCCCGGGGTAGAGGATTCAAAAGTCTTCCAGATATATATTGCTATGTATCCTTTTACATAAAAGTTTGGTAAAGAATACTCTTCCTGGTGAATCAGACTGAAAGGTCAACATGACGGACCTAGTGTTCCCTCCTCACGCCCACAGCTTTTCCACAAAAGCAAAGGCATCAAAGCTCTTCATTCCAGAAGCGACGCCAGCCAGGATCACTTAAGGACTCCGGTGACGGCGCGGCTACTCTCTTTCATTCTAGTAGATGCTGCATCCTACAGTTAAAAGAACGCTATTCTCCTCATCCTCTGCTTTCCCATAAATCTGTACATCAAAGACAACCCCAAGATCAGGGGTAACGACATTAGGAGATTCTGTTTCTGACTTTTCCTCTGAAATCATTTGATAAAACCTTGCACAAAGTCGTTTCACAATGGTTGAGAATATAAATTCAACATCTCCCTCAACGGGAGCGAAGAAGTGTCCTAGGGGCTCAGCAAACTCAAAATAACATATCAAACCCCATTCTTCTTTGGATTTGTTTCCGGTAGTGCTCCTCTCAGCCAGAAAAATCCTTAATTTTTTTTTTTTTTGGAATGTAAAAGATCAAAGAATCCCTTTCATAATTCTTATCTACAGAAGCAAAGCACAAGGCAAAGCACATCAAGTGGGGACCATCTCCACTTTTAGCTTTATAATCGAATTTATTTTATTTCTAAGGCAATCTTCATCAATTTGCACTTCCCTAATCAAGTTATATTGTTTAAAAAGGCAATTTTGCTTAATACTCGCTGTCCCCTCTACATTATGGTAACGTGCACCCTTGTTCTCTCCACCCCAACCCTTCCAAAGCATTTATGCCACTTATAAACTGCTTGACAGTCTCTCCTCCTACTTTCTCTGACTGAGAACAAACAAACCACGCAGGCCAGGGTCATTTAAAAATTCCCTTAAAATGTTTTCAATGGTTGTAGCAAAATAAAAGTCCTTCCAAGATAAAAGTATGTTGGAATGAGAAAATAAGTAAAAATCTTTTGCTTTTTTCAAGAGTTCAAGCAATATTCTGTTTAGTTAACAAAGGTCAATTTGCCTTTGTAAGTTAACTTACAACCTTATAAAAGCTTCCCAAATCCCAAATGTTGGAATCATTTAAATAATTATGTTAGGGAAGGAAAAAGACACTCACATGGGCATTATATAAGGAGCAATAGCTTGGAACAGTAGCCTAGCTTAGCCAGAATCTGGAAGATCTAGGTGTTCTGAACCAGTTTACATTTTAATCCACCCCCCAAAGTCTGTTCCTCCTTGATTGCTGACTACAGGAGCCCTGGAACCAGAGGTGCAAACACAGCCACACAGAAGTCAGAGGCGCAAAAGCTGCTCACCTCAGATTGGGGCAAAGAGTGAAATTTCATAGGGGGCGCCTGCCTGGGTGGCTCAGTCAGTTAAGTGTCCAACTTCAGCTCAGGTCATGATCTTACGGTTCATGGATTCAAGCCCCACGGCAGGCTCTGTGCTGACAGCTCAGAGCCTGGAGCCTGCTTCGGATTCTGTGTCTCCGTCTCTCCCTGCCCCGCTCCAGCTTGCACTCCGTCTCTCTCTCTCAAAAATAAACATTAGAAAAAAATTTTAAAAAAGTTAAATTCCATTGCTACTCTATACATCAGCTGAGCCTCTAAAACACAGTATTTTTCCAAGAAGGAAAAAAAAAAAATAAGGTCGTATGGTACTGCAATTTGTTTAAAGGCAGGTACCGTAAGATAACGTCAGCAGGTGTATTATGGTCAACGGAGCCCTGTTTAGTGTGAAATACTAGACTGAATAAAAATGGGGAGGGGGAAGAGCTCAAAACCAGAAACCATGTGAAAAGTATACAAAATGGGATTTTTTTTCCCCCGCACCTAAAAGTGATCCAGCCTAACCTTTTTTCTTGATGGGACACTACCTACACTGGGAGCACAAGACCACAGAGTGCAGAGAAAACAAGACTGAAAAAAGCTCTCCAAACACACTTTGTAAACTACAGATCTAGACTTTCAAAACTTACGACCAACTGAAAATTAACTTCTCTTCACTAACCAGATCATTGCAAATACGTCATATCTCAAACTTTCTACCCCTTCATTTCTGCCACTGAGGTTCACCTGTCTTTAAAACCTAAACGAAAAAGCTACATATTTGTATTTAGCTCAAGAAAATCACCTAGGTGCATGGGCAGGGACAGATCTCACAGGCACCCGGGTGTGTTTCCTCATGGACTGAATACATACCATTGCCATGAATACATCCTTTACCCTGAAATGCAAATGAGCTATAGAAGTAATTTTTTTTTACAAAGACGGGGCCTAAAAACAAGTCCTTGCGTGCGATTCTTGAACAGTAACTAGCTTGCTGATGAGGGACCTTGTTTAAAACACCACACAACAATGTGTGTTGACATCACCCTTTTATTTCATAGTTAGAAATAATACAGTTCCACAGGGTAAATCATCAATAAATAATGGTGTTTAATCATTAAACGTAAAAATCCCAACTCTTTGGCATCTGACAGGATTCTATTTCTTGTCAAACTAATGACTGTATAGATATAGTTAATCTTAGTGATCATTCGTCAATACAATATGTTACAAAGGTGCAATTTACTTCAAAATGTACAACAGCTGAAACTTTCCAGCCCACCAAGAAATCTGATCATCTCAGTCTTAAGACATGGGTCGAGTTCCCCAAGGCTCTTTCACATGATTTGTCTCAGTGAAAGTATAATAAGTGTTGATTTAAGAGTTCCTAGGGTTTTCTAATACTTACTCTGCTCTACATAGAGTTTGCCATTCATTCTGGCTAAATAAAAGTCGTATCTGCACCAGGAATGACCCACTCATTAATAAAAGGTGTTCTTATTTTATAAGCAAGATTGCTAACACCTAAGAAACTCACAGTCCCCAAAATAAAATTTAAAATAAGCAGTTCTATGCTGCCAGAAATGCCAATTCGGTAATAAATTGCACCTTCAAGAATCAAAAAAGAAAAAAAAGAAATAGAAACTTTTACAAAAGGTTAAGTTACATACATTTTCCTCAAAATATGTTCAAGAATAGTTGAGCTGTATTTGTTACTAAAGCCAGGGTATTATTTCTTTAGCAACAAATTAAACCAGTGCAATTGACATAAATTGTTAAGTAATCCAGGATTAACCCATTAAAACTGTAGAAGCCCTTTAGGCTCCCACACTAATCCTAGAAACTGAAATTTCAATGAGCGCTTTCAGCTGCACAGAACTAAAACTGGAATGACCTGATGCCATGCTGAATGGTATCACTTCATACTTAGTTTAAGCATTCGACAGTAGAAATCAAGAGTCCTTCTATTAAGGTTTCATTCACTTACAGAACATTCCGATGCACAGTATTATGCCTATCATCCACAATTAAAAGAATCCTTTCCGTTTTAAAGTTCCAGATGAATTTTAACTTAGAAAGTAAGCACTAAGGAAACTTTTTTTTA
Source organism: Paguma larvata (assembly GCA_030068075.1). NCBI lineage: Eukaryota > Metazoa > Chordata > Mammalia > Carnivora > Viverridae > Paguma > Paguma larvata. The sequence goes on from CM057826.1 coordinate 71,818,639, forward strand.
ACTTATGAAAACTTCATATTGGAAACTTTCTGGAAAAGCTTCCCCCCCGCCCGTTGTAAAATAAATACTTTGTATCCCAAATTTAATTGTATTAAGACACACTTTAATAATGCTATAAAGAAATATTTTACAGCCATAGAGATCAATAACTTTCCATGCGGAAATAAAAAAATTCATTGCTCAATAGTATTATTGAGGCGAATGAAGAAAGATTATTCTCTTGTCAATCTGAAATGTTAATTTTTTCAGTGCAAAACCAGTTATAAAATCTTTAAACTCAATATTTAAAAATAAAAAGTGGTCCAATTCAGCAATGTTCAAGTTCTAAATTTCGTAAAACAAATCATTACATACATTTTATAGTAAAATACAGAGATTAAAGAAGTACTTGAGTACTTAAAGATATAAATTTCTAATGAATCATACCAAGTCAGCAACAACCAAGCAGATAACATTCCCAATTTGAGTGTCAGAATCATAAAGATGGTATTACTGTACCGAAGCCTTTTTTCCTAGCTATAAAGCTATACAGACTAATGGCCGACATTCTGTTTTCTTTGCAGTTGCGTGCTCTAGAATGATTTCCCCCCAAGTACCTGTGATTTCATTCCTGTATTCAAAATTTGATCCAAACAATTTTTATGTTCCAGGAACACTGAGCTGATATAACCATCTATAACGTGAAGAGTCCTGTACAGAGTACAACAGTGGGTTTTTCCAGCCAAGCGCGGGCTGACCTAAACTGGTTTACACTCTCTGCGAGTCATTCAAGTATTATTCCTAGCAAACACACGGTCCCCTCTGAGGGTTAGGTGTTGAAGCTGGTACTGGAGCACTTCTGTGTCGGCTGGCTCCTTGATGCTCATTTTATCTAGATTGAGGTAGTCCAGAGATTTGGAGTGAGCCCTCTTACCTTTAAGAAGACAAAGAGGCAGGGGCCCATGGAGGGCCTTGTAAGGTTCATATGGTAAAGATTTAGTGCACTTGTCTCCTGAGCTGGGCATCCGCCTTCGCCTCCTGCCATTGACCGCTGGAATCTCATACGGCTGGTAGTACCTACTTCTGGTTTTATACAAACGAGAGGAACGTGCAAGTCCCGCATCCAGCTGTTTGGAGCGCAAGGAAGGCACAGCTTCTCCCTTACTCTCTTCACCTCCCGTGCACTTCTGGGCTAACTTCAGGAGTTCCTCGCCAGTTGTGAAGCCCACCAGATAGTTAGAGTCCATGTGCAGGATCTGGTAGCCCGACACAGTCCGGCGCATCGGTGAGCACGGCGTGCTGGAACAGCGCGGCTTCTCTGCTTCTGCCTTTCCCGGGGAGCTCGCCTCCGCCACAGGCAAGGGCAGGGTGGCCAGGGTGCTTCTGGACTCTCCATTAACATCTACTTCCATTTTAGGCACCAGTCTGCACACCCCTGAAAGCAAACAGACTAAGATTGTAAAGGTATAAGGTACAGGACCCTGGGGCGAGCTGATCACTGTAAAGGCTCAGGGAGCATGAAGCAACACTGGCCTGAAGAACGGCCGGTGTACAACCGCCGGATTTTCATCTGTGTCTATAAAGCATCCAGAGCAGGCATAAAATGACTACTACCACTCTCTTCAAGAACTCAAAGGCGGGTAAAATTAAAGCCTGGAGTACAACTAAAAGATTCAGACGAGAAGCAAATGGAAAACAATACTTCTCTAAACATGGCACTCGACACAATCGCACAAAGTTTATTCCTTGATGTGATACTGAGCAAATCAAATACGCATCTCGACATTGAGCAAATAAAAATATACACAGTTTCGCAACTATCTACTAAACGTTCCCAACCCCAAAATTTAAATCTTTACATTTTCCATCATTTAATTTAAAATAAGTGCTCGGCTCCCTCACGCCTACAATTTTTTTTTCAATTGTGTTTAAGGGGCGTATAATGAAAGATAAAAACAGATGAATTTCTGCAACAGACCCCAAATTTGTTTTTAAGGTATGGAGGATCCTTCAGAGGAAGTTCCACAAATGTTGTAAATATTCTTCCTCCCATATTCCCGATGAATCATTTAACGCAAACCATTTTGTAGTTTAAAATAAAGCCTAAATCCAATAAATCAGGTCTTTTTTAATATTGAATTTATATAAAATATCGAATGTACTTTGACTGTTTAATCAGAAAATAGGCTATTATTGATTTGAGAGTTATTTTATTTTGCAATACCTAAGACACTGCACTTTTGAATAGTTTAAAAAATGGCAGAACAATTAGCAATGAATGCTGGTATTATTCATCACAATTATCACATTACCTGGTTTGGAAAACCCTACTGATAACAAGTACCACAAATAATGGCCAGGTTTCTAGAAAGCTTTAGATAAATCAAACTTTGGAAAATAAAATACTAAGGAAAACCGAGTGACCATTTCATTTCAGAGAAATTTTATCTCTACTTGATCATGAATTAGAAGTAGAAAACACAGTTTTAAGTATCTCAGATTGCTAATCGAAATGATGTCAAATAGTAACTAAGATGAAAAACTTATTGAAAAATAATTTTATTAAATAATTCTTATAAATCTTTTTGTAACACAACCTTTTCCTAATTGAAGCACTTCCCAGAGTTTGGAGATTTCATTTGAAATCCAAGCAATTCTAAAGCATTTAAAAGAAAAAAAAAAAGAATCTTATTCCCTCACTTACACACTATATTTTCCTTCATGAGAAAATAAGCCAAGACTATGAAGAAGTTCCCAGATACTTATCCTGTCCTCACTACAGCCCACATCTATAGAACAAATGAAAACTAACACTAACAAGGAATCCTGAGATACAGCAAATGCCAAAGGGATCCACAGAGATCTACTCACTTCTTGCTCTAAATCTTAAGTGTGCATTCCCAAAGTTAATTTAATCAAGATACTGTAGCCCGTCAGACCTTCCGGATTTAAACTGATTGACTTTATTCTAAATTATTCGTATAAAAATAAATTTATATTCAACCGTGTAATTTATTTCTCTGTTAACAGGACAGGAATAGTAGGGGACTACCAGCTACTTTGACATGCACACAAAATCTTGAAGATGTCTTATCTAATCAAGTTTAGAGAACCCAAGCCTCATCAAACCTTATGCTGAATGAACAGATGTTGACTCTAAGCCAAATGACAAACTCATTTAATTCTTTCTTTCTCACTAATTCTGTAGCCCAGAAGGAGCACAAGAGGACAGATCCAAGGCCTCCAATCTACCTAACCTGACAGGCAGCTACAGGTAGGAAGTGCTTCTATAACTCCATTCTGAAAGATGAGGAGGGTCAATGAGGCTAAAATAACCTGGGCTGCTGAGGAAAGGGAGCACACACCCAGATGCATACCGCATGCAAGAATGTTCTAGGTGATGACACTCAAGCAGTTAGTCCACATTAAGTGACACAGTGGTTTAGGTCTCTTCCAAACCTGGTAATCCATGACGGTCCACCGACCTCCACCAGCCACCTTCCAGCATTCTCATTTGGTACACTATAAACTTCCCAAATCCATGAATTCATACTCCATCCATTCTGATTTGGGTAATATTTCCAACAGAGCCAGTCTGAATGTCTTCTTTTTTTGCCTCTGAGGGATAAAAATAGCTAAGCAAGGTAACACACAAAATCACCATAAAGAAGAGCAGGCACAGGCTTCTGTGGTCAACAGGATTAAAAGTTTGTGCCTATCCTAAGCCAATTCTACTGCATCAAGGCAGGCCATCAGAAATTCTTACAATGTCTAGAGGATGAGAATAAAGGATGGCAGGATACGAAAGTCTGAGATTAAAAGGCAGAAATTATATTATCTAGAAAATAAGCACCTAGAAAATGAGAAAACTTAAGACAGTGAGTAAAGTGATGTATAAAGGTCAAAATTTGATGGGACAGGAAACATGAGGTATGTAACCACCACTGCTTAAGTTTCCAGCAGCCATAACATCACACAAAATACCACTCGGCCTGGGCAAAACTACCCAACAGGATCTGCAGGCATCTACCTGAGAGACGAGGATTTCACCCAGACCGTCAAACAAAAGAAAGAGATATGGTTTAAGAGCTCTGGAAATTTCAGCCAAGCAGCCCTGGTGTAAGAAACCTACCATATTTTGCTAATAAGGTCAACAACACACTCCCTTGTTAGAAAACACCACTGAACCGGCAAGTCAAAGACATAAGCATTTCTAATACACTCTAACAAACACTGAGCCTAGTAACGAAGGTCACTACTCTACGTCAGATTTCTGAATTACGGTCTCACTGTGCCGGAACTTAAAAACGCCGTTGGAAATACACACATAAAGCTGCAACCTCCTGAATTTCTTCTGATGCACAACTGTAAATTCTGGAAAACTGTTTGCACGTTTTTGCTACAAAAATACCGGTGTTTCTGCTCCCAACAGTAAGACAGTCTCAAAACCAACAGCTCTTTTAGATGGCTTCACTGGTTTCTGCAGTGTGCTGCCAAATGCATGGGACGTCTTCAGACCTTAATGTTCATATAGGAATGTCAATGGTACAACTTGAAGTCTTGCAGACTGCTTTGGTTTTGTTTTGTTTTTTTTAAGGATCCTTTTTAATTAATGTATTGCCTTTTGAAAGAGCATGTACTGTGCAGCATGAAGAAACCTAGGTGGTGGCTGGGTTTCAGAAAAGAGAACACTGGTTGGCAAATATTTTGTTTTTAGCTAGGTGGAATGCTGACTAAGCCACATGCCTTCCGTTCTTCAATGTGTCTGAAAGCAAACCTCTTATGCTATTAAACTCCTTAGGATTCCCTGACTGCATCCACACACAAGATCCTGGAAGCAGTTAGAGAACCACCTTCCACAGGTTATCTCTTAAGCGGGCATAAGCAGCACAGAACACATCGACAGTGTGTTCTGAAGAAGTCTAGGTACTTTCTAATTCTGCAATCCTATAAAAAAAATAAAATAAAAATACACCAGTGACGCTAAAGATGGATGTCCAATATTTCGCTGCAAAATTTCTTACTAAAAGCATTGATCAGGAAACATGGCTACCATGACTACAACTGGAGATGGCCTTTGTTTGGCAGAACATGCTTCATATTTTACCACGAAAAATCTGCTTACAGGTTTGTTATTCTTTACAACAAACCTGTAATGCTCATGACTAAGCATTTTGTTTTACATCCTAAAATAAACCGTGCATCATAAATGCATACTGCCAAGTAAAAGATGACAAGAACTCTTGTAAATACTGTGGGTATGTGCAACAGGCACCCTCTCCCAGTGCACCAATAAGAATAAACATGAGGCGGGAAATCAGGAACAATGCTAACTTCTGCACTGCTGAACACTAGATATCAGAAACCAACAATATCCTTATTGATTCCATTACTGCCTTTCATAAATAGTTTAAAGCAAGAATAAAAACTGGAAATAGAAAACAGGAGAAGTATGGTTATAATAATAAAAGCAGCAAAATTTCTATGATAGAAGAGTCTAGAACGAAACAACACAATGAGAAAAGTCAACCTGTAGCTGAGTACTACTTTCAAAAGTGAGCTTCTTAAGGAAATTCCAAGAATAAAATACATACACACCTTTAAATTTCTTTATATTATTAAAAAATTTTTTAAATTCCATATAGAATTCCCTCACAGTCTAATCCATCACAAGGGTACTGACATATACTTATAAAACATGAAAGACCTGACAGTATTCATGGGTGCCATATAGTTCTTTGAAATAGATGAGGATTTGAAGTTAGACAACACTAGACAAGGTAATACGTTTTGCTAGAAAAATGTACACAGTGCATATTTTAAAAACGTTAGGTACAGCATACAATTATGAATTTTTGTTGCAACTAACACCAACAGGTACAAACCACAACTCCCATGTAGGGAACCCAGTACAGCGAGATGAGCACATTCAAAAGACTGTGACCTGTGTCAAATGGGTTCAACTTTGAACACTTCCCAGGAAGCCAAACTTCCTCAACATTTGGCACAAGGGGCCTTAAAAAAATATAACCCAAATGCCTTAGCTCCTTAGATCAGCTCTGAAAAGAGCTGAGAAGTTTCACAACTGCCATACAAAGAATTCTTTTTGAGAAATACTGCATTCTGGGAATGTTGTTTTTTTTTTTAATCAGGCCTATCAAAAAAAAGTCACCACCAGTCATCAAAAAATTGTTCCATATGCTCGAACCGCTTTTAGTAACATACAGCAATCCCATTTAAGAGAAAACAGATATAACTGTCTAAATATACAGAACAAAAATGTCACCATGTGAACCAAATCCTTTTCAAGAAATGAACCATTTGGAGTAAAGCCGGCTCTTAGAAAATGGAGTCTCCTAAGCATGACTACTGTCAATCTAGTAATATCTAGAATCACCTAGTTTTAATGCCACAATGATCTTGGATTGCATGGATGCTGAACTTCTGAAGCCACGCAGGCAGGGACTTGCCCAGAGCCAGGGAGGCAGTTCCTGGTTTCCTGGTTTCATCAACTTCATCACGTTGGGCCTGCAGCACATGGTTTCCCAAACTTGCACACATGCTAACATCACACAGGGAGCTTCAAGAAATACTGGTGTCTGTGCTCTACCCCAGATTTGTGATTTAACTCATCGGGGGTATAGCCTAGGCGCTGACGTTTTCAAAAGATCTCCAGGAGATTCTACTATGCAGACATGTTCGGGGACTTGTCAGAGAACTTATCAAGTAGAAGAATTTCACTCCTGTAAGTCTCTGCCATTTTTTTGTTTGTTTTCAATCAGTGATTATTGTCTTATTAGTGGGTATCATTTTCATATGCTTCGAATTGCTAACCACCTATCCCTAAGGCCTTCTATCTTACTGTTTTGAATCCATTGTGAGCTTAATAACTATCTGCTAGCCAGACCTGTTAAAGCCGGATAGAAGATAAAAATTAATCAGGGCTGAATGAGAACCGGGCCACTCTGGCTGCGCATACTTTGGTATAGTTACTTTAGCTTCTTAGCAGTTTCTGTCAAATACAGCTCTTTGGACAAAAGTCTGGCAATTACTTGTACAGTTAAATAAGTGCTTACTGAATAACCCACCTACCCTACTTGTAGGCATTTTACCTAAGAAAAATGAGAATATATGTTCACACAAAGACCTGAATGTGAATGTTTTTAACAGTTTCATTCTTAATCACCAAAAATTGGAAACAACCCACATGTCCATCAACAGGGAAATGGAAAAAGAAACTGTGGTCCATCCATACAATGGAATATCACTCAACAACAAAAAGGAGAAGACTAGCATCACACAAATGAAAGTCACTAACTTTTAGTATGTAGAAAATGCTACATACCGTGTGATCCTACTTATAGGACAATCTGGGAAAAAAATCAATGACTGCAAAAGGGTCCAAGGGGACACAGGGAATCTTGGGGGAGGGTGATTAAAATAGCCTACATATTGACTGCAGCGGTCTTTCCACAACTGGATACATTTGTCAAAATTCATCAAACTATACAAAAGGGTGAATTTCATCATATGTAAGTTACACATCAGTAAATCTGACCTTAAAAATAAAAGAAGCCTGTCACATATTTCCAAGTTTTTGACTGTCCTCCTAATTTTAGAATTCTTCAAATTATCCGATGTCGGAATCAGAAGGAATCTTAGTGGCTGTTCAGTGTGTGTTTGAACACCTCCAATGACAGGTAACTCACTACCTACTGAGTTGGTTCATTTCACCTTCTGTGGCCCTGCTAGACTGTCCTTTCATTTACAAATGTATCTATAATTATGTACACATACATATGTCTACAGATATGCATCAGGAGAGAAAGATATAGACAGACACACACACACACACAGATTCCTGTGGCTTCTTCTCACTGTTCCTAGTTTCGTGCTTTATTTAAATCAGATGAGTTAATAACCCAGCCACATTATTTCTTACTCAATATCCTCTAAAAGTATTTTGTACTTCTAGTTTTCACACTTCTTGCTTTTTTCCTCAAAACTGAAAATTTAGTAATGTTTCCATTTTGTCAATGTTTTAAAATGCATTTTAATAAATCTGATAAGCTATATCTACGTACTGACACACAAGTGTCGGTTTTTCCCCATCATTCTTCTGAGTCATTCTGCTGCTGACTGCTAATTTAGAAATCACTCATCAGGAAACTAGATTTTTTTCCCAAGGATTCCCCGCCCCCCAAGATTACGACGACTCTAATTCAACCCAAGGACCTACAAAGACACGGCCCAAGCAGAAGGACACACTAAAGCACGAACTCACACTAATATACTTTTCAAAATGCTAAAAAGCTACAAAGACCATTATTAAGTTTTTTTCACCTTCAAAGAGATGGAGTCACATGGATACCCGCGTTAGCACAGATACACGGATGACACACTGAAAAAGAACAACTAAAAGAAGACAAAAGCACTAAATAATTTTAACGGGTTTAAATTCAAGGCGTAATAAAAGGAATGTCACACTTGGAGTGAACCGCTACATGACCAAGTGAAAATGCTGTTCCATTCAGTCACCTGTATGCCATTCTTTAGGAAGGATAATATACAACTAGAACTTTTTGCAAATTATTGTGCCAATCCCTGGGGATTCATGTTTTACTAAAATTTCCCTGAAATTAGAGCAACTACTTCTTAACTACTCTATTTTGAAATCTTATCCCATAAAACCTCCCGTATCTTAGAGGAATAAGAAAAAAATCTACTCCATCGACAAAGCAAACACTTCAAGATAATAACATTCTCATTCTGCAATGGTAATTTCAGTTCTTATCATTAAAAATTCGTAATTGTGGTATACATATTTGCAATGATATACTGACATTACACACACATCTGTTTATGTGGACCTTAAAATTACATTACGATCCTATGTTCAGACAACTGGTTAACAAACAGAAAAAGCAAAATATAACTCACCAGACTAACTCCCAGAAGACGTCACTGTACACTGTCCAATGAGTCCCAAGGGAACACAGGCATACTATTTTTTCTGCTCTACTCCAGATACTAAACATGGAATATAAAAATAAACCTTTAATTTAACAAGTAACACAACTTATAAAGCAATTATAAGAATTCTAACTGAAAAAGGGGATGAAACTAGCAGGAGGTACTCATACCATATATAGGTTAGAGAAGATACAATATTAACTCATTTCATTAAAGCAATGTGAGTTTGTTCAGCTAAATTAAACTTCAAACATTTTACCATGTTTGTTCCTCTGTATTCTGCTGAAATTCTACCTTGAGACTAAAAGCGGCTAACTGGACGGAAGAGAAAGAGACGAAAACTCTGGGGTTTAAAAGTCAATTCCACCACCACTTCATGTGTTCAAGAGACTCACAGCATCCTATGAAAAAAGTAACCCTGAGGCTGAGGTCAAAAGAACAGCTCCTACCCTGGCCTTGCTAACAGTTCTGCGTCTTGACCTTGCATCAAGAGCAATATTCAATATGAGGACAATACCATCCTTCCTCCTCATACAGTTGTTATGTGGATCTAATGAGAGAAGGCAGGTGAACGTGTTCTCCAAAGTCCTTTATGGAAGTGTGATGCTATTATTAGGCAATTAATTTTTTGTGTCTACTCATTTTAGCCACCAAGTAGCAACAATAAAAATCCTTCAGAAGACTGCTGCTCGGAGGCAAATAAAAGGAAAGGTCTTAGAAAACACTTTCTTTCCTTCCTTCCTTCTTTCTTTTTTTTTTAAGAGAACAATTTGAAAAATACTTCTTCGGAATTACCACACTGCTTAAGGTTTCTAACATCTCCTTTGTGTCTTCCCTTTACCTGGGAAGGTAATGTGTAATAGAATCTATCTTCATCTCCTACCTTCCTAGTTAATTGGGGGTAACTTCTGTAGGCCAAGAGAACTTCCCAAAGTCCTTTCCACCTGAAAAGATTTCTTTGGTTGCTGCCTTTCTGTTGTTGTGTTCAGCTTGAGGCGAGGGAGCCCCACATGAGCTGTGGGGAGCCATTTCACCCCACAGCTGCACTGGGCCCGAAACAGTGGCTACCATGAAACAGACCCTCACACCCAACTGCAAATAGCAGGAAAAAGGCAAGGACTTTGTCACTTTATTACTTCCCCTTTGCCAGCACTGAAGAGTTTTGTCCAAGGAAAGGGATAACTCCTGAATTAAAGGGATTTGCCTCTTCAGTTTGAGGAACTGGAAGGAGTTCGTGCACCAAGAACGGTCATTCCGAGAAGCTCATACGGTTATCGGCCTTCGGAGCTTGCGTCCATTTAGGAAACAGACACGCTCCCTGTCACCCCCTGGGGCACAAACCGTGCCCACACTGGGGAGCCAAGACACCCAAATAATGAACCCTTGCTTCTCCTCCACCAATGAAGCCTCTGTTTTTACGTAAAGTGAACTGTGATGTAACAAAACTGTTGCCCGACAACACGTTCTTTATCTCACATAGGCACCCCTCCCTCCACATTTCCCCACTACTACTGTTAGAAAGTTCCACTTGACTTCTTAATTCAAGTAAGTGGGTTCTTAATGGGGAAGGGAAATTAAAAAACAAACGAAGACTTCTGAGCCCCTTCTGTATGCCAAAGGTGTACGCGACGCCGTTTGTACCACTGTATCTTCTACTCCACGAGGAGGGGTCCTCCCCAATGTAAGTATTCGATCAGGTATCAGGTAACGCTCCTTGAACCTGAAGCCCATCCCGTCTGACTCCAAAGCCCACTGACGTTGCTTTATACACAGTGAGAAGCTCGGATGTACAGCTTTTTACACAATAACCATGTTCCTGAAAAATGTAAATTAATTTCTGTAAATGGAATTCTATTTCAAATGTGTGGGGACACACTTTATTTTAAAGCTTTACTGCCTCACTTGTGAAATGATTAGAGGGAGGTAGTTTTAGCTACTAGTTCTAGTGTTATTTCCAACTGGAAAATGTTAGGATGTTACAGCACATACTGCAGCGTCTTACACAAAGTCCTTCTAAATCACGGGCCCTTTCTCCTAGGGCCGGGTAAGATACGTTAAGTCATAAGTCATAAGGCAGAAAAAACACGTACCAACCAATACCTGCGGGTTACATGGTTGGATATCTGTATTTGATAGATATTTCCACTGAATAGTTCAGGGCCACATCTAGTGAGATAAATTTCATTTAGACTTTTAGAAGTTTAGATTGAAAACCCAAGAGGAAGAAAAATGGAAAAATCAGGATCTGTTTTAATTCTAAATAAATAATAGTTTCCAAAAACCGTGTACAATTTCAATCAAACTTTCATATAATTTGCATCACGTACTTGGTGGTACCTGCTTCTTTTCAAACTTGTAAATGCACTGAAAAAATATATTTTCCAACATTTTCTCAAAGGCAAAAGAAAAATCTACCTAAAACTTCATTCTGGATTGGAGAACAGAGGAGCCTTAAAGTAATTATCCAGCTCCTGCCCTGGAGCTGATGTGGAAGTCTAGGAAAGGGTTGGTAATTTCATAGTAAACAAAGTGTAGTAACTGATTATCCCTAATATGGCAGGGCCAAGCCAAAAATAGAATACAAACAGAGAGTCCAAGGGAGCCACCCGGGCAACACCACGGTGCCGCAGCTCCTTTCCTGGTCCCGTTTTTTTACTCATTACTGACTTTGCTTTCTGTTGTGTGTGTACCACCTGCTCTCTGCGCACAGGGGCTACGAGGAGGAGGATAAAGATGATGAAAAGGGGAAGAATTAAAAGAATGAGACCAGATACTAGTATAAGAATATAACTTCTTTAAGGAGATTGCCTATAAAGGAAACTAGTTAGAAAAACAAACGACAAACAAAAACCTATAGTCACGGCTTTCCCTCATCTCCTACTAGAAACGATTAAGAGTGTAATAGGAAAGTTCCCAAAGGATTGGAATTTTTAATAAAAAGGAAACCAGTATTTTTGCACACTTTCTTTATGCCAAAAACTGTAAGCGATTTGTAGCGACACCGTAAGGAAAATACTATCCCCATTTTAAAATATTCAACCAAGTAGTACTATCTGAGAGTCCGAGCAAGAATCTGAACGCCTACCAGTCTGACTCCGAAGCCCACTACACTGGCATAAAAGGGATGATGAGTTAATACACTTTGTTTACTATGAAATTACCAACCATTTCCTGAAATTCCACTTCAGCTCCAGGGCAAGCAGAGGAGAGAATCACTTTAAGGTTCCTTTGCTTTCAAATCTAGAATAAAGTTTTAGATTGAAATAACAGTTTTAGAACACTTTAAAAATCTATAACTCTCTGAACAGCTGCAACTGATTCTGGCCAATGTTTTGAACATGAAGACTTGGCCAGGTATCAATATATCTCCTCTCAAAAACAGTCAGCAAGAAGGAAAAGAACTCCCGTGAAATTCTTACGAGATGTACTAAATGTTGTGTAGAAAGACAGACTGAGGTCAAAAGACCAGGGGCTAGAATACATAATGCTTCCAGGTATGAACAGCTGAAACAAACGGAAAACCCTGTGCCATCACCCTGTAAGCACTGTAAATCGGGAAAACTAAGCATGGCCAAGGACTTCCCACAGGCCTCTGGATAGGGAGGCCATGAGTGACTAAGCAAAAGACACCCAACACACGACTGCAAATGAATCTTCTGCAGAAAGAACAGTTTGCAAGCATTAACTAGAAAGTGTGTCAAATTTCGCAGGCAAGGGGACAGAGAGCAAAACAGGTAAATAGAGAAGAATGTCCTTCAAAAGCAGGGTGGCTGTATGTCTCTGTTCAGAGCCCGTTCTCTGGCATAATTATTTCTAGCACATCCTTTATCTCTCAAAAGTGTCCCAGTTTGGCAATTACACATTGTTATTCTACTGAATATACTATTTAACAATGAAAAGGCAATGAATTAAAAGAGGGGGGAAAAGGGAAAGAAAGCCCCTTCTGCTCACGCAGCGGCCTCCCATACAGATCTGAGGAGCATTTCTTTGGGGGTATCCACTGAGCCATTCAATTACTCATTTACTCATACTGTCATTCAACAGTATTTCTTGAGTCTTATTATATCCCAGCATTGTACAGGCAGTGGGGCAAATACAAAAAGCGAAGCTGGAGACCAGGTGAGAAAGAAAGACAGACAGACATGAAAATATAGACATCTAATAAACAGAATGAGAAACCTGAATGGTCCGGGGAACCCAGAGAAAGAGTGTTTTTTCCCCAAATACAGAAAGCTCCCACATGAAAATGTTCAAGCCCACACAAAATCTCTACACTCAAAAAAGTCCTAAGTATCAGACTTCAGCACAGATCCACTAACAAAAAAGGAATGAGGAAAAAAAATTAACATCTATCACTTCCAAACCATATAGTTATAAATATGAAGGCCAGGAAATAGCCCTTGAAAATTCTGGTAAATAAATCCCACGAACCATGAAAGATTATGTTATGAAAAGATAAATTTTAGGCAAAGGAAACTGGAAGAGTAGAGGTTATGGGTTCTAATTCTAGATCCCCAAACATAAAGGGTGGGGGGGGGAAAGGAAACAGGTAGTATTTCTCAGAGTAGCTATCTGAGGACAGATCAATAATTTTAAAAAAGCACTTGGGAAAAAAACAGCAATTTTAAAAGTCACATTGAGATTAATAAAAATACTTTGCAACCACCAGTCTCAAATACTACTCTAAAAACAAAAAAGACAAGAACCAAAACATCTCCCAAGGCACAGAACACTGAGCAGGAATAAAACGGTTTAGCTGCCAAAGCGCAAGACACACAATGAAAACACAATGTTGAGGTGTGCCAATCCTACACGCTCCTCTTAGAGATTACTTTCATCTTACTTTTCCATTTGTAACTTATAAACACTAAATCATCAATAATTTTAAGCAGAACTGTTGAGTAGGGTGTGCCTGTTCTGAAACCATCCTTGACCTTTCGAAACAAATCACTAATCTCACCAGGGTGGTAAGACAACCCATAACTGGTTTAGTAAGACAAATATGTGTTTCTCTTGCTCGTATCAGTTCTTTCAATAGCAACCCCCTCAAAGTGCAGCATTCATTTCCTCTCTGTTTCTGCTAGTAGAAATTAAAGCTAGATTACCAATGTTGTCTTACCATTATGTGAAGTCACCCTTCTACTTTTAGAAAAAAAAAAAAATGGAGTTTCACTACAAATATGACTGACGGTAACTGGAACTGGAGGTCTACACGCAGTGTTTACAAGAAATTTGCCTCCTAGGAAGCATAACCGAAATGGGACAGGTGCACACGGTGGAATTGGCTAACCTTCCACCTGAAAGCTTAAAACCAGGAACTTCTTCGTATAGGCCAGTGATGAAATCAAGAGTTCTCTCTGGAGGAAAAGAGGTGACTCTTCCCCCAGAGGATATAAAACGGCAACAGCAAAGAAAATTTAAACCCTGTATATAAAGTTTTATCACTCCCACCACAATACATACTTTTAAGGGTGTACAATTGCTTTACAAAGTATACAAAGTTATACGGAGAAAGTAAACAAATTCACTGACCATTATGCAAGGTCAATAAATACCCTACGTATCTTATATTCTGGAATAGTCACTATTAAACAGTCTCATTTGCAATGAACTAAAATGTTGACAGAAGCGTTTTCTATAGACCATTCTTATCAAGAGGTCTAAGGGCTCATTAATTGTATTTTATCCTGGTCATTTTATTAAGTTCATAATGCATACACAGTTACATGATAAAAACACTGAAATGTGTGAAACATTCATTAAAACATAATTGTGTAAGCATAAATCCTGGCCCTGAATTAATAAAGTACCGAAAGCTTCTGCAATAATAACCAACACTTCAGTTTGAAATCACTGGGAAAATAAACTAAGAGATCATCTATGTCGCCTGAGAGTGTAACTTCCTCTACAGGGTTAAAAAAAGACACACAGCAACTAACAACTCTAAATTGCAGGGTGGCTCGTCTGAGAAAAACAATGTAGAATGAAGAGTCTAGTAACGTCACAAATGTTTTGCAAGAATTGCTCTTAGGGCTAGGAGTAGCAAGCATGCGATAAAATGCTACTGCCTCCATTCTTCCTTAAATGATTAAAAAGTTCCCAGCCCCAGTGTTACCTATGCACATCAACCATGCACATACACTGTCAGCATCTTGGCCCGACACCAATCCCTAACCCACCCGGATGCAAACTGACATGGGTGGAGAAGCAGGAAGACCCTAAGGATGTGGCACACTTGCAAGGGGAAAAGGACGGGGCCATCATTGCCTTCATGTTCCCATCTCCTTGCTGGCAGATCTGCAGATTCCACCACTAAAGAGAGTTTGGCAGCTTCACAATGGGGCCGCCTGCTCAGCGTCTGACTGCCGCGCGCCTGGAAACCCCTTTCCTCCGCTTATCACCCGCCCTGTAAAAGTCCGCCCGCGACAGGTGGGGACAGGGCGGCGATGCCCAACAACAAATATGCTGCTTTCGCTTCTGGCCAGCAGCCGGTCCCAATCTAGAAGCGCGCCTCCCGGCACTGCCGGCCCGCGGGCTCCCGGGAGACCTCACCCCAGGAGTGAGTGCCGCTGGGGCGACGAGGCCCGGCGAGATAAGACCGTCAGGGCTCGCCCGGAGGCGCTATCTGGCCACGGCAGCCGCACCAGGCGCGCGGCCGGGGCGCGCCGCCAGAGGCGCAGGAGGCCTGGGAAAGAGCTACTTCTCAATGGGGCCCCGAGGCCGCCTGCCCCGCGGTGCGGGCACGCCGGCGGAGGAACCGGCGTGCGCGCCAACGCGCCTGGACTTCCGCACCGCCGCACCGCGGGAGAGGCGCTCCAGATTCCCGCGTCCCCGCACCTCCTCGGCGAGCGCACGCCGCGCGCACACGGGGGGCGCACGCCCCCGCACACTCACACGCGCTGCACACTCACGGCGTCTCCAGCCCCACCCCTGTGCCAAGCAGCCGCGGGCTCCCCGCACCCCGCAAGGGCCCCACCCAGTTCACCAGACCCCAGCCTCCAGCTCGGGAGCCCAGGGACCAGCCCGCCGAGGCTCGGGGCCCCTGGGGTCGCCTCATCGTCCGTCCCGGAGGCCCGCCCGCCCGGGGTTCCCCAGCACCGCGCGGGCACCGCGGGCACCGCGCGCCCGGCCCCGACACGAGGCAGGGAGGAAGGGGCGGTGCCGCGACTGGAGCTGGCACCGGAGCTCGGTGACTGGAGCACCCCCAACCCACCCACCCACCCACCCATCACCACCACCTTTTCTGCAGCACAAAAGGTTGCAGGCGGAACCGCCGTCCCCGTGCAACCTACCGGTGGCCCAGGGCTCTGCCACCTCCGCCGCGCCTGGGCCGCAGAGCCGGAGAGAAGGGCGGGAGAGGCGCAGGGCTGCGGCGCCGAGATCCGGGCAGAGGCCGCCAGCCGAGCCAGCCGGGTACCCTCTCCTCTCCCACCGCGCTCGGCGCCAGCTACCGCCCGGCGTAGTCCCCGCCTCCTCCTCCTCCTCCGCCCGCCTTCCCGCCCTCCTCCCTCCGGCTGCGGAGGCGCAGCCCGTCTGCGCTGGGCCCGCCTCCTGCGCCCTGCTTTGACACCCGGAGGAAGGGCGGGCCGGCGGGAGAAAGGCGCTAAGAGGCCTGAAGTAGTTGGCGGGGGCGGGGGTGTTGCGGACTCCGGGCAGGGGAGGAGGAGTCGGAACACCTCCTCCCAGTCCAAACCTGCAGCGCGGCCCAGGCGCTCCGACTCGCCGGCCTGGCTGCACGTACGTTTCCTCAGTTAGGTGGAGTGTGGATGTCTGTCACTCGTGAGTCTCTGCTTAAAGGACTCAGCCCTGAGCACACTGGAAGCCCATGAAATTACAAATTTGACCCTTCAACTCTTAGAAAATTGCTAAATATCTAGGGAATGGAGCGAGGCGAATTCAAATTCAGATTCTGATTGGATTAGCTATTTTTGAAGCCTCAGACTTGATCTTTTCTATTTTTTTTTTTAAGAAATCCTTTTCTTTGATCAAGATTTTCTGTTCTCGATTCATATGCATCTCCTCTGCCAGACAGGTTCACAAACTCAGTGATAAGAGTGTGACACTCAGCTCACTCTATGCCAAGACGTTTCGCGAGCACTTCCAAATTTAAGCCTCTCGACAAATTTGTATGGGAGTGACCAATTATCCACATCGTAAAGATTTGGAAAGTTTAACTTCCTCGAGGTCACACGTCTAGTTAGTGCCTGAGCGGAGTCTGAACCCAGGCAGTGGAACCACGAAATTGTTTATAAATGTTGCTAATTTATGTTCCAGTTTCAATCCAAGAGAGTTTGTTGTTCCTGTTCTTTCTTCCTTTTTTTTTTTTTAACAAAATACTTTATCTGAACACAAAAGGCATAAACTTAATACAAATTTAAACAAATCTTGGCTCAAACTTGTTCCAAAACCTGTATAATGCCTCTGATAATATAAAGACAAAGAAATCCAAACATCCCTATTTCAACAACGATGCCCATCAGCTTCTCCACTAGAAGACATTTTATACTACGTCTGTGAGGGAAGTTAGAGGGAGAAGGAGACTTTGAAGAATATTCTCTAAAGAACAATGTTAAAAAACATAAATTACTATTTCGAACATAGATATGTATGTAACTTCTCAAATAAATGAATGTTGTTTTGTTTTTTTTATTGCGTCAGTACTTAAGGACAACACACTGAAAGTTATTTGAGATTATAATCTGTTTGACACAGCAGTGAATTGTTCTGATGATCATTCTCATAAAACACTGTATATTTTATATTAGGAAACTTCCCTTGGTTCTGTCCTGTCTGAAATCTTTAGAACCTTTTCGGAAGAATGCCTTTACTAGCTCTTTGTTCTGAGCGTTTAGCGATGTTCTTTGACCCCAAGCAACAAAGTGCTGGTTTGCCCTTAAGTTGAGAGAGAATCCCAAACAGGCTCTGTGATTTCATGACAGCGCAGAGCCCAGTGCAGGTCTCCATCCCACAGATTGCAACACCATGACCTGAGGTGAAATCCAGACTCAGACTTCAAATGACTGAGCCACCCAGGCGTACAGGCGCCCCTGCCTGTGAGGTTATTAGGCTCCAGGCTAGCCCTCTTGAGAGGGCATTGTCTTCACATTGCCTGCTCCTGGGGTGGTGCTTGCATCTTTGCCTTAACTCCTCATCCAATCAAAAATTCAGTTTTGGAGTGTCACAAAGAACACCTACCTAATAAACCAATTCATGAGGTAGTAATGACTGATAATAGCTTTATGTGTGGCCCCTCAGTGACGTGTCTATGTCACCGAAAGACTCTGACTGGGACTGCCTTAATTCAGATGTATTGCAGCTTGTAAGAGCTGGGGCTCAGGAGATGTGGGGGGATGCAAAGCTCTTCCCAGAGCTTTTCTATATTCTGTGAAGGTCTGTTCAATCTATTAAGAAAAATGCTGTTCTTACAAACAATAAGGACAAATGTAGAATAGACCTCGTGATCTGAAAGGCCTTCTGAATCTGGGGAGTCCAACACTCCATCTCAAAGGTCCCTTGTGTAAATTACATCTTTGTCTCAAGTCATCCTTCCCAGAAAGATCATTTTAAAATGATGGTTGTCTGGGACGGGTTATACATTGATGTGAACCTCATCACCTAGCAAAAGCCAACTTGCAAGAACAGGATAGGTAGATTTGATAACAACATAGTGGATAGAACACAGAAACTACAGGGGCGCCTAGGTGGCTCTGTCTGTTAAACACATGACTTTGGCTCAGGTTATGATTTCACGGTTCGTTAGTTTTAGCCCCAGGTCAGCACAGAGCCCGGAGCCTGCTTAGGATTCTGTGTCTCCCTCTCTCTCTCTGCCCCTCTCCTGCTCATGCTCTCTCTTTCTCTCAAAAATAAATAAATAGTAAAAAAAATTTTTTTTAAACCCCAGAAACTACAAAGCCAAGTGTGTAAGAAATACTACATTGCACATTTCCTCTAAACCCATTTGTTTGCATCAGAGGCTAAGAAAATAGAGACCACTTGGAGTATTTCCAAACAGATAACTGAACGCAAGGAAATGATAACACAGGCAATGGAAGAACTCAGAAGCTAAACAGGGGTTGGTGAAGTGAGCATGGCCCCTAGCTGGAGAAATAAAGAGAGAAGACAGAGTTACTGGAGCCCAGGGACCTGGCAGTATGGCCAACCTGGGAGCTGTGGCCACAGAGGAGAAACAGCTACTGCCAAAGCAGTCCTCTATGGCAGGGAAAAGGGGGGAATATACATTGATTCTCGTCTCCTTCAGAGGTTAGCCATTCTGCAACACAAAGGCACGCAGGGGAAGGGCGTGGAATGTGCCATCTAAGGACAAATAGAACCCGGATCAGCACATCTTTTTATTTCACTTTCAAGGCTTCGGTCTTTCTTAACAGTTTTTCCCTACTCCCTTGGGTAGGGTCAAAGTTCCAAGAGTCCCATGCCATGCCATGGGTAGGTGGTGATGACAGGCAGTGGGAGGAAGTCCTTTGGTTTATATGCATTTATCCACAGAGGTTTCTATTGTCCCTTCCCAGAGCTACCACCTACGGCAGCAGGCTACAGTGCACAACATGTCCATAGATGGGACGGCCCTGTCCTACACACTTGAGCCCTCCCTTTATCTGTCTCCTGTTCTAGCACACACATGGAGCCCAAGAATATATCTACGGTCTAGGACTGTCCTACAGGACAGGACCCTATTTAGGGTCATTTATCAAATATATGATATAGGCAGGTTGAAAGTTTAAGAATGAAAAAAAAAAGATGCATCATGCAAATATTGTTGAAAACAAAGCAAGAGCAGATCCATTAATATTAGATAAAGTAGACTTCAGATAAAAAAATTGATAGAAAGGGACATTATAAAATGATTAAATGGTCAATATACCCAAAAGACTAATATATAATCACACCAACTAGGAGAGCTGTAAATTACCTAAAACAAACGCTGGTGAACTGAACTGAAGAACGATAAATGGGCAAACATACAATTATAGTTGAAGACCTCGACATCCCTCTATTAAGAACCGATAGAAGAACTAAACAATAAATTGGCAAGGATCAATAACAGTACCAACCAACAGGACGTGATTGACATCTTTGGAACCCTCCACCCAAGAACGGGAGAATGTACAACATTTTCTTTTTGTTTTAATGTTTATTTTATTTATTTTGAGATAGAGAGCACAAGCAGAGGAGGGGCTGAGAGAGGGATAAAGAGAGAACCCCAGGCAGGCTCCACACTGTCAACACAGGGCCTGATGTGGGGCTCAATCTCATGAATAGCAAGATCATGACCTGAGCCGAAATCAAAAGTCAGATGCTCAACTGACTAAGCCGCCCAGCGGCCCCTGCACAGTCTTTTCAAATTCCCATGAAACATACACCAAGAAGGACAATATCCTGGCTCATAAATCAAATCTGAACAAATCCAAAACAACTGAAATCACACCTTTTCCCACTACAGTAAAATCAAACTAGAAATCAATACCACAGTGAAAACCAGAAAATGTCCAACACTTGGAACAAAACAACAAACTTCTACATAATCCATGAATCAAACAGGAAGTCTTGAGGGAAATTTTAAAAATACATTAATTGAATGAAAATGAAAACAATACATTTCAGAACATGTGGGATACAGGTAAAGCAGTCCAGAGAGGGGCATTTGTAGCACTAAAAAGACTACATTAGAAAATCTCAAATCAATAATATCCTATTTTAAGAATCTAAAAAAAAAATGGCCAAGTAAGCCTAAAGCAAAAATCAGAATAGAAATCTGATTGGAATTGAAATAGAAAAACAATAGACAAAATGAATGAAATGGAAAGCTGGTTCTTTGAAAGGATCAGTAAAACTTAGTTCCTAGCAAAACTAGGAAAAAAACAAATCCAAATAATCAAAATCAGAAATAAAACAGAGGATTTCACTATAGACCCTGAAGACATTAAAAGGGCAGTAAGAAAATACTATAAACAACTCTACACTGATAAATTGGACAACTTAAATGAAATGGACCAGTTCCTTGAAAAATATAAACTAGATAATAAGAACAACCATGTAACTATTAAAGAAATTTGATTCATAACTTTAAAACTTCCAGAAAGCAATATCTAAGTTGAGAGAACTCCTAAAACCTCTATCATACATTTAAAAGATTAGTACCAGGGGTGCCTGTGTGGCTCAGTTGGTTAGGTGATTAAGCAGTTAAGCGTCCAACTTCAGCTCAGGTCATAATCTTTTGGTTCATGGGTTTCGAGCCTCATGTCAGGCTATGTGCTGACAGCTCAGAGCCTAGAGTCTGCTTCAGATTCTGTGTCTCCCTCTCTCTGCCCCTCCTCCACTCGCTTGCACATGCACTGGCTCTCTCAAAAATAAATAAATAAACATTAAACTAAACTATGCAGTCCCTTCCAGAGAAAGGATGAGGAATGAACACTTCCCTGTTCATTTTATGAAGCTAATAGTACTCTGATACCAAAACCAGAAAATGGCACTACTAAGAAAAGAAATCTGCAGACAAATATCCCTCATGAATATAGTTGTAAAAAACTCAATGAAATATTAACAAATAAAAATCAGCAATATATAAAAAGAACTATACACTATGACCAATTGAGTTTATTTCAGGGATGAAAGTCTGATTTGATAATCAAAAATCAGTCAATGTTAGCCATCGAAGTAATATATTAAAGGAGAAAACTCATATGATCTCATCAATTAATAGAGAAAAGGCATTTGACAAAATTCAACAGCTATTCATGATTTTAAAAAAAGCACATAGAAAATGGGAATAAAGACGAAGTTTCTCAATCGGATAATGAGCACCTATAAAAAAGCTACTTAATATGATAATAGTAGAAGATGAAATGCTTTCCCCTGAGGACTGGGAAAATATGAAATTATTTGTTCTTACTATTCATTTTCAAATTGTGCTGGAATTTCTAGCCAGTACAATAAGGCAAGAAAAGGCACACAGATTGGAATAGGAGAAAGAAAACTACTCCTATTTTTGGATGACCTAATTTTCTATAGAAAATCCCAAGAAATCTACAAACAAAAGCAAATAAACAAACAAGTTCCTAAAACTATTTAAAGAGTTCAGCAAGGCCTCAAGATACAAGATATACATACAAAAATTTACTATATTTCTGTACACCTGTAATGAGTATATGGAAACCAAAATTTAAAATACAGTATCATTGGGACACCTGGGTGGCTCAGTCGGTTAAGTGTCGACTTCAGTTCAGGTCATGATCTCACAGTCTGTGAGTTCGAGCCCATTGTCAGGCTCTGTGCTGACAGCTCAGAGCCTGCTTCAGATTCGACAGCTCAGAGGCTGGAGCCTGCTTTGGATTCTGTGTTTCTCTGCTTCACTTCTGCTGGCACTCTGTCTCTCTTTCAAGAATGAATAAACATTAAAAAAATAAAATACAGTATCATTTACAATCACTCAGAAAAAGAGAAATATTTCGGTATAGGTATAGGACTAGTATGCTGAAAACTACAAAATGCTGATGAAAGAAATCAAAGATCTAAACAGAGAGACATGCTGTGTTCATGGATTGGAAGACTCAACGTAGGAAAGAAGTCAGTTCTCTTCAAATTGATCTGTTGGTTTAATGAAGTCCCTACCAAAATCCCAAGAAGGTTTTTCTGTAGACAGAGATGAGTTTATTGTATAATTTATATGGAAAGGCACAGTCCCTAGAACAGCTTTAAAAAACTCTTAACAGAGAAGAAAAAGCAGGAAGAATCAGAGTACTCCTTAGGAAACTGATTTTTGACATAGAAGCAAAAGCAATTCAACTGAGGGAAGATAGCCTTTAGAACAAATATTGCTCCAAGCAATTGGACGTCTTGGAAAAAAAAATTGAAGCTCAACCTGTCTTACACTTTCTACAAAAATTAACTAAAAATGAATCTTGAACTTAAATGTAAAACATAAAACTATAAAAACTATAAAACTTTTCAAAAATGGTAAACATTTAGCTAAAACATGCAAAGCATGATTCATTACATGAAAAACATTCGCTCTGTTAAAAACCCTGTTAAGAGGATGAAACGACAAACTGAAGATTGGGAGAAAATATTTACGGATCATATACTTAATGAAGAACTGGAATCTAGACTACACTATAAACATTTAAAACTCAACAGGAAAAAAATCAAATAATCCGATTAGAAAAAGGCAAAAGATATGAAAAGATATTTCACCAAAGAGGATATATAGATGTCAAATTAGCACATGGGACTATCACTAGCTATTATGTGAATACAAAGTAACACCACAATGAGATATTACTTACACAACTATCATAATGGCTACAGTAACAAATAATGACGACACCAAGTGCTGGTGAGGATGTGGAGAAACTGAATCACTCACATTGCTAGTAAAAATTTAACATGGCAGAGCCACTCTGGAAAACAATTTGGAAAAACACTCTGGAAAAAATTAAACATGCAGCTACATATGACCCAGTGATTACACTCCTGAGCAACTTTTTCCAGAGAAATGAAAACCTACATTTACCCAACAATCTGTACACGAACACTTACAGCATGCATAACAATAATGCTCAGCGTTATTCACTATAGTCAGAGACAGGAGACAACTCAGGTGTTCTTCAATGGGTGAATGGTTAAATGGAGATGCAACCGTACCACGGAATACTACTCAGCAATAAAAAGGAACCAACTACAGATTCACTCAACAATCTGCAGAGAATTATACTGAAACAAAAAAGTCAATCTCGAATGGCTACGATCTGTATAATTCCATATGCAGGAAATTCTTGAAATGACAAAATTATAGAACTGAAGAACAGATTAATGGCTGCCACGGTTTAAGGCTATGATATTGCACCATAATACAGTACCATGTAGCACTATACTGTAAGTTACCAATGGGGAAAACTGAAAAGGGCTTCATGGAATCTCTATTATTTCCTATAACGGCAAAATAACTCAAAATAGCAAGCTTTAAAATATTGGACTTTAAAAGCAGCCCATCTGCCTATTTACAGCATATTTCTAGAAGCATAGCCAAGAAGTGGAAAATATTAGTTGCCCCTAGGGAGGAAAAGATGATGGCTGGGGAACACGATGGGAGGCAATCCTTTTAGTGTTTATTCTTTTATATATTTCGAATTTTGAACTATGCAAAATTAATGCCTATTCAAAACATAAATTTTCACGTATCTATTTTGTAATTCCTCAACCACTCAAAGCCTGATGATTTCCAATTGTTAACAGTCTTGATTAATCTGTTAATTTTCTATTCAGAAACTACATGAAGTGGCTCTTTTCCCCTTCCAATCATTAACCTATTGCAGTATTACAAGTTCTTGTTCTTCCTAAACATTTAGCCAAAATCCTTCCTTTTTTTTTAATTATGAAGGTTCACTTTTATATACTCATTCATTTCCAGAATAAAAAGCAGTTTGTGGGAAAATCTTTGTTCCTATCTGTTACTATTGCAGTTACTACAGTTTGTTTACTATGAAATTACTGACCACTTCCTAGACTTCCAGATCAGCACCAGAACAAGAGTTAGATAATTACTTTAAGGTTCCTCTGCTTTCAAATTCAGAATGAAGTTTTACATTGATTTTTCTTTAGGTGTTGAAAAAAAACAGTTCAGAAACTACAGCCGACACTTGAACAACACAAGTTTCAACTACGCCGTCCCACATATACATGTATTTTTTTTTATAAATACAGTACAGTACTGTAAATGTATTTTCTCTTCCTTATGATGATCTTAATATTCTCTTTTCTATAGCTACTTTATTGTAAGATACAGTGGATAATATATATAAAAATATATGTTAATCAACTGTTTACATTACTGATTAGACTTCCAGGCAACAACAGCCTACTAGTGGTTAAGTTTTGAGAGAATGAAAGGTGTGTGTAGATTTCCAAAAGTATGGTGATGGGGCGTTGTTCAAGGGTCAGCTCTATGTGTTTTCAATGCATTTAAAAGCTTGAAAAGAAGCACGTGTCACCAAATACATGATGCAAACTATATGAAAGTTTGAGATTTACAGTGTTCAAAAACTATTTTTTATTTAGAATTAAAACAGATGCAGATTTTTCTTTCTTTCTTTTAAAAAAATTTTTTAATGTTTATTTTTGATAGAGAAAGAGAGAGACAGAGTGTGAGTGGGAAAAGGTAAAGACAGAGGGAGACATAGAACCCAAAACAGGCTTCAGGCTCTGAGCTGTCAGCACAGAGCCCGACGTGGAGCTCGAACCCACGGACGGTGAGAGCATGACCTGAGCTGAAGTCAGATGCTTAACTGACTGAGCCACCCAGGCGCCCCAGATCCAGATTTTTCTAATGTTATTCCTCCTGGGTTTTCAATCTAAAATTTCTAAAAGTCTAAATGAAATTTATCTCATTTTGGGATAGATGTAGCCCTGAAATATTCAGCGGAAATAACTGTCTGTATTTGATATCAACCATATAACCCACACGTATTGGTTGATACGTGTTTTTTCTGCC
Source organism: Paguma larvata (assembly GCA_030068075.1). Taxonomy (NCBI): domain Eukaryota; kingdom Metazoa; phylum Chordata; class Mammalia; order Carnivora; family Viverridae; genus Paguma; species Paguma larvata. The sequence goes on from CM057826.1 coordinate 71,844,095, forward strand.
TTATGACTTATGACTTAACGTATCTTACCCGGCCCTAGGAGAAAGGGCCCGTGATTTAGAAGGACTTTGTGTAAGACGCTGCAGTATGTGCTGTAACATCCTAACATTTTCCAGTTGGAAATAACACTAGAACTAGTAGCTAAAACTACCTCCCTCTAATCATTTCACAAGTGAGGCAGTAAAGCTTTAAAATAAAGTGTGTCCCCACACATTTGAAATAGAATTCCATTTACAGAAATTAATTTACATTTTTCAGGAACATGGTTATTGTGTAAAAAGCTGTACATCCGAGCTTCTCACTGTGTATAAAGCAACGTCAGTGGGCTTTGGAGTCAGACGGGATGGGCTTCAGGTTCAAGGAGCGTTACCTGATACCTGATCGAATACTTACATCGGGGAGGACCCCTCCTCGTGGAGTAGAAGATACAGTGGTACAAACGGCGTCACGTACACCTTTGGCATACAGAAGGGGCTCAGAAGTCTTCGTTTGTTTTTTAATTTCCCTTCCCCATTAAGAACCCACTTACTTGAATTAAGAAGTCAAGTGGAACTTTCTAACAGTAGTAGTGGGGAAATGTGGAGGGAGGGGTGCCTATGTGAGATAAAGAACGTGTTGTCGGGCAACAGTTTTGTTACATCACAGTTCACTTTACGTAAAAACAGAGGCTTCATTGGTGGAGGAGAAGCAAGTGTTCATTATCTGGGTGTCTTGGCTCCCCAGTGTGGGCACGGTTTGTGCCCCAGGGGGTGACAGGGAGCGTGTCTGTTTCCTAAATGGACGCAAGCTCCGAAGGCCGGTAGCCGTATGAGCTTCTCGGAATGACCGTTCTTGGTGCACGAACTCCTTCCAGTTCCTCAAACTGAAGAGGCAAATCCCTTTAATTCAGGAGTTATCCCTTTCCTTGGACAAAACTCTTCAGTGCTGGCAAAGGGGAAGTAATAAAGTGACAAAGTCCTTGCCTTTTTCCTGCTATTTGCAGTTGGGTGTGAGGGTCTGTTTCATGGTAGCCACTGTTTCGGGCCCAGTGCAGCTGTGAGGGTGAAATGGCTCCCCACAGCTCATCTGGGGCTCCCTCGCCTCAAGCTGAACACAACAACAGAAAGGCAGCAACCAAAGAAATCTTTTCAGGTGGAAAGGACTTTGGGAAGTTCCCTTGGCCTACAGAAGTTACCCCCAATTAACTAGGAAGGTAGGAGATGAAGATAGATTCTCTTACACATCATCTCCCATATTGCATTACAGTTGGAAATATGTTTCTATTCCTTAACATGAATTTCAACTTCTCTGCTCTGACACTTATTGTTCATTTCCCTCCTCCACCCCTGTCTTTGTTTCTTTCTATCTGTGTGTGTGTGTGCATGCGCGTGTGTGCACGTATGTTTTATTCATTAGTTATCCCTAGGAAGGATAAATGGGCATAGCTTATTCTTAAACCTTAGGACACCTCACCTTATGAGAGCCAAAGCCGAATGGACTTCCTGGTGAAATTCCTTGATGTTGTTCTAGACTGAACATCTCATTAAAAGTACTGTTGAAGATGATTTCATTTTCTGGATTACACTCTTTGGAGGAAGGAGCTAGAAACAAGGGCAAGTTAAATTCCTGTGGGGCAGGCCATAGGACTTTACTAAAAAGGGAAGGGTGAACATTGGCAGCAAGGAAAAAGAATAAGACAAATATTATGTACTCTTAAAATGATCCCTCTGAGGGGCTGAACTTGGGTATTTTTCTTTTCTCTTGGACTAGGGAAACAGACATATTTCAGGTGTAATATTAAAGGTTTTATCCTTGGTTATAATTAATATTCTTAAATTATTCTTCATTCTTCAGAGAAAACTGTTTCACCCATAAAGCCTTGACTCTTGGTGCTTTTGGGGAGTTAGACCACATAGTAATAAATCAAAGTGTAGAATTTCCAAGCACAGGAACATGGAGGCCAGGCCAGTACCCTAGCATGGCGGACAGTGGGGAGTTCTAGAAGGTAGTAACCCCCAGTGGAACTGAGCGCGCTGGAGAGGATATGGCATGAGGACAAGTTGCCACGCTGAGGCTTCAGGGGTGGATGTGAAATGAACCTTCTCCTTTGCAAATCTCATAAACATGAAAACCACCCTTAACGAAAGGAACCCCATCCCACATTTGCCTCTCCCCTTCTTATCTTGGCTGCTTTCTTTCATTAGGAACAAACTTCCAATGTCAGAGAATTATCAGCTGTGTAGTCACTTAACGAAATAAGACAGCAAATCAATCTGAGACCATTTTAACAGGTTAGTTCCTATTAAATCAGTAGATTAACAACAGTAATACACTGTATCTACCTACACGAGCGTCCACCTTAACTGAAAATGGCATAGAGCCACAGTTCCATATGGCATCGAGCTAATGTACATCAACTGAAATTTATGAATATATGTGACATTTCTTTGATGTTTCTGTATTTACATATTGCTTCAGGAGCTACGACTAAAATGTTGTAGCCAAAGAATACATGTTTAAGATGCCTCTTCTACTCGAAGTTTCCAGTTGCCATTTGAAGTCCCCACAGACACAGAACTCTGACATTTACAATTCAAAACATCCTGCCTTGTTGATGAATAATTTGCATACAATAAGTTCTTAGCTCCAACTCTACTGTAGTCAAAAGGACAGTTAAATTCCAGAACTTTCATATACTCGTTTCTGTAATAGTACACATATATTAATGTGCACCACACAGGTGATTATCATTTCTTGGGCTTTTTGGAACTCAAAGAGATTTTTATATTGAAGTTTTCATACTACCTAAGTATTCAGCAGAATTCATGAATAGAAGACTCATAGGGACAAAATAGCCTAGATCTCAACAGTCACTAATCTCTGTCTCTCTGTACTCATTGTTGAAAAAGATGGTCTTCTGAGGAGACCGGACTCTCCTTTTGTTGCACATGACCAAGGCTTTGAAATGTGGAGAGGTATGCATCTGTGAAGGATAAGCCGGCATTTGAAAAGCTTTGTGCAGTTTTTTTTTTTCTCTCATTCTGTGCTGAAGTTGATCATTTAACAACTGTAAAGATCAATGTATCCAGGGGCGCCTGGGTGGCTCAGTCGGTTAGGCAGCCGACTTCGGCTCAGGTCATGATCCCGAGGTCTGTGAGTTCGAGCCCCGCGTCAGGCTCTGTGCTGACAGCTCAGAGCCTGGAGCTTGCTTCACATTCTGTGTCTCCCTCGCTCTCTGCCCCTCCCCCACTCATGCTCTGTCTCTCTCTGCCTCGAAAATAAATAAACATTAAAAAAAAAAAAACTTAAAAAAAAAGATCAATGTATCCATTTCCTGGAAAACAAATATAAAACAAATTTGGAGTAGAAAAGCCATTTAGTCGCTTCTCAAAGAAATATTTCTTGCTGGCAGAGAAAGCAATTTGATATTAGAAGCCTGCCTGTTTAGAATTTGAGTAAGAACTGCATATGCCCTCACGGGGCTTGGGTAGATTATCCAGCTCCTCCTGTTGGCCCGTTTGACCTCTTTCCTGGGCAACCTGAACACAAGAGCCCTACATGGTTTCCAAACCTAGATTTCCACTTCTCCAAACTACCCTTTGTCTCCTTTGAACATCCGACTATTTATCTGGAAAAGTCCCCATGACTGTCTTACAGAGAAAGCTTCTCTGAATTAACCTCTTTTCTCTAACAGCATCTCATTTTTTGAGGAGGCAGTACTTCCATCCACCACAATTTAGTGAGTTTAATAAACAATTATTATATTAAGTACCCTTAGCAAATAATGGGACGACTATGACTTCCTTATAAGGCATTGTGATTTTTGCACTATCAGTTTATTGATTATTTTCGAAACTTAAGCCCATTCTGAATGACACAGCCAGAAATTATAAGTCTACTCTTGGGTGCCTGTGCTCCTCAGTAATATAGCCATCTAGGGGCTGCTACGTTCTTAACTCTATCATAATTACCAGGCAAATGAAAGCCTTCGTTTCTCCACGTTAAATCATCAGAGTCAGAAAGAAAGAGTTGGTTTTTAAAAGTCACACTGTGCATGCTTAAGATTGGGCCTTAAGTCAAACCTGGTGGGTGTGTGTGTGTATGTGTGTGTGTGTGTGTGTGTGTGTGTGTGAGAGAGAGAGAGAGAGAGAGAGAGAGAGAAAGCAAAGCGAGAGAGCGAGATGAGACATTACTCCATTCTTGCAGGAATGCTGATGTTCCTTTACCCCCTAAAACCTAGCTTAACTTTACCATGTCTCTGTAGTCACATTTTTAGTTCTTGCCTTTCCATTGCTACAAATCCTGGATGAGCAACTTTCTTCATCCCCACATCCTGGGAGCATACCTGTGACATACAATCAATATCTTCTCGGTCTAGATTCTATTCCCTCAAATCCCTAGTCCCCAGCATATTCAGCTAAGAACTGTTGAGCCTCGGAGCAATTGCTCACCAGCCCTTGAGATCTTGCAGAAGGTACAGATCAGAGATCAAAGCTTTTTTTTCTCTTTTATCACCATCATACAGTGCTAGGACATAGTGAGTACTCAATAAATATTGAGAGAAGCAAGGAAGGAAGGGAAGTTTTGCAAATAATCTGGTCAAAATCTGGGTGCTTACATTTTAAAGCATGGTATAAAGGGGTTGGCAGAAAGGAAATCCCAGTGCCTAAGACCAATCAGAAACAAGACTGCCAGGGGCGCCTGGGTGGCTCAGTCGGTTAAGTGTCTGACTTTGGCTCAGGTCATGATCTCACAGTCTGTGAGTTCAAGCCCTGTGTTGGGTTCTATGCTGACAACTCAAAGCCTGGAGCCTGCTTCAGACTATGTGTCCCCCTCTCTCTACCCCTCCACTGCTCATGCTTTGTCTCTCCTGTTCTCAAAAATAAATAAAAACATATAAAAAATTAAAAAAAAAAAGAAACAAGACTGCCCTTTTATATATGTGGGGGAGGGGGAAATACTAACAGACATGAGAGTGATGATGATCATGATGATGATGGTGATAATGACAATAATTCTTAAAATTCCAGTTTTAACTGGGACTAAAAAAATGGGGAGAAAACAAACTTTTGATTTGGTTATAATAATACTATTTACAATCATTTACATAAACAACTTCTAAGCCAGATAACTTTGCAATATGGTAATGATAATAAACACTTTAATAGGTAAGATTACATTTATTATAATTTTATCCCACTATAGTATTAATCTGTATACACTTCTTCATAGTTGTCAGGTAGCATAGTGGTATGTTTATTCAGAATATTGCTTAGGACTTCAAAAGAGTGAAAGGAAATACTCCATCTATTCAAGGGAAAATATATTTCCCCCAGCTGTGGTGAATAAGTTGTTTTGCTATTTTACTAATTACTCATATCCTCAAACCAGGATGGATTATCTTTATAATCAGCCTTGGCAAACAAGTGCTATTTTGTTTCAATCACAGACAAGTTGATATCTTAGAAATCTAGCAATTTCTTATGAATAGTACATACAGGGATAAGCAGAATCAACACATATGAATAGCTGTCAGTGTTTAGGGATACCTGATATGCTTTTCCTGAAATTTATTAAACTTTTTGCCTTGAATATTCTTAAATTTTATAGACTATGCCTAAATGTGGCTTTTTCTTTATTTCTCATGTTTGTCACACTATATATACATATAGTATATATGTACATACATATACATATATACTATACTATATATAATAGTATACTATATATACTATACTATAATAGTATACTATATATACTATACTATATATAATAGTATACTATATATACTATACTAGACTATAATTATACATATATACATATATGCATAATTTATTTATAATATATATATACATACTATACATATACATATATATGTATTATTTATTTATTTATTTATTTATTTCACTGAAAACATTCACCTGTCAGTCTGGGGAATTGATCTCCATTGTTTGTTCAAACATTAACTCCTCTCTTTACTTCTGGGACTCCTAATATCAAGATGTTAGCTTTTATACTTATCGCCTCCATATTGCTTAACTTTTCTTTTATATTTTCTTTGTCATTATGTTTACCTGTTCCCTTCTGGGAGACTGTCTCCATCAAATTTCCAATGTATTCATTAATTCTGCCACTATGCCAATTCTACTTTTTATCCTGTCTATTGTGCTCTTTATTTCAACTCCTATACTTTTTTACGCATAATGTTTTCACCTGTTACTTTTTACATTTTCATATTGTTTCATATTGTTTATATCTTTCCTAATCCATTTGAGTGTATTTATAATGCTTATTTTGAATCCTTGTCCCATCAGTTGTAAAATTTGTTCTTTTGATGAATTCTGTTATGCAGTTTGCTGCTTTCTTTTAAAATAGCTGTGCTCCTGAGATATCTCCTTATTTTAACCCTTCAGTTAATATTCCTATTGGAGTACTCATTGCTCTGTCCAGCAACATATGCGGGGGAAGACCAAGGGTCAAACTCTAGTCTAACTCAGACCTGATGCCCTTGGAGTGTTAGTGTGGCAGGGGAGAGGTGTGAACCTAAAGGTGGAGTCCCATGGCACCAGAAAAACATCTTCGTTTGCGTCACCAGTCCTGGAGATTTGTGTGAGGAGGCAGGGGAAGAGAGGTCACTATCCAAGGCTATAAATTCCCGCGTGCTTTTTTTTTTTTTTTTTGAAACTCCTAACCTACATTTGGGTTGTGAACATTTTACACTTGAGGACGCTTGCATCTATGTGGATTCTGGCATAATCGAGGCAAATAGAGAATGCCCTGGACTAGGACGTAGGATCATGCCCTCACGCAATCATTCAAAACAGCCCTCAGTCTTTCCGGGAATTTCTGACAGCTTCAGGTCTATCCTGATGTTTCTATTTCCACCGTGTCCACTGGCATTGATCTTGGGGGAGTGATCTTGTAATGCTTCATACACAGTGTCTTGATTGGAAGGGGTGATTAAAATTTGCCTTATGTAGTGTGTCTGGATGGCTCAGTTGGTTAAGTGGCTGACTTTGGCTCAAGATATGATCTCAGGGTTTGTCCTTGCCCTCCTCTGCTCCGGCTTGCTCTCTCTCTCTCAAAAAATAAACAAACACTAAAAAACAAAAAACTCAATCTGTATACAAAATCATGTGTAGTGCTCCAGTGCTTCATACACATTGTTAATATTTTGTGTAGGCCCACAGTGACAAGTTGCTGGATTGCAATATGGAACTTTCAGGCAAGTAAATGGTATTCCATGATAAAATATATTAGGGATGTGAGATTGGAAATGATAAATCAATACATACCAACCAAAAATGTGGCCGTGTTTATCTCTTGTATCAGAGACACATGATTGTGCTGTTTTTCTGATCCAGAAAGAGAAAATCTTTTAGATAGCATCATCCCTCTTTGTAAAACACCACAGGCCCACCAAAATCTGGCTGGCGGAATTTGCTTTGGCTGAGACATAGCAGTGCTAACTTCTTGCTTTATTAGTCAAGACCGCTAACTTGAAGCTTCCTAATCAAAGCTTTAAAAACAGTCAACCCTCAAGTCCCAGTCCTTCAACATCACACGACTTAACATTTCTCTCTCGGGTCTTATGTCACCATAAAAACGCTCTGCCTCATACAGTCATTCAAGGACACAGCGGGACGGTCGGACCTTCCACGGCGCCAACACACCGCCACCGTGGGAGAAGAGAGGGAAAGGACGGCTTAGATCTGCTCTGCTGCGCCTGCGCAGCTGCTCAAAGCTCATTGGCTAGAACTAGTCAAACTGCCGGGTCTGCCCACAAGGGGGCTGGAATATGTTGTTTTCCACATGGCTGAAAGGAGAGGAGACTGGAAATGGATGAGCACCGGTAATGTCTACCACATGCCCTCAGTGCCGTGTCAATGTATTTATAAGCTTGGTTACCGAGATTATACACCACTCAGATTCTCCTCTTAGCTTTTTTATTCACTTTTTCCCCTAGTGGATTTGCTTCTTCCACATCCCTTATAAACGTGTTTGCCAAGGTTCAATTTCCAGGCATACGCTACATTTCTTATGTACTATTTTTCTTGAAGATTTAAGAATTATCTATCATGGTGCCTCTCATAGTTCCTTAACTATGGAAGTCTAATAATTATTGAATTATTGATGAACTAATTAAATATCAGCTCAAAGCTAATGGTGATTTTAGAAATTATATATTTGGTATGCATATTTAGTAATCTTTTAAACTTAATTGTATAAATCTTCAGCATTCTACCTCCTTTTTCTCATATTTCTCCCCTATCCACCTTTTTTCACCTTAACACCATAACTTTACTATTCAAAAAAAGAAGTATTACCTGTATAATGAGCTCTAGCCTTTGATAATCCAGAGTTTATGAGTAATGACAGCATGGGGATATTCAACTGGTGAAAAAGTAAACAAGAAAGCAAAATATTATTTTTTATTTCCTGCTTTAAACCATGGAGTAACTATCTTCATTTTCAGTTGTCTCTAATTACTGTTGTACAAATAATGCTAACTTCAAGGCAAGAATAATTTTGGAAACTGTTTATTTTACTTAGTATCTTCAATTAGAAGCTATTTGAGAGTAATGTTTTTCATAGGTAGTAGCAACGTTTAGGGCTAGATGATTGAAATTAATTTTTTAAAATATTGCAAATCACTTTCATTAAAAGAGTTTTACATGAATATATAAGTAATTCAAAAAACAAAGTTGTTCATTGATTCATTTAAAAAAATATCTACTGAACACAACTGTGGCTAAGGCACACATCTCTGACATTCAGGTACCAATGAATAGATTTCTAAAAATCTATCTAATCCTCCTAGATGGACTTAAATTTGTATATTCCTCTGTGTGTAATATGTAAGAATATATGTAGACACATGTACATATATGTCTCTGTATCTATATATCTAAAGAGAGAGCAAGGCAGATGATCTGGCTCCTGTTCCTGCTGTTTTGTTTGGTTCCATGGGCCAGGAAAACTTTTTTTCTTGCGTTTTTTTGTTTGCTTAGTCCAAAAATATACCAAAAGGAAACTAGGTATACTAGTTTAGAATTAGAGGTATACTTTTTACTCTATGCCAAACATATTCATAAAAAATTATACATTAATCAGATTTATTTTCAACTAAATTATACTGAGTCTCTACTACAACTGCCTGCTAGAGTGCTAAATGCTTTTATGTATTTTTTATATGTTGGAGAAAGAGCCAGAGAACAGTACCTGATATAAAAAAATACTGCGTCTATTATGAATTTTTACAGATTTATTGGAATATAGTTAAAATAAAACAAACTGTACTTATTTAAAAAGTGCAATTTGTTAAGTACTGATATATGTATGTACTTGTGAACCCATCCCAACCACCCACCTAATGAAGACATCCATCAGCTCCAGAGTGACCTTGTGCCTTTGTCATCTTCCCTCCCACAGCGATCTGCATTACCACCCCGTCCCAGACCTGGGCAGCCGGTGGTCTGTTTTGTCATTAGATTCGTTTTCATATTCTAACATGTTACATACAAGGAATGATACAAGACGGATTCTCTTACCCCTGGCTACTTACACTCATTACGATTATATGGAGACTCATTCCTGTTGTTGCAGTGTATCTATAGTCTGTTCTATTTTAATGCTGAATAGTACTCCATGGTTTGGATATATCACAATTTGTTTACGTATTCACCTGTTCGTAGACATTACAAATAAAGATGCTATGAACATTGAGGTTTAAGTACTTGTGTGCATGTGTTTTCATTTATCGTGGGTGGCATTCTAGGAGTGGGATGACTGGGTCATATGATACGTGTATGTTAATTTTTAAAGCAGTTGTCAAACTGTTTTCCAACGTGGTCATATCATTTTACATTCTCTCTAGGAGTGTACGAGGGTTCCAGTGGTTCTGCTTCCTTGCCAACACTTAGTACAATCAATATTTTTAATTTTACTCATCCTAACAAGGGTATAGTAGTATCTCATTGTGGGTTTAATGTATATTTCCTTAATGACTGGTAATGTTATGCATTTTTATATGCTTCTATGTATTTCTTTGATAAAGCATATGTTGAGATATTTTGCAAATCTGGGTATAGGAGTGTTTGTACCTTCAAAAGCACTTATACTTTTTTTGTTTTTGTAGTGTTTTGAAAGTCTGAAATTGTGTCTCAGTAAAAAAGTAAAAAAGAAATAAATTGTTATGAATATGGTCACAAGAAATATAAATGTTAAATCGTCTTTAAGGATATATTTGAATATACAAACATAATAAATATTTAATGTATAAATATATACAATATATTATATAACATATAATATTATATCACATAATAGTTTAAACCCCAAACGATGCTGGCAAGGATCAAGAAGTGGAGGAGGACAGGTGTGAAGAAACAGAAACAGAAAAAGCTTCCTATCTATTGAAGCAGGCTGAGTCAAAAAAAAGTTAGTTTCAATCTTGCCTTGAATAATTAGACCTGTTTTTTCAATGCAAGTACAAACAAGAAATGAAACCCATACAAATCACTGAAGACAAAAAGCAAAAGAACCATATTCCTTATATTGGAAGATAAAGAACACAGGGCTTGGCACCTATACATAAAAATAAAGAACTTAAAACAACATGACAGACAAATCATAGTTAAAGATTCTTTGAGACACACAAAAATGTTCACAACATAATGTTACATAAAATGTGGAAGATGCAAAATGTATTCAGAATGACCGTAATTATGTTAAACACACACACATATATTCAGCATAGAAAAAAACACGAATGGAAGTGACCACATCAAAGTCGTTGTCTTTGGGTGGTAAAATTATGCATAATTTCTATTTTCTTAATTATTATTTGTTTTTTTTTTCAAAATTGTCTATAGTGAGCCTGAATTACTTTCATGCCAAAAATAGGAGTTGTATTTTTAAAAATGAAAAATACGGCTTTCCATCGCTCCCTGTGTCTAGAGCTAAACCTGATGAAATGGTGCATGAAATGGCATCAAGCCCTTCTGCCTAACATTTCCCATGAAGAATGTAAGTCTGCCCCTCAGGCAACATGGCTGAGGTAACAAGTTTTATCACTTAAGTTGTTTTACCTGGAACGCTATCCCTCACATCAATTTTAGTTTCATCTTGGGTATATGAAAGATCATAGCAAGAAGTTACAAGAATAGACATTAATGTCAGTCAGTTTTGATGAAAGTGGAGACCTTTCTCCCATTTCAGAGGACCCAGACGAGGGGGAGTTTTTCCTTTAATTTTTCAGTTGTTGTTTGTACTATTAGTTGGTTTGGGATCCCCTGCAGCATGTCCCATTTGACTTCACGGACTCGCAAAGGCAGCACAGACAGAGATGAAGAGCATAGCCTTTGGAGACAGGATCTGGATCTGAGTCCCAGACCTTGAATACGCTAGTATCTTTGTGCCTTGGTTCCCTATCTGTGAAATGGGATGATAACAGTATTACCAGCCTCCCCAGTATTTTGAGAATTTGGTGAATTCACGTTTGTAACATGCTCTGAACAGTGCCTGAGGCGCAGTGTTATAGAAGTCTTAATTAAATAGATAAAAAAGATAACTGAATTATAGTCTATGGCACTTCCATCTTCCACCCATCTCTTATCCCCTAGAGTAACATAAAGTACTATGCTCTATCTTGTCATACACAGAATTGTGAAACACATTGCATTTTTCCATTTTCCCACTGGGCTTCTGCTTCCTTTTGACCTCCTAGTCTTCTAGATACAGTGGTTTTCAATCCTTTATCTACCATCACCTCCTCAAAAGCTACCTCTCTCCATGGATTCTGTATCCATGCAATCCTGCTTTCTACTTTCCAGAATCACAGCTGGGGATAAACTCCACACCAACTTCTTTACATGCTGTTCCTTTGCACGGAGCCTTTCTGGAGATAATGCCTTGATCCTATGTATCCACAGTGGTGTGACAAAGAACAGTGGTCGGAGGGACATTAACAAGTGTGCTGAGAGAAAAGGAAATAGTGTTTGGAGCTCCTATAAAGTCGGTAAATATTCTGGGTCTAGCAAAACTAATCTAAGCAATTTTGAGGACTCTATAATATGCTAATGTGTATGTCCAGGTAGGGAGGACAAAGTGTGTACCATTTCTCAAGCTTATTTGCCTCATGGAGACTTCTGTTTTCTCTTTATATTCTGATTAACTCCTGGAAGAGTTGGCAGAAAACCACTTTGAAAAACGCTCTTTATCTTTACTGAAAGGAGTGACATTGTGGTAAAAACTCTCCACAGTTTCGTGGGGAAGAAAGGTTTCTGAAGACACCATTTGAATTACACCATTTTGCTTGGGTGGCCAGAATGGATTCATCATCAACATCCCAAAACTAATTTGATGCCCCCCCCCCATCCTGCCACAGGCCTTCATACGTGTGCTCATTCTATACATTTTTATGGAGCACAACTGACTTTGTTTTCTTGGTCAGGGATACAGAGACTTACTGGACAGCTCAGAAGGACTATGTGGTGAAGATGAGAAAATACGGATCAGACATTCAGGTGAGAGACTTTCCCCCTCCTTTATGGCACTGAACAACAGAGCCAGCCCCTACGTATGGAAGGATTATGAAGGAGGTAAACAGTGGTGTGAGTTCTGCTTGGTCCACTTTTCACGGTACACCATTCTGGTGTCCTTGGCAACATTCACTCAATCTTCAGTGTAAGAGTTGTACAGCTTAGAGTCCAACAAGTTATATGAGTTGATAATAAAAACAGTGATGAAAATAGAAAATATTTACTACGTTAGACACTTTGCATCTGTTAAATCTGCTTTTCCTTTACTTGGAGGGGTAAGTATATTCCTGTCCCTGGTTGAAATGTCAGGCAGATACCATAATTTTTGGAATCTTAACAAGAACTTATGTCCTCTAATCCCATCTAGGCCAAGAATATTCTCATTTTAATAATTAAAATGCTCAGTGCAGTGTAATAACTAATGTTCCAAGCTTTCTTCCAAGTTAGTGCTCCCTTCCTGTCCCAGTGCGGGCGACTCCTCGTGCCCTAATTCCAGAGGTGGAGCCCAGGGCAGGAAAGCCCTGCATGACTGGTGCAGATAATGCCTTCGGGGCTCCTGGGCTGGTGGACCACCAGGGCTGATTCCTTCTCTAGCAGAGTGCCTCAAAGACACTGCTTCTGGGGCCCTCACACTGTGAGGCTCACTCTGCCTTGACCCAACTGGTCATCACGATTCCTCCCTCCTGCCCTGGGCATCTACTTGGTGACCCATCTCCTTCGTGGTATTCAAGTAATTAAACAAGGAAGCCATGAGGTTGAGGTGGCTCTACTGTCTTGGTAGCCTGTGTAAGCAAGCAGAAACTTAAACCTGAGTCAGCTCCTGTAAATGCACTCCTTTAAAGAAAATTAAATTTAAGAACAACCAATCACAAACAGCCAACTGGTTGCTCCTAAATAAAGCAACCATGTAAGCTACATTCAGTCAATTTCCTTGCTTCACTTCCAGGTTTGCTTTATAAAAGCCTTTTCTCCCACCTCTTGTCCATGGAGGGTTCCATACCTATCCACACTTGCTCTAATACACTCTTGAAAATTGTAATGTGCCTCAGGTTACCCTTTAGTATATGTGCTGCCGAAGTGAGCACTTGGGTTAGCCTTTAACACTGGGTATCAGATTGTCTTTCCAGATACAGATTCTTCACACCCTTGGAGTTCACATATGGTCCGTGAGAAACAGCCACGCTTTTCTGGCAGTCAGCAATAGAAGCGTACTTCGTGCATAGTTCATCTCTCCTCCCTTGGCCCTGCCCCCTCAGGCCTAAGCAGACACAGTCTCTCACATGACCGTCATGTGCTTCACCTCCAGGATACTCATGTCAAGCTCTCCCAGTGCTTCTCCCGAAGTTCCCTTTCTCATAGGTGAGAAGAAACATTACCCACTCTTCACTGTGGTGAGGATACTCAGACCTCCAACAACGTCTCCAAATAAATTCTCTCTCTCTTTTTAAAATGTTTGTTTAGTTATTTTTAAGAGAGAGAGATAGAGCATGAGCAGGGGAAGGGCAGGGAGAGAGGCAGACAGAGGATCCAAAGCAGGCTGCTCACTGCTAGCAAAGAGCACGACTCAGGACTCACACACATGAACCCTGAGATCATGACCTGAGCTGAAGTTGGATGCCCAACTGGCTGAGCCACCAGGGTGCCCCTAAATTCTCTTTAAAAACAATTCTTTCTTCAAACCATCCAAGTTCTCTTACATGCTGGAGGGTAGATATTGAACTGAGGTTTGCAGTGGTTGATAACTCTTTCTGCAGGTACTGCATCAGTGGCCTAATGAATACCTTGCTACAAAATGTGGAGAGACGTTGAACCTATGATAGAGCTCTAGGCCTCTGGGGATTCAGTGAAAAATGAGGTAGAAGGTCTCACTCTAATGTCCTTGGATACAACCAGTGTCTGATTTTAAGTGACAGAGGTTCTCTGATTCTAGATTCATTAAGTGATAGAGGTTCTCTGATCATTAGATTCTAGTTACTGGAGTACAGTATAAGCATCACACAGGCAAGGATTTCTGTTCTTTTAAAAAGTGCTGTATCCTCAGCTCCTAGAACATTTTGAGCCTGACATATAGTGGTTCAACAAAATTTTCTTAAATGCATGTATGATTTTACAGATAAGACAACTGAGGCTTAGAAAAGGTAAGTAACCTGTCCAAGCTTATTTGCCTAGTAAACAATGGAGCCATGATTTGAATAACTGGTGACGGAAAGCAACTAATGGTAATTAGCTATATTTTATTTAAGCTTTTCTTTTTTCTTAAAGGTCTTATTTTATATATATTTATATATATTCTGACTTTATATAGGATTATTTGCATAGAGCCTTTAAATTCATCTTATTTTCATAGAAATCTTCTAGAATTTGGTTACCCTGTATTTCAGAGATTCATGCTGGCTCATCACCTATGAGACAACCTGACCTTGGATGGCCACACTGCCATCTGGTGTTGAATATATGAATTGCAAGCTTAACATTCCTGTATTACACACCTTTAGTTTTTTTAAACTTTACATCTGTTAAGTCATTTAATCTTCACAACGACCATGTAAAATAGGTACTATTTGTATACCCATTTTATAGATGACTTATATACTGGCAGGACCAGGACTTGATCCCAGGCTGTTGAGCTCCAAACCTCACTCTTTTATTACATTATCATGTTTTTCTAGCAAAGAAGAATGAATTCACTCTATTTCAGAAATACTAGATGTTTTAGTCCCTCTGCCTTCTCACACTTCTCCAACCTGCTTGTTGTCCTCTTATGGGTTTATTATTATCTCCACCAGACATAGTTGATACTAGGAGGAAACTCAAAATCATTTTGTTACTTACGGATATAATTTTCTTTTCCTCATTTCTGAGTATTTTACTACCAATCCAAGTAAGAAAATTAATAGTCTCATATTTCACTAACCATAGTGAAGCTTACTCTTTAACATCTATCATCTCTAGTTCAATAAGCACTATGTAAGAATTCACATGATACTGTCATAAAATAATGACCCAATGAAAACGTTTGCCTCATTACTTCTCCTGAAGTTAATACTTTACTACCTGAATGGTTTGGAAGAGAACAACTCTCCTTTGCTGAATCAGAAAATCTGATTATTGCATATCATTAATCTAATAACAAAAGCACATTAAAAAAATGAGTAGGTCAAACATTTTTAGTGAGAACAATTTTTAATGCTATACCTACTATTTTCATAATGCTTCTGTCTTTAAAATGCCTTGTAATTTGCAGGGTACTTTCACATAGTGTTTTGTTTTGTTTTGTTTTTTTTCTCATAATTACAACTTGAAGTAAGTATTTGTACTCTCATTTACAGAGGAGGAAGTTGAGAATCAGAAGGGTTTTTGTGACATGTCCAGGGACATAGTTAATAAGTAGCTGAGCCAGGACTAGAACTCTGTCTGATTCTAATCTGCAGCGAGACCATTTAAAAGCTTTTCCTAATATTCATACTAATGTCAATTTCTAAGTGATCTTTCTCTCCCAAGAGATACATCCATGAGAAAAGAATTTCAAGGTCAAATGTGTTTGGGGAACACTGTCTATTAAATTCCCCATTGGAAGAATCACAGACTTGTCATCATTTTTAAAGGCTGTGAAGGACTCTTGCATGAATGAAGCACATTTAACTTTGTTTAATTTGGGCTTATTCCCAGATTTAATTAATCATTGAACTTTTCCCCCCAAGTAATTGCTAATAACAGATAAAAGACCTGCATCAACTGTTCAGCTGTCACTGAACACTGTAGTACCAACCAGTTCTACCAATACTCCATGTGACAGGCTTTTTTGGATGAGTTTAGCAACGATTAGAGCAAGAGAGTAGTCGTGAAAGACCCGAAGTGTCTTCTTTTGTGTTTTAGTTTATAGTCAAAGGGACTCGCCTCACTCTATATGCCATGAAAGTAAGAACTGTTTCTAAACACTTTTGTGAGGCAGGCAGTGCAATCCATTGTCCCCCCAAAATGAATGTGGCGGAGTAGAGTGGCATTAGTATCTCGCATCAGTTTATTAATCATAAACAATTGTTTATCAGAAAATTGAAAACTTACGCCTATTTTTCTACTTAACAAGTGGCACAGCACTCGGCTATTCTGATGCAGAAAGATCATTTGCAAAACTGCTGTATGTTTAAGGGACTTCTAACCATCATCACTTAATGAATTGACTAATGTCCCATATGTACTTTTAAGTTTATTTATTTTGAGAGAGAGAGAGAGCGAGCAAGCATGCAGACAAGTGGGGGAGGGCAGAGAGAGAGAGAGAGAGAGAGAGAGAGAGAGAGACCCCCAAGTAGGTTCTGCACTGTCAGCGCAGAGCCGGATGTGGGGCTCCAACTCATGAACCATGAGATCATGACTTGAGGCAAGATCATTGACTGAGCCACCCAAGCTCCCTACCCGTATGTTGTTTTCTTAAAGGTCCACATTGAGGCCAATAATATCCCAGAGGGTATTCAAACCTATTAGAAACTAAGTTATCTTGCAATTAGAAAAATAAATCATTATTTTCTATGGTACTTTTTGGACTTAAAAATCAATTCTCTTTCCTTTTTCCCTCTCTTTTATTCTCTCATTCACTGCTTATTGATCCAAATTTCTTATCTCTGAACTCTACAGTGAAGGAATTTTGAAAGTCAGACAGAGCGGGTACAAATGGACAGATCGCTGTGTATCTTCAGTGCCACTACAGCAGTGGCACATTTGGACAACCACAGGTACAACTCTCCACACAGATGCATGTTAATTGCCAGGCTCTCTTCCCCAATCCCTCCCCCAGAATGGAACAGAAAACTTAAATCTAAACTCGTATTATGCCACATTTCAGTCAGGTCTTTTAGATGAGTATTCGATGCTGGGCACTAGACTGTGTTCTTGGCACCATGATTCTTCCATGAGGGAAACCTCTGCTTGTGATAAAAGGTCAACAACAATTTTGAACAATTCAGTTTTTCTCTAAACATTTAGCTCTTGCCTACCTGGGCACCTCGATGTACACGGACACACACAAACATAGAGTTTACTAAATTACTGCTCTTTCAAAACCTACTGTTTACTGTTAAGAGAATTTGAAAACCCAGTAGCTATATAGAAAGTCTGAAAACAACTCATAAACTACCAAATTATAGTAAACTTGGATTTAATCCTACAGATTGCTCCCTGTTACTCTCATCCCTGAATATGAGGAGTTTCACCTAGGTCTAACCGATATACTTTCTGTACTTTGTAAAGAGACCCAGCCTATTGTAAACCACCACCCTTAAATTGCTTTCATGCTGGAAATGTTTACTAAAGGTCAACCCGTATCATTCAAGCCAATAAATCCTAACAAGAGCAAGGGCTGAAATGTCTTAAACAGCCTTCCACTTTCTCCCTTCCATGAACTTGAAAGATAGCTCTTCACCTGTTCTGTGGTATTGAGGTAATAATAGTTTCTTACCTTGGGGTATGCTTCATAGTCTACCAAGCATTTTCTTCCCATCTATCATTTTATTGTGGCTTATCACAAAAAGCCTGGAAAGCAGGAAAAGCAGATATTATTCTGAGTTTTACCTAAAAAGCAAGTGAAGTTGGAGGAGGGTGACCAGTTTGCCCAGGGAGATGTACTAGTGGAGGGTGCGGGCTGAGACCCTCACACCTCCCAGATTTTCATTCAGTTCATAACCCACTGTGGTCAGACTTGACATGCACACTGAATAAATAAAAGAAGATTGAGCTACACTTGTTTTAAAAAAATTTTTTTAAACGTTTATTTAGTTTTGAGAGAGACAGAGAAAGAGCACTAGTGGGGGAGGGGCAGAGAGAGGGAGACACAGAATCTGAAGCAGGCTCCAGGCTCTGAGCTGTCAGCACAGAGCCTGACGCAGGGCTTCAACCCACAGATCTTGAGATCATGACCTGAGTTGAAGTCAGACACTTAATAGACTGAGCAACTCAAGCACCCCAAGCTATATAGTTCTTGAATGAAGATTCTTTTTTTTTTATGTTTTTTTTTTTTTTATTTTTCAGAGCAGGAGAGACAAAGCATGAGTGGGGGAGGCGCAGAGAGAGAGAGGGAGACACAGAATCCGAAGCAGGGTCCAGGCTCTGAGCTGTCAGCACAGAGCCTGATGCAGGGCTCGAACTCACAGACTGTGAGATCATGAACTGAGCTGAAGTTGGACACTTAACCAACTGAGCCACCCAGGTGCCCCAAGCTATATAGTTCTTAAATGAAGATTCTTGAAACCAGTCAAGCTACCAGGTTCTTACGTACGTTCTGTGTACGTAAATACTTCTGATTTGAAAAAGACTTTTTCAGTAACTGCATAATGAATTACAAACACCAAATGATATTTCCTCAGGACTTCAGCCACTTGGCAAGGTTAGCGAGTTAAAGTAACAAGCAGTGAGAGAGCTAATCATTGAAAGATGGTTCTTTGAGACAAAAATGCCCAGGAGTTGGGCCACCTGAATTCCTTTTTCATCTGTGTCACTGACTATGAGTTTCCCTTGGCAAACTCTCTGGAGGTCAACTTCTTTACCTATCAGGTAAAAATAAAAAATACGTGCTCTGTTAACCTCCCCAGACTCTTTAAGGAGCTTGGCAAAATAACTTATGATGAAGCTGAAGAGAATATGTCTCTATTCAAATGAAAGGCCTAAAGCTGACTTCCTTGACTAGAACTTCTCTTTTTAAATTGTGTGAATAAAAGGCTTAGCATTTTAAAAATTGTGTATTTTATTTCTGGTAATTCGTGTAACATTTCAGAAAAATACAATTTTATATTCCTTTCTGATGTCCTAATGACTACCCCCATTACTCTGATTTTGCTTGTGCTTTTCTTTTTAATAAAGGTGCCACGTGAGAGTGAAATGTACACTCAAGGACATATCTAATGTCTCATCCCTAGTTTGGGGAGAGTGAAGCAAGAACCAATAACTGGGGAGGCTTCAATCCGAACAGATTCTGTAGTAAACTGGCCTCTTCAAAGTGAAAACTGAAATGAAAGAGCTAGGAATTTGTTATCTGTGCAGTTTTGGCAATCAACGTCTTAGTTATGGAGGTAGGACAATAAGGCAAGGACACCATTCTCCTGTTCGTACTTAGTCATTATTTAAAAGCTGGCAAGATTCCAGAAAGGTGTAACTTTTCTTTTTCTTCTTTTAGAGAAAGAGTGAGCAAGTGCATAAGCCAGGGAAAGGGCAGAGGAGAGAGAGGGGGAGAGAGAGAGAGAGATTG
Organism: Paguma larvata; assembly: GCA_030068075.1. Lineage (NCBI taxonomy): Eukaryota > Metazoa > Chordata > Mammalia > Carnivora > Viverridae > Paguma > Paguma larvata. The sequence continues at coordinate 71,863,848 of CM057826.1, forward strand.
AGTGAGAGAGAAAAACCCAAGTAGGCTCCACACTCAGTGAGGAGTCTGATGCAGGTTCAATCTCATGACTGTGAGGTCATGACCTGAGCCGAATTCATGAGTTGGAAGCTCAACTGACTGAGCCACTCGGGCAACACAGGATAATAACTTTTAATATGAATTGCAAAAGGCTGTTAGTGAAATAACTTGTTTTTATTATTATACAATTTGCTAAGCACTAATTAGGTGCAAAAAACACTATTCAACCTTTGTATGCCTGCACTAGAAAGCCTTGGGGGTGTAGATTGTAAAACTTAGAAGTTATTTGATGCAAAGAAATAGTAAAACCTAGAGACATTTTAAGAAAGGAAAGTGGTAAATAATGGAATTAAGTTTTTTAATGAGGTTATGTAGCAGGATATTAACACCAAGAAGAGTTCTTTACTTTTTATTTTTATTTATTTATTTTTTTTATTTAAAAAAATTTTTTTTATGTTTATTTATTTTTGTGAGACAGATTGTGAGTAGGGGAGGAGCAGAGAAAGAGGCAGACACAGAATCCAAAGCAGGCTCCAGGCTGAGCCGTCAGCACAGAGCCCGACGCGGGGCTCAAACCCACAAACTGTGAGATCATGACCTGAGCTGAAGTCGGATGCTTAACCGACTGAGCCACCCAGGAGCCCCTACTTTTTATTTTTTAAGCCATACTTACAGTTGCTTTATATTTTATTTACTTTTATTTTCTTTGCAGATTATTTTTATTTTTGGAATATTCTGTCTCAATCTAAATTTGTGTAGATCAAAATAAGTTGCTTATCACACAGACAGCAATGTGTTCAATTAGGAATTAAACTATATATCAAAACCCATACTTCTACTACCCCACATTTTACAATTTTCAATCCCATAAGTCCACCTCTTGTAATTTACTGCAAGGAAATAATTTATCAGAAGAAAACAAGATGACAGGGAAGAAAAAGAAGGAATTTAAGGTCTCTGTAATAAAAGACATTTAAACAAATTAGGGTAGATGAACTAATGGACTCTTTACATATTGTGAAAGAGACTTCCTATTAATGCAAAGTTGAACTCTTGCAATGTATCTACCCTTCCTCCCAAACCACCCTAAAGTGACAAGAAAGGAAAAAAAAAATACATAAAGAGCGTATGAATGGAAAAAACGTCAGATGAGAGGTGTCAACAGATTTATGGAAAGAAGAAAGCACAGCACATTGTTATAGGATGTAAACAGTGCAGGCAACTGCAGTGAAGGCTCTCCAGATGGGGACACCAAGGAAGAGAAACCAGCCACTCCAGGAAGGAGGGGAGGGCTTGGGGCATATGGCTCAGTGGGAGGCAAAATGGGATGGGGCTTGGGGGAAAGGCTGTGTAGAAGAAACCAATACTTTTTTCTTCAACATCTGTTTCTCACCCAGTCCTCTACATGCTCACCCATTCTCCTTTCTGGAAGAACACTGTGTCCTTCTCTGAGTGGGACCATGTGACTCAGAGGAGGACATGGGTGCAGAATTGGGGAAACATAAAGCTAACACAGGAAAGCAAGAGAGGCAGGCCTGGAGAAGAAGGGGGCCACCCTGGAGGGGCTCTGGTAATGCATATGGTCAAGGGCAGCCTGAGGGCACAAAAAAGATAATTCAGAGAGCACTTTAGCTTCTGAAATGCTCAATTTAGTAAAGTTACAAATTCAAAATTCCTAAGCACTTAAATTGACCCAAAGATAATAGTATTGTATTTATAAATCTAGTAAATTTTAATCAGTTTTCAGGGATCCTCTTATTAATATTCAGTCCCATTTAGTAGCTTGGTTCATGAGATTTGTTTAAGCTTTTTAAACTGCATTTTAAATGCTTTAAATGTGTGATGAATATTCCAAGGTGCTCATATAAGTCTTATAAATGTAATAAGTTAGATTTCAACTTGAAATCAAAATCAATTGCGCATCTTAAAATTAGAATCATAAGGCTTTGGATTCTGTCTCCCTCTCTCTGCCCCTCCCCCACTCATGCTCTGTCTCTCTCTCTCAAAAATAAACATTAAAAAAAAAAACAACAACTTGCAAATCCCTGGAGAAGACACTTGGCATCCTAGGAGATTTTCTATCTGAGGAAGTAGATGATGCTGTGTCATTGTGGCACAAAAGGAGCAGAATAAAGGTGAGGCTGGAAGAGACATTTAAAGGTTAAGACAGGAAAGGCAAACTGAGCCACCTGGGCACCCCCGAGTGTCACTTTCTAAAGGTGTCTCCTTACAGGTTTTCCAGCCTTTTCTTCGGATTTTCACCCCCACATTTCTGTATGATAATCTTATACAACTGCGTCTCATCAATTTTAGATATTATCTATTCTTGTTATGGTAAGTAAGAATTTAAATTCTAAACTCTACCTTCCTACTTTCTAACAATGTTAAGTCATTGACCAGTGCATACAGTATTAGTGGCTCTGTAAATACTGCTCATTGCTGAGCCACGTAGAATGCTGATCGTTTCCTTTCTTGTAAAATACTTGTTTCTTCTTGAAACTGCTTCACTGGTTTCCACTCAGTGTATGTAGTGTGAGTTTTTAAAATTCTCCAATGAATATAAAAAGCAGAGTTCAATATTACACAGTTGTATAAGCGGCCAACTTCAGCTCAGTCATGATCTCATGGTTTGTGAGTTTGGGTCCAGCCCTCGGCTCTTTGCTGTCACTACAAAGCCCGCTTCGGATCCTTTGTCTCTCTCTCTCTCTCTCTCTCTCTTCCTTCCCTGCTCCTGCACACACACAGCCTATCTCTCTCTCTCAAAAATAAAACAAACAAAAAAGAAAACAATCAGTCTGTTGAGTATCTGACTTCAGCTCAGGTCATGATCTCCATGATCTCGCGGTTCCTGGGTTTGAGCCCACATTGGGCTGTAGCCTGCATCAGGCTCTGTGCTGACACCTCAGTGCCTGGATCCTGCTTTGGATTCTGTGTCTCCCTCTCTCTCTGCCCCTCCCCAGCTCATGTTCTGTCTCTCTCAGAAATAAACATTAAAAAAAAAAAAAAGCAAAAAAAAAAAAAAAAAGAAATGAGACTTGACTTGGGGTAGGGATGGGTAGAGGTCAGAGAAAAAAAGAGTAAGGAAAGTGAAGCTCTTTTGTTACATTGTAGTAACATTTGACCTAAGGTGTATATATTACTTTAATAATTTTTTTTAAAAAATTTAGATAAAATGTAAGATTTTAAAGTGGTAATTATGACCATAATGGGAAATGCTATGTAAAGTGGAACGTAGGAAAAACAACATTGAATGTTTGTGGTGTAATAATTACAATTAGGTAAAGATACCCAAGAATAGTAACTGGAAGAGACCATGAAAAAATGAAAACACTTATAGGCTAATAGAATAAAAATGACTTAAAATTTTGTAACTTCCTGTCATATAATATTAGCTTGACATCACTTATTTTGAAAAATTATTAAAATTTACCGAATACCACATTGAAATACATATTTTATTTGGGATTATAGTAGCATGGAAATCATCCCTGTCTCTAACACTTTATACTCCGATGTTATGAAATTCCTTAAGTCTCCTAAATTAAAGCCTCCCACTCTACATCACTTCAGGCTTCCTGTCTTAACCTTTAAATATCTCTTCCAGGGGTGCCTGGGTGGCTCAGTCAGTTAAACATCTGACCTCGGCTCAGGGCATGATCTCACGGTCCGTGAGTTCGAGCCCCACATTGGGCTCTGTGCTGACAGCTTAGAGCCTGGAGCCAGCTTCAGATTCTGTGTCTCTCTCTCTCTGCCCCTCCACTGCTCATGTTCTCTCTTAGAAATAAACATTAAAAAAAAAAAAAACAAAATACTTTTAAATGTCTCTTCCAGCCCCAACTTTATTCTGCTCCTTTTATGCTACAATAACAGAGCATCGTCTACTTTCTCAGACAGAAAATCTTCCAGGATGCCAAGTGTCTTCTCCAGGGATTTGCAAGTTTTCTTTTTTTCTCTTTTTGTTTATTTTTGAGAGAGAGACAGAGCAAAAGTGGGAGAGGGGCAGAGAGAGAGGGAGACAATTCAAACCAAGCTCCACAGCTTGGTAAATCCCTTGAAGAATGGCAACAGGACTTTCATTATCACAGGGTTTAGCACAGTAAGGGTTTATAGTCGGCACCCAGCACACATTTGGTGACGGAATGCCTTTGGGATGACTGTGAGAAAAGCATTTGAGAAATTATGGGGTTAATAGCCAGATTAATGACATAAGCCTTTCAAAGGTATTTGTATATTAGAAGGGGTTATCTCTGTGTTTGGCAGGGAGTTCACTGAGCTTTCTCAACGATTCTCACCCTAGAAGATCTCCACTGTTGACATTTCAGCCACTGTATCTAGCAAGTAGATAAGATTTTGAACAGAAAAACTCCTCCCAAATTTCCACTCCTTACTTAGCAACCAACTTCTCTGCTTATGTTGTAGCCTCCTGGCCCAACTCTGGAATATGGGGTCACCTGATCCCTATAAAATAACTCTAGTTTTTTAGGGATAATTTTTTTTTTTTTGGTCAAAGTGAGTTATAACCATGTTATGATAAAATGCTATCAGATCTATTATTTCTCATACAGCAAGAGAGATCATCCACTTATTTGTGGTTGCAGCATTGGTCAGAATATTGAGGGCAGAAGATAAGAAGGCAAAGAACTTTCTTAGAATCACATCATGATAGACTGTGAAGAGAGCTGAGAACACAGATGATCATTTTACCCTGTCACTTTACAGATGTCCATTTAAGCGACCAGACGAGGTAATAATGCACAAGCAATAGAAATATAGAACCTATTCTACACCCTCAAAGATTTCCTATTAGCCATCGGCATTTACACAACCATAGGACCACATCATCAATATGCTGGATATAATTTTTTTCCTGTTCTTGCTGTACGAACATTTCTAAAACTATATTCCATTCTGTTTAGACTCATATAAAAATAGTTTGCATTTATAATATCAGCCAATACCCAGAACCAAATGCCCTCTGGTTAATAAACACAAGCTAGTAAATACCCCCATGTAGATAATTCTAAACTTGTAATTATAAATATTTAAGCATAAACTGTGTTAACAGTAAATTCCTTAAAAGAGCATCTGGGGGGCGTCTGGGGGCTCAGTCGGTTAAGCGTCCGACTTTGGCTCAGGTCATGATTTCACCGTGAGTTCGAGGCCTGCCTGGGCTGGCAGCTGGGAGCCTGGAGCCTACTTAGGACTCTGTCTCCCTCCCTCTCAGCCCCTCCCCCTCTCATACTCTGTCTCTCTCTCTCTCAAAAATAAATAAACATTAAAACAACAAAAGAGAGCATGTGGGGAGCAAGAGGGACTAGTAACAGACGTCAGTACCGCTAACACTTTAGTTATGTTATCTACCTAAATCAGTATTCAGAAACGAGGTAGGTATGGCATATGGTATATTAGGAACTTTCAAAACGGCTTCTAAATGACTAATGAAAGATCGGTTCTACCAAACAGTTGTGAGTTAGAACGTTAGGGTCTCCCAGGTCTCATTTTACTATAGGACACGTTAGCATCTCTATGTATAGCAGGAGACAATCTTTTTAATTATCTGGCTTTCAGCTTCATATCAGCAATATTTTTTTGGTAATGTAATAGTAGAGCCTACATTCTTTTATTGTCTTTGCCTCACTTCTCCCTCATTTCCCCCCTTCATTTTTCCATCTATTCATGTATGCATGCATCCATCCATGCATCCATCCATCCACCCATCCATCTTTAACACTGAGCATTCTAGTCTATCGACTAGTTTTAGAAGAATCTAGTTTTTCTAAGTAGCAAAAACACTTTCAGAAAGCATGCTGGTTTTTTAGCTCTTAAATCATCCTTCATGTATCAAGGACTCTTGAAGCACGTTACCTAGAATGATAAATAAACGGCATACTTTCTTCCTCAAGATACATGCTTGTAAAGGGCTTTAAAATGGGTATCTAAGTCATACATCCATTATCCCACCAGGGCCACATAAATCGTGTCATTCACACCACACAGGACATGTGACAGATAAGTGGGAGAGCAGGCCTCATTTTGTTTTGTTAAATATTGTGGGTTTTTTTTTTTTAAACCTTGCTTTAAGAAGGACTGTATTGTCTTATTTTAAAGATTTTATAAATGGAAAAGATGCTGGAATAACCTTGATTTTTTTTTTTTTGGTTTGTCAGGTTGTTACTAGGCAGACTGTTCCTGTGGCAACAAAAGCAACCATAGAAGAGTACAGGGAGCCGTTTAGAACATCCTTGACTACAAAAATGCTGAAATACAATTGAAAACAGCCTGGTCGATATTTGGACTATATTCAACTCCATTACAACAAAAGAACACAAATAATGTTTCCAATTTCTTCTTCCTTTTGCAGTTTACCAAATCTTCATTTCATTTGATCCTGACAACACCGGACTTGAGGCCAAAGTGGCATTATTAGCTTCATTTAAAAAACACACCTGTGGTAAGAAGATAGGAGCTTCTCCTTTTCTTCCTCCTCCTCTTCTTCATGTCAAAGGATAGTAATAAAAGAAGTGATGCCCAGTTTGAAAATGGAGAAATCATTTCTCAATTAAAATAATTAGCCCCAAATATAAAACAAATATAAATTATCTTAAAAGAAAATAAATATAAACTGTCTCCAACAAAACTAGAAAATACTTGTAACCTCAGCCACAACTTCTGAGAAAGAGCTAACAAATGCAGTGAAGGTCTAACAGGAAGATGTCTGGAGAGGATGCTTATAGCTGCAGACCTCAAATTTATCAGAGCCAAAGACTCCAAAACAGCTGGCATATTCTAAGGGGTGAAACCAATTCCTTGTCTGAAAGAATGGAAATGGAGTGAGCACCAGCAATTGGGGGTTTTCTGGATACTTCCTGGTACCATACGGTAGCAGAGCTGGCTGCAAAGTCCAAGGAGGAAGTAGAGACATGTAACTTACAAGCAGCAGTCCGCGGATGAGACAGGAGTGGGGGAAAGACTGTTGCTGCCGATCATTGCTGCAGAGAATAAAAAGGCTTTTGTAGACCCGCAGTCCTGGGGTAAGCAGCTTCCCTATTACCCAGGAAGAATTCTTAGTCCAAAATGCTATTAATTACCATATGGAAGTATATCAAATAGGTGAGCCAGAAAGAAACTTTTTTTCGAGATGAGTGATAGAAAATGAGCCTGCATGACAGTGCTCATACAAATAGACTCCAAAAGAAGCAGGACCGGAACATGAGAAACAACAGCAGATAAAACCATTCAACAGAAAAAAGGAATCCACTAAGCACAGGAAATACATGATCAATTCAGGAACTAAAAAGTCCACCCACAGATACAGGCGATCAGAGACCACAAAGCAACACAACTAAAGGACATGCAATAGATTTCAGGAAAGAAATGGAAAGGAGAAAAATAAGACCATCCTCCAAACAATGCCACACCAGAGGGAATAGAAGAGATAAGGTAAATTGAGAGAAGGCCAAGAGGGGACAAGGTGGAAATAATTTCAATCTGTTAATGAGGGGTTCAAAATATAGCACTTAAATTGATAAGCATGCAATAAAGGCAGAAAATATTTACAGGTATAACCCAGGAAATAACAGTCAACTAAAACTGCTCTAGAGGAAAGGCAGAAAACAGTATACTAATTGGACATTGCTCATACCAGGGTATCAAGAGCATCTAAAAAATGAAATCTATAAATAAAAATTACAGTTAAGCAGAGAACCACAAGTGGGTCAAAGGAAAGTAGAGCAAACGCACATAGTATGATGAAAGTGTAGTGAGTGTTCGTATTGTCCATCATTCCTCCACCCCTCTTTACTAAGAGAACCCTAACTCTGGTCATGTATCTATCGTTTTTTCACATAATCATATGCTTAAAAGCAAGAATTCTTTAAATTTTTTTTAATGTTTATTTATTTTTGAGACAGAGAGAGACAGAGCATGAGTGGGGGAGGGGCAGAGAGAGAGAGAGACACACAGAATGTGAAGCAGGCTCCCGGCTCTGAGCTGTCAGCCCAGAGCCCAATGCGGGGCTCGAACTCACAGACCGCGAGATCATGACCTGAGCCAAAGTCGGACACTCAACGAACTGAGCCACCCAGGCGCCCCAAAAGCAAGAATTCTTAATCAGGAGTGATTCTGCCCCTCCAGGAGACATCTGGGAATGTCTAGAGACAATTTAGACTCTCTTTCAGGGGGAGTTACTGGCATTTAGGTTAGAGACCAGAATGAGGAGACTGACTTCAGTCCAAAATCTTATGTGTGATCTCTCAGGCCGTATCATGGGCAATTTAAAAAAGCTTTGCCCGATAGTCTTTTTTTGGAAAAGCTGTCCTCCACACACAGAGTCTTCTAAGGGAGCTATACAGTCAAGCAGGTGGGACACCAAGGACCAGCATGCTCATATTCACATCTGCACTCCTGGCCCTGGCTGGGCTTCAGAGGCCTCATTCTCAGGGGACTCCTTCAGGTGTCTCCACTGACACCGTCTTCCTGAAGCTAGGTCTTGACCAAGATACTCTTCTCCACTCTGTTTTTTTCACTTCTAGCCTTTCCTTCTCTCCCTGTCCCCAGTCCCCTGGGTTCATAAAATGGCAGTGCTCCTCAGCACTGAAAAAAATTTCCACTAAAATTGTCTCCAAAACAGAGATAATTTCTACCACCTGCACTGCTTGATTGACCCTTGCCCAGTGCCATTCACTGGGGGGTGGGAAAGAACAGCCAGGAGCCAATACTACTTTCCTTTTTGGCCTCCTGCTTATGTTATCACAGCAAGTAAATAAAGATTTGATTATTATTTTCATTTTGGCTCATTGCCTTACTTGACTACCTCAGCTAGCAGCTTAGCATAGGATTATTGCTAAACATCCTACTATGCACAGAACAGCTCCCAGAAAAGCATTAAATGGTCCAAACTATCAACAGGGCTGAGGCGTTTGGGGGAACTTAACTCCATTACCATCTCCAGAGCCAATAAGCTCCTGGATTTCTCTGAGAGAATGTTATTCATCCAGGAGTGACAGAGGACCAAATAAGAAGGTCCAATCGTACTGTAGTGAAAGACTTTGTATTCCATGGTTGAGGGAGAATTTTCCTCAATTTCTGTTGTGTTGGACATGAACAAGAGAACATGACACCCGACTGTCACTGGCAGCCATCCTGTGAACATGACGGAAAGCCACTTTGGGATAAAGCTTGTACTGTGGACAAGCGTGAGGGACAGAACTGGGTCCTCAGTGACAGTACGGCTGGTGGAGCTGTGGCTGCAGCCCACCCATCTGTGCATTTCCAGAAGTGTGGAATACAGCTCCTCATGATTTCAACTGGCGTTCCTTTTACTTGCGATGAACACTAACCTTCTACAAAAAGATAAAAAAAAAAAACACTAAAAAGGCAATAAAAACAGAAAGCATTAACCTCAAAGCAGAGATGTATTACATGTAAAAATACTACACTAATGAATGAAATAAGAGGAATTCTAAAATTGAATGACAAAGCATAGTACACACTATGTACTATTTTACAACACCTAAACAAAGTGACACAAACATAAACAAATTCAGGGACAGATAGAGGGGTATCAAGCAAAGGCAGTCTATAATAAAACAGGTCATAAACTTAATATCTGACATTTCAAATTACAGGGCGAAAGCATCCAACGAGACAAAAAACAACCACAAAAGATACTGTTATAAGCATAAATGTAAAACACACACTGGAAATCTAGCAGTCATGAATTCATATGCAAGAGAAAACATAAAAATATAGAAAAAAATAAACACAGGCAGTAAAAGGAGAAAATCCCTACATGGAAAGTTTCCTTTACCTCTTTCAAGTCATGACTAACCACACAGGCCAAAGGAAAAGGTTACAGAAAACCTAAATAATATTTGAGATATAATTTATATACGTTATAAAATAAAATAATAGATCTTATAAAGCCTCCGTGCTCTGAAAACAGAGAGCAGACCTTCAACAAAAACCGATCCATATAAAGAAAACTTTACATGGCAAGTTTGGTACATATGATTCCATGCAAATGGAGAGCTATTTCTACTTGGATTCCTTATGTCAAGTGACCCCTTCAGAAGGATAAAATTGTCCCCATGTGGGCAAGAATGCCGCTGTTGGTGATAGCTCTGGGTACAACTCAAGAGAATCAGAGAGGGTCGAGGCTCACAGAAGCGATCCCAACATGACTAGTACAGGCAGCCTACTCTGTCCAGATAAGCCACAGATAAGATGATGTCCTATTAATGAATACTATACGTAAAGCAAACTTTGATAAGCACGCATGGAAATACTGAGGCCTTTCCATTAGACAAAAAAGTAAAATCTTAGTTCAAACTAGCATGAAGCTAGGTAACAGTGGACACGCAGATCAGAGTCAGCAAACCCTGGAGGAAACTCTGGGTAGTACTGTTCAAAAGAGGCTTTTCTCTTGTCTAAAGAATTTTAGTTAGGTCTTTCTTGAAGAACTATATATACATTTTAACTTTTCTCTTTTAATTGCCATCTGTTGCCCTTTTGCTCCATGTATACGCAGGCGCACTGTCACATGTTCTCTGTCCCTTTACTGTGTGTCCTCTGCCTTCATTTCCTGCTCAAAGGAAACAGGAGATAAGCTGTTCAGCACATTTTGCTCTTTAATCCAAGGTTGGTCAAACACCTCAAAGATATTTCCTGCTATTGAGAATGGACTTATGAGAATCCTACAGAACCAGGGCAGCAAAATCTGTCTGCATTACGTCAAGGGCAAAGTTAGGTCTGAGTTCAGATGTAGGGTTAAGGAAGGAAAGACTGAATAATGCACAATGAAGACTAGAAAAGCACTAGAAAGGCACTAGAGAGGCCTGGACAGCTCCTCGAGCTGGGCTTTCTCATCTCTGCTGCCTGGAGGATTGGGCTGCAAGAAGCAGTACTGTCCAGTATTTAAAACAAACAAACAAAAACCCCACACGGGGAGAGAATCATGTGAGAAATGGATGGCTCAGTCAAACTTGCACTAAAGAGTGATAACTGTATTTTCTTGCTCTGATATATAAGACTTTTGCTGTTTCAGAAAAGGATTCAAAGATTCTTTCAAATCAGATTGTCCAATCAGTCTACACAAAAATATTAGACTTCAGTGACTACAGTGAAGTCACAGTTCATGTATAACAATGGTAAAAATGAGCTGTGTTGAAGTTCTGTAGTTAATTTCTAGGAAATAGATATGGTCAACAGTAAGTTTTATTTCACATCTGAGATAAGCATCCTGTAATACTCAAATAGTTTTCTCATTATTCCTACTTCGAAAGCTAAAAGGAAATAGATGAAGAATAGAAATAAAAAATAACTTGTCATATAAATCACTCTTCGATTCTGGAAATAAAATATTTTTAATTAAGTTCCACTTAAAAAATAAAAGTAGTTTCTTACTCCAACACTGAGCACATTAACATTTTCACATACAGAAAGCTTAGGTACATTCAACTGTTTACAAGACATGTCTCCATATAATACAAGTACCTTCACGTGAAGTACATCAACTTATATAATTGTATACATTTGTGACTTCTGCATACGGTACCTTTTAAAACGAACACATAATACGCTTATTTTCTAAATGTCAATTCATAGATGATAATTTAAAGTTAGGAGAGCCTCTTGAAGAGTTTAAATAGTTGTGTTCATATGAGAATTCAGTAATTTCCTAAATAGAAGCTTCCAAGTAAAGCTTGAGCAAGTTGAGTTACCTGACTGGCGGATGCATGGAATTCTTACCAGGTTGTATGGTTGGTTTACACTGCAAGTCTTTCAAGTGGTTTGTAATTATTTGTGCACTAGGGGGTAAAAAAGCACCAATATAATAAATATTTTTTCACATCATAGAGGAAATCACAAAACAATGATCTCAATTTCCTTTCAAAATCTAATCATTTGAAAAGAGCATTTACTTCCAATGTTCAATCTTTAAGCTTTCTTAGTGAGATCATTTGATACACTCACTAGAGATAAGAATGGAAATGCTAAAAAGAGGTGGTATACATAGTATCTACTAACTACAGAATTCATTCTTCTCACACTGATGATATCCATTTCTGAACTGATTTCCTTAGATCTAAAAAGAACTCTGAAAATAAATGTAACATTTATAAACTTATCAACTATATCTCTTAAAAAGAAATTCTAAAGATGTCTCTCTTCCCGATACACAAAGCAATTATTTTCCTGATGAGCAAAAGCACCTTATGATATGGAAATATATAAAGCAAGTATTTTCTACAAATTAATATAGAAATTTATGCGCAAAAAGGTGTAGTCACCCCAGCTGTATATGTAATATTTTAAATAAGACACAATAAAAAAAACCTCAAAGCACATACTGAAAAAATAACCCATATGCTAATACTCCAGTTATTAAATATTGCGGCACATATGCAAATCTAACAATTGGAGGGAAAAAGTTTCTAATCTAGATGGTCAATGAAATCTCTTTGGAATATACTTTAGAAGTCTGTAATATGTAATCCTGACTGTTAAACTCCAACTCAAGCTATAGGTTTTTACAGCTAACATACAATCCCGTGAAGATGAGAGTGTGTACAGAGGTCACCTCACAGACTCCTGGGTAAACAGCATTACTGGTGAGACACCGGCACAGGCTAGCTGAGCTCTTCTATCCTTTTCTTTACTGAGGGCACAGGGCAAAGGCAGTATTAACAATGACAGATCTTTATCACAATAAGCTTTGCTAAAATGTAAATAAACATTGTTTTAACATTTCGAGATCATGAGAGAAGGCCCTTACCTGAATATATACAAAGAATTTTCTAGATTTAACATATTTTAAAATGAATACAGAGGTGTATAAGGAGAAACATCAATTACTTGCTTTGACAGTTTTCAGTCAAGGTTTATTACCTGCCTTTTTCTATTAAACAATGTGATTTTTAGAAACATATGGAGTTCCAGCTTCTGCTAAGATTTCATTTCTTTTTCCCAGTGGTTTTTTTGTGTTCATGCATTTCTGTTTTGCTAGCTATAGTCTTTTTTCGAGATGAGGTATTAGGAACAACTGCATTAGAAGGTCCGCTGGTAGCTATACAAAAAAAAGAAAAACTATTGTTTAGATTTTCACAAGCAATTCATATTCAAATACTACTGCTAAGTGACAAAATAATTAACTTTGTAATTGTGATGTAAATGAAACTATAATATAAACATTCAATAGAGCATTTTTAACCTTTTAACTTTTTAGAATTCAACACCAATACAGGAAAGTAATGTCGATGGGACGTATTCACAAATTTGTCTTTTCATTCTACATTCTTCTTGGAAAACTAATTTATTCCATCATTTTTAAGCATCATCTCTTGTGCTATGAGCTTCAAATGTATACTTTTGGTCCAGGTCTTTTCCCTTACTTCAAGATCTGTTTATTCTGTATATCCTACTAGAAATCTCTGTATAGATAACTGACAGTAAACATAGATTAATATGCTTACTACTGAACTTGTCATTTCCCTTTAAATCTATTTTCTCCTTTTTTATATCATCACTATTTAAAAAGTTCAAATGTTAGAAAACTATAAACAGTCTTGACTTGGAACTCATCCTTCTACATCCAAACCAACATTAAGCCCTCATGAGTTATCAAAAAGTTATTCTAAGCCAGATGACACTTCTGGTGTGAACGGGCAAACTCCTGTGAGAGTAATTCTCTTGCAGGTTAACAAGTATAAACTCTGGATACAATAGGGAAAACAACTACCTGAAGACACTGAAGAGTAAACAAAAGCAGGTGTATACTGGAAAAAAAATCAACACTTGGAGGAAGGAAACCCATGTTGAGTCCTCCCCACCCTCACTTTTTTAAAAGCTTTAGGCCTAAGGACAGTATCTAGTCTGAACCACGTACAATGACTAAAACTCAGCATAAAACTCATTCTTACTAGCATGAAGAACCAGAGGAAAAGTATTGGAGCAACTATAGCTGCTGGAAAGTCAGGTGCGAGATCCCAGAAAGGGAGAGCTCCCCCGTCTTTGTATAAACCATGATCACATTTATGGCACGAGCAGGGCAGGCTCCAAGGGTCCAGGTGAGGCCAAAGGAAAAGATGTGAAAGTTGAGCTGCCGACTACTTCAAGGAACGCAGTTCTGCCACCTGAGTTCGGCCAAGGTTAACTCTTTGCTTGAAGAGAAACCAAAAAACCCAACACTCGTGGGAGAAGCATAACAAGAGCAGCAGTCTGGAGTTTATACAACATCTCATTCATGATGTCTGGGATGCAATCCAAAATTACTCAATGTATAAAAACAGAAAAACATCTTCCTTCTTAAGAATGGATAAATTGACAGAGACCAGTCCTGAGGTCAGCTAGATTAGTACACAAGAATGTTAAAGCAAGTAGTTTAACTTACTCAAGAACAAAGAAAATATGCTTATAATGAATAAACATATAGGAGACCTATGAAGAATCAAAAAAGAGTGTTGAAAACTAAGGAATAAATATCTGAAAAAAATCCACCAGATAGGTTAACAGCAGAACACAGATGATAGTTAAAAGTGAACATCAACCCAGGTTATTAAAAAAAAACAAAACAAACAAACAAACAAAAAAAGAAGTCCTAAGAATACTTGCCACAAACTGAGAATGAAAGATAAAGGAAAAATATTGAAAACAGGCAGAAAAAAATAATTCATTAATCCAGTGCATACATTGGAAGAATTCAAATTAACAAAGACTTCTCATCGGAAACAGTGGAAACCCTAAACAGGGAACACCACCTTTAAAGCACTAAAAGAAAAAAACTTCCTTCCTAAAATTGTCAATCCAGCAAACCTACCTTTTAAGAATGAAAGTAACAAAGATTTTTTTCAAATACAGTAACAAACTGGCAGTATAAGAAATGCTAAAGAGATTCAGGTTGAAAGCAAATAAAACCAGATAGAAACAAATATTTAGAAAAAGGAATGAACCCTGATGGCTAATGGGTGCATAAATATTTTTTTCTCTTCTTAGTTTCTTTAAAATACATATGACTGTGTAAAGCAAATATTCTAACACTGCATTATAGTCTTAATAGTATATTTGGAAGTAACATACATGGATCACTATGCATTATGGGAGGAGAGGAAGGCAAATGAATCTACAGAGTTGCAAGGTTTCTATATTTTACTCTGAGTAGTATAAATTTATCTCTAAGTAGATCATGAAAAGTTAGAGATGTAGATGTATAGCCTCCAGTTAAAGAATAATGCAAAAAGGTAAAGCTAAAAAGTCAACAGATAAGTCAAAATAGAACTCTTAAAAATATTAAATACAAAACAAGGCAGAAAAGAATAAAAGAATAACAATCAGAATGTATAAACAGAAAATATAATAAAATAGTAGATCTAACCCAATCGTATCAACGATTACAATATTAATGAACCATAAACATTGTTAACTATAAGGCAGATATTGTTAGAATGGGTTTTCAATTTTTTTAATATTTATTTATTATTTGAGAGAGAGAGAGAGAGAGGACACGAGAGAGAGAGAAAGAGGGAGAGAATGTGAGAGGGGGGAGGGAGGGCAGGGAGAGAGGAAGACACAGTATCTGAAGCAGGCTCCAGGATCTGAGCTGTCAGCGCAGAGCCTGACATGGAACTTGAACCCACGAACCTCGAGATCATGACCTGAGGCGAAGTCGAATGCTTAACCAACTGAGCAACCCAGGCGCCCCTAGGATGGATTTTTAAAGAAGCCAAATATATACTGCCTACAAAAAAAATCCCTTAAATATGAAGACACAGATTGTTTGGAAAAATATCCCATGCATACAGTAAGCATAAGAAATGTGAAGTAGCAAAATTCACATCAGATAAAATATACTTTAAGACAAAGCATTACTAGGACTAAGAGGGAAATTTCATGCTAAGTGAGTCAATACATTAGGAAGGCATACCAAATATGTATGTATGTAATCACAAAGCTTCAAAGCACAAAATAAAAAAGGACTGAATTAAAAGGAAGAAAAAGACCAGTGTACAGTTGTGAGTGGGAATCTCTCTCTAAGCAATTGGTAGGACATTCAGAACCTCTCCTCCCATACACATGTCCCCACCCCTCAAATAGTAAAAATACAGAAGATATGAAAAAGATTATCAGCAATTCTGACCTAACGGATACTGACAGAACATTACATCAATGAACTACAGAACAAAAATTCTTTTTTAGTTCACTTGGTACTTTTAAGATATACCAAGTCCAAATGTTAAGCGATTAAATGTCTCACATTTAAAATACTAAAATTGTACAGTATATGTTTTGTAATTGCAATGGATGGAAAGAAGGAATTGGTAACAAGATATCCAAACCCCTGTCCCCAAATATTTTGAAAGTAACATAAATGTGTTTAAATACTCCATGATTCAAGGAATAAATCACAAATTAGAAAGTATTTTTAACTGAATGAGAATAAAATGTAACTTTGGTGAGATGTAGCTAAAGAAGTACTCAGAAGAAAACTTAAAGCCTTAAATGTGTATATAACAAGACAAGAAATGTCTACAAAAAGTGATTTAAGAAACTAGGAAGAGTTTGAAAGTCAACCCAAAATAAGTAGGAGGATGGAAATATTAAAGAGCAGAAATCAGTGAATTATAAAAAGAATAGCTAAAATCTGGTTATTTGAAAACACCAACAGAATGGATAAATCTCTAGTGGGAATAATAAAAAAAAATCAGAACACAAGTTATCAGTACCATGAATAACAGAAATTATTACCACATCCATTAAAAGGATAATGAAATGAGGCACCTAGGTGGCTTAGTCGGTTAAGCATTCGACTTTGGCTCAGGTCATGACCTCATGGTTCATAAGTTCGAGTACCACCTCCGGGCTCTGTACTGACAGCTCAGAGCCTGAAGCTTGGAACCTGCTTCAGATTCTGTGTCTCCCTCTCTGTTTCTGACCCTCCCCAACTCTCTCTGTCTGTCAAAAATAAACATTAAAAAAATTAAAATAAATTAAAAAAGGATAAGGAAGTAACAAGAAAATTGACAACTTAGATAAAATGAACAAATTCCTTGAAACACCAAGTTACCAAATCCATAACCAAAATGAAACAGAAAATTAATTCTATCAAAATTTAAGTAAGAAATACCCGTCTTATAAAAACTCATTCAGAAAAGAGAAGAGGAAGAAATACTTCCAAATCATTTTATGAGGCCAGCATTACCCTGATACCAACCTCTAAAAGAGGTTACAAAAACAAAAAACAACATGAAAACAAACAAACAAAAAAAACTAGTTACAGACAAATCATTATCTTTTAAAAATGCAGGTGTCAAAAATCCTTAAGGTCAAACTGAATCTAACAACATATATGTAAACTATCATCATGACCAAGTAGGGTCCATTCCAGGAATACAAGATTGGTTTGTACTGGCTTATGTTATATTAGAAAAGCCAAAACAACACCATTTCATATTTATTATTTAAAAAGGCATATGAAATAATACACTTATTATGTGTCTAATATATAGAGAACAAAGGACCATGATTCAAAGAGTATTCAAATCTTAGTTAGGTCTACCGACTACTAGTCACATGAACAGGGATAAGTTACAACCTCTGCAACTTTTTCATCTGTAATGGCCTAAGAATGGTATTGATCTCTGAAGGCCATGTTTAGAAATGTATGAACAAAAAAAGTGTTTTGTAGCATAAAAAGCTATACAAATAAATGTTAGCTTTGAGTTGTATATGGAATACACTGTAATTTCTATCTAAGATACCTTTTCAGTTGTCTGTACCTGCATATACTGATTATCTAGAATGTGCAAAGTTTAAATATATCTAAGGTACTGCCTTTAATTTATAAGGCCACATAATCTGACAGAGCTGTAATCAGGGCTAAATCAGGGTTAAAAGTCAGTGTGGTACAGAGTGTCATGAGAGTTCTTGTCTTGGTAATCATACAAATACATCCCAGTGGAGGGGGCTGGGCTAGGAGTGGGAAGTAAAGGCAGAACATTTTAGAAGAAGAAAAATGACCTGAATATCATAAGGATTTATTTGGGAGGAAGTGAGGAGAACAGTTTGGCAACAGTGTAACAACAGCAACTGACATTTAGTGAGTGTTTACTATGTGTGTCAAGGGCTTTACAGATGTTATTGCACTCATTTCTGATAACCTTTAAAGAGGCACTATTACCCTGATTTTAGGACTATGAAAGCACGGATCAGAGAGGTTAAGTAACTTACCCAAGGTCATAAAGCTAATAAGTAGTAGTGCTGAGACTTTAATCTAGGTCCCTTTGAGTCCCAAGCATAAACTCTTAACCAAAAGAATATGTGAGAGCACTAAGGTGAGGAAAGAATGAAGAAATTTCCAGTGAGGATACAGCCAAACCTGGAGCTATATAGAATTCTCCGAAGAAAAAAGGTCTAGGGTAAGAAAAAGTGAACAGCTGGATGTCCCTGTCCGGCACGGCAAAGTAGGAAGAAGAACGACCATCAGATAAGACTAGAAGAATCGGGTAAAGGGAAAGAAGAACAAGGCAGAGTACATCGTGGAAGGCAGAATAAGAGACAATTTCAGCAAGGACCAACCACACAATCAAATATGCCAAAAAGTAAAAACAACAACAAAAGCCGGAGTGTTTGGCTGGCTCAGTCAGTAGAGCATGCAACTCTTGATGTTGGGGTTGTGAGTTCGAGCCCCATGTTGGGTGCAGGGATTACCTAAAAAATAAAATCTTTAAAAAAAGTAGAAAAAAGTTGGCAAATGACAGGTGAATTTGGTATCATATCATTAGGCTGAGAATGGAGAACTGAAACACTGTAAAGAAAGAGACAGAAATTTTTCATTTAAAATGGCTAAAATAAAGCCTAGATTCAAAAGAAAAGCAATAGGAGACAGTTCATAAGTTAATTTGGAGAAAAATACGAGTATGAAATATATTTTATTAACAGATACAGGGAACGGGGGAGACAAGAGAGAGAAAAATACAAATACATCAATAGACTACAGTAACAGTTTTTAACTCTAGGAAGTGTAATGGTCCTTTTTAAAAAGAGATTTTAAACTCAAAAGGCAAACTATTACTAATCCTCTAATTGTTCTACAGAATCCACAAATTCACACACACTCCTAACCTGGCTTGCTGCTTGCTTTCGTACTCTTTAAGGGAGCTGGTGGTGTTGGGAGGATCTTTGCAGGTGTATATGTATTTAAAGATATTTTTCTTCTCATTACTGGACTGGAACGTGAAGTTGAAGAGGCTGGAAAAAAAAAAACAAATATGGCAGTTCAATTACTTCCTGTCAAGTCCTTACATTTTAGAAATTTTTAATGATTTTCATTTTAGAAATTTCTATTTAGTGGTCTAAGGAATATATGTTACAGGAGAAAACAGACAATGCGAGGTTTATAAAGTCAATTCAGCAGTGGCATACTTCCTAGAAGAAGCTCTCGAATGCTCTTAGCCCAATAGATGTTCTGTTTATACTACAAATAATAAGCATTGAATAGTATTTACTAATGGCATGCCAACAAGAATAGAGCAACAGACTTAATTTTATTCTGTCTTGATAGAAACTTAAGACTCGTAAGAGATGGCAGAGAGCTGATGGCATAATTTTACTGCCTGGTAAAAAAAAAATTAAAAATATTTTAAAATATTGAAAATTTAAAAATATTAAAAATATGAAGTACAGATTCACAAGTAACAAGTCAGACTGTCTTCCTACATTACCTATTGAGATTTATCTTAATGCAAGGGAATTTTAAGGATTTTTTTTTCTCTTTCTAAGCAAGGTGGCGCGATTAAGAGGCATGAAAAGGAGAAGTATGGTTATTTTGAAGTATGAAGTCCTCTGGGCAAGGAGAGCTTCTGGCATGAGCTTCTGGGTTCCTAACCGAAGGGAGGTGGGGAGTTAACAAAAACCTGATTTGCATGCTTTTGCAATTTATGGGGGAGGACCAGATACTAATAAAGAGCATGTCTCTGAAAAATAAATATGTGGGCCAGTCATGGCAAATGTGCTTTATGTGGCTGACTTGTATCTACACTGAATGAATATACATCCCATTGGCAGAAGTTCCAAGTAGTCACTAATGATATAATATACAAGTGATGACAAAAATCCCTAAAGCATCATGTAAAGCTCTACAGCACTACTAAGCTCTTTCCTGCTTGCATGTTTTGTCCTGTCCTGTTAACTTCCATCTCTAACTTATCCAATTAGTATTTCCACACCTTTCCCCCCATCTGATACTTTTAGTGTTCCTTGTAAGCTACCTTCTAGTTGCCATAAAATTGATTTAATTTTGTTTCAAGTCAGGAAAAGGCCTTTCTGAGCGATAGAGCATTAACAATATAGGCTAATATAGGAATAACAATATAGGCTTCGTTATAAATAGCACAAATCAATAATAATTTATATTATTACATAGTAATATAAGTATATGTAGTTACCAAATATTAATTCTGCACTTACAGTATAAAACAGAGGATGCGGAGGCTTCTATTTTAACTGGCACCTATTTTCTTTACTACTCAAGAAGAACTAAAAAAAACATGCTTCAGAAGACGTGGGCTTTAGTATTGCTTGACCACTAACCGCTTGATTTCCTCAATGGTGTCTAAGATTTTTTCTTCAGAGTATATTTTTTGCAAGTGAAATCTTAAATAAAATGGATGAAAATAGATACTCTAGTTGAAGCAGCCATGCAAGACACAAGGCCTAACCATTCAGCATCCTCTTCCTCATGGAATTTCCAAAAGCTCTTGGGAATACAGATTGAAGACTGATACACTAGATTAATTTTAAGGCTTATCCAATTCTAGGAATTGCATTAACTGTATTTATGTTCTTATCTAGTTTCCTTAGTTAAGTAATGGCATCATATTTTACAAGAACTAGAGGATATGGGGTACAACTTGTATCCATGAGATAGAGAAGAGCTAATCTGAACTGGAAAAATGCAAATTTTGAAATTAAATCCTACCTCTTAAAACCATTCCTAAAGTGAAATATTTTAGAACATAAACCCAGATATCTCTTCATTACCATCAATGATTGAAAGCTGACTTCTACTACTAGATGTGGAAGAAAAGGGAAGGCCGCTATACTGTAGAAATGCAGGGGGTACCATTTAGACAGAATACAATGTGAAGAGAACTCTCAGGAATAATACAACGTGGTAGCCAGAAAAGGGAAGAGAATAGCAGCAACACATGAAAGTAGTTTTCATTCCGAGACCTCTGATTTCATTCTTCAGAGAAACACATTTAGAGTATGCTCCTTACAAAAAGGAGAAAGGTATACAATGGAAGTTTGTTACTTTCCAAAGATAGGACGAGCCCTAGCAAGATTGTTAACTAAGGCAAGCACGCTCTCCCCAAACCGGACGCTTCCTACACTGGAAATTCCCACGAGCTGAAGGATCCTACAGAGCTGAGTATGAGAGCAGTCAGCTGACGCCTCACACTCACAAAGGTAGCCCTAAAGGTTTCCCAGAATGATGTCCCTCAGAAGAGTGCTACATGATGTTTAAATGTGTCCCCAAACATGTGTCTTCTCAAAAAAGCAGCTTTGGAAAATCTAGGTGTACACCTTTCCTACACTAATGTAACTCTATCTTCCCAAAGGGAGGTGGGACATAATACAGTTTCCAAAACCTATTGAGCCATGAATCCCTTTTCTTCACACACATTAACTTTTGCAGAATATTTTCTGAAGAACATCATTTGAAAACCTGTTATCTTAATTTGCCCTCTTTAGTCAAGAACTCCTTCTGAATCATTATGACTATGTACCAGAGGTGGTGAGGCATGGATGGGTATGTGTACGTGTGTGGGTTAATGACAAATGATATTTGGTCATTTTTAAAAAGTTTATTATAAAATGACACACAATAAGAATGTGAAAAAAGACCATTACCCTATATTGTTGACTTCTATTGCTGGGTCTTAGATTTTTTTTTTCCTTTCTGGAAGGAAAGTTTTTGGGAAGAGTCAAGAAAAGTGGTACATTGTACATTAATAACACCAAGGAATTTCAAATAATGGTCCTTTATACTTCCTTCTCTCCTAAAATTCTATTCACTATCACTACTTGAGTTTGTTGTATTAATTCTTTGTATAGTCTGATAATATCACTGCCACAAAATAATGAAAATAATAATAAAAATAATCATAAATTTCCTACAAATTTCTGGGGTCTTCCGTGGAACTTCACTTGATGGAGAAGCAATGGAGGCAAGAAATTCATCCACCTGCTTTAAAGACAGGGCATTGTGAAGAGTTTCTAGAGGACAAATAGATGGCACCATGGAATATAATTCAAAGCCTGAAAAAAAGAAATGAAAAAAAATTTGGATATTTAAGAAGTAATTAAGAAAGAAGAAGACCATTGCTTAGAACTGTACAGGTTAGGTCTTTCCAATCTATCACATGCAAACACATGAGATCTCTGAAGTCATGACACCAGATGCTATGCAATATAGGACTGGAACAAGATGTGACAAAGATTCCATTTTAAATGTAATCATATAGTACAGCATGCACACAATTCATTCTACACTTTGGTAAAATCTAAGAATGATACTTAAAGAAAAAAAACCTGGGGGGAGGGGGAGACAAAAAATTACATCATTTCAGTTTGTGCTTTATAAAAATCAGCTCTATTTGACAGGTGAGTTAAGTTGATGCCATGATGCGTCTCTGATGCCAGGATATTAAAATTAACTTATTGAAAAATAATTACATTGTAATTACTGAAGAGTGATTTTAAGTAACTTTTCTAATAATATCAAGGCCAATAATACTCTCTAGTGTGACCTGAAAACCACATTCATTCATTTGTGCTAAAAATCAAATTCCAAAACACATTTTACCTACCTTTATTGAAATAACTCAATAATTCTGTTTTTGGAAATTACTAGCTGAGTACAGTTAGGCCAAGTAAAAAGCAATACAGAATACAGACATGTTTGCATTCAACAATGGCACAGAAATAGAAAAATTTCATGAAACAAATCATGCACATATATATTAATACCACAGTGAAACAAAATTGCTTACAATATACACTTTTTTTTAAACAAGTAAGATATAGGTTATTTGCTTTCTATAAAAGTTGCCTGTTCTTTTAAACTTTATTCAACCGAATGGCTTTTAAAATTGCTTTCATTAACAATTAAAATAAGACTTTCTGCATCTCTTCTTTCCAACATTCCAACTAATTTCTCTCCAAAGGAAATACTTTTAGTACTTAGATTAAGATTTTATATAAAGGCTAATGTCATTAAACAAGTAAAAATTAATTAAACCCAAACAGACTGCAAAATTCTCTGTTTCAATAGGCATGTGGTCATTTTAACACTGACTAATATTTACTTAAGTTTGGGAGGGAACAGTGACCCAAGAACTGCCTAATTCTTGGCTGGAATAGGGAAACTGGTTAAAAGAGAATCTTATCTTTCTATGGAAATAACCAAAGGATTTATAAAGCTGGTATGTTTGATTTTCAGGTGCAAACCAAAGCATGACAGAACATTACATATACTTAAAAAAACAAAACAAAGCAGAAACTATACCATAAGAGCAGCTAAAGCACCTAAATAAAGCACTAAAAAATTGGGCTTGCACAAGTAATACATTTTTTTTTTAAGTACGAAACTCATGCATATAAGCGCAAACCCTTTCTTTGCATTACACTAAACTTAACAATGTGATTTTTTTATGCGAAATCATCGGGATGTTTTAAGTATTTTATAACAGCTATTTCCTTGTATTTGCCTGTTAGAGTTTATAACAGGCAAATAATAACATCATCAGGTTCCTCGGGACTACATTTTTTCCCCCATTTATCTTTAGTAAACTTTGTATTTAATGCACAATGAAAGGGTTAGCGCAGCAATTTAAAAAGCCACCCTGCTGTCATGTTTAGAAGCTAGAAAAACATACCACTGGAGCCTAGACATTCCACAGAGGAAACGGACCAGCACCTATAGAGGTGTGGGTGTTCTGCACAGAGGCCCAGAAAATAAGGTAAAGCACTGTCAGAAGATACTTGTCTCACCATGTTCCTTGAACTAAAGATGAAGGGAGGGGTAAGTCCATGATATGTATTAAGATGAAAATAAATTAAAGTCAGGGGAAATAAAAAGTGAAAGACAATTCATAGGACAGATAAGACAACACAGTATAAAAAAGAAAAAAGAAATCTTGAAAACCCCAAAGAAATGCATTTTAAACGCATTAAGTCACATGTGTGAAAATCCACATTTTAAAAAAAGCTTTAGCCAAAGGAATATAAAGTTACTCTGTTTTCTTTTAAATTTAACAATTTTTTTTAAAGCTTCGGTAAACAGATTTCTCCTATATAAAGCTTTCAATACTGGCTATAAGGACATAAATATTCTGCACAAAAACTATAGTCAGTCTTAAACCTGTAATGTCTCTTCTTAGAATTTTTAACTTCTGTTTTTCTTGTGACTGGTTTTTCTTCTAAGAGGTTCTTTAGAAGCTGCAGCTGTATCAAATAAGGATCTTTTTCTTCAGAAAGTAGCATTTAAAGAGCTACAAAGGAGGGAAAGCACATAAGCTTTAAGGCTAAATTTTCTCTTGTTGAGGATGAGATCTTCTTACTCCACCTCCAGAAGTATTTAGTGCACTGCTATTTAAGTGTGGTGCTCAAGGATCCAGAAGGGGAAGAATGATTACAGATTTGTGTTTAATCCTTCAGCTTCATCTAAGTTTTTGAAAGACTTGACTTGAGTTTTTGAAAGATTTATTTGCAGTTAAAAAGAAAAAAAATCCAGGGGATAAAAGTACCTTCATTCCGAATAAAAGCAAAAACCGGTATGTTTTCTTTTAAATTCTTTGATCCTCAATTATTTACAAATGATCAGTAAATATTCCCTCTTGACCCAGAAAAACAAGCTCTGTGTAAGAAAGCTGTAGAAGTGCAACAATTCGGTTTATAAGCAATGGCCACAAAGACACTTTACTGTACTGTTCAGCTTCAGAAATTGAATTTAACTGAACAAGATTTCTAGATTTTTAGCTTAGTCTTCTTCCTACCAGAAGTTCTCCAAATTTTAATGAAAAGCAGTGGTACCAAAAAGAATTGGTTGCTTGATAAGAGCAAACCATATGGCCACACGTGGGTAAAGCAAATGATGGATAAAATTTTCAGAGGTCTCCAGACCAGGCTGAGTTTGCTTTAGACAAAGAGCCACCAATAAATGATGTTACACAGTGAAATCTGCATCTCCTAATTCCCATGAACTTTTCAAAGACACATCTTATTTGGCTGTTTGACAAGCGTGGCTCAGTTTTTTTTTAATTAAGTACCTCAATAAAACAACCATGTGATCAGAAAAGAAATCAGGAAGAAAAAACCCATTAAAATTATTAAGAATTAAAAAGAAAACAGTACTAATTGTATTTTCAAAATTTGTGTAGACTGATCATTTGAGAAATTAGAAGGGATTTTTAGGTGCTAATTTAGTATTAAAACTCATCATCATTGTGGTCATTTAAAAGTCTGAGATGAGTGATGTTAAATGATTGTGTAAATTATAGCTGAAAAAGGGAGCGAGACAGTATCAATACTTTGGATTAATAGTAAGTTGGAATTATATGCCAACTGAAATTAAGAATGGAGAAATGAATGATACTGTATACCCCACAGTTTGGAATAAAAGAAAAATAAAAAAGGATGAAGCAGGGGAGTTATCTTTTAAAATAAAAGCAAAACGTACCATTGGTTGGGTGTCGAGCAAATGAGATAGAAAACCTTTTAACAGCAGAACCGCGTGTGGCGTCTGAGAAAGAGAAAAACAGGTACCTGAAATTTGTAATAGCTACCAAAAGAAGGACACTTAAAAAAAGAGCGAAAAAACAAATATATAAGGAGGTTAGAATTAGGTGACATGCAGAAGGGAATGAGAGAGAGTACTGGTTAAAAGTAAAATAGCTTGAGGATAGAGGCAAAGTGTTTAATGAAATATACAAAAGAAAGAAAAGCAAGATGAGCTAGCAATTCTGCTAAGTCCATGTTTAACTGACTTAAGTAAATTTGTGGATATATGAAAAAAATTTTTAAATAAATTAAAGGGTAATAAACACTCCTATTAATAGAAGGGACAAACTTCCAGAAGCCTCAAAGGACAGTCCGAATATTAAAACTTCAGGTATATTAACAACAGCGAGAGGCTATCCAACTAGGGAGTCTAAAATATTCTTATCGTATGTTTGTTTTTATAAAAATACTGCCAACTATAGAAATATATTTTCTTCTACTTATCCACATTCCATTCACTTTATTTTTATCAATATCAGTAAGTAAAATAAGGGAGAACAATAAACAAAAGTTTAAAAGATCAAAGAAGGATTTATTCTTTATAATATGGCTTATCGACTATCTAAAAGACCCAGTATATATGATGTAGCTCTAAATTTCACATTTGAACAAACTATTCATTGAATAAGTACTGTATGTCTAACTACAGTTAACTCTTGGATAAAACATGACTCTAAACTACGGATAAGAGAGCACTGATTGTCATTTAGGCAAAGGGTGCTAGGATTCTATTTGAATCAGTCAGTGGACCTAGGCTTGTCTTCGAGAAGTATTATATGCTCATGGGTGTGTGCATGGGTGTGGATATGAATCTGTGTGTGCATGTGTGCACATACCATCTATGCAGCCAGAAGAAGTCAGCTTTTTACGATGAGTACGAGCATAATCCTGTAGGTTAGGTGCGCTTGAAGAACCCCCGAGCACCGAGGTGCTAAACAGGCCCGCACAGTGAGACCCTGATGGGAGTCAGAGAAAATACATACACAACGGGTGTTCTTCCATTCACATTGGGAATTCATGCAGCATGCAATAACATGGCTCTTACCACACTTATCTGGCAGTGCCTTAAACAGGCTCACAATTCCCTTGTAATGTCAAGTTTAACATAATCACCACCACCATTTATCATATGTACAAATGGGGGTACTTAGCACTGTATAAAATGTTGTCTTTGAGAAAAATAATAGGCCTACACGGTAATTAGATATATACATATTAACACTATTAAAACCACTACTATAGAAATTAATTTAGGTTGATAAGGGATTCTGTCAATTTGCTAAATTAAAAGGTCATATAAAGAAACCTCTCTTTTAGCACAAATCTAGTCACAATAGATTGGCATTTTTGAATGTATGTCTGTAAATGAAGAATCTTTTCTGATACCCCTGAGTTAAGAATCATCAACGTGTGTTATGAAATAAGACAAATTAAAGCTTACTGATTTGTGAGAAGACCAGGTGTGAACAATTCCTTGTAGGTCATCCAGGCCTAAATCACCTTAAATTCTAACACTTAAATGACTTAAGATCTTAATTAATAAGACCCTATGAAACACATTATTAGCAAATAAAACACAGCCAATACAACTGATACTTAGTTTGTAGCCAAACTCTTCATACCCAAGCAAAACTTTTACCACTAGGTGAAGATTAAATAAATTTCTATCAAATACATTATGATACACAAAGGAAGATCATGTGGGAATATTAAAAGTTATCAACACAAACTATATGTTATTAACTAAAGATCTTCAAGTAAGTAGGTATCAACAAGCAGTTCATATACTACTATACAGAGCAAAGTACATATGTAGTTGAATCTTATTTTGCTGTTATTAAACCTATTTAGACAACTACTTACAGAATATACTATGCCATTACCTCATATAGTTTATCAACAATGAACTTGAAACCAGTAAGTTTAGAAAGATCTTTTTCGATGCTGCTTTGCAATATTATTCGCAAAGAACCAATTATGTTCTATAGGTCAATATAGAGTAACAACTATCCATGTGCATTAGTTTTGCTTAGGAAATAATCAAAAGGAAAACTAATACACCAAAAAAGGGTTTAAAACACTCCCTACTAAAATTAAAAAAAAAAAAAAAAAAAAGAGTTTTTTTAAAGTAGGCTTCATAACAGCACAGAGCTCAATGTGGGGCTTAAACTCAAGACCCTGAGATCAAGACCTGAGCTGAGATAAAAAAATCAGATGCTTAATCAACTGAGCCACCCGGGTGCACCCTATGGTTTTTTTTTTTTTTTTTTTTTCCAGAAAAGTAGAAAGTTCTGTTTTGTATGTAATAGTGTACTTACAATTTTATCAAGTGGGAAAAATGAAGTTCCTTCCTAAATGAAAACATTTTGGGATTTTAATTTATAGAATACAAGATTAAAAACTAGCATTGGCAACTGGACTAAGTAGTTTACAATATGGACTTTCAAAAAAATTATACATCAAAATTAAATGCTATTTCTTATCCATTTTATCGAAAACTTTATACTTTGAGTTGGATAACTCAACATTTTTGAATTAGTATACGTTAAATAAAAATAAAGCATAGCATTTGGTCATGCTTTCATCACTGAAGAGTTTTACATGTGTGCAAAATAGGAAGTTGAGGGTCTGGAATTCAATTTCCGTTAGACCACATACCTACAGTAGGGTTCTGCTTCTGTTCCACAAGAGTTCTTGGTGTTCGCAAGTAATTAGCATTTTCAGATACAACCTGCACAAGGAAAGCAAAATAAATGAGGTAAAACAGTAAAATCGATTGAAAAGTCCATACTTCATTTGCAGCCTGTTCCAGACAGACAAAGGTTAATAAGCTGTATGATAAATATTAGTAGAAATACATAAAACATGAAAGATCATGCAAGATCCCCTTCTGAAGGGAGTCCATTTCATATGAAGTCCTTGCAATGAAGTGGTGCGAAGCAGGCATTCAGAATGAAATATCATGTATGAAACAAGACAGATGAAAAGAAACAATTAATAGATTGATATAATTTCACACTCTCTTAAAAGAAGCCAAATGCCCACTTTTAAACAGCTCCTGTATTTGAAGGGGGGAAAAAACAATCACAAACAAAAGAAAAGACAGACAGAGACTGTTGAGGTCACCATACAATTACTGATCCATGCACGGGCTTTATCAGAGTAACCTTTAAATATTCACAGCCTTAATGGATACCATAATCCCTTTTCCGATAATCAAATGCATTACATTTCCAAAAGGAAATTGCTGAAATTCTCAGAAAAGTCATGTGGAACAGCATGGAAGTGTAAAACCTTCCATTGTAAAACAAAACATTTCAAAAAACCCTACTATTTTAAATTTCTAAACGTCATCACAGAAAGTCCTTCTGAAGTCATTTAACTTTGGCCCACAATACTGATGGGTACCTATATATGGTACCCTCTCATAAAGAGAGCATTAAAATATTATACAACTGAACCCCACGCTGCATATATCCCTTAAATTAGATACTTCCAGATAATGGAATAGTGAGGGAGAGAACAATAAGTATTACATGTGCCCTGCTAATTAATACAGGGCCATATAAATTTTGGATTTTAAAAAATGTTCATATTCTCAGCAAATTCCAAATGGAGTCTAATATTTCAATTAAGGGGGAAATGGTTATTGAATTTTCTTACCATCAAATTATGTAATTTTGTTTCTAAATGTTTTAAAGGACAACTAGGCCAAAAAAATATTTCTTTCCTTTCTAAAAATTTTTTATTAACACTGAAATTTCCAGGAGTATGAAACTTACTAATTTTTAAATCCTGGATATTTAAAACCCTCCCAGAAAAATCCTAAACACATGCAATGTAAGTGGTTTCTTTCCCTCAAATATTGTCAGATATCACAAGCATTTGAAAATTAACTAAAAATTAAAATACAGAAGGATTTACTCTGATGTTAAATATAAGGGATTAGATGTCCTCAAAGATAGCTGTTTGTTGCTCTGAATGCGGGTAGGAAAATTTTAATGAAGTAAAGTTTAAAAACCTGTTGCCATGAGCCAAAAATACTGGATGTGAAAGCCAATGATTTGGGGGAGACAGGGGAAGAAGTGATTTGTTCCCCTGATCTGCGTCTTCGACGCCCAGTACCCACACCACTGGTATAATGCAGCCAGGTACCAGTACCCTCTGGGCTAGACACACTCAGGGGGCTCTCTTCCTGGAAGTGAGAAAGGGGCAAAAAAAAAAAAAAAAAAAAAAAAAAAAGCAGAGCATGCAAAGTTAGATACAACAGAGCCAAATGATCAGAAAGAAAAAAAAATACAGTTCGCATTTGTTTAACAATTTTTAAAAAACCATTAAACAGTAATTTGGGAGCCAAATATTTCAAATATTTGAGAAACTGACAGGAATGGCTTACAAATCTAATTGCATGTGATAACAATTGTAAGAATTACCTTATTATCTTAAATATGCTAAATATCTATACTGCTTAATAGTCACCCCTCATCTCTTAAAACTGGAAAAATTTAACAATTTTCTGTCCTAGCAACTTTTAAAATATGAAAGTATTCTGCTTAATTTTATACATGAAAGACTTTTTGTGCTATACTGAGTAACCTTTCAACCCAAAGCACTAAAGAATCGTGCAAAGGGTAAAGAGATTTCAATGTATGTAAAGTAGAAAGAAAACCTGTCTGCCAGACATATATATTAAAAAAAAAAAAAGAGGTAAGATGGATTCAAATTGCACTTGTTTCCACTTTCAAGCTATTTATTTGTTTACCCCCTCCAAAGATTATTAATAGAGTTCAGTAGCAAAACATGCAGCAAACATTCTTATTTACATGTTTGCATGTTCAGGTTTCAGACAGTGAGGACAGAGTAAAATCTACTTGCACAAAATGAAGAGAATAGTCTTTTTCTCTGTGTGTCTTTTGGAAGTACAAACTTCTGATATCCATGGAGATGGTGGACGCTGGAAAAAGTCTTCAAGGTTTTACTTGAATAATTTACCTTATGGAAGTAAAAGTTTAGCATGGCATAGAAATAAACTCTTGAAAGCAACTATTTAAGTACTTATGAGAAAAAGTTTTATAAATGTGTTCTGCATCTTAAGAATCAATAAAGGGCAGTGATTTTGTTGAAGATTTTATAAATATAAACGTGTTGCAAAATGAAGACTCTCAACACATTTGGCTATGTCAGTATTAATAACCTTTTTGGAGTACAAAAAGTGATTAATTTGCAGATTGCTTTGTTCAACAACATCAAAATCACTGCTCTCACACAAATGGTAGTTTAGGTTATATTAGTATGTCATTTCCTGATTTTTTTAAAATTAAAGATACCTGAACATAACTGTTACCATGTTTCTCATTTTTAAATTAAGCTATAATAGAGCATAATCCCAAATTTTACAGTTGTTAGTCATCCTCTTTTATAATTAACTTAAAATGTCAGTCATAGAAATCCTCACTAGTATACCATTTTCACTATACAACAATCTATTTTACTGATGGATGTTTTTCCTATACATACTTGTCCAACTGGGTCACATACATATTTGAAATCTGAGAATCCTAAAGCACTTATGTTTGTATAATTTGGGGCTATAGAAATGAGCATAATTCTTTTTTGTCACTGTTTATATCCTGACTCAACAACTGCTAGGTAAGTGTTATACCTAACTCTTGTGATTTGGCATGTTTAATTATCAACAAAAAATATTTTTCTAATTAAAAGTTTATGGTTATTTCTATCTTACAAGCTTGCTCTCTACTGTTACATAAGCATTTAGAAAACATTTATAAGCACGAATCTCAATCAGTGCTGGGGAGAATCATCCTACTGAGAATACAGATAACCCAAAATAAAGGTATTTAAAGTATAAAAATATATACAGATGTTAAATATTTACTTAACTAGCTACAATCCAACTGTTCAACTTTCCTCTTAAATCTTCTTTTAGTAGTTATTTAAATGTTATTCTATTAGAGAACATAAGAATTAGTTTTATTTAATTGTAGACAAAGGTAAACTTTCAACTATCTCTTCAAATTTTCAAATTCCTATACTGATTGTTGCAATCAAGCTAACAATTCAGAATTTCTTATCTTTATTATGGTGTCATTGGAATCAGTTGTTGTTGAAGCATTTCTGGCAATAACTCTCTATTTTCAGGCAAAAATTATTCTCTACTTATTAAATCAGGCTTTTAAAAAAGTTCTTTATTAGAATAACCTAAAGTGACAGGACAAAAAAAATAAATCAGCTCTTAGAAAGGTCTTATTTTACCATATCTATTCAACTTGGTTATAGAAACTATACAAAGAGTTCCAGATTCTTAAAACTCATCTCTTTTTTAATGGCCTCTATATTTTTAAATTATTTTTTAGAAAAATAGGCAAAAATGAAAATCAAAAATAGGTTAGGTTCCCAAGTTCCATAATTAAAGCTGTATTTTCTTTTCTGGTTTATTAAAATATAGTTAGTTTATTTTGTGAAAACATGCTCTGACATATATACTTACTTCATTTGTAGCCATCTTCCTAGATCGTGGAAGTGGAGACTTCCTGTGTATATGAATTGGCTCTGATACCATTGGTTTGAACAGTATCACAGCACGGTCAACCTCATCTTTTTTAGAAGTATGTGGTTCATCATCATTATCAATTTTAAAAGATCTCCTGCCTTCATTCTGCAGGCAAAGAATACAGCATATAAAATTCAGATACATTCTCTTCTGATGAACAAATTCAATCACCAGTTGGTGAAGTCGGTTGAAGTACATATACAAGTTTGTTTATTCAAATTAATCCATACTAACTGAATTTTTACAACAGCCTAGTACTATTCTGGGTATCATGAGACACATGACAGAGTACCCCAACTTTAAGAAATACATACACTTCCTGGAGAAACTAGACAGTTAAATGACAATATAAAAACATCTAAAACAAAGTACTTAAATATTTTTCATCAAATGCCAAGATAAATAAGAAATAATAACAAATGACAGTAATAAAGTACAGAGATCGGTTTTATTATATAGGAATTGACGTCATCACCACGAACACAAACTAAAACAGCGTTTTAATTTATAAATTTCAGAATATTTATATTCTGTTCTAAATATTCCCAACACATGTGACGAATGCATGCATAAATAATCATGTGATGACTTACTAAATATTTACTAGGTGTATACCATGTGCCAGGACACAGATGAGTAAGATAAAGTCCCAGAAAAAGATAAACTAATTAAAAAAATTTATATCAAATATCTACTGTCTGTAATAGAATGAGTAAACTGGGGTACAGTCATATGCTAAAACACTTTTTTTAAAGCAATAACAATGAACGACTAAAACTAAATACAATTATATCAAAGAATCTCACAAACTTAAGACTAGCAAAAAGAAGTCAAGCAGAAGTACCTAAAAACCCTCATCAAACTAAGGAGTGTAGAAAATGAAGAGGAACTTCTTTAACTGGTTAAGGGATATCTAAAATCTTGACACAGTCATCACAGTTAATAAATCATTGAAATATTAGTAATATTACTAAATCTACTCAACACTGTACTGGACATTTGTCGCAATTGATAGATATAATCATATATATAGGAAATCCAAATGACCCCATGGATAAATTATCAGAATGAATAATAGCATGCAGTAAGGATGCTAGTTATAAAATCTTCATATAAAAATGAGTTAGGGGCACCTGGGTGGCTCAATTGGTTAAGCATCCAACTTCGGCTCGGGTCATGATCTCACAGTTCGTGAGTTCGAGCCCCACATCAGGCTCTGTGCTAACAGCTCAGAGCCTGGAGCCTGCTTCCAACTCTGTGTCTCCCACTCTCTCTACCCCTCCCTGTTCGGGCTCTGTCTCACGACAGAGTTCGTGCTAAAAAATGAGTTAAAATTCAATATGACAATAATGAACAGAAAGTGAAATTTAAATAAACAACTTTTGATAGCATAAAAATACAAAGAATTAGAAATTAATCTGACAAAGATACAACACATTAAAATAAACCCTTAATTTTATCAGAAAGATACAAAAATAGCTAAATAAATTAAGAGATATACGAACTCCTTGGACTAGAGGATCTAATACTTTGTTATTTCCCTCAAAGGTGATCTGGAGAAGTTATGTAATCTCAATCAAAATCCCAAAAAGATCTCTTTGCAACATTACTTTTTGCTTTAGCTTGAGAATGTAGAAGTATTTAGTATCAACACTTCTATTCAACACCCTACTGGTACAAGCCAGTAGCACTTCATAAAAGCATGCCCAATGGCCAAAAAACATATGAAAAGGTGCTGATCCTTACTGGTCATGAGAATAATATTAATTTAAACCATGATAAGATATCACTACATAGCCCTCCAAATGGATACATTAAAAAAAAAAATCATACCAAGGGCTGACAAGGATTTGGCAGTATCTTTAGAAAACTATTTGACTGTATTCTAAAGTTGAACATATGCATACCCTATGACTTAGCAATTTTACTCCTTGATATCCAAAAAAAATATGTACATATGTTCACCAAAACGCTTGTACAAGAATGTTCATGAAAGCACTCATCGTCATAGCTTGAACTGGAAACAAATAAATGATCAAAGTGGAATAGATGAACACATTGCACTACATTTATTTCTATTTATTGTTGCCATGTAATCCTGTATGACAACAGAAAGAACAGAATGGATGAATATCATAAATATAATGAAAGAAAACCCACCCCACACCCCCAAAAAAGCATGTATTTTGTGATGTCATTTGTAAAAAGTTCAAAAATAGGCATAATTAAAACACAGTGCTAAAGGTCTAGATAGGTATCTTTGGGGAGAAGACAGGGAGACAGGGAGTGATAGGGAGGACCTTCTGGAATGATGATATTATTCTATCTATAACCTGGCTGGCTGTTTTTTAATTGTGTTCATTTTGCAATACATCATTAAGCTATACACTTATGATTTATCAATATGAATTATAATTTAGTAAAAAGTTTTAAATTGAATATTTAACTTTGTAAGATTACTGTAAGGATTAAAATACAGCAATTTGTGCCAAATGCTTATGAGCACAATGTTTACCACGCAATAGTACTCAAGTAATACAACAACCAAAACCCAAACCAAAACTATAGTCGAGCATTCTAAATAATGGTCTTAAAAATACAAAACATCTAAGGACCTTGGGTTGGCTAGGTTGGTTAAGTTTCAGACTTTGGCTTAGATCATGATCTCGTGGCTTAGGAGTTCGAGACCCGCATCGGGTTCTGTGTTGACACGTTTGGAGCCTGCTTGGATTCTGTGTCTCCCTCTCTCTCTGCCTCTACTCATCCTGAGCTCTGTCTCTGTATCTCTCTCTCTCAAAAATGAATAAACATCAAAAAATTTAAAAAAATACAAAAAATCTAAATAAAACATAAAATTGTAGTATGCTTAGTAATGTTGTCCCCGCAGGGTGCCTGCATGGCTCAGTTGGTTAAGCGTCTGACTCCTGAATTCGGCTCAGCTCATGATTTCACAGTTCGTAAGATCAAGCCCTGCCTCAGGCTCTGTGCTGACAGTGCAGAGTCTGCTTCGGATTCTCTCTCTCCTTCCCTTGTTCACACTTTCTCTCAAAAGAAATAACTAAATCTTAAAAAAAAAAAAAAAAAAAAAAAAAAAGGAAACGTCTCCCTAATTCATATCATACGTAAAGAAATTCATATCATCTTGCTACTTAGTAGCTGGGATAAGAATAGACTTATATAAGAGGAAATTCTTAAAGAAAACCTCATGAAAATTTAGAAATACAGTAACCAAGCATTGAGAATTTCATCTTTATTACCTCTCTTGAAGCTGGTCTATATCCATAGCCAGATGGTAAATTTTTGTCTTCTTCGCATCCTTTAGCTCCGGGACTAAAATGTAATTCAACATGAAAGCGTTCCTCTGAGGAAAGATCCTAAAAAATATTATAGAACATTTTTAAAATGAAAAACTTCAGGCTATTTATTTATCTCTGGTAATAAATCAAGAACTCTTGTTACCTTGTTAGGATCCTCATAAAGCATGATAACAATCTGAGTCATGTAATTGAGTTCATTGACAACATTTAAGTAATCCATAGCCCGTTTCCACTGTTCATCCTTCGATTCCTAAACGAAAGGTATATGGTAAGCATTTTCTCATATTGCGTTACTTGAAAGTCACTTTATTTTCATCATGGTAGTTATTTCATATTGAGTGATACCATGTAAATAAGTTAAATAAGTATATGCTCAACCTTTCAAAATAACTCCACTATATTTAAGTCTCTATATATTACTATGCTTAGGTAAATTACTTTAAAAATCTCTTACCAGCATTCTTAGAAAGTCTACTAGTAACTTTTTTAATAGCTTCTAGAAAGTAAAAATTAAAATTCTCATGAAATATAAACCTACAACTGAATCTGAGGGTATGAAGCAGTGAGTTGTTAACCTTAAGTTCCAAAGTACCTAATGAAGTATCATGCTTCATAAACTGAATACCATCCTATAAGAATAGAGCTATTTTTCCACCATCCTATAGTCCATGTATGTAATACATGCCTACCAGTACATACGCCTTGTTACACTGCAGTAGTATTTAAAATAATCAGGAGGCAGCATATGTAGGTTCCATTAATCTTACCATCTCTTTCATCACTCCTCCACCTTCATTTACATAATCATTGGTTTTAAACATCTAATCAGAAAGCATCAAAACTGAAAGGGATCCTAGAGAACATGTACTACAAATATTCAAGGTAGAAAATTCTATCCGAAAAGGTTAAACTACTCAAGGTACAAAGTCTACAGTCAATAGTCAACAGAGTCCACACACAGAAAACTTTATTTCTTATGTCATAAATTTTAGAAAAAAATGCATACAACAATTCTTTGCATACAGTAAGAGTTTTCAATATTTTGCACTTCAGCATAAAATGTGCATTGTTTTAAAAAATGAATTTGATATATAAAAGCCCACATATATAACACCACATGATGACGGCTTATTAAAAAAAAATAGCATGTATTTCCTTTTCAAATTTAGACACTAAACATGCCAGAGGAAGTGTGCCCCTTTTGAAGTTTCTGGAAGAGTAAAGTTAAATATACATCGTGTAATTTGTATTCTTCCATGTGTGCTTAACATCATTTCAACCAATGGCTATCCCATACTTCTAGATGCTGTAACGCCAAGCCATCAAAGCTGGTTTTTCAAATTTTTTTTTTAACGTTTAAAACATAGAAACAGAGCGTGAGCAGGGGAAGGGCAGAGAGAGAGAGAGGGAGACACAAAATTTGAAGCAGGCTTCAGGCTCCGAACCGGCAGCACAGAGCCTGACGTGGGGCCCGAACTCACAGACCGTGAGATCGTGACCTGAGCCGAAGTTGGCCACTTGACTGACTACAAAGCTGCTACTCTTAACTCAAGCAATACTCCAGAGAAAAAAATTGCATCTGTGTGTGTTTGCGAGTGTATCTGGGGAAGGGATATGTGCAAAGATATATACATTTTTTCAGAATTATGAAAAATGTAAGTTAATATAACATTTCTGAGTTACACTAGATGAGAATTACTATAAATGATGGGTTTAAATACTAAAAATTTTCAGTATATTATGAATAAGAACACCATCTACTAGTATCTAATTCGATGTTGTAGTTACAGGTTCTACTAGGGCTGCGCTAACTTAAATAATATTTAGTAGCATTTATTTATATATTTATATATACTTAATAATATATATACTATATATTTACATACATAGCATATATTCAGTAACTTCTCGAATAGAGTTAACATGCAAGAATCCATAAAAACCTTTTTTTTTTTAATTAAGGCTCATTCAATCTATTCCCTGAAATCTTGTTTATAATCTTGTTTCCTTAACAAGCACCTTTAAAAAATCTATTATGGAGAGCTAGATTTTACCAAGTTCACACTGAAAAATCAAAGATTTCAACTGGGAAGAGAATGAATGAGGTTTTAAGTACACTAGTTACAAAGTCTTATAAAGATAATATGAGCTGGAACAATGATTTATAGTTCAAATAAATTTTTTTAATTAGCAAATGGGACATCATATTGATATTATAGACTTAACATGTACTTATTAATGTGAAAAATACTTTTTTTTTTTGAAATCCTGGAGGCAGATTTTTTAAAGAATGGTGTTGTTCAGCTTCTGTTTTACAAATGCACCTGGATGTGAGATACACTCAACAAGCCCTAGTTGTACTGCCACCACCCTGGTCCAAATTATATCTTTTTTTAGATCACTGCCGTAGCTTCCTAACTGATTTCTTCATATCTACTCCAGTCTATCTGCCGTCTATACAGCAACCAAAGCCATTCACTTCCCTGGTTAAAAATGGCTTCCTAATCCCCTGAGGATTTCCAAGGCACTGGCCCTTCAACCATACTTGTTGCCATTTTCTCCACTGCTCACTATTATGCTCCATAGCCTTGTTCTATTGGTTCCTATATCCTCCATGCTTCTTCCACTAAGTAAATGTAAGAAAGTCAAAAAGGAACCATGTAAGAGACATAGTTCTCACCCCGCAAAACAATTGCATATTAATACTGGATATGTGAATTCTTAACTTGCTAATTAAAGGTCATTTTTTTTCAACTATTTCATTTATTAAAGCTCCACTAATGCACATATGTATATAAGGGATGTCACTTGGCTACTCCTTAATAGGACCAGCAAGAAACCAAAACAAGAGGGAAGAGCATATGAATTAGAAAACTTGATTAGAACAGAACACTGAAATAACTTTACACTTACTTTGATATTAGCTATTCATCAAAGCTAATAATAAAATTAAGAATTAAGAGACATAAAAACAAATTTTCATTATACATCTAATTGCCCTTTACTAAAAAGGGAAAACAAGACTGAATTTTCTTTTAAGGACCACTTTGTTAACAGATATGTACAGATGTGCACATCAATATATATACCAATGTCAAATCTGTGATGTAATAGGATAAGAAAATTAGAGGAAAATTCTTATTTGTTGCTATTGTACAGATGGATAAAAATATTTTTGATATATAACAGAGTGACATTGTATTCTGGATAATCTGTGGTTTGGGTGTATTGAGAAATAAAGAATATATTAAAATTTCTAAGTCTCTTTGGTACATTACCACTTCCATTGCCAATCCCTACAACGTCATTTTCTTTATTTTTTCAAATGCAAAATCTCTGGGAATCTTATTACCAGCCACTACTTTACTGTCATCAATATGTTGGCTTCCTAACTCTATAACTTTAACTCAGACCTGTGTCCTCACATATGAAGATACTCAACCTGTCTAAAACTAAACTTATTACTTTTCTTCTAAGACCTGATCTTCTCCCCAGGGGTTATCTTTATCAGTGAATGGTAAGACCGTTTACCAACTTACCCATATTCGAGATATGGGAATCTTTCTGGATTCTCTTTTCTTTCTCACCCTTCATACCTGTGAGCACTGGAAGGGTCTCAAGGAGAGTGTTAGTGAAAGCCTAATGGGCCATGAAAAGGTTGCTGGTGAGGGTTTATACAAAGAAAAATGTTACTGGAAGATAGAAAAAAAAGAACTCTTGCTATGTTGTAGCATCAAGTGTAAAAACAATAGCCTGTAGACAGCGGAAAACAAAAAGTGTATCTAATGACCTAGCTATAGAGATTTCTAGGAAAAGTACTGAACATGTCACCAAGATTCTTCTCATTGTCCGTGATAAACTATGAGACAGCTAAGCTGAAGAGAAACTGTCAATTATATACAGAAGTCAAGACTTGCAGAAAATAAATCTTTCTCATTCCAAGCCTTTTATGGACCAAACAATGGTATAATTAAAAGGTGGCTTTCAGGAAGAAAGGATACACAGGAATATGCCATGAAAACGATGTGCAAAAACACTTGTTAAGACCTCAGATCTTAAAGAGTCAGAAAGAAGACTTTCTCAGGATCTTAGGAATATGTTTTTCAAATGCTTAGTATTAAGCAATAAGGATTGCTGAGTGCCATCCCTTAATAACCATAGAGGGAACCCAAGGTAGGAAAGGGCTTAACCTTAAGAGATCTTTGGGTATGATTTATTTAATACAGTATATTATAAATTACTTCAGTATGACAGAACACTAATTAAAGAATTGGCAACATGTACCTAGGTAGATTTCAAAATTGCTATGACCAGTGACTACGGTATACCCTCTCTTGAAAAGTTTATCTACAGCAGTTATCTTTTTTTTTTTTAATTATTTATTTTTGAGAGACACAGAGATACAGAGCATCTGTAGGGGGTAGGGACAGAGAGAGAGAGAGGGAAACAGAATCTAAAGCAGGCTCCAGGCTCTAAGCAGGCTCAGCACAGCGCCTGACGAGGGGCTCGAACTCACAAAACCATGAGATCATGATCTGAGCCGAAGTCAGATGCTTATCTGACTGAGCCACCAGGTGCCCCTCTACAGCAGTTATCTTATGCCTAACCCACCACTGTATAATGGGTACTTGAAGGACAGATACTTGGTCTCTTCAGTGCATAGGTCTTTGAATTAAGATATATGCTCTTGTGTACTCAAGGAGTTGTGTCCAAGGACTCCCATCTACATCTAGACTTGACTTAGATGAATAAAACTGAGATGTCAAGTTTATGATTAAATAGGATAGGATGGGTAGTATTGGATAAGAGGTTAAGTGAATTTTGCATATGGGAGAAATACGGACTATGTGGCCAACAGACATATTCTCATCTTACAATTTGACAGTGACACTCCACTCATGTAGTAACATGGATCTATCTATCCATCTCGTGAACCTGGATGAACCTCTGTGACTGCATCCATCAATATAGCTCAGGAGAAGTGATGTTATGTGACTTCATAAGTTAGGTCCTAAAAATGTCTTGCACTTGTACCTTGTTCCATTATAAAACTCAATCTTGGAACTCAGCTACCATGTTTGGAGGACGCAGGTCACATGAAGAGGCCAGAGGTAAGGATTCTGGTCAACCACCCCAGCTTAGGTCCTAGCTGATAGACAGCATCAAGCACCAGACATGAGGAAAGCTGTAGATGATTCAAGCACCAGCCACTGTCTAACTGCAACCTCATGAGAGACCCAAAGTCAAACTGCCTAAGTATATCAGAGCCAGTCCTTTAAAATGTGAGGTAGAAATGACTGTGGTTGTTTTAAGCTAAACTTTGGTATGATTCGTTACTAACAGTAGATGAGAGGCACAATATCCAAACAAACACCAAGTTCTTTCTAACCCCTAAATAACTCAAATTCATCGGCTTCTCTTTATCTTATTACCACCAGTCTATAACGTCACCTAAAATATTTTGTATTATTGTTTGCCTAAATTAAACCTTCTCCAAAGGGAAGAGAACACGTCTTTATCCCCAACATTTATCACAGTGCTTGGTATATAGCAGACCCTTGACCAATGACGGCAAATGATCAATGTAAAGACTGCTGTTAGTGACTTCATTACGAATTCAAAGAACCATATTTGTTAAGTAGATTGGAATAACGTATTCTACTTACATTGCATAATGCACCATAGCGAAGAATAGATAGCAAAGAATGCACGTGACTTTCACTGGTAAAATATAACCTGGTACGGACGTGACGTTCAGGAGACAGAACACCTCTGGAATACCTGAAGTCAGAAGCAGACAGGGTTAGAATATAACCATATAGTCAAAACTCATTAAGTACTGAAATTATTCTGTAAAATGGAATTTAATCTTACTAGAAGTAAAAGACCTCAGTAAGTAAATCTAATACTCTTCCAACCACAATGGAGGAGTTACCTTAGTAGATATTCCTCTAACATGAAGATTAACTAGAACTAACTGGGAAGTCGGATATTAGTAAAAAAAACAAAACAAAACAAAAAAACAGTTAACATTAGTCAAATTCACTGTAAACAGGTCATCTTAGCTCCTCTATTAGCAATGACAAACATCACAGCCCTAAGGAAGTTCAGACATTAATGCTGCTGAATGGGGTATACACTGATGATCGATCCCATGTGAATAATGACACATACTACCCTTCCCTCTTCACCTCAGTTTTTCCTCAATTTGGAGCCTTAAAGAACCTTGGTTGGAAGTTAACTGTTAGGAAGACCTCGGTGATCCTCATTTCCAAAGTGCACTAAGTGACACATTCCTGATTTCTTCTTAGGAACATTAGATTTGAAGTATGCAAAAACAGATGCCTACAGATTTAAGTACCAGTACAGTCTCTTACACAGGATGGAGTTTATTTACAGTGTCATCATCTTGTGTCCTCTGAAGGTCTGAGCGAATTTTTCTAACTAGAGGAGTACAGTAGCCTTTGGCAATCTCCAGTTTTTCAGCTTTAGTTATACCATATTCCTGAGCAGAAAATACATGATATTAGAAAAAGAGTATAATGACAAAGCACTCTAACAAATGCACTGCTAAATTAAAACTCTAGTACAAGACAAAATATTTTTATTAAGTTTTTATTTTAACATTACATAATTCCTATTTTAGATTTTTTGTACCTGCAAGGATACTATTCCTACAACTATTAAGTATAATGGGAAATTGTTTTAGTAGAACTGAAAAAGCAAGTGATTTCTGAAGAGGGGAGGATGAAGGGATGAATGTAATCTTTATGGACAGTAGTTCAACTCAATCATAAAATTTTAAATGAAGAAATAAACTGAAAAGAAAGGATTAAGGACACAAACACTAAATAAAGCACAAAGTAACAGTCAATAACCCTGTGAAAAGAAATACAAGCGAAACCATGAGATTTGGTTTATCTCAATGTCCAAAATGAAAAATGCTAAAAAAATTTTTTTAATTTATACTGCTTCTCAATTCTTTTTTTTTTTAATTTTATAATAGTTTATTTTCAAATTGGTTTACATATAACACCCAGTGTTCATCCCAACAGGTGCCCTTTTTAACGCCCATCACCTCCTCTCCCCCCTCCCTCATCCTCCTCACCCTCAGTTTTTTCTTAGTCTGAGAGTCTCTTATGTTTTATCTCCTTCCCTCTCTGTGTCTTTTTTTCCTTTCCCCTCTTCCCCTCCCCCTGGTTTTTGTTAAGTCTCACAAAGTCCACCTATTCGTGGAAACATATGGTATCTGTCTTTTTCTGACTGACTTATTTCACTTAACATAATACCCTCCAGTTCCATCCATGTTGCTACACATGGCCAGATTTCATTTTAAAACCTTTGGCTAATACTTTTAAAGACTTACCTAGTGGTGAGCAAAAAATGTCACGAAATAGTCAAATTTAATGATGTCTATGATAATTAAGAGTTAATTAAATTTATAATGAATTATGAAATACAGTGTTGAGAAAACATAATCATAGTAATTGTAATAAAAGTTAGACTTCAAAGAGGTAGACTTGAAACTGACCTGATGTGTGAAGAGAAAAAGCTGTGCTATCTGTATAGATGGAAAGAGAGATAAAGCAGAAAGTGGAGTGGGAGGGACAGAAACAGAAAGGAGAGAATAGAGAAGGAGGAATGAAACAGGCATACTCTTTCTCTCCAAGTTCATTCAGGATATCTGAATTTAAAGGCTACTTCCTTCTATCAGGAACTTTCCAGATAGCAAAAATTCTGTATGGATAACAGATCTGAAAACTGCCTAATAAAGAAGAGGTTGATTGATTACAGATGGAAGGCCTATGAAAATAGAACTTCTTGGTGTCATTTATCTTAAAGTAAAGCTTGGTTGGTTCGATAATCTTGCCAACATAGATGACTGTGAATTGGATATGCAAAAGATATGTACATATATATATATATATATATATACACACACATACGTACACACATGTATATATGTAAACATGTATATGTATATATAATTGTGTATGTGTGAACAAAAGGAAAATATCAGCATTATAAATCATCAGGGGAGAGACGTCTGGGTGGCTCAG
This sequence comes from Paguma larvata, assembly GCA_030068075.1. Lineage (NCBI taxonomy): Eukaryota > Metazoa > Chordata > Mammalia > Carnivora > Viverridae > Paguma > Paguma larvata. Next base: position 71,907,650 of record CM057826.1, read on the forward strand.
TCGGTTAAGCGTCCGACTTCCTCAGGTCATGATCTTGTGGTTGTGGGTTTGAGCCCCTCATTGGGCTCTGTGCTGATAGCTCAGAGCCTGGAACCTGCTTCGGATACTCCTGTACACTGTTTAACTGGAAGAAAACTGGTAAAAGATTTCTGGAGCTACGGAAATAGTCCTGAGTGCATGTAAAGACATGTGTAAAGACAGTGAAAGAAATGAAAAGAGACCATATTCCCAAATATGAAAAAATAGTTGAATAAATTATTACACCATACCATTTAGCTATTAGAAATAATGATGCACGTATAGTTTTAATAATATGGAAACAAGTTCTTGGTTCTAACCGAAGGGACAAATATCGAAGTGTAAAATAGTATGCTTTTCCTAGTTCCCTTTTTGCCAAGAATACATTTGTTATATGTATGAATTTATGAGAAAACTTGAATCTTTATGAATTCAAGAGAAAAGTCCTTTAAGAATTTTCTGAAACATTAATATGTTTTTCTCTAGTTGGTAACACCACAGTGATCTCTTTTGCTATTTCTACATTTTCTAATTTTACGCAAATTGTAGTAAATCTTTCCCTTTAACACATTGACATATTTTGTTCATCTGCTACCACCAACTGGGATCAAATAAGTAACTGTCAGATTACTTATTGTAATTACATAAGTATAATTATAATATTTCTGTGTAATTACAGTATTTCTGCCACAAATAGGACTAATTAAAATACAGATGAGGCTATCTGAAAGCTTATTATGTGGTTATATTTAATAAGAGTGTCAATTGACTTTCTATGACTAATACTATTATAAACAATCCTCTGCCTTTCACAATAAATAAATAATCAGACACGGTCTTCAAACTTTCTTAAATGTGATACCAGTTAAAGAAAACCTTAGGACAAAATTTAGTCTTTAGGTATTCTTATCTACTGCCATACCATCATGATGATTTTAAAGTATCATTTTTAAACCAGGGCCTCTATTTGCTGAATACTGAGACTGGTCAAAAAGCTAATTTTATCACAGCAAAAATTCTGGAATAACTAAAAACTAGTTTAACTGTTAAAATAATTAAAAATAATAAACTTTTATATTTAAGCTTACATATGATTAGAATTACATAATTCACATGCATACATACAAAAATCAATTCAATGTCAGACTCGAAATGTATTTTTAGAGGCAAAGCAACACTTTGAGATACGCCAGAGCATACATGCATTTTTCTTGCATAGACAGTGATATTTTCTAAAACTAAATTAGTATATTCTAAACAAGTCAAAATTTTACATTTTTTGACGGAATCGTCAAGTCTCTAAGCTTGAAATACTGTTTATTTCCTTGAAAATGAAGTAGGCAAATTTTTCATTTTTTTCCATTATAAACTATAGTATCATTACAATTACTACAAGTACATTTGTAATTTTTTAGTTTGTTTAGTGATTGAAAATGCCTGTGCTTTTTGGTCCATCATTCTGGATTTATAAAGGTTAAAATAACAAAGCAAAATAATATTTATTGGACTGAATTCAACACTTCATTAGAAACGAAGAAATTCCAAATTTTTGCCACAATAAGGAATATCAAATCAAGGGAGGTAAACCTAAAGTTGTCCTTTTCTCAAATCATAATCTCAAAACTCTAGGAAAGAATGTAAAAAATCTCGGTTTTTAAAGTTATAACTTTACCAAAATACAATTATGAATTTACCAAAAACAAGAGTGACTCCTGTAAGCCTCGACAAAATGTTGTCTGAAGAGTCCTAAGATTTAAAAAATAAATAATTCATCCAAGAAAAAAATTCTGGAGATGTCTTCAAATAAGTTCTCAGACTACTGAGAAGATCTAAGCTGACTGCATCAAAAGATAACGCAACAGAGACTGAGACCATAGAGCATGAGAAATTACTTTAAAAGATAAAATGACATCTGACATCTTTCCCAAACTATTCTCACTTTTACTGATTCTTTTAATTACAGTACTTTAAAAAATTCATTATAAAAATTTAAGTTACAAGGAGATGGTAAGAAATCTCTTCAGTGATATAAGCAATATACCTGAAATACATACACAACACATAGGAGAAATTACATCTAAAATCCTTTTAACACTTGAGTATCTTTTCGAGCCCACTTCTAAGAAACCAACTTTTCATTCCCAATTCTAGAACATTTAGTATATATAACTGAATAAAAAGAGGCATGAGATAAGCCATATAACAAAACAGACATGACTATGCTAATAAATCATTTGTGTATTTAGCCTCTGAAATGATAAGTTTAGATATACTTCAAGCCTACTTTGAAGAATGAATACAGCCACCCTAAATATGTAAGAATCTTATATTAATGGCTTACCTATTAAAAAGCATACTTTTAAATAAGCTTCACTCTAAGAGTAAGTAGAACTAATATGCACTGAACCTAATATGCACAAAGCAATACAAAACAATGAAAAAAAAAACTGGATTTTACTTACACTTCCAAAAATTGAATCATATTAGATACCAAAGATGGTCTATATTATATATCTGATCAAACAAATAAGTAGTGTTCTCTCATGCTGAATAAATAAGCTAATCTTTAACATGAAAATAAGTAATTACATGTAAGTTGTGCACGGTCTGAATTCCCAGTTTTTCAAAGTCTGTAGTTTTTCCTGAACTTTCTGTGAGTATTAAGAACACTGACCCTATTTTAACCATTTTTATATGTATCTTTAAGTGAAGCAATTTTGCTCAGAATCCTCATACTCTTCATGTAGCCCATTTTTTCCTGCTTTTTAAGTTTGGTCATAGTTGGAATGTCTGATCTACGCCAATCTCCTCTTTACAGTATCCACATAATCATTAGTAATTCAGTTGAAAACAGGACCCAAAAGAGTATCCGCTAACATATCCTGTTTCTCAATTTGTCTTGTCACTTACCTCTTTATTATCAATCTGATTCTCTGCCCTAATTACATATCAATTATTTCAATTTTGGTTACACCTTTATTTTTATCCTCCTATAAATGAAAAGACCCATGACCCAACCCATACCCCTCTGATAACAACTTACACCCTGACCTCTAAATAATAATTTCAAAACACTTGCACATGAAGAAAAAGACTTGCAAAATTTACATAGAGCCACAGCTAGTTTTTTCTCCCATTCCCCACATATTTCCACAGCACAGACTTGACAGGTCCATAATGGGTACCCAGCAAATACTTAAGAAATTTATTCCACCCTGTTTCAGTTGTCTTGTTAGTATATTATTGTTCTTTAAGAGTATCAATTCTTAAATTCTAAAAAGTCACAAAAAACAAACTATTAGAAAATTAGGTAATGACTTACTACATCAAAAAGTTTAAAATACAAAATTCATAATTACTTAGTTTCCTTTTAAAAGTTATGGATTTTTATAGAGAGACAAAAACCAACTATCTTTTATCCAGTGATAGACATTTTAAAAGAATCTACACAACACTGTAAGAAAATGGATTCCTAGGAATTACTTACCTGAGGAATAACAATATCTGCTAATGCCTTTGAAAGCCTGTATAATTCCATTGTATTTTCTAATTTCAAGGAACCATTATGCTGGACATCATATTTTATACAGTCATATATGTCAGGAATTTTACTAATGTCATATCTTCCATTCTTTGTTTTAAAGTCTTTTTCCAACTTGGACCATCTACGTAGCATTAGCTCTAACGTTTCACTATGGTAAAGCTGAATATCTAAAACGATATAATAAATTTAGCATATTAAACTTAGAATCAGATTAGGGTATATATTAAAAAGTTGACAAGTAGAAATTTTTTTTAAGTATCAAAGGTAAAACTGTTAAGGTAGGGAATGTTATCATAGGTGTATACTATTAGTAAACCATATATTTTATAAACTTAAGTAAAAGACATAAATACATGGCTTAGAACATGGATTTGGGTTTATAAAAGACCTTTCCTTATGTTACACACTTCAGTAATCGGAAGAAAAAGAACAACAATAATAACAAAACTCTTAAACTAATACGTTTTCAATTTAGAATTTTAAATACTATATAATTTTCTTATTAGATTCACAAAACTAACAGAATAGACAGTCTTTAGCCAAAAGGAACATTAGAAATTAAATAGTACAAAGGATTTACTTTTACCTAGAATTCTAGATTTCAAAGTTGCCCAAGTTATAACCAAGCTAATCTCAGATTGAGAGTCCAGATCATCTTTCAATTGTTTGCTTCTTATTATGCTAGCTATTTGCTGCTTACTATATGAGAATGTTACATAATTAATCAAATAATAATATTTTATTATTTTTGCCATGCTATCGTGGATAAAAAGACTATAACCTAGTTATTATTCTTTGCTGGATATATGTTAATTCATACCTAGATATGAGAGGCTTAAGTTTTTAAGACTGATGCATCTTATTTTAAAATGTTTATAGTAATTGGATAACAATTTTTATTTCTTTTATGTTTCAAGACACACAGTATTTACCTGATGATTTGGGATCTTCCATTCGATGTCTGATCTGAGAAGTCAAACTTTGTATCAAGGAATAAACTTTGTCACAGGTCTTCACAGGATTTTTAATTAAATGCATTGATTTGATAAGAGAAATGCTCCCAGATGGAGTAAGCTACAAATAAGTAAAATATATATTTCACATCTAGTTATGCCTAGTTATGTCCAAGAGAACAATACACAAAACTTTCCAGTAGCTGGAGAACTTTTCAATACCACAAATGAAGATGACCCCCAAAATATAGTAATAACATCAAAAAGAAAGTAAAAATCTCAGAATTTTATGTTAAAAAATAGCAAACATAAGCTATCATTAGATTACCCACAGAGAAAATTTTGCAGAAGTACTCTAACTTACAATGAGATTTTATTCTAACTTACAGTGACAAATGGTTCTAGCCATTCGACATACATTTACATGTAATAATCCTAAGACTCTATTATTATCACCATCTTTTTCCAGATGAGGTACTTAACAGAGATTAGGCAAGATGCCTAGGACCAAACCAAGAGTAGGTCAAGAGTGGGAGAAACTATAATGCATTCATATATAAATTTATCAGTAATCTATAATGTAAATAAAACTGCCCTAAACAAAGATGTTCAAAATAAATAAAAAAAACTTTATGCAGATTTTGATACACCTAAAAATATAATTACAAAAAGATTGAAGGCAAAAAGAAAAAAAATACATAATGCAAAATCAAGTAAGAGGGGAAAAACTGTTGTTGCTATATTCATCTCAAAACTTTGAAGCAAAAGGTACTTACTGATTGAAATATATCAATTCTAAATTTATAATCTACCTAATAACATGGCATCAAATATGTAAAGCAAAGATTAAGAGAACTACAAAGAAAAGGATAAGTCACAAATTGAGTGGGAAATTTTAACACACAACAGTGAAGAAAGAAAATACAGACGAAAATGTCAGGAAGAGTTTTTATTAAAAGGATAGAAAGTTCAAAAGAAGAAAAGTCAAACTTAAAAATGTGATAGGTTTGGAAATTCTAAAAATACAGCTATGATCAAAGAAGAAATCACAAAGGAAATCAGAAAATGTCCTTAACTACATAAACCTCAAAATGTATCCATATAGTCATAAAGGGAAATTTATGGCCTGAAGTCCTTATTTTAGTCAAGACTGAATATTCATGAGTTAATAAGCACACAACTAGTGACACAGGCTTACCAAAGGAGAAGGAATAAAATAATAAACAAAATTAATCAAATGGAAAACGAGTGCATAATTCAGAGGACCAACAAATCAAAGTTATTTCTTTGAAGGGACTAATAAAGCATATAAACCATGGCTAAACCGTACAAAAGGATCGTACGATGTCAGGAAACAAGAAGCAACATCTCTACAAAATCTTGTAGACATCACGAAGAATTTAAAGGAGATATGACAAACAAACTTCAAAAAGAATGTAACTTAATACTGACACAACATATAACAACTAATTACTCTGGACTCCATGATTATAATGATTATTTGATTTCCCACAAAGAAAATGCCTATAGGATTTACTAGTAAATTTCACCCAATATTTCATTAAAGATATATGTACAAACTATTCCCCCAAAATAGGACTCTCTAATTTTATGAGACTAGCATAATTCCGATATTGAAAGCAAAGACATAAGAATTAAATTGTAAAGGTTAATCTGACTCCTGAACATAGATGTAAAACTTCTAACCAAAAACAGTAAACCCAAACCAGTGAGATATATCACCACCACCACCACCAATATATGTATATATAAATTGAGTTTATTTTAGGAGCCAAGATAGATTTTTTTTTAATGTTTATTTATTTGTGAGAGAAAAAGAGCACGAGAGAGACAGAGAGAGAGGGGTACAGAGGATCCAAAGCAGGCTCCATGCTGACAGCAGAGAGCTCGATGCAGGGCTTGAACTCAAGAACTGTGAGATCATGACCTGAACTGAAGGTGAACACTTAACCGACTAAGCCACCCAGGAACCCCAGAAGAGCCAAGATAGCTTTACATCTCAAAAAATCATACGATGTAACAGATGAAAAGAAGAGAATGATGAAATTCAGTAATTTTCATGATAAATACTTTTAGCAAAATAGGAACAGAGTGAAATTTATTTTGAAAAAGAATAGCTACTAAAAATATAGAAAACATACCTAATGGACAAGTGTTAAAGGCTTTCTTTGAGAACATGGACAAGAAATGCCACTTCTACTGAACATTGTTTTGAATAACTGAAGGTACTAGTTATTGAAGCAAAACAAAAAAAGAATAAATCAAATAAGGATCGGAAAAGAAGAAACAAACCTGTCAGTATGCTCTTAATGGATCAAAAAATCTACAGAAATATTATTCAACGAATAAATGAGTTCAATAACGTTGATGCATATAAAGTCAATATTAAAAAGCTATTTCTACATAGCAACAATCAGAAAATAAAATTTTTAGAGGTACTATTTGCAGAGGCATAAAAAATATTAAGATAAATTTTCAGAAACTACAGATTTGATGCATCTAAATCAGTATCTCAACAGGATTTTTGAGAGCATATTTTAAAATTTGTATGGAAATGGAAAAAAAGCCCTGAAAACTTGAAGAAGGAACCATGTAGGACCTGGGAGATCCTATTCAGTGGCACAGGATTAAGAGACTAATATAGTGTAGAAATAGACCACACAGATAGATCATAAAGATGTTACTATAGGGGCGCCTGGGTGGCTCTGTCGGTGAGGTGGCCGACTTTGGCTCAGGTCACGATCTTGTGGTTTGTGAGTTCGAGCCCTGCATTGGGTTCTGTGCTGACAGCTCAGAGCCTGGAGCCTGCTTCAGATTCTGTCTGCCTCTCTCTCTCTGCCCCTCCCCTGCTCACACTCTGTCTCTCTCTCTCTCTCAAAAAAACAAACAAACAAACAAACAAAAAAAACCAAAGATGTTACTATAAAGTGATACTATAAAGGACACTCTTTCATTATGTGGTGCTGATATATCTGGATGTATACACAATTGGCAAAAGCAATTTTGACATCCTTAGCTTATAGCACACATAAAAGTCAATTTTAGCTAGATTATAGATAAATGTGAAAGGCAAAACAGTAAAGCTTACAGAAGATCCTATATAAGAATATTTTATGACATGTAGTTAGAAAAAGAAACATTAAAATACACTGGCCACAAAGGGGAGTGGGAGACAGAAGCATCCAGCTACTGAGTCACGGGGACAGACAGTATAGCACAGGGAACATGATCAGTGGTAATTTAATAGCGCTGTGTGGTGACAGACAGTAACTACACTTGTAGTGAGCAAAGCGTAGAATATATGGATCTGTCTGTCTAATCACTGTGCTGTACACCTGAAACAGCACTGTGTCAATCATACCTCAATAATTTAAAAAAGAAAGAAGTCAGACAACATCAAAAACATATATGCACTGACCATAAAGGAAAAAATTCAACTTGGAATTCATGAACAATAAGAATCTATGCTTACTGAAAGACATCATAAAGGCTCAGAATAGGTGGTAGCATTTAGAACACATATCCAAAGAACCTCTACCACTCGATAAGAAAAATACAGACAAAAGGCAGAAAAAAAGGCCAAGAGATTTGAATAAAAGGCTTCATGAAAGAGGATATCTAAATGGTCAAAAAATATTACAGCCACACTGAACTACTTATACATCCATCTTCAGAACGGCCAAAACTGAACAGTCTGAGAATACAAAGTACAGAAACTATGTAGAAAAATTATTTTTATGGACTTCTAGTAGGAGTGTAAACTGGTTCAATGACTTTGGAAAACAATTTGACATTATCTACTGATACTGAAACATAAGCATACTGTGAGCCACACAATTTCAATCCCAGAATGTACCCAAGAGAATATATGCTCATATGCACTAGGAAACATGCAGGGGAACTCACAGAAGTATTAATCACAACAGGCCAAAACTATAACAATGATACAAAGTACGTATAAATTACAGTATATTCATAAAACAGAACATGGGTCATTAAACTATGGTCTGCAGGCCAAACGTGGCCTGTGGCATAGCCCATGAGCAAAGAATGGTATTTACACTTTTATTATTATTTGTTTTTAGTTTATTTATTTATTTTTGATAGAGAGACAGCATGCATGCAGGAGGGGCAGGAGACAGAGAATCCCAAGCAGGCCACACACTGTCAGTGGAGAGCCTGATGTGAGGCTCAAACTCACGAAACGTGAAACCATGACTTGAGTAAATCAAGAGTTGGTCACTTAACTTGACTGAGCTACCCAGGCACTGCGGTATTTAGATTTTTAAAAGGTGGTTAAAAATGAAAAAGAATATGCAACAAGAGACCGACCACACGTGACCCACAAAGCCTAAAATTTACTACCCGGTCTTTTACAGAAAAAAGTTTGTCAATCCCTGAAATAAAATACTACACAAAAGTGATTATTAATTAACTATGGAAATTCTCAAAAATATGGATAAATGTCACAAACATGACATTGAGCACAAGAAGCCAAACATAAAAGAAACCCTTCATACTCTACTGTATGAAGCTTAGAAAATGGCCAAAATGGAGACCACAGTAGTTAGGGATGATTACTTACCCAAATAAGTATTCCTGATATGAGAGGACTATAAACGAGAGCAATATCAAGTCAGGATAGTAATTATTTCTAGGAGATTGGGAAGGAGTTGCCATTGAGAAGGGGCAGGCAGGGATCACAGGTGTCCCAATGTTCTGTTTCTCTGTCTGGATGGGGACTATAGGAGTATTTGCTTTATAATACAATTGGCTCTAAGCTTTTATTTTACATACTTTCTGTACTTGCATATTTCACAAAGTAAAGAGTTTGCTAAGACCCACCTTTTCATAATCTTCAGCAGTAAAATCTCTATCTTTCTGAAGGATTTCATGAAGTCTTGCTTTCACGCGCTGCTGACAACTGCTCAGAGAGTCACTATCACTGTCCAAAAGACCGTTCATATTCGCGCTTTTTACCATCTGAACAAGAATGGGTGTAAGCTCTCCTTCTAGAGCTAGGAGCCCCTAAACATATTAAATAAAGCCAACACAAATTCAAAAATTAGTACGCAAATTAACAGAAAGTATCATAATAACTATATTGTTACATGCTGAATTTCATAAGGTATAAGCTAACTATTTGCAATAAATAAACTTTATTAATAATGTAGCCCATCACCATTTCAGGGCTTGAGCTGGAAATTTCAAATCTGGAATGTTTAAACACTGCCTTAGCAGGAATTTTTTAATATGTGGTATCAGGTGAAATTTCTAGTAATTATGAAAAACATTTATTTATACCTTTGCAAAAGCAGCTGCAGTCATCTGGACTCGTCCTTCATCAGACGCATATATTTTGAGGTCATGTCGGTAGGTACTATGTAATCTAAGTAAACCACAACCAGGAAATCCTGCATAATCTCCTGAAAATAAATACTCAAATCACTTAAGCTATATTTTTGTCTCACTATATTTCTATAAATATTCAGTAACATCTTACAATAAGTGAAGATTTGAAAATACAACGCATAAATTTAACCAAATTAAAGAAACTCCAAGATTTACCTTGACCTCCAGGATACATACACCTGAAAGCTCTTCCAAGTTCTTCAGCCTGGACCCTGCCTGCTGGAGTTAGTTCTCCTCCCCATTTTAGAACCAAAAGTAAGGACGGTTCTTCTCTTCGGCTGTCTAAGATACATGTTAATGAATAAAAGCAAATAAATGTCAGCTTTGTTTCTTTTAAAGAGACAGGTTTCAAGATAAACTTTTTGTTTTCTGCAAAGGAAAATAACTTTTATGTAAATTATTTTGTTCCTTTGAACATACCTATCTCTCTAGGCTTTTGCTTCTGTTGGGAAAAACGCTTGGTGCACCTGTTAAAATCTTACTCTAATTTTATAACCTCTTCCTCATTTTAGGAAGAAGGCTCTTTCCCACTTTTCTGAAAGGAAGTGGTGTTTCTTCCTTCCCTGATCTCATAGTGATATGACAGCAATAGTTGTGCCCAATATATTTAATTTAGTTGTGCCAGCTATGATACATTAAGAGCTCCTTCACCACAGAATCAAGATCTTGTGTTATCAAGAGGCTCACATAAAAGGTAATGTTAGCTGAAGTGAAGATGTATACATTTTTACAAAGAGGAATTAGTGATTTGCATAATTTTTTGGAAGATGTGAGATGAGAGAGCCTAAAATTGACTATAATTTAAACTTAAGAATGAGATACACAATAAAACGTAGCCAAGAGCAGCTTTTTAAATTTGGAATCGTGTAATCTTTTCCTGTTCCCGACCCAAGTTTTCTCTCAGATATTCCACAAGCAAATGAATTTCTGTACCTAATTTATCTGCCCTTTATCATGTCCTAAGATCCTCACTGAGCTCCAGAAAAGAGGTAATTTAAAAATGAGCAATAAAAAAAAAAGAGCAATGTAAGTGCTAAAAAATTAATGATGATCCATGAAAAGTGATGAAACAGACTTTTCCCCTGGGGCTAGTACGTTGTAGTTGTTTGTGCTTTATCATGGAGGCCAATATTAATTCACGGAAGGACAATTAACAGACTTTTTCAACCACAGCTATATATAGAATATTTCTGATCACAAACATTGAAGTATAGGAAATTAATCTGTATTGCTATTAATCACAAAGAGTGACATCATCGCAATGACAAATTTAAAACAAATATATGAAGATCGATATAATCAAACTTGTGTTCACATTTAAGATAATCACTACTTCAATTTATGCCATTATAAGTAATGCCATTGTGAATATCCCCATAGATCAATCCTTCCCTGAGTATCTGATCACTCCCTTGGGATAGATTCTTGTAAGGAGAATTAAGATCACAGCATATGAGAGATGCCTGGATGGCTCAGTTGGTTAAGCGTCTGACTCTGGATTTCTGCTTAGGTCATGATTTCATGATTCATGACTTTGAGTCCCACATGGAGCTCGGCACTATCAGTGCAGAGCCTGCTTGGGATTCTCTCTCTCTCTGTCCCTCCTCCGCTTACACTCTCTTTCAAATAAATGAACTTTAAAACAAGATCAAAGCATATTAATTAACATTTTTTGAAGCTTCTTATATTGTCAAATTACTTTTCAAAGAGGTATGTCAATTTATACTCCTACCAATAGACTGAAATCCACTCATACTATATTCTCAACAACATTCTTTATTATCGATTTGACAAAATAATAAGAAAACACTTTGCTAGTGTGATAGGCAAAAGTAATTATTACTATTATTACTGCTATTTCATTGGGCATCTACATTTCTTCATGAAATGACTTCTCCAATTTTTGCCCATTTTTATTTTACTCATTATTATTTTTTAATGCTTACTTATTTTTGAGAGAGAGAGAGAGAGAAAGAGTGAGCGAGTGCACAAACAGGGAAGGGGCAGAAAGAGAGACGAAGACAGAGAATCCAAAGTGGGCTCCAGGCTCCGAGCTGTCAGTGCAGAGCCTGATGTGGGGCCCGGACCCACGAACTGAGAGATCACGACCTGAGCCAAAGTTAGATGCTCAAATGACTAGTCCATCCAGGCAATCCTCTGTCCATTTTTATTTTAAAAGGTAAATGAATTTTTAGAGTTTTATGCTGACTGCTTTTAGGAGAGTAACCTTATTTAAATGCTTTATTCAGACTTATTTAGTTGAAGAAATTATCTGTATTAGAAACATGATTATTGTGTAGTTTTTCAAATAGTTTTTTTGTACTTTTTGAGCTTTCTTCCTGAATAATCTTCCCTCTTCTACCAAAAGCGGAAGAAAGGGGCCGATTAAGTAACATTTAGTTACAAATAAGCTTTCTGAAACAACCCCAGAGTAAAAGGGAAGTCCTAAGCTTTTTTTTTTAAATAAAATCTATCCTTTCCTTAAAAGATAAATAAAATCTATCCTTTATTTAAAGGACAGAAGATAAAGTTGACAAAACTCCACTTTATTTTTCTTTATTCAACATGTTAGTCCCTTAACTATTATACGAGAGAGGGCTCAAAGACAGCACAAAGAGTAAGAAGTTTCTACCTATAATTAAAACACAAAAGGCATTAATAGTGATATACCTTCCTCTTCACTGGATGTTTTAGGACAACCATGAGGGAGGTAAGTCAGTTGGACTTTACGGTTTATTCCAGAAAAATGGCCATACCTGAAAAACAAAATGCCAAGCAGAATGAACAATACTCAATAAGTGTTCAATGAAACCTCTTAAAGAAAAACTAAAATCCATCTAGAGAAAAACTAAATCTACATATTAATGCCCTCTTCTATTTGTAGTTAATTGTTGAATTCTTTAAAATACCATAGCAGAGGGGCGCCTGCGTGGCTCAGTTGGTTAGGCGTCCGACTTCGGCGGCTCAGGTCATGATCTCACGGTCCGTGAGTTCAAGCCCCGCGTTGGGCTGTGTGCTGACAGCTCAGAGCCTGGAGCCCGCTTCGGATTCTGTGTCTCCCTCTCTCTCTGCCTCTCCCCAACTCGTGCTCTGTCTCTCTCTCACTCTCTCTCAAAAATGAATAAAGATCAAAAAAAAATTTTTAAATACCATAGCAGAAAATCTATACCATAGGTACTCATTCTAATCACATTAAAAGGGAAAACACAAAAAAGTTTCTCTACAAAAGTTAGACAACTGTGAAGAGATGACAAAGTATAGAAATATATAAAACAGAAATGTATGGGCATTTAAAATATTAAGGAATTAAGATTCTAGGTGGCCAAATGTAAGGCTTCTAATAGTAATACTGGTGTTATCAATTTCACTTGAATAAAGCATAGTTCAAAAGTGTTTTTTATTTAACATTTAATCTGTGGTCAAGTTCACCATGTGGCTTTCATCCCAAGTGGTACTTTATAAAAGATCCAAATGCCTCTCATCGAAATTAATAGTAAAACTAAAACAATAACCTTCAACAAAACAATCTATTTTCTCACTGGTGCAAAAAAAACTCTCACTAATTTCTCTTCAGCTTTAGCAATAAAGTGCAAAAAGATCAAACTGTGAAGGAAATTTAAAGTCAAACGTTAAAAAAGAACACTCGTCAAATTTAGTTATCAAAATAATCAAAATTAAGGGTTTCAAAAAGATGCTCACATTTCTAATACAGTCTTGAGTTGTTCAAGTTTTGACTTGTTTTCTTCAATTTCAGAATCATTATTTTGCCCCAGCTCCATAAGAAGTTGTCGGGCAATGTCCAACACTTCCTATAAAATAATAAAGAACTGAATTTTTATGTAACTTTGCCATTAGCAATTTATAACTAACAAGAAGTCAAATGTACTTGCCTGTAATTGCTTTGGCTTTTTGAGTTTTAATTTCCCAGATTTATATCCATCACACTTTTCAAAAAGATCGAAAAATCTTATAAAAAAAAGAGCACAGTTAGTCCTTTGCAATAATTAGTATTACCGCCATATACTTAACATAAATCAATTATAAATGAAGATACGGGACTCGGAATCTATGGATTTCAAACACTGTGTGTCCTCTTTCACTACAGAAGGTTGCTCGTCTACTTTGAGTGACAAAGCTTGGTATTCTCCTAACCACAGCTAACTAATAATTACTAGATTATTTTTAAGTTTTCTCATGGTGGAAACTGAATATATGATTCTAATACTACATATCATTTTCTCTGAAGTCACTGCATATATATACATATAAAAATATGTTTCAACACGTATTTATTGGCTCAAGTTTTTAAATTTCATTATTTCCAAATCAAATATTATATAGAAATAACAAACTTTTATTCTACTGATTTTCTTCTAGAAGGTTGAAAGGTTAAGGACTCGTAGAAAGCAATGTGAGAGAATAACAAATCAAGATTAAACAGAACCCCTCAGGATGTTTACACTTTCGACAATAAATGAAAGCCGGGTCAGACGAATCATAATTTATGGATATTGTCACAATAATTTTCAGATGCTGATATATACAATGACTTTAAATGGATTTTGTCTGCATCCAGTGGTTTAAATTAATGGCCAAGAAATGGTAAAACAGTTTTCCTTTATGATATAATAATCAAAAGAGCTAATCACCTATCAGAAATCTTAAATTATCTTTTAAGTGTTAAATTATTCCCCTTAAAACATACTTTTGATGCCTCACTTCCATTTTCATTTTTTGTTTTGGTGTTCGATCCCCATGACGTATCACAGCTATGACACATCTGAGTTCCATCCTAAAATAAGATAAAAGTTCTCAATTTTCTAACAAGGATTTGTGTTATATAATTCAGACTAACACAATATCTCATTATTTCTTTAGAGCCATCTTTTACCATTTCAAGAACTTTCCTCTGAAGATAGTACTTGTAACAACTAATCAATTTCATCAAATCTAATCTTAAAAAGATTTTAAGAAGCTGGAGGGGGAGTAATATTAAGCTATATATCAGCTTTCTCTCTAGAGACGACTATGCTAACTTTGGAATAAAGTAAACAAATGACAATCCTGGAACTTCATTAAATACTTGGTCTGTAGCAGAGATCATTACAGACTGAGATTTCATTCAATCAAAACAAAATAAAGCTTTACTTGATAGCAGATATATTTAATTTGCCCTTATAAGAAGAACTAGTCTTTCAAACTCAGATTACCAGAAGGTCAAACTGTCTTAGAAAGAATGCTAGGGTATAATTTATAGTTTGTCAAACTACAGGCCATAGAACACAACCCTGCAGGATTTTAATAAATTACCTAAAAATTTTTACATTAAATGGTTTGGGAACACTGGTTTAAAAACAAAATTAAGTATTTTTGTCTCTCAACCCCAACCAGCACTTCTTAGAATATTTAACATGCTAATATCAATGTCTAAGCTGTGAATATGAAGCATTTGGTCAACCTGCCTGAGGAGCAGGTGAGTTTCAAGCAGTAATTTTCACTAGTGGAATATTATAAAACACTTAGTTAGGCATATTGGTCTAATTAATTTACCTCAAGATATAACTGTGTATGTTTTCTTTATACAGTAAGAGTATAAAAGCTGTATGACCATTGACTATGAACCTTTAAGTGACATACCTGTTGGTACCTCCTTTATTTTTAGGACTTAATTCAATAGTTCTATAATTATCCAAGCATTTTTCAGGATTTTATTTCATTTTTTTAGGATTTTATTTTTAACAATATAAAAGATTTTTAGTCTAGGCAGACCCTTGCAAAAGCATATAATCTATTTCTCCATTTGCAAAGTGAATTATATGAAAACATACACAGTGAAGTGTATATGACCATTTAGAAATTTAATCTTTGTTATAATAGCAGAGACTGATGTATAAAACCCACGAAATTTCTAAATGAAAATATTCAAACTTACATAGTTCCAGATGTAGTTGGTACAATTGGGATATCTTCAGCTTCTAAGGGTATTGACCAAGGGATATGAAATTGTGGAGCAAGCTCTCGCATTACAATATTGCTTTGATATAAAAATTAAAAACTAAAAATTAATGACTAATGATACAGAATCACTGAAATTAAACTCAAACTAGAGATAAAAAGTACTCAAAAAACATAAAAAGCACATAGAAAGTAACTCAAAGAATTAATCCTGATAAAACTAGATTAGCAGTTCTAAACTGGTATATCAGAACACTCTAAAGAGATGCCATAAATTGGGAATTATTATTTAATTTTAAAATAAAAATCACACTGGATTCAAATAAATCACTATAACTGCATCATAGGCCCTTAGAGATACAATCTGAAACCAAGATTATCTTTTCTTTATGACCATGGATCATTTCGTACAAGATTATTGACCAATTTTGAAGTCACTCTAAATACTGTGGTTCTTTTACAACAAATTTCTATTATATTTTACTATTAGGGTTGAAAATGGAAACATGTTAAGTAATTATAAAACATTTTTTTTGTTTAAATTTAGCATTTACTCATGCTAAAATTTAGTAAGATCCCCTAAATTTCACCTTAAGTGTTTTCACCAATCTTTAAAATATTCTATAAAAGATGACTTCAATTAGGACAATACATTTATTTATTTATTTATTTATTTATTTATTTATTTATTTAAGAGAACGAGAGAGCGAGAGTGAGCGCATGCATGAGCGGTGCAAGGGGCAGAGGGAGAAAGAGAGTGAATATCCTAAGCAGGCACCAAGCTAAGCATCACACAAGGCTCACTCCCACCAAGCTGGGATCTTGATCTGGGCTGAAATCAAGAGTCAGATGCTCGACCAACTGAGCCACCCATGTCAAGTGCCCCATGACAATACATTTTAAAGTGTACATTTCATACAGCTCTGTCATATATACTTTGAAATGCTTTAGAAATATTTGTCTTATGAATCTTCTAAATCAAAGTATAAGAAAACAGGTCAAAGAATATAAAAATGGTATTTCTACATGCAGTAACTTCTTTTGGAGTCACTGATGATCTAATGGGATTATCTTTAACTGACATATGTTTGTAAAAAGCAGTATTATTCAAGAGAACCCTGAATTTCAAATATTTCTATTTTACTCTGGTTACTTATTTCATGAATGTTCATTTTGTACACCTTAAAGTAAGAGAATGAAACCTTTTCAATTATAATTATGTACCAAAAACTTGAGGGACAAAGTAACCTAACAATTTAGCTGTTTCGACTAATGATCACTGTAGTAAACACTGTATAGTACTTCTAAGTCTATAAAATTAAAATACCTTTAAGACTTCATCTATATGGGTCCTAAATTAATCTGCCTTTGATAACCCAAAGTATAATTCAGGATTTGTCATAGTGCTTTGGAGATGTCATTTTGTGAATGCTGATTTTTACTCCAGAGTGCTTATAAGATTCTGATAATTTAATGTTTATAATTATTTTGTTTCTGAATCACTAGTATACCTTAGCTATAATAAAAGTATAGAAGAAAACTATAAGGAAAAATTCTTACCCAAGTATTTTTGCACAATCATCATAATACTTCATGGAATTTTTCACGAAACTGAAGCCATTGACATCACAGACATAGGACTGTCCATTGGCCCGTAACAAATCAAAACCACAAACTGTTTGCTATTTAAAATAAATTATAAGCTTTAAAGTTACATTTGAATTAGGATTCACAGTGTTCTAGTCTTATTACAACATATCAAATTTTATAAATGCCTAAAAATATACTAATGCATATTAGTTTACTTCACGGTAAGTAATGAAATTACTCATTTGTAACCGGAGTACTTTGAAAATATGTAAAACATACTACACGATTATTTTAGTTCCATACCATGAAGTAAACAGAATACAAAATGCTCCAGGGACTAGAGAGGTCAAAAAATAACACACTGTATCAAGAAGTTCTTCAAGTAATATTTAATTAAAAAAGAAGAGTAAAAAACTTTCAAGGCTTAGTAAAATTTTCTGATAGTAGAAATTGTATCACTTTAATCCAAAAAAAAGCATAAAGGAAAAATAGTTTTAAATAGATGTCCCAGAGAAAATGTCCAATTATCCCTCTGGATCTTTTTTTAAAGAAAGATTTTATTTTTAAGTAATCTTGACACCCACTGTGGGGTTTACGCTCACAACACGGAGATCAAGAATTGAAGGCTCTACAAACTGAGCCAACCAGGTGCCCTTGACTCTGAATTTTAAAATCTGACAACTATATCCTTGTGAGCACTTGAAATAAATTAAATACACTTTATTTGGGAGAAGAAAACCATTGGAAGGTATAAATTTCCTACTTCGGCTCCAGGAATTTTCTAACTTCTGCATTTTATATTCAAATCATGACATATTAGCTTAAATGTCATTGTAAGTCATGTCTTTTGGAATCTTAGTATTGCAAAGCTAAAACAATTTATATAAAGCTATTAAAATATACTTATAGGCTAATATTCCTTCTATAAAAGTGACTTCAAATGATTAAGACATAAAGTATTATTTAATAACCAGTAACACATACTAGTCTATACATTATAACTCAAGACAAGATTTCAAAAAGCTGAAGTTTATCCTTTGTGAGATGCAAGTTGTACTACTCCTCTGTAAATCTTTACCGTAAGTAGGGGAAGCCTAATGATGTAGACTGACGGAACGAGTCAAATGTTAGAAGTAAAACCTTTTCTTTAAGAAAGGCATTTGTATTGCTTTCACAAACACATTTTATCATATGCAATAAATAAGCTAAAGGATGTATTGCCAAGGCTAGAAGACTACTAAGTACCTTTTTTTTTTCAACAAAACAATCATTTATCAATTCTGAGTAAACAGTACTTGCAACCAGTTGTTTTTACCCTGTTAAAGAATACCTCTAAACATTGGTTAATGCTACTGTTTTAGTTAAGATTTTCTCCATCATTTTAATTTCTGAATAAATTGGTAAATTCCCTTTTATATAACACGGATAAAATATAGAGAACCAAAGGCCTTCATTTATTATATATTTTTATTAACGGGACTACAAAAATCCCCTGAAAAGGACATAAACTGTTTAAGTGTATCATTTTTATTTTCTCAGCTTATTTCTCCCATTAAATGCCTAAATAACATTTCTTTTACTCAATAAAGACAATTAGAATTCGTTTCACATGGGCCTGTAAAACATCTTACCTTAAAAGCAAGGCAGACTTTCCAAGCAATTAATTTCTCTCGTGCATTGAGAATGACAGGGTATCTAACTTCTTTTCCCTCGCTGTCTCGTTCCACCTTGCCGTCGAGTGCTGGAGATTTTCGGGCTTCGGCGTGAGCGTAATCTGGACCCACCGTATAAACCTTTCAGAGAAGTTAAAATACACACACAAAAATTAAATTATTATTTAAACTGTATTAAAAAAACAACAGACAACAAATTAAAAGAAAAAATAATCAATAAAGTTAAACTTCCATCTCCAGACTATTTGTTTCACACCTCTTTCTATTTCACACGCCAAAAGTTTCAATACATTGGAAAAAGTTATGAACAATTAATTACATGACAAAACTGGTAAAGTGAAGTTCTGTTCTTTATAGAGAATGATTATGCTGAGCATTATGAGGGAATACTAGGTTATATATGATGTGATCTTTTCCAAACTCTTTTAAGTTTAACAAAGCAGAAGTACGAATAATTATAAAAACATAATAAAAGGAAGTAACGGCCAAAAGAAAGGTTAAAATATGGAGACAGCCTAAAATGAAAGGCAGATAAGAGAGGACACAGCACTCTAAGCACAGGTGAACAACAGAGGCCAGAGGCGTTTAAGAGCATGATGCATTCAGAAAAGAGTAAGTTACTTAGTATAGTTTATACTGTAAGAAATAAGGTTCATAGAGGACAGACTGAAATATTCTATACGCCACAATAATCAACCTGATTATTATCCTGTGGTCAACAAAATCCACAGGAGAATTTTTAAAGAGAGATTCATGATCAGGTTTATACCTGAGACCAAGACTGGCTGAAGGTAAAGCAATTAAGACCTTATCTGTCACTAAAAGAAATCAAACATATTTTTATATTATGTTATGGTTATTGCAGATCTCAAAACATCGTTTATGCTAATCGATGCTTAGAAACTGGTGGCTATTAGACTTTTATTCATTATGTTATCATTTAATGTCCTTTTAAAGAAGCGTACATATTATTATATCCCCAAGTTGGTTTTTAAATATTTTTATAACTATATTTCAATAAGATTTGTCTCCTTGGCAATCCTGTTTTAAGTATTTAAGAACATTATTCTAAAAAAAGGGTCCATAGGCTTCAGACTGTCAAAAGCATTCATAATACAAAACAGATTAAGAATCCCTAGCAAAAAAAAAAAAAAAAAAAAAGACCAAGAAAAAAAAAAAAGAGATGATAAATATAGCTAATTAAAGGGTAATTCCTTTTTCAGTTGTCATTGGTAAACTAAATACAAAATTAAAATAGACTGTAATCAATCCTACCTTTACATCAGTACCATCTGTGGGCATAAACTCTTCATATATATACGAGCCTGTTTTTCGTACATTGCTTTCTGGGGAATACACACTACTTCTGCTGCCAATCTGAAAATGAAAGATGTCCATAAATATAAAAGCTAAATTATTCATCTCATTTTAAGAACATAAACTTTCAACATCTATTTCCATCTTAGACATTTCCAAAAAATTTTTTTGGTGCACAAATATTTAACAACACTTACTGTGTATTTAACGCTGTATTATTTTCTACTGTAATTATAACTTATATGTAAGCTGAAGAGCATAAAAATACAATGAATAGTAAGAATAATGTTTCTTAGGTTCAACCATGTAACCAGGGTTGCACGTAACCCTGTTCACTTAGTCTACTACAGAATTTCCCACTGTGTAACGACGCCATTCATTCCATGAATGGATATTTAGGTTGTTTTCTAAGCTTTATTCAGTAGAATAATTTTGGTTTGAACATTCTTATATGTGTCCCATGGGAAAGAGGGTTTCTAAGGTATATACTACAAGTAGAATTACTAGGTGATAGAATTACCTGGTGCTCATATTCCACATACAAAGATAATGCCAAAATCTTTCAGCAACTGCTTTAACAATTGAGAGTCTCTCTAGCACATGTATGAGTTCCCACCACTCTACCATAATTGGTATTTTTAGACTTAATATTTGCCACTCTAATGGATATAAAATAGTATCCCACTAATTCTGACTTTACAGATCCACAATTATAAATATACATGTATTTTTAATCTTAATCTATTGTTAAATTATATCGCTAAGAGCTATATTACATTAATTTGATTCCTGTCAACAACCATCTGGGCTTGTGCTTGTTTTCCAACTTCCTCAATCTTTTAGATCTTTGGCAATCCAAAAAGTGATTCAATGTCATTATCTTTTAGAGTTCATTTGCATTTATTTTATTATGGGTGCATACTGTCATGAATGCAAAAATTAGTAGTATCACTTTTGTTTAGAATCATCCATTTTGGGGGTTATTTATTTTCTCTCTTTTTTTTCAAGTAGGCTTCATGCCCAATGTGGGGCTTAAACTCATCACCCTGAGTCGCAGGCCCTACCAACCAAGCCAGCCAGGCGCCCCAAGGTGCCATTTTTCTTAAAGACTGCTGGTCTTTGGCTGAATTTCTCATATGCTAGATACATAAATGGAAGGTACAAAGGAAATCATGTAATATTTTTCATACTTTGTAGCTAGAAATTTTGCAGACATAACATTAAATAACTAAAATAATGCCTTGCTTTTCTAACAAAGAAGGGTATCAGTTTTCATTTATTCCTAAATGATACATTCTTATTTAGTCTTAGGTCTTAAATACTTGATTAGTTTTGGTAAAATTTGCACCAAGTACGAAGAGCAGTATTCCCTAGGATAACAAAGGTTTACCTTTCGAAAAAGTCTCTGACTCCCCCCGCCAGCAGATGTTGGGTAGTAAATGTAAACATTGTGATCCTCTGCGCTGACCGGCTTCTCTACGAATGGCTTCTGAAACACTTCGCCATTTACTTCTACGTGATCTTCGCCTTCAATCAGATTGCATTCTAGAAGTCAACATAACATCAGGAAAAATCACATACTGTATGTTATCTAGAAACAATATTATTGAAGTTTTTACTAGAATGAAGATTACAAAGAAAAGTAAACTTGGATAATATATGATTTGCTTTTAGTTAAAAATACTTATGCAAACAACATATATCAAAGTCTATGATCTATGACATTAAAAACTCTAGTTTTTCTTCGCAATCTTATGAACCTGTCATTTCACCTTATCAATCTACAGAATTTTAAAGTTAGATAGGAAATGACACCAACAAGAAAGATTGAGAAATAATTTTAGAATGCCATCATCTTCTGAAAAATGTAAGGGATCATTTGTAACACAGATACAAAACATGAAATTATCTAGGTTACTAAAGTTACCTATATAAAGTGAGCAAGTAGTCTATTTAGGAAGTTAATTTTTTATCTCTAGACAAATGAGAGACCCTGTTACGGATAATAAATGCTATATCCTGTTTTTAAAAAAGTTGCTTTAAGGTACAATAAGATCATCAGAATTCCCTAAAATTCCCTTATTGGAATATTAAATCTTAACGCAAATAAGCATTTACACTGGTTTTTTAGACTGTTATATATAACTTACACGCTATGCTTTAGATAACCAGAAAAATGAAGCAAGGGTGCTTTAAGATATTAGCAGGTAGTAATATTACACAATTTCTTGTCAGCAGAAATATAATTACAGCATCTTGCATGAAGTTTCTAATCCTTAATTCAACAGCCATAGATAAATCACTTGTTTACACCTAATCAACACAAATCTACTAAGCATGTAATTTAAACATTCTTCTTTATTAAACCCAAAGACACATCAAATGCAAACCAAAGAAAAGTAGGATATGTAACTCTTAAATTATTAGTGGGTCTTTTAGGTTATAGTGCTACACTTCAACTGAACATAATGCTTACTGGGTTCATTTCTTTAAAAAAGAGTAAAAAGAATACCATGAATTCTTCAAATTCCTTCTACTTAATTATAGAAGGGAAGTGGCTCAAAAGTATGTTGAGTGACAAAAGGTAGCTGGCTCAGAATCTCTTACTCTTACCTTTGGGATTATTTGGGTCACGGTTCAAAATTGCATAACGCGGAAGTAAAATACCTTCAGCCTGAAGAATACTGTATACTTCTCTCCTGAAGAAAAAGAAAAACATCATTATTGTTTTATTCTATTTCACAAGTACATTATTACTATTGTATCACTAAAAAGGCCTGGGTATCAAGTCTTATTTTTTAAATAAACAAATATATCATTTAAAGTATTGAAAAATATGTATTCAACGGAAATCTTATGCAATATTAGAACAAAAATGTCTACACAATACTTTATGTGGAATACTAAAATACTAATATTTAAAATTGGGAATGTAAATGTATAAAAAGAAATGATTAAATAAAGTTGCTATAAGCAATGACAGAATACAACTTAACCATTAAAAACTTTATACTCAAAGAATATTTAATGGCATGGGAAAATGTTCATTATATTGCAAGAGAAAAGTGACCCTAATTTTATAAAATGTGAGTATATGTATGTATTGCTTTCTATATGGAAAAAATACAGTAGATAATGACGGAGTTAAATCCTTTCTTGATGCTTTTATTTTACAAATTTTTAAATGCTTTTATTTTACAAATATTTAATGTAAATATGCATTTTCATATATATATATCATATAAGCATGTATTAATATGTAAACCCAGGGAAAATGTTTTAGAGTTTTAGATATCAATAATGTCACTACGTGGAAGAATAGAAAAATATCAGAAACAAAAAAACTAAAGGGCCTTATAATTTATAAAGCATTTTCATACATATAATCTCATATTGTAATGTTCACGCAAAAGAAAACCAAATGTTGGTGAAATTATAAGGATAGCCACCAGGGTGAAACAGCAATCAAACAATATATAGAAATATATTTGTATTTTACAGTTTCTCTTAGAAATCCATGCTTTTGGCCTGTAAAATAAATGCTAAGATAAATAATGAGATATTTTTCAAAACAGTTGCACTTTACCATTAAAAATAATCTAGTTATAATGAGTATAGCCCTAATTTCATCATCAGTCACATGACAGAGAAGTTGTTCATAATTTTCAATGGTTCAGTAGACTCCAGAAATTAAACAAACCTGGTTTAAGTCCTTATCCTACTATTTGTGAGATTATGTGTGATTTTGGGCAAATCAATTCATCTCCCTGATTTTTAATTGGCATAAATACCTATTTCTAAATATTATTTAGAGGATACCACAAATTAACGTACATGAAAACACCTGATGCCATATCAGCTTACAGAATAAACTAAATGTTAATTTTCCTTCCCCTAATTCAGCCATCTCCATCACTCACCTATCTTGTATGAGATACTGCATATTCAAGTCATTGATTACAAATGGATTCCTGAGTTTTGCATAGGCAACTGCTTTGTCCAGTGGAAATCCTAAGAACACATATTATTAACATATTCTGTACAATCTCAAGATAAGTTGACATCTATAACTTTACCAATTTGAATTTATGCCACTTCTGATAAAAGGTTAATTTCATTAATCACTGCTTTCCATATAAATCATGGAAAAATAAATACATAAAACTTGATGTACTATTAGTAAGACTCACTTTTCCTAGTTAATTTGATTCATAAGGCACAGTTAGTGGTTATATAACCAAATTTAGAGCACTGACACATTAATCAATACCTGATAAAAAGTTAAGATTACCTCATACACAAACAGAAATCTGTACGTAAATAAGCATATCACAATCACTTTTTAATTTGATATCTATACATATAAATTGTTGATAATTCAAAGAATTTATGCATCTTTAAAATAGCAAAAACAAGGGTTAGTTCTCTTGCAGAGATATGGTCTAAAATATGAGCAGAATCATACTTGCTGTTACTAAGTCAGGGTTAAGATATCAGAAATTAACTCTCTAAAATTTCTAGACTTTGGTAAAATTACTAATCACAAGGAAAACAAATCAAATGGCAGACCGAGTAAGAGGTCTAAAATATCTAAAGCATCTTAATGATGATACTATGCTCTCTGTATAAGTCTCCAGTTCTGTCCACCAATACCTATTATTTAGAGATGGTATGGCAGTATACCCTAGAGGTTAATAACACAGGGTTCAATGTCCTGGCTCTGTCTTTCATTAGCTATGTGACCTTGGGCAAATTTATTTAACATCTCACATTCCCTGATTCCCAGCTGTAAATGGATATTATAACGGTCTTATCTAGTAGAGGTTTTTTGAGAAATTTCATCAAGGAGTGTATATAAAACACTTAGCACAGTACCTGACAGAGTAAGCTCCCAATAAATACTATTATTACTTACATGACAATATTTTAATGAATATTTTATCTAAGCAACAGAGTAAAAATCAGTAGGTAAGCACAACTTTAGAATTTAACTATAGTGTACTATAGTATACTTGTGAAGACACTGTGTTTTGTAGTATTATCAGAAGAGCTGGAGAAATACTAAGGCATACTGAAGTTAAAAAAACTAAACAAAAAACTATGATCAGTTAAAAGACTTATTCTTAAAGTCCTCTTAGATTTTAAAATGTAATGAAAGTACTCTATACCTAGAATCACTTGGCCACAAATTACAAACCCTCCTGCTTTTGTAAAGACTCCCAGAAGAATTCATCACTTGTCATAAGGATACCTCAAGGTCTATGATCTGAAGTTTCCTAACAGAACTCAGCACATAGGAACCCTTATTCAGTTCCCTTTGTTGTTGTGGTTAAAGAGGACAGTGTTCCTTACCAAGAGACAGCATATGGGATATCACCTTAGAGAGCACCTAGTTTTTACAGGCAAATAAATAGGTCCATAGGAAGAACCAAGTGGTAGTGAGGGAAGAATACTTTACCCTCAGTGAGAAGCTAATTTTCATATTCTCTAAAATAAAGGACTTCAGTTTATAAAGAAGTCCAGGGCCTTGGCTTCTCTATAGGCTATAGGAGCACAAAAAGTCTCAAATACGCTCCATCCCCTTCTTGCTGAAGGAGATGTTTCTTGAATACCCAACTAAAGTAAAACTTTCACACAGATAATGATTACATATTTTGGTAACAAGACTGACTAATATGAATTCATTTATAACTGAGTATATACCTTTTAAATTATGGGTCTTAGTAAGAAATACATTTAATTTCCAGATTCTTGGGTTATAAAATTTCAGATATTCACTAGTAATTTTGATTAGTGGGTTTTACTATGAAGGCATGCTTTATCATCAAGTAATACTGAAGTTTAATTCTATTTCAGTTTGATTTATAAAAGAAACCAAGGAAAATCAAAAATTCAAATTTTAAGTTCTTCAGAAATAAAATACGAATATGTAAATGGAGAAAGATAGATCATTTTCTATATGACAAAAGCACAGAGCTTAAAATATTTAATAATTCAATAATTTATTCTAAGTAACTTAGAGTAACAAAGATATTCTTTCAAAGAATTCATCAACCTTATTTTTAATAGTGAAAACCGGAGACTATCTGTTGGAATACAGGGTAAATATGTTATAGTATATCCTCATGACCACAAACCATGCCATCATTAAAAATCAGGTCTCTGAAGAATGTAATGGAGGGAAAATAAACCTCGATATAATTAATGAAACATTAAATATAAAATTATATATACATATAAATTTGTTTTTAAAAAATACACAGAGGAAAAATGACTGAAAGAAATATATGAGGGGCGCCTGGGTGGCTCAGCCGGTTGGGTGACCGACTTCACTCAGGTCATGATCTCACAGATTGGGATTTCAAGCCCCCTGTCAGGCTCTGCGCTGACAGCTCCAGAGCCTGAAGCCTGCTTCAGATTCTGTCTCCATCTCTCTCTGCCCCTTCCCCACTCACGTTCCGTCTCTCTCTCAAAAATAAGCATTAAAAAAAATTAAAAAAAGAAAATAAATATATCAAAATGTTAACATCACTGATCTGTGAGAGTGGGTAGGTTTGATTTTATTTTTCAGTTTTATCTAATAATCTACAATTAGTATTATTAGTTTTATTTTAAGAGGATAAAGGGAGTTTCCACTCCATTATTTAATACCTTTAGAATGGAAAGAAATAAGACAATCACATAAAGGCCAGTTTTCTACAGGTTCATTCAAAATAACATCTTCTTCAAATACTACTACTGTGATGTATTTAAATAAGGAGATCCGTTCAAGAATTTCCTTCATTGGTTTGGATTTGGATTTCTTTGCCATGGAACATATTCCAACCACAATCTGCCTCTCCGGTGGCTAAAACGGAAAGAAAACAAAACAAAACAATCAGGTTGACTTGACACGAACTCCAAAGTAGAGCTACCTTAAACGTTTTTCAGAAGTAGATGAGGGATATGATTAATACAAATGACACATTAACTAAAAAAGGCATTTTTCAAAAGTACATTGTTGTTATAATAAATAACAAATAATAGTTGTTTACAAAGGTCTGGAAGAAATTCTAAAACAACACACTTTCAGGACATCATTACTATTTTCAGTCTGATTTTAAACTTAAACAGATACTCATTTCTTGACTCTCTCTGGCACTTATTTACCTTCCTTATAACAGAAAGGGAAAGTAAGAGCCAAAATTTATCTAATCCAAGCAAAAAGACCAATGAGAGAGAGAGAAAAAAATTCTCTTGCCTAAAATAAGATGTTCTGACTAAAAAGCTATATTATACAATGTTAAACTATTTTCGTAGATTGAGCTTGAATAGGAGTTGGTCAACAATGACAACTTGGAAGAAAATTGTGGAGAAAGCCAATCTGCTAACAGAGCTGTCAATGCTCTTTGAAGTTCCAATCTTTATACTAAATGTTCCTATTAATGGTGTTGCTCATCTCTGGCACCCTTGCTATAGCTCAAACGCCATGGTTCATCCTGAAACTAAAAAAGGAAGATATACCACTAACTCATGAGTAGCTCACAGGTTTACAAAAATCACTCAAGATTCATTCTGACGTCTTTGCATTCAAAAAATTAAGAATTTATCAAATAAATAAAGCTGTGTCTAGTTTTTCTTTTTAGTTTTCCCTCTCCCATATTTTACATATTACAGATGACAATATAATCTGAGCTCGAAATTGTTTTACTAGACTTTCTCTTACAAATCTAAAAATAAAATAGGATAACATCAGATGTAAATTGCTATTCTTTAAGTCTAAAATTAGATTTCTTCATTGCCTCTTCTAACTCATGAAATCTAGAGGTCAAATTGTTATTGAATTTGATTGTAAATGCTAACCTTCCCAGGATTTGCTGTCTTCCCACCTGGATTATCCACTTTTATGTTCCCTTATTCAATTATTTCCTGATCAAAAGCCTCTACCCAACTCATGATGTTCCTAATGAATATTTCCCTAGCCAACAAAAATACTCAAGCTAAAGCATCAATAAAACAAAAAGGCAACCTACTGAATGGGAGGAGAGATTTGCAAGTAATTTATCTATTAAGGGGTCAACTTCTAAAATATATAAAGAACTCATACATAACTCAACATCAAAAAAACCCAAACAATCCAATTAAAAAAATGGACAGAGGACCTTAACAGACATTTCTCCAAAGACATACAGATGGGCAAAAGATTCATGAAAAGATGGTCAACGACACTAATCATCAGGAAAATGCAAATCAAAATCACAATGAGATATCACCTCACACCTGGCAGAACAGCTAGTATCAAAAAGACAAGAAACAGCAAGTGGTGGCAAGGATGTGGAGAAAAAGGAATCCTCTTGCATTGCTGGTGGGAATGTAAACTGGTACGGCTACTGTGGAAAACAGTATGGAGGCTCCTCAAAAAATTAAAAACAGAAATACCATATTATCTATTAATCGTACTTCTAGGTATTAACCAAGAAAATAAAAATACTAATTCAAAAAGATTTGCTTAATGCATGATTATTTACAATAGCCAAGATATGGAAGCAACCTAAGGGTCCACTGATAAATGAATGGATAAAGATGAGATATACGTATTAGTCAGCCATAAGAAGAATGAAGGCATGCCTGAGAGGCTCAGCTGGCTGAGCATCTGACTTTGACTCAGGTCGTGATCTCACAGTTTATCAGCCCCATATCAGGCTCACTGGTATCAGCCTGGAACCTGCTTTGGATCTTCTGTCCCCTTCTCTCTGTCCCTCCCCTGCTTGTGCTCTTTCTCTCTCTGTCTCTCAAAAATAAACATTAAAAAAAAACAAAGAATGAAATCTTGCCATTCGCAACAACATGGATAGACCTACAGGATATTATGCTAAGTGAAATAATCAGAAAGACAAATATCCTATGATTTCACTTACATGTGGAATCTAAAAACCAAAAGAAATAAACAAAAAAACATATAGACTCGAATACAAAGAACAAACTGGTGGCTCTCGGAGCGAAGGGGAGGTGGAGGGTTGGGTCTAATAGTGAAGGGGATAAAGAAGTACAGACTTCCAGTTATAAAACAGAGAAGTTAAGGGGATGAAAAGTACGGAATAGGGAATAGTCAAAACAGAAACTTTGTATGGTGACAGATGGTAACTAGGCTATCATGGTGAGGCTTCTGTATTATACATAACTGCTGAATCCTCATGTTGTACACATGAAACCAATGTCAATTATATTTCAGTAAAAAAAGCATTCAACCTAATATTTCCTATTGTTTTACAGATTAAAAAAAGGCTACTATGTTAAGTTTTGTTTATTACAAATCTATTTAATTAATATATACTCATTAGCTAAGATGAACTAGAAACTTTCAAGTTTAAAATGTACAAATTTTAAAGAAATTTTAATTTTACAGAATTTACCTATCAGGAAAAATGTTGGAAGCTTGAAAATTACTTTTTAAACAGAACTAAATTACTTTGTTAGATTTAATGTCTAAAATGAAATTCATACCTTTAATCTTAAAAATGGGAGAATGACCTAGTACAAATCATTTTATCAATCTATAGGTCAAATGAACCAAATTCAAGCTCCTCAAAAGTGACAATTATACTTCACTTATGTGAGCTCAACTTAATTAGTACCAATATTCTCAGAATTACACTAAGCGCTGAAGTTAGATATACAGAAACTATCTACCCTCAGAGTGCTGTGAATCTAAGAGGGATCACAGTAACAAAGCAGTACATTATGATACATGAAATACAAGTATATGTGTTAAGGTACAGAAATGGTACTGAGGAAGAAGTATTCAAGTTTACAAGAAGAGGAAGAATGAACAGGAATATGAGTAGGGTTTTGAAGAATGAAAAACAATTCACAAGGCACCCCTCCCCAGAAAAAGCATCCCATAGAGATAAAAGAATACACCCAACAGCAAAGAGACATGGCACAACACAGAATTACCTGTGAAAAGCAAAAATTTGATATTGCTAAAACATAAAAGGTAGTAGGGATGAGAGACGAATAGAGTTCTGGATATAAGGAACAGACAGAAGTCCTTATCTGGAAGAAGTGGTCTTGATGGTCAGTGATGTTAATTCACAGTGTGTTCAAATGAACTCTAGTGAAAAGGGATAGGAGTAGTTGAGGCTGAGTCAATAGCACTTTCTAGTTTAAGTCAGCCAAAGAAGGTCTACTTTTATGTTTTACTGGACTTCTAGTTAACACTCCAGATGAAGAAAACTTCTGCTGGTAAGAGAGGCTTGAAAATCATCTTTTCTGGGCTGACGTGGGGCGGGGGGGGGGGGGGTGGGAAGGGTTTCAAGTGAAAACACTTTGATTTGCATTTCAGATACGCATAACTGCACTGTGAAAAGTGTTACATAATTATGAAAAAAGATTTAAAGAATCAACTAATAGCTATTTTTGGTGTGATTTTAATTCTTTTACCAAGTGTAATAGGTTTGAAAACAAAATTCTCTTTAAAACTGGAAATATGAGGGGAAAAAACATAAGTTTGTGTCTTGAATCAGTTTTCACAGTAAAGCAACGTCTATGTGTAAAGGGAGAACAAGTAAGACAAATTGTTCAGCTAATATAACTATGGAAAAATGAACATAATACATGGGTGTTATTCCTGAAGATCCAGTATGGCTACACATCCTGATAGATCATATTGAAAAGAAAACGAGACTTACACACTCCTCCGGATACTTGAGGTAGTCTCTCTTTCTAGCCACACAGTTACAGGCCTCTGAATAGTTAATAAATAAGGCTGCCTTTGGGTTAAGAACCACTTGTATTGACAACATGACAAACTTAATGAAGCTCAGTAAAAAGTCCTTCTTTGGTACCTTTAAAATGATTTTCTTCAACTTCTTTCTCTCGATGTATTTTTTAGATACTTCTATGTACAAGAAATCCTTTTGGTTTATGGCCCTATTCTCTCTTTGCCATCTTTTCAACTGAGTCCTGTGTTATGCTAGGCACATCAGTGAGAGACACTAAAATAAACATCATTAATAAGCATCATTAAACAGCTTAGAAGTCTGACTCCTGATTGCATTTCTTGACGCAGCATAGATTCAATAATGTTACTAATGAAATGTGCTTTTTTAGTGCAAAAGATTTCCAACACATTACTGTGTGCAAAAATATCTTCACAATTTAGACAGTATTAATTCACTTTAACAGTGATGAGTAAGAAGCCTATGCTTACTGGTGTTTTCTCACCAAAGAAACAACTTACAGATTCATCCTCTTCCTCCTCATCTTCATCTGTGTGGTGGAAGAAATGTCGATAATTTCCTGAGTTTATTTCTGTATCTTCAGGCCCAACAAAGAACCTGGGGGCTTCACTCATTTTTATTTCATCTGATATAGATATAAAGCACTATACTGAAATTGCTTTTAAATGAACCATTCTCTCTATACTAGCGGACACACGGGTCTGCTGCAGCTTGTTTTTGCTTTTACAATCACTTGAAATTGTGATGACAGTTAGTTGGCAAATGTTCTTCTGTTCTCAGATATCATTGCTTCATTGTTGATGAAGTTTAAAAGACAAAGAGTGAGGCTACTGCTTCAGTGAGTCGATGCAACAATCTTTCTACCTAAAATGCAAGGAAAAATTAATTTTCGAGACTGTACTTCAAAAACATTCATATAAAAGTAAAATGATACTTGTAAAATCATTACCAGTAACTTGATGCGTACCTTCAAATGAAAAAACATTTTCTTCCATAAAATTAAAAAACTAGGTTGATCTTCATAATCTACATTTTAGCAATTAGACAAACTGACTCAAAATAAAAGACAGTAACAGTAATGAAATAACAATAATTAAAAATTCACACTGAATTCTTCAAGTCCAAAAATATCTAATAAGTGAGAAAATTATTCAAATTATAACAAAATTCCATTAAAAACTAAATACTTTTGCAACACAGTTCAGTAATATCTGAATAGAATGGAAAAAGAAACCCAGATAAAATAGAATGTAGGTTTAAAAACCATTGGCAACTGTATCAATTTGAAAACTCATTAAATCAATTTTTAAAAGGCTTTAACGTGAAAGTTCAGCTTGGAAACAAGTTTTTTTTGGGGTGGGGGGAATAAAACCTTTCTGCATTCTATCTCAAAAACACCAACAAAACAAGAATAAAGAAAAGATTTCATCTTAACAGTAGCTCTTGAACTTTTAGAAGTCAAAAATTCTTTGGCTGAACTAAAAAAAATCTATGGATTCTCTCCTCAAAAAAAATATACAAGTGTAACAAATTCTGCAAAAATTTTATGTGATGGACACCCAAGCTTTTCCGCATAAACAGATGCCTATCAACCTCAGTTAAAGAACTCTCATATTACTCTCAAAATATTCTTTACCAAACTTGTTTATATGTACTTGTTCCTTGGTCACATTAAAACTAATTACCCACCAAATGAAACCACATATCAAATAATTCATTTCATTACTGGTAATATGATAAATTATTTGATCAAATATTCTTAAGAGTTGGAGTATATGTTAGATAAACAAAGTGTAACTCCAAAACTCTTATTTCTAAAGACGTAATTCTAGTTTAATTGGTGGCTCCCTATTAAATACTGAAACCCTAGTGTACCTAGCCAGGCTTCATTTTATCCAATTTTCAAATTAAAACTGCACAGTATTATGAAATTTAAAACAGTTTGTGATTAAAAAATTAAAGTAGAAATACTTGTTCAAAAGACAAATGCTACTCAACTCTGATTTCTAAACTGGGAAGTACCATGCTACTAAAGTATCCACACTCAAAGAAGTGGTTCTCAAACTTCAGCACACATTAGAATCACCAGGAGGGCTTGTTAAAATACTAAACTATAAAGCCTCAAAGTGGGAGCCAGTACTCTGCATTTTTAAAATTCCTTGATGATGTGGCTGCTGCTGGTCTGGTAATCACACCGAGAACCACTGCTCTAAAGGGCACCTGGGTGGCTTAGTCGATTAAGCATCAGGTTCTAGATTTTAGCTCAGGTCATGATCTCGTGACCCCTAGTAGGGATTCTCTCTCTCCCTCCCTCTCTCTCTGCACCTCCCCCGCTCAAGGCTTTTGCTTGCTTGCGCTCTATCTTGCTCAAAAGAATTCAACTTTTTTGAAAAAGAGAGAGAATCATTGTTCTAGACTTTGACAAAAGTGGGTTAGAAAGCTTTTTCTGATGGTTGTTCAGTTCTGTATCCTTAAGTTATTGAAACTCTCTAGCCACCATCTGTAAAGTGTGATAACTTTTATAAATTATTTTGAAAACTAAAAGACAATGCAGACAAGGCAGCAATCAGCACAGGGTAAACATGTAGTAAATGTGAGGTGTTTATTTTGCTGGCTTTTATAATTAAGACAGAGATTCTTGATCTAACTTAACTGGTCCAGAACAAAGACAAACAATTTAGTTAAGAATGTACCGACTTTCTGCCCTTGCAATGAAGCCACAGAAACTCCTCT
This sequence comes from Paguma larvata, assembly GCA_030068075.1. NCBI lineage: Eukaryota > Metazoa > Chordata > Mammalia > Carnivora > Viverridae > Paguma > Paguma larvata. The sequence goes on from CM057826.1 coordinate 71,941,587, forward strand.
TTGCTACTGCTTTTGCTGGAGACCTCGCTACAGGTTTTCCAGTCTTACCACACTGCTGCAGACTGTCATGAATACTACTGCCTGGAATAAACACCCATCTTCCTCACAAATTTAAGCTACTTAATCCTTAAAATGATACCTTAGATCATCCATCGGTCTTATGGAATATTCGGAAGTCCACCTTTCTTGAGGACTCTCAGCTCCTACTGCTCAGCCTGAATAGACACATGACCAATTTTCCTGAAATCCTAGAAGCATTTTCCAATGCAAACATTGCTATAAAAGAAGTCACCTTGCACCACTGGTAAAGGAAGCCAAGCATCATTTATAAATTTATACAAACAAGCCCCTGCCAAGTTTCACAAAACTGGCACAATGATTTTTTCATTCTTCAAACATTCGTGCCCTATCTTTTTGCTGAGCCTGTCTTTCTGTCTACTTATAATTTGCTATTCTCCTTGAAAGTTCCCATTTCTCCTCTGATAAACAACTGGAAAGTCCTCAATAAATGTTTTTTTTTCTGACAACTATCATGCTTCTGCAAATCCCTCAATACACATCAGCATCCCTTCCCATCCTCCGTGGCCCACAGCATTTGGGATCTATCTTTACAATTAACGGTTTCCATTAGAGTTTTTCCTCCCAAATTTTTATTATGAAAGATTTCAAATAGTCAGAAAAGTTGAAAGAATGTTTCACTGTACACACCCACGTACCTACCAACAGACCCAACAACTGCTAACATCTTGCCATATTAACTTTATTTATACACACATGTACACATATATTTGCTGTATCATTTGAAAGTAAGTTGTAGACATCAATATTCTTCATCTCTATATACCTTAGTATGTCCTCCTAAAAATGAGGGCATCCTCCTACATAACCACGGTATCATTTCCACTTAGGAACATTAATATTTCCTTACTACTATTTACATGTAGCTGTGTGGGTGCTTTTGGAGAACAAGGACTTCACCTCTGTACTCCCAGTACTTAAGGGGTGCATAGCATTTATGTGGGTGTTCAATAAATGTTCCACCAATTGTTAAGTATAATATCCTCACAACAACTACCGCAAGTGTCATAGGAGATGAAACCCAAAATAGCAAGATTTGACTACACAATTCTGAATCTTCTGCACATTAATTTAATCACTCGCTTTAAACAAACACTTGTTGTAGTCGGTATTTTGGTTTCTGAACTATTTACTTCCGCATCACCACAAGGAAGCTCCACGAGGACGGGATCATTTTGTCAGACACATACATAGGCACGCTGATTTTGTTTTTAAAGAATACTTTCAATCACTTAAAACGTTAGTGAAGTAACTGGAAGCAACGAAGCACAATGGTAGGACAATAGTAGCTTAACAGTTAAGAATACAGATTTTGGAATCTGCAAAACCTGGTTTCTAATACAGGTTCGAACGTTTGCTAATAGTAAAAGTTTATTAGGACGAGTTAAGTGACCTCTCTAAGCCTCAGTACCTACCTCTGAAAAACGAGACTAATAATCTAACACACCTCAAGGAATTGCTGAGAGAAGTATAGAACATATATAAAACACTTGGCACACATGAGGTCTCAGTCACTGGCGGCTATCTTTAATACTTAATCTGCCTGAAACAAAAACTGTAATTTTCATTGAAGAATTTTCAACAGCAGAACAAAACCCTATCTCAGGGTAGGGCAAGGATGCTAAGTGCTAAAGCCAGCCATGCGTCTTCCTACTTCCCCAGCTGAACCTTCCAGCACACTACAGGAAGACAAGGATCACCCACGGGAATCAAAGGTCGCCAACTCCCAGAAGTCGTCCATAACCTGGTAAATGAGATACAATGGTCGCCACCCTCGTTCCTTCTCCCTCCAAGCGCACGAGGTGCAATACACTCGAACTGATTAGGTGAAGCAGCGACCTGCCGCCTCCGTTTTTATTCTGTAAAGCTGCAATGCAAGGGCCTTTTTGTTCTTTTGAGGTGGAGTGCAGGCGGCGAGAAAAGGGGCAAAGACTGAGGAATGAAAACAAAAATAGCCTTTCCACCCACCGCAGTACCCAAACTCGAGGCTGCCTACTTTGGTGGAGCGAGCCCAGAGGCTGGAGTACCAGCTTTGGCTCAGGGCAGTTCCCTTCTGGTGGGGCTGAAATCTCGAGTACCTCAAACCCAAGAAATAAAAAAAAGGGAGGCAATGGAACAGAAGAAATCCAGACGCGAAAAGCGCCTCATGGCTGTAGTGTCACTCCTTCCTCGCCCACGCTGCCTTTCGCGAGGGCACACGCCCCTGGGAAGAGCGCGTGTCTGGGCTCCGCAAAGCACAGCAGACAAAGCAACTGCCCAGCAGCGGCCTCAGGTGACCGGGTTCGGCATCTCGTTTCTCCTCCGGTCCCGGAGTCCTCACCTGCCACCGCTGCAGTAGCCACGCGAGCTGCAGGAGATAGCCGAGCCCATTCAGGCTTCGGTTTCCCCTTTAATCCCGGAGACAGGAGTGAGGTGTTCATCAAAAGATTACAGCTGTTAGCTAGGACGTCGGTCTTCTCTCAGCAGTATCAGATGAAGGGCCACGCAGAGGTACTGCAAAGCACTACAGCACCTCCCCTATCTTGGTCGCGCCTCTCCCCGCCCGCCTCGGGTCTCACAAAAAAATCTCACCGGGCGGAACGATTTCCGGCAAGGGCCAAACGGCCCGCACGGCCCTCATAAGCACACCCCTCTTAAAGACACCGGTAGTTCCGTTTCCGGCAGCACCAGATAAGTCGCGAGAGGAAGCTTAAATCCTGTCGTTTGCGTTTAGAACCACTTTCGGTGAGTGGTCGTTCCGGTATGCTTTTTTATGTCTGATGATTTTTAAAGTGAGGCATCACCTGGCAGTAATTTCAAAACCATTTGTATCGCCTCGTTTAGGGAAGGGTTTAATTGACTCTGGAGATTGCGCAGGCGCTCTTGGGGCGAGAGGCCTTGCTTGGGCGTTAACGGTGTCCCGCGCCAGCTGAGTAGAAAAGGGGCGAGTTCTGTTGTCAGGCGTGGGGAGGTGCCTAGTTTGTGTAACTGAGTTTTGCTTAATAGTCGGTCGTATTTCTGCTTATGCTAAGCTGAGCTGTACCTTGCCCTCAAGAATTGATTAACGAACCGTTAAAACTCACCGGAAATGCTCTCTGATAGTTAAAATAGCGTCCGAGACTCGGAACAGGTTCAAAAGTTGACCGCGGGGGTTGACTGACATTAACGAAATCTCCCTACTAATTTTAATAATTATCGTTTGTCCTGAAATATTACCCTTTCGTCCCAAATTAAAATTTCCTGTGGCGGGGTGAGACGCGAATTCAAAGGACAGTCTTGTCCCGTAGTTTTAAAGGCAAAGTACACACTTTATCTCTGTGGATTTTCCTTTAAATGAGCTTTTCTGAAACAAAGTGGAGAAATGATTTTCAAAATGGAAATTCACTTATCACATGTGGCTTCATGTGTATGCATATGGAGATGAAGGCATTTTCGTTAAACGAAATTGTAGGTCGAATCAGATTAGAAGTGTCCGGTGTAATTAGATTGCCCAGTCTTTGACATTACATAAAATTAGGCTCTTTTTTTGGTCAGAGATTAAAGTAGACTAACGCAGAAGTAAAAATAATGATCACAAGTTCACATGCTCATTGAAATATTGCAGATTTTAAGTTTTTAAGGTGGAACACGTGCATATTAACTTTTTGGAGGCTTAAATTGGTAGCCTTGATGAGTTTTGTCCAATGCTAATTTTATTTAAAGTGATACTTCACTGCTTCACTTTACTGCACCTAAGATAAAATTATTAAAGAAATTAAGTAATAAGTATTTACACAGGTACTTATTGATTTTATTTGACCTTGTATTAGGGACATAGTGTTAAAGCTCAACCAAATTTGACTCTGACAGTTCCTCTTGCAAAATTAGAAGTTGTAAGCAGGCACGTTCACCTCCTTTTCTCATTCCTTCATATTTTAATATACAAATTCTTAAAAATAGAGCATATTTAAAGAAGTCCTAATCTTCATTTTTATAACCGAAACTACTTAATTCTACCCTGTAAATGATATCTCCATTCAATATTCGGGGGTAGGAAGATATTTGTGTTTGTTCTAATATTATAGCTTAAAGTCATTTTCTTATATTAACTACTCAGTTGGATGGTTTTTAGGGATCACATGGTGAGCCTGCTTTGACAAGAAAAAGCTACTGGTTCTTTACCTTGTTCTTGTATATAAATGCCAAATATTAGCAGCAAACTTTAACATAACAAACCCGATTTTCCTTTTTGTGAACTGATTTTTCTTAAGTGCTTAAGCTTGTGAACCCCATTAGACTATAAGCTCATAATGTATACACCTCTTGAGTCTTCTGGGTTTTGATGTTAGCATTACAACCAATAAATATTGCCATAAAATAATCACCATAAATGAAGAGAACAGGATTTTAAAATCTTTTTCCTTGTAAATAAAGCTTTTGAGAAAAGAAAGTGTTCTTTATTACAGCTTGATGTGGCTGATAATAATACTGAAATATTTTAACAGTAATTGCATATTGCTTTGCCATTTGCAAAGGTCTTTTCATGTCCTTAATCTCATTGATCGTGATATTTGTGAAGAAGGAGGGATAAGTATTATTTTCTTTTTTCATATGTGGATACTGAGACTTAGGTAACTCTCATGCTAGAAATTCTGATTCCTAAAAGTCATGACTTCTTGGACACACCCTATTTGGAGTGCCATATATATGCAAGGGAAGTAGTGTTTTCCTAAGTGAAGTAACAATTATCTTTGGAACATGTGCTCCTTTTTTTTCCTCTCTTTTTATTTTAATTCAGTGCTATCTTTACTATGAGGAAGGGCAAATAATTCTTTATTCATTTACAAATAGTTGTATGTCTGTTGTGTCCCAAACTATGTGAAATGATGTAAGCATTAAAAATTAATATATCTTTCTCATATATAACCTAAATTATTAATTACAAAATTATTTTATAACTCTTCTAGCAGAGGCCTTAGCCAAGAATTATGAAATCTGAGGTTGACAATAATTCAGTTATTAGTGTAGTAGGGGAAAAAAGCCAACAGGAAATTTGAAGCCACATAGAACAAGCTGCAAATGTCAAGTGCCTGCACTCACTGTGTTACTTTGAGCAAATTGGGTAATGTCTCTGAACCTCTATTTTCTTATGTATAAAGTGGGTATACAACTAGGACCTACTTCATAGGATGTTGTGAGGATCATCACAGTAAAGAACTGCATAAGTGTTTGCAATTATTTTTAAAAATTGCTTTTACACTCGTCAGTTGATCACTGGGTGTTTTATGTAAACCAATTTGAAAATAAACTATTTTAAATTAAAAAAAATTGCTTTTACAATTATTTAAAAAATTCTCCTTTAATTAAAAACAATTGTTCCCTGTTCCTGTAGTTTGGCTTTTCCAGATGTCATATAAATAATAGCATATAGTGTGTAGCCTTTTGTGTCTCACTTTTTTTACTTAGCATAATGACTTTGAGATTCATCTTTATTAGTAAGTATATTTTTAGTTTGTTCCTTATCAATGTTCCTTATCAATTCCACCATATGGCTCTACCATAATTTGTTTACCCATTCACCCATTGATGAACATTTGGTTCATTTTCAGATTTTAGTTGTTAGGAATAAAGGTCCTAGAAATAGTCACATATACATTTTCGTATGAACATATAATTTCTCTTTAGTTAAAACTGTTTTCAAACATGTTTTATACCATTTTGTATTCTCAACAGCAATGCTCTGCATCCTTTGTAGTGCTTAGTATTGTCAGGTTTTGTTTCTTTTTTGTTGTTTTTTTGCCATTTTGATGGATGTGTAGTAGTATCTTAGTCTTCATTTGTATTTTCTTATTGTCTAATTGTGTTGAGCATGTTTTCATGTGTTTGTTTGCAAGTCATCTTTAATGAAATATCTATTCAACCTTTTGCCCATTTTTTTATTTGGATTGATCATTATGTTATTGAGATTTGAGAGTTCTTTACAAATTGTAGACATAAGTTCTTTATTATATATTTGTGCAACAAATATTTTCTTCCAGTTAAGATTGCTCTTTTCATTTTCTTAACATTATCTTTAAAAGAACAAAAATTTAAATTTTTTCTTGTATGGATGGTTCTTTTTATTTGCTCTCTGGAAATCATTGCTAACGTAAGCTCACCAAGATTTTCTTTTTTGTTGACTTCTAGCAGTTCTGTAGTTCTAGGTTTTACATTTAGGTCTCTGACGAATCGTGATTGCTTTTTACACATGGTACAGTTTATGAATTGAGTTTCATCTTCTTTCATATGGGTGCTTAATTGTTCCAGCATCATTTGTTGTAAATACTGACCTTTCTCTATCGAATTCCTTGGAATCTTTGTCAAAAATCAATTTTCCTTTTTTTTTTTTTTTTTTTTTTGGCTGTTTCTGGACACTATTCTGTTCCATAGATCTTTGGCTGTCATTTTGCCAGTACCACAGTCTTGATTACTATAGATTAAAAGAAGTCTTGAAACCAGGAAATGTGAAATTCTTCAACTATATCCTTGTTTTTTGAACTTGTTTTAACTATTCTGAGTCCTTTGGTTTTCTGTATTAACTTTAGAATCAGCCTGTCAGTTTCTACAAATGAGCTTGCTGGATTTCTGATTGTGTTGCATTGATTTTGTAGATCCTTGAGGAGAATAGACATCTTAGGAAATTTACCCAGCTTTTTCTCATTATTAGGATGGGAATGGCTCTTTTTCCAGCGTTCTGGATTCTAAGACAAAAGCCTCTCTGGGAATTTTTTAATGCTATTTCAGAAAGGAATGATGTATTTTCATTGTTGAATATTACAATTTACCAATTTCTATCTAAATTAACCACCTGAAGTCATTTTCCTTATCTGGAAAGTGGGATATTGAATCATCATCTCTGGCCTTCCTTTTAGTGCTAACCTACTGTGTTCTATAGTCAAAGATCTGATTTTTTTCCATTTGTGATGTGGTATATTTAATTTTTCAAAAATTTATTCATATTTCCTTCTTAAAAATTAAATATACTTTTAGTATCCTTTCCTATATTACATTTGTGTGAAAGATGCTAAAGAATAGAAATATGAAATATAGTTACCCTTCTGTTAATAAAGTTGGTCTTTCACATTAGAAAGCCTTATTTCAAAGAACTTTTTGTTTTGGAAGCTAGAAATACATGAGACCAAGAAAGATGTATATGTTTTAAAAGTGTAAAAATTAACTTTAAAAGAGAAAATGAAATAAATCTTATTCTTCTATGAAATTAGCTCTTGCTTTTTTTTTTCTTTATTTAGAAAGTGCTTAGAGAACAGAAATAAGGGGTTGACCTAATAGGTGCTTTCTGTCATATACTTACAGAACTTAGTATTAACATTGATATCTGTCAGGTTTCTTTGGTTCCAGTTAAACAATTGCCAAAAACTTTTAGTCTGTATCTCTCCTGAACCTATAATTAATAAATATCAGTGTTCTCAGCCTACAGCCTTTCCCTAACATCCAGATATTTAACTTAATAAATCTAGTTTATATTTACTTGTTAAATGCTTTAACTTGCTGTTCTCAAATTGTGTGCCAAAGCTTTCATGTACTTCATAGTTAACTCAGAAATGCCATGGAATATTTTAAGTTTTCAAAGAAAGCACAGCTGTACTCAACATCTGTCAGATCTCTTGTGGACTACTAGTCTGAGGTGGTTCACAATTTCACATCTGGTCACACTACATTGTTTTCTTGATATCTTTGCAAAACTAGTTTTTTGGATGGTTGCTGTGGTAATAAAGCAAATACTGCATGAAAATCAATGTGGAAGAAGAAATGAGGCCAGCAGTGTCTAATCTGATTCCAAACTTTGAGAATTTGTACACTGACCAGCAGGCACATGCATGCTGTTATAAGTAACTGTAGTTATTTAAGAATAAATAGAAATAAGATTATTTTATTCTCCTTATGTTTTTAAAGTGGTTTCTAAGTTTTTAGAACTTATAGATTTAAGTTGTTTGCACTTAATTATTTAACAAACAGAACTGTAATATCTGTATCTGTTTACATCTATCTGTATATATTTATATAGTTTTTGGCATAGGAGTGTTATGAACAAATTACCAGGATGCCAAGGGTCCTGAGAACAAACAAAATTTAAGAACCTTTGCCTTAACCAAACTTAATCTTGTCTTATAATGCTTTAGAATACTGCAGAATAATTACCATGTTACTTGAGTAGGACTTTTAAAGAAATAAGAATTCTTGTAAAAATATATTTGTGGGGTGCCTGGATGGCTCAGTTGGTTGAGCTTCCGACTTTGGCTCAGGTCATTATCTCATGGTTTGTGGGTTCGAGCTCTTTGTCGGGCTCTGTGCTGACAGCTCAGAGCCTGGAGCCTGCTTTGGATTCTGTGCCTCCGTCTCTCTCTGACCTTCCCCTGCTGACACTCTGTCTCTTTCTTTCTCAAAAGTAAGTAAACATTAAAATATATACATATATATATATATATATATATATATATATTTGTTTATCGAAGTGTAACATGCATTCAAAATAGTACATACTGTAAAGTAACACTTGATGAATATTATAAAAGTGAAGAGCTCATATAATGGCTGCCCACATCCCACCACCCAGATAATGAAATGGATCATTTAATAGTACTGCAGAAGCCCTCCTTCTTTCCTTTCCTAGTTGCTACCCTTCTCTCATCTCTAAACCAAAAGGATGCTTTTTGAAAGTTTATAAGCTAGTTTAAACAAATTAGGAAAGGAGCATAATTTTTTGATTTCTCTGTCTGTGTTTATTTGAAATTATAAAAAAATAATTAAAACCTAAATTTATGGGTAGTTCTTTATGCTAATGTATAAATTAGGTGATTCTATAAAATATTAAGTATCATCTTCAAGACAGTCAAGTGTCCATCGGGATATAAATGTAAATAGGTATGGCCTATCCCTTAAGGATATTGTAATGAACATAACTCTGAATTCTTCCTTCCCTTCCTCCTTTCCTCCTTTCCTACTGTCTTAATGGAAAAGATCACAAGACTAATCCTTCCATTTGTGAATTGGTCCCATTCCCTACTGCCTTCTTGGGAAGTTCATTCTGTCAGTTTCTCTCCCCGCTGTTTCCAGTGGTCTCTAGAAGCCTTTCCCTTAGCATCAAGCTTTTTGGGTCACTATATTTTTTAAAGCAAAACCATCACTTCTTTAAAAAATTTTTAAATTGTAAAATATATAACACAATTTATAATCTTAACCATTTTTTTGGTTATTAGTAATGTCAGGTAGGGATTCAACTTTTTATTCAAAATTGATAGTCAATTTTCCATACAACGCTGTTTCTAGTGAATTTTTTTTAATAAAATTTTTATGTGTACATGTTTTATGTATAAAATTATAGATATCTTCATTTCTAAGCCCCTTATTCTTTCATGAAACTATGTTTGTATTATAACGTACTATTTTATTACTCTAACTTTATAGTATAATTTGATATCAAAAAGGTGCTTTTTTTCATCTCTTAATCATTTTCTTGGCTTCATTTACACACACACACACACACACACACACACACACACACACTCTCACACACATACTTGGAGAGAAACTTTACATCCAACTTGTTCAATTTCATTTTCAAAAAAGGCATTGGGGTACTCATTGATTGATCTTAACTCTTTCTAGTTGTACATTGAGTGGCATGAAGTACTTTCACCTGTCACAACTCTCCATCTCTACAGCTCTTTTTAGCCTGCATAATTGGAACTCCGTGCCCTTTATTTTATTTTTTTAAACATTTTTAAAAATTTGTTTATTTTGAGAGAGAGTAGGCATGTGCACAAGTGTGGAAGGGGCAGAGAGAGAGGGGGAGAGAGAATCCCAAGCATGCTCCAAACTGTCAGCACAAGAGCCCAGCATGGGGCTTGATCTCATGAACTGTGAGATCATGGCCTGAGCCGAGATCAAGGGTCAGACACTTAACTGACTGAGCCACCCAGGCACCCCAATACTCTACCCTTTAAAGAGTAACTCCTGCATTATTCTCAGCTCTCTAGCCCCAGAAGTTATTCTACTTTCTGTCTCTATGAATTTAACTACTCTAGGTACCTTGTATAAGTGTATTCATACAATATTTGTCTTGTGACTGGCTTTTTAACTTATATGTCCTCAGGGTTCATCCATGAGGGTTGTAGCATGTTTCAGAATCTCCTTTTTAAGGCTGAATAATTATTCCATTGATGTATATATACCGCATTTTGTCTATCCATTTTACCATCCATGGAGATTGGGGTTGCTTTTTACCTTTTGGCTGTTGTGAATAATGCTGCTATGAACATTAGTGTCAGAACAATCTCCTAACGCCACTAGAATGTAAACTCCATAAGGGTCAAACGGATATGTCTTGTTCATTTTTCTGTCTCCAGAGATGTGTCTTATGCATAGCAGTTGCCCCATAATATTTTTTAGATTAGTGAATGACTCTCCTACTTGTCTCTAGCATCCGACTTACAGTTTTACCTTCACAACTAAACTTAAGGTTACTAAATCTACTTTCTCAAAGCCAGTCACTCTTTATCTCATTACAGTCTGGTTTTCATTTGCCCTGCTCTACTGTAAGTATTACCAAAACCACCAGATATATTTTAGTTCCTGTATCACTTAACTTCTCCTCTACTTGGTGTATAAGAACTCTTTATTCCGTAGGCTTCTGTGACCAGAACCTCATCTGGCTCTTTTTCTATTTCACTGGGCTATCCCTGTGTCTCTGAAGGACTTATAATATATTTGGGAGAGAGACATATAAACTAGTAAGTTGAATAAAGTGTTGCAGATTTTATAAAAGTTGGTACATGTAACTGTGAGTGTACCAGAAGGTGGGCACGTTTCATTCTGTGGGGAAATAGATTCATAGATGTCATCAAGAAGCATTCATAGATGAGTGAACTCATTAATTGGAATGTTAAAGGGTAAGGGTATGTCCACTGCTCTTCTGTGGTACATCTGCCATGAGATCCTTTTCACTACATTAACTGCATCTGCCATCTGCTTGCTGAGTTCATTTGTGAGCCAGATACATGTTCAATATTGTCATCTTTCTCCCTAAGCCCAGAACTTCAGAAGTGATCCAGACTTTTCTTTATATTCACTCCATATATTCAGTCAGGAGCAGTTCTTACAAAATTTCTCTGTACATTTTCACTGACACTGCTCTGATTCAGAGTTTCATAATATCTTGCCTTTGTTATCCAGTAGTCCTTTAACTGACCTGTGCTGGCTTTCCTATCTCTCTACTCCAACCTATCTTTCGTACTGGTTCAGGATAGACTTAGTAAATTAGAAGTATGATCTCATGGGGCACCTGAGTGGCTCAGTCAGTTAAGTGTCCAGCTCTTGGTTTCAGCTCAGGTCATGAGCTCACGGTTTGTGAGACTGAGACCTGAATTGGGGCTCCTGCTTGGTTGTGCATGCATGCTCCCTCTCTCTCACTCTCTCTCTCCCTCCCTCTCAAAATAAATAAATAAACTTAAAAAGAAATATGATCTTATAACTCTTGTTCATTCTTTGAAGTTCAGGTTATCCCAGATGGGGTAGTGAGAGAAGGTGCTCTAGGAGATGGCGTCTTGTCAGGGTTTTGAAAGATGAGTAGGGTGGAGAGATAGGGATGGGGATGAGGTCTATTCCAGGCCAAAGTGTCAGTGAAAAGGTGTGAGCACATCGTATGGGATGGCTGAAGAACTATGGTGATTTGTGTAACTGGAGGTTAGAGTTTGAATTTGGAATGCTAAGAGATAAGCATGAAAAGATTGATAAAGACCGTATCTTGAAAAATCTTGTATACTGTCTGAAGTGTTTAGATGTCATTAATAATATTAGAAGATCATTATTTTATGTTAGATGAGTATTTTGATAAAGTTTGTGTTTTAGGATGACCTCTGGCTACAGTGAGTAAAGGGACAAAACTAGAGACAGGAGAAGCAAGGTCAGATAAAAGGCGAGCTGAATCTAAACTAAGAAAGTGGCAGTAGAATGAAGTCCAAGCTTCCAGCTCATCCAGAATGCTTTTCCTATTCTCTAAGTGCATGTGTGTCTTTTCACATGTGTTTTAATGGTGTTCTTTGCATATTCTATCGTAATACTATTCTGTACTAAATGATTGCTGATTTACTCATCTGTTCTTGTCATGTCTGTTCTTGAAGTTAGGGATTACATCTTATTTTAACTTTGTATCCCCATAACCTACTGCATATAAGGATTTAAGTACTTGGTAAATACATGAACAAATAAAAAGTTATATGGATGAAAGGCATAAAAACTATAATAGTAAGACATAGGAAGTTCTACAAAGGTATACAGAAGGTCAGGGAAATTGAAATCACTTCAGATTCAGAAATCATGGAAGGCTTGTTTCACTGAGGAGCTAGAGTTTGATTCTGAAAGATGGTTAAGACTTAATCAGAGAGAATTGGAAGGACAGGCCATTCAAAGGGGATTGGTGACATAAACTAAGATAGGGAGAATGGTTGGGATGAGCAAAGGAGAGGAGAGGAGTAACAATTAGACTTGTTTTGTGCCGGGTTGTAGGGGCTTGGTTGGATAGCCTTTGTCAGCAGCGGAGATGTCCAGGGCTACCTAATAGTGTCTACTCTGTCTAGTAATTCATTTGGAAGATAAAAATATGCCGAGGACGACTGATAGTCCAAGTACGTTTCCAGGTAACTATGTCAAGCAAATAATTACCACTTTAAGTGTTCTCTTCTTTACTAAGACAAGACAGCTGACCCATGTGTAACATACTGGTGGAGTAAGAAAATATGTAGAAATATTCTGGTTTTTATGTTTCCTACCTCTGGAAGAGTCCACTCTATCTGAATGATGACAGAAAAGCAACAAACAGGCCAAAAACCTCAAAGAGCTCAGTCTCCAAAATTTTGTTTCTTGATTTCTTCTACTCCTTGACCTTTTGTACTACAGGCTTACTCTGAAGAGAGTGAATTATTCTATTTTGATCTATTTTCAGTTCTTCAAAAGTTAAAGTTTGAAAATGGAGAGGTTAATTTCAGTAAATAGACTTTTGGAAGATAAATCTTTGTTAATGTATCATAGAAAGGAAAGCCAAGAGTATCCTAATGGCACAGATACTTCAATGTACTGAGGGCTTCATCTTATTTTGAGTAATTAGAGAAAAGATTTTCTGGTATCCCCAGTGATATACAAGGAATGTTTGTGTGGCCTCCCACCCCCAAATCTCTGTTGAAATCCTAACCACCAGTGTGATGGTATTAAGAGGTAGGACCTTTGGGAAGTAATTAGGTCATAATTAGGTATTAGGGTGGAGCCCTCATGAATGGGATTAGTGCCCTTTTAAAAGAGAGGTCTGAGCACTTTCCAGCACCTCCTGCTATGTGAAGACAGAGCAAAGAGGTGATCTTTGAACCAGGAAGCAAATCCTCACTAGACACTGAATCTGCCACTAGACACTGAATCTGCCAGCTTCTGCTTGGACTTTGCAGCTTTTAGCACTGTGAGAAATAAATGTTTCTTAGTAATAAGCTGCACAGTCTATTACATATTGTTATAGCCACCCAAATAGACTAAGACACACTAAAGAATTGGAGGGGGCAATTGGGGGAACTTAAAAGAGAGAGGTTTTTGAGTATAAGGGCAAAATCTGGACATCACTGTGGTTTATGGAGACATTCATGTTGTCCAACGGCCAGTTTTTTTTCTCTCAGGTACAATTACCCATACATATCCCAATGTGTTATGGGAATCTGTACTTTGTTTAAGGTGTGAGAGTTTGATCTTTTGCTCCTGAGGGCTTTTTACAGACTTCAAAAGGCTTCTTTCCTTTTCTTTTTAAGATCCTTCAGATTTGGGAGGCAATAAAGAATAAAGAATTTTGTCTTCTTTTTATAAACCTTTAGATACCATGTTGCCAGCTGGATGAGATGGGATGTTTCAGGGTTTTCTTCTGGATGATTTAGAACATTGTTGGTCCTGGGGCACCTGGGTGGCTCACTCGGTTAAGCATCTGACTCTTGATTTCAGCTCAGGTAATGGTCTCATGGTTTGTGGGATCTAGCCTTAAGTCTTATTGTCAGGCTCTGTGTTGACTGCGCAGAGCCTGCTGGGAATTCTCTCTCTTCCACTCTCTATGCCCTTCCCCGTGCTTGCTCACTCTGTCTCTCAAATAAACTTAAAAAAGAAAAAAAAATTGTCCCAAAAACCATTAATGGAAAATAATAATTTGGGGTCATGTATTTTACAGAATATAGACCCTTGGGATTTAATTTAAAATAAGAAAGGGCAGGGGTACCTGGGTTGCTCTGTGGATGGCACATATGACTCTTGATCTGGGGGTTGTGGGTTTGAGTACCACATTGGGTGTAGAGATTACTTAAAAATAAAATAAAATCTTCTAAAAATAAAATGAGAAATCTTTCTGTCCTTTGGATTTGAAAGAGGTTGTGTCGCTGTACTTGGGAGTTGAAAATAGGATAAATGACTTTTGTTTATTTATTGGTTTATTTTATTATAAGAGTTGAGGATTAATACAGAGCTGGAGTGACAGGCCAATGGATAGGTTGACGAGCAAAGTCTGTATTCTCTATTTGATACCATACAAGTTTCCTAAATTAAAAACTGATGAAGGGTGACAGTTTGCCACAGAATCATCTAGCAGGAGAAAAGCTGTAGTGAGGATGACATGAAAGTTAAGGCATCAACAGGTCTTATGTGACAGATTGGTGGATGGTGGGGGGAATGGTGCTTCACCACAGTTTGAAAAGACCTAAGATTTAGAACATCATGTAACTTGAAAACAACAGAAATGGCCACAGGACAAGGACTGAGTATATACAGAGTAAAATTTCTCGATTCCTTTACTGTTTCCAGTTGCGGCTATTACGACCATAAAATGTCTTTGAGCATTTTTGTATACATCTTTTGATAGTGTTCATATCACTGGGATATAAACTTAAAAGTAGAATTGTTGGGGCACGTGGGTGGCTCAGTTGGTTAAGCCTCTGCCTTCGGCTCAGGTCATGTTATTACATTTTGTGAGTTCAAGCCCCACATTGGGCTCTGTGCTGTCTGCACAGAGCCTACTTCAGATCTTCTGTCCCCCATTCTCTCTCTCTCTCCCTCTCTCTCTCTCTCTCTCTCTCTCTCTCTCTCTGCCTCTCCCCTGCTTGCTCTCTCTCTCTCAAAATAAATAAAAACTTCTCTTAGCATCAGCAATCAGACAACAAAACAAAATAAAAGGCATCAAGATTGGCAAGGAGGAAGTCAAACTTTCACTTTTTGCAGATGACGTACTTTACATGGAAAACCCGACGTAATCCACCAAAAGCCTACTAGAACTGATCCATGATTTCAGCAAAGTTGCAGGATACAAAATCAATGTACAGAAATCGGTGGCATTTCTATACACCAACAATGAAGCAGCAGAAAGAGAAACAAAGAAGCTAATCCCTTTCACGATTGCACCAAAACCCATAAAATACTTAGGAATAAACCTAACCAAAGATGTGAAAGACCTCTACACTGAAAACTATAAAAAACTTATGAAGGAAATTGAGGAAGACACAAGGAAATGGAAAAACATCCCATGCTCATGGATTGGAAGAATAAATATCGTTAAAATGGCAATACTACCCAAAGCAATCTACACATTCAATGCAATCCCAATCAAAATTGCACCAGCATTCTTCTCAAAACTAGAGCAAACAATCCTAAAATTTGTATGGAACCACAAAAGACCTCGAATAGCCAAAATAATACTGAAGAATAAAACCAAGGCGGGAGGCATCACAATCTCAGACTTTAACCTCTACTACAAAGCAGTAGTCATCAAGACTGTATGGTATTGGCACAAAAACAGACACATAGACCAAGGAATAGAATAGAAAACTCAGAAATGGACCCGCAAGTATATGGCCAACTAATCTTTGACAAAGCGGGAAAATGTATCCAATGGAAAAAAGACAGCCTCTTTAATAAATGGTGCTGGGAGAACTGGACAGCAACATGCAAAAGAATGAAACTAGACCACTTTCTTACACCACTCACAAAAATAAATTCTAAATGGATAAAAGATCTGAATGTGAGACAGGAAACGTCAAAATCCTAGAGGAGAAAGCAGGAAAAAGCCTCTTTGACCTAAGATGCACCAATTTCTTACTCGACATGTCTCCAAAGGCAAGGGAATTAAAAGCAAAGATGAACTACTGGGACCTCATCAAGATAAAAAGCTTCTGCACAGCAAAAGAAACAACCAACAAAACGAATAGGCAACCAATGGAATGGGAAAAGATCATCGCAAATGACATATCGGATAAAGGACTAATATCTAAAATCTATAAAGAACTTACCAAACTCCACACCCGAAAAACAAATAACCCAGTGAAGAAATGGGCAGAAGATATGAATAGACACTTTTCCAAAGTGGACATTCAGATGGCCAACAGACACATGAAACGATGCTCAATGTCACTCATCATCAGGGAAATACAAATCAAAACCACACTGAGATACCACCTCACACCAGTCAGAGTGGCTAAAATGAACAAATCAGGAAACTATAGATGCTGGCAAGGATGTGGAGAAGCAGGCACCCTCCTACACTGTTGGTGGGAATGCAAACTGGTGCAGCCGCTCTGGAAAACGGTGTGGAGGTTCCTCAAAAAAGTGAAAATAGAGCTACCCTATGACCCAGCAATAGCACTGCTAGGAATCTACCCAAGAGACACAGGAATGCTGATGCATAGGAGTACGTGTACCCCAATGTTTATAGCAGCTCTTTCGACAATAGCCAAATCATGGAAAGAAACCAAGTGCCCATCAACTGACGAGTGGATAAAGAAGATGTACATATATACAATGGACTGCTACGTGGCAATGAGAAAAAATGAAATCTGGCCATGTGTAGCAACAGGGATGGAACTGGAGGGTATTATGTTAAGTGAAGTAAGTCAGTCAGAAAAAGACAGATACCATACGTTTCCACGAATAGGTGGACTTTGTGAGACTAAGCAAAAACCAGGGGGAGGGGAAGAGGGGAAAGAAAAAAAAGACACAGAGAGGGAGGGAGATAAAACATAAGAGACTCTCAAAGACTAAGAACAAACTCTGGGTGAGGGGATTGAGGGAGGGGGGAGAGGGGGTGACGGGCATTAAAAAGGGCACATGTTGGGATGAACACTGGGTGTTATATGTAAACCAATTTGAAAATATTATAAAATAAAATAAAAATAAATAAATAAATAAATAAAAACTTCAAAAAAAAAAAAAAAGGAATTGTCAAGTCCTTAGCGTAGACCAGTATTTAATTAGAAGAAACTGGCAAGGCTGTCTGTAGCCTCTACATTCCCACCATGTCTTATATAAGAGTTTCAGTTGCTTATGCTTCCAAATGGTATTGTCTGTGTTTTTAATTTTACCCTTTTTGATAGCATGTAGTTATAAAAATCATGGCTTTAGTTTGCTTAAGTATGTTTTTACTTGCTTATTAACCATTTTCTTTTTTGAAGTGCCATTTAAGACTTTCCCTCCATGTTTTAAGTTGGGTTTTATTCCTTTTCTTTTTGATCTGTAGTTCTTTATATATATATTGAGTGTGAGTCCTTTGTTTTATATATATATATATATATATATATATATATCTTCTCCCAGTCTATGCATTAACTTTGCCTTAAAGAGTCTCTTGAACAGGCTTTGGTTTTAATGAAGTGCAATTCGTTATAATTTTTTTCTTTTAATAATAGTGCTTTTTGTGTCCTCTTTAAGCAATCTTTACACATCCCAAGGTTTTGAAGATCTTTTTCTATATTTTCTTCCAGAAACTTTACAACTGAGCTTTCATATTTAGGTTTATGACTTATGTGGAATTAAGTTTGTAGAAGATGTAAGTAGTTAAGATTCATTTTTACCCCCGTACGTATAGCAAATATTTCCAGCATCATTTATTGAAAAGAGTTTATCTTCCCCCTTTGTATTTATTTATGCCTTTGTTGTACATTGACTGTATAAATGTGGATCTAATTCTGGACTCCCTGTTGTGTTTCAGTGACTTATTTGTCTATCCTTATGCCAATACTTCACTGTCTTATTAACTATAGTTTTATAGTAAGTCTTAAAGCCTGATCGATTATTTTTGATATTTTTTAGAAACTGTAATAAGTTAACATTTGTTTGATTTTGGGATAAAAGCTATCTGTTATAAAATGAAAATTTTATATATTTAATATTTAGTCGAAAGTGAAGAAACTTGAAACAAACTTTTATAATACATTACAGAGATAACTTATTTTTTAGGTTATGAGAGGACAGAATTAGCTTTGCAGAAACTTTGCTTTTAAAAATGGCTTATAGTTTATGCTAACCCAAGATTAAAAGATGTTATAAATGTACTGATACTTCACTGGAAGTTATGAAAAGATCAGAAAGATAGTTATTGAATGTAGAAAGTGCGATAGCATAGTGCTATATCGTAGGGAAGACACTTAATAGGCTATATAAGCCATAGGTTCCTGAGCACACTCTTTTCTTTTTTGTTCTAACAAAAAAGTAATAGCATTCTCTTGTAGCTTCCTCCCTAGATCTTCTCGTGGTCATTAAACATCCGTATTGTTTTTAGAAATTAAAAATTATATGAGTTTGTATCAGAGGCCTGGTAGGAAATGGAAGATACACTGTGCTGGGAATTTGAATAAAATTTAATGAAGCTGTTATTTAAAATACAAGAACTGGGTAAAGGAAATCAACATGGCAGCAGGAGATTAGTAACAGCAGGGAAAAGGGATGACATGGTGCCCCTGAGTTAGCAAAAAGAAATGATGTTAGAGAACTAGAGACAAGGGAGATGGGCTACTCAACGGGAGCTGTAATTGTAGAGAGATGCAGCCTACACCAAGGAAGGACCTGCGAAACAAACAGCCTGGCCTCTTCTCCATTCTGATTTGCCTGCTGGTACCTCCCACTGGACAAATCTAATCATAAAACTATAAATGTAGTCTGTAAGGGTCAGTCTCTTAGGGCACAGTAGCAGGGAAAGAAAGAACAAAAAATGATTTGGTGAGAGTGGTGGCAAACCCAGTAATCTGCACAGAATAATTCCTCTTAGCTGGAAATATGAAAGACAAGGTCTTTTTGTCTTTTTTAGTGACTTCCCATATAATTTATGGTCTAAAATAGACACATTTTATTGTGTTTTATTTTTGCCAGTGCACCCACAGTTTTCTTTATAACATAAAGTACGTACAGGGCCAAAAATCATTACTCTTGAAGAAAAAGCAGCTTAGATGCAGTTCAGAAGAACATATGAGATCTAGCAGAGCTAAATACCTTCTCTTTCATTTATCATTCGAACATTTCCAAAATAGATAGTTCTCATAAATTATTTGATTAGGCTTTGTTTTTGTATTTTGCAATGACCATGAATATAATTAGGAGTAATATAAAACTATTTCTGCCTTTTATAACCTATCATGTATTTAAATGTCACATAACAGAACCATCTTAAATAAGTAACGTTTCAGTTGATGGTAATGAGCGTTTAAGCAAAACTTTTATAAGTGTACTTGTTTATTTTCTTTTTTTCCAGTATGTGGAAAATTTTCAACATTTCTTTTCACATGGAAAGAGAGAAGATAATGTGTCATGATCTCAAAAATAGCTTTCGAATATTTAGTTCATACCCATCACACAGTTCCTTTTCTGAACTATAATTATCTCTGTCACAGATAATATTCCGGGAATGTTCAATTCATATGTAAGCAGAAATATGACAGACGCCTGAACTGAAATAGCAACTGCACAAGCTGATCATTTAAATTATATCTTTAAATACCTTTTACCTAGGTTCATGATGGTCCGCAGTGGAAAAAATGGTGACCTTCATCTTAAGCAGATTGCATATTATAAACGAACTGGTGAATATCATCCGACTACACTACCAAGTGAGAGAAGTGGCATAAGAAGAGCAGCAAAAAAATTTATCTTCAGAGGTAACATTCATGCCCCAAATCTTAAGTATAGAGTTAATATAGATGCTTTTCCATGTGTGTTCTCTGTGGAGTCCTGAGAATTTCTACAGTAAGCGGTATTGCTTAACAGTTACCAGTGTAATTGATGATGCCACTCACTCAAAAACAAAATAAAATGACACTGAAGCTAATTGAATGCCAGTAAGAATTAAAAGGGCCATTTTATTTTATTTTTTTAATTTATTTATTTATTTTTTTTTTTAAATTTTATAATAGTTTCTTTTCAGATTGGTTTATATATAACACCCAGTGTTCATCCCAACACGTGCCCTTTTTAATGCCCGTCACCCCCTCTCCCCCCTCCCTTGCCCCCTCACCCTCAGTTTGTTCTTAGTGTTTGAGAGTCTCTTATGTTTATCTCCCTCCCTCTCTGTGTCTTTTTTTTCTTTCCCCTCTTCCCCTCCCCCTGGTTTTTGCTTAGTCTCACAAAGTCCACTTATTCGTGGAAACATATGGTATCTGTCTTTTTCTGACTGACTTACTTCACTTAACATAATACCCTCCAGTTCCATCCATGTTGCTACACATGGCCAGATTTCATTTTTTCTGATTGTAAAAGGGCCATTTTAAATCATAGACCAAAAATGATATCATGAAAAAAATAAGACACTCACCTAAATTAACCTCGCCTGCTTTTGTCCTCAGGTGGTTCCAACTTTAATGACACTTTCTAGCACTTATTTCACTATCAATGAAGAACATACTTGATGCTAACTTGAAAGTGTTGACGTTAACTTTTCTTACTGTATTTATTCCTGTGGCCTCCCCCTGCCATCAGATACTCTCAGGAGCACATTCTTTTTTAGACACCTAATCCCCCTGAATGGATTGAATGTTTGAAAGGCAGTAGAATATTTATGTTGAAAGATGATGATAATTTTTCTTTCTTTCTCCTCTTCCTTCACAGGGAAGAGAAGTTTGCTATTAAATAAGCTGGAAGTTTAGTTACCAGATAACTAAATGAATGTTGTTGCTATTAATGGGAGTGTAGAAAATCAGGCTTTAAAGGCAGGTCAAGAAGACTCTAAAATAATAAAATACCTCCTTATATCTCTCTGTGTATACCCCTTCCTGTAATTCCTCTACACTTAGTAAGGACTCCTTTTACCTCTTGGTAAAGTTAGGATTCACTCATTCATTTATTTAGTCATTTATGGAACAAGTGTTGACCAAGTTCCTACTGTGTGCCAATCACATTTTAGGCTGAGGATAATACATTGATGAATAAGTTAGATAAGGTTCCTGCTCTTAAGTTGCTTACCTTCTAATTCAAGTAAGGAATGTTCCACTCAGCATATAGTCAATTAAGCACATTAGTACCTTAATGCTGTATTTTGAAGTTTGAGTCCACACTGAAGAGGTACTGATTCTCACCCTATGTTGATTGCTTTCCAGCTGTAGATTCTTCTCAGGTACCCTACAGAGGAAACAGAGAACTGTCTTAAGGATAAAGTTTCTCCCACTTTCCTGCTTTACAAAACACACTTCCTGTTCAAATCTAGAAAAACTTAACAGAGATGGTTGCCTAAAAAAATGTAGTTATGGTGAAATATTGTTCCAAAAGCTGCTTATCTGTACGTAATTCTTCTGCTAATTCATGTCATTTTTTAGGAGATGCCTGCAAGTATTTTCCAGTTTGAGCACTCCCATGGAAAGATAATATCATACTTCTGTGGTTATTACATGTTTTGGTAGCAAGTTAGCTCCACTGGTATAGAAACTTACAGAATTACAGCAACTGGTACTCCTCTTATGTATCTAGTTAGTTTAGCAGCTGAGGACCTTTCAGACTGCATATATTCATTACAAATAAGTATGCTGTCTTAGAGGGGAAAAGTGTAAAAAAAAATAATGGCTTGAAGATAAGGCTGCGATTATTTTAAAACTATATTGGTCTCTAAAGATTGCAATTATATCTTTTTGGCATTATGTATTCCAGAAAAAAAGCTGTTTTATGTTGGAAAAGACAGAAAACAAAATCGTTTGGTAATTGTTTCAGAAGAAGAAAAAAAGAAAGTCCTAAGAGAATGCCATGAAAATGACACTGGAGCCCATCATGGCATATCCAGGACTCTTACTCTAGTGGAATCCAGTTATTATTGGACTTCTGTGACCAATGATGTCAAACAGTGGGTATGGCTTATGTATTAAGAATATTTTAGGGACGCCTGGGTGGCTCAGTCGGTTAAGTGTCCGATTCTTGATTTTGGGTGAGGTCTTGGATATCATGGTTGTGAGCTCGAGCCCCGCATCAGGCTCTTCACTGGATGCAGAGCTTGCCTAATATTCTCTGTTTTCTTCTCTGTCTGTCCCTTCCCTGCTTGTGCATGTGCAAGAATATTTTAAATAATCTCTTTGTAGTAGATATCCAAAATTCTTTATTGCTCCAGATTTACTCTAAATATTACCTCAATTAAGCACTTTTTATACAGGTAGTTTTTGTACAAAACCATTTAAAATGAATTTTACTTCCCATCAGAATTCTCCCCTAAAATCACTAAAGTACAATTTGAACTAAAACATTATTTAAACATTTGAAAAGTAGCATATTTAAATAGATTATTTAGAACCAGATTTTCATCACTGAACTGTTTTGTATAGGCAGAATTCAAATGGGGCTGAAATTCCTTTGACTAAGTGATGACCTCTTTGATGGCAGTCATGTGATCGTTTTTTTGAGAGGAGACTATGTTCATAATTCGGGTCCATTATGTGCTCTCTTTGTGCATATTTCATCTTGATATAGAAAATGTCAAATATGGTAAATACCCAAAATAAACTAAAGGTAAAATCAAGTTGCAAAATAATGAAATTAGTCTGAGTTTTGTAGTTTTATGACCTATTAAACCTTCAACTTTTTATAGGAAATTGATCTAGGAATTGTGGTATTCTTACTGGTAGGTCATCTGATTGCTGGTGTTTCTAGTGTACTTTAAATGATGAATGGTAGGAATTCCTTGGTATGTATATTAGATCCCTTTAATAATTACAATAGTATATCAAAAAGATTGTCATTTTAGGTATAAAGAATTAAACCAATATCTAACTAAAAATCATTTATGAGTTCTCAGTTTGTAGTTGATGCATATATTCCAAGAACTTAATAATTGTATTTGCCTGTATAACCTGCCACACATTCCTTTAGTCAATGAAATATTTGCCAAATCTTTGAGGATGGATATGATTTTTGGAAATAATCAGAGGTTATTATGAAAACTAATACATAAGCTAGAAGATAAGACTTTTGATTAAAACTAACTGTAAATGCAAAGATAGTTTATAAAAACCTGTTCACAAGTTGGTTTGAAAGAAGTTTCCAAAGTGGGATTCTGGGAATACGTCGAGCAGTGGCAGCATCCATGCTAATCAGTTCCCATCCCGCTCACATGAAAAGCTCCATGACAGCACAGGCTTTGTTTTCGGTCTATTTTCTTGAGACCTGGAGGGATGTCTGGCATCTGTAAATATTGTCTGAATAAAATTATGTTTTAATAAATACTGTTGGAATAGATTAATGACTGCAATTATTATCAATGACTGATAACTTTAAAAGAAAAATTCCTTTGCTTATAGAAACTATTGTATATTCAGCTAACTTAAAATTTTAACAAATTTGATATAAGAAATTTGATAGATTTATTCATTTAATAAAATATTCATTGACTATAAACTATTGTTCCATGTGAATTCGATCCATTAAGGTAGTCATTGGATTGTAATAACCAGTAATATTGGCTTATTATTCTAAATAGGTTTTATTCTATTCTGAGAATAGTCTAAAAGCTTCTCTTTCAAAACACAAAGTACCAATTAACCATTTTGAAGTTCAGATTTAGAAGACTGGTTTTATTATGTTGAATATATTAACATCTATATTTCTTTTTTTTTTACTGTGTCCCTGTTTTATAGGTATATGCTTGTCAGCATTGCCAAGTGGCAAAAAATACAGTTATTCTAGCACCTAAACAGCACCTTCTCAAGGTGGAGAATCCATGGAGTATAGTTACTGTTGATCTGATGGGCCCATTTCATGCAAGCAACAGAAGTCATGTATATGCTATAATCATGACCGATTTGTTTACAAAATGGGTTGTGATTTTGCCTCTCTGTGATGTTTTACCATCAGAAATTTCTAAAGCTATTACCAATATATTTTTCTTATATGGACCACCACAGAAAATAATAATGGACCAAAGAGAGGAGTTCATTCATGAGGTAAGATAAATAACTTAGATATAAGAGTATATTTTACTTAACTTTCAGTGCATTAACTAATGAAAAGCCTCACCCTAAGTGCATATAGTGCTTAGAGATAATAATAATGACACTATGAAGTTATTATGAATCAACAGTTTTTCCAGTTATGTTTAAAGTCGTGATAATCGAGGGGTTTGGAAATTTTACCAAAGGTAACAATAAATGTTTATAAGCCTCTTTTGTGAGGTTTAATAGCAATATACTAAAAATCACAGAGGATTGAGAATTTTTTTTTTTTTGCTGTGATTTCAATGGTTTAAGTATTACACAGAGATCATAATGGTGACAAAATGTTTTCTTTTCCAGAAAATACATAGAAAACACTACTAAAGTGTTGAAATAAGTTTAGAATATTACAGTGTGAAGGAATACAATGTGTGTGTATTACACACACAATTGGATGAAAATATAGATGTTTCAATAAAATGCACGAACTTTTGTAAATCTCTGAAGGAAAGACAGTAAACAACATTGTTAAAGGAAAATCTGCTTCTTTGATTTTAAAGATAGGTCTTAAGGAAAACAAAAATTATAACCACTAATAGAATGTCTTGTTTGATGGAAGAAAAAAGACTGTTGGGGTAAGGATATCAGGATAGCATCCCACAGATGAATTCATTGGATGATTCCTAGGCAACTTCTTGAAACAAAGAAGTTGTCCAACCCTTTTCTAGAGGCCAGTCCTTTAAAGCCATTGATTATAACCTCAGATTGAGGCTGACCCAAATGACACCACTTCCCTGGGATTTCACTCTCTCTCGCTCTGTCTCTCTCTCTCTCTCCCTCTCCACCCAACGTGGGGCTCAGACTTATAACCGTGAAATCAAGAGTCGCATGCTGTACCCACTGAGTCATCTAGGTGCCCCTCTAGGATTTCTTCTTAATTACTTTTAAATTAAAAGGAGGCAGCCTAAATTAGTACATATATTAGCTAGGAACTCTGTTAGCTCCAAGTAGGAGAACCAGTCTCTTCTGCCAAATATGTAAACTCCAAAAGGTAAAAGAAGGCCAGGCTGTCCAGGATTGGAAGGGTAACTCTGAATGTCATTGGGGACCCATGCTTCTACTTTTCTGTTCCACCATCTTTGAGATGTGACTCTCAACTTTATGTTCACGATATGGCTGCCAGAGCCCATACCACAAAGTCTATATTTCAGACAGAAGGAATGGTGAGGACAACAGACCAAAAAAAAAAAAAAAAGATAGTACCATTTGAGTCTGCCCAACAACTTCTGTTTATATCTTTTTTGGCCAGAACTATATCACATGACTACCCTTACCTGCAGGGGAGCTTGGGAAACGTGGTTTTGTTTTCGTTGTTTTTTCTTTTCCTAATTTACTAGCTTTACATTTTTAGTTACTATGAAACTACTTGTTTTCTTACAATTAAGCAACAAGAATATAATCTTTCAAAAGACAAGTTTATTAATCAAACATTTACCCAGTTAAAAATAATAAAATACAGTCCAAGGCATAAGGTAGGAAAAATAAGTTATTTCACATTTTATAGGCTTACTGTTAGAAGTTTTCTAAACTCATTTTGGCTTTTGTTAGGTCCTGCAGATAATAAAATAACTACAACAATAATAGTAACATTACAAGTTATAAAGTGCTTACTACTTGCCAAGAACTGTTTTATGTGTTTTACAAACATCTCCTGTAATTCTCAAGAGTCCTTGGTAGGATTTGCCTCATTTTACAGATGTGGAAAGTGAGTACACAGAAGTTTGGTTACTTGTCAAAGTCACATAGCTGTTAACCCGATTATGTGACCTAGTGTTTTTTTGAGAAACTGTCTGCTGAATTAAAATGTTATATAAATTAAGCATTAGTATTAAATTCTGATATTCCATTTCCTTGCTATATGTGTATGTTTAGCAAGGCACTTAGCCTCCCAAAGCTTCAACTTATCTTTAAAATGGAGTTAATGATAACTCATGATTGTTCTAAGGTATAATGACAGTAATGTAAAGCATTTAGTGTATTGACCACATAATAAGGACTCAATAAATGGTCATCGCTGTTTTTAACACAGTATGTATGTTTTTATATAGAATGGCTATGAATGAAAAAGGCAAGATTCAAATTCTTTTGAAACCTTTCAGTCAAGGGAAAAGTAAAATAACAAAAATTTTTTTTTTAATTTTTTAGGTTGTAATTTTTGTATTCTCAAGTTAGTTAATATACAATGTAGTCTAGATTTCAGGACTAGGACCCAGTGATTCATCTCTTACATATGACACCCAGTGCTCATCCTGAAGAGTGCCCTCCTTAATGCCCATCACTCAGTTAACCCATTCCCCCACCCTCCCACTCCTATCAGCCCTCAGTTTGTTCTCTGTATTTAAGAGTCTCTTATGGTTTGCCTCCCTCTCTGTTTTTATCTTATTTTTCCTTCCCTTCCTCTAAGTTCATCTGTTAAGGTTCTCAAATTCCACATGAGTGAAATCATATGATATCTGCCTTTCTCTGACTGACTTACTTTGCTTAGCATAATACCCTCCAGTTCCATCCGTGTTGTTGCAAATGGCAAGATTTCATTCTTTTTCATCACCGAGTAGTATTCCTTTGTATATATACCACATCATCTTTATCCATTCATTAGTTGATGGACATTTGTGCTCTTTCCATACTTTGGCTATTGTCGATAGTGCTGCTATAAACATTGGGGTGCATGTGCCCTTTTGAATCAGCATAAAATGCAAATTTTAAAGTCAACTTTGTTTTATATATTTTTCAGATCAATGTTGAACTATGTGGATTGTTTGGCACAAAGCAAATTGTAATTTCTCACGCCTCCCAAACTGTTAATCGAACTGAAAGTACACCTAGCACAATCAAAGCATTTCTTTCTAAACACTGTGCTGACCACCCAAACAACTGGGATGATCACCTAGCAGCCATTTCATTTGCCTTCAATGTAACTCACTTGGTGTGTGTCTTTTTATACTTTTTATAGTTCCTTACTTTTGAGTTGTGACTGTGTCTTACTACATAATTTATTACAAATTATTTTTTTTCTTTAAAATAGGAGCCTACTAAAAATACACCATATTTTCAAATGTTTAATCGAAATCCTTATGTGCCTGAGACTTCAGATATGCTTCATGAATTGGATGGTAATGATACAAGTATGTTTGCCAAAATTCTAAGTGCAGTTAAAGAAGCTGGTAAATTATCAATAATGGAGAATAAGACAGCGTCAGGAGGACAGGTGATTCTATTTAATAGAAAACTCTATAATCTAAAACTCCATAAGGTAATTTTAAAAATTTCGGCATACACATTCATTCACATGGATGTACACACACATCCATATACATACATATGAAATACTAAGCCAAATTTTTTTCTATTAAATTCTGCCTGTCTTGATAAAATAGTATGCTAATTAGCTATAAAATTCTGAGAGACAGCAATGGGAGAACCTTGTATTTTGGAATCAAGCAGAGCTGAACTCCTATTCCTGGTCTTGCTTTCCAGTTGTTTGATTTGGGCCAATGGCTTGACCAATCTCGGTTTAATTTCTTTGTAAAATTGGGGTAATAATGATACTGGTTTTGAAATATTATTTTACAATTCAAATGAGATTCATGCCTGCTTTGTACTAGGATCTCAGTAAAATAACCATTTTGTTATTATCTGCATTTACCTTCAAGATACTATAACTCTTTCATTCCTTTGTTCTCTTTTTTATTTTGCTATAATAGGTGGAGAACAACAATTTTGAGGAACTAAATAAAAGCAAAATCATTGTTAAAAAGAAACCAAAGCAGTTAAATCCATTTCATCTAAAAGTGGGTCATGAAGTTTTAAGACAAAGGAAGAATTGGTGGAAGGATGGCCGTTTCCAGTCTGAATGGGTTGGTCCTTGTGTCATAGACTATATTACCGAGAGTGGATGTGCTGTTCTGAGAGACAACACTGGGACTAGACTTAAAAGACCCATCAAAATGTCCCACCTTAAGCCCTATGTGAGAGAATCCAATGAGCAAGGTAAACATCTGTCGCTTATTTACATTTTTACTCTTAGAATGAAGAGAGAAGTTAAAAATAATATAAGAATTCCCCCGCCCTGGCCCAGACTCGTTCTGTTAGTTAGGTTTTCTTTTCCCTTCTCATTTTTATAAAACATGGTATAGTTTTAGATACTAGGTATTCTGTTTTATTAGAATGTCTCTTCTGAAACGTAAATAATGCCCAACCCAACCATACTATCCAGAATTCTATTGTGAGATAAATACACTAGGGGACTTTAAAAAAATTGATTAATTTGTAATTAATTTGTAATTTCAGAATACAATTGAGTAGAACAGTTTCTAAACAGAGGCACAGAGGCAGTCTAATTTTTGCCTCATGCTTGAATTCTCTGCAGATATTTCTTCCAGTAATATAAAAGAAATTACAATATTAGTACTAGTGTACGTGTAAGAAACCTGAGATAAATGGGTAAAATTGTGTTTTCTTGTTAATCAAAGGACGTGTGGTCTAGCCATCCTGGAATCTAGTTCTTGATTACTATTTGTTCCTTATTTTGTGTTTCTTTGTAGAAATTCAAAGTAAATGTGATTTCTGCCATCTTTTTCTTCAGTATCACATACTTTCCTGAAAATCTTTAACTCAGAAGCTGATTTTAAAGAGTCCTTGAACTGAATGTGAAGCAAACTAATGTCTTTGAATGACTTAAATCCTGCTCTTTCACCTGACATAAATTTGGAAGAGGCATAGCCAAAAGAACTATGAACTCCTCTCTCTGCACTTGTCATTGCTATTCTTACCGGCCGTGAGATCTCGTAGCTGTTTTAAAGACTCACTGTCCAAAACAGATAAGCTTCTGTTGCCAGCTTCTTATCCATTCTTATCTAGAACATAATGTAGAGGGAACACATTCAGTACTGGGTCTACAGTATTTTCTCATTGCTATTTTAAGCAAGCCTATGTCAGTTTGTCTAGTTCAATGTCTAGTTCCTTTTCAGGACTAATTTAACAAGAAGATTTATGACGTTACATACTATCTCTTTGTAATCATAATGCCCCCTTTGAAAGGAAAAATGTTACTGACTCATTATTTTATCCAACATAGATTTTGAGTAGTTTTATTTTGTTTTAGGTGGAAGTTGTGATAGATATCTGTCTGCTGATTGCCTTTTACAATTGATGAAATGGTTTTCATTATTTTGTGAGTTTCTTATTCCTGCCATAACAAATTACCATAAATTTAGTGACTTAAAATGCACATCTTACAGTTCAGTAGCTTAGAATTCCAAGATAGGTTTTACTGAGCTAAAATCAGTTGTTGGCAGGGCTGTGTTCCTCTCTGGAAATTGTAGAAGAAAACCTATTTCTTTGCCCTTCCCACCTTTGAGGAACTGCCCACCTTGTGTGGGTTGTGGTATCTTGCCTCTGTCTTCAAAGCCAGCAATGGCTGGTAGAGTCCTCACATCACAGGCACTGCAGCCTCCTCTCTCCCTCCCCCTTCCACATTTAAGGACCTGGTCTTTGGGCCCACCTGGGTAGTGCAGGATAATCTCCCTAGTTTAGGGTCAGCTGGTTGACAACCTTAATTCTGTCACTTCTCTAATTTTCCTTTGTCATGTAAGGCAATGTAGTTACAGGTTCCAGGGAGTTTGGGTTCATGGACATCTTTAGGGGCCCATTATTCTTATGGTCTACACTCATGAAACAAAACAAACCTTAGTTCTTTATTAGCAAGCTTATGACCTTTATTATTAATATAATTCATCCAAAGAACCTCCCTTTGGGCTCTTAGTTGTATAATCTTTAAATTGAGAGTCCTTCAGTTCTCTGTTGTTACATCGCTTATCTATTATAGTGACAATTATGTAGTATCAGATTATAATTATTTGTTGTTATTTTATCATAAGAAAGGATATACTAGTGTGGCAACACATTCTAATACTTCTAGGATTATCAGGCCATATACAGCATTTGTCTGGTCACCTCTTTTCAGAGTAAGAAAATTAAGTATTCTAAAACCATGTACTTTTCTGTTTGAAGAAAGAAATTAAACCGAATTACTCAGACTTTTCCAAGACATTAATTTTAGCTTATTTTTCTTCTTAGAGAAATTTAAAAATTTGTTTCTTACTTTTTTTTTTTTTGCTCCTTAAAACTACATAAGGTGGGGTTCCTGCCTGGCTGAGTTGGTTAAGCATCTGACTCTTGGTTTCGGCTCAGGTCATGACCTCATGGTTTCTGAGTTCATGCCCCATGTCAGGCTTCATGCTAATTCTCTCTTTTTCTCTCTCTCCCCCCTCCTCCACTCCCTCTCTCACCTTCTCCCTCCCTACTTCCCCTCCCTCTCCCTGCCCCCCCCCACCCCACTTGCTTGCTCTCTCATAAAATAAATGTTAAAAAAAACTACCTAAGGAAAAGTATGTCAGACTGCTGAAAACACCTTACCTCTGTTTGTGAAAAACTGAAGACTTAACTATTAAGTCTGGTCAAAACTGAAATAATGTTTTTCATCAAACAGATGTCATAATGATAACTAAATTAACACAATGAAAAAAATATATACTTAAGTAAGTTTTATCATGTAATATGACTGGATAGAAAATGTTTTAATATTGTATGTTTACCTCTCTATCTTGGGGGCAAAAACTTAATTTGTTCTTTTTTAATATTCCTAACTCAGGATTATTCTACATCAGTACTGTCCAGTAGGTATATATAAAATGCAAAAATTATGTAATAATGTAATTTTAAATTTTCTAGTAGCCACATTAAAGTACAAAGAAATAGGTGAGAATAATTTTAATAATATATTTGATATAACCCAATGTATCCAATTATTTTTTAATCATGTGAGTAGGGCCTGATCAAAATGCTCCTTCAGGTAATTTTTGGTAGTTTGTTTTGAAGTTAGAGAGCATTTCTGTTGGCTCCAGTAGATTTTGACCATAGTAGGAGTTGAAACATATTTGACCTTTCTGAATGAATGAGAAATTTGTTTCTTTTTCCTACACAAACAGGGCTTGAAATCTCCAAAGTAATTTTTCCATTGGATATAAAGTGATTTGTATAGAATCTGCCAGGTATAGTTTTTGTTCTCTACAGTTTTATTACAATAGGTACTTTAAAATTTATCACTTATTTAAAAGAAAAAGTATGTGTATTATAAAAAGACATATATATATATACATATATATATATATATATAGAGAGAGAGAGAGAGAGAGAGAGAAGCTGTTCTCTTACAAACAAGTGAAGTTGGTAAAGTCTGTTTATTTTCAAGTCTATTGTAACATGGGGGTGTTTAAGCTGAAGGTCTGTGAGTGCATTTCCAGGACATCCAAGTGGTTAGTTACTTTTAAGAACTTTACATTTATGTATATTTTCCCTGTTGATACATGTTTACTGGACATAGTTTTTAAAAGAGACCTGATTTATCTGCATTGAAAAAAAATTTTGATACTGAAAATTTCCTTCATCAAAGATCTTGGCAAAGATCTTTAGAAATACCTTAAATGCTATGGTAATCTGCTTTCACTGACATTTTGCAGGTTTGTGGAAACCATGGAATTCCCTTGGCTTTTTGAAAAATTTCATCAGCAATGTTTTTATTATACCTAACCGTTTAAAGTTCTCTTATGTACTAATATCTAGCCTTCTCCATTATTAAGAGCCTGAGAGTGAACTTTGATTTTGAATCTTTAGCAACACACGCTTAAAGTGTTTCAAATGCATCGATCATATTTTTGCTCTTTCTTGCTGCTCTTGGGTAGTGGCACTTCTCAGGGGTTGCGTGACTTGGTTTTTATCTTTCAGAGGATCTCTTGTCCAACAGTGCATCCCATGCTAACATACAAAAATTATCCATACTTTTATTTTCATCATAAATATGCATATCTTCTTACCATCGTTCTCAATTTTAGTTCCTACTTTTCATGAATAAGAATTGGTGGGGTAAAACCTAGAAAAACCTCTCAAAACTAAAATACCAAGTATACTTTGCCTAATAAAGAATAAAATGGGCAAAACTAAATGCCCATGCAAGCCAAGTCCACTTATACCATCTGTGGGTAGAGAGCATGGCTTTGATCTTTTGAGGTTTTTAAATCGAAAGTTCTTAAATGTTGTAGACGTAATGGGATTGGATTAGGCTCAGTGAGCTTTCCAAATATTATTTACCATGAGAATGGGTAGAATGAGATATCCCAGGGTTTATTAGGAAATTTATATGCTCTGAGAAATTTTCATTGATCTCTTACATAAATGGACATTAATCTTCCTCTTGATATTTCTTGAACTTAAAATTTTAGGATTCTTTAAGCTATTAAAATCTTAGAATCATGAATGTTTTGAGGGAAAAATCCAGAAAGAGAAGGCAAGGGTCCAGGAAGTTCTGTGGCAGAAGAGTTCTTTGTTGAAATGAAATAAAATATCAGGTAGGGAGGAATCCTTTTATATACATTAATCTTTTTTTTATACAGATGCTACTGCTTTGCCATCAGTTTAACATTCATATTAAGCATTTTTTTCCTGATAGGGATGATAACTTTGCTCAAAATAGAATAAAATGCTGGCAAGGGAAATTCCTTGTCAGTATTTCAGTACGATTTTAGGTATACCTTAAAAATTCATGAACATTTTGGTATTCAATTAGACTTAGGTAAGCTAAGCATTTTAAGCCCACTTACATATAAACTTGCCTACTTACCTGTATCATATAAGCCTGACTTCAGTAACTGTCACGGAAACCTGATTCTAGTAACTTCATATTCATATTCATTTATAATTTCTTATTATAAACAATTTGATATTATTCTCCTAATACATATTCTATGAAGATTAGGTTATGTAAAGTTACAAATGTGAGGATTTAATTTGTTAAATATCATTCAAGATCCCACTAATTCACTCAGAGGTGCTTTCAAGGATGTCATCAACATCAAAAATAGAGTTTTAGAACTTTGCTTTTAATCTTTACCATAATCTTCAGCTCCTTCTATCGTTTTACCCATACCTGCCAAAGATAGGTCAAGGGCTCTTTTAAAACTTGGCTCTTTTAAAATTTTTGATTTTTCATGATCTCTATGCATATGAACTATCTGTGTCATTTTTAAAAAATTGTTTATATATTTATTTTGAGAGAGCATGCATGTGCCAGTAGGGGAGGGACAGAATGAGAAGGTGAGAGAGAATCTGTGCTGTTAGCATGGAGCCTGATGTGGGGCTTGCTCCCGTGAACCATGAGATCATGACCTGAACTGAAATCAAGAGTTGGGCGACTTAACCGACTGAGCCACCCAGGTGCCCTTGTATATATCATGTTATTTATCTTTTGACATGTATACTTATTTAGTAGATAGGAGAACCCACCAGAAGTTAATCTTATAGTTAATTTTTATTATTTGGGGTTTCATACTTATTTACCATTGTTTAATTTTAAAATGATGTTTAATTATAATTCTAAAAGGTGACCTTATGATGTTTCTTCTTTCAGACAGTCTCTATCTCTTACAAGGTTCGGTAGTGGCAGATCATGACTACATCGGATTGCCCGAAATTCCAGGTGGAGCATATCAAGCAAATATTCTGGTGGAAGATGCAGCTATTGGCATAGTTGATAATGAATTACTGACATCAAGCAAAGATGGTGAACTATTAGAATACAGAAGTGCCAAAATCTCTCCACTGATGGAAGATCATAGTACTCTTGAAAAGCAGACTTTTAGTCTGTTGGACTCTTCAAACCAAGTCCTTGAGTACTTAAGTTAGTAAATACTAAAATTCATTTAAAGTGTTTAGAATGTATAACTTTGAATCTTGATATCTTTTCCATTCAAAAAAGTTGTATAGAAGTGTCTTGACACACTCTCAGTGACTAAATCCTGAAGTTTATTTTATAACTATTAATTTATACAAACGTATGTTTGAATGTCAATACATATATATAAAGGCAAAGAAAACATATAATATATAGAGTTCACTTTTTCTTCTGAAAGAAAATAGGCAAAGCATGATTACTTCTTAGGAAGGAAATTAAATTCCAACTCAAAACTTTCAGATCTTTCTCTGGTATTGGTGCCATGTTTTCAGTTTAAATTTTTTTTTGGAATATCTACCCCCTTTAAAGAGTAAGTTTGAACTACCTAGAATGGGATTAATAAATATTTATTCAACCATAACAATGAATTAAGTGAAACTTCTTTCTGTGTCAGAGGGACTTTTAAAAATAATACTTAGGGAAAAAAATTTAGAGTTGTTTAATGAGCTCTTACAGGATGTCTATAATTTCACATTGTAGGCTTGGAATTTGTATCTGAATCAACATATTGGTTTGAAAACATTTGTGCATTTCTATAGTATATATTAAAGCCAAAAGTACCATTAATAAGATTTTTTTTCAATCTTAAAAAAGTAAATAATAATGATAAGACAACTAGTATCAGATTTTAAACTATAAGCTCTGATATTCTGATATTTATAACTTTATTCAACAAATATTTATTATAAGGCGCTTTGAAGAATTTTGTGGGAAAACTAAAGAATGAGTTAGATGTGTGTCTTATCTTCATAAGGGACTTACAGTGTGGTCAAGATTATAGACCATATAAGCTCTGTATAACACAGGCTACAAATTACACGCCAAAGTCCATTAGTGAAGTATACATAGGATGTCAGAAAGAGATGTTAACTTCTAGATAAAAAACTTAGGATTATACTTCCAAAAGAAGGATTATCTGAGCTTGACTTTGAAGAATGCACAGGATGTGATGAGAGGGTATAAAAGAATTAGAGGAAGAAAAATGAACAAAGTCAGAAAAATATTACAGTGATTCACAGAAAGGCAGGGCTGTTGGTTGTGTACAGTACCTCCAGTACTTACATTCAGGTGTAATGTATGGGGAAATAAAGCTGAAAAGGGAAGTGTGAAACTTTGTGGATGGCATTGAATACAGTTACAGATTGAATTGTGAAGTACTAAACTCTGGTACCTCAGAATGTGACCTTATTTGGAAATCTGGTTATTACAGGTGTAAACATTAGTAGATGAGGTCATAGTGGAGTAGAATGGGGTCCTAATCCAGTATGACTGCTGTCCTTATAAAAGGGAGAAGTTCGCACACAGACTCCAGGGAAATGCCATGTGAAGAGGAAGGCAGGGACTGGGCAGATATCTTCTGCAGGCCAAAGAGTGCTAAAGATTACCAGCAAACCTCCAGGAACTAAGTAGGGAAGAGGCATGGAACAGATTCTTCCTCAGTGGCCTCAGAAGGAATCATTCCTGGTAACACCTTCATTTTAGATTTGTAGCCTACAGAACTGTGAGGCAGTGAATAACCTTTTTTATACGCAGCCCAATTTATGGCACTTTGTTATGGCAGCCCTAGCAAAGTAATACAAACATGTCGCTGAATTATATTTTATTTTCTGAGGTCTATTGGAGGTTTTGTTTTTGTTTTTTACTTTTTTATCTTTCTTAATGTAAGTTCTACACCTAGCTTGGAGCTTGAACCCATGACCCCTAGATGAAGAGTCACATGTTCCACTGACCGAGCCACTCAGGCACCCCGCATTGAAGGTTTTTATAGAGGGAAGTGTTGTGACCAGAAATACATTTTAGGGAGACTAAAATGCCTGGGTGGCTCAGTTGGTTAAGCATCCAACTTTGCCTTAAGTCATGATCTCTCAGTTTGTGAGCTTGAACCCTGCATCGGGCTCTGTGCTGACCGCTCAGAGCCTGGAGCCTGCTTTGGATTCTGTGTCTCCCTCTCTCTCTGCCCCTCCCCTGCTCTCACTCACACTCTATCTCTCTCTCTCTCTTTCAAAGATAAACATTAAAAATAATAATTAGAAAAATAAATACATTTTATGAAGTTTAATCTGACAGCTAAGAAAGATTAGAGGAAGAGAGAAGAAAAGAATGGGGATTAGTTGATACAGTTTTGCAGTGATGAGTAATGGGAACCTAAACTATTAATGAATAGAGCATATTTTAAGATCAACAGAATATCCCACAAATTATGTATCAACCTTACTGAATGGTGATATGATACTGGAAATAGAGACCTGAGATACTGTAATTACTCACTTAAGAAAAGAGATTAGGGGCACCTGGGTGGCTTAAGTCAGATAAGAATCCGACTTCAGCTCAGATCATGATCTTGCTGTTCATGAATTCAAGCCCCGACTTGGGCTCTGTGCTCACAGCTCAGAGTCCGGATCCTGCTTCAGATTCTGTGTCTCCTTCTCTTTCCACCCCTTCCCCACTCATGCTGTCTTTCTCTCTCTCAAAATTAAACATTAAACATTTTTTAAAAAGGAAAGTTAAATTATGTGTAATATGGGCTAAAAGATAAGTGATTGAAGGAAAAAAAAATGAATCTGGGGCATTATACCACAGACCAAGTAAATTCTGGGTAGGACTCCAGAAAGCTTAAGAAAGCATAGTTGTCCCAAATACTGATATATCATGCTCCCATCAGCAGAACAAAGTTTGTGATGGTGTCATATTGGACCCTGGATGGTAAATATAATTGGTCAAGTGTCCTTTGAGCAAATGAAATGACTTTTTTCCAATGATAATCTCATTCAAAATCAGCCTCTTTTTCATTGTAAGAAGGTAATTAGTAATGATTCATTTTATTTTATTTTTTAATTTATTTATTTTGAGAGACCATGTGTGAGTGTGAGAACAGAGGATGGACAGAGAGAGAGGGAGGGAGGGAGGGAGAGAGAGAGAATCCCAAGCAGGCTCGATGCTGTCAGCATAGAGCCCTGTGTGGGGCTCAATCCCACAAACTGTGAGTTCATGACCTGAGCTGAGATCAAGTCATTCAACTGACTGAGCCATCCAGGCACCCCAAAAGTCATAA
Organism: Paguma larvata; assembly: GCA_030068075.1. NCBI lineage: Eukaryota > Metazoa > Chordata > Mammalia > Carnivora > Viverridae > Paguma > Paguma larvata. The sequence continues at coordinate 71,978,752 of CM057826.1, forward strand.
TTACGATTTCTAGACACTTTAAAAAAATTCTGCCCTCCCTATTAATTTGTGATCAAACCAATCTTTATCCTGTGTGCTTTGATCATGGTGGGCTACACTATCCTGTGTCTATGAACCACCCCAAAATCTTAGTGACTTAACACAATGAAACTATTTCTTAGCTACATTCTTAGTTCATTGAGGGCTTGGCTGTATTTTTATCCTCACTCCCAAGAGACAGGCTGGTCCTCACCTGTGGAATACCAGCCACCATGGCAGGGGGAGAACATGGTGAACCCAGCGCTGCCTATGAAGAAACTTGCTGTCATGTCACGCACAACCTTCCTATTCCAATTACAGTGGTCAAACCTAGTCATACACTGCTAACAGGTACAAGTTTCTTTTTGTGGCAATGGTACAAAAGTCCTAAAGTTAGTGGTGTTAGTTACGTAACTGAAAATACTAAAATCCACTGAGTTGTACACTTTAAAAGGGTGAATTTTATGGTGTGAGTTGCATCTCAATAGGATTATTATATAAAAAGAGTCTAAATCAAAACGTAAAAAAAAAAAAAAAAGCTAGCCACATGGCCACACCTAATACCAAAGGATAGGAAAACTGAAATAGTGGTGGCTCGCTATAATAGCTTCCGTGCTTCCCTTTGTTTACAAATTCTATTATAGGCCATTTTGATGAAAGTTATTTTTACTTCCTGATAAATAGCCAATACAAGCTATTCATAGAAGCTGTTGATTTCATTGCTGAAATCTCAGGATTCTAATGTAGTGTAATACCAAGTACAGATTATAAGTAAGCAAATATACACAAAAAATATCAACAAATTATGTACATGCACAGTCTCATCTCTGATGTTTGCAGGACTCTGTCCGTGAAAATGGAGGTCCACATACCATATGCCTAAATAATCAGAAGTTATAAATCACACTAACAAACTGTTCCTACCTTGGCCAACATGCCTTCTTAAGGTTCCCAGAATTCTTGGACTCCTCGAGCCCTGCACCGATGAGTGACAGAGCAGGGCAAGCTGGACTCCGCTCTCTTTGTCCCAGCGCTGTCCTCTCCCATGGACAATCCACCCCGGCTCCTGCAGGTGTGCTGCTTCAGCAGTCCAGACCTTTGGAATGTGCTTTCCGGCTTCATCCACTGCCCTGGGATGGACCAGGAAGGCCTTGGAAGAGGTTCTCCAGGTGAGGAGGGGCACATCCCTGGACGCTGTGATCTCGCCCTGTAGGGAGGGACATGTGATAGAGTGAGACAGAGCCTAGCTCTCAAGCAAAGGGTCCAGGGTTGGAATCTCTCTCGTCTGGATTTAAGGGAGGTTTTTCTTTCTTTTTTTTTCTTTTTAAATAATTTATTGTCAAATTGGTTTCCATACAACACCCAGTGCTCATCCCAACAAGTGCCCTCCTCTGTGCCCGTCACCCACTCTCCCCCCTCCCACACCGCCCTCACCCCTCAGTTTGTTCTTAGTCTTTAAGAGTCTCTTATGTTTTGTCTCCCTCTAAGGGAAGTTTTTCTATAAGTATATAGTAAAACTTGGACAGATGTCCAGAAATGTCTTTATGAGGTTTTGTATGCCACCTTGTGGTAGACACTTAAAAACATGATACAGTAGACCATGGAGATGCTGAACTACAGTAAAAGAAAAATACATTTTAAACGAGAATAGTGCCTTGGTTTGAAAAGTTATTTTTAAAAATCATGATTAACATTTGAAGTGTAAAATTTTCTTATATGACCATCTTAAAAAAAGCAACTCACTAAGATTTATAAAAGAAAACTTACTACATGGTTAGTTATCAGATTCATTCATACAGTGAAGAAAGGTATATATTAAAAAAGAAAGGGAGGGTGTGCCTGGGCGGCTTAGTTGATTAAGCATCTGACTCTTGATCTCAGCTCACGTCTTGCTCTCAGAGTTGTGAGTTCGAGCGCTGTGTTAGGCTTCATGCTAGGCATGAAGCCTACTTAAAAAAAAAAAAGATATATTAAATGCCTACCCTGCTGCAGGTGCTGTTCTGGCATTGAGGTTGTATTAGAGAGAAACAAAAATCCCCTCCGTCCTAGAGCTTACATTCCACTAGGATAGTGAAAGAGTAACCTGTAGTCCTTAATGAACACATTACTTACATCCAGTCTTAAGTTCTCATTGGCCGCCTTTTGCACAGACATCTTGTTGGGATCCTTATGTTTAGCCTTGAAAAAAAAAATTAAGTATTCTGTTCTGCTTATTTTTGACTGCACAGAAAGTTGTAACTGTTTTGTTCAGAGCTCTGCAAAGGACTGTGCCACTTCCACTGGGAGTTTCTAACTCTAATAATTAAAAGCATTTAAATAATAATAATAATAAATAAGCATTTAAAAAGTAAACTTATTTCAAACTTTTGTTTTCTACAGTGCATCTATTAAATGGGAAATGCTAGCTTTGTGCAGTGTTAACAATTAATGTTAAGCAGGCAAAGATCAATTCAGTGTCATCAAGTTAAAAAGTATCTAAATGGGTAGCTTGCCCTGAGCTTGAGGCCCGGGCCAAATGTTTCTTTTGTTTCTTCTAATCCCTCAATGTTCTTCTCACTCTCTTTCTTACCTCCCTGTGTCCATTAATGCTACATCCCTTGTGAACCCTGTTTAGAGGTTAAGTAGCCCTGGGGCCTGGGGACTTCCCTTATCTTACCACCTCATTATCCAACCTTTGAAGGCCCTTGTGAGGAGCACACAGAAGAGCCAATTCCTTAGCCTGGTGGGTAGCTGGAGGAGACCAGATAGCCAGTGACAAGTTCATTCCTCGCCCCTACCTCGCCATGAAGCCTCTTTTAGTTCTGAAAGTTCTCAGGAATTGTGGAGAATGGAGGAGAAACTTAAAGAAAGAGAGTCTGACTGTAATCCTCCCGCTATACCATTTTCCTATAGTGGTGGAGAAAAAAATACTAAATGGAATGGTTCTCTCTCTCCAATATTACGTTTTTCTATTGCATCATAATTCAAAATGTATAGTCTCTGGGCCCCTGAGCAGTATTTTATACTGGGTTTTGTTCTTTTTATTTAGAATTTAATCCTTACAACAAATATATATATGTGTATATATATATGTATTATTCATTTTTCAATTTTACGTGGTACATCAACAGTGATAAAATTATCATAGTGGTGGTTTACGTGGCTTGGTCATAGCTAGAAGTAAATTACTGGCAAATCTGCCTATACTTTCAGAGCAGGACTTGGAGTCTGACCTCTATTAAGCCATACTGATCACAAATTATGTTTACTAATCACTAATTTTACCTGAGGTAGTTAATATGTTATGGGTTGAAGAGGTAATGGCTTTTTTTTAATGTAATGTAGAAAAAATACATAAAATCCAGAAACAATACATATTTATTAAAAACTCTTATAATTCAACACACAAAAAGACAACAACCCAATTAAAAAATGTGCAAAGTACTTGATTATGCATTTCCCAAAGAAGATACACAAATGGTCAAAAAGCACAGGAAAAGATGCTCACTCAACATCATTAGCCATTAGGAAAAAGGAAATCCAAACCACAATGAAATGTCACTTCACATCTCCTACAATGGCTGTAATAATTTTTTTAATGGAAAATAGCAAGTGTTGATGGGAATGTAGACAAATTGGAATGCTTGTACATTGCTGATAGGAACGTAAAATGGGGCAGCCCCTGAAGTAAACAGTCTGGTTGTTTTTCACAGAGCTAGACAGAATTACCATATGACCCAGTAATTTCATTCCTAAGTATATACCCAAAGTATGTGAAAGCTGGGGATGGAAGAGATACTTCTACACCAATGTTCACTGCAGCATTATTCACAATAGCCGAAAGGCGGAAACAACCCAAGTGTCCATCAACAGATGAATGGATAAACAAAATGTGGATAAACAATGGACGATTATCTAGCCATCGAAAGGAATGAAGTTCTGAATAATGCTACAACATCATTGACCCTTGAAGACATTATGCTAAGTGAAAGCAGTCAGACAAAAAAGGACAAATATTGTACAATTTCAGTTAATGAAATATAAGAATAGGCAAATTTATAGAGACACAAAGTAGATTAGTAGATACCAGGATATAGGGGAGGGGGAAAGGAGACCTAATGGTTATTGATTTTAGTGTTTCTGTTTAAGTAATGAAAACGTGTCGGAAATAGTTAGTGGTTGCACAGCATTGTGAATTAAGTAATAACACTGAATGATACACTTTAAATGGTTAAAATGGCAATTTCTGTATTATACATATTTTACCAAAAAGTTAATCATGTAATATACCAAAAACTATTGAATAATTCACTTTAACTGGGTAAATCATATGGGATGTGAATTATGTCTCATTAAAGCTGCTTAAAAAAATTTGTGGGATACAGCTCAAATTGTCCTTCGAGGAAAATTTATGACTTACGTGCTTATCTTGGAAAAAAATAAGGGTTATAAAGTAATGAGCTTAGCATCTAATTTAATGTGATATAAAAAGAACAAGTGAACTATCCTAAAAAAAACAGAGCACTTGAAATCATGAAGATAATAGAAATTAATGGAATAAAACATCAACATACAATGACGTGAACTGAGGGAAAAGTTAGCAATCTTAACTAAAAAAATCTAGGGAATTTGTAAATAAATAATACCATGGGGTAAAAAGGGTCAGAACCAGATATGAGGCATTATTTAAAAGATAGAGGGTATCACAACTTTTTTCCAATAAATGTTAAGACTTAATAAAATGGATAAATTCTAAAAAAATTTAATTTGCAAAAAAGCTATTTTAAAATAATAAGCCAGATGATTTTCCCAAAAATTGATAACAAAATGTAAAGAATACATATTATCTTATACAAATTTTTCAGTCTAGAAAAACAGAACACTCTTTAAATCTTGGCATGAGGATAGCAGAATCATGATATCAAAATCTGAAAAGGACAGAATGAGAAAGAAAGAAAAGTAACAGTTTATTCTCTCATAAATATAAATACAAAGACCTAAAAGAAAAAAAAAAGCAAACTGAATGCAGTGACCTATAACAATATGCATATGACCAATTGAGTAGATTCCCAAAATTCAAAGTTGGTTTAATGTTAGAAAAGCTATTTGTATAATTAACAGCTGCATTTCTAAGAGACATGGCAGGAAAGAGCTGAAACACAAAAGAAAGTTATAACTGAAGGACATTTAAGGAACAGTTTACAGAAAGATTAATGGAACCTATAAGGATAGTTGGACATCCTATCCAACTATTGGTGACTAACAATAGCCAGAAACCTCTGGGATTGAGAGGGCAAAGAGAGGAAATGCTTAGCGAGAAAGGGAATTATGGAAGAAGATTTAACCGTAAGTATTTGTAGCCACAGAGGAATGCATCCTCTGCCAGGACCATAACACGTCAGAACTGTGACCAGTGAGGGCTGCCACCCTCCCATCTCCTGTTACTGCCTTTCGTTTGTCAGCCTTCATGAAAAGCCAGTGGCAAGGGAGTTTGGGGATGCAATTAGTAAAAATAAGCCTTACAGGGAATAAAGCAGTAAAGGGCAGAGAATGGATTTGGGGTGTTCGCTTTGAGAATAGCCAACTAAACCATATGATGGAGGTAAAAAGGAAAGTTGTATAACCATCTAGTTGACAAACTTCGGCAAAGGACTAACTAGATAGTATTTTTAGATTTGTAGGCCATAGAACTACACATTTTGCCATTGTAGTATGAAAGCTGCCATATGTACTTAAACAAGTGAGTGTGGCTGTTTTCCAATAAAACTTTATTTAAAAAAAAATTGTTGACTGGATTTGGCCTGTGGGTACAGTAGTCTGTAGACCCTGTATTTAGTAGATGCAGAAAAAATATCTGCTGAATATTAACATCCATTTGAAATTTAAAACAATAACAAAAACCTCTTGGCAAACTCGGAAGAGCATTTCCTTATCCTGATTCAGTATACGTTATAAGAAAAAAACGCTTCTAGTAAGCTTTATACTTAATGAAGAAAACATTGCGAGTATTCTCTTTAAGATCATGAACCAGACAAGTATCACTGGTGTTAATGACTGGGGTTTCTAGCCAGTATATTAAGGCAAGAAAAGTCATAAAGATCAGAAAGAAACTAATCTTAATTGCAAGAGAAATAATCATCCACATAAAGAACTAATATAAATCAATATATAAAAAATTACCCAATATAAAAATGGGAGAAGTCTTGAACAGGTACTCATAGGAGAGAAAAGTAAAAATGAATAGCCCCCACAAGTATCTTTTGTTTGCCCTTATATGCCAACTTTGCATTCTTCACCCCATGACTCGTTCAGGATCCTGGCCTCAGCAAAGTTCTTACCCTCTTTGACATCCAGTTGGATTCACCCAAGGAGGATTCCTGGCAGAAGATCAGGAGCGGAGAATGAAGTTGAGGTATTTGTTCTTGATCCCTTCCTCATCTGTTTCTTTCAACCAAAGTTTCCTGCCTCATAAGACTCTATTCCTCTAGGTTTCTAATAACCTTTCCCTTCTCTTGTCCTTTTGGATCTAGGAGTGGAAGCAGTTCTCTTGGTGACAGTCTGTATTCACCAACACTCCATGCACATCTTTGTGCTTATTAGTTCCTTTGATTATCCTAACTTGTCATTTGTTTCCTATTCGAATCTTGATACAGTTGATCAACATATTAAAAGATGCTCAATCTCACTGATAGCCAGAAAAAAAAATGCAGATCAAAACCATTATTAAAGATGATTTTTAAAACTACCATGTTAGGAATAATTAAAAATCTCAGCAAGGCTGTAGAGCAGCCAATACAGTCATACATAGTTGGTGAGTGTATAAATTGATACAACTATTTCAGAAAAACAATTTAGCATTATATAGCAAAGCTGAAGATGCACAAGTGCATCTGTAGCAATTTTGCACCATGGAATGTTTATGGAAGGATTTTTTTTTTGTAATAGCAAAACATTGGAAACACCATAGATATTGATCAATAGAATGGATAAATAAATTGTGGCATATTCATACAATAGATTACTAAATAGCAGTGAAAATGAATAAATTACAGCTACATAAAAAAAGCATGAATGAAGTCAGGAACACAATAGGGAGCAGAGAAATCAACTAATAGAAGGAGGTGACACATGGGCAAAGTTTTGAATAAAGTGGGAAAAGGAACTATGTGGATACCTGGGGGAAGAGCATTCCAGAGAGAAGGAATAGCAGGTGCAAAGATGCTGCAGTGTTTCTGTATCTGTTGTTTTGAGGAATAGTAAGGGGCCCAGGAGACATAGAAGAGAGTAGTAGGAGAGCATAAAAGATCATAGAGGCAAGGGGGTAGAATAAATTATTTCAAGCTGGTATCAACTTTGTTTTTAGCCTGAGTAATATGGGAACTCACTGAAAGTATTTGAGAAAAGTGACATGATCTGAATTATTATTTTTTAAGATAATTACTCTGGAAGCTGGATTAAGAATCGACGGAGAATGGGCAATGGAAGACTGGTTATGAGGCTGTGGCAGTAGTTGAGGTGAGAGATGATGGTGGCACTGGTAGTAAGGGAGGTGGTGAGAAATGGTTAGGACCTGTTGTATTTTGAAGGTAAACACGATTTGATGACACTGGATATAGGTGTTTAGAGGAGGAAAGGAATCTATGATGACTCTAAACTTTTTAGGCTTGCATAACTGGAAGGATGGAGTTGCCACTGAGATGAGGAAGACTAGAAGGAACAGACTTGGGAAAGAAAAGAGAAGTTCAGTTTGAACGTGTTGAGTTTGAGATGCTTATTACACATTAAAGTCGATCTGTTGGGGAGATATTTGGGTAAGAGTCTGGAATCCAGGGGATAAGAATTCAGCATTAATTTATGCACAGTTCAGAACTCTCCAGAATAAAACTTTAATTAATATGTGTCCCTTTGGAGAGACCAAGACTTCTCTTTGCTCCAGAGATCTGCACTTGCGGTCGACCTGCCACATTTCTTGTTAATCATTGCTGAGGCAGCGATCCAAAGCATCTGGTGACTGATTGTACACACTCTCTGGCATTATTTATATTACCTGGCAGATCAAACAGATGCCCAAGCAAGTTTTCCAGCTTTATGAATGATGGCAGCAGAGCGTTTGGCCCCCTTCCCCCTTTTGATGGATATAGCTGATGCTAACACCACATTTAAGGGACTGCAAAGAAAGCTTGCAAGGTCTCAAAAATCTCACTCTCATCTGCCAGTACAAACTGAAGAGACAGAGCATGGTCTCTGCAGTAACATATTATTTTGCAATTATGTAGTACTTTGTCTTTGCTGAGGAATTTACCATTCAGTGCAATTTATATAGAATATCACTTTCCTATTTTTACCTCAGTTTTCAGTTGGAAAACTGGAGAGAGAACTTTTTTTTCTCCAGAAAAAGAATCAGAAATTCTTAGGAATATCTCCTATCCTACCTCACAGACTTGAAGTGATTAGCCTTTAATTCTAAATCTTTCCTTTGAATTCCTGTCAGTACATAACAGAACCTAAAAGTCTTAGCATACTATATAATTTTACTAAGATACCTAGATTGCCAAGGTCATTGGGATACAGGGCTTTACTGAAGCAATAGGACATTTCAGTTCACTCAGAGGAGGAAGCTGTATTTGGCACCGGTGATAAAGAGTTTTATTCCATCTGTGATGAAGGACCGGTCATATGTAAGTAGGGAAGATAGGATGGGCACTGAAGGTAGTGAAGGAACAGAAAGCTGAATGCTTTCTATTCTCTGCTCACACACGTGCAGCTCTTCCCGTAGCTAGCTTCACATCTCCTGCTGGAAGGCCCTCTGTCTTTCAGGTTTTGAATCTCACAGCTTCCTGAGCTGAGGAATCTAAGTAGGCAACAGATCGACCTGGTGGTGGGATGGGGGCGTACAGCAAGAGGACACCAGGCAGAGAAATTCTGTGGGGCACAGAATCCCACATGCAACAGAAGCGCTCCTGTATCTGTGGGCTTCTCCCTAAGCAAGGAAGGCCGTGTCGCAGGACACCTTGGGGAAGGGTATAGCACTGGCCTAAGCAGGACATCTATGGGGTATTTTCACAAGTGTGAAGCTAGGGAATTACTTAGTGAGGACTTTGGTAGGGGCAGGAACGATTCAGTATTTGAAGGAGCTGTGACTCAGTTTTGGAAGACATGGAGGCATTTCTACATGGCCCACCTGTGATTGGGAGCTTTCAGGCTTTGAGGGTGACGTGGTTTACTCAGTTTGAATATGATTATGAGTGTGTGTGTGCGTGCGTGTGTAAAATCAACACACCATAAAATTCACTCATTTAAAGTGAAAATTCAATCATTTTTAGTATTCATAGAGTTATGATTTTACTCATTTAATGCGGAAACTTTAATTGTCAACAACTTGAAACCAACCATGCTGAGGGGCGGCAAGAGAAAGCCACCTGAGAGAAATACCTGCCAGCTGCACTCTAGTATCGTCCTGTTTTTGGCCTGTTCCTCCACAGAATCCATGCCTACTTCTTCATCTTTCTTCAGAGCTGCCAGCTTCTCCAGTACCTTGGAGAACTCCCCTTCCTACACGCTCTCCCATGTTCACTTTGCTTACGTGAGATCATACCTATGGTTCCGGCAGGCCAGACCTCAGCCATGGGAGTGGTGTTGCACAGTACGCACATAGTCTGTTGCACTTTGACCAAGTCTCCCCTGGAGATGACAATTGGGGAGCTGGTAGTGGATGCCCACTTTAAATCTAGTTGGGCAACATCCACAAACTGGATGGTGCACTTCATCTTGATGCTGGTGATGGCTGTGTTGACGTCTTTTGGGACAATGTCCCTACTACATGTTGTAGACCATGTACGTGCTGTGGCAAGGGTCATACTTGGCCATCTGATTGGCTGGCTTGCAGGCATTGGTGATCTTGGCCACAGTCAGCTGCTCATCATAGGCCTTCTTAGCTGAGATGCCTGGGGGTTGGTAGCCAGAGGAAAGTGGACGTGGGTGTATGGGACCAGGTTGGCTGGAAATTCTTTCGAATTCACATTCAGGATCCTGTCAAATTGCTGAGAGGTAGTGATGGTGGACACAATTGCCCAATCAGATGATTGAGATTGGTATATATGGGCCGTTTGGTATCCAGGTTGTGTTGACATACGTCATATATGGCTTCCTCCCTGATCATGAAGGCACAGTGAGAATAATCCAGGGTCAGGGTGGGTGGTCAGGAAGGAATTATAGGGCTCCACCATGACTGTGGAAACGTGGGGGACTAGCAACTTTGAGTTTGGACTTCTTGCCATAGACTACCAAGAGCTGTTCCATGAACAGAGGCACAAGCCCAGAGCTGGCGCTGCCCCCGAAGCTGTGGAAGATGAGCAAGTCCCATAAGCCCTGTAGACCATCTGCCAGTTTTCAGATCAACTCTAGGTCAGCAATCTGATGATGTCATGGCTTTTGGCTTAATCACTGGCTGCATCTTCTTTCTCAGGGATCAATACCAAGCCGCCGACTTTTTTACTTTTATGAACCAAATTTTATCTTATTTCTTAAACATAAGAAAATGATTTTGAAAGACATTATATATGTTTATTTTTGCCTCCTTAAGTGCTCACGTTAAAAAATAATAGCCAAACAATTTCATGGTTTTCTGTTCTCTGGTGACTGCAATGGCAAAGAGGACGTGGATGCTGTTAGTATCTATGTGACACCTGATGATCCAGATCTTTCCGAACACCTGGATGTATGGCATGATGTAAACATAAAAACTGGGCGGCTAGTAGCATTTTACGTTGTTCTTCTTGAAGACACAGCCACCATTCACTGAATAGCCCCTCTTTTATAAGTGTACAAATCCATGCAGATTTTTACTGTTTTACCACCAGATGTCAGCCATTCACTGCACTGGTAATAACTACCCTGAAGAACTCTTGATGAGAATCTATCTGGATTTCACCTTCATCTCTCCCTCTGTCCCTCTTTCACTCCTTCCTGCTATGACTGTCAGTCTATCAATCAATCATCAACTGACCTATTAGCTATTTATTTAATTAGAATGCACATATCTATTCTAATCTGTCTAAATAATGAAAGGGATATACTATTTTAGAAAACTAACATGATTTAGAGTGTAAATACTGTCATATACAAATGTGAAAATGACACTAAAATGTTTTTCAAACTTTTATCTGGAATTCAGGCTCTTTTCAGCCCAGGAACTTTGGGACCAGTGCAATGTTTTGCAGCCTTTGTTTCAGAACATACTTTCCACTGTCACCCAGAACTTTTGCTTTTAGAATTTTTATTAGATACTTGTTGGTACTCTGGAATTATATCCTTTTTTTTTTTTTAACGTTTATTTACTTTTGACAGAGAGAGAGTGTGAGCAGGGGAGGGGCAGAGAGAGAGGGAGACACAGAATCCGAAGCACGCTCCAGGCCCCGAGCTGTCAGCACAGAGCCCGATGCGAGGCTTGAACTCACAAACTGTGAGATCATGACCTGAGCCGAAGTCGGTGCTTAACCGACTAAGCCACCCAGGCGCCCCTGGAATTATATTCTTCTTGGAAGAGTATCAACTACATATTGAGCAAACTATGCAATATTTGATTTTTAGAGAAGCCGTAAGGTGATTAAAAAGTTAAGTAATTATTGAGGAACTATGCATAATTTTTTTCTATTAAATGCCTTCTTGAGTGTTAACATATACCTTCTATGATCCCTTACTACAAACTTTGTAAGGTGCATTGCTCTACTTCAATCACTGAGTTTAATACAATGATTTTATGCTTTCTCCTGCCTCAACATGGTGAGCTATTTGAGGTTTTAGAAGCTGAGCAGGTATCTACTGATAAATGAATTTTACTCTCTAAATTTAGATTACAGCTAGCCTCTAGTGGATTGTTGGTTGACTCCTTAGCAACCATTTTCTTCTCTCTCTCTTTCCTGTCTGAATTTTGCTTCAGTGTCTAGCGTTTCTCTTTTGGAGTCTCTTTGGGACTTAGGGAAAGCTCATCCCATCAAGCTTCATGCATGGGCCTGAGTGGTATAAAAATAATCTCATTCCCTTTGCTAAGGATTAGCTCAGAAATGACCATGGCCATAGAAGATCCAAGGGAAACTTTCCTCACTCCTAAAAGAGTGGACTATAATGACTGATGGATATACCTTTGTAAATCTATTGTCATTTATGAAGAAGAAAACACTCGTGTTACTGTGTTTCTGAATCCTTTTGGGGAGTGATATAGATATGAGGAACGTAGGTGAGGCTCTCTCAAATTTTCAGACACCTACCAGAGATATCTTTCATATCACATAGAAAGAACATTCTAGAGTATGAAACCAACACAGAGGAAAATAGCTGCAGGGGACAGAGAGAGAGAGAGAGAGAGAGAGAGAATGAGAGAATCAGGAAGAGACAGAGACAGATCTGATGTTATTTTTTGTGTCTTTAGATCCTCCTTTATGAGACAATGAGTCAAGAAATTTCTTTCTTATTTAATTATAACCCAAAGAGATAAGGGTTTGATAGGGCAAGTCTGTTTAGGCATCTGGAAAAATGTCTAGAAGCTGGAAGGACAGTAAGGGCATGTCGATCTGAGAGAGAAGTCGAATGTGAGGATGGTAAGAAGTGAGGGTGATAAGGAGAGTTGGCTTCTGGGCCTTTCGCTCTACAGAACCACATATTTGAGAAAACAGCTTTGTGTGCCTAATAATTTGTTTTAAGACTTAGCTAATCTCTGTAGGACCCTATTTCCTGTAGAAGGTCCATGAAACACCTGGATCCAAATTGCCAGGGGTGCTTTTAAAATGCAGAGATCTGGGGCACCTGGGTGGCTCAGTTGGATAAGCTTTGATTTTGGCTTAGGTCATGATCTCATGGTTCATGAGATCAAGCCCCACTTCCTGGTCCAGGCTGATGGAGTGGAGCCTGCTTGGGATTCTCTCTCCCCCTCTCTCTCTGGTCTCCCCCACTCACATGCACTTTCTTTCTCTCTCTCAAAACAAGTAAACATTTTTTAAAAATGCAGAGATCAAGCTCGGCCCCACTCAGTGTAGTGACCAAGAGTCAGTCCTCTTACAATACATAGTCTCAGTTGGTACTTACAGTTGCTGAAGTCTGAGAAGTATTGCTATAGGCTACATTAGCTTTGACATTGAGCTACTAGGTAGGTGACAGTCTGGGGAATAAGGCCTAAAACCAAGTCTATGGCTTCCCTTATGATTCAGCTACTTAAATATTCAGTTTATATAACATTTGAGTGAGAGTTTAAAGATACATGGTAATTTTGAAAAATAATATGCTGATTTAATAAACTAAGAAGATGGGGTACCTGTGTGACTCAGTTGGTTAATCGTCCAGCTCTTGGTTTCAGCCCAGGTCAAGATCTCATGGTTTATAAGTTTGAGCCCCTCGTAGGGCTCCGTGCTGACAGTGCAGAGCCTGCTTGGAATTCTCTCTCCTACTCTCTGCTCCTCCCTTGCTCATGCATGCTCTTTCTCCCAAAATAGAAAAAAGTTAAGATATTAAAAAAATTATAATAAACTAAGAAGAAAGCTTAGAACAAAAGATTTTATGTATATCATAATTCATGGCCAAATCAGTAAATGACAAAGCTGTTCTTTTACAAAACTCCTCCAAACAATAGTTTCTGGATAATGTAAAAAAAATCAAAGCCCAGCTGTTTCTCTTTGCCTTTTTAATAAGTCAATTATACCTATTTTAATTATCCGATTTAAAACACTGAACAGTTAAGGTATTCAGATATTGGTACTAAGCCAAAGTCAAAGCAAAATACCTCGGACCCCATCTTCTCTCCAAACATCTGTAAACTATAATTTATGTGAAAATATAGCTATCTACTTATAGTAATTGGCAAAGTAGAATAGCCAGTTCTCAAAAACAATGGTTTTCAACTCTGGATGCAAATTAGAATTACTTAGAGAAAGTAAAAAACATGACCTATACCAATGTCCTACTACCGTAAGTCAACTAAATCAGGATCTCTGAAAGGAGTGCTGATTTTTTTCTTAAATTCCCAGGGGATTCTACTGTGAAGCCAGGGATGGGATCCACTTCTTGAGGCACTTCCCAGGCAGTGCATTCTCTGAGTGTCTCACTGAATGAAGTTCAGCTAAGAACAATAATCAATGGAGAGACTGCTTGAAGGCAGTGCAGTTTGTTCATTTCTAGCCTGCCATCTTTAATTAAGCCAGGTTCGTAGAATAAGGGTAGTGTACCAGGACAGGATTATAATGCCCCAGCAGATTTTCATTTTCTAGATCTTCTATTTTATAATGCCATTTGTGGGGCGCCTGGGTGGCTGTCGGTTAAGCGGCCGACTTCGGCTCAGGTCATGATCTCACGGTCTGTGAGTTCGAGCGCCGCGTCGGGCTCTGTGCTGATGGCTCAGAGCCTGGAGCCTGCTTCGGATTCCGTGTCTCCCTCTCTCTCTGCTCTTCCCCTGCTCATACTCTGTCTCTATGTCTCTCAAAAATAAATAAACGTTATAATGCCATTTGCTTATATGAGGCATAAAATGCCACATGCTATATTGAGGAATATACGTAAGAACAGACGTGCAAAATGTATTTGTCTACTCTATGAATATTGTTTAAGACTCTAATCACACATATTGCTGCTGTCTTTCAGAAGATACTTGGGAGCAAGTTTTTCTGTCCTTATATTTAGGAATTTTAAATGTTTAATGGATTTATGAATTATGTAACTAATCAAGTTTTATTTAATGAGCTGCTAGAAAGCTTAGAGCCAACTTCTCGGCCTGAGCAGGTATAATAGGAATTACTCTCGTATTAGTATTTCCATTTTTATCTTTGTTCTCCATTTTTCTTTCTCACCTCCTTATCATTTATCATTTTTATTTTTATTTTTGCATCCATTGAGTCAATGTAAACTGCTTAGGAATTAGATTAGATGCAGGTAACATTTAAAAAAGTAGCTAACGGAGCTGACCATCAAATATTGCATCACAAAAGATGACCTTAGTGCAAGTCAACTAATATCCTCCAACTTGGACATTATCAAAGTCAACCAATAAAACATGTGTCCTGGGGGTACTGGACTGATTCTGATGTTGAAATAAAAATATGTAAGATACCGTGAACAGGCACACATGCCTCAGAATAGTGTTGTCGTTCTACATTTACATGTTTACCTTGATGCACTGAAAGGGGCATAAAGGAATGGGCAAAGGAGGAAAATGTATTCCTTATTTGAGAAGATCATAAGAATAAAAAAAAAAAAAAACGGAGAAGCTTCTATTTGAGGAGGACGCCCAAATTAAGCTGTAACAGGAAGGTGAATACATGGGAAGTAACAAATCTTTCAGTCAGATCCTCTTTGGTATAAGTATGAGAAGAAAAAAATCTAGGTTATGTTAGATTTTTAAAAATAACATAGCTGGAAGACATTCTAATACGCTTTTTTGCAAAGCACTTGGTATTGTTTTCAGAATGAGTCAATTAAATCTCTAATATGCCACTGACATGCCTGGATTGCAAATACAGGCGTTTTGAAGGAAGGGTTCTAGAGTCAGAACCTTATACAAAGGAAAGTGATCACGTTCTTACTAAACGGCATTGATCAATTATGAAAAAGATGTTATAAAAGTAACTCATAGTGTGAGCGATGAATATTCCCATGAATACATGGAATTAGAGTGAAATTACTCTTCAAAAAGAAAACTGTTAGCAGTAACCTATACTGATGGATCCATTTGCATATGTAATTTGTGACACGGGTTTCCTCTTAGCTAGATCACTTTTATTAAATTATTTACCTCCTGATTGATATACAGGCAAAACCCCTCTTTGAATTTTAAAAGAGAGCCTGGTTTTACAATGTATGTAAACTCTGATGCTGGTTTTTAATTTATATCAGCTACATAACAAAATATCTTCATTTTGATACAATACAACACATTTCTTTCTGCTGAAGACATTGCGTAGTTTTCACTGTATCCGTGGTTTGTGTAATTATTACAAAATTGTATACAAAACCCTGCAAATATGCAAAAATTGCAAAATACACTCTGACAGCTAATGCTCTGAAAACACTTTATTACACAAATTACATTCAGATTCTGAAAATAGTGTTCTAACAGTGTAACCATCTAAAAATAAGACATCCCAAAAACACGCCAACTGAAGAAGAAAATTAAAAAACAAATTTAAATAGAGGCTTTTTTTTTCTTTCCCTCGTTGCAATATAATGTCAGTGATTTTAAAAAAATAGAAGGAGATTTAGCAGCTTTGTCCTCATGTAGCACAAAGTTTCTCTTTACTGCCACAGGCTGAGAATGCTGAACAGGAAAGGCACCAAAGACAGACATAGGCAATGGAAGTGCTGTTGGGAAAATACTGTGTTCAAGCAGAAAATGGGGTTATTTACATCTACAGAAAAGTCTCAAAAATGTAAATGAGCAAAGCTTCCATCATTAAATTAGAAGTGCGATGGAAGAAGAGGACCGTTCCTCTAGGCTATGTTCATATAAAGACAATGGCACTGCTATGAACTTTAAGAAAACTCCTCAACTAGAAACAGAAGCCAACTAAATCAGAACAAAGGAAATAAAACGTGTACAGTCCCACATAGACTAGTACAGTTTACAATTAAATACGCAAAACTCTAAACGTGCTAAAGGGAAAGGAATCAGGCATTCTTGGAAAATCTCATCAACCTAAATCAAAGCCTGGTCTTCAGGAGGAAGAAGGTGAGGGCGCAGGCAGAGGTGCTGAATACTCCTCTTCCGATTCACTTCCATCATCCTCCTCTTTCTCTAGGTCACTTCCCTCGGTGCTAAGGCGGTCAAACCCTTTCCGGCTATAGCCTTTCCGGCTTGCAAAGAAATTTCCAAGGTTTAAGCCTCCACTTCCCTTTCCTGGAGAAAGCACACAGGGACACAGAACTGAGGTGAAGTTTGCACAAATGGTTCTCGGTGTACTTGTAAATTCTTAAATGGTAAACACATTAGAAGCTGGGATGGAAAAGGAGATATTAACAACAACAACAACAACAACAGAAGTGACAGAGATACTTAACCTACAGAGTCAGAAAGATATTACTTGTACAGATTTATTAAAATAAATAAGAAAAAAGCTCCCCGGGATTATGTGTTTCTGTAGGATTATTTCAAATTCATTGCTCAGCTCCTGCTTTTTCCAGCCTCTCTGGAACTGGCATCCCTCGGGGAGCTCTTCATTTCAATGACTATATGAAAAGGTCATCTTCACTATGACAAGCACTGACATGCTGACAGAGTGACAGAAAATTTGCTGAAGACAAATGAAGCCAAGGTAACAGGCAAGGGAAGAGAATGAGATAATACAGAAAGGCAAGGTAGAAAATAAAAACGAAACTGGGCAGTGTGCTGCCGGAGCCACACACTTCGGTTTAGTTTACGGTTTGCATTCTGCATTTAGCATCGCTGTGCTGCACGTGAGAAGTTTACTTTTCAGAGAGAAATTTGGAAATCTCTCCCTGCTCTGTAAAGGATGTGAGCTTGCTGACTCTGAGCCACATGTGAAGGATTCTGAAAGGTCACAGGCATACCTCTAAGTCTTCCGAGCACTCTTCCTGAACTTGCCTCAAGTTTGTGTTCAGAATCTGCTAGAGAAAGATGGCACATTTCAAAATGAGTCCCAGTCACCCTCCTCGACCATGGGCTCAACTTTCAATACAGAATCAGGAATTCATAACTGATTAAAAACAAGGCCTGGGTCTTGTTTGTAAGCAATTCTAAGGTGGGGAAAAGGCGATATATCATTGTCATTTATCTGAGGACCAGAGCTGGGTTGGACTTTGGTGCTGTGCAGTCTCAATAAATTACGTCTCTTGAGTCTCAGTTTTCTCATCCGAGAAGAGAGGGATCAATGACAATCCCTATACACCTGTAAGGTTTAGGTGGGACACTGCATGTGATGTGCTTAGAACAGTGTCTGTGCTTAGATACACAGTAAATGCTCAATAAATATTAGTTATTTTTATTAGAACAAAATTAAATTACCAAGAATCTGTAACAACTTGGGAAGTTTTGGTTATTATAATTTAGGAGTTTTGTCTTAGGCTTTAGTCTTTCTATTAAGCATGGTACACGTCCTGCTTGAGAAAAATTTGGATTCACGTATGTCATTTCTTCTTTGTGTAAGACTTAACTAAAGGCAAGGACCTGAAACACTGAATAATCTCAGTCCTAAAAGTGACCCCCATTCTCTCCCATGGAGCTTCCCATCTCCATGAAGGATGGACCTTCTTTCTTTATGGGGGGAGGGGGCAGAGCTCCCAACGGACTTATTTTTCTCTTTGCTCTGTATCTGTCTGCACTTTTTGTCCTGGCTTCCCCTAAGGGCTCTTCCCCTAAGGGCTATCATCAAGGAAGTGAGGCTTGGGGTTCTCCTATGAAGTTTCTAACCAGGAGTAGAGGCAGCCTCAAGGAAAAAGCTAGCAAGCAGACGGCAGAGGAAAGGTAGAAGAGTGGGTGTGGAGAAAAACAGGAAAAAAAGGAAGACTCTGATTAAGACTGTTAGAAAGCCAACAAGCTAGACTGTAAGTTCTATAAGGATGCAGGACAGCCTTTAGCTGGCTTTGTAGCCCCTGCGCCTGCCACAGTGTCTGATGTGGAGCTGACATGCGGTAAGTATGTGATGAATAAACGGAAGGTCTTTTATGAGGGTTACTAAAAACTCATTAATTGGACAAGATCTATCCAGAACAAATGCTGAAAAAAAGGTGAGAGGCTGATCCACTTTTAATTAAATGTATTAGATGGAACCATATAATATACTGCAGTATTTCTAAATAAAGAATAATGGTAATTTCATATTGTCTGACTTAGGTCTCTGCCTTCCCCACACACTCCTGTAAACTCAGTATTCTGTAACAGCGCCATGTCACATGTGCTTAACAGCGAACAGGAGACACCAAACCTTCCTAACTCCCCAGCTACTCCTCCCAGTGTGGGGTGATTACTACCATTCCTGCTGCCTGGTCCCAGGCCCCCTGTGCTCCCGATGCTCTGTGTATTTATCACTGCACTTACCACCCTCCACTCTTCCCTTTATAGAGAGTCCTCTCTTTTTTTATATGTCATCTATTCTGAGAGCTCCACTGACTTCTTCAGTTGCTTCCCCAACAACAATTTACCAAACCCCACAGTGCCAGGAACTGTGACTCGTGCTGAGGACACGTAAGTAAATAAGCAGCAAACATGTAAGATTCTTGCTCTTTTGAAGTTCCCATCTAACTCCATGAAGACAACGACTGTGTTTATCTTTGCTCCTGCCAACCACAGTTCCATACCCATAACAGGGGCTTAAAAGAAGTTCTTTTTTGAAGAGTAAACTGTATTTTTGAGAGCTTTATTCATCGCAGATGAAAAGCAAACCAAAGTCCTAGAAAAATTCCCTTTCACAACTAATTAAATGGAATCCTCTGTTTTTTATTTTGTTTTGTTTTGTTTCTGTGTGCTTTTCTGTGTCAGGGCTTTGCCATGGGCACTGAATCCCTGCCATGGTCGCCTTGGCCTGAAATAGAATCAGATGCTATTTCTTGATCAAATGCTGCCTCCCATCCTGGCCCATGGATTCCTTCCCAGACACAGTTGTAGACTCTTGCCTTAAGACCTGGGAAGCCAGCCAACGGACTGCTGCTGAGAGGTGAGAATCATGGGTTGGATCACTTGTTTCTCTGAATATCATGAAAGGAACACAGCTCCTGGCCCTACACTATGATAATGATGTGTTATCATTATCCAGCACTGGACCCTGCCTTGTTTGGTAAAGGAAGACTGATGGCCCAAATTATGACTATTTAAAAGCTACTGAATGATCTATTGTAGGAATAGCTGATTTCCTGAGAAAGTTGAGGTTTAAGACAAGTATCTTTTATGACTTTTATTACTTTATTACCAATGACTGTTTCTCACAATCATTGGTATTAATTGAGCACTTACTAGGTGGCAGATACTGTGATAAATGCTTTATGTTTATTATTTCCTTTAATCTTCAAACAACCTTGTGAGTATTTTATCTCTACTATATAGATGAAACTGTGGCTTGGAGAGACTAAGTAACTTGCCCAAGGTCATGTAGCTAGGAGCTAAAGCCAGGACTAGGAGGGGAAAATATAACTCCCCTCCTGTTTATGGACCCAGGTATTGTGAGGCCTGGGCCTGTTTCTAACAGCGAGGATCTCCTCCTTCCTGGCCCTAATTTGTAGTGACTACGTATCTACACAGTTTCATAGGGAGACATTAAATGGGCTTATGCCAATTCCTAAAAGGCAGTATTAAAAGTTATATTTTAATCTAACTAGCTAAATTTCTGAGGCTTCAGACACTTTCTCTATAGTGATACTAACTATAGACAACATTTGGAACATAAACAATAACATCCAAAAAGGCAGAGAACACTTAGAAATAACAATGAAAAAAATCACAACCAAACTCTGGGGATAATCAGGCCAAACACTCTTTCAAAGGTAGGTTCCAAGTTCAAAGGGCTCATTTTACTTGCCTCCAAAGGCCTTTGATTTTTTCCACCGAATAAATAAGGCAATGGCCAGCAGGACAACCACCGGGATAACCAGAAGGGTTGTAATGAGAACAATGGGCACTCCCAAGCCCGGCTCTTTGATCAGTTTCTGTTTCTCTTGCATCTTCTGCAACTCTGTGGAGGCGGGTTTGTTCTCCATTTTGTTTTCAACAACTGCCTCGGATTCTTCAGGGAAAGAAGAGTTCACAATATTCAACTGACTCAGAGATTCCAAAACCCAGCCACCCACCCCTACCCAGTCAAATCAACGACTGCTCATAAAGAACCTGCTGAGTTCTGTGCGTGTGGGGTTCACATTTCAAGATCTGAATCTACCAAGCTGGCAGCACGTATTGTGATCAGTAATTTCCACCCAATGGCTTTGTACCTTTAAATCGGCTTTCTTTGATACTGTCCTTTATTCCCCATAATTCCACAAAACAAGTATCCTCCTTTTGCACTTTTCCCCCTAAGTTAGTAGGCAGCATGGTGCAGGGCAAAGAATTGGTGTGCATACTGGAGTCAAATGAATCTGGGCTGGAATCCCAGTTCTGCTCTATAAATTAGCTATGTAACTTTGGGCAAGTTACTTAAATAATCTGGGCCTTTGTAACCTCATCTGTAGAACTGTGATGATAAACAAACAAAAACAACACCTCCTTCATAAAATTGTTGTGATCATGGAGAAAGTGCGTAATAAGTATGTTTCCTTGTATCTTTAGCTTATGAATCTGTTAATGTTGAATGAGTTACTGGTACATCACACGCATAGTTACATACATTAATTCTCGGATTTCAAACTAGAAAAAGAACTATGTCCTTTTCAGGTTCTTTTATACAGTTCCTAGCAAGGTGTAAGTGTATACACTTTATGTTTGATGAAAATAACTTCTAGAACAATTCTCTGATATTGACTGGTACGGGATAGATACCCGTCTTCAGCCAAACAGGCCTGAAGTACTGTTTGGGAACTGATGCAATTGAACCATATAAATGCTTCAGGGATCTTAGTAACTACTAACTTGAAAATGAAGTTGAGCCTTGCAACATTCTTGCCCTCCAGAAGCACATATGTGTACTTGTACAAAAACCCTAGTGTGCAAAGTCTGGAAGTTACCATTATGTTTGCCAAAATGCTTACACGGTTTCTGGAACTTCAGTTTTTAGGTGTGCCTTTCCGCCCTACGATGCAGAGGGTATCATATGGCCTCAGGAAATTTTGACAAAATGGCAGGAATAGCTGGCTCAACAGAATCAGGAAAATCTTTGGTTAATTTAGTTTAATATGTATTCACACAGCTGAGTGGCTTGCTGGACACTTCTCCAAGGAAGCATTTCTCAAATTACTTAAGACTCTATAGACACCATTTATCATACACACAAATGGCAAGTCTCAGCTTTTTGCGTCCGTGTTCTGAACCAGCCTCCTTCACGATCTCAGTGAGACCTACTGAGCACCTGTACTGTTTCAGGCAATGCTCTCATTTAATCATCACACCAAGCCTATGAGTAGGCACTATTAGTATCACCATTTTACAGATGGCCTCACAGTCTTCATTTCCTTCTCTGTACTATGTTAAGGGGAAACCATTATTTATCTTCTTTTGTCCACTGGAGTGGCTCTTTGAAACTTCAGCAGGAGAGAAGGAAAGGGATTGGTTTGTAGATACAGATGGCTCACATTTAACCTGTCTAGATCTCCGTTTCCAAGAGGAATTTAAGTGTGATTCTTACTCTTCCTAATCACTGACTGTTAGGTCTTTTTCTTCATTAGTGTTGAAGAGATAGGCAAATTGTTCCGTTTTATTTAAATTCCTTCTATATTTAAGCAGGAAAAAAAACAATAAATAGAAGACAGGATTAAAAAACAGACCAAAGATTGGTAGTCAAGAATTTGTTGCCTTGAAAGAAGGATTTGTTTCTATTTGAAGGTGACTATAATCAGAGCGATTACATACCATTTGCGGTCATTCAGTGGGGTTTACTGGCACCAGAGACAATGGCTGTGCCAGCTCATATCTAGTTCCCTTTACATAAAGGCAGAGCTAGGACGGGGCTCCAGTAAAAGGAAACAAGAACTGTGAAGTAGGTGACAGACTAACAGAATCAGTTTAGCATTCACAGAGAGTATGCTGAGAGTGAGGTAATGACCTCACTAAGGTGCACACACTACACTTCAGAAATTCTTGATTTCCACACCCCCTCTGGTAATCTGAGAGCAACTACTAAAAGTACATAAACATTCTAGCTTTGGAACCTGCTGAAATATCTTTAGATTAAAAAATATATTTTTTAATGTTTATTCATTTTTGAGAGAACGTGAGTGGGGGAGGGGCAGAGAGAGAGGGAGACACAGAATCTGAAGCAGGCTCCAGGCTCTGAGCCGCCAGCACAGACCCCGATGCAGGGCTTGAACTCATGAACTGTGAGAACATGACCTGAGCCGAAGTCGGATGCTTAACCGACTGAGCCACTCAGCCGCCCTTGAAATATCTTTAGATTTTAAAAGATAGTCTTCATCTTAAAGAAAGAGGATAAACTTAATTTCCCAGTCCAAAGAAAAAAGCAATATTGTTCTTTCTCAGGAAATTTTATAAGTGGAGTACAAAGTCTAAGAAACAGTTATGATTTAAGATCCTAGGAATTTCAAAGCTTTAATAATAATTCAAATGCTGCCACTTTTATTCTTTATCCTAAATTTTTTCATTAAAAATTAAATTCTTTAATTTGGAGCATCCCTGATGAAGGAGCAGTGAAGAAGCTCTTACATTATCCAGAACCTGGGGCTCCTGGAAGAGAGGGGCTGCCTCATTTGACATTTTTCTATGAGATGCCAGATGTATTCCATTTTAAACACAGATGTCTTCAAACAAGCTCTTCTGGCATCCCTATACATACTTGAAAATAAATATAATTTTGAAAAGCTGATATATAGGAAGTTTTTTTCCCCTTAAAGCACTGAGTTTAGAAAGGGAGGCTAGGTGCATTCTTGGGTGAGCTCACACATACAAGCATGCACATGTTCCTTTCCCCTTGAGAGAAGGGGAGAAGCCCAGAGACTACTTGGAATTGGAATAACTTGGACAGTAAAGACATTCTGAATTCAGCAATCCAGCAATTATTACCCAGTTTATTACAGACAGAACTGAAGGCTGAAGGTTTTAGATGGCATACTAGCAAGTGACAGGAAAAGTGCAGATAGCACCAATGAGATTACTCTTTCCTTTCTTTTTATTATTTTTTTTTTAATGCAATGTGTTTCCCCTATAATGTGTTGTTCCCCATAAGGCCTAGGACCCTAGCTGCACTAGAGAGTTTCTTTTTATGTTATTGAGACTGATTCACCATCATCATCTTTTATTTTGGGGAGCGAGGGGTAAAGGCTATGATTTTGATGTCTGTTTTATCCCTAGCAACTTTATCTGAAAATGCCTTTCCTAAGTGTCTTATCATCACACGTTCTCTTTTCTCTGCAGCTCCCTGTGAACACAACCCTGGTTCTGAAACGTTATTACTCATCAGTTATATGACCATTCACAGTGGGGATGAAGGTCATCAGAGGTGACTCAAATTTGGAAATTTATACAGCAGATAATCTTGGGATGGTTTAAATTAAGCTTTGAGATTTTGAAAGATTTTGGAGATTCAGCATGATTTATACTCCTTTGTGTAATAAGAAAGTAATCTTAAAAAAGAAAGGTTTAATGAGAGTCATATGGATCCAAAGAGGACTAGAACGACTTCATTTGCGTTTGGGTATTTGAGTTCCGGTATTCCTAACTATTAAAATGGGATTGTCATGACAAGATGTTTCCAGGACATTTACTATTTGAACTCCTGTGTTCTGCCACAAGACTGGGAGGCTTCTGTCCAAACGCAGTCAGGGGTGTGCACTGAGGAAGGAGGAAATGGCCTGGGGGGAGCACTGTTCACCCTTCACGGCCAGGCAGAGGGAGATCAGGGCGGATGGGCTGTTCTCAACAGTCCAAACACTACAGTCTAGGATTTATTTAAACAGAAGTGGCCACTGTGAAATCCCAGAGATTTCAGAATAAACTACAAGCATCTCCAACCTGTAGCTCTTGGAGGAACAATTTATGGTAAATGCATTGGTGGTATTCACCTCTCCTCAGTAGTATAGGAATAGTGGTTGAGAGCACAGGCTTCGGTGGCAAATAAACTGTGGTTTAAACCCTGGCTCTACCACTTAGTAGTGATTCTGATCTTCAATTTCCTCATGTGTAAAGTGGGGATAATACCAGTTATCACATGGTTGGTGTAAGGGATTAACTTAGTAGTTTTTGTATAGCTCGTTGTTTGTCCTCCATGAATGATAGCTATTATTAATAATAATATATTTATTCCAGGGAAAATAACTCACACATAATTCTATATGTAACAATCATAGAAAAGTAAAGGATCAGGAACTCTTCAATATAAGTGTGGTATGAATGCCACTCAGTAGAGTCACTTGGGTGGAATCTCTAAAAATGCCAAACATTTGCTATTTATTTATTTTATAATATTATCTTACCCCTTTCAACTTTGAGCCGGCTACATTCTCTTATCTGCCTATATAAAATCCCTAAACTCCCTCTTGGTTCTTGCTTCTTTGCATCTTTTTCCACCTGCTTTCATGAGAAAGGAAAACAAGTAAGCCTAGGGTTAAGTCTGAATATCTAGGAGAATCATTTGTAAAGCAACTAATAATGGAATCACTTTACTACTTTGACCATGTCAAAACCCTGCAGAAAGTATAACATGTACAAATATAAACTGATCCTAGGAAAGGGAGAAAATAATTTGACTGGGATTCCTAATTAAACTAGTGGTTGCTTACCAGTGGCTAAATTCCGTTTGCCATGCCTGATAGTATATACCAAAGCTATACTTATTTGTATATATGGATATGCATTCGTTCTCTCTCTCTCTCTCTCTCCCTCCCACCCCCTTATAGGTTATAAGTCTCTTGAAGTCAGGTACAGTTACATTTCCCGTAAATTCATTATAGTCACTTATACATAGATGGCCTTCAGTAAATGCTGGGGCGAAGGGTGCGAAGATGGGAGCCTAGAGCAGCTCAGCTTGTCAGGCCCCTATAATAGTAACTCACCAAAGGTATTTTTTTCACTCATTTAGACTACGGCCCATTAAGGAAGGTCTTTTCCAGTATACTGGATGGTATTTTTCCGCTTGTCTGAGGTTAATGTACTTCTAAAAGTGACCGACTTGCTTTTCTTTTTCTCACTGAATGTCTCTGGACCACTTGTTCCGAATCACTTTCGAGGACTTGAAATCAGTGAATTTGAGCTCATTATTGCTACTCCATTTAACAGGGAAAACAGTGGCCACATGTAGGTTTAAAGGTACACAGTAGAAGTAATGGATGATTTACCAGATTATAGTATATTTTTAGTCTGATAATTTTTAAAGTACAATCAAGAGCCACAAAAGAATTTAGCACAAATAGTCTTGAGTTTCACATAAGAGGAATCTGACCAACCTTTGACTTCCTGGACCTCAATGCCAGCCTTTTTAACTGATCGATGTTCCATTTCTGTAACATAGCACAGCAAAGGAGAAAGAAAATCAAAATCTCCAAAAAAAATTTGAAAAGCTAATTTTGACATTAATTTCACTTAGTTGAAAACATTTTCTCACTTCATCAAGTGCATTATAGATTACGAATGAGTTTTAAGAGAAACCACTAATTCGGCGCCAGGCCCATGAATCCTGGATACACCTCCTAGGGAAAGCCGAAGTGTTTCTAAGTTCTTCATACTTAAAATGAGATCTTCCTTGTGGAGTTCATAATATTGTATTTCTGAGATATCAAGTGGTTCTGTTTTTATGCGGACATAGACCGATTCTGCCATGTTTGATTACCAGTATTCTAGCTACATAATAGATTTCACCAGTTACACAGTTGAATGCAAAGAAAGGAGATGTTTGTTTAGCCTCCGATGGCGTCTTACTGTTCCAAAAGTACTGTTT
This sequence comes from Paguma larvata, assembly GCA_030068075.1. Lineage (NCBI taxonomy): Eukaryota > Metazoa > Chordata > Mammalia > Carnivora > Viverridae > Paguma > Paguma larvata. The sequence continues at coordinate 72,005,265 of CM057826.1, forward strand.
TCAAGACTTATTTTTCAGCTGCATTCTGGACTCCAAAGACGGTTTTTCTCTTTCAGAGCTGAATGCTTAGTGCAGTGCTTCTCAACCTAGGGATGTGTCTCAACCACTCGGGAAGCCTTTCCAAAATACACATCTTATCACCCTCTATATCCTTTCTATATCACCCTTATCACCTTTCTATAGATTTTGAGTAGGATCTGGCTATGTGTGTTCTGAAAGCCCTCTCCTCGTGACTTGGATCTGCATCTCTGTTGAGTACTGACCACTGGGGTGGTATAAAGACCCTCAGACCAGACTCTTAATGAGTTCAAGTATCATATTCCTATTGGCAAAATGAAAATACTGGCTAGATTTCTGAGGTATTTTCTATCTTGAAAGGTATTTATTCATTTTCTTTTTTTTAAATTCTGAAAAGCCTGGATTTAGTCTTGGAATTGGGAATCATCCATCTATTTACTTTCCGGTGTGCCCACACCTTCCGGTTCCTCTTTGAGGAGGCAGGTGGTGGGTGAGCTACACTTGCAAGGGGAATGTAAGGCTATTGTTGGAGTGGAATAGGCCACGGACACCTCTGTGCACTCAATCCTAACTGGGTCCTTATTCTAAAACAGCAATAGCTACTCAAAGGACAATTCTGAAGATAGCAGTTACCAAATTTACTTGGGCTCCAAGATCTGTATCCTCAGTGATTAAAGTTTTTGGACTCTTGATTTTACTTCTCTTTGTTTTAACTTACTTTTTTCTTTGTGGTAATTTTCACTTTTCCTTGTTACAATTAGTATTTATCTTCATTAATTCCAAATGGCCTTATTATCTCTCCTAAAATTGCCTGTTGTAGTTCCTGATACCTCAGATTTATTGTCTTCAATTCTTTAATTCTTTTCCTTAACTCCATTTTCTCTTATTGTTTGGACCCTGCCTTTTTTTTTTTTTTTTAAAAGGGAGAGCATGCAAGCCAGGGAGGGAGACAGAGAGTCTTAAGCAGTGGGGCTGGATCCCATGACCCTGGGATTATGGCCTGAGCCGAAATCAAGAGTCGGGTGCTCAACCGACCGAGCCATGCAGGCGCCCTTGCCCCCTGTTCAATTGAGAAACTTGTTTTTTATTATGATATCAGAGACTAGGTTAGTATACTTTCTAAGAATTAGAAATAATGTCCAAATTGCCATTAGAAAATCCCCAAAACTAGCTGGTTTGATCCTAATAGGGAAACTCTTCTGTCTCCAGACATAATTTTGAGTTACGTGAAACAACAGTTCAGCATTCTGAACAAGCTGAAGTCTAAAGGGGAAAATGCAGTGCTTCCTGCCTGGGACACTATGTGTCTGACACAGATGCTGGCACTCCTAGGTGCTCCGCAGCTCCTGAGAGCTGAAGAGCCACTTGGGAAGTGATACCAGTGTGGAAGCCAGTCAGCCCCTCTGCTCTGCCAAAGCCATCATCTCCCTCTGGAACTAACTTGGAATTAACACTGGCTTTCAATGTAACAGACATTACTCCAGGCATCAAGAATTTCCTGTGGAGTATCTGTGGAAACAAGGGGATAACTGCCAAGAGGAAAACAAAAAAAAGCGAGAAAAGGTGTTTTCTCTCTACTTTCTTACTTTGTAAAAATTAATTTAATCCCTGAAATGAAACCAAACAGGTCTGTTAACAATTGCCGATTATGCTTTGATTTCCTAATCCTATTGATAAAAAGAGAAGGGAATGCAAATATTTTTCTCACATGCTTTTAAGCAATACAACTGAGGGAAAATATGGACAGCAAGATTGTAAGCACCATACTTTCAGTCAGGGTGAACTTCCACACGGTGTTGGTGTGCGCGTCTCCAACATACACAGTCCCATCTTCTGATGCGGCAATATCGTGGGGCATGTCAAAGTGCTGCCGGAATGAAAACAAGGGTGGTGAGCCTACACTTGAATTCTTCGTGACAAGGCAGAAAAACAGAGCAAAGCACACAACAAAGCAAGAAGCCTATGAATTGAACCAAACAAGTATAATCCTGTCAAAGCAACTCTAGGCCAAGGAGAAGCACTCATTCACCAGCACCGACTCTGCCGCACGTAGTCCTGTGCCTTGAGAAATGTCAAGGGACTCTCGCCACTGACTTTCAAGTCTCTTAAAAGTGAACATTTATAAGAAGTTTAATTTTTTACAGTTTGGTTTACCTTCTGTTATAGTACCTACCTGTTTATTTGTATTTATTTTGCCTCCATGTTTCTTTCTTCTTTTGATCACTATCACATTTGCCTGATTTAATTTATGTAAGTAAAAGAGACTGAGTATTAATTCCTTGTTATTATTCAGCTACCTGAAAAGCTCTTTAGACGTTACTGATAAGAGGAGACATTTCAAAGATTCAGGGCATTCAGACTATTTCTGAACGCATCCAAGGTGATATGCAGCAATGTGGGGTTTGCTGAAGCCCAGCGTTTGTCGTATTTTCAGTCAGCAAAAGGAAACAAATAGAGTGTTTCCTCCAAGTACTTCCTGTTTTTTTTAACCTACTTCAATATTCATGGTTTAATATGTTTTTCTTCATGACATATTTCCATTTCAAATCATTGCCATCTCAGTCATGAGGACACAGGAGACAGGGGAGGAGCACCTGCTGTGACTTTTGGAAGGTCATGAAACTAGTTCCTGGAAAAGCAGCCTTAAAATGTTGTGCTGCTGCCGCTTCTGTCTGGCTCCCGAAGCTTTCAAAGGTGCCATGTGTCCACCGGCTGGTAGGACATGGATGATTTTTTTCGCCTTTGAGGCCAGTAGGCCCGTCTGAGTATACAGTTCTTGGAAATATGACCAGTGCGTATGAACAGGGGCATTATCCCCACCGTGGTCTTACCAGACAGCATCTGCCCTCTTTGCTTTGCTGAGTACAAAGGGCACTAATGAGGCAAACTACTGTTCTCAGCTCACTTTAGGTGGGGCAGAATCCACGCTGTGGAGATACTATTGTACTTTGCGAATTGTCAACAATTTGTCGCACTGCAAAGAAACATGAGACAGCCAATGCCAAGGAGGCTCATTCCTTCATACTATCAAATGAGCTGCGACAAATGCACATGAGAAGAACAGAAAGACAGAAATCAAAATGTTGCCTTGTTGAAATCTCACAAGCCAGTCATTAAATGTTCATCTTTATTTTGGGTTCAGCTAATAGGTGGCAACAGACTTGCAAATTCTAGGCAGTTCCTCTTCTGTACCAAAATATGTTCTTAGAGATTGCTTCGCAAAGCATATGCTTGTAAAGTGCTTCATATTTTTGGACAGGAAACACAGTATAAATAGCTGGGGGAATCAAGGTGAGGGGGAAATGTGTGAACTCATCATTGGCGAAGGATTTTGCTTTAAATAAATCACAATATGTCATTGATTCAAGGCTACAATAACAATAAACCTCTATCTGTGGTTCTCAAGCTGATCCAGGGAGCCAAGGGTTCTGTTGGAGATACTCTGCAGCCACTGGAGGGGCTGAGGGGGAGGAACGGTGGATAGGACTTTGGGACCTCTACTCCTACCGCAGTCAGAAGCACTCAACTGTAATTTCTCTAATGAACTATTCTGTCTTGTGTTATCTGAAACAGAAAATCATGTTGTAAGCTATAGGATTTCAGAGTTGAATGGATTTAAAGATCTTCCAGTCTAGGCTTTGTAAATTCTTCCAAGGTTTTTTCTCTCTTCTTTTGAGGCACCCCTCCCTAGCAAAGTAACACTGACAAGAGAAAGAATGACAACATCCTCCTGGGGCATCTGGTGACAGAGCCCAGGGCAATGAACCTGCTCTCAAAATCTTATATTCGGTCTTAAAAATGCAGAGGGGACTTGCGTTCTCTGTATAATTACATTTGCTTTAACACCAAATAGTGTTTAAACTTACTTAATATGAAGTCAAATAGCTCTATAAGAAGTTGCACCAAGTTATGTTGTTTCATATGGATGGTACCTCCGGGAATTAAAAGGTTAAAACTCATTTTAGGGTCTAAAGACTTGGGTTTAAGATCAAGTGCCACTTACTCTGTAACTTTGAATAAGTAATTTCACTTGTGTGAAATTTTGAGTTCAAATCCTATCAAATATTGTAATTTTAATCTCCATTAGAGAAATAACATAAATCTAGGCTTACTGGTTTTTTTTCTTTTTGGTATGGAGTGGCAGGGATCCATTCCCTTCCACATTCCCTTCTTGTAAAAGAAAGAAGACAAAAAAATGCCAGTCTGAAGAGTGTGTGTCCAAGTAAATGTTAGGAATTTCTTGTGATTATGGGGGTAAGAAAGTGGAAGGTAACCCTGTATCTTTTGCCCTCATAGGTTTTTGATGCCATTTAATAGAACCGTGATTTTTATTGTCCTACTGACTCAGCCTCCCTGCACAGACATAAGATGGAGCTTATACATTCAGGCATAAACTTTTCTAAAGAATGTAACAGAAGAGAGAACTGAAGTGCATGAGGAAATAAGTGGTGGACAGGCACAGACAGGTACAGACACAGGAGGCAAAACCTGGCTTTTGATTTGAAGGAAGAATCTCTTCATACATAGGAGTCACTGTACCGGATGGTTTCCTTCACAATGTGATTAAATGGGAATTCTGAGAGATTCATAAACTGATGTTAGTTTATGGAGTCAACACCAGAACAAATTTCTGCATTTTGGTGTAGGTACTGTTTGTTGAAAGGAAAAGCAAATTTCAACTTGGAGTTAGATTCTCTTTTTAAGTTTGCTGTACTGACTTGTATCTTGTGACTTATTCATTGTTGAATATGGGATGAATGCTAATGTTTAGGCATAATGCTTCCTGAGATTTTCACTCATGGCTGTTCATATTTTTATGAGAATAAGGCTCATGCAGAATTTAGCTTCTTGCTTAGCCCATAGTTTTGCTATCTAGATGTATATCTGAATTAAAAGTTAATGTCCTGGTTGACACAGTATATTATCACATTAGCACTAAAAGAACAATCAAGGGAAACACTGTACTAATAGGAAGTGAAGACCTGAAAGAAAGTTACATCTCTCGTTTTATCAAGAGATATGAGGAAGTTAACTCAAAGGGGCAAAACAAGGAAGATCAGATAATCAGTAAGGATCTGAAACACTGTTGAAGTAAAACAGATATTATCAATGTAATGAATTTCTTTCTGAAGGGTACTATGATTGGATTTTGATTCCATATAGGTTTTCAGGTAAAGGACGGTGAAAAGTCCTTTTTGTTGTGTATCAATAGAAACTTAGGGGAAAAAAAGGAATTTGTACTATAGTCTTTAGTTCAGATTTGGTTTGGTTCAGCTTAGATCCTGTAACCAGCTAAAACTCCATTTGAGGGAGAGGCTATGTAGGCTATGTCCTGTTCTGTTCACCACCATATGCTTAGTATCCAGCATGGTGCCTGACACAGAGTAGGGACTTAATAAATATCTCTAGGACAAATTTTGATAAATCCCAGACTGGCTGTATTCTAACAGACATATTTCTCAGATACTGAGGCATTTAAATTTTTTTTTTAATCTAGCAAATTTGGTATTTTAAAAATACTGTAAGAGTTGTGAGTATGGAGATGTAGTTTGTCCAGGGCTTTGTGACAACTGTATTTTGATCCACGTAAAGCCAATAAATATTTACATGTGTTGAAAAATAAATCTTATTTGCAGCATTTTGGCAGGCTGAATTTTCTTCTTTTTTACTCTTTTTTTAAAATTTAAATACAAGTTAGTTCACATATGGTGTAATAAAGATCCATCACTTACATATAACACCTAGTGCTCCTCCCAACAGGTGCCCTCCCTAACGCCCGGGACCCATTTAGCCCATCCCCCAACACCCCTCCAGCAACCCTCGGTTTGTTCTCTGTATTAAAGAGATCTTATGGTTTATCTCCCTTTCTGTTTCCATCTTGTTTTTCCTTCCCTTCCCCTGTGTTCATCTGTTTTGTTTCTTAAATTCCACATAAGAGTAAAATCATATATTTGTCTTTCTCTGAGTAACTAGTTTTGCTTAGCATAATACACTCTAGTTCCATCCACGTTGTTGCAAATGACAAGATTTCGTTCTTTTATAGACTACATCTTCTATATCCATTTGTCAGTTGATGGACATTTAGGCTCTTTCCTTAATGGGCTGCTGGTGATAGTGAGCAGGCTGAATTTTCTAAAACCGCTGTGCCGCAAGCACATTCAGGCAGCGTGTGTGAACAGTCTCATCATCCAGGAGTCATGTTGAAGAGAAGAGCTATGGGCATACTGACCACACAGTGTGTGTGTAAAAAAGCACTATTAGAATAAACAGTGGTAAGCCATTCGTGAAGTCAAAGCTAGCCTTTACTCTCTTACCTAAATCAAGCCCTTAGGACTTGAATAAATTCCAGGAAGTGCTATTTTCAAGTCTTGTTGCTCCGTGCAGTACCAGCATACAAAAAGCAAACAAGATTTCTGTTGGATCTAAGAGAACTACAAAAGTATAATTTGATAAACTGTGGTGTCTTCTCTACCTGGATGAAACCAGGAAAAGACTTACTATCTGTTTTTGGTATTCTAACTACAGTGAATTTCAACCTGCTATTGTGTGTGAAGTCTACTGAGAACCTTAGAAAGCATACAGTGTTGCTTCGTATCTGAAGAAATTGATCTTCAGACAAGGATATTTATTACAAATAAAACCAAGTGATAGGAATCCCTATCAACCTAGCTAAGAAGGTCATCGCATCTCCTTAAAGTTTTTAAAAATTATTCAAGTAAGAATCGAATGCCAAGATTACTGTTTTAGTGTATTCTCTTGAAAACTGATACTAGGCAATGTATGCGAATACCTTGCGCACTGGCTTGAAGACATCCATGATTTCCCCGCTGGAAAAGTTCATCACAAATCCCTGCACAGGTTCTTGGTCCCCAAAGTACGGCTTCCCGTTCACCGCAAAGAGCAAACCTGTGACAACACATCCAGTTAAACTTCTTTAAAATATGGAGAAAACTGGCCTGCAAACATATGCATGTACGTTACACAAACTATTAGCATAGGGTCAGCCTCATCCCTATATGGAAAACAAAAGTAGAAAATAATTTACTAAGCAAATTTATCTTCTTGAGTACTAAGAAGGGGGGCAAACAGGTTACGTTAAGGGACTAATCTCCTTGTAATAGGAAAGCCAGGAATTGCAAGGCCTCTCCATTTAGGAAGCCAGTAAAAATCAGGAATACACACATAGTGATGTAATATAGATACAGAGGCTTAGGAATAGATATAGATATAGAGACTTACAGATGTCACAGACATCCTAGTGATAACCTTTATGTCAGTCATTGTGGTCTGGGGCAACTGGGTGGTTCAGTCGGTTAAGTGTCTGACTTTGGCTCAGGTCATGATCTTGTGGTTTGTAAGTTCGAGCCCTGAGTCGGACTCTGTGCTGACGGCTCAGAGCGTGGAGCCTGCTTTGGATTCTGTGTCTCCCTCTCTCTGCCCTCCCTCCCTTGCTCACATTCTGCCTCTCTCTCAAAAATAAACATTAAAAAAAAAAAAAGTAATATCTGCTATCCCTACAAGGAGAATCAGAGAAAAATACACAAAGGCAAACATGATGTTATAGTAGAAAGAGAATTATCTGATTTTAAACAACTGAAGTTTGAAAATGTGATATGCATATTTTAGATTATCAAAGACCTACTTTTTCCTAATTAAAAAATTTAGACCATATTTTCATTTTTTATTTATTTATAAATATTTGTTTATTTTGAGAGAGAGAGGGAAGAGAGAGAGAGAGTATGAGCAGGGAAGGGGCAAAGAGAGAGGGAAGAGAGAATCCCAAGCAGGCTTCATGCTGTCAGCACAGAGCCCATCACAGGCCTCAATCTCACAAACCATAAAATCATGACCTGAGCTGAAATCAAGAGTCAGACACTTAACCAACTGAGTCACCCAAGCGCCCCTAGACCACCATTTTAATATTAACTTCTTGAATACTTTTGTAGCAAAATTATATTTCTTAATATAATAGTACTTATACAAAATAATGGAAACTGATGTGTGGGTTAAACAAACACTTCAGATGATTGAATATTAGGCTTTACAGAAGTAAAACATAATAAAATATACATTGTACTAAGCGGCTATTGAAGATCCTTTCATCCTTTTTTAAGGATTTCAGGAAAAGGATTTCTAGCATATTGTACTAAGAAAAAAAGTCAATACTATCAAAATCAATTACTATTGTGCAATATTGTGGAGAGAATTCCAATTATAATACACTTTGTCTTTGCTTAAATTGTTTTTAACCAGATTTTCTCTCATCTTCTCTCTTAATGTTCTCCTCTTCATATTTGATTTTTATTCACTATGAACTTGATCACCCTCTTTATTAAGTGAATGAACTTGCCAGATTTATTCTTTAAATACGAAGTAAAAACCAACATGAAAATTTCTTTTTCACTGACATTAATTTGTCTTTTATTATTTTATTACTTATTCCTTGTAAAAGTCAAATTTGCTCCTTATCTGGGTACTCGAATCTGTTTATTCCATTTCCTAAATAAATTGGGGGCAGCTTGGGAAGACAGCAGACATATGCAACTTTAATAGAACCAGAAATGTAAATATAATCGTGATGACTAAAAATAATCAAAGCTACTTTAATATAGGTACACATATATTTATGAAATATATTATAAAACATATATGCATTTTAGAAATATATTTTCAGTTGTTCAGTATTCATGATTTAAAGAAATATTATGCAAGTTATTTTGTAATATGAATTAACTGGATCTTATGTCATAAGTTTATATGAGTTTTCTGATTTCTTCATGTCAAGAAAATCTATTTTGAAAATAGGAAACGAAATTCTGAATTTTATTGGTCACCCGTCCCGGCATTTAAATACAAGCCTCACTCAAATTTACATATTTAGTTTTGAATAAAAATTTAGCCACTGCTTTTTAAAAAATTGTGGATCAGAAGCATTTTGGAAACTGATTTTTCAGACATACACCATCTGTTGATGATGTGTGAAGACATAATATGAATCATTTAATAGCTAGAGCAAATGATCATCATTAAGGAAAAATGAAAATCGATGTTTGGAAACAGTTTTTGAATCCATTACATACAGTTAAGTTTGAGTTCTTTCTTACTGCTGAATAAAGAACATGGTCGTCAGAGTTGAAAATGATTTACAAAGCATCTTTACGCTAAAATGGTGTAAGATCTGATATACAAAGCATCTTCAATCCCTTAATAAGAAAAATTTATAATAAAAGTATATTAAGGTAAATAATTTTTAAGGATAGAGATAGCATGACAAAATACAACAAATAAAGATGAAATACCTGGTATATATGAAATTGCAAATACATTTCTTCCAAATGACGCATGCTTAATCTCGCGCACAAATTCTTTGGTGTCAGTTTTAAAACACTGGATTCGACCATTTTCTCTGTCTGCCACACATAATTGGCCCAAATGAGGCACAAGAGCCAAGCTGTGAGGAACTCTGAACTGGCCTGGTTTAGGATTACTCCCAGAAGATTCTATAGAACAAAGAATAATCTCAGATAAACAATTTGTGAAATTACCCAAAGTCTGATGTTAAAGTTTTCTTATTTTCCAAATTCATGATAGTAAACCATTAAATATCTGGAACAAGGGGAGAAATGAGGTAATGAGTTTATTCCATAATATCTCTGAACCCACAAACACATTATAGATTTTCTCCCTATTTGGACAAAATTTTCGGGTTGAAGCACTCTTGTTTCCTTTCACAAGACTTTGTGCGTGCGCGTGCGCGCGCATGTGTGTGTAAGAAAGCTGCCAAATGAGTGTATACAAAGTCCGTGCTTTTCCCACTGGAGGGGACAATTAGATCCTAGAGAACGTGAAGGGCGGCCAATCTCTAGTTCCTAGTGTTCCTGGCTAAGAATAACAACTGGAGATCAAGAGTCTTCTAGGTACCTTCTCCCCACTGTGTGATGAACGTTCCAGTTGGTGAAAACTGCACAATCCGACTGTTGCAGTAACCGTCTGATACATAGATGGTTCCAGTGCCTGGATCCACAGCCACATCGGTGGGTTGGCAAAAGTGGTTCTGGTCACTGCCTGGTTGCATGCTCCTTCCCAGGATTAGCAGAGGACCACCTTTACCGTTTGGATCCAATTTGAACACCTTTTTAACAAAGAACAAAAGTCTTACCCACTTTGATGGTTATTCCTGGCACACTCCTGGCTGACTTAGACCACTTTCATAGGCAATAAGTGTGAGCTCCCAGAGATGTATTTGAAACAAGATACTCTGTAGAACTGGATGGGACTCTAAAAATGATTTGATCTGATTCTTTCATTTGATAAGGGAAGCCCTTAGAGATTAAGTAATCTGCTCAAGGTCATCCAAGGAATGAGTGGTGAATGGAGACTAGTTCCTGAATGTCTTTTTGCACCCACCTCACACTTCCTTTTTGGTCTCTCCCTTGGCTAATGTAATAATAGTACATTGTTCTGATAATACATGAGCAATACATGTTTACTGAGATGATATTTGAAGACTCTTACAGTTACGTCTTCTGAGTTCTAGGTTTTTTTTTTCTAGTTTTCATACTTCTTTGCCACTTATTCATAAAACAGATAACAGAGCTTATCTTCTGAGAGGATGACTTTAGGCTATTCTGTGATAGAAATATCATTTTCTTTAAAAACAACAAAAATGTGATGTTTTATACATAAACATGGATTTATAGATTAAGGTACTTTAAGGAAAATAAACCAATAAAACATAAGTAATAAAACAGAACTAAGACTTGGGGACACAGGAAAGAAAAGCAAATGTGGAAACGCCAAGAAGGAGGGTGGGATGGCCTATACCGTTGTTAGGGTGAAGCCTCACGTCTGGCCCTCAGGAGTCCCGGCAGCCCCGCAGAGAAGGGTGACTTGGTTATAGACATATTAGCTTTTCCTAGCACTGAGTTCTAAACGAAAACTTCAGATGTGGCAGTTTCATTTTCTCATTATCGACTTCCTCGGTGACAGAAATACACCCAGACAGCCCTAGAGGATTTCAAAAGCATAACTCCATGAGCTTCTATTTGAATAACTGCCAAATGGAAGATTACCTGATGCAGAGCAACGTCTGTGACCCAATAATTTCCGTCTTTATCTACGCTCAAGCCATGGGGCAAATAAAACCTGCAAAATAAAAATAATTGTCTTCATTATACAATTACCCCCAAAGCCCACATGAGAGGAATTTCTTGCTAATTAACCTGTAAAGGTAATATAAATTTATAAATTAATAAATGGGTACCTGCATTCCTAAAGACCAACATAAGTTAAATGAAAATACCTGTTATCATAGAAACCTCCTTGTGACAAACCTTAAACGGCATTTAATATTTCAAAAATCTATAAATGAAGCCTACAGTCAATTACAAGTATTTATTACAAAGTATATTAAACACAAATAATATCAATTTAAAAATGAGTTCAAACATAATAAATATTAACATTTTAGAAATGTGCATAAAGCAAATTGTCTAGAAAAATAGAAATGGATTTATATAGTTTGAATAGCTTCAATATGCTTCAAGGTAATGCAATGCCAGACTAATATAAAATATTAATTATATGACTCAAAACCTTTAAGAACACCTCCTAAACACAGTAAAACCCAAAGACAATACCTCCCAGCAGACAGACAGGGGCCGTGCTCATCTAAGCAAAGTGAAGTGGTGTGCTAGATAATCATTAGAGAAGGTTAAATCAACTGGGATGATCTGGTGGAAGAACTGTAAACTAATGTAGACAGAGGTTCGCAGGCTTAAGGAACTTAGAATTATTCTAACTAACACCTGGACACCATCTTAATGAGGCTGTGGTCACATGACATCAGACAGCCCACAAGCTTTTTGTCAGCTTCTAGCCTTAACCAAGGTGTTGACACCACTGATTCTTTTTTCACGCATCAAGATGGGAACACCCTGATCTTGACTGACTGACTGAACTAGATCTGTGTTGTGGGGACTAAATGTGAGGGCTGTGATTTGCTTTCGATACAGACTCCCCATGGCTGGCAAGGCTCATTTGGCAACAGTTGCTCTGCCTTTCCCTGATTCCTTTGTGGAAAAGGAATGCTTCTTATTCATGAGTAAGGCACCTAAGAGACAGGTTCAAACACACTAAGTGACAAAGCTGGGATTAGGGTTTGGCCCCCTGACTCCGCCATCTTAGAATCCTATAATCAAGTATTACTATCTCCATCAGCAGCTGCACTCAGGGAGGATGGCTCCCTGGCTTTTCCTGTGCCTAAGCAGACGGAGTAGGGTATCGTTCCTGAAGCTGCCAGGTTAAAATGGTTGAGGACACTCTGTAAGCAGGTGCCCCTTCCTTTCAATGACTGTGAATATCAGCCAATTTTTTTTGGTTGCCAAATGTCATCTAGGAATAAGACCAAATAATAAGCGGCTTTCAAGGCCAAATTACCTATGCGTGCTATGGAAAGCTAAAAATGCCATTTGTTTAGTCTTCACTTTGAGATGGGAAGAAAGAAGCCTTTTTCCTTAATGCTGATTACTTGATAAGTTTGGTTATGTAACTTTTATGCTAAAAAAAATATTTTTAAACTTCCATCTAAGATGACTAGCAGCTCACTTTAGTAGCTCTATGTATCAATGGTTCTATGAAGTTTGAATACCTATTAGAATCACTTGGGGAGCTTTAAAAGTACTATTCTGATGCCTGGGCCCCATTCCAGACTAAATCCCAGTCTAATTTTTCTGTAGAATCTTAGGTGATTCTAATTTCACTTTAGAGCCACCTATTTAGAAAAAGAAAAATGGGATGGCCCGATTAGTCTCCTGCTTTCTTAAGCTCTGCTTTTTTGCCACTACTATATGATACACCCTTTCCAAGACCAAAGCCAGTGACACACTTTGATAAGATATATGTAGGACAAACTTTAATAACAACATAAGTAGAGGAGCCTGCGTGGCTCAGTTGGTTAAGCGTCTCATTCTTGATTTCTGCTCAGGTCATGATCTCACAGTTCGTGGGACGGAGCCCAACATTAGCCTATCCACTCTCGGTGAGGAGCCCACTTGGGATCCTCTGCCTCCCTTTCTCTCTGCCCCTCCCCCATGTGTTCTCTCTCTCCCCAAAATGAATAAACATTAAAAAAAAAATAAGTAATTTAACTCACAGATTTTTTCCACTGGACTGGAGTACTGCAGCATTATTTGGATCTATGACAAGAATAGTGTCTTCTTCAATTGGCCCGAGTCCTCTTTGCTGGTAAACAAACATGCTGTCGAAAGAGCTAAAACAAGAGAAAAAAAAAAGAAAAAAAAGCATAAGAATGGAAAATAAACCAATGAGAAAGGTCAATGAACTTGAGAAGTGCAGACCATTCACTTGAGATTCTGAATACAGAATCAAGAAAAGAGCTTAGACTTTGATTTCATTCTTTGTCCTTCACATTTCCGTACCTTTGATTACATATATATATATATATATATACACCAATATATATAATGGCAATTACATACTTAATTACAGATGTAATGACGTCTGTACCATTCGCCTGTACAACTGTGCTGCTCAGAGGGGTCAGTGGAGCCACGACTTGGAAACTGCCTGGAAATGCAAGGTCTCAGACCCACTGAATCTGAAGTCTGTACTTTCACAAGATCCCCAGGTGATTCATATTCACATGAAAGTTTAAGAAATACTACCAAGAACTCCTAATTATTTTTATCAAAGCTCCTCAAAATATTTTAATTCGATAGCTATTTTCTTTGAAACTACAAAAGGAAGCATAACTTGTTTTAACTAACACTGTAATAAGGAAAGTGTAAATGACAGCAGGAAGGGTACTGATATAAAATCTGTTTGCTATTGTATTTGCCATAGGAACAACATATAAATACATCTTTAAATTTTTTTAATTTATTATTATTATTTTTTAAATTCATTCATTTTTGAGGGACACAGACCGTGAGCTGGGGAGGGGCAGAGGGAGAGAGAGAGATACAGAATCAGAAGCAGGCTTCAGGCTCTGAGCTGTCAGCACAGAGCCCGATACGGGGCTTGAACTCACGAACCATAAGATCATGACCCGAGCTGAAGTTGGATGCTTAAACGACTCAGTCACCCAGGCGCCCCAACATGCAAATACATATTATAAGGATATAGTATATAATGTTCAAAGTATTTAAAAAATATAAAACCTAATCGATTCTGGAAACATAAAACTTCTTCCATAAAACAACTTTTCTATAAGTACAAAATGGACAACTATATAATAATAAATGCTAAAACAAATATGACAATTTCTGCTTTTTAACTCTGTGTCTCCTAAGTTATAAAATATTATGAACGTATATGTTATTATACATTTTTTCCATTAACATTTCTTTATAAAGTACTAGTAATATCTTTCCCTAAATTGACAATTATCACAGATACTATATTTATTTCAATTCCTGTTTGGGTAATTATTTGAGATAAATGACAAAGATAAAATCTTGTAATATAAGCTTATCTAACAGAAAGGTTACAATATAGGAAACACAAAGAGACCAATTTATATTTTAAAGAACAAAGAATTGAATTAGCACATAGTTGAGTCATACGTGTATCTACATAAAAATATACACAACATATACATATTTGGCCAGACGAAGTCAGAGGATGATCATTGAATATTTGTGTAAAAAATTATTTTATAGAGTCAAAACTGTAACGGAATTTCTGTAGTTTCCTTTATAGAATCAGACAAAGCTATGAAAAAAACTATTAATATATTGTAGTTCAACTGTGTAAGCAAAAGAAAAACCTGAATAATATTAAATATTTATGGAGCTACATTTGCAATTTGGAAAGGTAAAAGAGTGCTCAGATCTGTCACAGACCTACTGATTAGTTGGTTGATATTTTTGTGGAACTTATGTAGAGTCTCTGTAGAAGAATAAAAATTTCAAAATTATATTCTCTTGCCATTAAAAAATACATCACACAGTTATTTAAGTTTCTTGACTGTCAGAGTCTTTGGGGAATATTTTCCATGAAAGATAACAATAAGTCCCTGAAGTAGTTCTTATTAATGATGCATTCAATTGAAAACAAAATATTGATTCAGCTTTGTCAACCTAAAACTTAAGTAATACTGTTTACATATGCTATTATGTGTAGTTAAAACCACACAGCAGTACCTAGAAAAAAAATACCTGAGTTTATGAAATACAAGTAACATCACTAACAAAGTAGATTTTATAAGATATTCATGGGATCCTTATTAAATTGAAATGTGAAATTTTATTAGAACCAATGTAAGAATGTACAAGGTGTTATTAAAACATGGGAGACTGGTAAAGGGCAAACATGATGTAATTCTTTAATACTATGAAACATCAAAGAGTTAGTCTATATCTGAAACTCTATTTTCAATATGAATTTCTATACTAAAAACATCCTAACTATTCTCCTAGAAACCAATGGCATTGGATTCAACCATCAATGTTCTTTTCTTTTTCTTCCAACTTGTCTATGATACTGGATAGGATAAGGTCAGCATGTCTGAAACTCAGAGTATGCTCTAAGGTTCACGTTCATGTACAGGAAAATAGTCTCTTCATTTATGATCTGTTTTAAGGCTTAAGTCATATTCCTCATCATCCAGGAACATTTCAGTGCTTTCTAACGGCACAATGGCAGTCTAAATAATGTGAGAACTAAGCTTTCCATGACTGTAAGGAGTTAAAATATGTTTCCTCTTTTTCGAAATGAAATTTTGAATTGAATTGCGGATTCACATGCACTTCTCTCATCAAAGGTAGCACTTTGCACAACTATAATACAGCATCATAACCAGGATATTTATTGATATTGCTAAAAATCCACTGGTTGTATTTAGATTTCCTTTTCCCTTCTGTATTTCCTAAAATTTTCATGTATTCTTGCAGTTTAATGCAGTGGGCATGGAACATATGAGTGCATTACTTATCTACTTTACCCCCACTTGTGAGTTAGTAATATGGAGAGTTACCAAGCCCTCATAATTCTTACCAAGTGCTGTACCCTTGATACACAGACACTGTTCTGACCCACTACTGATAGCTAATAATAGTGGCATTGTATGGCGACAACAATGCCTACTGTATATCCCGATAAACCTGGAGCATAACAAACCTAGAGCTGCACATCAAGGGACAGTCACTCAGCTGATTGGCTGATCAGTCCTAATCCTTTCATTTGGGATAGCTGGAGTTTTGTTGACTAACAGTGCATGGTAGTTACACAGGACAACTAACAGAAGAAGTTGAAATTTTTTCTTAAATGGGAAAGTGACAAACACACACACACACATACACAGACACGCACACTAAATCTGCCAAATAAAGTAGTTTATAAATTCCTGTAATTCAAAGAATGGTAACCCTTGATTGGTTCACAAATGGATGTCAGATTACAGAACTGGATATACCGTTGCTACAGCAAACTGCTTATTTAGTGTTTAAAGCGGCTACCCCACAGTATATGCTGCCGAGAGGTCTTTATTTCAACCACATTTAACTTTTTACAGGATATAATAATACCCTGCAAATTTCACACAGTGCCTGGAGCACTGCTGATTTTTGTTTGCTTCTCTGAAAAAGCACTCAGCTAAAAACACTGAACTGTGGCCCATGGGCCAGAATTCATCACTTCTTTATTTTAGCACTTTGAATCCCCCATTAATGATTTTGCACATTAGCAGCTAATCAAACAGTTTAGATAAGGCTGAGAAGAAATTCTCTGCTATATTCACACAAAAAATAAACTAGAGTAAGAAGAAAATAAGCTTCTGTGCCATCAATCAAAATTAAGGGAATGCAAAATAAATAACAGCAACTGAAGAGAGAAGTGTGATATAATGTTGTAATTACATAAATTAAGAAGCTGGAGACAGAACCATGGTTTTCTCTTTCTTTTCTGTTTTAATTTTAATTCCAGTGGAGTTAATACATAGTGTTATAATCACTTCAAGTGTACAATACAGTGATTCAACACTTCCATATATGACTCAGTGCTCATTATGGTAAGTGTACTCTTAATTCCCTACACCTAGTTCACCCATCTCCCCACTCCCACCTCCTCTAACCATTTGTTAGAACCATAAGTTTTCAAGTGAGAAAATAAGTGGAAAGGTACCCTCAATATTAGGAAAGCAAAGATATACCATTCAAAGGTTAGAGACTTTAAATGGAATATACTTAAATACTATGTTAAAAACACTTACTTCTGAATATATACACATTGCAAAAAATCCCTGTGAGGAGGAAATGAGGTAGACAAAGAAACCAGTATGACTCTTTAGTGTCCTGATGGACCTAGCACTAGAGACATCACAAACAGGGATGAAAAGAACAAAGAACTAGGTATTATGGCGCGGGTTCTTCTGGGTCAATAAAGCCAGGAGAAGTTGCTGAACAAAGTGCTCTTTGTTACTCAACAGAATGAGGCACTTATTAACATCCTCATTTTTTGGACTAGGGAACTGCAGGTCAGGGAGTGCAAACATCGTCATGCAGGTCTCTGAGCTAGGAAATGGTAACCAGGGTTCAAACTTAGGTCAGCTCTCTTAAAAAAATATGAATATATATGTATATATATATACACATACACACACATAAATATATATGGATATAGCTAAAGATGATATAGATAGGTCTTCTCTTAGTAGGATTGACCTCACTGACTGGAGAATCTCCCTGGCGTTATCAAATTGAATGTGTCTATGCAGAGGCGATAGAAGAGTAGTCACATAATGAAGAACTAGAGAAAGTAACTGGCAAATGGCAACGTGAGAGAGAATGCTAGAATATGGAAACATTCTTTCTGTAGAACTCCTCATGATTTTCTCTCAGATATGAAGGTACTAAGGTACCATTCAGTCACTTTGAGTTCTGTTTTCCAGGCTCACTTAATTCTTACGGTATGAAGCAGATATCTTAACTGAGACTCCAGAAAACCAGTGAGACAAATCTTGAACTGATTTTTCTGAAAGGATGAAGAGAGATTTCTGAAACACTAGATCTTGGCAACATTCCATAAAGCATTGATGAAGATATGTTTTGTGAGCTTTGTGGGGGGCAAATGGGAGAAGATTCCCAGAAGATCACATCTCTAAGAACAAAACCTACTAAGCCAACCAATGAACTACTCAAATTTTATAAACAACATTTATGAAGATATGAAAGGCATGTACATCAAATAGATCTGATACAAAGCTGGGAGGGACAGCTCATTCTCAGGTTAAATAATACCTATAAATTGTTAAATCTAATCAAGGGAAATGTAATTAGAATAACATCTTGAATTCAATATTTTTAAAACACCACATAAGTGGGGTGTCTGGGTGGCTCAGTCAGTTGAGCGTCTGACTTCGGATCAGGTCATGATCTCGTGGTTCATGAGTCTGAGCCCTAAGTCAGGTTCTGTGGTGACTGCTCAAAGCCTGGAGCCTGCTTTGGATTCTGTGTCTCCCTCTCTCGCTGCCTCTTCCCTGCTTGTGCTCTGTCTCTGTCTCTCAAAAATAAATATGTGGGGGCGCCTGGGTGGCTCAGTCGGTTAAGCGTCCAACTTCAGCTCAGGTCATGATCTCACAGTTGGTGAGTTCGAGCTCTGCGTCGGGCTCTGTGCTGACAGCTCAGAGCCTGGAGCCTGCTTTGGATTCTGTGTCTCCCCCTTTCTTTGTCCCTCCCCTGCTCATGCTCTGTCTCTCTGTCTCTCAATAATAAATAAATAAATAATATGTGTTAAAAAAAAAATAAAAACGCCGCATAAGTATAAATTTCCAGTAAAGATTTTATGAAATAAATTTAAAGATTTTAGCAGATTCAATACACAACAAGGTGATAGGACTGCTGAATAAAAGTGAATACAAACCTTTTACACTGAGAGCTATCTAGAATACACATTAAAGATAGTACTTGCATTGGTGATCAGGTAATACATGAGGTACTGTGGCCACTTCACCACTTTAAAGGGATGAGAAATCAAAGTACCTTCCCATGACAGTATCATGTCAGCATATAGATTGGTCGACAGCCTGGGATACTTATTCCAGAGAAGAGAAGACTTGCTTCAAATGTGTAAATAATTGCCGTGGGTAAATGGCAGTAAGTTCACCCTGCATCAGAGTGTCATGAAGGTGGAGGTAGGAGACTCATATGAGCTTCACACAATGAAGCACGTTGTAACAGCTGGATGAGCCCCATAGTTTGGAAGTCTGTTTCACATCACAGGGAACTTCTGGGCACTGAGAGTTCAAGCACTGGATGACTGTGGAAGATCTCCTAAGAGGTGTGTGTGCCTCGGGGCGGGGGAGACTGGAGGCGAGCTCTCTGGTGCACATTTGCTCTTCTGGATGCCCAGTGTCTACTGCCCCGTGTTGTGCTCACGAAACTTCAGGGTTTCTTTAGTTGACCCAACATTCTGAGCCCACTCCCGGAGCATTTGCTTCTGATGATGTCAACTCTACTTCCCCATTCCAGAGACAGAAGAAAAAACTTAGGCTAGACCAAAGAGTGGATGTCATTCTTCTGCCACAAGGCCTGGTTTGGATATAGAGGAGACGTGACCTAAGTTGGACGAAAAACTATGCTAACAGACTCCATTTAAGGATTTTCTGTTGACCTGTCGGGACACACACTATCTCTTTCTGTGAGGCTAGTGTGATAATGGGATTCTGAAAAGCAGGGACAGAGATCAATCAGGGTACAGGAATGGAGCTAACCAGGAGAAAATTTGTTAAAAAATGGATCTTAGTGATGTCATTTGGACTACCATACCCTTGAAGTTTTCACTTATACAATCTAATCTATTTCCTCTTTTCCTAAGCTAGTTTGAGTTGTTTTTCTCTTTCACTGAAAGAATTCCAAGTGATTCAACTTCCTACTTCCCTTTTCACTCCAAGTGGAAAAATTACTAAATTATATAAAGGAAACAACTTTTAACACCTAAAAACTAGGGATAAAACCCGTGGTTTGGTTAAGTGGGTATGTGATGTGAGTCTTCTACGGTGGAGCCACAACCATGGCCGAGATAAATAAAAGAAAGGCCAAGAAGCGAGATTTGACAGGAGTCTCGATTTTAAGACAGAGACCCAAGAACAGCTGTTACAGAGACAGGAGCTACTCAACTCCTGCTGGGAGGCATTTAAACTTGAAAGCGCTCTAGCTGTGATGCTGCCCTAACACCAGGACAGACCAGAGGCTCTTAAAATTTTCATTACATCCTGCTGACAATGGGCATCTCTCACTGAGCTAGAAGAAGCTTCTTCAAGTAGCCATATTGAAGTAAGGGATGAACAGGGCAGAAAATGGAAATCAAATACTGAAAGGGAGTGACAATCGCCTTTCAGGAGGTTAGATGGTTTTTTATTTATTATTATTATTATTATTATTATTATTATTATTATTATTATTTCAGTCTGGTTGCCATGCTTATTTAGCATGGTTAAATACAAGAGTAATGTGTGATCAGGGAAATTAAGTAGAAATGAAGAGTAATTATATAAAAATTATATGGAAAAGTTGATATGATATCAAAGAGCTTTAGGTACTAAGTATTGATTAGGGAGTATTAATATGAAGCACTGCCTGATAGTTAAAGAATGATCACATCCTAAAAAATTGGGGATACAGAGTGCTTAGATTTGATTTAGAGCAAGTCCTGGTCTTAAGAAAACTACAATTTTGTGAACATGGGAAATATCAGCATGAGAAAAATTCCAAGGAAAATTAATACAGGATGTCTCACTACCCTATTCAAACAGTGGTAGCAATAAGAATGCAATTTCCACCCAACGTTTAACGTCCATTGTCTCTCACCAGTACATCATAAATTTTTCAGGAAGGTGCTGTCTTTTTCTTTTTACAATCCTTGGATATTTAATGAAGGAGAACAAAAACTATGTGCTTTGCCTATTTTATATACTGCAGCTTATATATGAAGGATGGCCACGCATGACTGTTCAAAGAACGGAGCCTACAAATCCAAATCTATTTTTCTAAAAAAATCACAGAGTAATCCACTTCTAATTCTCTTCATGAATAATAAAGCAGACAGTGGTTAAAAGCAAAGAAGTGAGTTCCAGAAGAGAATTTCCTCGCAACCATGACTGACAAGGCTGCTGGAGGTCAATGGACAATACAAGAGAGACAGGAGGAAAGAGAGCTAATGAAATTCTTATACCTGAAAGATAAAGATGAATAAGAAAGAAGAAAGAGAGATTAAATGAGTTAAACCAGGACATCTGCTCTGAAGAAGTCTTGCATTTTTAACAACACCCTTTTGTTGGTGCCATTTATCAGGATAAACACACCAGGGCTTTGGCAATGAAGCCGGAATCTGTTTGCACACGATACTGGTTATCTAGATGAAAGCTAGATGCCAGGAAAAAGCAGTTCTTGAGTGAGGACTAACACATAAGTCACAGAAAGTGTTCTTATGTGGCTCTTATGTCACAGTCTTGTGTCATCGTTGCCTACCCCAAGCTGGCCTTTACTGATCCCTTCTGTGAAACTGTTCCAGCCTCTGCTGTTTACTTGGAATGAGTATCACATTCAAACGGAGAATTGGACTTTATCCAATTTAGCTTTAGCCAGCTGAAACAGTATCAATGGGAGAAAATTATGCTGTAATTTTCTCCTCTGGTAAAAAAAAATGTGGCTAGAAATCCATGCAGAAAATGTAGCAATATTCATTAAAAGGAAGAATATGCTACAATGAATAGTAATAGTTTGCTTTTAAAAGCACTTGTTAAAATGCCATTAGATGTTCAATAATGACTGAGATGATGTAAGAGAGATGTATGAATAGGAATATTGAGTTCGATTGCCTTGAACTCTGAAGTGATTCCTTTCTCAGATTACATTTTCAAGTGTGACAACTGGAAAGGATGATTAAACACTAACCAAGCTACCAATCTATTTTGAGATGCTGAATGAGTTCCATCTTTACCTGCACAAAGAAAACTGCATACATGTTCATGTGACAGAGCAAGGTTAGCACTAACGTAAGTGTAATCAGTATCTCTGAAAACAGAGGGAAAAAACAACTGAACTATATATGTAGGCTCTCCGTTTTCCAAATGAGACCCTACAGCCACACACTTGAAAGGAGAAGATTCATTACACTGAATTGACAGTTTAAGATTTACCTTCATATGTACGTTTGTGATAAAACAAAGTTAACATAAGCTGCTAGATTTGGGACCAACTTTTAAAAATATCACCATGTGAATGTGCTTACAATCCTAGAAGAGGCAGTATCACAACGTGGGCAACTGGGCCAACCCTGGAGTCAGAAGGAAAAGGACTGAAACTCGGCTTTGCCTTTTGCTAACTCTGAGATGGAGACGTGGGGCGAGACACTTACCTTCTCTTGGTTTCATCTGGAAACTGTGAATGATGGTGCTAGTAACGGTGCCCAGCTGTTGAAGGTGATTTAAGTAAACTTTTAGAACAGTGACAGACCCACAGTAAACAATAAATGTTAGACATTTTTAGCCAAAATCCTTGTAAGAAGATAGTGGAAGATAGAATAAAAGTTAGAAAGAGAAACCCAAAGGAAAAGCAGGGGAGTTAGTCCTCATGTAATTCTTAAGTCTTTTGTGCTTATAGAAAGAGAAAATTTGAGTAATGAAGTTAATCTATATGAAAATATGAAGGTCAAGCTACTATTCTATACATCTGCTGGCTGAACTGGTTCAACCCTAATCTCCAGAAGGCTAATCATTCCCGCCGCCGCGGAGCAGTCTGATGGAAAAGGGGAGTCCAATGGTCTTAGCGTGGTTCCTTACGCAGCAGGCACAGGGAAGGAACAAAGTGTTTTATTGTAGTCAACTAGTAACTCTTTTTGGTTGATCATTTCTCATGATGCACTTTCTTTGAAGTCTTGAAATGCTTTAGCGAATGTACTCTCTTAACTGCCTTTTAATATTATTCTCCTTAAGAATGTGAAGATAGCTTCAAGGACAAGGGAAGAAAATGGTAAGTAGGCAGAATCACATTGCCACTGTCTTCTTTCCATCGACTACTTTGTGAAACTATTTTAAATGTTTTAAAATGCCCACGACTTCCTCTCCATTACTTATCACAGTCATCCGTTAAAAGGATAAATATGGTTTGCTCACAAAAATCAAGTTCAAACGGAACTTTGGTAGGTCTCTTACTATTATCCTTAGTTTCACAAAAAGTGGTGCATGCTATATTTATTTTCATTTACACCCTGAAGGAAAAATATTACTTACTTTCCATCCCAGACATGGTCACCTCTGTGGAAAATCACCAGATTATTCTTAGGGTCCAGAGCCACCCCAGAAACCTGGCCTGGTAACAAGTATACTCCAGGCCAATCCAGTGCTTCTTCGACATGGAAATCTAGAAGATAAATCCAGACATTTGGTGTAAAAAGGAAAGCTAGTATAACCTCATGAAGATTCACAACGGTTATAAGAAACTCATGCAGCAATGTCGCTAGATGCAAAAAAAAAAAAAAAAAAATCAAGCCGTGCTCTACATAAATATACCACATGCACATGCCACGTAGCTTCCTGAGCTAGGAAATAAAGTGACTGGGAATTTGGGGGCCGTGGGCCCTCTGTTCCTCTTGATAACATGCCTTTGAAAACAGCTTACCCTGAAGTCATTATAGAGCAAATCTGAGACTACTTTCCTCTTGACATGATTCTTATTTAAAAATAGTATGTTTGGGAAATAAGACAACGTGGACGGGCATCATTTTAATACAAAGTGTTTCCATGTGAATCAGTAGCAAGCATGGTCAACAAGCCTCTGTCTATGTGCGTATGTGTGAATTCTAGACATTTGGTATACAGAAGACCCTATAATAAACCATCGCTAATTAGATCTTGTACAGGGAACCTATATAAGACAGCAGTGTCATTTCTCCGAAGGTGAGGGTTCCTGTAGCAATGGGAATGGAGAGACACTCTTTCATGGCTTAGATTTCACTGTTTCCTGACATAAGAGGAGGGAAACATACCAGAAACTGTGTGACTGGATGATTTCCAAGTTATTGTCATTTCTGATCAGAATGCATATATACTTAGAGAATACCTGTGTTTATTTGTGTCAGGCCCTTTTATAAACATGCTTAGGCATAAGGAGGTCTGATGTATGGAGTAGCTGTGCTAACGCTGACTGAGGATGTAAGGTTACGAAGATGCTGTGAAATCAACCTGTATCAGTTCTGTATTTCTTTCCCTCTCGAAGGCTTCAACAGAGATGCCGAGAGGTAGAAAAGCAGCAAATCAAGTCTCATTTCTCCTTCCCATCCTCTGGAGGATGTGGCGACAAGCAGTGAAATCTCTAGAGACAGGCATTACAGACTGGAGGAAGAAAGGAAAGCACAGTGCTTGTATGATCAGCTTCTGAAAGCCTGAGAGGATGCTGGTGTGAGAATAAACACTTTAATTTTCTCAACTGTACTTAAAGAAACAGTACTGCTTCACTCAGAGTCTTTTTACCTTTGTACTTTTTTTCTTTAATAAAAATTAACAAAACAACGCAACTGAATGCCTAGATGAGTTCTGCCTACAGCTTCTGCGGAAGCATCTTCAACAAGTATTCACTGATGTATTGTCTATGTAAGGCATTCTGGGAATAAAACATGGCTTTTGGCCTTGAAGACCTTGTAGAATAAAATGAGAAAAAGAGACACCAAATACTTATGATACAATGTAGGGCTGGAACACAGGAGAGGGTCTATAATCCTTCCAGGGGCTTGGCTAGGAGAGGGTTGGGTTAAGGTCAGGCCTGGGAGGTTTCCCAGAGAAATAAACACTTGTGTATGCACTTAAAGGTAAGTGAGGGGTTCACGGAGTGCAGAAGCGAGCAGAGAATACTTTGGTCAGAAAGATCAAAAGCGAGGATGTTTACAGCTGCACAGTGTGTTTCAAGATCTTTAAATGCGCTGGAAAGGATACCTCTCTGTGTCCAGGTGGGGCTACAGGAGCAAAAGGCAGGATTAACAGACCTGGAGATCGAGTTCGGACTGGAAAATATATCGTATATCATATGACAGAGTATGGATTTAACAATGAACGAACGTCAGTCTGAGCTGTGGTGTCTTGGTCTATATGATGATTAATTTTGAGGCATGCTGCAAGTATATTATTAGTAGCAGTAAAGCACTGAGTTTGGAATAATTTACTTTTGAAATACATTAGGACACATGAGAATGTCATTCTCACTCACGTGTTTTGATACGCCTTCTTGAGTTGAAGAGAAGGGGGACAGAGTTACAGCTGGCACACTTACATTTGCAAACAACTCTGGGCACAGCAGCGGATGTGAATGGGGCTGCTCAGATGAATAACATTCATCATCTATCACGCTTGTCATAATAGGAAAAAAGGATGCAAATTGCTGCTACAGGCGACTGGTAGCCACTGAAGGTTTTTAAGCATGGGGTGGCATGATTAAAACTGTGCTTTTGAAAGTGAAATCTGGAAGCAGTGGTATAAGCATGACAATTAGAGATGTCTAGATAGATCAACAGATGGATAAATCATCCCCCACAGAAAATGTTTTCAATTAGTTTAAAGTTCTCAGGTTGTACGTCATTCATTCCCATCTGCCTTACAGCTTGTCCATTTGGTGGTCACTGTTCTACGCTCATTCACCAGCTCCTGAAGAGTCCGAATGGGCTTCAAGGCAACCTTGAACCTCATGACAACACAGACATTTAATTGCTTTCATCAGATTCTCAGAGCCCAGGACTACTGCACCCAGATGGAACTTCTTGAAGGCAGGGATCATGTCGTGTTTACTATTTGTGGCAAAGTCTTACACAGCACCTGGCCCCTGAAATGGCCTAATACATACACTAAACAGAACAGTATGATCCAGTCTCTGCTTAGTTATGTTGTCGACCAGCATTTAAGCACCCTTATAATCTGACAATTCACTTGTCCTACCTCTTTTTACCCCCAACACTGTGGTGAAGACATTGTTAAAGAGACTCAATAAAAATGCCAATTGACTAATCATTTTCATTCAAGAAAATAAACAAATATCATGTTTCCTAGAATGCTTCTATTCAGTGGTTCATCAGCAGGTGCTCATGAAGATCCAGAGATATTAATTCTGATAAAAAATAGATGCAGTGTTCGAAATAAGCAAACTGCAGACACGTGTGAGTGTCATTAAATACTGGAAATACTGTACAGTAAACTTTAATCTATGAACAACCCCAAACTGTCATTGACCTTAGATTCGTAAGCACTCAAACATCTGCGAAAAAGCATTGACTGATAGGTTGTTAAAAGCCTATTTGGTCCCATATGAGAGTCTGTTTTGATTGGAAATGTTCAAGAAGGAAAAGTCGTATAAATATCTAGAACATATTGTTAAAATGTATAGTTTTGGTGAATTTTCAAAACAGTAAAGGTAGTATGTAAGGAAATATATAAGAAGAAATATATAAGCCGTGAGTACTGAGTCAATGGAAAGGAGAACTACTTTGTGCATGGCAACATTTTTAGAGAGGTCATCAAAACATTTAACATTTCATTTAAAAATATCATCACACATTTATTAAGATTATCAACCCAAAACCTCAACATTCTTAGGATCTCAGTAAGTCTCTGGGCTAACTAGAAATTCTAAAATAGTTGAAGAAAAACTGAGTTCATGTCTCCTCTGTGAACACTGACTCGGTTAACTGATGTTTTTGCTTCCAGTGTCGCCATGATTTTCATTATTAGGTGGTTAAAAGCTGTTCCCTTCAAGATTAGATGATCAAGAATGAAAGCAGTCATTTAGGACTAGCGGCATATGTCCATGGATGGAGTCAATAAGATGTATTTCCAATCCCTGCCCGTCATCCCAATGTCAGAACAGTACCGGGCCATCCCAGGTCATCTTCTCATTTCGCAGGAAAGGAACTGTGGGCTTGGGCCAGATGCCAGTCACCAATGTCAAGGATGAGTATTTTCTAACCCCCAATTAAGAAATAGTTCAAATCCTTATTAGAGAAATTAAGTGATAAAATACATTCGGGTTCTAACACAAATGCAACTTTTTCAATCATGGAGAAGTTAAAAATTAGAGTTCAGATTTTTCTTAGCTTTCATGTAAGAGGTGATTCAGTATATGACTAATGTTGTAGCCTCTCAGTTGTAATTTGAAAGTTAATACAAATTTCTTATGCATGACATCTGGCAAGCCATTCCCAACTCTGTCAGCCGCTCTAAATCAGATGTCAAATAATAGGATTATTTCAGAAGAATTCTTGCACTCATTATAAGGGTAAATGTGCAGCCTCAAATTCTGCTACGTATTCAGAGAACAGTTACGACCTTCAGAAAAAAATAAACATTACTATTAAAATTATACCAATAAATCACTAAGAATTAATGAATTACACCTTTCCAAGAAAGAGATTAATGCTAGTGATCCATGCTGCTTTCATACGAAATAATTAATAAGCATTTAAAAGGGCATTCATTTATCTGTGTTACAGAAGAACTGACAGAATTAAGTAAAAATGAGAAAAAAATCTAATTTCAAACGCAGAGCTGTGACTTCACTTCGGTGTTACAGGGCTCTTCACACATCATCTAACTAACAGACCCTGATGAAACCACTAGATGACTTCAACGAGAGCAAAATGTAGTGGTTGCTTTTTCTACACTTGGAAATGCTTATCTAGTGAAGAAAAGGTGCCTTACTTGGGGCAGGGATTGTTATCCGTTGGAAGTGTAGGCTGTAACGATAATTAACTGAAAACATAGGAGAAATGTTTATAACCAAGTTAGAAAGAAAACAAGAATTAAATTACAATGTTTCATTTAAAGAGGATGAAGTGAGGGAGAGAATTAAGACACAGAGGCTCCAAAGCATTAGCGGAATTTCTTTTCTTTTTAAAATTTAATTGCAAACGGAATCTTTGACTTGGTCAAAATGTTTGGCTACTGACTGAGAAAGAATGATCAAAAGTAATCTACGCTAAGAATGACTACAGTTGTAGATGAGATGATGGGATGATGGGATGACGTGGGGGTGTGGGGGGGAGAGGAACAGTCACCATGCTTCCCTCCTGCATGCCAGCCTTCCTCTCTCTCATCTATCTCTCATCTATCTCTCTATCTATCATTTTATATTATTGTGAGGCAGAATAACAAAGTGATTAAAAACAAAGATTTGGAGCAAGTCTGACTAGTTTTGAATCTTGGTTCCTTGAGCGATGGCACTTTAGGCACGTGACTTAACCTTTGTATGCCTCAGTTTCTGCTTCTCTAAAAGAGGTTATAAATAGGGTTGTTACGGGGATTAAATAAGTTAATGCACCGAAAACACTTAGCCTGGCTCACAGTGAGGGCTGTGTATGTGTTTGTCTTTATCAGGCTCCTTCCTTTCAGGGATGAAAATTCAGCCAACTGAATGCCTTATTTTACCTGGGAATTCTACAAGATGTGAACCTAGAGGTAAGCATATGACTGAAATATGTTAAAAGTATGGACTCTGAGTTGATTAAAAATTGTCCATAGAAATTAAGTAAAATCCAAATGTTCGTAAGAATATTTAAATAATATTAAGTATAAATATTAAATGTAAATAATGTAATAAATAAGAATATTTAAAGAGTGTGTGAGTTCTTTAATAAGAAGCATCACACAAATGCAGATATTATTTTCTGATGTTCACTGGTACATAACACATGCTGAACCAGCTTCCATACGCTAGCAAATAGCAGTCCAATCAAATCTGCGACTGAGAATAACAGTCTATAGTTTTAAATTTATTTTTCAGGGAGTCTGGTTTCCAGAAGGCAACTAAAAACTAGGATTTTGTTCCTATCCTACTAATATTGTCTCAATATAGATATCAAATTAATGGTAGAAACCAAATGATGTTAAGTGTAGGAAGAGTGTTATTTGCTTCTCAGTTTACCTAGTTGAATATTTCCACACTGTACATCATAAATCACAGGCAAGGAGCGCCTGGGTGGCTCAGTTGGTTAAGTGGCCGACTTCGGCTCAGGTCATGATCTCGCGGTCTGTGAGTTGGAGCCCTGTGTCGGGCTATGTGCTGACGGCTGAGAGCCTGGAGCCTGCTTCAGATTTTGTATCTCCCTCTCTCTCTGCCCTTCCCCTGCTCATACTCTGTCTCTATGTCTCTCAAAAATAAATACACATTAAAAAAATTAAAAAAAAGTCTTAATAAATCACAGGCAAACGGCAAAGCAGATCAATGTAAGTGATCAGAGATTTGAAGAGCCACAAACTCCCATTACGATAGAACACTGCCAAATCATTTTCTGAATTTGTCAAATTAAAGTGCCAAATTTTACAGCTTTCCTACACATTCCAAGAAAACTGTCTGGTGGATACTGCTTAAGTTGCAGTAATTAATATTTACTTCTATTGCTTTGGTGTTTAAAATTTTCAAATCTTAATCCAACATGACTAACAGTGGCAGTTAAAATCATATTTATTGTAAATGTATTACAACATTTATTAAATACTTTCTTTGAGCTAGAAACTGTTGAAAGCCCTTTCCATGCATTACCTGGAATATATGGAAGTATTATTTGACCCTCACTTCAACCCTATGAGAACGGTATTGTTATTATATTCACTCCTATAGATGAGAAAACTGAAGCCCAGAGAATTTCTTTTTTAAATTTTCCTAGGGACCACATAGTAAGTGGTGTATTTAGGATTCAAAGCCAGGAAGTCAGGCTCCAGAGTCTAAAGTGTTCCAAAGCATAGGAGCTGCATGGAATGGTTTTCAGATTTTATTTTGGTCAAATGCACAACTCTTCTGGGGCGAGCTGAATTGTGTGCACACAGTGCACGCACATGTGTGTCGTATGCATGCATACATGTGTGTGGTGTGGTGTAGAGACTGCAGTTACAGCTTCTTACGTGAGGCACGTCCTTTCCAACAACAGTTGGAAAACCTCTGGGTTAGTCTAGCTGCACCTGTCTGGGAAATTTCCCTGTTTCTAACGCTGTTCTCACAACTGTTGGGAGAAGAGTTTTCAGAACAGACTCACCACAGGTCATGAAGATGAGACTTAGAAAGAGGTGCTATTTGTGGATATTTGCGCTCTTAGAGACACACTGTAGACACGGTACTTAACCATCTTGTTCTTGGGAACGCTAAAGGCATCACAGCAAAGATGGAAGATGTCATTCTGGTTTGTGCTCTTCTTGCAGCTTCTGCCCACTGATGCTCAACCCATTATGAGGTAGAAATTCAATTTTAAAGGCAGTTGCCAAGGTGTGGAACTAGGTGGAATTCAGATGAATCTAAATGTCCATGAAATGGTGTTTTTGAAACCATAAGGTAGTTCTGGACCTACCCCACACAGTCATATCCAGATTTCTGAGCTGATCCAATAATTTCACCTTTGACCTCTCAAATCAGCTAGATAGGATCCATTACTGTGTTGTGGTTCCAAAGTATGGGCCAGTCAATGAAATCTAAAGTGCCGTGGCATAAAATGCCATGGTATTGGGTTGTGCTAGTGCCACAAACTGTGGACATCAGAACAGAGTCCTGAGTGGAAGCCTCCAGCTTCTCGGCAGTGAGGGTCTAGGGCTCCAGGGAGGTGTATCTGAACTGGGCAAACAAGTTAGCTCAGTGTTTTGAGCAAAACTGTAATCAAGTGTAAAGTACTAGGAAGTGCACATTCTAATTTTAAATTCAGTCATAAAGTTCAAGTTTTAAATTCAGACTCTGTGACCTCAATGAAATGGGTTAACTTCTCTAGGCTTCAGTTTCTTCTTTTGAAAATTAAAATAGTTCTCAAAGAATCTGAAATGGGTATGAGCTGTAACTTAAGCAACGTTATAGCCTCACATTTTTGTTTTAGTAATAATCTCATGTGAGAAACAACCTTCTTCTTTGAAGGTAATATAATTCCTTACAGCAAATTAGGCATTTAGGAAGACAAGTTACTTCCTCCAGACTATTATAGGGTCCCATCCTCAGTTCTGTCTAAAGAAAAGGGTATGAGAACAACAATGGGAGATTATTCATCAAATTTATCCCCCTTGCTCATTCCCTAGAAAATATACATGAATTAGACTACTAACATATTTTATTAGGATATTACATGCTAATAACTGCCTACTTTCTTTTTCACAAATGGAAGCTTCCAGAGGACACGGCATTCTCCGGCTTATACAAAAAAAAAAAAAAAAAAAAGAAACATTCTCAATTAAGGTTAGGTTTTATATTGTGCTATGGTAAACAGTGAAAGAAAAGTGAAAAGAAAAAGACTTTCGGAAATAGCTTACCTAAATATGAGTTTTGCTATTTTACATTTAACGTTTAAAAGGTTTTTGAATCAGAGTAGTGAAGTAACACTAAAATAAATCACTTCTGAAAGGAAACACAGGCACACTTCCTTTCTATAATGAGGATTTGTGCTGTATGTTTCTATGACTCATCATTTTATTTAATTCAGTGACATTTATCCACATATTTTAAATGAAAGGAAATTTCCTGACCAAGATCCTGTAGAAGCATTTTCTTCCTGGACACTGCCATTGTGACCACCCGATAAGGTATGAGATCTGACAAGTAAATGTATTTAGGGTATTTTAAATATTTCTTTCTTAGAAAAGCTAACTAGGTTTTAGGAATACAATGCCTTAAGTCAAACCATGAGTTTTACATGCACACTTATGATACCTATAGGTAAATTACAGTAACCACAATATTACTTCAAATCCAGGGTAACAAAGAGAAGTCCTGGAATAAAGTGTGTTGCAACTCTAACATTTCGCACTTGAACAGAACTGTATTCTCACCAAAGAGGCCCTTCTGCCTTTTATATTTTCATGTTGTTTGGGTTACCATTTGCTGTTCTTAATACAGAGGTTCAGAAAGACACTCAAGTCTGTCTCTGAATGGATAGGGACGTGATATACTGCAGGTGCCTGTTTTCTAGGCACCCCCCTTGGAAATGTCAGTCCAGTTGTTCTTTGGCAGGATTCAGGAGTCTAGAGATTTCATAAGCACTCACCGATTCTAATGCAGTGCAGTCTAGGAAACCCTCTGGAGAAACAGTTTCATTAGACAAATTTAGGAGTTAGAGGAAGTCTGGTTCTGTTTAGACACGAAGACGTAAAACGTGGGTCACAGTTAACATCCCATAGAAACTATGAGACCAGACCCAACGGACAGCGCTTCAAACTTCTGTGTGAGCAAAAGGCACTGCATGCTAAGTTTTTTTCAATTATAAGTAAAAATCAGCTGGGTGTTGAATAATTTATGACTTACTGCAAAGCTGTATTTGAAAACACCAAGCTGGCAGCCTGCGCCATTCCAGCCCACACGTGGACAGCTGCCATGCACCCATATCCGTTACTTTTTTGGAGATTATCTCCACATGCTGTATTATCTGGCTTTCCACATTAGCAAGTAACATGAAACACAATCAATATGAAAGAGGCCACAATACAATTAAAGACAAAGATGAGGCATCCATAGCTTGCTGGTACAGAAACCTGAAGGGAATAAGGTATTGTCCTCTAATTATGGAAGCCATAAAGATAAATCTGATAGTTTCTGAGTTGCTGGAGGTCCACTCAGAAAACAAAACAAAATAAAAACAAAAACTACTCAATTTTCCAATTAAGACAGTAAATGATAATGGAACTTAAGAAATCAAAGTCATAAAAATGGTTATATTTTACAATGCAGTTGGAAAAGAAAGCTGGGAAGTATCAGATTCCTTTGAGAGGACCTTAATTACCTTACAAGAAGGTAGCATATAAGCATTTCATACACTGAGACTTTACATATCGGGTGGTGAATTTTCAATTTCTTTCCATTGAGAAAAATAGAATATCGATTTCATAAGAATTTGTTACCCTGAATTTCACGTGCCACTGTCCCACTGTATTCTAGACATTTTCAGTACTGGTAATTCTGGCTCATCAAGTCAAAAGAAGCTGAATTTATGAAGTATTGGACCAAAAAAAAAAAAATAAAACTCAAACACAGGTGATAACGGATAACCCAAATTAGAGTAATGCTTTTTTTCTGAGTTTTTTTATTGATAAGTATTTTTGCCCATTCATTTTTATTCCCTTCAGATTTTGCTAATGTGGATTGTAGCATTTCAAAGTTTGTTCTTTAATTTAAAAGAAGCCCTAAACGCACCTCCTGTGTGTTCTGGTTCCCAGGTGCCTTCACCAGGTAGGGGCTGTTGTAATGACAAAACTCTGCTTTCTGCTGGCCTCAAAGTAGACTCTAGTCTGTGGAATTTGTGAATTCTGTCTCTGACAAGAATAGCATTGCCCCTCTCCTCGTGCTCTGCACTCTCTCTGGCATCAGATCGACCAAGATCCTTCTTTTGGACTACGTTTGCAATCTCAGCTACCAGCTCTGACTCTGATTCTGCCTTTTCTGTAGGATTATACTTATGCACATGAACAACATCTTCCCTTTCTCCTAGCAGCTTGGAAAGTAGTGAATAGAAATCACCTGTGAAAAAAAGAGAAGAGAAAAGAGGTGGAGGGTTGATAAGATTGCAAAATTTATAAAATTTTGTGCCTTAAAAATACCATCACCTGATTCATCTTAATAAGTGAGAGATAAGGCTGCTCTCAGATGTTCAAGCATGAGGGGAAAAAGGATGATTTTCCATAACAATGAAAAAAAATAATATGCGTCACATTTCATTTTATATACCATCTATGTCGTTCTATTATCTCTGGAGCCAATAACACCAGATCACCTCTATTTGCATATTAGTGGAAACAAAATGATGCACATGTGATTGTACGGCATGTTTCAATAAATGGTTTCATAGTAGAGTCGGACTGATTTGGAAGTTACAGTTCATCAGATTTCTAAAAATATGATCAATAGCTACATCAGCAAATAGCTATCGTCAAGGAAAACCCTTTGAAGTTGCCTTTAAAGCCTATTAAAGTATAATGCACAAGAAACTAAAGGTATATTTTTCAGCATATGCTATAAAACACCAGAAATGTAACAGACACGCATCTCTTTGGCAACTGGAAAACCCATGTTTTGTTATTATTATTTTGTTAGCAGTGCTACTGTGTGTAACTCCAGTTATTCATTTTAGACAAGAAATGAACAAATTCCAGAAAATATTTTGTGAAAAAAGAATACTTCAAATCAGTTTTAAACAAAAGAGAAGATTTTAACAAACTAATATCACTGGAATGGTCCACCATGAAAATGAAACGTATTTCATGCCTTTCTGTATTAAAAAGTAAACTTGGATATGATCATCAATTCCATGAAAACAAATTATTTATAAAACATTATAACAGGTATAAATTACCATGACGGAAAGTTCACAAAGCATTGCAATCTTCATCATTTGCATGTATGGGTTTAAATCCATTTACATCAACTCTGTGAATGGGAAACGTGTGTACATTCTCAACAGAAACCAATCTGCCCTTCTAAGCCAAACCCCAAGGTAACAAACATTCAGTTCCTTTTCCTTACCCTGTTCTAAGGGCTGTTAATGAAATTAGTTATGACCGTGGAGTGCTATTGCTTAAGTTTTAATTACACTTACAGCATGATCAGTTAGCATGCATAAAACCTTTTTTATGACCAGTAGGAAATGAAAATGATCACCGGTTTTGCTATGATGCATTCCACTAAAGAATATATTATTAAAAAATTGGTGCAAGGGGATATGAAGTCTTTCCAAAATGATGCTAAGAGATCCTGTCATGTTTATAAATAGTCTTGGTTTAATGATTCAAAGTAGGTTTTCAATTCTTGCCCATGTAAGCGGCTTATCCCAGGTGAAATCTTCAATCAAAAAATAATTACCAAGTAATAGGGCCAATCTCAGTAAAATGAACAAAACAAATTACAACTCAACCAAATCTGTTAGGCCACAGTGGCATTTTGCCTCGCAGAGAAGAAATTAATTCATTACTGTTAAATTCACCTGCCCCCACACTAAATATAAATAGTTTAATGTGCTGTTGTGCAATGAAACATTTATATGGAAAACAAAACACAAGATTATTTCAGGAATGGACAAAAAAAAGCAGAATTTTAAAACTTGAATCCATGTCATGAGTCTAATATTGATGGAGGAACACAGACTTGCAACTATGCATGGTTCTTCAGGTTTGTCAGTAAAAATCTAAAAGTTGTCATAAAATATCAAATGCACAGCACTCCAGTTCCTCTGAAATTGTCATTTACAATGATCACTGGGTGAGGAAAACAAACCTTTAGCTATGTAATAGGCTTCGCTGCACACAGGTTGCACTGACCTGATGAAAACGAAATTCAGAGCTGCATCTCATTTAGAGAGATGACATGTGTGAGAGAGAGAGAGAGAGACCACTAGATGGCTATCTTACACAAAACCGGAGCGTGTGTCTCTCTCTTCTGGGGAACTGGATACATGGAATCCTGAAATGCTAAGTATTTTTCTGTGCCAGGTATATCTAACCTTGAGTGCCACAGACGGAGTAGAAAATTAACACAGCAAATTGTGTGGTCTCTACCCCAGTCTCAGTTCTCACTATCCTTTTCTTTCTCTTCAGTTTATGTTACACATATATAGGACTTCCCCTTCCTTGAATGTCAGCTCTAAGATGTTGTTTCTTCTTTGTGGGACAATTGCTCCCCAGTGAACAACTAGCTCCTAAGCCTTCAGATCTTACTGAGGTGTCACGTACATCCAAGAAGCCTTCTTGACTATCAAATTAGGGACCTTAGCTATCCACACATAGAGCCCTCAGGTCTTTCCATGTATTGTTACTGCCCAGTGTCTGGGGTATATTGCACGCTCTTGTTTGAATCCAACCCTGATGCTTAGTAGCTGTTCTGTGCCTTAACGTTATAGAGACAATGACTACTTCCTTTAAAAATTCTTTTGTGGATTTAAAGAAGTTAATGTAGAAGGCCCAGTCTGGTGTATATTATAAAGTAGGTATCACTAAACTGTAGCTATTATAATTACCAGCAAAAAAGACATGAATTCTAGTTGTAACATGCACATGCGTCTATTTCAATTTATTGTTTACCTAAAATTAAAAAAAATCAGTTCTTATCTCATATACAACCAATGGGGTTTTCATAATAGAAAAAAAATAAAAGCTCTCTTTAACTTTACAGTCCTAAATTTTCTCAAGTCACTATGGCTGCTGTAGTGATTTGCCTCCTCACTTTGCCAAAGCAAATCGTACTTGTACTTTCTCTCTTTTTTCTTAAGTCTATTTTTGGAGAAAGAACTATCCCTACTCCAGTGTACTAGATGCCAGCCCTCCCACTACCCTCTGGAGCCTTTCCTATTTGCTTTCTTTTCTTTTCCTAATTCAGCTTCTTTGCCAAAGACTTGACTCAGGCAAAAAGCACACTCAGCCTGCATTTATCTTGAGTGGTCATGGAAGCAAGAGAGCCCCTCGTCGGACACAGTCTGTCTTTCAGACTTCTCTGCCTCCCCGCTTCCTGTGACAAGTTCCAACACTGTCTAACAGTGCTTTCTGGGATAACAGAAATATCCAGTTCCTGTGCTGCCACTTGACACATGCGGCTACTGAGAACTTGACCTGTGGCTAGTGTGACTGAGGAGTTTAGTTTTTAATTTTACTTTTAATTAATTTATATACAAATTTAAATAACCACCTGTGGCTAATGTCTATTGGACCGTGCAAGACTACTTCATCCTTGCTCACATCCCCTCTCTCTTCTATGCCAAAGGCATCTGATTCCACTCTTCATTCATCCCTGTATGACTTTCGCATGAGTCGCTCAAGAGCTCCTAGTTATAAAGCCATCTTAATCTACCGGTGGCATGTAGCACTGCTGAAAGTCTCTTCAGAAACTCTCTGCTTATAACATTGTTTTTTCTAGATCTTCTCCACCTGACATCTTTGCTTTCTCCTACTCTTCTGCCCAACATATGAAAACGTTGGTGTTTTCGGAGGTCTGTCTCTGGCATCCTTTCTCCCCACTGGCTGAGGCCTCTTCCTGCTGAGAAATATCAGCCACGCACAAGGCTTAAGTTGCTGCCTCCAGACAAATGACCCTCATATCTCGAGCTCTCCTAAAACCACCTTGATATATAGAACCACCCTGTGGAAATTTCCACTTAGATGTCTGTTTCATAGGAATTTTGAACTCGACTTGTCTAAAACTGAGCTCTTAATCTCCTTCCTACACTTTATCTTTTTATAGTATCTGTCTTAATGATGAAACATGTTTTGGGTCAATCAATCCAGAAAACTGGATTCGTCTCTCTCTCTCTCTCACCAGTGAATCAACTGATTCATCGATGCTGATATGTCAACATCATTTTTTCCTTCCCTACCACCAGGAGTCGTTTGGGATTCTTATCATCTGAATGGCATGCTTAAAGATTCTTCCCCGCCTTCCTCAGAACGGATTTTCATCTCTGCCTTCAACGTCCAAATCTGTCTGTAATGGTATGAAAGCTGCTTTACCTCTGCGGAACTGATTTCTGATTCATGGTAGCCCGACTCCCTGGCCGCTCCTTGCTTATGCCCCACCTTCCTCTCAGCTCTGTCTATGTACTTCTCAGTGGGATTCTCTAATTTTATTCTGGCTTCCACTCCTGAGATGACCGTATAATTTATTTCCCAAACTGGGACATATTTCAGAAGAAAAAGGATATGGTAAAATTTATACTAGGCATAAAGTGGGACAATCCTGGAAAAACTGGGATGTACAGTTACCCTACCTATTACTGATAGAGACAAGAGATAAACAAGTACCATATCAACTACACATGACAACAACAGTAAAGCTAAAAATTTTTCTGAGCTTTGCATTATCCAGTTACTTTGCTGAGCTGCTGTATATGATTTAACACATTTCACCTCTACAAAATACTTATTGTCTTCATTTGAGATGAGGAAATTAATGGTAGAGCACAAACCTGCACATCTGGTAGGAAGTTGAACTGGGATTTGAAGGAGCAACCTGTATGAGAGGCACACCTTCTAACTGATGACTCTATTGGATCCAGGTTCTACTTTTTTTCCTCTATCGTGGCTAATAAACTCCTGTGAATTTACCTCAGTCCTGTCAGTCTTACTGTAGTTGTTTTTCTATTTAAGTGAACAAGTTCCTTTTTGTCCTTTGCTGGCCTGCCTTCTCCATATTATAACATAAGATGCTTGTAAACTAGTTAATACCTCCATACCACAGTGATTTGACAAAGCTGGCCTAAAGAATAATGACTGGCTACCTTTGGTTTGAAAAAGTAGATGAGTTTTCTGTTCTCATCAATAGTTTTCACTTCTCACTTCAAATACACCTCATATGTATGATCAAATTCTACATGATTTTCTTTAAAAATTTGGTACATTTAAATGATCTGAGAAGGGAAGGTGGCAAAGGATAAATGTGATTTTTTTACGGAAAACATCAAAAATCTCTCATTTCTTATACGCTGTCGTATTTCCAGTGATTAGTAGTATTCCTATAACAGCAGCTACCCAGTAAATTATTCTGGTATGAATAATAGTTTGTTTAAAATGTCACCTTTTGCCTCTGCATCAGTAGATATAAAAATATTTCTTTGATGATTTTAGGCTGCAGTGAGTCCATTTATTTTTTTTTTCTCACTCAAACTTTGATTCTTATAAAATGCAGAAATGTTCTAGCTCTTTTAGGTAATTTGGCTGAGTGGGTCTGGATTTGGAAAACCTAACTGTGTTAGCAGCTAATGTGCCAGGAAAAAGTACACAGCACAGAAGAAGAAAATCTAAAACATTACCAATTAAACTCCCAATGTGTGAAGTTGTATGCTTGCATTAACTACTTCATGACTCAGTAGACCTTTTTGAGTTAGTAGGGACGATTCACATTCCCTACCACCAACATGAAAACTTTCCTGGTTTACCTTCAGGAATATAGTGAGATCAAACTGAAAAAATGTCCTGTGAGTTTTTTTTTTTTTTTTTAATAAAATGCATTAAAATTATTGGATAAAAAAATAAGTTATCTCTACTTTTAGACAGTGTAAAAATCTTTAAGAGCATACATTTTTAAGTTTATTTATTTATTTTTGAGAGAGCGAATCCCAGGAAGGCTCCAAAGTGCTGTCAGTGCAGAGCCGGGCCTGGGGCTTGATCTCTCGACTGTAAGATCATGACCTGAGTGGAAATCAAGAGTCGGCCACTTAATCAACTGAGCCACCCAGGGACTCCTAGACAGCGTAAAAATCTTAATTGTGGAGGCATTTAAAAAAATGATCTAGAACATCGTGGTGATCTTCAGACTATGGAGTCCCATTTCCCACACATACCACTAGTACTTTATTACCTAAAACGAACAACTCTGGTTATTGCTCTGTGATTTCTATGGTACATAGAAAGTAAACAGGATGTTCATCAATGTTTAACCCCTGACAAAATGTGCCAAGTAACCAAGCTAATGAGATTGCAACATGCAATATAACTGATTACTGACAGAGATATGAGGAATGGAAAAATAAAAGCATTTCTTTTCAGATTTTAATATTTTTAGTTTATAACTCGGCCACAGTTGATTTTCCCTTCTAGTTAGTTGATTTGGTTTATTAAGCACTTACTTAACACTAACATTTATCTGAGCCTTGGAGAAATAAAACATGATCATGACGGCCAGCTCAAGAATCACAAAGGAAAGGAACTTTATTATTTCTTCCTCCTACTGAATTGAACAATCAGAAATGGGCTTTTCCCCCTACCTTTTCTTAAGATAATAAGACAAATATAAAAAAGGAGAAGTTAGCAGATTCTGGCTTTTGCAACTACCATGCACACAGATCTATATCAGAAAGCACAACTGTGTGATAAATGATAGTTCTCATCTGCCTATTCTGCTATTAGGAAACCAATTCAAAACAGCATCCACTCAGCTTCCCAGAGCCTTGGGGGGTATTTAGAATTGCGTTTGATAGATGAGTTCAATATGTAAAGACTGGTGAGCTGCTCATAAATCATAACAAACCGATAAATTTTTAGTGAATGGGAATACAAACAAGAATTGTATCTTCTTTCAAACAGCAAAGTGGCATTGAGAGTGCTTAGAATTACCCAAGAAGATGCTACTAAAACCATTTGTACTTTATTAGGGGATAAAGGAAGTCTTCTATTTTGAATAAAGCAAAGAAATATAAATTGTGTGATTGAGTCCTGCCTTTGCTCCATTCGTCTCATAAATGGTTTACCAAATGTCACTTTAACAAGCTTTTGCAGTAGACTATTGTCTTTTTTTATTTTTAATTTTTTTTTAACGTTTATTTATTTTGAGAGACATAGAGACAGAGTATGAGCAGGGGAAGGGCAGAGAGAGAGGGAGACACAGAATCCGAAGCAGGCTCCAGGCTCTGAGCTGTCAGCACAGAGCCCGACGCGGGGCTCGAACCCACAGACTGTGAGATCATGACCTGAGCCGAAGTCGGCTGCCCAACCAACTGAGCCACCCAGGCGCCCCTATTGTCTTTTTAACTTGCAGCCTTGTTCCCTTCATTCTGCTTATTTGATAAAATATGCCAATGGTAATTCATTTTTGTTAGCATAAAACTACTGTGAAATTATTCGGTTTCACAGAAGGTGTCTGAAGACCTTTAACTATCTGGGGTCATGGAGTGTTTTCTCTCTACAAATTGTATTTTTGTCATATTCTCCCTGCCTTGGGAATATAGTCACTCATGCTGACCTTTGAGTAGAAAGATTGATTATACAAGGGCACAAAGACTACAATGAGAAGAGTTTGGAGCAAACCGAATAAAACACGTTAAAGGCCCTTTCTGCAGCAAAAGCAATTCTGTCTAGAGCATAATGTACAATAACAAGGACAACTGGTATTGTAGATTTTGACTTTCAATTCTGCCATGAGTTTTTTTTTAGGACATCAAATATTCCCAATATGACTAATATAAATTTCAGTACTGCACCTTATGCTTTGAATTATAAAGGAGAGAAACACTCAAACTCAGAACTCCTAATAGTAGTTGCATAGATTCTTGCTTGAAGCTGGTACGCTTCTTGGTTCCAGCCCATGTTCCTCACCCAAACAATGGTGACAGAAAGCTCAGGTTGTACCACCGGGAGAGTGAACATATATGAGAAATCATAACGCATAAGAAATATAGAGAAGTTACAAAACACACTTTACTTTCCTAAAAGTGCCAACCATAAGATATAAGTAAAGGATATGTTCGTGTGTATGCTCTGGGAAACCTCAACATCACCCTTTCATTCTGTAGTCCCTGGGATTCATTTCCTCTGCTCAGAATCAATGTCAAATTGAGTCTTATTGTTTAGCTGACGGTACTTATTATAGACATACGTGACCCTTCACTTACAGTGTTTACAAAGGATAGTGACATTTCAGTTCCTTTTGAATGTCTGTTAGTGTTTTTCTGCTTGGAGGCACACATAATCAGCTCATTTACAGATTAGCTCACCTAATTAGCTCACCTACAGGCAAACAGGTTATTTTCAAAGCAGTATGGGCAGGAATATACACATATTATGCAAGCATTAAATATCACACTTGCCAATAATTTCTATAGTTGGAAGAAATATTCAAGATATAATATTTTAAAAAAGGATACAAAACTGCACATATGATCTAAATTTTATTAAAATAATATATATATAATATATATTTCACACAAAGATGTCCATACATATCCTTATTTCTGGGGATTATGGATGATTTTTATTTGGTTCTTTATACTTTTCTGTAAGTTCCATATCTTTTTAAATGAATACTATTTCACAACTCAGTCAAATAAATATTATGTTCTATAACCACCCTCAGACTGAAAGCCTCACTAAAATGTGTCTCATTATTACATGATCCAGGACAACCTCAGAGGTAAATCTATCATGTAATGAAGCTCTTTTGGTGTCTCCCTGATGACATCTTTTGAGACAGGGTCTGAGAAACATTGATCTTACACCAAATTTGGTTCTACAGGAAGCAAATATATCCAAGGTTACTGCAGAAGGTAAGGGTGTTTGTAAGCACAGGCTGGGCAACACTACATAGATTCAGAGATCTCAGC
The DNA here is from genome assembly GCA_030068075.1 of Paguma larvata. Lineage (NCBI taxonomy): Eukaryota > Metazoa > Chordata > Mammalia > Carnivora > Viverridae > Paguma > Paguma larvata. Next base: position 72,047,307 of record CM057826.1, read on the forward strand.
TGTCTCTTTCAAACTCTAGTAAAATTTTCCAATCAAGATTAATACTCTGACACAAATTATTGGCTAGCAATTTTAGTGATTAGAATTTCAAAAACACCCCCACTTCTATTCCTTCTGGAGAAAGAGAATATCAGATAAATAATGTGACATAGCTACATTTGTTTTTTTCAGCCTACAGCATATGAATATTTTCTTTCTCATTTTTACTACCTTAATAAGAGTCATCCCTTCTTTCCAGTGGCACATTTATGACATATCTTGACCTTTATCTTCCTGTATGGTTTCCAGTGTATTGAGACAGGAAGTAAAAATAATATTGTGTATGTATTATCCAGGCAGAACTATGTCTATTATTTAGCCACTGATGGGTACAGAACTTGCCTTTCTGAGGTTGGGGACTTTATCTTCCTGATCCGCAACTGTTCTATTTCCAATAGGGGTCTGACATCCTCTGAGTGACCAACATAGATGCTGTCTGTTAATCTGTGGCTAGCACAACTGAAATGATTCATGGCTTTTATTTACTGGGGATTTAAAATATCAAAAGAATCAATACAAGCTGGAGGACTACATTGTTTTGGCCAGAGAACCAAAATAAGGCAAAAGGTTGACTTGGAGATCATCTGCTGATCTTTAAAATCAGCAGATGTGGCATAATTTATCTGAATAATTAGAGCCCTCTTATTAGTTACCTGGTCAATTTATCAACCAGGGAATGAATACAAATACACATTTTGTGCAAATACACATCTCTGAGAAGAATGGGGTACTCTCTCAGTAATGAGTAGATTTGGCCTGTGTACTGCAAGGAGATAGATGGACCTCATTAGCAAATCAAATGGACTAAGTGTATAAATATGCATTTGGTGTATCTCTATATTTTCTTTAACTTCTAGGCTGCTGGTCCCCAAAGACTCGTAGAATAATATATACGGTACACTCGACATTGAATGACTTTTGGTTAGGTATCTGTCTTCAAATAACCTAGGAGGTGCACTGTGATGGGTCCACTAATGTCAACATGTGATTGCCACAGCCTATTTTCTGCAGTATGAAAATTCAGTCAGAAGAATATTTTTTCTTTCCAAGTTAAATAAATTTACAGCATTTTTATTCATAAGTAGAATAAAACACTAACTATATGAAAATAATTTCTTCAGTATCTGCGGAATTCTTCTCTGTAATTAGTAAATCTGGATATATTTAAACTTCTTAATATTATATATATGCTATCAGATATCAAAGGGTAAGTGAATAGCAAAACATAAAAGTGTTTTAAAGAATTTGATTTTTAGGCATAAATGACAGACTCCTCCTAAATCTTATTTGGAAACAACAGGTTAAACTTAACATTTAAGGTTCTTCTCCTAGTGAAACTTCTGGGTTTCTAATCTTTCAGAAGTTCCAATGTCTCCCTTGATCAACTCAACAAACTCGAAAAGGAAACCACAGTCCGGCCTCAGTTTCCATAGAAACTTACCTTTTTATTGATATACTTACTAAATGATGGTCTCATTTCATACTGTATCACGTATGTTACTATTTGGAAATGTATGCTGAGATGACCCAAATTATTTCAAAGACATAGATTTCAAACAGTGGGTTCACTATCAAAATTATTCATTTTAAGTCTGATCAAATTTCAGTACAATTATAGCAAACACTATTAATGCTACTATATTTAGGTTATAATTACTGACTTCCTTACAATTGTATACACAGGACTGATAAATTTAGCTATTTTAAATCATACTCGACAGTTTAGTATGATCCATTTAGTATAAACTATTTAGCATAAAATCATCTCCCTTTTTTTTGACTCACAGAAAAGTACCAACAACCTTGAGCTAAAGTTTTATTTTATTTTTTTCCCAAAGGCCATTTTGTTGGAGCGAGATGGTATGGCACAAAACCTTTTCTATTGCCAGTTTACCTCATTCCCCTTTCAGAGTGCATGTTTTCCTTTAAAAAGTCTGTATTCTTTAATTTTGCAAATACTCTTAATGCGAGAGTGTTATCTTTGACCTAGACCTAATAGAATCCATTTTGAAGAATTCCAATAGTGGTTTACAATATCCAAAAGAGTGAGAAATTTCTATCTGCTGCCCACAGAAAAATCCTATTTCCTGTATACCTTATGTTGTCCTAAGAAGTATGTTTGCATTAACATTAATGTTTTAAAATACATCCTATCTAGGCCAAAAATGACTTGATAAGATAACATACTCCAACACCTAACACAAAGTATCATCTCTGAAACAATAGTGAGAAAACAAGATCGAGGAGAATAATTTTTCAGTGCTAACATATGCAGTGTATGACACATAAGGACCAAATATTTCAGCTTCAAATAAAGTGATCAGAGGAAGAAGGATGCTCTCTTGATTCATCAGATGGCAACTTAATATAAAACTATAAATGCCTAAGTTAGTAATCCCTCCTGCCTTACTGAAGGCAGAGAAGACTTAAGAAAGGCCAGGTGCAAGTTTAAGTCTTAATTTCTTTCAAATACAGTCAAGGAACATACCACACAAAATACACAAGATTTTAAATGATAAAGTCCTTTTAGATTTCAAATGCTGCCCAGTGACTGTTTCTAATGATTATATTTGCACTATATATAAAACATACAATATTAAATGAACCAAAACAAAGAAAAATCTGATGGGTCTAAATTACATCAAGGAATTTTACTTTCAAAGCTAAAGTGCAACAAATGACCATTTTCTCATGAATTATATATTATATAAACACAGCAACACACAGGGATGGAAGCTGATAAAGAGACCTAAAATATCTTAAGTAACTTTAAAATTTGGTTGCCTCATTAGTATATGAACTCTTGTAGGCTGAGTTATAAAATTATGCATACATACCCTGTTCTAATACTTCTTCTCCTCTTGGCTGTTGTACTAAGGAAGTCTTATCTTTGTTCTCTGTTTCTGTAAAGGATCGAAAAAGCTGAGCATAAGTTTATGGGATATATCATATACTTTAAATAGCTTATTGGAAATATGCCATCAACATAAAAATATTTTCAGGGTCTTACATTTCATGAAAACAACAGTATTAAGAATTTAAATCTAATTCGCAAAAATCTCCAGCGCAACCACCAATTAAGATGAAGATTTCTGACACAATAATTAAATCAATTGCCTTTTCAAGTAATACATACATGATACCAAACTTTAAAAATGCATTAATAAAACTGCTTATAATTTTAAAAACTGAATTTAGTGACATTTTAAGGATATTTTAAGAACATTTTAAGGCACATTCTATAAATATATTAAGATCTTAAAAAGTGACCTAATTGCTATATAAACTTCATTCATAAAATTTCCAATAGAAAGACATAAGCAGCTGCTCTGGTACTTTAAGATTGAACTTGTAAAACTCGATAAAGTCTCAGCAAACTTCATCCAATAAAACAGGGTGTGGGTTTTGCAATTTTAAACTAACAAAAGGACAATCAGTATGATCATTTTGCAGAGGAAGAGTAAGTTAATCAATAATTCTGACAATAAGACCAAAAAGGCCAAGATTAGAAATGCCTCATAAATCACGAACTCTTCTTTGCTTGAGGAGGCCCATTAAAATACATAATGTAGGGTATGGTGGGAGACAATAACCATTTTCATTGGCAAACTGAAGCACTCTTTAGAACATGGTGTATAAATTCATAAAGTCATTACTGACTATGGAAGGAATCAAATGGGGACACTAGAAAACATGATACAAATGAAGAAAGAGGTTCATTTCTGGAATTGGTCCCCAAATTAATCTGTTTCATCACCAGTTGAGATTTTTCACTTTAACTGTTTTGATGGGACGTGTCAGGAGGGAGAACAGGTTACGAAAGACGGTAAAGTGGGAACTGGACTGTGTGCACAGGTGGCTGTTTGTGGCAGGAAGAGGATGATTTTAAATATTAATCATACAGTCAAGTGAGACACATAAGAAAATATAAAATACGAAATCATATTTTACTTCACATTAATACCCGTTTTACCTTTGTGATGTCCATGCATCATAACCATATCAGACTGCACAGGAATTGGAACACTGGCCTCTGGTGGTATGGTTCTGAACATATCTGGAGCTACGTTCTGTGTGCAGGTCATGAAAGAGACTGCGTGCCTAGCTTCCATGTAATACATAATGTATAAGTTGCACATTTCATCACTAGATGTGCCACTGCAAGCAAAAAAAAAAAAAAAAGACATAACAAATCAACCATTCACATAAAACACAATCTTAATGCAAGAAAAATACAACCAGTAAATCTGCCACCAAAAGGTTCAAAGGTGGAAATATTGTGCATGTATTTTATAGCTTTCATTAAAGCCCATCACAGTTTTCAGTATCTAAAGCACAGTGTCAAAGGCCTATTTCCACTTCATAACAGAATATCCATTCACACTCATGCTATGTAGTACCAAGTACTGCAGGTGGAAATGGCATTTAAGCAGTCATTCTTTCCTCTTCTAAGTCCTTTTATTCTTTAGCCCTTCTTCCATTTGCTAAACCTCACAGATTGGGCAAAGTACTTTTCTGACAGAAAAAATCTTAATTATTCATTTAATAACGGTAAAATTCAGGACACTTTAACAGGAATTTCATATATTATTTACAAGTCTTCAAAAATGGCTTCATCCACTTAACCCTGAGAGTCTAGGATCTTGCTTTGGGTAACTGCTTCCTTTCCCATGGTGAGATGAATGGAGAGTTACTGTAGGGATACTAAGATGTCATAAAGGTATCCCTGATACCTGACCTGGAAGGGAAGAGAAGGGAGCCTCAGGAGTGATACAAAATGAAAGCAGTCCTAAGCTTCTTCTAAAGGCTCAGAGCTCCATGGGGGTAGCGCTGCAGAACTGACTCAATATTTAAAATAGATTTTAAAACAGTGGGATGATGGGGTGCGAGGGTGGCTCAATCAGTTAAGTGTCCAACTCTCGGTTTTGGCGCTGGGAATGATCTCACGGTTCGTGAGGTTGAGCCCCACGTCGGGCTCTCTGCTGACAGCACGGAGTGTGCTTGGGATTCGCTCTGTGTTTCTCTCTGCCCTTTCCCTGCTTACACATGCTCTCTCTGTTTTTCTCTGCCCCTTCCCTGCTTACACACTCTCTCTCTCTCTCTGTGTCTCTCTCTCAAAATATATAAATAAACTTAAAAAAAAATAAAACAGGGGCGCCTGAGTGGCTCAGTCGGTTAGGCGGCCGACTTCAGCTCAGGTCATGATCTCACGTCTGTGAGTTCCAGCCCCGCGTCGGGCTCTGTGCTGACGGCTCAGAGCCTGGAGCCTGCTTCGGATTCTGTGTCTCCCTCTCTCTCTCTGCCCTTCCCCTGCTCGCGCTCTGTCTCTATGTCTCTCAAAAATAAAATAAACGTTAAAAAAAATTTAAAAAAAAAAAAATAAAAAAAAAAAAAATAAAACAGTGGGATGGACATTTCTAAGATAAAAGTTCCGAATAATATGTTATGCCTAGTAGTTTAAAACATGTTTTCTTCTTTTTCAATTCACATGGGTTATTTCCTTCTCTGCATTATTATTAGGAGGGAATTATTTTGGTACACCTTCATGAGACTTTCATTTCAAGGTAGTTTGCGAAAATGAATGTTTCCTTTTTGGTGTTCTGACAATTTTTAGCAAGCCTCTGCTAATAAGAGACAGCTATGAAGTGGACTATTTGCTCTACAAAAGTACGTCAGTGGTGATTTTTCCAGCAATGTCATGTGGCACTCACTTCCTCTCCATAGCAACAGAATGACATCAGCAAGGGAAGGAAAAAAGATTTTTTTTTTTTTCCCAAACAGAGATGTGGTTTCTGTAAGGTCTGAAAATGCAGAGCTCCCGAGAGACCACAGGAATGAATCCCTGGCATGGGAAGCTCTGTTCATGCTTTAAAAGTCATGTGGCTCCTCACTCTCTGAATCTGATACCTGCCGGTGTAATTGCCTCCCCCGTGAAGTATAAGCAAATGGTGAGGTGCGATCCCAAACAAACACCTGTCACTACGCAGGTCTTCATGTGTCAAAACACCATTCCTAAGGATTCCATTTTAACATTGCTGGAGGTGGTCAGAAAATCATGTGCTATAAAAGAGATGGCTGGTGTCGAAGTAATAAAGCCAGAACCTCTCACTATATTATCTACCCTTCCCCTGTTCGAAATAAAGTAAAATGTGTAGATCAAGGGACAGAGATGACGGAAAAGGAATTCAAGACGTGGCTCTGGTTTAGGAGCCCTTGGATCGTCATGCCGAGAGGAAAGGCTAAATACTCAAGTACACTTCTCAAATTAGTGAAAGTAAAATATTAATAAATCTATATAGTAATAAATGAAACTTGCAGCCAATCCGTGGAGAGATCCTCCCGTATTTTCCCTGTATGGGAACATCAAGTCCATGTTCGTCTCTAAACACACGACTGTGAGACAGCACAATCGGCTCACCGATAGGGTTTATTTAAGGTATTGATTCTATGATACAAAACTGAGCTGGTCAAATAACTTAAGAATCCTTGCTATCATCAAGAAATTTCATTAAAGAGCTGAAGAGAAAGAAATGAGTCATATTTTATTCCTTTCCATCTATAATTGAACTTGTAGTTGAGGTAACTAGGAGTTCCTATCTGACAGAGAGCTATCATATCTTAAATGTACTAAGAATCAAATCATCCTTAGTACTGGAAAACCAGTTTGCCTATTTTATTCCACACCCATCTTTCTTCCACTCAACAACAAAACGTCTGATGTTAAGTCAAACTGCTTTTGGGTGCCTGCTCAGTTGGTTAAACATCCAACTCTTGATTTTGGCTCAGGTCAGGATCTCATGGCTCGTAAGATTGAACCCTGTGTCAGCTGTGTGCTGATGGCGTGAAACCTGCTAGGGATTCTCTTTCTCCCTCTCTCTGTTCCTCCTCTGCACATATGCAAACAGGTGTGCGTACCCTCTCTCTCAAAATAAATAAACTTAAAGAAAAAATCAAATTGCTTTCTGTATTCCTAAGGGAGAAGTTTGACACATCTACCCTTATTTTCCAAAAAGAACAACACAAGCAATTCAACTCTGTCAATCTAATGATTATTAACATGAGAAAGTATGGAGGGAGGCTCACATGTCTGCCCTGGGTCCATTTAATGGCCCTTTAAGCATTTCCCAGTGCCAATGTGATTCCCTAAACGATGCCTCCTGGCACCTCCTATATTCCAGAATTACAGTGGTGCAGGTCTTTCATCTCCATGCAAACTCAAGTGCTTATGTGATTACTACTTTTTATATCAGCTAGCTCTAAATCTGACGAAGTGTGATGAGCCTGAAAACAGTTAAGCCCTCAATAAATATTTGTTGAAGGAAGGAAGAATGAATAATCTATTTTAATAAATGTTTACAACTTGATATGGCATAACCAGTTACCCCTAATATATCATACGGCTGAGTCAGGTCAATTTTATGAACTCGGTCTATGGCATTCCAGAAAAATATTTATAGCTGTCTGTTTATCTATCTACCTATTTATCATCTAGGTTCTATGAAGGTTTTAATAAAATATATTATTTCATATTGTAAAGATATGTAATAGAGATTTAAGAAAGTGCCAAATATTCTGAAATGTCCTATTAAAAAACCCAAATCTTGTACACTATGCCTCTGATACTCCCTCCACTGTGATGACGCCCTCAGCCCCAGGCCCCTTATACCCCGCAGATGCTAGGTTTAAAAAAAAAAAAAAAGATGAGAACCACTAATTTTGGAAAGAAATATGAACACTTTAAAGAACTTAATTTTCAAGTCTTTGAATTGTTTTGTAAGAGATTTCATGGTGCTTTTAAACTTACACATTAAGGAGATATTCATCATATAGTTTTATCTTTGCACATAATATACTTTAAAAAATTGATTAAAGTACTGTGTTTGGTATCTATGAATATTCATTACACATTCTCATATGTACATGAAATAACTGGTTCTAAATGAAAAATATGACCAAGAAAATTGACCAAAAAGGTAAATATTATCTACCAATTTTCAAGGGTTAATTTAAAAATTTAGCATATAAACTTTTTGGCAAATTAGCTGACTTAATTAGCTTAATTAACTGACTTAATAAAATTCTTTTTTTTTGTTTGTTTAACATTAGAAATGAATTTAGAAGAGTGTCATATTGAATACAAAATATGTACTGCACTCAGACACGAAATACTGCTTTGACATAAATTAGGTAGTACTGTGTTGTCAGTATATACATTGGTGAAACTTTGTCTAAGACATATTCATATTTACTATTTAAAAAGAAATTTAATACATCTAGGTTAGAAAATTATGACCATTAAGTAAATTTATTAAGACATCTTGTTTTAAATCCACCTATTGTTTTAAGTTTATTTATTCATTTTGAGAGAGACAGAGACAGCAAGCCGGAGAGTTGGAGAGAGAGAATCCCAAGTAGGCTGTGCTGTCAGTGCAGAGCCTGATGCGGGTCTCAAACCCACGAAATGCGAGATCATGACCTGAGCCAAAACCATGAGTCAGACACTCAACTGACTATGCCACCCAGGTGCCCCCAAATCTACTTGTGTTTTTTTTTTTTTTGAAAATGTTTATTTATTTTTCTTAAGAGAGAGAGAGTGAAAGCAGGGAGAGGCAGAGAGAGAGAGAGAATTCCAAGCAGGCTCCATGCCATAAGCAAAGACCCTGACATGGGGCTTGATCCCATGACCTGAGCTGAAATCAAGAGTCAGACACTTAATTGACTGAGCCACCCACACACCCCCCAAATCCACTTATTTTTTAATGGTTATTTTTTTTTGTTAGGTCCCTGCTTATGAGAAAATCAGTCCCTATTTTTAAAAAGGGCTTTTTATTAGTTAACTATGATTGTTCCACCCAAGCAAATTTTCTGCAGTCCTAAGATTTTTAGTTTACTACAAAGTTAAGCTCAGATTGGGTGGAAGAATGCTCAGCTGAAAATCTTGGTAGGCCACTGATAGAATTTTCCTGTAACACCTAGTTTCCAGGTGGCTGCAGAAGAACAAAGGTAAAAACTTGACGCTGGTCGTTCTTCCAGTACATGGAGGAACATCTACTAGCCCCCTACACCCTGCAGGTAAGTAGGCTTGTATCTGATTAGGCTTCATGCGCTTGGCTCACACCTGTGCCCAGTGGGAGTGCATGTTCACGTATATGGGTTAGGAATTAGGCAGGAAGGGAGAAAAGAGAGAGGAAATTTACGGATTGTCATTTAACAGACTCATAAAATACTAGTCTTCTTATTTTACTGTCTATATTCTCAACTTTAGTTCTATAGTACCCTATGGACATAGTATCCATTATTTTATAATACAAATGCTTTGATGCTATAACCTTTCTAAAAGTAAAATGCATATTAAGTGCTATAGGAATACCATGTATTGTTATGAGAATTTTAATTCATATTCAAATTTTATTCAAACCTGTCTTATTAGTTTATTATTTCACTGGGAAAAATTGGTTTCTTAATATAAATTAAATATTCCGAATATGGGCTCATCTAATAACTTAATTTCCTGGAGTTCCTTCTATTTAATTTGTTTTTCTAAATGACATTCCCTTTACCCTACATGAGATTTACAGAAAAGATAGATGGGTACAGTCATTTTAGGGGTATTATTTTATTATTTACTTATTTATTTAGACAAGAGAGAGAAAGAGAGAGACAGAGAGAGAGAGAGGGAGGGAGGGAGGGAGGGAGGGAGGGAGAGAGAATCTCAAGCAGGCTCCACACCAGCAAGGAGCCTAATGCGGAGCTCAATCCCATGACATGGAGACCATGACTTGATCTGAAATCAAGAATTGGACACTCACCCGACTGAGCCACACAGGCGCCCCTAGAGTATGATTTTAAAGCAAAATGCCTATTTTTAAAAAGACTAGAATTATTTAGAATGAGTTCTGGACTCTGAAAACTGAAAGAGCCTTCCAGAGATTACTTTGGCCTCTCATCTTGGCACTATTAACAAGTTACTCATTTCCATGTTGGATACTGCCTCACAGAGGATACTCAAAGGATATAATTTGGTCAAAGTTACAAGGCCTTCCAAGTTGTTAAAGGGGCTGTCAGCAAAAATTTCTACCTATTCCACACTTGAACTTGCATACTAATACACAGAATGTGTTGAAAGGGATTTTTTCTTACTTCGTTTACCTATGTCAAAGGTTAATAAAATCACCTTTATTAACTTTAGTAAAGCTGTGGAGGTCTACACTAACAGGATGGAAAATAGCTGATCAATACCCTGTGACTCATGGTACTTCCTGTCAGAAGTGACTGAGTCTTCCTTCAAATCTAATTTGGTCTACTTTGTCAACCCTTTTCCTACTGTCACTGTTCGTGTGATTCACTAATTTTATTGTTTTCCTCAAGACTCTTTCTCAAACTTACAACATTTATTCAAAAGTAAAACTCTTGAAAACTTCTTGTTTAATATAACTTGATAATTTTTTCTGTTTGTTCTATCTTTAGTCTTAAAACTGAAGATTATTAATATAAAAACCATTTTAGAGAGAAATAAAAAAATCCTCTTCCATGGTCTCAACCGCCTTTTTTTCTTTTACCTGCTTCAGCATCTTTTCCCTTTCCCCTGACAACCAACAGCTAGTGTTGTCATCATAAGAATCATCTTTAGTACATCTAGTGCATATTTTCAGATGCCTCCTTTCTGTAAGTTCTCTTTGATCAAAGATAAGTGGTTTAAAACTCCAGCTTCCAGGCGGCATCAGTAAATATTTTATAACCTAGTTTAACATGGAAAGAAGGCTTCTTAGTTCTTTTCTGACAAAAACAAAACAAAACAAAAACCACACACACAACTATGATAAGAGCCTTTGTCTTTCATTTTTAATTTAGGTAAACCTTTTTTGAAAGAGTTTATAGCACTTTGAAAACTTTACTTAGTGTTATAAAAAATATACTTCTTGCAAAGAGGCTCAATATTTTAAAAACTGTTTAAAGTGCAAGGTTCTCTTTTAGAAAAGTGGTACGTATTATTGTTCTCATTTGGTTGATGAAACAACTGGAAAATAATGAATATGGAGAAAATGATGAATACACAGAAGTTTTAACAGGCAGAAAAACATTACGGTTCTGAGTAATTAACAGACACCACCAAATGTGGAAGCCATATATTTACCTAAATGTGAACATAGGACAAAAGGACACTTGAGAAAAAAACTTCATATTCCATTGTATATATATTTTTTATTAAATGAGCCTGTGGAAGTAATATATACCCTTGTGGTTAACTGTAATATGCAGAAGTATGATATAGGGGGTTTAGAATAAAGAGGAAGGGAAGCATAAAAAAATAAACACATGTCCTGGAGTTTATCCTCATCACCCAGTTCTAAAATGAGAGAAGGTTATATATAATTTATTATAATTGCTCATGATAGGAAAAAGCGTGTGATTAATTCTCAAAGATAACTGTCACCTATAATCATGCCTTGCTCCAATAATGTATTTTTAAAGAGTGAAATGTGCAAAACCATACCCAATGTGCGTGGCTTCTGTCCTTCCTTCGCCAGTGAATACACATCTTGCTGCCAATATGTCACCAAAACTAACATCTACTGGGTGTTCCACAGGGTAGAAAGCCTGCCAAGAAGATAAACACAATTCATTAAAATTACCAGTAAAACCCAGAACTGCATGCTTTAATAATGTGAGGCTTAGCACGCCGTGGGTAGAAAGGATGAAGACACACACATACAGACACACGCTTCATCACCAAGTTTAGAATTTAAGAGAGACCATCAAGTTGCAAGTTGTAAAAAAGTAAGTTACACACAGCTTAGATACAGAATAATGGTAGATTTAGAGATGTTAGGATTCTAGAGAAATTCACAAGGATCTAGGAGGGTTTCTAAAATTATTATCTGCTGATTAATATTTTTTCTCTCGAAATTAAACTAGTCTCCACACACCTGTGGCAGCTGGGGACTCTGGCGTCCGATCAGTGTCCACTGTCCATTTCTTACTCTATATCCACTTACTACCTTACCTGTAATGAACATAAATTAGAATCATAGAATACCATAAAATATTAGAAAAATAAAAGGTATTATTTGCTTTTCTTTTTCAAAATAAATTTGAATATTGTCAGAACCCCAAATTCTAGGTATTTTAATGAGAAGATATGAAAAAACATATAGAATTTCAAAGTATTATATAAAATCTTTCACAGAAACAGATTTAAGGTCAAATGTAATTTACATTGTACATTTATAGCATTAGCAAGCACAATAGTAAATGCTTACAATTTAATCTGTAAAGTTCTTACCTAAATGGTGAGTGTGAACTCTATAGGCAAAAACATGCATTGGATACTTCTTGTAATGGCATGAAATGTCAGAATTCACCACTGTTAGAAATGAAAACACAGAAAAAAGGTCACTATTCACCTGGAAACAACAATATTCGTGTCCAAAAGTATGTATAGGTAGTAGTATGTACAAGATGCTAGCCACAGGGATTTTCCTGTAAAGTAAACATGCACTCAGGTATTCAGTAGATATTACACCCTTATTATGTACCAGCCAATTCACTAAGATGACTTAATAACCTCTTGCCCTCACATTTAATTTCCTTCATAAAAAAAATGACTACGACCAAATCAAGACACCCCCTCAGTAAAAATACAGGCTTAATCTGTTACTTTTACCATGGAATTTATGCAGATGAAAAAGCAAAAAAAATTATTTCTATTTTGTAGAAAAACAAGGATTTTTGAAAAATTGCAAACACCTAAAGTAACTAGATTGACAGTTCCTGTTGAGAAGGAACCACTTCATATACGTCTCTTTCCCTTCAGTCTAAAACACTGTAGCTATTTGATAGATATGCCTTTGATAAGTGAGGAGTAACAACGATACCATACTTGTCATTAATTTTAAAAGATTCCCTTTTTTTAAGTTTTTAAAAATTTTTTATTGTCAAATTGGTTTCCATACAACACCCAGTGCTCATCCCAGCCCGTAAAAAGAAATGAATAATATTTAATAGAGTGTTTTCATCAGAAGATCAGATACGTGGAAAAATAATACTACACTTATTCCAGTTGCTTTTTTAAGTTTAAGAGAATCAGCTATTATTATCTCCATTTTACAAATAGAGAATTAACCTCAGTATATCTGAATTCGAAGACTGAGTCAAATCAAGATTTGCTAACTGCTTGATTTTGAACCTGATATTCTCTATAAGAGTTTATGTCATGGTATGTTATGAGATTTGTTTTTGGCATCTAAAGAATGGAAGACAGATTTCTAAAACACTCAGGATTTATTTTTTTCATTTACATCACCTACTACCTACCCACAGACCTTAACTCTTAGCATCTCAATCAAAGAATGGATGATAATAAGCTACTGGCTTGGAATAATACAAAAATCTATTTTACATATAAGGATAATAAAGAATTGGTTTAGTTTTCAGGGATATTGGTCATTTCAAAATTTTATTTAAAAAATACTATAAATGGATTTCTATATATTAAGTAATGAGATAATCATACACATGAAAAGATAATTACCTTTCTCTCCTGGTGGAATAACGGTGTCAACAGACATCATAAGGTACATGCCAGCAATTAATGGCTGTCTGTGGGAAACAGTAATATTTATCTCAATTATTTGAAACATCAAAACTATAGCCTTAGAAAATTAAGATATACTTCAGTATACCAGTCTATAATATATGATTCATGTGAAAACTAAAACAAAACAGTATGGAAAAAAGGGCAGAAGAGATGTTTTTCTTAAAATAACCTAATTTCTTGGGCAAGGAGTTAAAAACACATTTTTATGGCATGGTGCACTTGGAAAGCAGTCTCTAAATGGCTCCTGTGATGCTGAATCCTATGTGTTAACTTGGTGAAGTAAGTGATAGCCCAGTTGCTTGGTCAAACGCTGGTCTAGATGTTGCTGTGAAGGTATTTTTTAGATGTGACTAACATTTAGATTATTGACTTCGAGTGAATCAGATTACCATTCACCCTGTGGGTAGGTTTCTTAAGAGAAAGACTAAGGTCCCAGGAAGAGAAAGGAATTCTGCCTCCAGACTGTATTGGACTCAAGTCTGCATGCTGACTCCTGCCAGAATTTCCAGCCTGCCTTGCAGATTACAGACTTGCCAGCCTCCACAATCATGTAAGCCAATTCCTTGAAGTAAATCTGGCTCTCTCTCTATACATATATGTACGTGTGTGCGCGCGCGCGCACACACACACGTGCGTATAATTCCTACTGGCTTGATTTCTCTGGAGAATCCTGGATAATAAGGCTCCCGATAATTCCTAGCTCTGACATTCAGGCCCTTGTTGAATCCTCTTCCATTAAGCATGGGCTGGGCATAGCACCTGGACCTACAGATTTGTTAGTTCTAACAAGCAGAATAAGGCAAAAGCAATTTCATTTTTTTTTCCACAGGAGTCTGAGTATAAAGATTTGTGGCAACTCTTTTCTTCACCTATCAGACTTCTGTATTATTCGTTAACTTTCAGGATTAGACTGCAAAAAGGCTGTGGTTTCTATTTGCAGGCCCTTCCTTGCTTTCTTTTGTTGGGTGTGATGGAAACCAGTTGTCATATTGTGAGCTGTCGTGTTTACACCCCATATGGCAAGAAATAAGAGAGTCCTCCAGCCCACAGTCAGCAAGGAACTGAATCCTGTTAACAGCCATGTGAATGATCCTGGAAGTGGTTCCACCTCAGTGGAGCACCCCAGCACCCAATGACTGAAACCCGGGCTGAGCCTTTGATCGCAACCTTTGTATGAGACCACCAGCCACGGGCCCCAGCTAAGCTTGTGTCCAGTGGTTGTTTTAGCCACTAAGATTAGGGTAATTTGTTATACAGCAGTAGACAATGAATACAGTGGATTTCCAACTTTTAAGTTCTCAAAGATCTTAAAGCTGTCACTTATCTAGGGTAACAGGAAGTACTTACGGCAGGCGTGTGAGGTGCAAGGACACACCAGAACAGTCTTTGTGATTATCTGAAAACACAAACATACACACACACAGAATACACATCTTAAATATGAAAACGTGAAAACGAATTTCAAACTAATAAATATTAAATGATTATAACTCAATACTAAAAAAACCCAACTACATTTTGTCTCGATGATGCTTTATCCTTTACAGAGTACTTTCGTATTCATGAATATATTTGATGTCCAGTGCACCATGACAACAACAGTCTTGGTGTTTTCTTGACACGTCATGCTGACTAGTTAACTGCGTTCCTGCAGACATACTGGGTACTAGTCAAACCTTACAGAAGAAAATCGTTGCTGCTCTCTATGAATGATCGACCTTGTTGAAACACCCAGAAAAGCTGATTAACTGAATGGTTTGCTCCACAGTGGTTTCAGATAACTAAATTATCTACTTTTAAAAAATTGAAGTAGTCCGTAATTTGAGCTTTCAAGGTATGACCATGTTTAGAGTCGGCAATGTCTTCGATATATGAAGAGGATTCACCTTGTTTAGTTTCCACGCCTTGCCCATTCTTACCTCCTAAATAGAGACCGGATGCTAATTTCCACCCCAGCTTCAGTGGAAAGCCTCTGAGTATCTCTTTATTTTTGTCAAGGACCCTTTAGAGACCTCTGACAAATCCTTTTCCTTATTCCTTTGGCTTTCCGAAGCGGAAAGAAGGTAAAAATGTCCATAACCACCTTAACTTTTATCTCTGTTGAACCTGCTGATCTGTCACCACAGAGACCATGAGTAGTAACTCATTCTTACTCATTCCTTCCATTTCTGTATGTGTTAAACTCTTTTTATTACCTCACATTTCATTCTAAGTATTTATAACACATTATATCTCAATTTTGAAAGTTGATTTAATATAAATAACTATTGTGTGCGTGCAAGATTGACAGATTTATACTTGAAATTAAGAAGTGAAGTATGCTAATAAATAACAGAAGATGGAATAGTTTAAGGGAATTTCCTTCTTTCAGTTGTAATTCTTATGAGAAAAACAAAGATAGCTTCATACAGTAATATATACTAGCAGGTAACCTAACTAACAAGATATGCATTTTGATTTACCAGAGATAAAATTCAGAAATTTTAACATAACATAATAATAACAAATCATTATTTAATACTTTGGCAATGAAACACAAAGGAAATTTCTCAATACAGTATTAAGATTTATTTTAACAAAGATAGTAAAGGAATAAATTCAATGATAAACATTTTATATTTAATCAGGTTTTTTTTTTTTTTTTTTTTTGGGTCACTTTACAATTTCCTAAATCAATCCAATTCCAGTGTGGTGATATATTCATAATAATATCAGTGAGGTTTTTTTTTTTGTTTTTGTTTTTTTTAAATTTCAAGTGAGTTATAAAGAGATGAGGAGATGAGGCACCCAGGTGGCTAAGTTGGTAGTGTGTCTGACTCTTTGATTTCAGTTCAGATCATGATCTCAGTTTGTGAGATAGAGCCCAGCGTCAGGTTCTGTACTGATGGTACAGAGGCTGCTTAGGGTTCTCTCTTACTCCCTCTCTCTCTCTCCCCCTCCTCTCCTCTCAAAATAAATAAACATTTAAAGAGATGAGGAGAAAATAATAACAAATAACAACACAGGTTTATCTTAATTTTTGTCTATGCTTTTAAATACAGAAAGGATAATTATTATTTTTTAATGTCTTAAAAAATTATTTTGGGGGCACCTGGGTGGCTCAGTTGGTTAACTTCAGCTCAGCTCATGATCTCACAATTTGTGAGTTGGAGCCCCACATTGAGCTCTCTGCTGTCAGTGAAGAGCCCACCTTGAATCCTCTGTCTCCCTCTCTTTCTCTTCCCCTCCCCTGCATGTGCTCGTTCTCTCTCTCAAAATTAAAATTAAAATTAAATTAAATTCAACATTACAAAAGATTTTTGAAAATGAGTTTTCCTAAATGAACTGCATGAGATTTAGTAATATGCCTAGTCTGTACTACTTTCAAAATGATTTGCCAAGGACTTCACCCAGAATTATGTAAATATCTACATGATCAAAAGAGAATGGCTGAAAGTATACCATTCATTCAAACCAAAGGAATTCCAAACTCCAGAGACTCACTTATTTAGCTTCTTCGATTTTAGGCAACATTTCTTATGTGTATAAAAAACATTACACCTATCTTATAAGGTTATTGTGAGAGACAGTAACCATCCATTTATTCAGTTAAAATTTACTGAGTACTTGCTATATTCAGACACTATTCTATACACGCGGGATATAGTGAAAAATAATATATTCAAGTTTCCAGCTCTCGCGGTACTTATGCTCTAATGTGAGTGGAGGAATAAAGAATGAGGTAGGATAGATACGGAAAAACAAAACACCGATATATAAACAAAATAATGTCACCCAGTAAACTCAACAGGATAATGTACGAGGGCGTAGCCATTTTATCCACTGAGGTCCAGGAAGGATGGTGTGGCCATGGGGCTAGAGATTGTGTAGGCCATGCAGAGAGTGTTAGAAGTTTTAATATTCTCTGTCTGAAAGATGCCGTTGGAAGATTTTAAGGAATGAAGTGACAGGATCGCATAAGGTATTCACCTAGCACAGTACCCAGTACTTACAGATTACTAATTACTGAATGTTAGCCTTTGTAATTTTTTATTTAAATAACAATATATCAAGGGAGTTTTTCCCCATTCGATGTACATCCAAACAAAAGGGCCAGTGTGCAATGAGAAGTGCTTCTTGGTTTTACATTACATTTTTGCATCGAAAGAATCAAGTGAGTCATATATTGATACCAACTTGGCTAATACTCTTTACCGTGACTTCAAAAAAATCAGGAACAACTAATAAATAAATTAACACATTTCAGGGACTATGAAAGAAATTCATCACTAAAGCTGAAATGTCATCAAGTTCAGAGTAGCGGGAATGTTATTAATTGTAGTAACATGCCGGCTATTCCCAGGGACGGTGTATCTTCCTTTAGATAATGTTCTTTACTAGAATTGTCTAAATGGAGTGGTTTTTACTCAGAGCAAAGCTCAAAAATAAGTAAAAAACTTATACATGTTAGTCTGTATATGTCAAATTTTAATTTGAGGACTTTTTTTTTAACACTCAGAACTTTATAAAAGTTTATAAACTTTATAAAAGTTTTCTCCAAATTAAATAAAAGCCATTGCTATGTAACTGTTGTATATTTACTTCACTCGAGTTTTAGGAGCAAGTCACAGTCTCACTACTCGCTCCACCGTAAAAACACAGTACAGGTTTTCTTCTGATCCTATGTTTATCAACTAAATGCCATATCCTCCTATAAAAAATTCAAGGATACCACACAATCAGGGTGAAACAGCTAAAAACTCAAGTAGTAATATCGGATAATCAGCACATTCTGAAGAAAAATACCCAAACTTCTGAATCACATATCATAATGACTTTAGGAAAGACTGAATTTTAAGGCTCTAAGTTTTTTTCCCATATAATATAAATCTTACATGGGTAGAGGGCTGGTAAGTATACATATAACAATCCAAAATAAAAATCTTGCCTGTTTTACAGAAAGCTCAAGAAATAACAACACATAGAATTAAAGTTCGTTACAAGATACACTTAGAAACCACACTAGATAGAATTTCTGAGTCACTGCTGAAAGAATTTGTTTACATCAAATTTATCTGGTCAATTGATCCCTGGAATCAGAAAGAAACAAGACATATCTTAAAACCATGCTGTGTGTGTGCACGGGTATGTGTGTAAGCCATGTAGATACTATGCTTCAAATTATGGAGAACACTCTGGATTGTCATCGTTATTTAATCATGGGGTCAGAGAGTTATAATTCTGTGTTACTTTAAGAAATTCTGTTACTTAGGGGTGCTTCGGTGTCTCAGTTAAGGGACTGACTCTTGATTTCAGCTCAGGTCATGATCTCACAGTTGGTGAGATCAGGCCCCACTGTGGGCTCTGTACTGACAGTGCGGAACCTGCTTGGGATTCTGTCTCCCTCTCTCTCCTCACAGTTTCCCTCTCTCTCTCTCTCTCTCTCTCTAAATAAACAAATTGTTACTTAATAATGGATACACATTTTAACAATGATATTTTGAAGTTTATTTTTGAGAGAGACAGAAACAGCATGGGGGGGGGCAGAGGGTGGAGGAGCAGAGAGAGAGAGGGAGAGAGGTGCAGAGAATCCCAGCCAGACTGTGTGCTGCCTGTACAGAGCCTGACCTGGGGCTCGAACTCATGAAACTGTGAGATTATGACCTGAGCCGAAACCAAGAGTTGGAGGCTCAACCGACTGAGTCACCCAGGCACCCCTTAACAATGATATTTTAAGTTGAACAAAGTTGTAGAAGTTATCTGCAAGTAAGGAAAATACTTATAGAGCATATTTATGTACATTTTAGATATTATTAGAGTCAATTGCTACACATACATTATTTCAAAGTCAAATTTTAATACTGCAAATAGTTGTAATCTCTTCTAGTGCTACTTTTTACAGTTTTCCCCGAAGAGCCCACGTGCTTGCATATATACGCAGTGAGAGGTCCCAGAGGGTGCAACCTCAACTCCTCACAATGAGGTGTTCTGGGGGCCTGGAGGGTTCCTGGATCCGATGATATTCCTATAGCAAGTGGCAGCTCTGGAGAGAAGCATATTTCGGTCTATTGTTTGGTGTGGAGATTATGGCCTCCTGCCTCCCAGTGTGATCCTTGTCTTAGTGATGCATTATTATTTCCATAACCTCTACTCTGATCTTACTTCTGGTGAACTCAGAAACTTCTGCTAGTTTTGCTGTTTTATTGATGGTTTCCAGTGCGCTCTCACTCTGTCTGCCCTCCTATAGTGACACAGAGCTTTGGCCACAGGATATGAAGCCTCATAAGAATTAATTCACTTCAGTTCACTAGGCTATATATGAATCTGTCTCTGACACGCGTCATCATAAAAATGGATGACAACTTAAAAGGTTTATTATCATTAAAAAATACATCAGTGCCTCTGCTAATATTTTACCACATAAAACAAAAAGGCAAAATCAGGATTGAGATCATTAAGAAATGTATAGAAAATGAACTCAGAATAGCAACATCATAAGCTAGCTAAAAAAGCTCATTGGAAAGGCTGATTCTGTGACCAGAATGAAAGTAAACAGGACAGAAGAGAGGAGAGGATTTATATGGAAAGGTTAATGTAGGGCAGAGACCAGAGAAATGAAACTCCATAGCTTAAAAATAGATAGGAAAAGTAATGAGTCAAATAACTATAATAGCCTAAAATTATAGGATTGAATTTGAAAGAAAGAATAGGAAGTGGACAATTTCCCCGATTTATATTTCCAAATACATATTGTATATGTTTGTACATGTCCAACGGACAATGGAAGATTTGTTGGGTGGAAAGTTTGAAATTAATCACAGTTACTTGACCATAGTGCCTTATAAGGTCATAAGTTGCAGCCAGGTACTCTTTTGAGTTCCTTTGTCTGGAAGGTTATCAGTTTTAATACTTGGTAGATTTAGTACTTGTGATCAATATCGGCACCACTAAGAAACCACAGTCTATAAATGAGATAGTCTATGTAACGAATGTACAGTCTATGTGGAACATTGTAAATATCCAATACATATTAGTAATTATTACCATTATTCTTTTCATCGGTAGATTCCAAAAATCTTCAACATGTGGATATTTTCTTTTAAGAAATATAATTTCATAGTTATAGGTATGGAATTACTTTAACTGAAGAAACTGGACCACATAAAATTTTTTCAACTATTAACAGTTATAGAAGAAAAGGGGAAAAGAATATGAGACTATTTTTTTAACGTTTATTTCTTTTAGAGAGAGAAAGAGAGAGAAAGAGAGAGGGGAGAAAGAGGGACAGAGAGAGTGTGTGTGAGAGAGAGAGAATGGGGAAGGGGCAGAGAGAGAGGAAGACACAAAACCCAAAGCAGGCTCCAGGCTCTGAGCTGTTAGAACAGAGCCCAATTCCGGGCTTGAACTCATGAACTGTGAGATCATGACCCGAGCTGAAGTTGAGTGCTTAATCTACTGAGCCACCCAGGCACCCCCAACATGAGAATGTTAAATGAGTAGAGATATGCCTAAAAAAAGGAAGTGGAATTGGAATGGTATTTTAAAGATACTGCACAAATAGGAATACTCTCAAGGTGGGAACAGAAATGCTGATTAAGAAGGTCTGTACTAGGTAGATACAGAACAGAGTATCAGTGAAAACAGAAATACTGGTAAGATATAAGTACCATGGTCTGGCTAAGATGAAATTCTTGGACTGGGTACCACAGGACCATGAAAAAGTTGATAATCCATTGTTTCAAGGTCTTTCCACCATTGTTAGTAACAAGCTCCCCTTGACCGGACCCAAGACAATATGCTTCTTTCTGAGGTCTCGACTAGAGGTCAATTCAACAGGATCCTATGTTTGCAGAAAACATAGTAAGGCTATTTTCATCCTGATACTGAAACTGTTGTTTAATCTACATTTATCCACTTATCCTGCACAACTGTCTTCATGCAAAAATTCTGAAGGTCTTCCTTCCAGCGAGCTTCATTTACTTTTTAAAATGTTCTTATTCCAAAGTAAACTGTTCTTTTCCTCATTGGATTGGGATATAGGTTCATCTTTTCTCCAAGGTATACTGGTGAATACTTGACTCCTAGCTACTAACGTTCTGTACTTACTGAGGATTGAACCCAAGATATCCCTGTTAAAGAGATCTTTCATGATTGCTGTTCTCTTTTAGTAAGACATAATTATAGCCTAATGGATTTCAAGATATACACATGAAACTTCACTTGCTAGATAGGTATCAGAAGACAATGGGAGGACGTTTCATTATATGTCATTATATTCCATTATAATGTCATATGTATGTACTAGAAGCTTTTGTAATGGTGAAGACATTAATGGTGGAAAAGTTAAAAGAATTATTTTTTAAAAGAGATGTAAAATGAGAAAGTCTAATAATGTCTTAGAAACACATCACAGCATAGGACAGTAAATGGTACTAGTAGTTGAGTGGTAAGACTTCCGAAGAGTAGTCCAATAATGGAAGAAACCAGTATTTCCGGACACTGGATAAGACTTGAAAAAAGCATTCAATCAGAATCTAATCTTGAGCAAGATGAAAACTGGACGACCACTCCACAAGGGTCTCAAGCTTGCCTCTTTTGAGAAATTGCTCTCCTCTGCTGAGGCAGAGCATCTATAACCACAGAAAAGTATTTATCAAATATACAGACTCGGAATTTCAGAATTGGAAGGGACTCTGAAGATGATGGAGTTCAACTCTTGCACTTTATAGAGAAAAAGAAGCTACAGGGATTAAGAGCTTTGGCCAAAGTAACTTAGCTAACCGGGTCACACTTGGGTATCAAAACTAATTCTCAATGTTAATAGTTAGTAAACATTGCTTACTTAAAAAAAAGAGTTATATTTCTTAAACACTTCCAAGGCATTTTATTTATGAAATATCCTTAAGATAAGATAAAGGAATTAAGCAAGAATGGATAAGTAACCAGTGGGACTTAAGGACATCCACTTAAGCAGGAAGTTCACTTCTCTTAATGGCAGATGAATGCATGGGATATGAGGTTATCCATTCCAAACTATTTAGCTTGCTTTTCTAATAATAGCTTGTAGTTCCTGCTTGGATACATAGCTAAGTAGCAAAGTAACTATGTGGAATAATGCATGATAATAATCTATCACATCATAAGTCCTTAGAAGACTCTGGTCTCTCCTAATCCTTTCCTCTAGAGATAGCCTTCTACATTTCATGAGCTCATCTTGTCCTGGTCGTTTCCTGCTTTAATAAAAAAAAATAGGTTAACCATCAATCCTGGGGGAACCAACGTACTGTTATAAACTACATCCCACTAATTGGAAAAGTCCTTCAGAAAGACAGTTGTAGATGGATTTCAATTCACTGCACTCTAAGATGGTACAGGATAAAGCATACCCATTATCTACTATTCCAACCACAGTTTTGGATAATGGATCCTTTCCTTATGGAAGTACTGACAAAGCATGCTTGAAGCCATTGTCAAGTCTTGTGAAAAACAAAGAAATAACATTTTTAATGATAAAAACATATTTCACCAAATTTATAAGCAAATAGTAAACTATATTTACTGTGTAAACCTTTCTACTCTCTGAGTGATCTGAACATAAGTTAAAGGCTACCTTCCCAACTTTTTCCCTGTCTTGAACAAACAAAAATGAATCAAGGATATTATAATAAACACCAATAATTCTGCAATAATGTATATACATTGATAGTGTGATAACTATTTGCTTATTAAGCTGGCTTGATATTTACCTTATGGTTCTTTGTTCTAAATGAGCAACATTAACTTAATGGGACAGATGATGTTTGTCTGAGATTACATCATGGCTTCATGATGACCAATGGGAGACTACTTGGGGATTCATTTCTAAAGTCAGGGAAATTCTCACGTAGACAAAATTTCTTGTAAAATCCCTTAGAAGAGTAGAGAGTGTGGTCTCTTAATAGATTCAACACAGCCAGTTGCCTTCACATTGGAACAGATTGCTGTCAGTTTTGTCAGTTGAACCATGTTGTTAAAAAAATAAAAATGATTTCTATACAGTTGGACTGTGTGGTTATATAAAAAAAGGTTCTTTATGTCAGAAATGCTGCAGCTGAAGAGATGGACACAGCACAGGAGGCAAAGAGGGAACAGCAGAGGGAACAGCAAATTGGGGTCTTTTCCTGCGTTCACTTTGGTTTTAATGAAGCTAATACACAGCTCCTTTATTGTTTTCGTGATACCACCTATAGCATAAGTGCAGGTCTTAAAGTTACTCAACAGTACTCAGTAAAAAATGATCCTCTAAATTAACCAGAAAATGTATACCTGGAAGTTTTTTATAATTAAGAGAGTCTTCAAAACAAAATTTGAAGCACCGAGTTGCTCCTAGAGAGTTCATGGATCCCTGAAATCATAATCTTAGAATATCAGTACTCTCCAGCTACAGATCCATTGATAAAATAATCCCCACTCAAAAAGCACGAACACCTTGAGTCGTCATGGCAAGTGTGTATCTGCTTAGCAAATGTGACTGCAATAGGGACACTGCTAATACAGACACAACCTGAAGGCTGTTGAGAGCTGGCTTAGCAGAAAAGCTTCGGTGCTCAATAAACCAGCGCTACAAAAAAAAAAAAAAATCTTCAAAAAAGGATTCCTTTTGAAGCTGTCACTGCAGCGAGTTAGGCCTCTTTTGATTTTGTATTCACTGCTATGGGACCAGAAATTACTAGCTTCCATTTGTCCTGTGGCAAGGAAGAGAAAATGCATTTCTCCATCCTGCAGGAAGACGACTTGCAAAAATGATGGCCTATGCTGTTCCCAAAAGAGATCAAATGGAAGGCAGGCAGGCAGGCAAGCTCACCAACGTGCTTTTACATTCACTCCATCGGTAGAGGACGTTAAGGCAGGACTAATGTCAAAGCACCTTCCTGTTTCCATCTTTTATGAATGCAAAAAAAAAAAAAAAGTATCTACAGCAAGGCTTAGGATTTATACAGATTTTTTTCTCTCAGAATTACGAAACTGCCCCAGAATCATAATTCTAAGGAAGTAAAAGACAAAATCCACCAATTCTAGGTAAATACAGTTTTTTAAAAATGGCACCGAGTTTTTAAATTATTGATTGATTCTAGAACTTTTTGTTGAAGTATGTATAATATACAGAGAAGTGCACAAATCAGAAGGTACTTAAGCTTCGGGAATTTAAAAAAGCTAACATACCCTTGTAATCAGTGCCCAGATCAAGAGGGAAAACCCTCCACTTGTGTCCCATTCCTGAGGCATTAGGTTCTAAATTCTGACGTCATGGATGGACCATAAGTAAACATTTATTAGTCTTTCTGGAGTTGTCTTTTAGGTAAAATCCAGCACATTTAACTAGCTTCTAGTTAAACTGGACTGTTTTACATACCATATCTGGTTACTGTGAAATATTTTTTCCCTTTCTCCCAGTGAAACCCTATCAACTTTCTTACTTCTGTATCTCTGTTTTTAATATATAATAATTTTAAAAACGATAATCTTAAATTTTCTTCTGCATTCTTCCCAATTTTTGTCTGTTCTCCCCACTGAGGACTGAAGGTACATGCAAAAGTCTGGAAATCACAAAAAAGTATTAAAGAAATAATGGAATGAAAAGGGACTTGAAAGGTTTTTAAATTATTTTTTAAGGTTATTTATTTATTTTGAGAGAGAGCACACAAATGGGGAGAGGTAGACTGAAGGAGAGACAGATTCCCAAGGAGGCTCTGCACCATCAGTGCAGAGCCCGATGTGGGGCTCGAACTCATGAGTAGTGAGATCATGACCCAAGCCAAGTTTAAGAGTTGGATACTTAACTGACTAATGCACCCAGGGACCCTGGGACTTTAAAAGTTTTAGTCAAAGATACTGTTTTAAATTCAATTTGAAATATAAAGCTAAAAATGTTTCTCATATAAAATGCTCTATCATAATTTTTTAAATTATTTTGAAAGATTTTTTTATGTATATAAAAGGTTAACCTTTCACCTCCTTTGGAAATGTCAACTCCTTTGTGCAACATGTTCTCCACCTTTTATTTAACTTAAACCTCTAAATGCTCAAGAATGCTAAACAAAAAGAGCGTATACTATGGCAACAATACCCTACTTTGTTTTGAAAACAGAAAGTTCATATTCTGCAAATGCAGTAATTTATCTCCAGTATATGTCTTTTGAAGCTCAATCTAAAATCAGTGGCTACATTTTCCACCCAATTATCTTCATCAACTTAAAATACTATTGCGTATTGTGCTTGGTTCTTCAGTGAAAAAAATTATCTAAAAAATCTAATTTACATATAATTATGCATGTAGTCCTTGGTATTAATTAGGGAATACACTTTGAACATTTTACCTCATATATTTGATTTAGCATTAATTTTCAGTCATTCATATGTTTCACGTTGTAATATGAATAAAGTAACATTTATAAACTACTTCAGAGTTGAGAGGTAGCATATAAATGCTAAGTATCACTTCTACATTAACGAAAAAAGCATTGAAACCCCTTGGTGACCCAAATTATCTATCGAAATTCCCTCGGTCCTTAGGCAAGTCTTTACACTGTAAGATAAAGGGTTAGTGTAGAAGGGACTATGGTTACTGATATGATTTTATCCTTTCAGTTATTAATCACACTGAAGTTGGGGAAATAAGAATAAGAAACACCTGCAAAAAACTGGGGCTAGACGAGCGTGGGAAGGAGAAAAATTCTACAAGAAGAAAAACTCTTGAAAGTTTTCAAAGATAGAGAAAATAAGAATTCAAATGTAATGAGAAGAAATGGAGAGCAGGATGAAGGGTTTTTAAATTGAATGAAGAAGGGAGAAATGTTTCCCTTGGCAGAAACAGGGAGGTTAGTGGGATTTCTTCCAGGCCTAGGGAAGGTTGGATTCTATTTTTCTAACAATATTTTGTAAATATCACTAAATATTATAATGGAATAATTTTCATCAAATGCTTTTTTGGTCATATATTTATTGAGGGTATCTTTCCTATTTTACAAGTAAGACAGTCAACTACCATAAAAGGGTATTAATAGTGAATAGGAAATGGAATGTGCAAATCCTAGCGTAGCTCTCTAAAAATTTCTATCTTTTGCTAGAATTCCTTAAACACAGGAAACAAACGTAAACAGGCTAAGGCAAGGAAGGAGAACAGTGAGAGACAAGGTGAAGGGTAGGAAAATAGCTGGGGTATGAGCAAAATGGGTGACGTCCCAGGATGACACCTTGGAGAGTGTCAGTGCCCTGAACTAGATTTCACTCAAACATAATTCCATCTCCTAATTTTTATGTGAGCCAATGGGCAAATAATTTTATTTCTCCTCTTAATTTCTTTTGGCTAAAAAATGAAATCTTATCTGTTAATAATTTAAATAGAATTAATTAGTTGAGACTATGTAGCCCTGACCAACTTCAGAGAGGAATTAATAAGTATGAGTGATTATAAAGGCATGAGTTGCAAATGAAGATAAAGTATAAGCTTTTCTTTAAAAACAATGAGAAAATAAATTCAAAATAGGGAAAAGTAAATTCTATTAGGGGAAGTTTTTTTTTTAAAGACATCACTTGAACTAAATATTACATTGTTCAATGTTAAATTGCTTTAAAAAACACATTTTAAGGGATAAAAAACATTCTTACTATGTTCTTTAAAAAAGAATAATACTGCAGTGTATTATATGTCTTCTCATAACCAAATGAATAAAAATGTAATTTCTGATTCTTAATGACCATATTTAGGTATTAAAATAAACAGGTGTCACATGGAATGAATGAGATGAATAAGGATCATTAGTCTTCAATACTGAGGATGATTAACAAAGTGAAAAAGCTAGGGAATCAGGGAGCTCACATTTATGTGAAGAGACTGACAAGAGCAAAAAATATTGCAGGATAATAGGCTTCTTTTGGATCATTTGAGAGGTACTGAATAGTCCTGAAATCACCCCCATGACTCACAGCAAGCTGCTTGTGTATAATGAAGGGTAGGCAAGAACATGAAGAACATCCGATTACAATTCTTCTGGAATCAGTGGTACTATGAAGCAACCTGACTTAGAAATATCCCCGCTTGATAAGGGAAGTGGATTACTTCATGCATCAGGATGAAAGGCAGAAATGAGATGAGGTAAAACGACTCCGTCTCTATCCATATTTATTCTCTTGTGCATCAGCGAGTTCATTCCTCCTGGTTCCTAGTAGTTCAAAGAACTCTTGGAAACACTGACTCCATTATTGGTTTTATATACTCAGGGCATGAACTCTGGCTCATATACAAACTAGAAATCCAACACAAATTAAATTGTTTTGGTTTTAATAGCATTGGACTAGTAGCTATATCACCTTAGGCAAATCACTTAACCTTTCTCAGCATCGATCCCATTTCTGTAAAATGGAGGGGTTGGGCTACATGATCCCTTCAGGGACACTGTTCTTACTGGTCACCCTGCAGACTCAGGCTCTGGTATTAAAAACCAGTGCTTCAAAAACAAGTTAGTACACAACTCCTAAGATCTATGGTTTTTACTCCTTTTTTATCTCAGAAGAAAAGAAAATTTATGGTTTTCTTTTTAACAATTCTTAGCCATGTTTCCGTCTCTTATCTGAAAAGGCCTAAGAAACTATGGAATTTTTGTTCAGGTGGAAAGTTACCAAGCACTTGCCAGTCATTTCTCTCTCAGAATTTGTCTCGTGGTCTCTGCTTTTCTATTACTTTCTAGTCCCTGTCACTCCATACGCGCCACTTAAAAATAAAAATGTAAGGGATGCCAGGGTGGCTCAGTCGGTGAAGCATCTGACTCTTGATTTGGCTCAGGTCATGATCTCATGATTTGTGGGATCGAGGCCTGCATCAGGCTCTGCGTTGACGGCATGGAGCCTGCTTGAGATTCTCTCTCTCTCTCTCTCTCTCTCTCTCTCTCTCTCTCAAAATAAAAAAAAAAACATTAAAAAAAGTAAAAGTGTAAAAAATGGAGGGAGGATATAACTTATTTTTGCTACCCTTCCAAAAGGCTCATCAAGATTAAGTGTAAAGAAGGAACATTTGCACACCTACATATAGGGAGGAAGATTCAAGACTGTCATCTATGCATTGTAAGTGGCTTCTTCCATTATGGCATTTTACAATCTAAACACCAAATTCTGTGAAAAAGTTAAGACTAAAAATAAACTCTCCTTCAAATTTCTAAGTGAAATCAAGAAAGTGCTAGAATATCCAGCCAGTAATTAAAAGCATTTTCCTCTTCCAAAGCTTCCCCTTTGTTAAGAGAATTGAAATTTAATTATACTTATTTTGGTAAATGCAAATTATTCTGCTCATGTCCCAAACCCCAGGAGATTGCCCTGACACACCCGTAGTACAGGAAAAAAAAATGCAGAAGGAACTCAATTCTTCTAGGAAAATCTGAGCCTCAGTTTTTAAATTTTAGTTTGCATCAAAATCAAGTGGGCAGCTCATTAAAATTTCAAAATTTTGGGCTCCCTGGTGTGCTGGCAACAGATTGTTGTCTCTGGGGGAAAATATGGTTGTGTGTATATTTATATGCATGTAAATATATTACTGTTTTTGTTAATATAAAAGATATGCAGCACATAATTCATAAATAATAACAAAATATATAATATTCTTTATTGTAAATTCTGTATCAACAGCTGAATTACATAGAATTTTTTCCTTAATTTTTGCTGAACTTCTCCATAGCCAATATATAGTTGTAACTGAGGAGTAATTCAGACAAGAATGTTTATTGATATTTTTGGTTATTGAAACAACAAAGATATATGTAAGAACTGCATGTGCTTGTCAATGCTGTGAGCAACATCTTTGCTGTACTGGCTAATAGTTTTTGAATACTGGAGGGATATTGCCTCAAATTATTTGACTATTCACAATAATTTGCATTACTAATTTGCATCTTTTGCATCATTTTTAAAAATTATAAAAAAATAAAAATAAAAAATATAAATAACCAACAAAAAAATTTCTCAAGCACTGATCTACAGCATTTGTCAATTTCCATAATGTAAATTTTCCTACCATGGTTGATTTCGAGTTATCAATGTGACATCACAGAACACTGTGTTGGGAAGAGACGAGCAGCTAACATGCCATTTTATTTTATTTCTACCATACAGATACAATAGAAATAATAACTTAAATATCCCCCAGAGCAGTAATAGTAAAATGCAGTAAGATAATTAGGAGATGATGATTTTTGAGTATCTATTGCCTTTATTTTTAATGATGGTTATAATTAGCAAACAGCTCAAAAAACATCTGAAAACGAACAATTGGGTCTTCGAGTCATTATGAGGCAGCTTCAAAACACCTGGGCCTCACCTCTATCTTTAAGGCATCTGATTCAGTAGGTCTGGTTGTAACAAGGAATTTTCATTTTAAAAAGTACCCCAAGGAGATTCTGGTGCAGGCGGTCCTCAAATCAGATTTTGAGAAATCCTGATCTAGACTGTGTACTTTAGAGGTAATTCTATTAAGACCTTCCAGCAAATTCCAATTCTTTTAATGAAACAGTGAGAGGAGTTCCTTTGTTGAACTAAACAATGGGCAAAATTTTCCAAGTGTGAAAACATGTAGGGGAGGGAAGGATATGGGGCTCACTCATTCACTTGGATTGTAAATTGGAAAAACTATTTTGTCGGGCAATTTGGTGGAATCTGTTAAGGTTTAAACACTCCACGACCCAGAAATCCCATTTCTAGAAATCTACCCCGCAGTAACAATACATCGTTACCTAAAACACTGCTTACATTAAAGTTCACTCCAGCATTGCTTATGATAGCAAAAAACTCAGAACTTAAATGTCTTTAATAGGGAGCAAGTTGTACAAATTATAGTATATCTGCACAAGAGAATACTAGGCAGCCATTATAAATACTGGAAGAGTTTTACATGGGCTGCTTCAGGAATATGCCCAGGGTACACTGTTAAATTAAAAACAACAGCAGATGCAGATCTGTGAAGAGTGGTCTGATTTTTGTACAAAAAAGAAAAAGTGCATATATACACATCTGTGGTTTCTGTGTGTACGCAATATGTTAGGATAAGCATATGAAAAGTAGGCAGATCTAAATGACACTTATCCGAAGGTGGGTGCCCAGGGAAAAAGGGAGGTACAAGTGAAGAGGGTATTAAAGATTTTTTTCTTTGTAATCTATTTACCTTTTCTTCAATAGCTGTATTGAGATATAATTCACATACCATACAATTCACCTCTTTAAACTGTATAATTCAGTAGTTTTTAGTATATTCATAGAGATGTACAACCATCACCACATAACACAGGTTTTTTGGATAGTAAGGCACTATGAGTAATTTTTTTACTTTTCTTTTTAATATTTTTCTGTATTTTCCACAAGATGAAAAATACAGTTTGGGAGAGATTATTTTAATGGGAAAATATTCAAACATATCCAGAGTCCTCCAATCTTGTTAGTATTTCGATTGATAACTCAAGTATTAGGGAATAGGTTTCTTTGTTCTAATAGAGCTTTTTGCAATTCTGAAATCTGAAAAGCTCTGGAAGCCTAAAGGTTTTTAAATAATGTTTGGCAGCAAAATCTGGTCTGAATGGATGTGATGATATTCATGGTTTTTATTTATCCCTTGTAGTGTGACATTTGAATATTTTGCTATAGGAATATCAGCATATTTGATTAGGGGTAGTGCCTCACACTCCCAAAGATAACATAATGTAATACATGGCTCATGAACTTGAGTACCTTTCTATCAGGTTTAAAGTTCTTACTTCCAAACCACATCTGGCCCAAAGCACTTGAGTAAAAAGTTTGGGCCCTTTTATCAAGGAATAATGGAGAAATAAAAAGTGCATGTTGGGAGGTGCCTGAGTGGCTCAGTCAGTTAAACATCTGAGTCTTGATCTCAGCTCAGTTTGAGATCTCACGCTTTGTGAAATCGAGCCTGGCATCAGGCTCTGCACTGACAGCATGGAACCTGCTGGGATTCTGTCTCTTCCCTGCTCTCTGTCCCTTATTGCTTGGACACATATATGGGGGTATGCACGGGTGCTCTTACTCTCCCATAAACAAACAAACGAACAAACAAACTTTAAAAACAGTGGGAGTTGGGGAGGGAAGAAAGGAGACTTGCTGAATGGCATGAGTAACACAGCCTTGAAAGAGAAAATGGCAAAGTGCATCCTTCCCGGAACCACATTTCTGTATCTGCTGAGGATACGCTTGCTGAAGCAGGGGTGCTGTTGCTGATGTTGACAACTTGGACACATTATGTGCACTATGAAAGACCACGGTGAGAACGAACCTCCTATATTCTGGAAGGGGATTAGGCTTGCTGGACTACGTGCACAACACCGTCCTATTCAGAGAAGGCCAGGCTGAGTGCTAGAAAGATGTCGTCTAGGTCTCTGTCACTGTAAAGGTTCATGGCTTTCAGGCATCTAGGGGGTGGGGAGGGGCTGGGGGGTGAAGAGAAGCATTAACAACGGTCTCCACGTTTGCAGTGTCAAAGGAGGTTAATTAAATATAGAAAGTAATCCAAAACAATAGAAAACACTTGGATTTAAACCCCTCACCTTTGGTATCTCTCACTCTGTAGAGAAGTAAATTCAGGCGTGGATGTATCTTTCTGGAGAGAGTGCAGGAGGAAGCCTGGGGGAGAGATTTAGAGAAGACAACAGAGGAAGCGGTGGGGTGTGACCTTCCCCGCAGTTATCAGGGATCCAGGTATCGGGGAGTCAAGAGCACTCTCACGCTTCCACTGAAGTCAGAGTAGTCTGCTTTCTATTGGAATGAAATAATTTTAAGTGTCGCTGCCCTGCCACTGATCTATGCTCCATCTTGTTCAAAAATGCATTAGCAAGGGATTTTTCCTGGGCTCACACTTCCAAAGCTTTTTCCAATAGCTTCCTGGCAGTAGTCTTGTAAGAGGCAGAGATGCGGCAGAAGTCAGAGTGGAATCAGAATTCCTCGAGAGCCCTCTGTTTTCCCTTCTGCCTGCCACTGCGCCTATTTCGTGCTTGTTCTACTGTTCCTGCAGTGGTGGTGAGACGGGGACCCCCAGGGCGTGCACATGGACGAGTGTGAAGTGTGCATGTGTGAACTCACATCCTATGTCTAAGAACACCTACCTCCCCGGAACTAAGCTGCTCAGAAGCCACACCTAATGGATCATAGGATGGAATAAGACAAAGAAGGCAAGGAGAAATCAAATCCAAAGGTCACCAAGTCCAGGCACTAGTGTTCTCATGATTTCATTCAGAAAGTTCCTTTAAAGAGCTTTAATTCTGAGCCTACTTATTCTAAATTTGTCAACAATTAAATGAAACTTAGTCACCTAGATTCCATGTCCAACGCATCAATTTAGAACAAGGGAGCACAATGTCTATAAGAAATCAATCTCTGGGACAGCTGTGTGGCTCAGCTGGTTAAGCATTCAGCTTCAGCTCTGATCATGATCTCATGGTTTGTGAGTTTGAACCCCACATCAGACTCTGTGCTGACAGCGCAGAGCCTGGAGCCTGCTTCGGATTCTATGTCTCCTGGTCTCTCTGCTCTGCTCCCCCTTCACCCTCCTCTTTCTCTCTCTAAATAAATAAACATCAAAATAATCTTAAAAAAAAGAAATCAATCTCTTTCTAAAGTGGGCATGGTCTTGCCTGCTTACCAACCCTCTCTTACCACAAGGACTGTGTACTGACTCACGTGATTGTAGTTATTGTTTTATTTTTATTTGCCACCATTGGATGGTGACCTACATGAAGGCAGATTTTTGAGCTTACTCATCTTTGCCTCCACGCAGTGCTCTATTTGAATTAAAATGAGTTAAAGTGGTAGCTTCACAAAGAGCAACCTACAAAAAAATATAGAAAAGCAGATAGAAGGAGGCAACAAGCCCAGTAACACAAAAAACTCCATATATTTTGAGGGAAATCATTGTGCAGTAGTTGACATTCAGAATAATAGCCCAAAATTACAGACAAAAGACGGGTAGGGATAGGGAGGGAAACGAACACGGATGGCCCATCAGCTGTGCTGGACACAGCTATAGACATTTAACATCTACCACCTATTATAATTTCAAAAGACATGTTAATATATTTGGAAAGATTTCTGTCCAAAATGTTTTAAAATTATAATGATTACAGAGCTAGAACCCTAGCTTTCTGGAAAATCTGGCTATTAAAAATAATTTATTCTCTCAGGGTTCTAGCTGGAATTTTATGATCAGATTTTACTTATAACCCCAGATATTTGGAGACTAAATTTCTGAGGGCTCACATAAAGAAGAGTTGAAAACAGGTTCCTCAGGTTTCGATCATCTCATTTAGAATATAAATATTAAACACCCCCCTAAGGAAAATGAATCTTATAGCTATAATCCAAGCAACATGCTAAACTGTATGTGTATTTTGAGGGCTGTGATGATGGGGAAGAAGAAAGCCCTAGATATGTGTGTGGGCGGGTGGGAAGGGCTCTGTATCCTTGAGAGTTTTCCTATCAGCAACAGGAGTGCAAGACCAGTAAGGAGTTGACAGCTTGGAATTTCTGCCAACCCAAAGATAGTCAGAACTTCTGCACTTGGGCAGAGGTTCTTACCTCCATTTTAATGATATCCGATTCCAACTTCAGTTAGTGTGTGAACGGATTTTCCAATTTGAGAAATGAGTTACTGTTGGAAACTAGCAAGCTAATGCCAATAACTCTGGAAAGGAGAGGCCAGTTTCTTAAAATTCCCCTAGGCCAAAACATCCAGAAGAAATGTGCAAAATTTCTGCAACAATCTCAGGAGAGTTTTCTCTTTGGAACAAGACATTATTGAAAAGGCTTGTCAAAAAAAAAAAAAAAAAAAAAAAAAAAAAGAAAGAAAGAAAGAAAAAAGAAGACCAGGAGGAATCTCTATATCCTATTATTCTAATTTCCTTGAGGGCAGGGACTGTCTTGTCATTTATCTTCTGATAAGTGAACTATGAATAACAAAAAATGCTGTGGAGAACAGGAAATAGCATAACCAGGAAACTTCTAGTAGCCATGAGCAGGTCTGTGTCTATATATAACAAGAAATTATAATATCCTTGAAAAGTAACCAACACACCTTTATATTACAGGCAACTATGACAAAAGGTTGCATTTAGGGCAATTTATTGTCACTTTGAAGTCTTTTATAGGGACTATAATGACACTAGTTAATATTTATTGAGTACTTCCCAGGTGCCTTTCTGTGAACCATTATGATCCCATTTTATTGATGAGGAGGGCAGAGAGGTTTAGAAACTCTGTGGGGGTAACAAAACGAGCAGGTGCCGTCGCCGGACCATCTGGTCTTAGAGTCCGAACACCTAACCCCTGTACAATGCTACTGCTTACATGGGATATTCATTTATTTTTTTATTTTTAAGCAATCTCTACATTCACCATGGGGCTCGAACACACAACCCCAAGATCAAGAGTTTCATGCTCTCCCAAGTGAGTCACCAGGGCTCCCTGGGACATTCACCTCTAATTATATTACATTGTTTTCCATGGAATATTAGCTTATAAAAATTAGTCTACATTTTAAAAAGAACTCATTCTGGCTTTCCAGAGCCTCAGTTCTGGGTCACCCTGGCCTCCTAAAGCCTCAATCCTTTCTTCATAAGGCTAGTGGCTTTTCCATGCAGTGAAGCATAGGACTGAAGCCTAGGTTCCTGTCTGGCTGATAAGCACTCTGAGTGCTTGTGAGAATAAAGTCCTAACAAGGCTCTGGCCCTCACCTTTCACCAACGTTTTCATTTGTTGCCACTTCTCCCTTTGCATTTCACATGCCAGTGATGCCCAATTATGGAAATTTCCTTGTGGATAGGCTTTTCACTTCCCTGTGTCTATACACATGCTTTCACCTTGTCTGGAACACGTCTTCCCCCTGCCCCTGCCTACCTGGAGTCTCCTGATCACCATGCAAATCCTTGCTCTGTTTCCATCCTCTAAGAAGTCTTTTCAAGACGATGCCCCCT
Source organism: Paguma larvata (assembly GCA_030068075.1). NCBI lineage: Eukaryota > Metazoa > Chordata > Mammalia > Carnivora > Viverridae > Paguma > Paguma larvata. The sequence continues at coordinate 72,082,914 of CM057826.1, forward strand.
GCTTTCCCAGCAAATCTGCATGCTCTGCCCCTCCACAGCCTCAGTACCTGGTATACACTTCTAAAATTGTCTATAAATGCCAACTTGTGCTTGTCTCTCCTACTGGCATAAACTAAACTCCTCTGGGTGGAAGGTTCGGATACCCAGCCCCAGCACGGGTCTGACACTGTGATGGACATGGCATTTAATAGAGATAGCTGTTTTGAAATGATGCTTTTAATAGCTTCACATTCTGTACAATTTCCAAAACAAACCAAGACCAAACCAAAACAAATATTTCATGTAATCTCATAGAACTCACTCTAAAATCACACTCAATTTTTTTCCCACTAATAGAGATCACAGTCCAAGACACACACATATGGTTTCTGATGCTTTATCACATTCTGACAAATTCTAACAGATTTTACCTTCACTGTTGGTGTTTTATTAAAGAAAAGTTCTAGAGTCTTTTAAATACAGAGAATACACTGAGGGCTACTGGAGGAGAGGTGAGTGGGGGTATAGGTTAAATGGGTAACGGGCATTAAGGAGTGCACTTTTTGGGATGAGCACTGGGTATCATATGTAAGAGATGAATCACTGGGTTCTTTCTACTCCCGAAGCCAAGACTACACAGTATGTTAACTAACTTGAATTTAAATTAAAAAAAAAAAAAAGGCAGGGTGGGTGGGGTAGTGCGGGGAGTCCTGGGCTTTTCAGCTGTCTAAAACCTTTTCTGTAAGGATAAATACTCACACCCTTAAGCTAAACATTTTCCTGATTTTCAGTGGTACAGTAACTTCCTTGTAGTGTTAGTCTGCTTCTGACGTATAATTTCTGTACTTAAAAATATCACCAACAGTTTTAACATCATTAGGTTCAAATCCTGACCAACACCAATATGATGATATGCATGTGTGTGTGTGTGTGATTTTTAATCACTAGAAGATATAATGATATAATTATTTTCTACTTCTAGGTACATCTAGATATAAGTGTGCTGTCAGAACATAGAACTTGTATATAGTATAAATCACTCCTTATAGGAAATCAGGCATAGAGAGGAGATTTATACTGATGCTTTCTGTCAGAAGGGTATGACTGAGAATACAGCACACTAACTGGTAGGTACTGACAGACTCAACATAGTACTTCTACTTGTGGAAGTTAAAAACATCAAGATAATGTTATAACACTTTCAAGGAAAAAAAAATAATCACACGATCCTGTCTTTCACGCTTATTGACTATTTCTATTCTTTTCCTTGTTCCTTATGACACTGAGAAACATGCAAGCCTACTTATGGTTTTGTGCAGTGTATATAAATTTTTATGATTTATTATTTTTGTTATTACACCATTTATGTAACTAGGTCCCTATTATGAGGGGCATTTGTTAACTTACCAGTTTTTCATATTAATAGTTAATGGAATATAAACAACCATGAGTAGGTAGCTCATTTAAAAACAACTCTTTCTTTAAAAGCCTTGAGCAAGATTTTACTGTCCTGTATCCAATGTATGTAATATGATAATGTTGCTTTCCAAAACACTGAGCTAATTTAAAAAACTCCCCAAACTGTACCAGATTCGTCCAAACCCTGGGTTTTATACTTCAATCTCCACGTACCCCCAATTTAATAAATGTAAAATGCTCTCTTGTTTTAGTGAGCGTTGATATTTTCCTATGTGTTTATTTACTCTTCTGAGTAATGTACCCATGTATAGCTTAAGGCACAAGGCTGTATCTAATGCTACTGAAAACTGACATGGGGGAAATTTTTTGTTGATACTTTTATTATATTACAGTAAGGTCTATGAATCGTATCACCAGTAATCCTTCTAACTCATACCTCATATATACCTTCTTTTAGAAAATTGGTCCTAAAAAATTGAAAAATAAAAAATTAGTATAAAGTTTCTCATCAGTCTCTTATGGTAAAGAATAATTATATATTTATGTATTAAATACCAGAACTTTTATATTATATTTTTTGAATATTTTTTATTTTTGAGAGAGACAGAGACAGAGTGCAACCAGGGGAGAGAAAGAGAGAGGGGGACACACGGAATCCAAAGCAGGCTCCAGGCTCCAAGCTTTCAGCACAGAGCCCGATTTGGAGCTCGAACCCACAAACCGAACCGTGAGATCAAAGCCGAAGTCAGACCCTTAACCAACTGAGCTGCCCAGGCTGCCCTAAATATAAAAACTTAAATTATCCCTAGATTAAACATAAATTATAAAAGAAAATTAACTCACCAGTAATAAATTAATACATATTATGACAGTAATATAGTTTAAAAACTAGTCTCTATCATCCATCTTCCCTAGGGTATCATTGTGGTATCTGTTAGCATGTACTATAAAGCTAAGAGGAATCAGGCTGGAAAGTGAAGTCCAGGGAATCTATAGAGGGACCAGAGTGGGGGTGGGGGAGTGTGTGCAGGTATGACCAGACACCTTAGTTGTGGGGACAGGGAAAGCCTTCCTTGCATTTCTGGGAAAATTATAGTCATGTCAATGCTTTGGAAGTCAGCAGTGTTGGCATCTGTTCCACTGACACCCACATGGTAAATTTTTAGAAGAGATAAGTTCTTTGTTGCTCAAACACGAGCATTTATTTCATTGTTTTCAACAAAATCCTGTCTCAACACTACAGTTAACAACTTAAGGTTTTAGGTTCTGTTCCAAAAACAGAAAGCTATTTGTATGCTACACCTCAAAGTGTATTTTTAATATAAAAACAAGTTTTATTTGGAAGTTAGGTTCATGGGCTGGTCCACAGGTGGTTGTTTAATTGATAATATGTCTGATTACATTATTAATTAGAATTGAAAAATTTTATAAAAATTTTCCTTCTAACATTTTTTCCCAGAGAAAGACCATATTTACTGTCTCAGTCCTGAATACTGAGAATCTTCAGAAACTACCACCACATGAGGCACTCTCACTCAGAAAAGGCCCCAGAGGATATTCATAGGCAGAGATGGACATGGACTGCAGGACTTAGTGACTGGACAGAAAGCTAATGTGTCTGGAGAGGAAAACGCATCAGGTTAGTTAGCAGAAATATAATGTTAAATTAGAGAACTTGGGGCAATACGTGTAAGTCAGCAAGACATAGTGGAAAAGCTGATAAGCTAGGGAGAAGACTGCTTAATATTTACACTCCCGCGAACGCTGAAGTGTGAACCTGGAAGGCGGCTGGAGTTTGACTAAATGTAGCACAAGGAATAACAAGTACCAGTCTCGGTTGCCTTGGGAACAGGGCCCCTTCCCCACGTTAATGATTCTATAGTAAGAAAAGGAGGGTTTATATGAAGTACATAGTACAAACTTCCAGCTATAAAATAACGTCATGGGGATTAATGTACAGCACAGGGAATATAGTCGATAATATTGTAATGACTTAGTATGGTGACAGATGGTAACTAGACTTACCATGGGGATCGTTTCATAGCGCATAAAAATATGGAATCCCTGTCATGAACACCTGAAGCTAATCGGATACTGCATGTCAATTATACTTCGATTAAAGAAATGAAGAGCATCATAATCGTGGGCAGACCAGTGAGTGTCTGGGGGGTGTTCTGCAGTGTCAGAAGCGTGGGTGGGGTCTGTGCATTAGTGCAGTGGACGATAGATGAGTTCATGAAGAGGCAAGTGTAGATTACAGAGAAAGCATGGACATGAGCCCGAGAGTCTGAGAACCTCCCCGGTACTGCAAAATATGGTGACTCACTCAATGGCTTCTTTCTAGCAATGGATATAAATTGCTAGTCCCTCCCTATTCTTCTGATGATAGTGCTTGGAAAGAGAGGATAGATAAGACAATACATTGGAAAGCAAAAGAACCATGAAGTCAGCATAAGAGAAAGAAGCACAGTAGAATAGTAGACCATTTAAGACAGTATCATATTCAAAATAAAAGTCATTGCTTCAATCGCTCCAAATTAAAGGAAACAAAAGCAGTTTTGTTCCCAGTGGGCAGAAAGTGTGGTCAATGGTTTGTATAAACATTTACATTTTTATATGTATTTTATATATTTACAGTATTGAAAGTTGTGCTTTCAAAATTTCAAAACTTACCTCTAAAAGCACTAATATCCCCATAATGTACTTGTAGTACAAAGTATTTACTTCCAGTCTCTCCTCCGACTCTGAATCCAACACCTAAAGATTTATAAAGAAGATAAATTAATATTTTCAAAATGAAAGTCTAAAATGGGACTAATCTCAGGTTACTGATATATGAAATCCAAAGGGAAATAAAACAGCATATAACATATGAAATTATGTTATATGAAAAAGGAAATGAACCAGGAATTCACTGAAAATTTCTAATATAATCTATCATTCCTTCCCCAGGCTCTGATAGGTTCCTGCCCATCTTTCCCATTCCAGAACCAGAGTAATCACATATACTTTAAGAGGAGAATTTACTCATTTTGAAAGAAATAGAACAAAACAAAATTCTGTCATTGTTGATTATATAAGAGACATACATAAACATACTTTAGTTTTTTTTTTTAATATATTCACATTCGTTTTTATTTCCTGATTGAATACAGAAAATAGACTTCTTAGGAGCATTTCAGGGGAAATGCTTTTATTCCCGTATGAAAACAGGTATCTACAAAAAGGCCATCCAGGAAATCAGTTATCAGTTAGATTACAGAGTCCAGTGTGTCCATAGTTCTTGGAATCCGAAGGGTTCCTAATAGTCTTACTATTAATACAGTTTGCTAGTAAGCTTTTTAAAAATCTACAAAAAAATTTTTACAGGTGGAGAAAATTTTTATTTTTCTATCTGCTCAACCAATTGATCTTTAAAATGTCAAGAAATCTGTAACAGTCTTCCCCCAGCCCCCATTAGTTTCCAAATTTGTCTGGTAGCAGCTGCCTGGTGAGCTATGGAGAGGACTCAGAAGCTCATTTGAAGCGAAGCAAAGCAAAACAGGTATCAGTTAGAGCTGGCAAAGTTAGGGAGGCAAGAGAGGAATAGGCGTATCACAAGACACCATCCCTGAACCACGGCAAACCTGTTCTGTTACAGAACTGCACGTTCCCTTTGATAGTAAGAAACTGCCAGGTAACAGAAGAGAGCCTGATGACCCGTTCACACACTGGAAGTTATGAACAATTCAGAGTGAAGCCAGGAAGTCAGCTGAGGTTTGGCATTACATTAAATACCCAGGTCCCAAGACTACATTTTCTTTTAAAACTATTTGCTGAAACAGCAATTTATTTAATTCTTAGCTCTCTTGGCTCCTAAAAGGCTCCTGCTATCAGGAACCGGTGTGCCACAGGACCAAGGTGGCTTGAGGTATACCAGGGTATTTTCTAATTCTACCCAAGCTGCTGTGTGGGCAAGCTACTTACCAAAGAGAGGCAGAGAAAGAGCAACTACTTAAATGAAACCTTTTCAATACAAAGCAGGTAATACAAGTATTTTTTTAGTGTGAAATTGCAAATGCAACACTGTCAACAACTGTGGAAAGAACATTTAATAAAAAGTACTTTGAGTCAGAAATTAAGCGACTTTATAGAACACTATGCAAGAGGCCTCACAGATACCTTTGGGGAGTCTGGTAGGTGGAGCATTTCTTGCCCAGGCATATAGAATATTGGCTTTATCTGTACAGGTTCCTTCATCACAAAACCTGAAGAAGAAGAAAAAAGTAGCCATAAATGAAGATTCAAGTAGCAAAATGCAAGAAAAGTTCCACCAAGGAGGGCATTTGAAAGGGGAAGGCATTTAAAAACAAAGTAAAATACACCACTGTATCATGATTATAGTCATACCAGCTCTAAGATCCTCACAAAGACTAAAGAATAATTTTACATGTGAAAAAAGTAAATACAAAGGGAGATTTATTCGTGCGTTGCCTGGTGTGAAACAATCCTGTGAGGATGATAGACAATTTATAATGTGATGTGTTCCTATGCGGAATGTACTCTGTGTAAATCAGGTAGGAAGGTGAGCATCACACAGAGAATGCATATAAACCGAAGCTAACACAGTGTTACTTTGGAAGTGGACTAAACCATTGTCAGTATGTATTTGGCCACGGCAACAAACAGTAGTACCCAGTGCCTACCCTCAGCAGAAGGAACAGTACAAGTACATCCCACTTAAGGCATTCCTGGTGTTATACATATGTGACCTTTTTTAAAGTTTATGAATACTGGTTGTGCCATTTATAAGTTGTTTCATATTGTGCAAGTCACTTGATCTAGCGAGCCTCAGTTTTCTCTCTGGTAAAACAGGTGAGTTGTACTTACCTCACAGTCATTCTGTAAATCAAATGAGATATAAATAAAAGCACTTTATAAACCTCAAAGCACTGTACCAGGGTAATGTATTATTTAACAAAACACTCACTTTATCCAGAGACTCATGATTGAGAGGCAGTGTTGTATGGTGAAACGAGCCCAGGAAGAAAGACGTATGTGTAGTTGAACCTCCCCCCACAGCAGCTGTGTATCTTGGGTATGTCTGTAAACCCTCCCAGGCCCAGTTCCTGTATGGAAACTTGCCGGGGACCAGAAGACAATAGCCCTGATGGCGATGTCCAGGGTAAAGACCTAAGGTTCAAAGGCCAATTGCCCAGAGCCTGGACCCTGCTGGAAGGCAAGGGTGTCTACAGGCTGGTGCTGGGCAGGGAAGCCATGGAGCTATGGTTTCCAAGCCAAGTTGCCCTGTTTGACCCCAGAGGATGGCTGGTTAGCCAGTGACGGGTAAGATCCCTCAGAGTGGGGATAACCTAAGACAGGCACAGTTGCTATGGGGCTAGCAGGAAAATCTGTGCGGGGCCTAAGTTATATCGTTAACCTGGGTCTAAGAAGAACTCTCAAGAAAAGCCCCTGCTGTGGTAGCTGCAGGGTGGCAAAAGGGCTCCAGTGGCCCCCCCTCCCCGAGCCACAATAGGTTCTGACCTGTTTATTTAGTGTTATAAGCCTTAGAGACATGTAGTGTTGATTATTGTAGAAATAAAAAGAAGATCATTCAATAGTAATAACATAAAATATAATTCTTAATCTTTTCTCACTATACTCAAGAGTGCAACTCGACCCTCAGGAATGTGGTAACTGCTGCAGACTTTGGGTTAAGATACTACTAATAGTCAATAGATAATAAATAATCTTAGGGAGTAACTTTAGAGAAAACATGTTTTTCACATAGTCTTTCAACTGTAGTCAGAGCCTTTAATTGATATCTGTATACTTTGTTCTTATTCTTTCAACCCATAATATTTACCAGAATGTATCCACTAGTTATGCTTTGACTACATGTGAGCTATTTTTCCCCTCATATACTGATTGTTTAAACATTCTATGTAATCTAAAAAACAAGTATCCTTTGTAGTCCTAAGAAGTGTGAAGGTCATTTTAGTCAGTTTTTTTTACTGGGAACCTTGAGAAGTTGGAATGATCTCATCCTGTCTATCTTTACAAAACATATACTTGCTGTGCTTAGAAAAAAATTATTAAAACCCTAAAAGAAGAGTAAACTTTGGGCAGTCCTGATACGAGACTGACTCCGCGTCGTTTGTCCTAGACCAGCCCTCACAGAGGGAACCCTGGACCAGCCGGAATTCCTGAAGCAGGAGCTGGCCTCCCTCAGGACGGTCTCCGGCAGAAACTTCTCTGATTGGGCTGTGGTGGTGATGTGGCTAAGTCACTCACCATGGTAACTGGGACACTGGAATCTACGTTGGTAGATCCGATTTCATAAGCAAAAAGCTGTCTGACTACACGCCACACATTTTTTTCCCCCATTACACTGTATCTCTTAGTTTGTTCTGTTCCAAGAATTGGATTTGTTCAAAACACCATTCAGTGATGTTTTATGTTGCCTTTCCTTTTTTGAGTTTTGGGAAATTGGCACCAAGCAAGGTCAGGGTCAGGAGTTTGGGCAGATTTGAAAGGTTTCAGGACTAGCAAGGAGAAGGACAGATACAGCTTCTTGGGCAGGACATTGGCTCTCACGGTAGAAAATGGGCAGCGCCCGTGGGCTGGGAGAGAAATGAAGGCAGACCGTGGTAGCTTTCTAAACAGGTTAGGAACGGAGGACAGAAACTGGGACAACACCCAAGTCACTGATAAAATCACTGGTAAAATGTACCTTCAAACTCAGAGGCACGGACACGTCCCTGCTTATAGACAGAACTGGGTGGGAGAACAGGCACTAAGTGCAGGCAATTGCTATCGCCTGGGTAAAGGAGTGAGGGACCAGGAACCAGGAGGTCTCCATAAGGTTATATTTAGCAAATGTTTTGCTCCTCTCAATCAGGCTGTAGAAAGAAACTGGTTAGTGTGTAATGTAAAACACATCAACCCGTGGTTTCCTAGGGTTCACTGTCAAGAACAATATACTTATGATGAAGGATTATTATCATGTGAGACTCGTGCACTGGAAAAAATGTCTGTGACATCCTTGTGCCAACCGTACTGAAGGTGTAGGGAATGGGACAGTGGTGAAGGCGTAGGGAATGGGACAGCGCCCAAGAGCAAAATCTTCCTCCTTGGCCTCCTGCTATTATAGTTTAAGAAATGAGACTGTCAGATGTGATGAACTCTGCATCTCACTATTGTGAGCTACTGAAATTTACAGACCCGGGTGGCAATTTTCAGAGCTTTCAACGAAGATCATAAATATACAAAAGTGCTTAACATCAGTGTGATGACAGTCTTAGGTTAAACAAGATAATTGTTTCCTCTGATATGGAAGTCAGTTCAGTATATGACTAGAGAGAACTGGAATGAAATATAACAGAGAAAACTGCTTTAGTACATTTTTCTAAGCTACATATTCGATTATGTCATTCACTGGCACAAAATCTTTCAAAAGCTTCCCCCCAAATAACATGAAAATAAAATGCAAACATTGTAGCATAACACATAAGGCTTCTCATTATCTGGGACCTTCTATATCTCAGAAAAAAATTCCCCTCTTACTCATGCCATGTTCCTGCCAGTTTCTTTTTTTTTATTATTATTAAAAAAAATGTATGTTTATTTACTTTTGACAGAGAGAGAGACAGAGAGAGAGAGAGGCCGCAAGTGGGGGAGGGGCAAAGAGAGAGAGACACACAGAATTTGAAGCAGGCTCCAGGCTCTAGGTTGTCAGAACAGAGCCAGATGCGAGGCTCGAACCCACAACCTGTGAGATCATGACCTGAGCCGAAGTTAGCTGCTTAATCAACTGAGCCACCCAGATGACCCAAGTTCCTGCCAGCTTCTAAAGTCTCACTTCTGTACTATTCCCTTTGCCAGGAAAACCCCTTCCCCAAATCTCTGCCTGACAAACCTGTACTGACTTTCTCCTTTAAGGTACCCTTTGAGCTTTCTCCTCGGGGAAGTTTCTCTGGTTCCCATCCAGGCCAACTTGCGTTTGTTAACCACAGAGCTCATCCTAAGTATCCACTTACTTATCTCCTGTGCATACTTTGTGATTTAAGGACATAAACTCCCAGCACCTGCACATCTGCCTATCATTGAGTCAATACTCAAGACATGTTTGGGAAAGTTGCCTTCCAGGTAGGTTTTTAACTTTTCATACATGACATGTAAAAGATCTAAACTAACCTAAATTTATTGTACTGTCACATATGATAAAAAATATTTTTAAATTTACCTAAGGGAGGAGGAGGCAACATGGCGGAGGAGTAGGGGGCTCCAGTATTTCGCTTGCCCTTTAAAGGGGGACGACTGAAACCATTGTCTCTCTCTCAACTACAAAAATCTGGGGGAAAAGGTGCTAGAGCTGACAAGAAACTAAGGCGAACACAGACACGGCCCAACTGAACTCCCTTTTTCTGGAATAACCAGGCCGTATAAGTTCATCTAGACGACATCGATCTTTATTCCTTTTCCCTCGCACCTGTCCTTATTCTGATTTCTATCAGTCTGGATTAAACCCTTTAGTCGCTCTACCTGGGCAAAGTCCATTTCCTTCTTCTCCCTGCACCAGTCATTATTCTGTCTATATATGCTCTGCCACCAGCACACTACATACCCTGTCCTTAACGTGTAGCTGTTACTACAGGACATTGCCCTCAGAGAGTCACTTGTTATTTTTTTCTGTTGTGAACTGCTTGTCTGGACCATTTGTCGGTACGTTTGAGTATTTCTGTGTTCTGTGTGTCTGTCAGTTTTCCTTTCCAGGGCAACTTCAAGAAACAACCCATAACACATCCAGCCAAAATGACGAGACGGAAGAATTCTCCTCAAAAGAGTCTACAAGAAGCAGTGACAGCTCAAGAATTAATGAAAAGAGATATAAGCAACATAACAGAACTTGAATATAGAATGTTAATCATAAAACTAATTGCTGGCCTTGAAAAAAGCTTAGATGAATGCAAGGGGTCCTACGAGGCAAAGTTCAAAGACCTTAAAAACGGTCAGGAAGAATTAAAGAAGACATTGGAAGAAATACAGGGGAAACTGGAAGCAACCACAGCACGGATTGAAGAGGTAGAGGAAAGAGTTAGTGCATTAGAAGACAAAATCATTGAAAAAGAGGAAGCAGATAAAAAGAGAGAGAAGCTGATCCAGGAACAGGAAAGGAGAATTCGAGAGCTGAGCGATGCAGTCAAAAGAAACAATATCCGTATCATAGGAGTTCCAGAGGAAGAAGAGAGAGAGAAAGGAGTCGAAGGGGTTCTGGAACAAATCATTGCTGAGAACTTCCTCAACATGAGAAAGGAAACGGGCATGGAAATCCAAGAGGCACAGAGAACTCCCCTCAGACGTAACTTGAATAGACCTTCTGCACGGCACATCATAGTGAAGCTGGCAAAATACAAAGATAGGGAGAGAATCCTGAAAGCAGCTAGGGACAAAAGAACCCTAACATACAAAGGGAGACCTATAAGGGTAGTAGCAGACTTATCTACGGAAACTTGGCAAGCCAGAAAGGAATGGCAGGACATCTTCAATGTGATGAGCAAGAAGGACATGCAACCAAGAATTCTGTATCCAGCTAGCCTGTCATTCAGAATAGAAGGAGAGATCAAGGTTTTTCCCAACAAACAAAAACTGAAAGAATTTATCACAAATAAGCCAGCACTGCAAGAGATCCTGAGGGGCATTCTATGAAAACAAGGAGGCAAAGAATACAAACTACCAGACACAGCCTTACAAACATGAAACTTACAGATAATACAGTGACTGTAAGCCCATATTTTTCAATATTAACACTGAATGTAAATGGACTAAATGCGCCAATCAAAAGACAAAGGATAACAGAATGGATTAAAAAACAAGACCCATCTATTTGCTGTCTTCAAGAAACTCATCTTAAACCTGAAGACACCTTCAGATTGAAAGTGAGGGGATGGAGAACTATCTACCATGCTACTGGAAGTCAGAAGAAAGCCGGAGTAGCCACACTTATATCAGACAAATTAGACTTTAAAATGAACGATGTAATAAGAGATGAGGAAGGACATTATATAATAGTCTCAGGGACCATCCAGCAGGAAGAGCTAACAATTGTAAATATCTACGCACCGAATTCAGGGGCACCCAAATTTGTAAAACAACTAATTACAAACATTAGCAACCTCATCGATAAAAATGTCCTAATAGTAGGGGATCTCAACACTCCACTCTCAGCATTGGATAGATCAACAAAACAGAAAATCTCCGCAGAAACAATAGCCCTGAATGACACATTAGGACAGATGGGCCTCACAGACATCTTTAGGGTCCTTCATCCAGAAGCAAAGGAATTTACATTCTTCTCATCTGCACACGGTACATTTTCCAAGATAGACCACATTCTGGGGCACAGGGAAGCTCTGAATAAATATAAAAGAATTGAGATTATACCGTGTACAGTGTCAGACCACAATGCTTTGAAACTTGAAATCAACCACAGGAGAAAGCCTGGAAAATATCCAAGAACATGGCGGCTAAGAAATAACCTACTAAAAGATGACTGGGTCAACCAAGCCATCAGAGAAGAAATTAAAAAATACATGGAAACAAATGAAAATGAAAATACAACAATCCAAACGCTCTGGGATGCAGCAAAGGCAGTCCTGAGAGGGAAATATATTGCAATCCAGGCCCATCTCAAGAAACAAGAAAAATCAATAACACAAATTCTAACAGCACGCCTAAAGGAACTAGAAGCAGATCAACTAAAACAACCCAAGCCCAGCAGAAAGAGAGAAATAACAAAGATCAGAGCTCAAATTAACCATATGGAGACAGAAAAGGTAGTGGAACAGATCAATGAAACCAAAAGCTGGTTCTTTGAAAAAATAAACAAAATAGACAAACCTCTAGCCAGGCTTCTCAAAAAGAAAAGAGAGAGAACTCAAATAAATAAAATCGTGAATGAAAAGGGAGAAATTACAACCAATCCCTCAGAGATACAAGCAATCATCAGAGAATACTATGAAAAATTATATGCCACCAAACTTGGCAATCTGGAAGAAATGGACAGCTTCCTAAATAGCCACACGCTACCAAAACTCAAACGGGAAGAAATAGAAAATTTGAACAGACCCATAACTAGTGAAGAAATAGAATCAGTTATTAAAAACCTCCCAGCAAATAAAAGCCCTGGACCAGATGGCTTTCCTGCGGAATTTTACCAGACATTTAAAACAGAGTTAATTCCTATCCTCCTCAAGCTGTTCCAAAAAATTGAAACGGAAGGAAAACTCCCGGACTCATTCTATGAAGCCAGCATCACTTTGATTCCCAAACCAGATAGAGACCCAGCAAAGAAAGAAAATTACAGGCCAATATCCCTGATGAATATGGATGCAAAAATTCTCAACAAGATACTAGCAAATCGAATCCAACAGCATATAAAGAGAATTATCCACCATGATCAAGTAGGATTCATCCCTGGGTTGCAGGGCTGGTTCAATATTCGCAAATCAATCAACGTGATACATCACATCAACAAAAGAAAAGATAAGAACCATATGATCCTGTCAATAGATGCAGAAAAAGCATTTGACAAAATACAGCATCCTTTCTTAATAAAAACTCTCGAGAAAGTCGGGATAGAAGGAACATACTTAAACATCATAAAAGCCATATATGAAAAACCCACAGCTAATATCATCCTCAATGGGGAAAAATTGAAAGCCTTCCCCCTGAGATCAGGAACACGACAGGGGTGTCCACTCTCGCCACTGCTATTTAACATAGTGCTGGAAGTCTTAGCATCAGCAATCAGACAACAAAACAAAATAAAAGGCATCAAGATTGGCAAGGAGGAAGTCAAACTTTCACTTTTTGCAGATGACATGATACTTTACATGGAAAACCCGACAGAATCCACCAAAAGCCTACTAGAACTGATTCATGATTTCAGCAAAGTTGCAGGATACAAAATCAATGTACAGAAATCGGTGGCATTTCTATACACCAACAATGAAGCAGCAGAAAGAGAAATAAAGAAGCTAATCCCTTTCACAATTGCACCAAAAACCATAAAATACTTAGGAATAAACCTAACCAAAGAGGTGAAAGACCTCTACACTGAAAACTATAAAAAACTTATGAAGGAAATTGAGGAAGACACAAGGAAATGGAAAAACATCCCATGCTCATGGATTGGAAGAATAAATATCGTCAAAATGGCAATACTACCCAAAGCAATCTACACATTCAATGCAATCCCAATCAAAATTGCACCAGCATTCTTCTCAAAGCTAGAGCAAACAATCCTAAAATTTGTATGGAACCACAAAAGACCTCGAATAGCCAAAATAATACTGAAGAATAAAACCAAGGCGGGAGGCATCACAATCCCAGACTTTAACCTCTACTACAAAGCGGTGGTCATCAAGACTGTATGGTATTGGCACAAAAACAGACGCATAGACCAATGGAATAGAATAGAAAACTCAGAAATGGACCCGCAAGTATATGGCCAACTAATCTTTGACAAAGCGGGAAAATGTATCCAATGGAAAAAAGACAGCCTTTTTAACAAATGGTGCTGGGAGAATTGGACAGCAACATGCAAAAGAATGAAACTAGACCACTTTCTTACACCACTCACAAAAATAAATTCTAAATGGATAAAAGATCTGAATGTGAGGCAGGAAACCGTCAAAATCCTAGAGGAGAAAACAGGAAAAAGCCTCTTTGACCTAAGACGCACCAATTTCTTACTCGACACGTCTCCAAAGGCAAGAGAATTAAAAGCAAAGATGAACTATTGGGACCTCATCAAGATAAAAAGCTTCTGCACGGCAAAAGAAACAACCAACAAAACGAATAGGCAACCAACGGAATGGGAAAAGATCATCGCAAATGACATATCGGATAAAGGACTAATATCTAAAATTTATAAAGAACTTACCAAACTCCAAACCCGAAAAACAAACAACCCAGTGAAGAAATGGGCGGAAGATATGAATAGACACTTCTCCAAAGGGGACATTCAGATGGCCAACAGACACATGAAACGATGCTCAATGTCACTCAGCATCAGGGAAATACAAATCAAAACTACACTGAGATACCACCTCACACCAGTCAGAGTGGCTAAAATGAACAAATCAGGAAACTATAGATGCTGGCGAGGATGTGGAGAAGTAGGCACCCTCCTACACTGTTGGTGGGAATGCAAACTGGTGCAGCCACTCTGGAAAACGGTGTGGAGGTTCCTCAAAAAAATGAAAATAGAGCTACCCTATGACCCAGCAATAGCCCTGCTAGGAATCTACCCAAGAGACACAGGAATGCTGATGCATAGGAGCACGTGTACCCCAATGTTCATAGCAGCACTTTCGACAATAGCCAAATCATGGAAAGAGACCAAGTGCCCATCAACTGACGAATGGATAAAGAAGTTATGGTACTTATATACAATGGACTACTACGTGGCAATGAGAAAAAATGAAATCTGGCCATGTGTAGCAAGATGGATGGAACTGGAGGGTATTATGTTAAGTGAAATAAGTCAGTCAGAAAAAGACAGATACCATATGTTTCCACGAATAGGTGGACTTTGTGAAACTAAGCAAAAACCAGGGGGAGGGGAAGAGGGGAAAGAAAAAAAAGACACAGAGGGAGGGAGATAAAACATAAGAGACTCTCAAAGACTAAGAAAAAACTGAGGGTAAGGGGGATGAGGGAGGGGGGAGAGGGGGTGATGGGCATTAAAAAGGGCACATGTTGGGATGAACACTGGGTGTTATATGTAAACCAATTTGAAAATAAACTATTATAACAAAAAAAAAAAAAAAAAAAAAAAAAAAAGAACAAAGCCCTCCAAAGGGAAATTTTGCTTATTTGAATAGTTGAATACAGTGAAATAAAGATAATTAGAAATTAAAAAAAAAAAAAAAAAAAAAATGAATAAAAACTTTAAAATTAAAAAAAAAATGTTAATTTTACCTATGTAAATTAAAGGCCTTCTACTTTAAAAAAAAAAAATAAAAAAATAAAAAAATAAATAAATTTACCTAAGAAGTTTTAACCAAAATATTAAATAATGATAAATCTGAATTATTAATTGCTTGGTATTCTGTAGAAATCAGCTTTCACAAGAACAGTGCGAAGAGGTTATGCTTTACAGCTGATTAAGCTCAGAGAGTTGAACTTCCAAAGGTCACATATGCCAACCCTGATTCAAAGCTCTGCCAGTCCCACTCCCTTCTATCTCATTCATGAGACTGATGTATGGGCAGAAAATTATATTCTATGAAGATAAGTTTCGATGATTACACTTCTGTCATATCAGAAGTAAGTTGCAATGTGTGTTCACAATTCTAAAACAAAATTCTAGACAAAATAAGTTACCCTCACTTATTCACAAGAAGATGATGATTTTACATTTTTTTAATATTTACTTTTGAGAGAGAGAGCATGAGTTGGGGAGGTGCAGAGAGGCAGATGCCAGGCTTGAGCTCAAGAACCGCGAAATTATGAACTGAGCTGAAGTCAGACCCTCAACAGACTGAGCCACTCATGAGTTCCATACATTTCATTTTCTCCTGAGCCCTTGTAAAAAGAAGAGCTCCAAAAGCAAACCTTGATTTTTTTAAGCCCTGTTTTATAATTTTTAAGGAATGTATTAAACTCGAGACTGAGTAAAGACTCCCTGAAAGGTGCTAGGATATTCAAACTAATCCTAAAACTTAATATGTGAGGGGACTAGGTAAAAAAGAAAAATTAAGAAGCCAAGAGGAATGGGTTCTAGAAGAGATAATACAACGGCAAATGGGTGGCAAAGAACATCTGAATAAAATCTCTGCACCTTTTCATTTTCAGATTTCTATTTTCCTTTTTAAGTGATAAATAACATCATCTTTTATCCATAT
Organism: Paguma larvata; assembly: GCA_030068075.1. Lineage (NCBI taxonomy): Eukaryota > Metazoa > Chordata > Mammalia > Carnivora > Viverridae > Paguma > Paguma larvata. The sequence goes on from CM057826.1 coordinate 72,099,203, forward strand.
ATAATGACCTGCAGGATAAAGATGGTATTGTGTATTTTAGCTTTCCAAAGAGTACTATAAAAATAGAGAGGATTTTTACTATTCTTATTAATAAGAACAGTCTTCAGGCTAGGAAGCAAAGTAACCCCTGATCAATGGTTGTCATAATTTCAGGGTTCATCAACTGGGTTTCTTATTCTTATGAATCTAGCAGCTTCTCCTAAAGACTTCTCCAGATTAAGCCAATTAATTGTGAAAAGATTCACAGAGCTCCCTTGTGGTTTCTTAGTATTCATAGTAAAAATGATGAGAATTAACTTATGAAAAGAAAACTATTCTGGATTCCTGGACCTTTGCTTTAGAACCTTTTCACCTCTAATCCATGGGGAAACCATTCAGATGGCATGAATATTTTCAGACTATGCCAAGCACCGAAAAATGCTAACCTGTCATTGTGAATTATCCATACAAAGCATGATTGACTGTTAAAGTACTCTCTAGTTGTATCAGTTAAAGGCTATTTAAAATCCAAGGTTACTCAGGGAAGATCAGATCTGACAAGTCATTTCTTCTTTTGTCTAAAAAAATTTTTTTAAATAAAATTTAAGTTAATTTTAATTTAACTTAATACCAAGTTAAGTCTAGATAGCCTTTACTTCCAATTTTAATAAATTAAGTATCAGGGCCACAGGAAAACTAATCCAAAGGTAGAATGTTTCTTTAAGAAACACAATATATAATCAACAGCATATGCGGAAAGTCTTTATCATTCTAAACTGCATCCGGAATGAGTCAGATGTTCAAATTTCATTAACTGCTCTATGAACCCGTAGACCATCATTTCCCAATTCAGACAATTCCTATGTGAATACCGATGCAATGCGTAGGCAAAAGGTATTGCTAATAACATAGTAATTAGAAGGATACTTAATGGGAAAGCTAAATAAGAGCGGTGATTTAAAGTGGCCTGATAAACAGCCCCACCATATCCAAACCCCACCTTCCCAGCAAGATTAAAGAAGCCTTAAGGTCCACAGAAAAAGAGGGCGTGTTTGTTTTGTTCACGCCAAACTTTCAGTGCCTAACTAAATGCTTGGCACGTAGTGAATGGTTAATAAATATTTATTAATAAACGAATGAGGATAACAACTACCATTTATTAAGGACATCTATGAGCCAGGCACTGCGCGAAGCACATTACTTACATCCCTTTACTTATTCTTCATGATGGCTCAAACGGGTGGGATTAATAGTCTCATTTTACAGATGAGGAAACAGACGAACACAGGTTAAATAATTTGACCAATGTTTATTACTACTGGCTGTATGCTAAATATTATAGCACTATGCTGTAATACCCTGTTAAACATAAATACTCGTTTTGCCAAGAAAGAACCATATTCGAAGTTATGTAACTTTTGTTTCTGTTGAAGCTGTCAAAATGGTTACAATCACGCTATTGTATATTATTAAAGTTGACACTAGTCCACTAAGAACTGGTCAGTTGCTAAAGAACTCCTATCAACACCTCTAACCCAGGCATCTAAAAACTAGCCAACGAATAGCATCACTGGTAACTAGAAGTAAGAATAAGTACCAAGTATATTTTATATAAACAAAGATCCCTTATACTACCCTGATATGCATATCATATGAATCTATTAAATTATTAAAGTAGAAAAAGAAAATGGATGCAATTAATGTTAGCCTAGTAAAAGTTTATGTCTAAAATTTGCTACTACATTCAAAGGCACACTTTATATGGCTTAGAATGAGGAACAGCACAGGTTTTGGAGATTGTGTTATTTTTATTGATACTGACAAGGATGATAAGTATGTTTAACTTCAGAAGTTTCTTTATGGCAGAAGAAACAAAGAAGGGACTGCAGCACACACACTGTGTGTGGATGACAGGTAGCTAGGAGAAGGAGAGAGTACTTAAGGCAGCGCATGCGAATGCCATTCTTAACCAAAGAATCATTATCATCATGCGGGAGGCAACAAAGCTGTAGACATATCTGGAAAGTTTATCACCCTAAAAAAACGGCCATTTAAATGAGGAGCCAAGCAGGGTGTCTCACATACTGGCTCCTTTCTCTCTCTCTCTCTCTCACTCTCGCTTTCTCTCTCTATATGTATTTGTATGGTTTAGCTACTTTTTCTCTTTCACTACATCAGCATTCGTAACCCTGTGGAGACAGTGGCATTTAAAAAGACACAGCAGGTGGTTAATAAATAGAAGCAGTTGAAAGGGATTGAAGCTGAAGCTTCATAGGATGGTAAAGCTCTACTGCTTTAGCCTGAGAAGGATTCCAAGTTAGAACAGCTGGAAACAGCCTCATTTAACCAGCTGGGGTTCTTCTTTTCAAAAAAAGATCAAACAACCTGTAGAAGCCATCTTTGATTTGTAAAAAGGAGTTGGTCATGAGCATCATTAGAAATAGTTTTGAAATCAAATATTAATTGCTAAGACTAAACGTAATAACTGTAGTTACGCATAGAAGAAGATGCCTAAGTACAAGGCAGGAGACACGAGAAGCCCATTGGCTTTAATCACCCAATATTGTGAACACATAATCTTGCAGTGTGCAGCCATAAACTGCTTTAAATCCTAAATCCTGTGCTCAGCAGATAAAAGTGCACAAGCCTGTACATTACACATCACATTACAAAAAGCAGTGCTCCTGAATTACTCCGGATGTCAGACAACTTGTATGAACGAAACATCATGATTTTCAAAGCCTGAAACACTCTCCACAGCCAGCCATGCATTATTTTAAAAAACTGATTGTGAGAATAAAAAGAGAATAAAGAAAGGTATTCATAGAACAGACAAATATAATATTTCTATTTCTAAGATCCTCAGAAATTTACCATTTTTTTGTGTGTGATAGATGTTTTATGTCCAAATTACCCAGTTTTCAGGACTTCATTTCCTTACTGACCCTAAAAAGTGCATCTACTCACTTCTGGCTCACGATCAGCTGACAATCTGGAGAACTTAGAACTGCTACACTTTGAGGGAAGTCTGCAAGCACCAATGGAGTTCAACAAATCATGCTATTGCTCTGCTTTGCTCCAGTCTTGGTGCTATTACTTTCCGTTAGTCCCTAGATACAGGTAATTGTCTCCTCCTTAACAGCCTGGGAAAGAAGGTTTGAGGGTTACATCCGAGAAGTACCCCTGCCTTCTTTACAAGGGCCAGCAGCTTCTCTATCAGCTGGCCCTTATTTGCAACTCAGAGAGGTATGTTAATTTGGAATTGAGCACCAGGCCCACTCTAACTATAAAGGGACCACCCCACAGTATATTAAAAGGTTCACATCAATGTATGCAATTTAAATGCACATGCATATAATTAACTAGACACATTACCAGTGTGGGCTGCTAATTTGGAATGAGACACAAAAGACTGGAATATGTGTAGGGGAAAAAAAAAACCTTTAAAATTAAAATGACTACATAATGAAAACTGCTTCATGCTGTGTCTACTATTTTCATGTAAACTTAATATAACTGTAAATATATTTTAATGAACAGTAGAAAGAGGCAATTACAAAGAGCAAAGGAGGGCAGCGCAACAGTGAAACATCATCAGAACAGCTCTTTGCTTTCATATTAAAAGTGCTGCCTGAAGACAGGGGATGAATTATAACTTCATAATTTCAGGGGGAAAATGTTTACTTTATTAGAGACACATACCTACTTGCCAACCTGCTGGCAATGAAAATAGAACACTCAAGTGAAAACAGGGGGCTAATACTAGCTAACAAACAGGAAAAAAAAAAAGAGAAAAGCTTGACATTTTGGGGCTAAAATATCCCATTAGCTTTTTCTTCTTTCACTAAAACAGCTTTGTATTTCCATAAAGGTTTTCCCAGAGTGTGAAGGAGTTCTTGATGTTCTTAAGCCTCAAAAAGCATTATAGGTATCATAACCAAAAATATATGTGAACGTTGGGGAATCTTAATGTAACTACTGTCTGTATCTTGGAGCTGTTGCAGAATAGATTTGCAACTGTAAAATGAGTGTGATAAATTCCATGACTCAAACATTCGAGAAAAATAATGCGAGGCTTTGACACTGACAGATTTTTGTTATTAGCACTGTAATTCAGGTGGGAGGATAAGGAGCCAAACAGTTGGAAAACATCCGCTGTTTCCACGGCTGTGCCTGTGTGGCTTTGAGGAGAGGGGGTACGAGGTGTTTTTGTGCAGCAACTATAAAGTTTAGTCCATGAAATATCCTGTGAGTGCCAATGCTTTAAAGAAGCAAGGATCTTGCCAAATATTGGGGGATAAAAAGTCTATACCATCTTTAAATGGAGAGTAAGACTGGACTGTGGAAGCCAGAGTCACTAGAACAGTCTTCCTTAATGCATATCTCTTGGTTTACGTATCAAGCAGATCCTACATATATAGATTAAAAAGATCCTACTTTTAAATGTTAGATGAACACTTTGGGCTTGGCTCAAAGAAGATAATTAACACCATCAATTACTGTCCTTCTTGAACGGTTATAAAGTCAATCGTAATAAACCTATAGACTAAGTGGGACTATGGGCTGCACGGCAGATGACTAAAATCCAGGTAAAATGATATGGGTATAAGGGCGTTCAGAGCTCTAATTACTCAGCAGTAACGCAGTGGGCTGCCTGCTTGAGGTGAGTCGACCAGCACACGCGTCTCCAAAGCCATATAATGACGACTTTCCAATCTGACTCAGCATCGGCATGCAATTTATATTCATACAACTATGGAATTTTAGAGTATACAGTGGCTCTAGAAATGATGTAGTGGTAGTCCCTTGCTGAAATGAAGAAACCGATGCCAGTCCACATGAAATAAGTAATTTACCCAGGGAATCCAGCTAGTTAGTTCACTACTCTTTCGCTCTACTGTGTTGCCTTTGAAGTAGTAATTTTAGCAAAATAACACCTGTAGCAATTACTTTACTCAAAATTGCTATTTTCACTTTCATTTACAGTTTTCTTTCAATTCTCTCTTTCCGCAACTTGGAAGTCATCTGGAAAAAATATATTTTACTACACTTAATTTCAAAATAGTATATTTAAGAATATTAATAAATACTTTTACAGGGCCCAAATAATGTTTGCTCTGATACTCCCGTGATAGGAGAACAGTGAACTAGGCTTACTTAGTTCATTTTGTATAATATTCCTCAATTAAAGGCATAGTAACATTTCATGATGTTTTGTTTTTCGCTTATTCTCTTCTACCAGTCAAGTTAAAGCAGGTTTTAAAAGCTTTTATCCCTTCCTGCTATTTCACTAATTCTAATCCAAACATAAATTTTGCTAGTTTCAGAAGAAATATTTTTAAAACACAAAACCAAAGGATGTGATTTGGTGAATAAGATTCAGAAAAAGCTGTCAAAGAATAATCTTTTAATCCCAGAATTTTATTTACAAAAATTTACCGGAGAGCAAAAACTGGACCTGCACTATCAAACGGTGTTAACTGTGATTAGCAGGCGCCATTTTTACATAAACCCAGTCATGTGAGCTGCATTCCTATGTGATGTGCCCCTTTCATCAAATAACTTAAGCCTATTAACAAATGCTTTGATGGTACTTGGTCCCTGGAGATTTCCAATAATTGCCCTGTGCTTTTAACTGTTCCAAATACATACTACCATTGTTTGTGATAAAAATGACTAGAATACAGATTGCTGTGTGCCTTGCATCAGCCTGATGAATATTAGGATGCAGAGAGAAAGGTCTATCAATCTAGATGATTATGCACGGACGGGACCGGAAAATGGATCCTTTTTCAGTGCAAAGCAAGGTACACTAGTCACTCTGGACTATGAAATATGCAACAGTGATTTTGGCTATCGGTACAAAATATGAGGCATAAATGCATGGCTATTTTCAAAGCTCACGAAAGAAGAAAACGAAAGCACTGATCTCAAGCCATAAATTAAGGCGTAAGTTTCTGGGGGTTAAAAACATATCTGTGTATTCTACTCCATAGGACCTGCTATTATTCTAGGATACAACAGGCATTTAATAAATGTTTACTGATAATTCATAACATGATATTAAGACTGACCACAGTGATTAAAATAAATTCTAAAACCACTGGCACAAAAACAGACAGATCAATGGAACAGAATAGAGAACCCAGAAACAGACTCCCAAATGTACGGCCAACTCATCTTTGACAAAGCAGGAAAGAATATCCAATGGAATGAAGACAGTCTTTTCAGCAAGTGGTGCTGGGAAAACTGGATGGCGACATGCAGAAAAATGAGCCTGGATCACTTCCTACACCATACAGAATAATAAATTCAAAATGGACGAAAGACCTAAATCTAAGACAGGAAGCCATCGAAATCCTCTAGGAGAAAGCAGGCAAGAACCTCTTTGACCTTGGACATGGGAACCTCTTACTCAACACATCTCCAGAGGCAAGGGATACAAAAGCAAAAATCAACTACTGGGACCTCATCAAAATAAAAAGCTTCTGCACAGCAAAGGAAACAATCAGCAAAACTAAAAGCCAACTGACAGAATGGGAGAAGATATTTGCAAACAACATATCAGATAAAGGGTTAGTATCTAAAATCTATGAAGAACTTACCAATTCAACACCCAAAAAAACAAATAATCCAGTGAAGAAATGGGCAAAGACATGAACAGACACTTCTCCAAAGAAGACATCTAGATGGCCAACAGACACACGAAACGATGCTCAAAGTCACTCATCATCAGGGAAATACAAATCAAAACCATGATGAGATACCACCTCACACCTGTCAGAATGGCTAACATTAATAACTCAGGCAACAACAGATGCTGGCGAGGATGTGGAGAAAGAGGATCTCTTTTACGCTGCTGGTGGGAATGTAAACTGGTGCAGCCACTCTGGAAAACAGTATGGAGGTTCCTCAAAAAATTAAAAATAGAACTACCCTATGATCCCAGCAACTGCACTACTAGGTATTTATCCAAGGGATGCAGGTGTGCTGTTTCAAAGGGGTACATCCACCCCAATGTTTATAGCAGCACTATCTGCAATAGCCAAAGTATGGGAAGAGCCCAAATGTCCATCGGTGTGTGTGTGTATATATATATACACACCCACATACATGCAGTATTACAAGCAATCAAAAAGAATGAAATCTTCCCATTTGCAACTACTTGGATAGAACTAGAAGGTAGCATGCTAAGCAAAATTAGTCAGTCAGAGAAAGACAAATATCATATGACTTAACTCATATGAGGACTTTAAGACACAGAACAGATGAACATAAGGGAACGGAAGCAAAAATAATATAAAAACAGGGAGGGGGACAAAAACAGAAGGGACTCTTAAATATAGAGAACAAACAGAGGGTTACGGGGGGGGGCTCGTGGGAGGGAGGATGAGTTAAATGGGTAAGGGGCATTAAGGAATTGACTCTTGAAATCATCGTTGCACTGTATGCTTGCTAACTTGGATGTAAATTTTTTTTTAATTTTAATGTTTATTTATTTTTGAGAGACATAGAGACAGAGTGTGAGCAGGGGAAGAGCAGAGAGAGAGGGAGACACAGAATCCGAAGCAGGCTCCGGGATCTGAGCCATCAGCACAAAGCCTGACGCGGGGCTTGAACTCCCAGACCGTGATATCATGACCTGAGCCGAAGTCGGCTGCTTAACCAACCGAGCCACCCAGGAGCCCCTTGGATGTAAATTTTTTAAAAAAATTAAAAAAATTCTAAAACTGCAACAGTCGCTTGAACAAATGGGAGGCAGCGTGGTGAAATGCCGGATTCGGAACCAGACAGCCAAGGGTTCTATCCTGGTCTGACACCAACCAGCCATGTTATCTTCAACATGATAGTGATCCTCAAGGTTCAGTCTCCTTGTTTGTAAAGTGGAAATAATATTAACTGATCTACAAAAACTTTTGGAGAAAATGAAATGGTGTATCCTAGTACAGTGTGTGGGATAAAAGAGTGCTCAATGAACAGAGCCATGGTGCTCTTTGGGTTGAAACATGATCTTAAAAAAGTAAACATCAGAGCATCCATTATCTAAATTGTCTGTCTTTTTTAAATAAGCTGTCGTACCTTGATACACTAGCTATGACAACAGATATACATTTATTAAGTCAGTGTCAAAGACTGATGGATGAGCTCCATAGCAGACTAAATAACTGATAATCAGACCATGATAACCACATGATGCAAAAGAACAATGTTCTTTTCTGAAAAGTAAGCATTCTGTCTGTTTATTAATCAGCTGTAAAATACCTGCCCAGATGCAATTTATATTTATAAAACACATACATTTTCGACACCCCTTTTGACTATAAGCCCGTTATCCCTTACCAGTAACTTCCAGTGGAGGAAGGCATATTGCATCCAAAAAGTAACATATGATGGACAGTATCCATGCTGGCACGAGGTTTGAAGTCAACTGTTAAAAGAAAATGACACATGAATGTGAATGCAAGTTTCCTGTCTGTGCACAAATGTTCCAAGAGACCCCATCAGTCAACAGGCCCAAAGATATTGTGTTGCTCCTGTTTGTATAAACTATCTTATTCCTTAAGATGAGCACGATTTCACAATTTAATTTAGCAGGATAGTGGTGAACTATTATAGAACAAAAAGAGAAAAGCAATAATTAATAGGTTGAAACTATACACACACCCACATACTTTTTAACAGAAGACCCCTTTTAAACTGCTGAGAGCAGCATCTGGGTACAAAACGAAAGCTCCAGGCTATGCATTCACAACAGATTCCCTTCCAGATTTCAGCAGAGTGCTGAGTACCATAAAACATTGCACAACACCGCAGTGAAACAGAAACCACAGTGAGTGGTCAGAACATGAGCCGAAGGATTCATAACGCAAATTTATTACCATCTTAAAACAACAGTAGTCACTGGGATGTGATATGAAGAAACGATTTACTAGAAAATAAAATAAAACTGGAAAATATATCTTTACAAAAGTACAGAAGAAAGAAAACCACTGTCCTAAATGAACACTGTGTGCTTGTTAAAAGGACACTGAAACTTATGAAATGTCACTTCTTTTTTCTCCTAATAACAGTGGTTGAAAGCCAGTGAAGTAAACAAAAATGAGTTCAGATATTAAGAAAGAAAAAATTAAAGATAAATTATACTATTGTGCACTGTCAGTATTCAGCATGACCTCCTTTTCTGGGCTGGGTTTGGCTCAGCTACTTTTGCCTGCATTCAAAATGCTCCTCTACCAACTCAGTTTCCTGGTCACCTTTACATAGAAACATGCTGAACGCTACAATGATCTTCAGTCTCGGGTGTGTGCAAACGGCATCTTTTAGCTCTTCCTATCTGTCTGATAAAATTAATAAATCATTTATTGTTAAAATGTGTATCTGAGTACATCCGTATTTATAAAATAAAATATGCTCTACAGCAAACTATAGTGCCATGACATGGAAAGCGTGGTTGGTCAGAAAACACAATGCACCTACTAAGAGCCATTTGACTCACAACTTTCAGGGGAAATAAAAAGTCTCTCACCTACTACACTGAAAAATAAGAATATAAAGCCTAAAGATCCCATCGTGAGATAGTAATACCACCATTTAAAAACTAGCAAATGGCTGGAAAATGGACTTGCTATACCTTGAGGCTTTTTTTTCTATCACCAAAGAATAGAGTAAGCCTAGGAGGTTGAAGGAGATACTTTAGAAGGAATGAATTAGTTGGAAGTTACAACAGTTCACAAATCATAGAAGATCATACTGTTAACAAGCCTACATTTGTTACCAAGAGAAATAGAAGGAATAAGGGGGATTCCATCTCCACAGACTCACTCTCAAGTGCAGGATATCCTTCCTTTCGGGATCCTCCCGGGGTATTATCCCTGGGAGAAGGAAATCTCTGAGGTAGGAGTAGTTGGCCTTTGGTTTTTATTCATTTTAAATTTATTTTGGTAAGTGATACAATTTGTTATCTTATATTCATTTTTATGAAATGGCTATCTCACTCTCTGGACATGTAACTTTTTGTTCTGACTGTATCCACCTCCTACTGTCTCTCTCTCTCTCTCTTTCAATATCTCTCTGTCAATACACAAGGGGTTTGTCAAACAAGAAGATGACTCCTCTGTTTTTTCAGAACTTCTGTAGATGATCATACAATTCCCATCCCCCTTAACTTCTTTCACTACGGGTGGATTATATTATATTTCCAAAGTTTGACTCATTCTAGGAATTTTGATAATAAACCAACCTGGCCAAGTGCATTTTATCAAGAATTAAACTGTTGGGTTCAAAGCAACATGAATTTGAAGTGTCAGCTAGAAGTCAACGTGGAAATACCCAGTAGAAGATTGGACTCTTGCTCAAGAAAGAAGTCAGAGAATCACATACTCAGGAACCACTCAAAAATTGAACCACCCTAAACCCATGAGGGTGAACAAAAGGTCCAGAACAGAGTTTTAGGGAAAGTCATGTGCTGTCAGGATCTGTGTCAGGACCAACAGGTTTTTTTTCTTTTCTTTTCTTCTCCTTTTTTTTAAATATTAAAGCACTGTATGCACTGCTGTGAAACAAGGCAAAATTCTTTTGGAAAAAAAAGTGGGCCATCATTAAATTTATAAAACAAAATATTACGCAAAAGATTTAGGGAAGGATGGAGAAGAGACCTGTTGAGAGAAAAACAGATCATGAAGACACAGTCTCTGTGGTTTTTCATGAGGAAAGTCAAATGCTTCACCTGAGCCTCTGCTTATGCAAGAGGATCTTCTAACTGTCCTTTGTAAAGGGTAAAAATCATTCAAAGTATAACTTCTGTCCATTTTCTGATTTTCTTCTCCTTCTGACATACTGTTTTAAGAACCACTTATTTGCTCCACATTGAAAGCTTACCAGATTAGTGTTTAATTTTAGTTTCTATAATTAGAAACAAATCAATATCTTTAAAAGAACATTCCTCAGAGTTCCCTCTCAAAGAAACTTACTCTAGGTGACTCATGCATTCTTCCAGAAACTCAAGATCTCATTTGAATGCTAAGTAAATTACGGGTATAGAGTGATATATAACCATCTTTTTCCACATCCTTAAGAAAGAGTATAATATTAAAGTATTTATATGATTATAGCTCAAAGTACAATTCATTGCAAGTTGAAATGAAAAATACGGCCAGCAAAAGGAATGTCATATCAAAATGTAAATCGAAAACAAACAGTAGGTGCCATAAAATAACGCAGGCCTTAGACTCTTTCATTAAAGGGCCTGCTGCCAGTGGTGGGGGGTCAACGGGGAAAAGATTATGCTGACAGCTTCATTTCCTGGGTTTGCTCCATTCCTACTTATTATTCCGAGCTTTGCAAAACAAGAGCCCACCCCTAGTGAATAAGAATAAGGTCTGTTGGGCTCGAGATACACATATGACCATGTCGGGGATTTCAACACTACACAAAAAGAGGATGGCAAAATATTTTCAAATCAGATCTTAAAAGAAGTTCTCCCTTCTGTCTCTCTCCCCCATCATACGCCAAAGCAGCACAGGATCCAAGGGGAAGGGAGCCAGAGGGTAAGTACAACCACTAACAGGCAGAATAAACAAAGGCAGCCTTGGGACGGTGACAAACAGGCAGAAGCACAGCCTTGTGAGAATGCGAGGGGATATTGGATAAGATCAACAAGTGCCACTGACTCTTCTAACTCAATAATAAGATGACAGTTGCTTAAGTGGAAATGAAACCTCAGTCTCAATAGGTGTTAGTTCAGACTGCCTATATATAAAGACCAGAGAGGAGTTTACAGGCAAGCAAGTGTGAGCGAGTCCTGGGAATCAAATATTTCTGAAGGACTAAGACTCCAGAAACAATAACTCACGTACATTAATTAGAGGAAATGCAGAGGCACCGAAAGTGCACAGGTTGGAGGACTTCTCAAAGGTTAATGTCATCTGCAATGAAAGACTTGAAAGGATGCGTGCAGGCGACACACTGAGCAGAGACACTGAGGTCTATTTTCTGGCATTCTAAGCAAAATTTGTTCTAACTGCATGAGGTTGTTTGAAATTTATGGCTTCTTTTAGCGAACATCAGACTACAATCAGGGCCATAAAATTCTCTAAGAATGTGACCTAGGATGGAATTTCATTTAGCACTTGGCTTTCTCTTCATTTTTCCTTTCCAAGTGTAAATGCAGGTCTGCATGTCTAACGTTGATGCATCTGCCAGACGAGGGACAGGGAAAGATTGCAAAAAACCCACATAGCCAAGTATAGGAACTAGAGATTTAGGAGATATCTGTGCACAATCAACCCTAAATTACCACTGGATATAAGAGGAACACCCCTTTTAGCTAAAGATATGCTGTAGAGGAATACTATAGACCGTGGATAATTAACCTATCCAATAAAAAAGAACTGACTTTTAAATGCAAATCTGGATCTTCATAATTGAGGCATTCTGGAATTATTGCCTGTATATATCATTAGAGATCATTATTGTTCTCTTTGTTTCTTTTTTCCTCCCAATGGAATCATATTATACATAGTAAATGGTTTCTTTCCTATGCTGTGGATATTTTTACATGTTATTAAACAATTTTGTCAATGGTACTTTTTATCTAGTGCTGTGCATTAGAATTATGCCTTGCAGTTTATTAAAAATACACATGCTCAGAGTTAATCCTGGGTCAGTCCTACCTCTTCCCCCATCAAGATCTCATTTAAATATAAGAGGTCATTCTGGGCATGTGTACATTTGAAAACAATTCACAGGTGATTCTGACCCCAGTCAACATTTTTAATGCCTGAGTATATATATTATATAAGCATGCTTAGAGTTTGGTTAACTCATCTTAGTTAACTTGGACTGTATTACTCTCTTGAAGGCACAGAGCAACGAGTAAAAACAAAGTTTCTTTGAAAATAAATTTATAAAAAGTTTTCTGAAAATAATTAGTTGATCCATCAAAATCATTGTATTAAAAGAGATCACTGGAACTCTGCAGTACAATGTATGGCTTTGGCTGTTTCACCTAAAGTCATTTTAAGGCCGAGGTCTGAAGCAGGCACGCAAATGAAGCCTCTGGTGATTACACTCATGTCTGTGGAGTGTCAGTATTCTACTACCGCTAGTGTTTCAAGCCATATTCAATATGGAGAGACTAGAGACACATAAGGTTTAAGACATCATAACATAAAAGAGTTGTTATAATTTTTAAAAAATGACAGGCCCCAAATCTTAATTTCCCTTCCATAAAAATTTCTTTGTTTCCCCAAAAATAAAGATTATATTTCAAAATCCATTCATAGCAACTGAAGATAATGCTGTAAACTGTCATGTAAGTGTAGCATATGATCATCCTAAATGTTCATAACCTTGCAGTTGGGTCAGAAAGGTTCAGATAAATGCAGTGCTCACAGCAGTACAGTCCATTGAGCAGCATGTTAAAAACCCACAGCAATCACATATTATATTATCTTTCACCAGCTTGCTGCATGACTGTGAAGCAATTCTACACTGAAATAAAGGCCTTTGGCTTGAACGTTTTTAATCGGAAAGTTTAATAGAGAAATTGTCGTTAACCCTCACTAGCATGGACAATGATGTACACTTCGGAAAGAATCCCTAATATGGTTTAGGAGGGCTTTAAGCTGCTGTTGCCAAATTAAGCAAGAAATAAGACACCTGAGCAAACCTTTAAATTGAACACAAATTTAAAATGAAATAATCCTTGCCTCTGAATGAAAGAATTTAAGCACAAAAATGAATTAGACTTCTGGATGATACACCTTTTAAAATGGAACTTTTTTTGGGTATATGTCAGAACCAACTAAATAATCAATAAATAGACTTTATCAGCCAGGCTGTGCAAGCATAAGCTTCATTAATCCCAGTGTTTGTAATGCCATCCCTGTAGGAGTCCCCTATTAATTTCCTACGGAATGAAATCCACAGCCCCTTCTCGCCTTTCAGGCCGTGCATACTACTGACCAGGCTCCTGGACCACCACATTTATAACATGACAGCTCACCCTGCACTCCCCTCGGGCAGCCCTCTGCACTTAATAACCACCCACGACCACTAACATTTGCTGAGGGCTTACCCCCTGCCTGGCTCACTTACTGCTCACAACGACCCTATGTCTGGTCCTTTCCCCTCAAACAGATGAGCCTTGAGGAGAGACAGGCTGAGTAGGTTGTGTACGGCCATGCGGCCAGCAGGTGGTGAGGCTCACACGTGTTCACACTTGTGCCCAGTGTGCTCCTTCACTGATTGCACTATTGGCCACTGGAATAGTCTCCTCCCCTCTGCAGATCCAAATGGACTATCTTCCCAGATGCAGATAAAATCCTGTCTCTCACAGGATGTTTTCTCTAACTAGAATAGTTCATGCTCATCCTTTCAGAGTTGGCCCCTACAGTCATCCCTACTGAAATAGCTGAAATGGCTACTTCAGAATGACTGTCAAAATGTCATGTACCCTTCACTAATGACGGGCATTCACACGACAAATCTGATTCGAACCTGGGCTTTCTGAATTGGCCATTTTCCTGGGAGTGTCGGGGAGCGGGCATCTTGATATTACTGCAGTAAAGCAGCACAGTCAACATGTCAGTTACTTTCTGGTCATCTGTTGATGTATGTAACGGAAGACATCCTAACTCTCAGCTTTATAAAACATGATGAGACGGTTCCTACTCCTCCCTATCCCTTTGTTTTATTACCTGAAAGAACCCTGGGCATTATCAGGGGTTGTCATGTTGGAAATGTGGTATTTGGGTGACCAAAAAATAGAAGGTGTCCTAGAAATACTGAGACAAGGCAGGCAGCAACATCTTTTCTTTCCTGTTTATGACCAAGCAAATCAGGTTTTATCTGCTCATCAGAGACCTATAGGTGTAGCGTGTCTTATTTGTGCCATCTCTCCAAGTAATTTTCACTATGATGCTAGAAAAGCTTCTGAGGGTGCTTGTGGGAAGATATGCAATGGTCATGTGGAGACAGAGACTACAGTTTTCACGTTGGAGAAAATCCTAGATGAAGAGGGAAAAGAAAGGTTATGCAGATCTAATCAGAAGCAGAAAGGTGACAGAGGGACTTCATGGGGATGAAGACTCACATATATGAAAACACACACACACACACACACACACACACACACACACACCCTTCTATTTACTGCTGTCATGCCATAAAATGTAATTATCTGAGCACTGTATCCTGCCCGACCTTGGTCCTTATAGTTTTGTAATGACTTTACTAATGACCCATAAACACGATCAAAATTAGATTGTTCCTGTATTTTTTGAGGCAGCTCAACATCACCTGAATATGTGCTTTGTTTAAGAAAGGTCACATTTACAAATATTCAAGTCTCACGGTGCTATTCTGCAGAAGACATTTGTTCTACATTCAAGAGAGAAGCCCAAGAAAAGGAAAAGCAATGAATCATTAGATTAATTTCATCTATTTCTAAATTCAATGGCTTCTACCTCATTTGTATAGTGCGATTTGATAGATAGGGACCTGCCATCATTCACTAAGGAAAAGACACATTTATTTACTGGTCATCCACGTGAGGGAAAGCAAGTGGATGAGGATGACAGTCAAATTTCTTGGCTGAGTGGGCTGCTGTCAGAGTCAATTCCTCGGAGTGTCTGTAAAACACCTTACAGACAGCGTCACAGTTCAGTGGTCAAATGCAGATTTTATCACACCTTCCCCCATTCCAATCTGTGATTTCTTATTAAAACAATAAACAAAAGCAAGGCTCTAGGGAAAGCTATGATTTTGTTCAAAGTATAAAAATTATATTTATCTTTGTTAGAGTATTTCCCCCAACAACCACTTTAATTCACGTTTACTAATCCAATAGAGACATATGAAGATATCAAAGATGCTGTGCATGCCAGGAATATGCACATATAAATTCTAGGACAATTGTGATGGTATCTTCTCAAAATTAAGAAGTATGTTTCTCTAAAATGAGTTATATAACTAGTCGCACAAGCAGAAAGCCAAAATTATCAATTATTCAAATGCAATTCTGGCTTTTAACACCATAAGAGAGTTTTAGTCCTAATAAGCAGCCGGAATTACACTCTGCCTTTTGTGATTTTCTTTAGAAATCTGAAAAGCCAAAGGAGAAAGTTCTTTTCAGATGTTATAATATTTGTCTTCTTGTCTTCTAGAATTCTGCCAGGCTGTAACTTCTTTGAATTGGTATCATACCTCACATCCCCATTGCCTTGCCCAATAACCGGCATACGGCAGCATTTTTAAAGTCTGCTGAATGTATGAACAAGTGGCTTTTCTTAAAAAAGAAATTATTCCCTTATATTCAGATAAGAGTATAACTTAGGGCAAAAAGGTAAATTGTCTACTATATGATATACTGCCTTGAAAGTAGCCAAGCGCAACACTTTTTTAGTATTCAGTCCTGGATTAAGCAAGCCAAACTGAGTTCCCACCACACCCAGTTGCATGTACCCTGCTGGCCTTCAGAAATTGAAAAGGCACAGATAATGAATGCAGAAAATATAAAATTGATAAATGTCAAGAAAAAAATAAAGTAATAAATGCTTTACAAATCTTCATTTTCAACCATATCTAATCTTACGATGAGGCATCCTGAGATCTAGAATTTGGGAGAACCCCCATTTTTCTATCATGGCAAAGCCTTGTTTACCAATAGCAAAACTTGCACTCTGGGAATCGGGAAAAGCTATGGACGAGCATCCTCCCAACATAGGACCTGGGCATCCACTCTTCCTACTGCAAATCCTTCACCTTCATGTGTACTGGGTTTCATTTGGTAGGATGGTTTGAGGTTTATTTTTGTTTTTGGCAAAACTGACCAGTGTTCCCAGTAGAGAGTGAAGGTTAAGGAAATGAAAGAATAGTTGTATCTGATATAAGGAAGACAGAGATGTGCAATTGCTGTATTTCAGCTCCATCTCCATTTGAGATCTTCTTTCATTTCTTCCCTGATTCACTATCCTCACATCCAAATCTCTTACGATAGGGTAACACACAGCTAGTAAAAAGCTTGTGCATGTTCCTTGACCTCTCTGATCCTCTGTTTCCTCCTCTATAAAATGGCTTAAATATGCTTAGTTGTGAGTTTCTTAGCAACTCCTAGGCCCTTGGTAAATGAAGGGTTGTAATGAGCTGATGATAGGAACAAGGACCCTATATAAACTATTGCCCTACCATTTGATTAAATTAAAGACAGAGCTGCTCCTGTCTTTGTTTCCCTAATTACAAAGTGGGACTACCTTCAGGTTTGTCCTAAGAATTAATGAGATAATACATGCAAGCTTCCCCTCACTTATTCCCTTATATAAGTGATTCTTTGGTTTTCAATTTTCCAGTTCTAACTTGCTTACGCCTAAACATCTGTGGTGGCAGGATTATGCAAATAATGGTAACCACAAATCGCCTGGAGCTAGTACTTTAAAGGACTCACATTGAAGATGAAACAACCTTGTTGTGAACAAGTGACAAAATCTTTAGTATTCATGCAATCCTCCCAGTAATAAAGAAAAGAAAAAAATACTGAAAATAATTATTAATATCACAAGATCCTTTAATGACCTTTGAACTGGGAACAGTCTAATCTTAGAAAGGAAGTGCCTAAGAAAATGCAAAACCATTTGGTACCCTAGTTCTAATATAGTCCTTTATGAGCTTCCTATGAATATTTTCCTTGACTGAATATATTCACTTGTACTTCTTGATTTTAATTTATATGAAAGTAAACACATTTATATTAGGAGAGCAATAACGCATTCCAGGATATATATTTACAGTCTTTAGAGTCACCAGCTCTGAAATCATATACTACCACCAACCTCCAGAAACAAATCAGTAACCTCTTAATGTGAGACCTGCAATGTTGCTGCGAAACCTAACATATTTATATAGGCATGGAAACTGGCCTTCCCTTCTATGCAAATGTGAAACAGAAGGAATCAAGACCCTCTTGAAGTTTGGAAAAAAATATAAAATCAATAAAGAAAAAAACTTCATGTAAAAATGCCTTTTATGAAGTAAATAATATTTTCTCCTACGCTGCCAAAAATGTGGATATGAAATTGAGGAAAGTTTTACTGTCGATATTTTAAAGAGGAATTTGTATCCTAAATCACATCTGGTATTACACAAGACATTACAATTATTTTTACTGTCTTTAAAGTTAAGTTGAGGATCTGGGAGCACTGTCCTTTATACCTGTTTTTTCTTGATAATATTCGATTATTATACAAAGTAAGGACACACAGGCAACACTCAATTTCCTAAGGTCTGACTTTCATTCTTAGGAATTAACTCTGGGAACACATTTTTAGAGTGCTATTCTAAGTTGTATTTTCTGTTGGAATTGCCACCAAAGTGTGTGGAAAAAAATGCATATTGCTCTGGCTTTTCACGTCTGTAATGTATATTCCTGTGGGAACACCTCATGAAAATTTATCCTCAGATGGCCCTGAGGCAACAGTACACATTTTATAATTCACATAATGGCCCTTTCAGATAGCCCACTTGAAGATTAGTTTCATGGGACCAAAGCACAACTCTCATTACCATTATTTTCTCTCCAAAATTAACATCTAAAACCAGAAAGCAAAGCAGACGGAGACAAAAACAAATCCATGAATAATTTGCCAATCACACCTCTTCCCCAAACAGTTAAAAGTTTGTCATAGGGATATTTCAATGAAAACAACCTAGATGAAAACAGATGGTATTTTGTCACTTTTCCTATCTGATTTAAAAGCTCAGCTGGGGAAGGACGTGCTACTGATGAGTCCACTTATTCTATGAAAGAAACAGCAGGACCATTCCTTTCCGTATCTGTACTTTCTTTTCTTCTTTCCTCCTCTCAATTTCTCCTTGCTTCCTTTCTATCCATCTACTACTTGACAGGTAAAATCTTAAATTCCCCAATGTTGATTCTAAGTACAGTCGATTTATAGCATGAACCAGCAGGTAAATAAACAGTCTGTTGAGTGGAGCGGAATTAAGCATCCAGCCACAGACAGAAAGCCAATACTTTACAAATGGGACCACACGGTATTGGCGACCATCAACATCTGCATGCAACTCCTTAACTACTATTACTCATGAATCTCTCCAGATACAGTTTGCAACCCTGTCTCTGAGTGGCTCTCTCTAGTTTGTTTCTGCATTAGGCATGATAAGTGCATCTTAGAAACTGACAGTAAAAGATTAATATGCTCATAACCATCAAAGAGAACCTTTCACTGATTTCAAATAGCTGCCCTCCCTTCGACCGCCCACCCCGGCACACCATCCAATTAATACTTACTCACGAAGGCTTCCTCATCCACCGGCAAGCGCGTTGACATGCAGAAGTATGTATCAGACTGTTAAAGAAAGATACAAAATCTGAATTAATCTGCGGCTAGTAAAGAAGGAAGAATAACGAGTAAAAGCATGGGCTCTATGACTGAAAAAGAACGACTGGCCCAAGGCGGTGAAGATGCCTGAGAGTAGGTGTGACCAAGTTAACAGAAGGATCAAGTCTAGAGCTGAAGTACTCCAAACATTTTTCTAAGACTCTTTCCTAAATGAACTCAGATCCTATTTATAACACCAATTATCATGAGTGATATTTCTAGTTCTGTCATAGTTAAAAGACAGCATTTTAGATGCTTCTATAAAAAGAGTGAAATATTTTATGCACTCAACTTTCAAATGGTAGGAGTTAGTTGGTGTTGGCCATGTTCATTGTGTGCATATTTAAGTATTTAATTTCCTGAATCACTTTACAACTGCCCAAAATATTAAAGAAGTACAATGAATAAAAGGTGGTCTTAAAACATAATATTTTATTCGGTTCTCTCTTACTCTAATATTTTTATGTAATACATTGAAGAAATCAACATTAACCCAAGTTATTCTTTCTTTTCTGGCAACTAGTCTCCTATCTAAGTGGCCATTTTTCCACTATCGAATGTATTAACACCTAAAATTTTGAGTGATGAAAACTGCAATTTAAGGAGAATGGGCTTCTCTATTGATCTATGCATTCTACTTCCTTAGTGGAAGACCCTATGCAGTGAAGTATATACCATGGTTGATAACAGACCCAATACAAATAAAGACTACATGCATTTAATAATTCATACTTCATGGATTATTACTATACAGTGCTGGGATCAAGAGACGCCATAAATATGGATAGAGATCATTTGGGTATCCCTGAACCTACTAGTTAGCATTGAAAAACTGAAATTTGTACTTCTTTTTAAAATTCTGTGGTGGGTGGGAAACAAGGAAGTTCAAATATACAGAAAATCAACATCTTAAGTTTTGAAAAATTAAGAATTTAGAAATGTGGTTCAGTTTTTATTACTGTTTTTTAAAAAAAATTTAATATCTATTTATTTTTGAGAGAGAGAGAGAGAAAGGGCACAAGTCGGGGACGGGCAGAGAGAGAGGGAGACACAGAACCCAAAGTAGGTTCCAGGCTCTGAGCTGTAACTCACCAGCTGTGAGATCATGACCTGAGTCCAAGTGTCAGATGTCCAACCGACTGAACTACCCAGGTACCCCCATTACTACTTTTATAAATGCCATTTTTCTCAATTGAGCAAACTCTTTTGTTTTTTAAAGACTTTATAATTATTTAGATTCACCTTTAC
Source organism: Paguma larvata (assembly GCA_030068075.1). NCBI lineage: Eukaryota > Metazoa > Chordata > Mammalia > Carnivora > Viverridae > Paguma > Paguma larvata. The sequence continues at coordinate 72,119,824 of CM057826.1, forward strand.
TTTGCTAAGAAGGGGGTTAAACAATGTAAATGATGGACATGTGGCCTGTGTATCTAACTCTTGAGAAATACAATGGCAAAATAAGGCTTAAAAATCTTAGAATCATACACAAGATTATTCATAAATATTCTTCCAATCTCTGAATTATTACTGTTACAAAACGTACCTACTCCATTCCAACATAAAACATAGGAAGTTTAAGATTCTTTGCTATTTGGTTGTCCTGATCTAGAGGCAATTTAGGACTGGAAGGTACTTAGTGGCTACTACAGAGCTGCTGCTCCTATTACTATTTCTATGCCAACAGTTATTGAATGCTTATTACCTGCCAGACATAGTTCTCGATGTTTTAATTGTATTATATCATTGAATAACTAAAACAATAAAATACGGGAGATAGATACTATTATGAACTCCATTTAAAGACTGTAAGCATAATAACTAACATTTATTGACAGCGTACTAAGTGCCAGCACTGTTCTAAACACTTTATGTGTATTAACTTCTTTAATCCTCAAAACACATCTTTATGATATAATACATTCTCCCCGTTTTACAGATAAGGAACCTGAGGCAAACTGAGGTGAAGTAACTTTACTGTTTGTTCTAGCCGAAACCTGACAACAGGCTGATAGGCTTTTGAGTCTCCACTTCTCTGCTTTAGAAAGTTGGCAATTACACATCTTCACTCTGCCTCTTTGAGATGTAAATCTTCTATAACACGGAACTGTCTTCTCACATTCACTGAGACAAGTCTGCTCTGGTTCTCAGCCAGTGGAAGCCTTGCTCTAACTTCTGTCACTGCTTCCTGTCATAAAGATATGAGAAGCTTGTTTTTCCTCTGGATAGGTGCCAATGAACAAACCCAGATAGGCTAGTCACATGGGCCAATCTCCCTAACACACCCCTCAGTGTTTTTGCCCCCCAGACTTCATAGGTCTTCTGTTCTTTGTTTTGGCAAAGTTGAGTTTAGTCCACACTGGACCTCCTTCACTATTGCAATGGTTAATTTTGAAGAAAATCTGTCCTTACCACTTTCACTAGTATCTACGTGATTTACCTTTGACACTAACAAGTGCAGGAGCTGGGATCTGAACAGGGGCAATCTGACTAATGCATTACAGATTGTTCAAAGCAACATGAACAATTAATGACTTAAAAGCAAATACAAAAACAAAAGTCAATTTAAAGTAGCTGAACACATATGTGTAATAAGAAAGGATCAAAGGTTGCAATTAAATGCAAACCAAACAAAACTTCTTTTATATTTAGACTTATAGTTTTCAGTTTTATTTTACCTTTCATTTTATTATAAACCATCTCAAGCTGTTTTTAGAATAGTAAACTATAGGAATAAATACACAGATCAAATTTAGAAAGTTGGTTCTTTTGATTAAAAATAAACCACTAAGCACAAGAACGGTTCCATACACAGAATAAAGGAAACTACTATCATATTCAGAATTGATTTAAATTGATCCATATTGTAGTCCTTATTCTCAGTGGCTGTACAATTTAAAAGGACAGAATAACTTGGGAATGTCTTGCTCTTATCAATTTTTATTTCTTGCCTTCTAACTTCTCCGATACTGAGAATATATTCCGATTTCAATGGTTTCTTTCCTGTTCTGTGGGAGCCAGTTAAAAAAAATGAAGAAGAGATGAGGGAGAGCCTCTGCACAATTTGGCAAAAGTATTTTGGGAGAGCAAAGTCTGTACTACACTTCGGTCAATGGCGACGCCCCAGCACACTCTGATTTAGTCTTTAACTTATATCCCCATTTTCAAGATAAAAATAATTCTGTTAGAAGAAAAATTTTTTCTTCTAAAAATGAGCACATTAAAAATAGTGTGTATCAAATCAATAATTAGCCTTCAGCTGAAAGCTCTGAAGACCACAGGTGGACAGAAGAGAAAATAACAAAAAGTAATCTATTCTTTTCTCTGCAAGTGTAAAAGGTGTCAGTGATTTGTTCTGTAGCATTGTGGCAACATAGTTTCGTTCCTAGAATTCAGATGAGAGCTCTAAGGGTATGAGCCTAAGGGGTCACATGACCTAAGGATCATTCACAGGGTCTAATCGGAGAAGCCATCTCTAAAAGATGACTTAGGGCCAAGTTCTGTCCCCCTTAGGCTGGCTGAGTCTGAGTCAGCACTCTTTTTGTGCTACTTTGTTTTCTTCTCACAATTATGCGGTGAGTAGGTCTAACAGGCACTGCATCATTTTTACAGAAATGGAAACTGATTCGCAGAAAGGTTATTGATCTACCTGGGGCCACTCAGGAAGTTAGCATCAGAATAAGGATTCAAAGGCCTCAAGTCTATGTCTTCACGACAATTAGAGTTAACTGTGTATCTTTCCTGCCACCTTCTTGCATTAATCTAGTTAAATTGTGATTCTGGAGAGTCTCTGAACCTTCATACCTCTTTTTCTCTATTAGACTAAATCCTTTATTTAAAACTAAATATAAGGCTCTTCATAAGTAAATGAAAAACTTCTTTTTTGTGTGTGGTAAGACAGGAGATTTGCTGAATAATGGACTGGACATTGGCCTTTGCCAAACTATTATGAACTCACTGTAGCACAGGGAAAGAAAGATTAATTTGTTGATTACAAAATACTGTTTCATCAATACAAGTTAATATCTACAGCAGGTCACCAAGAAGGGATAGTTACTTTAAATTTAAATTCCATGCTGGAAGCAATCGTCAATACAAGAATTTAAGGCTATAATAATACGTAATCACATGCTTAATTGCTACCAACCTTGTGACAGAGAAACTTTTTTAAGAAACAAAGCCTCCTAAGACAGTAATATTAAGAAAACTGGGACGATCCATTTTTCAAAGTAATAAATCATTTTATTGCTGATATGAACAAGTAACCAGTGATGTTTTTCTTTTTTGCAGGATGACCATCAAGAACACTATGTAATAATATGCTGATCAGATCAACGTAACCTCATTCTCTCTGACAACCAACAATACAAAAAAAAATTCAAATGATTTAAGCATTCAGTCAGCACTTGGCATATGATATCTTGTAAAATGGAAAGCATTTATTGAGGCTTCTACGTTATTCTAGGAGCTTTCCGTCAGTTATTTGCCATGATAACACTGCCAGGTAATGTTTAAACAGACACTCTTTTAAAGGTGGAAAACTGAAGCTCAAACAGGTAAGTAACGTGCTTGTGATTAAACAAAACTCTTAAAACGATGAAATGGTATTTGAACCCAGTTCCTTAAAGCACTCCTCTTTCCACTATAGGAAGACAGCTATTAAAAGGTTGTTTTTCAAACCTCTCTCATATTTGTTTCTTTGATTAAGGGGAGAAATAAAGTTATCAAAGACACATGGAATTTAACAAGAAGTTTTAGTCCCAGTCCCCTAAGTTTTCAATAGCACCTGAGAGATTTCACGAAAGCCTGTTGACAAACCGCAAGGAACTAGTCTATGGCCACTAGTCAATTTACTTTTCCCATTATTTTGTTTCTGCAAAGTAAAGCTATTTGAAAGCATATACATAACTCAGATCAATGCTTCTCTCCAGCACATTCTGAAGACACAAAAACAGCACCTTACTGCCCATTAGAATAGCTTCTTCATTTGAACACACTGTCCCAGAAAGGATGCTTCCATAATTCAACCCAAACTACCAGTACAACCTTTCACCATTTTCCATAGATCATCATCATGAATCCTTTTTTTTCTCTCTGTGGGAAAAACACTGGATCTGAGCTTGGTGCCAGGGGACTGTCTGTAAAATACTGTGGATTCAAACTGCTAACATAAGGCTCAGAAGTACAAAAAGGGAGACATAATGTGAACCTACACAGCCGTGCTTCCCAGGGCTCTCTGTTAGGGCACATCGGCCAAATCTGAATCAAGAGGGATATGATATTGCTGATGCTTCTTTACTGCTGCTACTGGGAACTATCCAAGAAAAACACATTTTTTTTTTCTGACAAAAGAAGTGTACTAGAAATGAAAAAAAAGAAGTGCTTATTATTAAAGAACTCCTATTATATTCTACTAAAGCAAGCCATTTTAAAACGAGAGTTCTCACATAGACAATAAGGTTCGGTAACACCTTCCTTACATTATTTAAAAAGTATTCTTTATTTTGATTTAGTCATTTGTGAGATAGAGATGCAGTGGTTTCTACGGAATGAGTAGTTAACAAAATCAACTGCTTATTTAAATTAATATGGGACAAACAAAACCATCTGTTCACATAAAACCAGTAATTTTTGTTTTGGGACACCAGAGGTACTATTCAGATTCTAGCACTGAACACTATCATTTGATCTTGATTAGATAATATCCTCGCTGCCCTTATATATATGTTTTTCCTTTTTAATGTTTATTTATATTTGAGAGAGAGAGAGAGTACGTGTGTGTACCTGCGTGAGCAGAGCAGAGGCAGAAAGAGAGATGAAGACAGAATCTGAAGCAGGCTCCAGGTTCTGAGCTGTCAGCACAGAGCCCGACATGGGCCTCGAACATGTGAACCACGATATCATGACCTGGGCCGAAGTCGGACACTAAACTAACTGAGCCACCCAGATGCCCCTCTCCCTACCTTTTGTTTAAGCTTGAGGAATCCCTGCACTCAAGCTTTCTTAAGGAGACTATTCAGTGTTAGTGACACATATAGGCTTACAAATAGACAACGTGACCCAGTTTTATCTGGACACGTTTATTTCTGCGGCCCTTTGCAAAGTGGTTGTTTTCTGTTAACAGGCCACAACGTGTAGAAATATTATATTGTGTATGGTATGGTCTCTGGTAACCTTTTCTCAGCCATCCCTTGCTAAATAACCAGAGTGATGAAATCATTTCATGGTGGCAACTGTGACTTTGTGCCTTAGAGCAGCTGCTTACAAAGCAAGTAGTCACCTCTTTACCAATCCAGATCATGCACAGTTTAAATCTGATCCAGACAAAGTGTGAAGGATCCACAGAGCCCTTCATTTTCATACAGTACTCACTTTGGGTTTAAATAAGTTGAGTGCTGCAAAGAACTAGGGGAAATCTGAGGGACTGATGGTAGTGATGCGGGTCCAACAAGGAAAGGCTCAGGAAGTACTCAGGCCTCTTTGACAATAAGGATTTTACTTAGGAGAGGAAGGAAGCAATGGGAAAATTAATCTTTCAGAGTTTTCTTTTAATTGATCCAGATGGAAAATGGAATCAAATTGCTATTTCCCAAAGTGACTTTAATGCACGCTTATTAAGCTTATACTGTATTTTTTAACATCATCCTTGTATAAAAGAAAGTAATCTGTATTTTCAACACCATCCTAATATAAAAGAAAGCTAAAGCGAAGGAAAATTCTAGCAAAGCACATAGGATTTTCTGAAGTGAAAAATACAGGTTTAAGAAGTCCACCTCTCTAGGCAAACCAAGAAACAGACCCTTAATATAAAGGACAAACTGAGGGTTGCTGGAGGGGCAGTGGGTGGGGGATGGTTTAAATGGGAGATGGGCATTAAAGAGGGCATTTGTGATGAGCACTCGGTGTCATATGTAAGTGAGGAGTCACTAAATTCTACACCAGAAACTAATATTACATTGCATGTTAACTGAAACTTTGGAGAAAAAAAGTCAAAAAAGAAGATACACAAGACTTTCTATTTTAGATGCTGTATTCTATTTTAAAAAGAATAATAGGCTATTAAACTTCTCCACCAATATATACTTACGTTGTGAAATTGGGAGATGAGTACTAAAAAACTCTTTAATTAAAAAAAAGGCTACCTCTCTAAAACCAGAACTTAAGATACACAGATAAAATCCCTTAAACTGTCACTTTGTATATAGTCTCTCTCCATTTCCCTCTTGCTGTTGTCTTTCCCTTACCATACAAATAAAAAATATGTGCCTGTTTATATTTGTATTCATTAGGATTCTGGAAGAAATAGTCATTGTGAAGATTTTACATTAAAACATTCCTAAATTGACTAAACAGAAGTATTCTCCAAAGCACCCCAAACTTGCCCTAATATTAAGCTATAAGTCCCCAGCCCCACCAACTTTTTGGATGTTTAGCCCAATCTAGAATGTAATCTTGTAATGCTGTCTTGCATCCTATTTGGAATAATATCTGGCACATACTGGGAGCTCTATAAATATTTGTTGGATTTTGCATGTACCTTCCTCCTTTGGTGGCAATAAACTGACAATTTAAGAAAGGCTGAACTGAAACCTGTATTATAGATGCCGCCTAATTAGGGCTTTATACGGCATCACTTTTTCATATGAATTTTATCCTTCAGTTGATTCATCCCAGAATCCCATTTGCATTTTTAAACTATAATCACACTGTGGCTGATGATGACAAGATTCTTAATGCCAAGTAGCTCCAGTGGAAGCTACTTCCTGGCAAGGGCTCTTCTTTGGGAATTACCAATCTGTGTGAGCAAATGATGAAGGAAAAAATATTTTGAGGAGTGAACATCTGTCTTAGAGCTTTCACACACTTTCTTTTAGGAGAAAACAGAAAGGAGCTTACTAGTAACAGTCTATAATTAATCACCTATGGCACAACAGGTGGTGACAGCGGTGGGGTCCTCCTCGGATTTGCGATTATGGGGAAGTTATATGAGAGGAAACTAGGGTTCTAAACAGGGGATGCTGATGGCCTCTACTGCTTACCTTCCCCAAGCTTAAACCAGTGGTTTATGGTTTTCATCGTTTCCCCAGAATGAAATAGTCAACTTTCAGAACCTTGGGCCAACATTAACTAGCCACACCATGTTTCTTTCTTTTAGCATGGAAGATTGGAAAATGATTACATCAGATCTGTTTGGAGATACTTCAGAACAGAAAAGGCCCCAAAGTCACTACCCTCAGACTCCGTATATCTATGTTAAGTGGCTGCCATTTGATTCTGGGACAATACAGCAACGTGAAAGAGAAGCTCCAGAATTCAACAGGACTGTCAATAACTTTACCACTTGAGTCCTCTTAGTCTCTTAAAATTTAAAAGGAACCATCAGAAAACAAAGTAGTCTATACAATTTCTGTTCTTTCTGGGCCTGTTCCCATATATCTTGTCATAGTCATCTCATTAATATTCATTAATACATCTCATTAATACATCTATTTGACACTTGCCTATCTTTAGATCTGTTTTAATGTCTGTGTAGAAATTCATTCGTCCACCCATTCATTTGTTCCTTCAACAAACATATTTGTTGGGTGACTCCAGGAACCAGGCACAAGGCTATACTCATAAAACTGTGAGCAAAGGTATTCATGGTTTCTGTTCGCATTGAGCTTGCAATCTACTAGCAGAGCAAACAAATAATCACACAAATGAATGTTAAATTTTTATCATTTTAAATAATATATGGGAACAGTACAAGTTGCTATAAGAGCCAGTAATTCAGGGGAAATGACCCAGGTGAAGGGGGATTTAGCCAAGTATTAGGGATAGTATTTTTGAAAGTCCTATAATTGGAGAGAATTTGATGTGATGGAGAAAACAAAAGTCAGTGCATATAGACAGGGGCACATGTGTTACGCTGTACTGGAAAAGGAGATGCAGCATATATAGCTAGACCTTGTGGTCCATGTTGAGGACTTTGCTTGTTTTATTTTGTTTTTCTTTCATTATATTTTTTTAAGTTTATTTTTTTAGTAATCTCTACACTCAATGTGAGGCTCAAACCCACAACCTCAAGATCAAGAGTCAAATGTTCTTGCAACTGAGCCAGCCAGGTTTCTCAATTTTATTTCCCTTGAGAGCAACAGAAAGCCAACGAAACCTTTTGTAGGAAACTGACATGGAGGGTAAACTTGGTTAGATGAGGTGAGTAAAAAGGCCACATAGCTATTCAGAAAAGTGATGATATTAGCTTGAAACTGGGTGTTTGCACTGAAGAAGGAGAAAAGAGAACAGATTTTAGAGACATTTAAACAGTGAAACAGACATGACTTAGGAGTGGATTCGAATGGAAGGGAAGGAGGCAATATCAAGGATGATTCCTAGATTTCTGGTATGCAGAGCTGATGTATGTAGTAGCATTCGAAACATAAAGCACAAGACCAGGTTTGAAGAAGAAGATGGATTTGGCACTGGACATGATGGGACTTAAGAAGCTTTTGAAAAATCTATAAGTAAATGTCAAATGGGAAGTTGTCTAAGTTCCTTTTAGAAGAAAGATCTAGAAATGTACATTTACACAACAGGCAAATTGGATGATGGTAACTGGGCAGTGAGTGTGGAGGACGCTCTTTTGTGAGAAAACAGAAGAGACAAGTGACTGAGTTGTAAAATGGCTGGTCACAGAAAGAGAAGCCAGGGAGGCTGGAGGAAAACCAGGAAAGGGTTATGTCATAGAAACTGAAAAAGAGAATGTTCCAAGGAGGAAGTACTTGACAATGTCACCAATTAAAACCCATATGTTAGCAGTGTTCTCATAGGGCTTCAATACAAACATGTGGACATTTTTTTGTGTGTGTTAATATTTTAACTTATTTCCAGGAACCCGGTTCTTTCCAGTGGCTCCTCCTACAAGGACTGTGACTGTGGATACTCTGGTCTTATAACTCAGGATCTTCTCTGACCTACATAAAACTCCAGCCACACTCACAATCCAAATTCCCCACAGACTCTCTAGTGTTGGCCATCCATACCACCTGCCAATAGAGAAATGCCTACAACAACAGTACACAGCAGGGTCACCACGAGTTCTCCCACAAGCTCTTTGGTGATGGTCACAGGGCCTAGGACAACTTGGGAAACAGCAAAGAACATCAACAAAAGGAAAAATGAAAAAACAGGGACGCCTGGATGGCTTAGTCTGAAGAGTGTGCGACTTTTGATCTCAGGGTTGTGGGAATGGAAAGGGAAAGGGAAAGGGAAAGGGAAAAGGAAAGGGAAAGGGAAGGAAGGAAGGGAAGGAAAGGAAAGGAAAGGAAAGGAAAGGAAAGGAAAGGAAAGAAAGGAAAGGAAAGGAAAGGAAAGGAAAGGAAAGGAAAGAAAGGAAAGGAAAGGAAAGGAAAGGAAAGGAAAGGAAAGGAAAGGAAAGGAAAGGAAAGGAAAGAAAGAAGAACGGAAGGAAGGAAGGAAGGAAGGAAAGAAGGAAGGAAGGAAAGGAGGAAGGAAGGAAAGAAGGAAAGGAAAGAAAGAGAAGGAAGGAAGGAAGGAAGGAAGGAAGGAAGAAAGGAAGGAAGGAAGGAAGGAGGAAGGAAGGAAGGTAAGAAAGAAAGAAAGAAAGAAAGAAAAAGAAAGGAAAGAAAGAAACAAAGAAAGGAAAGAAGTAATAACAATAGGAACAACGACAACAACAAAAAACAAGAGAATTAGAAGGCTGAAGAAAAAAGATGGGTGAATAAGTCAATTTAAAATAAAACTTACAAATATTCAAAATAAAACAATATAAGAAAAACTGTTTGAAGCAAACTATTATATTATACAAGCTCAACACAGTAATGAATATCACCAAGTAATGCATATCTATGGATGCTTGCTGATTTTCACCCAAGAAACCACTCCTATTCCAGACTAGTAGTGTTAACAAAACCTAGGAATCTGGATACCTGATTTACCCCTTCAGCACACACTAATTTTAATTTCCTGTCTCATATTAAGGACTAGTGAGATGATATACTATAAAAGTACATATGTGGAACATAAAATAACTAGAAAAGTGAAAACATCATAAGAGTAAAATAGGCAACTTTTAGCAATAGCCCGATAAACTTTAGCATACTTGTACAAATGTTACAGCTCTGGGCAGGAATCAGAGTCTTCAGATTTGTAAGGAGACAAATACTGTGAAAATCTGAAACTGTTGTATTCACATTCCTCTCCCAGATAAATCACATTTGGTTCCCCAGCAGCCATTGTATTATTATAATCCCAAGGAAGGAGGCAGGAATAATACTGGTTAGGAAAGGGAGAGAACACGGTATAGCCAAGTTCTCTTCCAGACAGGAGGAGGAAACAAAAGAAAGTGTCTGGCCAAGAGGAAGTATATTTCATAGCCACAGATGAGATGTCAGAGTTTTCAACTGAGAAAACTGAGCCCAAGAACTCCATTCATTTGAAACCCCTTCTACTGTCCAGGGCCATTCATGTAAGACCGCTTTTTTTTTTTTTTTTTTTTTATTCAAGAGAGAGAAAGGGGGGTGGGTAGGGGCAGAGAGATGAAGACAGTATCTTAAGCAGGCTCCAGGCTCTGAGCTATCATCACAGAGCCCAATGCGGGGCTGGAACTCACAAACTGTGATTATGACCCGAGTCAAAGTCGGACGTCCAACTGACTGAGCCACCCAGGCAACCCAAGACCACTCCTTTTCATGTACCCCGATACTATCCTGACAAATAAAAAAGTAAGGAGGAAGGGAAAAATCTTAATTAAAAGTTTAAATGATTGTTTGAACCCAAAGGGAGTGTGATGTCCTCACAACTGATACTTTTAAGTGTTTCTTTCCTTACCATTCAGTGTCAGGAGCTTAAGAAGCTAAATTAGATCAGTTTTACAAATTAAAAGCTTTATTTTCTTTACATACTTGAAGAATAGTGTGTAAATTATGACTCTGCTACACACATAAGCAAAGAACAATTTGTAAATTAATGTATCAATTTACTATTTGTACTTTTACTATTTGTTGTGCATTGATAGCTGGTTTCAGCATGGTATGCCATTGCCTAATAGATGTCCTATGGAAGAGACGTAAAATATACAAATACTCTTGTAAAGCTCAAATATATTTATGTATTCATGGCAATGGCTGACAGAATCTTTGACCTGAAAGATGACTGATTTTTATTTCTTTGATGGTGGTACTTAAAATTGATACAAAAGTTTCAAAAAAGCAAAATGTCAATGTCCAGTTAGGGCTATGAAAGTGTTTATCAGAAAACAGCCCTTTTCTCCTATAAGGGATTGAACGCACACTCACCAGGACACATCACAAAGACCATATTAAATCAAATACATATGCTCCTCGGTCATATGTAAGAGGCGTAAGAAAATGTCTGTGATCACTAAGAGTACATTTTGTTGCAAACTGCGGAAGAACTCAAAATGGCTTAAATCGAGATGTAGTTTCTCATATAATACATGTGAATTCCAGAAGAAAGACAGGTGCGGGAATGGTTATTTCATCCAGCAACTCGACAATGTCATCAAGGACTTCGGGTCTTTCCATCTATCAGCTTTATCATATTCAGTGTATCATCTTTCACCGGTAGGATTCTTCCTTCAGGATTACAAGACTGTTGCAGTCGCTTCCAGTATCATGTTCTCAGGAAGTAATTCCCAAAGGCCAACAGAGGGAAAGTCTCTTCCTTCAGTTCCGTTTCAAGAGTGAAACTTTCCCAGAAGCATTTGCTTCAAGCAGAATTCCCTTTACATCCAAATGGCCGGAACTGTATCAACATGCCATTTCTAAACCAATCATTACAAGGTTAAAGAAATTACTATGATTGGCTTAGTCTTATCAAGATTTACCTTCTGGGCTATGGAAGGTCAAAGAAAGAAAGGGAAAAAATGCTTGTAGAATAGGCAACCAATAGGCCCTGACAGAATATTACTGAGGACGAAAACAAAAATTCTCATAATTCTAAATTTAACCAGTGGCAGATAATCTTTGGGCAACTGGGTCTATTTCAATGTATTGATCTGCGATACTCAGAATTTTTGAAATCCTTGTCTACTTGCCTTGTACAATAATTATGTCAACTAAATATATTCTAGATTAGACACTTTCTGTTGCATCTCTTGAGTAGGTGCCAAAACACAGTAAGATTTAGAGGCCAGGAGTGGATAAAATGCCAAACTCCCAGTTCGGCAAACCTGATGATCTTGAGGAAAATAAGAAATGGAAAAGCAGTTTAATTCTAAGTGAAAAAAAAAAAGACAATTGTACCTTCTGAAATTTTTTTTTCCTTCAAAACAAGAGGTACCAAAGGCATAGTATGCTTACGTATAGCAAGGGCAAAATCATTCTGTCTTTCTCCATCTCCCTCACAGTGATGTTATAACCTATTCATTTTCCTTAGACTTTAAACTCATAAACAAAACATTACTACAGATTTGCATTCTTTGCCTCAAACTTCTAAGAGGAACTATAAAATCAAATACAAAAATATTCTTTGGAACGCTCTTTGCTTTTCCTTCGCACATCATAAACATCTCTGTTTCAACATCAGGCAGTTAGAACAAAGTTCCTTGTTTGCCAGTCTGTCTCCTGTTATTACATTGTGTTTTAAAGGCTGAAGCCTTGATTTATTCTTGTTTGTATTCCGGAAGACCACTTGGCATAAGAACTGGGTATGTAGTCAATGTTGGTTGCATTTGTTTGTTGAATTTTTTTAAACTACATGACTAATAACCTTTCATAAAGGGCCTAGTCCTACAAAAATAGCTCCAGAGCACTGAGTCATTTTTTCCTTTAAGGATTTTATTTATGCTTTTAAAAAAATAAAAAAAAGACAATCAAACTAAATTTATCCCACTGCAATTTTCCAACTTCCATTGAAAGACAATATTAATAATTCAAGAAAATGACTCTACAAAGCTTGTCTTCTCTTTGTATCTCAACTCCCAGGGGTGGATACTTGTCATATAGTTAATGGAGTTATTATTATAATGAACCAAATAGCTTACAAACTGAAAATGTCCATTTTCCAGATATGTTTTCATTTGTCATCAGTTAACTTTACATTATAAACATAAATACTGCAATTTAGTACTGGTGTCCTTCGTTAAGCCAGCTTGAGGAATCCCTAACACTAAATGAAAAAGTAAATTCAATATTTTAAAATTAGCTTCATATTTTAATGTTTTCATAGGCTTATACACACAAAGCATAGTAAGAACAATAAACTAAACAATTAGGAGACCTTAGTAGGTGCTATAAGAAAATATGACCTTTTATATCTGGCAGTTACAAGATATAAACCATGTAAACATAATAAACTGAATTTAAGAGTGATCAAATGGTTTTTGTTGAAGTATAATTAACATACAATATATTAGTTTCAAGTGTTCAACCTATTGTGTATAACAATTCTGTGCATTACTCGGTGCTCACCACTATAAGTGTAGTCACCATCTGTCATCACAAAACATTATTACAATATTATTATTTTTTAATCTGTATTTATCATGAGAGAGAGGGTGAAAGGGAGAGACTGACCAGGGGAGGGGCAAAAAGAGAGGGAGATAGAGAATAGCAAGTAGATTCTGTGCTGTCAGTACAGAGCCCAATGTAGGGCTCCATCTCACAAACTGTGAGATCATGACCTGAGCCAAAATCAAGAGGTGGACGCTTAACCAACTAAGCCACCCAGATGCCCCATCATAATATTATTGATTGCATTCTCGATGCTGTACTTCTCATCTCTATGACTTATTTATTTTAAACTGGAAGTTTGTACCTTTTAATTTCCTTTATCTATTTCATCCTCCTCATGAACCTCCCCTCTGGCAACCACCAGTTTGTTTTCTGTATCTAAGAGTCTGTTTGCTTTGTATTTTAGATTCCACATATAAGGGAGATAATATGATATTTATCTTTATCTGTCTGACTTATTTCATGTAGCATAAAATCCTCTAGGCCCATCCATCCTGTCTCAAATGGCAAGATCTCATTCTTTTTTATGGCTGGGTAATATTCCATTGTATGTGTGTGTACATATATATCCACTTATCTATCAATAGACACTAGAGTTGTTTGTATAACATGGCTATTGTAAAATAATATTACAACAAACTTAGGGGTGTATGTATCTTTTCAAATTAGTGCTTTCATTTTCTTTGGGTAAATACCCAGTAGTAGAATTACTGAATCATTTGGTATTTCTATTTTTAATTTTCAGGGAACCCCCATACTGTTTTCCACAGTACTTATATCAATTTATATTCCCACCATCAATGCACGAGAGTTCCCTAGGAGGAAAGTTTCTTTTCACAAAAGTATTTCCATTGACAAATCTGGAAGAAATGATGTAATTAGAATACTCATCATATGCAACTTCTGATGAATTGAGGCAATAATAAATATTCATGACTGCTAAAACCAATAGGTGAAAACCTGACAGGAAACTTTACAATTGGTCAATCAATTTCACAATTCCTAATTTGTTAACTAGGATTTACATTATAAGAAGAGAGACAATCAGACATTATATGCTTCCTATTGGTTTAACATAACATCGCCTATGAAAAATTTTGCTAAAACTCTAAATTTCATCAACCTTTGTGATATACCAGTATAGGAAATACAAAGGACAAAGGTACATGTTAAATGATACTCTAGTGATACAATCAACAAAACCTAGAACACAGAAAACTCTTTAGGACAAGTACCATTTTCTTCACAAATAAATTACAGGAGAACAAAGAGGCAAAAGGAATATCAAGAATCCCTATAAAAGAGAACTATCAACAAGATTTACCATGGAGACTAAGTTTGGATCATGACACAAACAAACCAACATTTAAAAAAAGACAACAATCAGAGAAATTTGACACTAACTAGATATGCGATGATATAAAGGTAATTGTGCTTGCGTTGCAAAATAACTTATTTTTTAAAATACATACTGAAATACTATGAAATGAAATGATGTCTAATAGATGCCTCAAAATAACTCGGTGTGTGTGTTGGGGGAGGAATGCAGGAGGGCGATAGAGATAAAATAAGCCTGAACATGGGTTTATCATCGTTAATGGGTATGTGGAAGTTCACTACACAAGCCTTTTAATTTTGTGTGGATTACAAGTTTCTATTAAAAAATGTTTAAAATATAAAAAAGATACAGCTTGTCCCTAAGAATCTTTGCTACCAACTTATCCACCAACTAACACAATAACCAACAAACCAAACAACCGTCGTATCTTGATTCCATATATGTTTTAATCCTGGGACACAAAAATACATACAAATAATTCTCTTCCTTCAGAGACTTTAAAATCTAATGAAGGAGACAAAGCCTATTAGGCTTATGGAAGAGTGAAGGGTTAAGCTTAGTGTTAAGGGCTAAAAGAGTGAAAGAAGAGTTCAGAGAAGGGGGTTTGATGACTTGATCCTACATAGGACCAGTCAGGGGACAGGCAGGAGGGCCACCTGGCAAGGCCTAACATCAGAGGGCCTTTTCTCTTAACGAGATTATGCAAAGAGAGACATACAGACAAGACTGAAAAAAGATGACATTTATCTTACACGTTCCAACTTGTTCACCACTTGTAATTCACAGACTTAACATATTTTACAAATCTTGAAATTTTCTTGTGAATGGCACTGTACCATCTTTATAAAAGTATTAATTTGCTATATTTAATATTAAAATATATCGGTCAAGTTTCTTTAGGAAACAGAAGGCAAAATAAAGGGGACAATTGAGAAAAATGGAGCCAAGGAACCAAGGATTAAGCTGGGGGCTAGGTTAAAGGAAGCATGTGAGTGATGGTGAAACACCCCAGGGATTCACAAAGTAGCAAGCTGTTACCACTTAAAGACATAAGAGGCAAGAAGAGGAAGAATTGTCAAAGCCAGAAATCACTTTACCCATAAGAGATAATAGGAGCTATGAAAAAGCAAGAGCAACTTCAGTCAACCAGATGCCCAACAGAGAAACAGCCAAGGAAAGAAATTCCCTGAACTCATCTTCCGGCTTTCCAGTCTTCTGTCTGTTCCTCCCACTGACTAGAGCCAACTGGAAGCCAAAGAGTAAGGGAGGCTATGGACAGCTTCCATAAAGGTCAGTCTCCTGCAGAGTAGAGAAGGCTAGAGAAGAGTGGAGAGACTAGTGGAGAATTCCCAGCATGGAGAATACATCCTCTCCTTTTATACTCTTGGTTTGGTATTATCTTAATATTCCATGACCAAATGGAAACCACAAAAACAGAGGAAGTGACCTAGAGTTCTCTCAGCATCTGAGAGACCTTGAACAGAGAAGGCAAGTTGCTGGGTAGGAGGGAAAGAATTCACATAAACAAAGGTAAGAGAAAGACCCTCTAAGCTGTAAAATTAGTTTGGAAAACAAAAACAAAAACAAAAACAAAACAAACAAAAAAACCCAGATGGGAGTAAGTGTGGTGACTCGATGAACAGGCATGGAAGTAACATTTTAGGGAGTTCTGAAAAATGAAGTTGGAGAAAATGAATGAAGCCAGGTAACAGAAAGGGTCTGGGAGATAAGGTGAATTTCAATTTGATCTGTTTGGATGTGATAGTTATGGTGAGTGAGGTATGCAGCATTAAGTCATGAGTGCAGTTCTTTAGGAAGAACACGTTGATGGAACTGAGAATAAGCAATGAGGATACAATGGGAGGGAGAAAGCAGTGGAGTCTGGAAACTAACTAGGAGATGTTGCTCTCAGTCTGGGTTAAGTCTGTAACAGATGGATAGTAGTGAAATCTGACCATACATCCAGCTATACATTCCATATGTCTATCGATCCCATAAATATATACTAAATCTAGTGTTGCCAGACAGTGGTGAGCAAAACAGGTATGTTTCCTACCCTCACACGGTACACAGTCTGACGACCAAATAGAGGCCAGTAATGACCTGAACAAGGGTAAAATCGCAGTTGTGAAGCATATCCTAGGAGCTAAGAGAGCTAGAACAGCTCCCTGAAAGGTGGAGTGGGGACATCACAGGGATGGAGGGAAGAGGAGGTGGTCGGGAAAAGTTCCTCTGGAAGAATGGTGATCATACTGAGATGCGGAAGCTGGAAGGTTGGGATGGCATCACCTAAGGCAAACGGAGGGGAGAGCAAGCCCAGCAGGAACTCAGCAAGACCCAAGCCTGGAGGAAGAGCAAGAACTAGGAAATAAGAAACCAGTGTCACTGGGACAGAGAAGAAAAGGGACAGACCTGAAAGACATTTCGAAGGAAGAAATGAAAACAACTGTAGACACCTCAAATTTAGACACAAGAAAAGGTACATAGTCTAATGCTATTCCAATCATTTTAACCAAAGAGATGAGATATTTCAACAGCCTAGTCAATCTATAGTTTCTAATGTGCTCTGTGCCTTGACCAAAAAACACAACAAATAAAGATCTCTTCTCAACAAATATTTATCAGGCACTTTGCAAGGTACTAGGAAAAATATAGCCTTATAGACAGACGATCTTTATTACATCATATGAGTCATCAGCCAATCTGCTTTCTACATGTACTTAAGAGCAGAAGAAATAGCTGGGCACAGATTTAAGTCAGAAAGATCTATTAATCAACAAAATTCACTGAGTACCTTCTATGTGCAAGGCACGATACAAAACACTGTGCAAAAATATCTTATCTGCAGGACGGGTATGAGTTGGCTTCTTTTAAAGAAAGATTGTGATGTCTGTTTGCTCAGCCTGAGTGTAAACTGACAAAAATATGCACATTGATGAATAAGAAGCAGTCATTGGTTTGAGAGACTCTCTAGTGGGAGAGATTTAATGAATGAATCACTGTCAGCGACAATAGCATAGGTCTAGATGCGTGGTATAAAGTATCATGGCATTCAGACGAGATCAGTTTGAGGCAATCAGATAGGTTCATGAGGAAAGGTCCATGGGTTCTGTCACTTAATAGTGTATGATTTCAATAGGAGAAATAGGGCAAAGACATTATAACAGGCAGAAAGAATAACATCAGTTTCAGGGCATCTACTTGTAGGAATAACAAACATGCTAAGCATGGTAGAAATGGGAAACGAAAGGGAACAAAAATTAAAGTGGCCCAGATGGGGGACCATCAGGCAGAGAATTTAGGCATATGGACCAGGAAACACATTAGGTCAAAATGAGAAGTCACTGAAGATTTCCAGGTAAGAGAACAGTATTAACAGAGATGCTTGTTAAGAAAATTATATGGACTGAAAAACATCTTAACATAATGGTTAAAAGCACAAGATTTGGAAGCAGCCTGCCTGACGCAAAGAGTCCAGACTCCCTCATGGCTACGACTTGCAATAAAAAGGAACAAACTAGTGATAAACACAATGTCATAGATGAATCTCAAATGTGTCATGCTAAGTGAAAGAAGCCAGACACCAAAGACTATATACTGTTGTGATTACATTTACATGTGAATCTAGAAAAGGCCAAACTAGTGACAGAAAGATCAGTCATTGCCAGAGGCTGGGTTTGGGGAAGGAATGAGAGAGAGCACAGAGGAGCACAAAGGAACGTTCGGGGTGATGAAAATGTTCTTTACCATGACTAAGCGGCAATTATACAACTTGACTTGTACTCTTGAAATCGGTGATTTTTTATTTTTTAAGTAAATTTCATCTCAAGCTGATAATGAAAAAAAATCATGAAAGAGTAAAAAGATTACAGTTGAAATAAAAATAATTGATCTGAAAAAATATTTCTTACATATTAAGAGTATGGCAACAGGGGACTCACAAGCAGGAGACTTATCATCAGTGCAGAGGCATAAAAAATACCACAGTCACTTGGACGTGCGTGTGTGTGTGTGTGTTTGGGGGTACTGGGGAGGAGCAGGAGTATTCTCAGTATGTAGGTAACTTCCTTCCCTTTTGAAAAAAAAATGTATTCAACTAATCTTTATTGGATACTTGGCATTGTTTTAGGCCCAGGGGATCCAAGAATGGACAAGACAGACAAGTCTTTTCTCTCAAGGAACCAAGGAACTTATATTCTTGACAGTACATCTCGAGAAAGACAGAAGTAGGGATAACATTTCAACGCAATGGACACGAGACAGAAATTTCTTCCTCGAGTGATGACTACACAGACGGAATTCAGACTTCCTCCCCTGACCCATATAAGCAATTTCATAAAGAACGGCTAGCTGTTGAGACTATTTTACTCACTGCAATACACAATAGGTTAGGCATACTATAATGACTGTTGTATAATGATGTCACAATGGTTACATAAGATTATTTTTAAAAACCTGGGGGAGAAATGGTCTGGCAGATCAACATTTAGAAAGGAAAAAAATTGGAAAAACGATTCCCATCTTGTTTACATTTCAAAGTTACTTAGAACATTTTCATATATCCCAGAATTAATTCTACTAATATATACATGATGATATCTTTGGATTTCACTATATTTGAACACACCTCAAAGAAAAGAAAGCTTTACCAGTCCATGATGTCCTGAACTGACTACCACAATAAAGTGACAAGATCTTTCTTTAATTAATGTTCTCCTTCAAAACAGAGTGTTTCATGGGTTTACATATTTCTGTCCTGTATAAAGTTCTTAACTACAATAAATAGGTTCTGGAAGGTTTACCTCTTTTAAAAGCAAGGAAACTACCTTGGATTCACATATTTTTTGTATACTTTTTTGGACAACTGACATTTTTGAACTTTGGGGAATACATGTTGAAAAAAGAAGGGAAGTAGAAATAAATGATACGCAGTCTTCCAATAAACTTGGAGTCCCTCACCAGAAGCAGACTTGAAAGCATTAAAAGAGGGCTAGATTTGGCTTTTATTTGCTTCAGTGGTGCTTCAAATCTCTTTGGCTATTGTAGAAGGTTTTAAGGTCATCACAAACCAAAGTGAAAAGGGAATATTGTGGGCTGTAACTGTATGAAATACCTTGTTTATCTCAACTGACTCCTGCCATAATTGATTGAGGGACTAAAAGTCCCCTTACACCTAACCGCCACAGGCTTCTCAGGCCCAGGCTTACTGTGCTGATTAAATAAATGATAGGTATCAGACAGAACATTATATACCTCTGGCAGAGTCAAAGAATTCATGTTGAGTAAGATACATTTTTTACCCTCAGCTCTAAGCTATTTAAGGCAGGAACTTAATTTCCTTACCCTTGAGCATAGTTTTTTCCGTTTTGTATTATGGAGTGGTTATGAGAGCACGAAAACAATACAGAGACTATTTGTTAACTTCTAAACTTGCTTGACCCCACTACAGTCACCTCTTTAATACTCGCATTTACCCAGGCTACCAATCTATCTTCCTTCTTACAGCTCCCGTGTCTGCCTTTGAAGTCTGAGGCAAGTGGATGAAACTACGACAGTAAAATATCTGTGAACACTGCTGTAGCATTTATGAAAAATACATTAAGGAGATAAAATAAATATTTTAATGTGTCCAAAATGGGGAAGCTAAATATTATAACTAATAACATCAATTACGGAGATAGTGAGGTAAACAGATAATTTGCATTTTCATAGCAAAATGTTCATTCAGTTGAAAGCAAATGATTTAACCATAGTTCAGTATGGCTTAGAGCATGAGATAATTTTGACTTCCACAAACCGTAAAAGCCGAAATATTTTAGTGATATTTTCCAGCGTGTATTTAACTTGGTGTCAGTTTTTGTTGAGAGTGTATTGTTTTCTTTTGTATTTTATTTTCAAATTAAAACACTTAAGAATGATCAAGTTTGGTTATAAATAAAATTATTAAATAAGGGTGCTAAAGTGTTAATCTTGTGTACATCTGAGATCTATGAAAGGAAGTACTCCGATCTCTCGGAAACATCATTTGCCCTTTGTAAATCGATGTTGCCATGGTAAATGTTTTCATTTAACACTGGATTCGTGGAGGGTGGGAGTATGACACAATGCACAGCAGAAATGTACCGGCTATTTTTATATACCTTCCTCCCTAAAAATGCACTGAGGTTTGTTGGATGAGGTGACTTTTGCAGGTGAGGACAAAGCTATTCCTTTAATACGGACCTTAGATTTGTCCCTTTATATATGATTAAGTAGAATACATTATCTGTGAAAAGCAATCTGTGCCTTGAAAGAGTGTGTTCTGCACTTTTGCTGAAAGAATGCAACATTCATGTGGAATGGTTCCAAATGCTCTACTTGAATAGGGTTATTGAAATATTAATTCAGACTACATAAATCTGAAAATAAGTGAAACAAAGAGGATTTTTCTGGTAGCTAATAAGTGCAAAGAGAATCACTTTTCTTGCTAATGTGGAAAGATATGCATGACTGCCTTCGACAAATATCTTCAGACCAACTAAAACAGAAGAATGACCCCCTACAAATCTGGCTCTATTTGTTTCTAAACGTGTACCAATTTCCTAAATTCTTTAATTAATCAGGCTCTCTTAATAGCCCTGTTGCAAAGCAGAGGAATAGGAATTAAAAATTTATCAATTAGAGGCACTGTGTGGAAAACCCCTCTAGAGATTTCTAGAACATTAGGGTTTATATCAGAAAGGAAGATCTTTTGTTGTTGTTGTTCTATATTCTTTTCATCAGTGATATTGCTTATTTCTTTATTAATTTTTAACAATTACAAAATAAAAGATGGTCTTTTTAATGGTACAACAACTTTGATATATACTAAAAAATCTGCTGCCATTGTCCTTCATTGCTAACTTCTCCAAGGGAACCTATGTTTACAGCTTAATGTACCTCCTTCCAACTTTCTCCATGCTTGTACGAAAATATATAACCACACACACACATTCAGGGAGTTGTTATTATTTATTTTTATTAAGATGGGATCATACTCTGCATATGACTACAGTTTGCTTCTCTCACTCAACACACAACGAGAATACTTGTAGGGCAACACACGTAGACCTCTCTGTCTTTCACTTACTGCATAATATTCTGCAGAATGATATTCCACGATTTGTTGCTAGATGGAGTACAGACGGTAGGAATAAAGGGTGCAAGGAGGCCAGTGAGGAGAGCTACTATAATAATCCAGGAAAGAGATACTGGTACACGGGCCAGAGTGGGAGAGAAGGGTGTGGTGAGCAAGGGACTGTATTCTGGATATATTTGGAAGGTAGAATCAGCAGGGAGTTGCTGGCATATTGTCCACGGGGTGTGAGAAGGAGGAACCAAGAAAGGCTCCAGTGTCTTTCTAGTTCCTAGAGGAACTATGTAACACAGGCACTGCTGTTCAAAGAGATGGAGGAGACTGAAACGCAGTATTCCAAATAAGAAAACGCTTATTTATGATCATTTAACTCATGAACTAATAGGTAACTAAAGAACACAGATCAAAAAGCTGTTAACCTTGCATTGGTATTTTTATTCTTTATGTTCTAGAAGGCAGAAGACACATTTCATGAGACGTCATAGGTTAAATCCATTTATTAGCCTAAATGGCATATGCAATAGTTTTCGATCAGGGATCAGGAAACTACAAGTGGCTGCCTGTTTTAGTAAATAATTTTTTTTTTTTTTTTTTTTTACTGGAACATAGTCAAGCCATTCATTTACATATTGCCTAGAGCAGCTTTCTAACTACAGTAGTTACAACCGGGACCACAAGGCAGCAAGCTGAAAATATTTACTGACACTCTAAGAAATAATTTGCTAATCTCTGATTTAGATTTAGAGAGGGGTAAGTCAAAACTGTGTAAAACTGAACTAGGCTGATTACAATGTGTCTCTTCACAGCCAGGTGATCAGAAATACCTTATCAGAATTCAGATTAGCACCATTTCCTCTGGATGGACATGAGAAAATACAAGAAAAAAGTTACTCAAGGATTTAGGATGGAACTAGTGATCTATATTTAGTTTATTTGACAAAAGAAAGCTTTTATTGTATAATATGTGTAATCAAAAGTATATGTGTCTGTGTATACACATATGCCCACATAAAAATATATATATAAACATTCCCTGGAAATATATATAGACCACTAACAGGTTTATGAAATAAACATGGTCTCAGATGCAAATAAATCTGTATTTAAATCCTTGTTCTCCTATTTACCGGCTATTTAGCTGTGAGTTCCAATACCTCATATAAATATAGGAATACTAGTACCGTGAATGCAAAGTTTTTATGAAAATTAATAAGACAATGCTTATATAGTGCCTGATACAATGGTATTACATAATAAGCACTCAATAAATATATTCTCCCCTTTAAAAAATTTACTAGAATAAAAAACAAAAAGAACTCAAAATCTTATTGAGAAAATAGGTGATCATAAGGGAGTCTCTTAGACTGTAGTTACTTTTTAAAATATTTTCTTTAAATATCATACTGATATAAAAATATCAAAAAATAATTGAAAATAAAAAGTCCCCTGTTTTTTTTTTAATTTTTTAACATTTATTTATTTTTGAGAGACATAGAGACAGAGCGTGAGCAGGGGAAGGGCAGAGAGAGGGAGACACAGATTCAAAACAGGCTCCAGGCTCCCAGCCGTCAGCACAGAGCCTGATGCAGGGCTCGAAATCATAGACCGTGAGATCATGACCTGAGCCGAAGTCGGACACCCAACCGACTGAGCCACCCAGGCACCCCAAAAGTCCCCTGTTTTAATAAAGAAAGAAAACACAAAGAGCTTGGTGTGTATCTGCAGCTCTGAACCCAGACTCGTGACGTGGTGAGATTACTCTCACAGACAAAAGCACTGTTGACAGTTCAACTGTGTCTTTCCTAAGTGGACATTATACAGGTTTTAGTAAAAATAAAGAGGAAGCATCATGATTTAAACTTAAACAATCAGCAGTGAACAACATATGACTTTAATTTGCAGTTTACAAGATACATTTAATGTTTTTGTATTCTATCTAATTCACATAATTGACCCTTGCTGATGAAGCAGGAGGTGAATTATACAAATACAACTAGAGAAATGTGGTGTGTGCCATTTTAAACGACACCGATCCTGAACTTTCAAAAAAGAAAGTGGAAAAAACAACTTAATGTGAGGCGGCTAAGTAAAGAGAACAAGGGTCTGGTGACTGTCCTTTCTAATAATCACTCGACTGTCTTTGCTATTAGCTTCTCTAGTGCTAAGATGGATAATATTACTTCCTGGGTTTGGGGAAGGGAAAGGGCAGAGCATGTTAATCTCGGGTTGCTCTTTTTCTAAATCTTGGAAATCTATCCATATTACCTAAGTCTTTCTGAATAAAAAGAAAATACTAGTCTAAAATTAGGATATTTCTTGATTTTCCTCCTCCAATAGCAAGACTACCATGCTCCTTTAAATGTTTTTGTGAAGGGAAAAAGGAAAACCTAAAAAACTAAGAACTAAGAAACACTAAAACTTGTGATTCATGTTCATTTTAAGACAATGACTTAATGCAATCAACCTTTACCCATAATCTATTTTTTTCTAGACACGGAAATGCACCCGCATAGGGACTGGCTACTGGGGTCACTACCTCTGTCTTTCACACTCATGGTCTCACAGTTCTTCTCAACATTTTCTAGGCAGCTACTCTCATTCAAATGGACTTGCCTCAAAAAGCAAATCTATTTGCCATGTTTGTCCTAATGTCCAGAATGAACTAGAAGAGGACGAGGGTGCAGTGGAAGGCCAGTCACAGGACTAGGGAAGGCAGGATGGGACAGGGCCACTGGCCATATACGGGTGGTCAGTGAATCTATGGGGGTTCCAGATACACACACTCTAGAGTCAGGTAGGGACTCTCTGGGCATTTCCCAGCAGTCACCCCACTGCTTTGGGAAGAGCTCGAATCCATTCTCTCTAATGAGTGTAACAGATAACCAACTGCAGGCGCCCAGAAGGCTGTTGGTGCCCACGGATTTTCTCCACTTGCACGATGAGGCTTAACTGAAAAACGAAAGCTAGTCTTGAAATGGGACATCGAGTATATCCCTTCTTTTTATTCTCATGCTCAAAAAATACCTCAGAATTTTTATTTTTTTAAATGCAAATATTATTACATTAAGAAAAACATATCCATCCTCAATGTTCCTTCATTCTCTGATCATGAGGGCCATTTTTAATAGAAATAGCTACTGAGGAATGAGCACAATACAAGAGTGACTTCCTCAGTTACTTTTTCATGCCCAGGGTTCTCTTGCCCAGGTTCGTGCTTTCTATTTTTCTCCATTTGTCTAACTTTCCTCTCTTTCAAAATTATTACGGTGCTTTTGATTCCCCAGGAAGTTATTTCTGAAAACATAAAAGCTGGCAATTTCTTTCTTACTTAAGGCCTGGGTGCCTGGGTGGCTCATTCAATCATTCAACCTTTGGTTTCAGCTCAGGTCATGATCTCGTGTGGTTTGTGGGTTCAAGACCCTCACTGGGCTCTGCACTGACCATACGGAGCCTGCTTGGGATTCTCTCTCTATCCCTCTTTTTCTGCCCCCCCCCATCTCTCTCTCTCTCAAGAATAAAAACTTTTAAAAAATTAAAAAAAGAATTATTCACATTTCCCTCAACATACAAAATAACAATAATGATACAAGTTCACAGTTTATGAGAACTTATCACATGCAGGGCATCTGAACATGCCACTGGGATTATCTTGCTCAGTCCTCAAAATAGTCCCGGGTAGGTACTATTAGTATTCCATCTACCGATGAAGGAGCAGGACCCCCTGGTTAAAAACCCTACCAGAGTTGACACCGCAAGAGCTGGGACAAGAAGGTTCTCAACCTGGCCCTGAAGTCTATATAACACACTACAGATCTGGCTTGGATTTAGACAATAGACTTTACATAAAATCATCGTGATTGTCCCTCATTTATTTTGTTTTAAAATGGACATTTGTCCATGCACATCAAATTGATGACCATGACCATCAACTGGCTGTTTATCAAACTGTTTCGTCTGTTGATATGAACTGGCGACAGCAAAAGCCCACAGGGTCTTTGTTGAGAAAAGAATCAAATGAAGAAGAAAAACTGCTAAGAGAAGAGTCGCAAGATACTACACTCTGCGTATCTGTTGGGTTTGAAGGCTGTGCCGTCAGAAACCAGACTGGGCTCACTTTACCTCTACTCTAGGCTACTTAGCTGCTCACTCTTCTCCCTCTCTTCCCAAAGCCTGAGAAAACACTGATTAACAAGAAATTTATTAAAGAAGACAGAAATTATCTTTAAAAATTTCAAGTCACAAAAGAGAATGAGCTTACGGTGAATATAATTAAACCACCCACCCCAGACTCTCCAGAGCTGGTTCAATGCGAGTACCCTTTACAGGCTGCTCTGAAGTCTGTGATATGGCAGACTGGATGGCAACTCAGAGGCCTGACATGACTGGAGATTCTTTGGTAACACGCTCATTTGACTTGTATTCCACCAGTAAAACTAGTTACTTGTACTGTGTCAGTAATATAGCTAAGTGCTCTCCACCTCTGTTCTGCAGCTGTTTGTTTCTCTGTTCAAGCCTACCTAATAATCTCAAGTTTCCCAAGGAAAAGACCTACAGCAGATTCACTGATATATCTTGTTATTTTGTTATTGCCAAAACTTAAGATATGTGTTTTAAAAAAAAATCTGTTGAGTGAATATCTCTCTTTAACCAACTTGGTCTGCCACAATTACTAACTCAAGTTTGGGGTCCTCAGTTCCTTCTTTCTTTAAATTCTGTTGCTCTTCTTTATCTGCTATTTAAAAAAAAAAAAGATTTTAACTCCTCAAAGGCTCTCCTTGCTTTTGTGTTTCCTTACTCCTCATTTTCTTGTAAGATTTTTAAAATGTTCTGTTCTTCATATTATAGTTATTTTTTTCTTTTGTCCTTTGTTTTTGTTCTTGATCATTCTATTTTCTTGAAATTTTTTTTTTGGGGAGGACAACTTTTTTATTCCCTTATTTCTTTCCTCTAATATTTTTCGCTTTCCTTTTCTTGCCTTGTAATCTCCATTCCTCTAAGGATCTGTGTTAAATTTCGTTTCATCCGCTTTTGGGGAAAAGAATACTGTCTTCACCAAAAGTACTCACACTATCCCAGCTCTTGGTCTTCCTCACCAAGAACACCAAATTCAGGAGGAAAATGGGTTTCCGTGTCCACCTCTTCCTGGCTATACTCATTAGGGAGTAGAACTCACTTCTCAGGAAGGTCTACAAGGTATGCGCTGGCTGGATCAAGTGAGTAAGCATTTGTGGCATTTACATGATATGGGAAAGTGGAGGGAACATTCAAGGACCAGTTCCGAGCTGATGAGGCAGCACAACTGAATCACTTACCAGTTAGGTAGTTTCAGCTACAAGTCAGAACTTGTAAACCCAACTCAACCTGGTTGAAACAAAAAGCCTAACGTAACTGAAAACTCCCTAAGTGGCCAGGTCGCCAAGAACATCTGTTCTTTCAGTGTGTCTGCGTTACCTTCTATGGTGTCTGTTTTACTGTAGGCATGGGTGCCCTCACTAATGCGGCAGATCCTAGGACTAGATGCCTCATGCTCAAATGCAACAGAGAAATGCATTCTCAGCCAAAGTCTTGATATTTAACTGGACTGGTCTAGGTCACACACCTTCTGAACCAGTTAGCTGTACAAGGGGAGATGGGAGGTAGTGATTTGCTAATCCTTACCTCTAGATCTTGGGTAGAAAGCTCCTGGAAACCACATGGTTTAAAGAGAAGGAGCAACGAGGAAACATCTGCCGGGAAGGCAACCAGCAAATGCCCATAAGGCCAAGCTGGATGCTATGGACTTATGGTGATAATTATAAACTTATAAAAATGAGTAAACATTTACTTTTATGAAAATCGAGCTTCTCTACATTTTTTATAATCAATTCCTCTAGGAATCTTTCTGAGAATATTGACTCCAACACAGTTACCAATTATTATTACTATTAAATAATTTAAATGTTATTACTGCAAAATAACAAGAAAAAACTAACAGAATAACAAACCATGACAAATGACTATTTGAGAAAAATAATAATATTCCTGTGGGAAAAGAGGGTTGAAAGACCAATTAGCTGATTAAAAAAAAAAATCAGTTTTAATATAAAGCAAATATAGGTGAAAAAAACACTTTTAAAAGTGAAAAGAGATAAGAAGGAGCACGCTTCACAAGTGTGCAACTGTCAATGGTCCCTCCTATTCCCAATCTCATTACACCTCTTCTGACTAAATACTAAATAAACAGCTCATGGAATTAAAGGCCAGGACACTGACAACTGAATGTACAGAGAAGTTATCACCTGGTCATTTGAGAATGGAGAGGGGTGGGGGTTAGGGTCCTTTTAGAAGAGTAAAGTAGTTATTTATAGATAGTTAGATCATACACAGGTTTTCAAATAAATGAATGTCAATCCTTAGTCACCCAAAAAAGGACCATGTGTATTTTCTTGGAGTATCTGGATGTCAATTTCAAAGGAAATCTCTCCAATAAGTAGAAGATGTTTATTTCCTCAGTACTTTCAAAAAAAAAAAAAGAAAAAAGGAAAAGAGAATGTTATCTGCAACAATGAGTCATCAGCCACTGCAGCTCCACAGCACCCAGGTCTTCCCTGTCTCTGCAGCCCTTCAAAAGGAGAAGACTATCTTTTAACGACACGCATAAATCCCTGCAGTGCCTGGCTGCAAAGCATAATTAATTCTGGCCTTTTTATGCTTAATGAAACACCTTGCACACACGACAGCGGTGAGTTTGAGCTTCTTCTAAAACATGGAAAGCCCTAGCAACAACCTAGTTTTACTCAAAATACTCTGTAGGGCATATTTGTATGAGCTCTGCCATTATTTTCTCAAAACATATTTCTTACAATAAGCATATCACACTGAAGAAAACTCACAACCAACCACCTGTTTGAACGGTTTTCTTAAAAGTGTGTGAGGTTTTGTTTTTCAAATTCTTGGCAGTAAAACATATGCTTTTATTTCTCAATTTGTGGCTGCGACAGAAGGGTATTTAAATAAAGCAATTTCTTAGATGCAGCTGCTCAATATCATTTCCCTTTATTAGAATACTTTTTCATATTTTAATACATACTTACATGCTGCATTACAGAGGCTATTAGTCCCCTGAGGATTTTAAAACATAAATTTCCCAGGTTCCATTTAAAAACACAAATAATATGAGTAAAATCCTTAAAAAGAAATTTAACTGAAAGATCTACCTTGAAAAATTTACTCCTCTTTATAATATTCAATTATTCTGGGCCTACCTGAGGAGTCCTGAAACCAAATACCTACTTTCAAAGAAGTTACTAGTGTTTTAAATGCAGTTTCCTCGCTTCGCTTCAGTTGTACATAGTATACATAACAAGGAATAATGAAATACAGAATTCCCCTCACCTGTTTAGGTGTGACTCCAGGCATGTGAATATCCAAAGCAAAATCTGATGAATCAATAGGAATTACTGGTCTGGTGGTACCAAGACATTCATTGGAAAAGGATCTGGTGCTTTCTTTAAACCTTGAAGAAGAAGAACATTTCAATATTCTTGAACATAATGGAATTTTAACATGAGAAGGGAAAAAAAAAAGAATTCTAAGACCTTAAGATGAAAGATTATTGATTTCGATCCAAAGACAACTCTAAAAGATGTAATGACTGTATAATGTTCTAAAACATCAGAATTGCATTTTATAGTCTAGGAACAACATATGTCCAACTTGGAAGCAAAATATCATCAAAGCAAGTGAGCAGGCTGCTACATTTAAAACTCCATTCAATAAAAGCTTGTCAAAAATATATACTTATTTCTACTTAATTAAAACAGTATTAATACATTAGAAATCAACATAGGCATATCAATTTTCTAATGCCATGTACATTAATTATAACCCAGTAAAATATTTGTAACTATTTTGTGAGTATCCAGTATCACCAGCCAGAAACAAAACACCAACAATAATATTGCTAGTAGGCAGAGCTGTATGAGGGAGGGAAAAAGGCTTCGATGTGAATTACAAATGTACAACTGCATGAATATTTAATATGGTAATTATGAGGAGTGTATATACAGCTCAGTGTTTTCTCCTGAGCTATTACAGTCCATGATCTGCTTCTCCCCACCGCTTATCTATCTTGATATTTTATTCTTTGAGCTGTTTTAAACAAGAAAGCATTCAAGTCTAAACGACTCTACTGTACTTTCTGAAATATCTTCCCGAGAGGGAGTGACTGGTATTGGAAATCACAACTTCTAATTGGAGTTTTGAAAGCCAGGGCTGCTTGGCTACAATACAGCGGGCTTTTTCTGGACGAGGGACTTTACAACAAGTTACTGTGCTAAAATCCCAAGTCGTTTCAGCAAAGTAAATCAACCTTGCATATTTCCACAACACTCCGGCTCATAAAAGTGATTACATTTTCAACAGCATGCACAGGAACGATCCAAACAACACCCCGTCTGTTCGAGAAAAAACACACCCACCTCTTAAAGACAGAAAGTGGGCTTCTGAAACCCAAACAGCTGCTTGGAAAAACCAGAAGGAGAACCAGCAGGCTCATCACGCCAGCCATGTCCTCGGCGCTCCGGGCCCGCCGGGCGAGCACCCCGTAGCGCAGCGCTTGCCTGGGGCCGCGGTTGGGCAGCGGCGCCGCCGGCAGCCGCTACTTCATGGCCCGGGCGCCGCGCGTGTCTTGCGGCGGCCGCACACCATCTGCCCGCGAGAGCAGCTTGCTGGACGAGCCGAGAGGCGACCGGATCACCAGGCGCACGCAGAAGCCCGTGGGAAGGCGGTACTTTTGTCCGGTCCGCAAGCGGAAGCTTTCCGGCCCCGGGAGCTCCCGGCCGCCCTGGTGCTGGGGCTAGTGGTGCGGGCCCCTTATCACTCGGGAATGACAGGGACTGTGAGGGCTATCACACAAACCCGCGTCAGTCATCATTCAGAACCTGCAAAAATAGAAGCAGATAATGGATGACTAACACATTACAGCATTTGTCCTCAGCAAATCCCAGCTGAGATGCTTTAACACATTAGTAGTTTTCACAAGCTTGAGCCCAAGCCTGGGGAAAATGCTGGTCTGTTGATCTCCCTCCCCCCACGACCAGCCCCCAAGATCTCACAGACTCTCAGACCCCCTATTCTGCCTTTGGCTCTTTCTTCCTCCATCACACCCACTCTCTGCTTTTCCTTTCCTAATTCTTCCTTCCTTTTCCCTTTCATCCACCCCAT
This sequence comes from Paguma larvata, assembly GCA_030068075.1. Lineage (NCBI taxonomy): Eukaryota > Metazoa > Chordata > Mammalia > Carnivora > Viverridae > Paguma > Paguma larvata. Next base: position 72,150,578 of record CM057826.1, read on the forward strand.
TCTCCAGATCTCTTCTTACTTCCTGTATCATTCCCTTCTATCATCAAAAATGCACTTATTACCTCTGCTGAATGTAAACAAAGTTATTCGCGCAAATGACAGACTAAATACAAGAAAAGGGAAGAAAAAAAAACAACTAAGAGAGGCAGAGACAAAGCACTTGGATACAACAGTAATCAAATAGAAAAAGACTTTAAGAACAAAGGCATGTTTGTATACATGCACCACAGAGCTACAGATTTAAGGAGAAAGGTTTTCCCCTCAAGAATGATCACCGAAGAAGTAATCGCTAAAGTTCTCAGGATAATCTTAAAACAAATAAAAAATCTACAGTTAACATGATATATGAAATGTAAATGCCTATTTAAAAATCCTGCGTTGGACACACAAAGTAATAATTTCTTACTTATAAGACATGCCTCACGAAAGACATATTTGCCAAAATAAAGTGTGGAGGTTTGCAATGCAACACAATTAGAAACAGTAGGGAAAATCACAGCTGGCCCCCAAATGAATTTCATCTGCAAAGGGTACGATTGGGAACTTAATAGAAATGAAAAGCCCTGCAGAACTCAAGATTTTAGGAAGGAGACTCACTAGGCTAAATTCTGAACTAGGGGCGTATTGACTTTATTGTTTTTCTGAACTTATTTCAGACTATGTATCAAAGTTTGTAACCTTTAGTTAGAAGATAGTATTTTCAGATGTATCATTCACAATATAAAAATAGTGCCAAAGAAAAATTGATTTTATTTTATTATTTTTTTAATATATAATTTATTGTCAAGTTAGCTAACATACAGTGTTTCTTAAAGTTTTATTTTAATCACTAATAAAACTGGTTTGGGGAATCTCAAATAAGTCTATTAGCTAGATGAATAAAAGTAAAAACAAAAAACCAGTAAGATCATAGAGAAGTACATCACAATAATACGTTAGCCTCTAAATTATCTTTTGGAATACACAAGATATTAAGCTAATCTTAAAAGAAAAGAACAAATAAGCAAAAAACAAACTTAAAACAAAAAAGCATGAACTAAGGTTAAATTAAATCAGAAAACTTCATGATCAATGCTTTCCAGAAGAATACCTTACACCAATACAAATACAATCATTGAATATCCGACCATTCCACGGGTGCTTGAGGCTCACCAGCATCCAAAAGACAATTAACTTACATAAACAATGACATTTTTAAAAGACTGATGATATTTGTTTGAACTTTCTCTTTGGCTTGCTATTTGAAAAACCTTCAGCTTTGTCTGAATCCTCTGGGTAAAGGAAAGAAGTCCTTCTGGGGAAGAAAGAAAAACTGGCCTGAAGGCTATAGCATTGCCTTTGCTAGCAAGAAAATATAATCCAGTCTAATGACAATACTTCACATTCCCTGATGTTCTTTTTTTTTTTAACATATGTGAAGAAGGGATTATATTTTATTATTTCATACAGAACAGGATTCAAGGACAGTCCTTCTTTCAGTTGGCATGGAGATATGATATTATACAAACACTTGAAACAAATTCAGTATTAAAATTCTCTAACAGGAACACATCCTTAAGTACCAGTCTTTGAAAAAATATTCCACTTATCTCTTTGATTGATTTTATTAGCTTTGATGTCCCTAAAACGTCCACGAAAAGAAAAGGGAACTAAAGTTGTGTGTAGAAGCAAAGTTGACATTTACAGCCATGAACTGAACAGAGGGCCCCATAGAAATGAAAGCTAATTATACTCTTTGGTTCTTGACGTCTTGTAAACTAAAGACAAAAAAAAAATTATCATATGAAAAAAAAACATGTCTAAACATTTCATTTGTTATTTTAGAATTCCTAAAAGTTGTGGAATATATAATATCCAGATCTTAGTAGTCTTTATTCAAGATTTTAAAAACTCAAAATATATTTCCTTGAGATAATCCATTCCGTCATCCAAAAAACACAATATTCTGTTTAAAATATTAGAATATATATTTGGGTTTTACATAATGAGTAAAACAAAAAGAGAATATAGTCTATTAAGGGGGATGAGAAAATAACACAGTTAATATGAGGTATGTTTAGAATGTAATATTCCTATACTATAGTACTATAAAAAGGACTCAGAATTTTGAGTAAGAAAAGATAATTTTAACCTTTGAGAGGAGAATAAGAAAAAGAGAAAGGTAAAGTTGTCCATGGAAGTGGGAGTTTGGAGGGCTGGGTTTCCACTGTAGGAGATGGACACGCATATTCCAAGTTGAGGGACAGGTACAGGCAGAGAAGCCCAAGTGGGGAGTGGAAGGTATGTTTGAAAAATAAGTAATAAATATTCTGCCTCCTAAAGCTACAGACCCAGATTTACTATTTTATTTGTAATACAAAGCTAATATTGTTTCCACATTCATAAATTCTTAGCAAGAATGATGTATGGTTTGCACAGTATAGATATTAATTTCAGGAACAGTAACATGAAGTTAAGTACAGCCTAGTAGAGAGGACCATAAAGGTAATTTGGCTTTTACAAAGTCAGCATTCTATTCCTTTCAATTTTCATTTGAATAAAAAAAAAACAGTAGTTGAAATTTGTAATTGATCAAATAAATGTATTGGCCATTCATTCATTAATTCATTTATTCCACAAGAGAACCAAGATAGCACGTGATGAAGAATCTGTACACGAAAGGAAAACTGCGTGGATCCCTGGCTCCATCATTTCATAGCCTTGTGAACTGGGCAAGTACCCAGCCTCTCTTTGCCTCGGTTTCTTCAAAAATAAAATGGATAGTCCTACTCCCTATCTCACAGGGCTGTTACTAGAAGTACATGAATTTATATCCTTAGAACAGTGCCAGACATATAATAAATACTCGCTATTACTGTTCTTACAACAAATATTTATTGAGTGCCTAAGAGTATCTTAATGCTGGGGATGGTGATAATCAAGACAGATAAAGTTCTCACTTTTATAGAGATTACTTTCTAGTGGGGGGAAAGAACAAATGAAAATAACTACCAAATTATAAATCTCATTTTCTTTTAAGGAGATTTTATGTGGTTTCCCACAATGACTTATGATTAAACTGATTAAAGGATGCATATCCACTCACACAGCAATTCGACTCTTAGCATTTATTCTTAAGCAAAGATTGAACAAGGGCACAAACATGTTTAAATGGTATTTACTGACACTGTTTATAATAACAAAGAACTGGATATTTATAATAGCAAAGAATTAGAATCAGTTTCAATTATCATCAATGGGAAATTGGCAAAAAGCTTTTTTTTTGATATTAAAACTTCAATACAACGAATCACTTTTTTTTATTTTTATTTTTTTTAATATTTTTTTAAATGTTTATTTATTTTTGAGAGACATAGAGACAGAGTATGAGCAGGGGAAGGGCAGAGAGAGAGAGACACAGAATCTGAAGCAGGCTCCAGGCTCTGAGCCGTCAGCACAGAGCCGGACGCGGGGCTCGAACTCACAGACCGTGAGATCATGACCTGACCGTGAGATCATGACCTGAGTCGGAGTCGGCCGCTTAACCTACTGAGCCACCCAGGCGCCCCATGAATCACTTTTTAAAAGGACAAGAGGAGGGGTGCCTGGGTGGCTCAGTCAGTTGGACAGTCAACTTTGGCTCAGGTCATGATCTTACTGTCTGTGAGTTCGAGCCCCACGTCGGGCTCTGTGCTGATGGCTCAGAGTCTAGAGCCTGCTTCAGATTCTGTGTCTACCTCTTTCTCTGCCCTTCACCTGCTCATGCTGTGTCTCCCTGTCTCTCAAAAATAAATAAACGTTAAAAAAAAAAGAGTAAAAGGACAAGAGGGGAGCCTGGGTGGCTCAGTCGGTTAAGTGTTAAGTGAAACTCAGTTTCAGTTAAGGTCATGATCACAAGGTTCCTGAGTTCAAACCCCGCATTGTGTCAGTGCAGAGCCTGCTTGGGATTTTCTCTCTCCCTCTCTCGCGGCGCCCTGACCCGCTCATGCTCTCTTTCTAAATAAATGGATGAATGAATGATAAACAAACAAACAAATAAGACAAGATGGGTCTATTTTTATAGGCAAGGTCATATTCTAGGTCATATTGTAATTCAAAAAATGTTTACACGATCTCCAGCCTACAGAAGCGCTGCTGTGGAAGTAGTGTGCGCTGACTGATCGTCCCCTGGAGCACCCTGGAAATGCTGCAAGTACAAAGAATTCTTTCCCTTTAACCATTTGAGAGCAAAGTGCTGACCTGGTGCCTCGTCACCCCTGAATAATTCGGTATGTATTTCCTGAAGTACAATCCACTACACGATCACAATACAGCCATCAAAATAAACGTACTCTCATTTACACATTACTACCATCTAATCCTCAGTCTCCAAACTTTGCCAACTATCCCAATAATATCCGTAATAGCACAAGAATCCAGTTCAGAATCAAGTGTTAGATAAACATTTATCATGTATCTAGTCTCCTACATGCCAAGATAGTTTCTCAGTCTGTCTATACTTTTTATGACCTTTACTCTACTGAAAATTTCAAGCCAGTTATCTTGCAGAATGCCTCTCAATTTGTATTTGTTATCTTCTGGTTGTGTACCTCTGGTAGGAATATCACAGAAGTGAGGTTATGTACCTGTATCTTTTCAATGCATCTGTATTAGCTGTCCACTGAAGAAGATCAAGTTGTCCCCAAACTTAGTTGAAAACAACAAATATTATCTCAAATGGTTTCTGTGCATAAGGAAAAGAAGGTTAGCAGGGTGATTTTTCTCATGAAGTTACAATCAAGATGTTGGCAAGGGCTCCAGTCAACTGAAGGCTTGAAGGATCTGATTGCAAAGTGGTCTGCTCACATGGCTGACAAGTTAGGGCTGGCTATTGACAGAAACAACCTCTCCTCACTATGTGGCTCTCTCTCTAGGGCTGCTTAAGGGCCCTTACAACATGGCAGCTGCCTTCCCCCAGAGGGAGCAAGGTCTTTTAGCATCTAGTATCAGAAGTCACATGCCGTCATGTCTGTAATATCCAATGGTTGCACAGCTCAGCCCCACTCAGTGTGGACAAAGACTACCCAAGGGCACGAATACCAGAAGGCAAGGATCATCTTCTTGGAAGCTGGCTAGGACAGCATCTCATGAGATGGCATGCAATTTTAATTTGTCTCATTACTGATGATGTTAACTTAAATCATTTGATTAAGGTTTGTCTTCCAGGCATTTCCACTATAAAGTTATTTTTCCCCTTGTAATTAATTATTTTGGTGGAAATTTATTTTTTAACTTGTATATATTATAATTCTTAAACTTTCATTTTATTTACTATTTATTACATCCTAATGGACTCATTGTTTCCTATTTTATTCAGTGGGTTTTAATCTGCTACTAACTTGACTTATTTACATTATTTATTTAGATGCTCAAACTGTCTCAACTGTGGCCACTTTAAGCTAGCTTTTGTGTCCTTCTGACTTCTCCCATTATCCTTAGAGTACTTTCTTGCCTTTTTGCCTCTCCCCTCATCTGGGCTCAAATCGCTGCACCAGGCCTTTCTCTTTGGCTCTTCATCCCACTTGGCCTTTGCTGACATCCTACAGTGGGCTGCCCACACACACACATGGGTGCCCTCTTTACCCTGTTTGGGCCCTGGCATCCCATGGAAGGCCACCAACCACCACACTGACACTCTCCTTCCCTGAGGTTGATTCCATACCCTATGCCAGGCTGCCCGTTCTGAACGCCTATTTTTCTCTGCCCCACATAACAGCTGTAGGACTGAATCATTCAGAAAGAGAAATCAAATTAGAGAACAGTACACACATGTATTTATAAATCCAAAGTAATATAACTCAATGATATTTCCAGTGGTTTTCTATGGCGACAGGTGGGGAAAAAGGGCAGACTTTTGCCTTCATTTATATGCTTTTATAGGCTTTCAACCTTTACAAGTATTTAATACTTTTGTAACCAGAAAAAAATAGATACAGGTATAGACATGCATTTTTAAATATTTTACTGGATGTGAATGTATATATTTCACTATACGTGTTAATTTCTGAGTTAGGTGATGTTATGAAAAATGAATAACTCTCCTTTCTCAGCAAGAACTTTACAAGCTAAATTTTATGGTGGTTATATGGTCATAATGCAGGCTTTCTCCAGCTCAGTAACTAGAAACAATTCGGCCCAAATACTTCTTTGTTGTCGGGGACTGGCCGTGCTTCAGCAGCACCCCTGGACTCTAGCCACCAGATCCCCCTTGTGACAGCACCTCTGGACCCTAGCCACCAGATCCCCCTTGTGACAGCACCCCCGGACTCTAGCCACCAGATCCCCCTTGTGCTCTCTTCGCTTGTGACCACAAAAACGTCTGAAACATTGCCAAATGTCTTCCGGAAGGTATCACCTTGGTTGAGAACCAACATTGTAATATGGTTCATTAAGATGAAGTTTAGGGGTGCCTGGGTGGCTCAGTCGGTTGAGCGTCCGACTTCGGCTCAGGTCATGATCTCATGGCTTGTGAGTTCGAGCCCCAAGTTGGGCTCTGTGCTGACAGCTCAGAGCCTGGAGCCTGCTTTGGATTCTGTATCCCTCTCTCTGCCCCTCCCAACTCGCACTCTGTCTCTCTCTCTCTCTCTCTCAAAAATAAACATTAAAAAAAAAAATGAAGTTTAATCTGTAAATCGAATGTGATGCAGTTCCCTTCAAAAATACATATAATGAGACCTAAACTGCCAAAAGAAGTGCTTGCAAATATGGAACTTCTAAATAATGGGAAGATAACAATCAAAAGAACACGTAACCTTTATTGACTTATATGCCAGGCATTGATTTTATACATATTATCTCAATGAATTCTTATGACTTTAAAGTACAGGCTATTCTTTCCATTTTGTAGATGGCAGATCTGAGCCTTAGAAAAATAATTAACTTGCTCTGGTTATACGACAGTAGGGTAAAGATTCAAATCCTGGGTTTAGAGTCCAGAATATATTCTCTTTGTTCCTATTTTTCAACATAAAAACGACTATCTACATTCACAGGGGGTGTTTTCTGCAAGTACAAAAAGGCCAAGTACTCTGAAGATCATTTTATTATAAAATAATAGCCAATGTCTATTGAGCAGCTATTGTGTGCCAGACACTGTGTGGATAATAAGTTCAACCGAATCCTCACAGCAACTCTACGAAATTCATACCATTATCATTCACATTTTACAGAGTGGAAACTGGACACAAAGAGAATTGGCAGTTTACCCAGGGTACACAGCTGAGACCGAACACAGGCAATCCGATACCACGCGTGAAGATCTTAACTTCTCAGCTATCAATGTAACCTAGTATTTTTTTTTCATTCACATATTAGGAAGCATTCATATTTCCTCTACGAGTCTACTAACATTACTCATTTAGCTAATTCAGAAAGAACAAATTGAAGATTTATGACTAAAGCCCAAGTCTAGCCCAAAAGTAGATTTCTTTTGGCTTGCATGCATTTTTCCCAACTGAATCTGAATTCTGAGAAAACATTTCAAAATGAAAAGATTTCACATAAAAAGTGTCTTTTGAAGAGTTGTAAAATCTGGCATCATTGGACCCACATTTCCATATGGCAACTATTAACTGAGCCAAGTAATGTCTTCTTTTTAGACAAGGCCAGTGCTCTGCAGATTGCCACGGTCCCCAATGCCCCCTGTTACTCCTGGATCCTAAAGACGAGAGTAGTTATTTCAACTGCTACTCAGCACTAAGGTACAGTTGTTGTCTGTCTATTCATCTGAGGTCTTTATTTTGTTTTGTTTTGTTTTGTTTTTTAACATTACTAGCTGTACCCTAAAATTATCTGTGTGGTAACCCCAGAGGCACGCCATTTCTCTATGTAAGAAGGTATACTTCACCTTATATGTAGCATAGAGTTTGCCACACTGATATACAAGTTGCTGCTCTTTTTCCTTTACTTTCTTTTTTCTTTTGTTCTTTTCTTTCGTTTTTCCTTTCTTCCTTTCCTTCCCTCTTTTCTTTCCTTTTCTTTCTCTTTCTTTCTTTCTTTTTCTTTCTTTCTTTCTTTCTTTGTTTCTTTCTTTCTTTCTTCTCTCTCTCTCTCTCTCTTCATTACCAAGGCACACCAAATTGAGGGGCATTTTCTGCACGTGGATTTGTTTGGAATTCGTTATTTTAATATGTAGTCAATTTGAAGTATTTTTCCCTTACAAGTCAAAATTGGCTGGGTAACTATAGAATATTTATGTTAAAAAAATCTCAGGGGTACCATTCAGCACATGATTCTACTGGAATAACAATTTGCCAACGGTAACAAATTTTATTTTATTTTTTTGGTTTCCATGATCAGTACCAGATGCCCTTTAAATATGCTCATTAGTCATCAAATCGCTCAATCTTGTAAATACTTCCATGGGGAAAAAAAACAAGAGACATTATTCTTAATTAAATTTTTCGGCTTTGACTAATACAAATGTTACTTCATAACACATGTATCTAAAGTCACTACTGGCATACCTTAATGTAAGATAAAACAGATCCCTGAGTTCCAGTCAGCACACATCTTTTAGTTCTAAGGACTGCATTGGGAACTTCTCAGGAAACTAGTTTCTTGCGCAGGAAAGCATTAACTGTAACTGATGATGTCAGGGAAGTAGACCAGCTCCTTTGTAAGCTACTCATTTGCCGAGCAGGTATCTCATTTATTTATAAGCTCAGAATATCACATAGAATTTAGTTTCAGAAAAAGAGCACAAAGCCCTTCTGCAGCTCTCACCACTCTTTCTTTCAATGTTCCCGTCAAGTGCCAGAGAACAGGGTGTCAGCCTTCTCCTGCAGTCACTTAGCAAAGTGGAGAGCCCTCGGTGATTTCTGTGCTAACTCATGGAGATGGAGACAAGGGCCTAAACTTATAGGCTATCTCCACTTTGAAAATTAGAAAACTCTCTTCCTCCTCTTCAGTGAAGTTTTTGAGAAAACTAGTTAGAAACTAATGCCCAAGACCTGAATTTCAAATGTCCTGTGGTTTTCAATCAAGTGTGGATCACTGCAAGACCCACTGATTTTGCTATCGAAAGGTCTTTTGAATTACTTTGGTAATGCTTCCTGTGTGGGTCTTCGCATTATTATTTTCTTCCATTTTGAAGAGGAAGTTGGTATAGAATGGGGTGGGAGGTACCACATTTGAGCTCAAATAGTGCCAGCCACTGGGCTTAGACGGATGTGGTCTATAGTTGGGATCTGCCTCTCCTTCTGTCTTGCAATTATCAACACATTTTTTTAATGAGATGTCCTCTTTTGAGGGTTCTTTTTCCCATTTGATTCCACATCCTTAGGCATGGTTATTTCTGAAGCGTTTTACTACGTATTTTGTTAAAAGCCTCCTGATGACTTCAGAGGCAGGAGCTATTAACTACACATGAAATGTGGCTCAGATCCAGAACATGCTAAAAATAAATTTAAAAGTAAGTATTCTTTCTCTTAATAAATAAAAAATTCTACCCGAAAATGTCTAGATTCCCATTAGAAAATAACACTTAACTTTACCTTTTGCTTCTTGTGATACTCACATAGAAGCATTTTCTCCCAGAGCAGAATCAAATTTTCAAATGAGTCTCATGTTTTTCATTTTGAATGTTTAAATCCTTACAATAAAATCCCCATAAACATACGCCTTCCTATTACATAAGTTTGGCTATCCTTTTCTTCAAGCCTCTCAGCTCTATAATTACAGCACTTAACAGTGGTATCTGTAATTATATAATGTTATTATATAATTGAAGAACATAGGAATTTTTCTTAAAGATCATAAAAGAATGTCAAAACATTCTCTTATTTATATAATTCTGCTCAATTGAGTTTACGGTAGGGGTTCCATAAAATCTACAGCACACACTGCCCCCTCGGTCCATCTCAACTACATAATTTGAGAGCCACTAACAACAGGAACATGGTTGCTTAAAAACACTTTATTTTTTTTTATTTTATGGCATAGAAACTACAATAAAATTTAACTTAATCATAAGAACAGCATTTGAAATTTTAAATATGCAATTCACCGTTGAAAGAAGTATAATGTACTGAAGTAGCTGATATTCAGACATTTTAATTTCAAGTCTATAATAATGGTTTTCTTTGATCAGTGTCCCCAAACTCCCCATGAACTATCAATGAGGAGCTTCATAATTTTCTTCTGGTTGAAAAGGATCAAAGCATTCTTACGTTTGCTAGAACTCTTTGATACTGCTGCACAAACAGGTGGTGAATTTATTTCATTGCTATTAAACTGTTTCTTGCTGTCTTAAACTTAGGAAGAAGTGGTTTCTTTGAACAAGATGCTTACAGACCAACTTTCTCTTCCCCCATTTTTAATTTTCTTTACAAGGTTTCCCATAGTGGTGTGCACTACACCCAGACAGTGAAAATGAAAGCTAAAAAAACGATGAGGCCCATGATCCTCTGGGCTTAGGAGCACATACCGGGTACAGTCCTGGTGGTACTTCCCCCAGGAAGGGAGGCCTGAGCATACCCCGTTGATCTTATTTGCCTCCTCTCTCTATTATGGAAGTTATAGGCCCTAACCTTGATTATATCATAACTAAAAGGTGAGCTTTTAAGTCACAGAAAAATGTGAAATAGGCCACTTGTGTTTGCCAATTTTAACCAAAATAAAGAGGCCCACGACGGTATTGTATGGAAAATTGGTTCCCATATTTGAAGTAAGAAAACCTCTTTCTAAAAATCATATTTCATGGATCTATCCATAATAACAATACTTATAATAATTAAAATAATATTTAATATTTAGTGAGTATCTGAGAAATGCTAGACGGTGCTCTAAGTACTTCTCATTTATTATTTCATTTAACTCTCACAACATCCTATGAACTAGAGTATTATCTCCATTTTGCAGATGAGGAAATAGAGGCACAGAGAGGTTAAAGAACTTGCTTGACATTGACAATGGCTGATTTCACAGGTAGGAGCTATTAAATGCCAGGCTACACTTGATAAAAGCTGTAAGTCTGGTTATTTGCCTATTAAGAGAATATGTAAAGGCTAAATAAACGATTACTGATTCAGTAATGGTTTTCAGTGAATTTCTATTTCATTCCCCATATAACTACAACCAGTAATGCACATAAGCATGAGACATACTTCCCATCTCACAACACCCACTACCTATTGGTGACTCCTGGCTAAATTTCTAAATCTCTCTCCTCCAGCGGACTCTGAGCTAAAAGGTGCAAACTACTGATGTAAAATGGAGAGTGTAGACTTGCACTTGAAATCAGAAGTTGTGGTCTGTAGTCCCACTTTAGGGATTCATTTCGCATTTCTGCACTTTGGTTTCCTCCTGTACCAAAAGGGATAATTGATAAACCTATTACCAAAGGGCTACCGTGAGCAAATTCTGAAATGAGTAAGGCGCCAGAGAGACAGAAGTTCTTGTTGGTGTTTCAGGTTCAGCTTTATCAATGGATAAATTTTAAAATCTTTTCCTTTCCTAATTTTGCATTGTACTTTCTGAATCTACTTATACCTCATCTTTGAGTAAAGTTTCAGAGTATAAGGACATCTTCAGATGACAGATACTATAAAATTATCCATTTTTGTAAAAGCAAAAATGAACTATTGGAACCTCACCAAGATAAAAAGCTTCTGCACAGCAAAGGAAACAATCAACAAAACTAAAAGGCAACTGGTGGAACAGGAGAAGATATTTGCAAATTACATATCCGATAAAGGGTTATCCCCTTTAGTATTTAGTATCCAAAAATCTATAAAGAACTTACCAAACTCAGCACCCACAAAACAATCTAGTGAAGAAATGGGCAAAGACATGAAGAGACACTTTTCCAAAGAAGACATCCAGATAGCCAACTGACACATGAAAAGATGCTCAACATCACTTGTAATCAGGGAAACACAAATCAAAACCACGATGAGATACCACCTCACACCTGTCAGAATGGCTAAAATGAACAACTCAGGTAACAACAGATGTTGGCGAGGATGCAGAGAAAGAAGAACCTTTTGCACTGCTGGTGGGAATGTAAACTGATACAGCTGCTCTGGAAAACAGTATGGAGGTTCCTCAAAAAATTAAAAATAGAACTACCCTATGATCCAGCAAAGGCACTACTAGGAATTTATCCAAAGGATACAAAAATGCTGATTCAAAGGGGCACATGAACCCCAATGTTTATAGGAGCACTATCAACAATACCCAAATTATGGAAAGAGCCCATGTCCATCAATGCATTAAGAAGACGTGGTATATATCTATACAATACATCTATACAATAGAATATTACTCGGCAATGACAAAGAAGGAAGTCTTGCCATTTGCAACAACGTGGATGGAACCAGAGGTTATTATGCTAAGCGAAATAAACTAGGCAGAAAAAGACAGATATATGTTTCACTCATATGTGGAGTTTGAGAAACTTAACAGATGAACATAAGGGAAGAAAAGGAAAAATAAGATAAAAACAGAGAGGGAGGAAAAAAAACATAAGAGACTCTTAAGTACACAGAACAAACTGCAGGTTGATGGGGGTAGGAGGGTGGGTTAAATGGGTGAGGGGCATTAAGAAAGGCAGTCTTTGGGATGAGCACTGGGTGTCATATGTAAGAGATGAATCACTGGGTTCTATTTCTGAAGCCAAGACTACATTGCTTGTTAACTAACTTGAGAATAAAAAACAAAACAAAACAAAAACTATCCTTGAAAAGTGGGGGAAAAAATAGGTCTAAAAGAGCCAAATTTAAACTCCTAACAAGAAAAACAAGAGCAAAATTAGTAACTGTCATTCAGCAACAAGAGAACTAAAGTCAACCTAAATTATCTGAAATGTGCTGCAGTAATCAGGAATAACATTTATATTTCAAGGGAATTACCAAAGTTATGTCAAGATTATTAGGAAATATTTACTGGGTACGGTCACTGACAGGTACAGTATGTCATGGCCTTTGAGTTTGTGTCGCATGACTTAAGGAAACTATACAGAGGCAGGCTTGCAGAACCACCTGCCCAAAGAAATCAGTGATGGAGGTAAATAACATGAATTTATATTCTACAAGCAGTTAGATATTTTCTGGGACAAATAAATATAAAATGGTAGATCCAACAAAGTGCTTGGGATTTAAGTGAGACAAATAGACTCTTATTGGTAATACTTGCCTATTCCTTTGTAGGAATACTGACGAGAAACAGAACTTATTGTTGCTGAAGCATTTTGAAGATGAAATGTGCTGTTTAAGTACTGCTACACAAATAGTAAACGCTATATGATTTTCCAAGTTTACTACTATTTACTTGATTCTACTGAATTTAATATTTATTCCTAAATAGAGGGATTATGTGAATTACTTTGCTGAAAGTTGGTTCTTTAGAAATATAATTTTTTTCAGTCTTTGAAATGGAATTTTAATAGTTGGTATATAAGTACGAATTTTATTTTCTTAAAAATTTGCTTACTGTTATAATGAGTTTATATTATCATAAGGTTAAGACTCTTTCAAATAGCAAAAAAATCATTGCAGATAAAAAAAAATCTGGTCATAATAGACCTCATGACAGTATGTAAAACTCTACTGATAAAGCCAACAATGTACTGCCAGCCCAGTAATTCCACTAGAAGACTTCTTTCTTTTGAAACAGCACATTCCTTAAGATTTAGTAAAAACAGAAGTAAAAACAAATAGGACTTAGGCCTTTAAATATACTATTTATAAAGGTACAGTAGTTACAGATTTAGAGTGATCATATTTATTGTTACTTTAAAACACACTAATGTCATCATCAAACCTTTTAAAATTCCAGGGACAAAATAAAACTATAAAATAATCAGTGGTTCTATAATCGGTCCTGAGGTATATCAGAATGAACTTAAAAGAAGCTGACCATTTTATCTTTCAATATGATTTCTGGGAAATTTATGTCTCTATCAACGCATTCAAAATTAATGGCCCATGCTTGACCAGCTGGTCATTCCCACTATCATAATGGCCAGCAGATAACTGCTTCATTGAAGCAGGAATACCAACTGGGAAGGCAGTGCTAGGCTGGTATACAGCGAGGAAAATACTGTACCGATTCCTGCTCTTTTGGCATGGTAGAATTTATATTTTACTTCACAGTATCTTCATCCATGATTAAACGAAAGTCAAATGACAGAAACTAGAGAATATTATTAAATATGAGTAAATTCAAACAATGGGAAAATATACCTTAAGGTATTTGATCAATTAGGTCAAGGTTAAAAAAAAAGGTGAAATTTCTCCCTCTATAAATAATAACATAGCACCAATATATGATGTCTTTGTCTTGAACTCAAGGCCGCAAAGGTGTTTTAAGATATTAAAAAAAAATACTACTAATTGTTTCATTCTGGTTTAGCCAAACAAACATTTTAAGATGGCCTACTTTATTTCTTTTTCCTAAAACTGTGTAATTGTCTTGTTATCTTCTCATAAAATATCAAAAATCTGCTTGTTATCAAAGAGGTCAACATTTTTTTACCAGGCTTTATCTTAACCAAACGCTAATATTAAAAACAGAAAAATAAATGGATTAAGCAGTATTAATTTGTCTTAAAAAGAGTAAAACTATGATGAAATTTCCCTTTCATTTTGATATTTAAATCACTATTGGTATTACATTGTAATGAGATAAAGGTTCATTAAGGCAGCCTTTGTTATGTAAAAACAAAACACACTGGAGGGGAAATTCTTTACTGAGTTACAATTATCCTCTAAGGATATAGCAAATGAGATATCATTAAAATATTTAAGTTTAATTATGCAGTATGTTCCAATACATAATCAAAATACATACATATGCACACAAGTATTTCATTCACTCCTGAAACCTTCTGAAGTTTTCTTCTAAGGAGAAAGTCAAAATTAATAAAATTATAGAAAAATTCTAAGGAGAAGCAAGCCTCCTTTTATGCACGTGAAACACTGTTTTCTAAGCTGGAGAGCAGACTTCTCCACATGCGCTGGGTAGCTTATGGCCCAGCTGAGTAGGGGAATCACCCAGACAGGCATCGAATGGGCATGTGCCTTCCTTTAACCAATGAAAGGGAAATAGCAGTGAACTGTGTTAATCCAAACTCAAGTTTTAAAAGCCATTATGTAATTCACCACTCTCTTTCCCTCTTTTCCTTCTGTGTTACCTGCAGAAATACTCCCATCCTCCTACTCAGTGATGGGTGATGTCGGAGGGAGGCTGCTCCAGCATCCTGAACCAAGACCCTCCCTGGAGAAGGGAGAGGGCAAATAAATGGAACAGCCAACCTTTCAGTGACTTGAACTTAGAAATTATACAAATATTTACATGAAAAAAGAATGTTAAAGTAGAAGAACCAGATAATTCCAATGGGCAAATTTAATTACTTCCCAACTACCCAGTAGGGTAGGCATTATAAAGTTTATATGAGTTACACAGAAGAAAGGGTGGGATTTTCAATATACACTCCATGCTTACTCCTACCCAATTCTCTGTGTTTGCTAAGGCCTCATATTCATCTCTATGTAAAAAAAAAGTTTGTTGTTGTTGTTGTTTTTAAATTCAGCGAGACTGGGACTTCATCCTGCTGGTTCCAACAGTAACATATTCAATAAATGTTAAGCAAATAAATGGGAACAAGGGATACAAAGAAATACATCACACAGTTCTCGAGGGTTTCACAGTAAAGTTTGAGAAATTTATATACAACAAATTTGCATATATTTTATGTTTTAGAAAACTGGACATAAACTTCAAAGTAATTTTTTTAAATCAAAGTATATATACACATAGTTAAAAGTCAAATAATGCTAAAATCCTACAGTGAAAACAGCAGTCCTGTGTGCAACTACCTCCAGTCCCACTCCTCAGATGCAACTTTTTGCAAACCGTTAGCGACCATTCTGGTATGTAACTTCATTTTTCCAAATGTGTTAATGTTCTGGCTTACTGATTCACAGTTCTATTCATTATCTATTGACTTATTACTTTGGAAGTTGAGGACTGAAGTCTCTTATACTGCCTTTCTCATATCATCACCCTCTTTCTAATAAATATATCACAAATTTTTATCATTTTATTTCCTCGTGGTAAGTATACTCTTTAATCCCCATTCCCTATTTCACTCATCTCCCCACCCACCTTCCCTCTGGTAACCATCAGTGTGTTCTCTATAGTTAAGAGTCTATTTCTTGATTTGTCTCTCTCCCTCTCTCTCCCCCTCTCTTTTTTCCTTTGCTCATCTGTTTTGTTTCTTCAATTCCACACGAGTGAGATCACATGGTATTTGTCTTTCTATGACTGAATTATTTTGCTTAGCACTATACTCTTCTAGCTCCATCCATGTTGTTGCAAATGACAAGATTTCATTCTTTTTTATGGCTAATGTTCCACTGTAAATATATACCACATCTCCTTTAACCATTCATCTATTGATGGACACCTGAGCTGCTTCCATAGTTTGGCTATCGTAAATAATGCTGCTAAACCTAGGGGTGCATGTATCCTTCTGAATTAGAGTTTTTATATTTTGGGGGGAAATATATAGTAGTGCGATGACTAGATTGTATGGGATTTCTCTTTTTAATTTTTTGAGGAACACGGTGTTCCACAGTGGCTACGCCAGTTTGTATTTCCACCAACAATGCAAGAGGGCTCCTTTCTCTCCACAACCTCTCCAATACCTGCTGCTTCTTCTGCTTTTGATTTTAGCCATTCTGACAGGTGTGAGGTAGTATCTCATTGTGATTTTGACTAACATTTCCGTGATGACGAGTGATGTTGACTCTCTCTTCATGTGTCTGTTGGTCACCTGGATATCTTCTTTGGAGAGATGTCTGTTCATGTCTTCTGTCTACTTTCAGTTGGATTATTTGGTTTTTGGGTGTTGACTTGTGCTGCTTATTTATGTATTTTGGATACTAAACCTTTATCCAATATGTTATTTGCAAATATCTTCTCCCATTCAGTAGAACGCCTTTTAGTTTTGTTGTTTTCTGTCTCCTGTAAAGAGACTTTAACTTTTATCTTGATACAGTGCCAACAGTTATTTTTACTTTTATTTCCCTTACCTCAGGAGACCTATCTAGAAAAATGTTGCTTTGGCTGATGTAAGAGAAATTACTGCCTGTACTCTCTTCAAGGACTGTTATGGTTTCAAGTCTCACATTTAGGTCTTTAATCCATTTTGAGTTTATTTTTGTGTATGGTGAAAGAAAATGGTCTACTGTCATTCTTTTGCATGTTGCTATCCAATCTTCCCAAGACAATTTCTTGAAAAGACTGTGTTTACCCATTGTATATTTTTTCTTCCTTTGTCAAAGATTAATTGACCATTTAACTGGGTTTATTTCTGTGTTTTCTGTTCTATTCTATTGATCTATGGTCTATTTTTATATTCGTACCATCCACTTTAATTACTACCACTTTGTAACGTAACTTGATATCTGAAATTTTGATACCTCCAGTTGAGATTTTCTTTTTCATCATTGTTTTGGCTATTCGAGGTCTTTTGTGGTTCCATACAAATGTGAGGACTGTGTCTTCTGGTTGTGTGAAAAATGATATTGGCATTTTGATAGGGATTGCATTAACTGGTAGATTACTTTGGGTAGTAAACATTTTAACATTTGTTCTTCCAGACTGTGAGCATGGAATGTCTTTCCATTTCTTTTTTTTTAATGTTTATGTATTTTGGAGAGACAGAGAGCATGAGCAGGGGAGGGTCAGAGAGAGGCAGACACAGAATCCAAAGCAGGCTCCAGGCTCTGAACTATCAGCAAAGAGCCCCATGTGGGGTTTGAACTCATGAACATGAGATCATGACCTGAGCCGAAGTTGGACACCTAACTGACTGAGCCACCCAGGCGCCCCTGTCTTTCCATTTCTTTGTGTTCTCTTGAATTTCTTTCATCATAGTTCTCAGAGTACAGGTCTTTCACCTCTTTAGTCAAAGTTTATTCCTAGATATTTTATTGTTTTTGGTACAATTGTAAATGAGAATGTTTTCTTAATTTCACTTTCTGCTCCTTCATTATTAGTGGATAGGAATGTTAACAGATTTCTGTACATTGAATCTATATCCTGTGACTTTACTGAATTCATTTATCAGTTCTGGTAGTGTTTTGGTGGAGTCTTTAGGGTTTTCTATATATATTGTATCATGACAACTGCAATAGTGAGAGTTTTACCTCTTCCCTATCAATTTGGATGCCTTTTATTTCTTTATGTTGCCTGATTGCTGTGGCTAGGACTTCCAATACTATGTTGGATACAAGGAGTGAGAGCAGACATCTTTGTCTTGTTCCTGACCTTAGGGGAAAAACGTCTCAGGTTTTTTCCAGTGAGTACGATGTTTGCTGTGGGTTTTTCACATAAGGCCCTTACTATATTTAATACTGGATAGATCACAATTTTTAGTAAAATCAGTATTTAAATTAAATACATATCACTGGTTTAGTAAAGCCAGAATTTAAGGATATATAAATATTGTTCTTCAGTGAGCCAAGTAATTGTCCTATGATTGTTAACTTTCTTATATACCTTTTTATTTTTACTAGAGTTCAGGAACTATAGCATGGTTTCTGAACCACGTCTGAATTGTTTTTATTGACTATATTCCCTATGCTGTCCTAGCCTCATGACTTACTTATTTTTTATAGCTTGATGTCTGTACCTCTTAATCACCTTCACCTATCTTTAAAATATCTACCTAAAAATAAAATATCTTTATTTTAGCTTCATCCTTCATTGTGTTTGGATATAGATTTACGAGATGACAATCATTTCCTCTAAGCGTTTTAAGGATACTACTACTCTGTATTCTTTCTTATAATCCTGCTGTTGAAAAGTCAGGTGCCATCCTGACTGTGATTTTTCACAATTTATCTATGATCTCTCTCAACCTCCCTCTATCTACCCTCTCCCATCCCCAGGAGTTTTGTAAATCTTCTCTTTATCCTCCTGTTCTCAACTTCTACTGACGTGCCCTAAAAATGTCTTTTCTCATTCATTCTCCCAGGCATTTCTTATTCATCTTATGAAGTCATTTTAATCTGAAGATTTAAATCATTCTATTGATAAATATTCTTATATATGTCTTTGATAATTTCTTTTCTCTAATTATCTGTTTTCTTTTTTAGAATTCCGTATTTCGATGTTGGATCTGCTGGAATGCTTTGTTTTGTTTTCATCCTTTCGTAGATATTTCCTCAACTTTTTCTATTTTCTATGTTCAGCTATTCCTCACTTCTATTTCTCTCTACATTGCTTGTTCCAAATGAGTTTTTCTTCTTTTTCTCTTTTTTAGAAACATTCTGGTTTTCAATTCACATCTGAAATGGTCAAATATGCTGCTTGTGTTCTGCAAGAAGGGAGAGGAGGCTGGAGCAGACTTCATATTCATTCCTTGGCTGCAGCCCCAGAGAGCACCCCCACTTTCCATGTACCCTCATCACCACGGCTTGAAACTGACATGTGGTCTTTGAGGACTGAAATCACCTTGCTTCTCATGGGGCTTGCCTCTCAAGGACACTTAGTTGAAACATCTCCTGTTATACTAAGCTAATTATCAGTTCTCTAGTTTCCACTTTCCAAAATATGTATTAATCTCTTACTTGCTGTAGAATCTCTCTTAGTCTCTTTATCTTTGCAGGTTTATAATTTTTTTAATTCCTTTTCCATCCTTTTTAGAGAGATTTGGGACGATAGAGAAGATAAAAATCATGTACTCAATCTGCCACAATGAACCTGAAGTCTCAGAAACACAATTTTAAAGTAGATTATCTGAAGATTATCTGGTTCAATTCCTTCATTTAATAGCTGAGGAAAGAAACAAAGGTAGGTTAAGTGCTCTCTTCCCAGTTCCTTTCCCACATTCAGAGAACCAGGGATAAAATGTCTTCTGTCTATTAGTCCAAGGTTTCTGTAACTCCCAGTAGAACATCTTTCTAAGAAAAGCATTTTTCTGGCCTTCTGGATAAGGGACAAGAAATATACCACTGAACCATCCACTAATTACATAATTAAAGAGGAAACTAATAACTCAGGGGAGCATACACTGAATGCTGTGTGTCAAAAATAATGAGCAGCAAGGAGCTGAGAGAAGGAGACATCCCTGAGGGACAGGGCAATTCCAAAGAGCTCCATGAAGCAGCTGAGATTTCCATTAGATCTTGCCACGGGAGCTCCAGGTAAGAGGCGAACAAGGGCAGTGTGTTGACACAGGTTCTATGTCAGAAGCAATGAGGGATCCATGCCTCACAGATTTTCTATGAAATGCAGAATCCACTCCTGCAAGGTCCTGTATTCTGACAAGTGCCCAGAACACACAAAACACCAGCATTACTGCTTGATCTTCTGGACTCTGTCCGTCTGCACAAGCCAATTATGTTATGTTGATTCTTACTCTCTGTATTCTATATTGTGAAATCACTGGGTAGTTCTTCATTTTTTATTATAGTTTCATTATCTGAGAGTCATTAAGAAAAAACAAATGATACATCCTGAATTCTATGATAAGGCTTCAATATCTGTAGGTAAGACACAGTGTTTAAGGACTAAAACAGTGATTATAGAACAAAAATATGGCTAGATGAGGTAGAATTTTAAAAATTCAACTGAATGACAGCAAAAACATCCAACATTTGGGCACTTTTTTCTACATCATATATCAAAAGAAATCAGAAAGCATTAATAAATAACCCTTAATAATAAAAGAAAAGCTTAAAATATTCAATATTTACCTTTCTTAGGAAAACAATAAAATGATTAATTCCTAAATACGATTGGTAAAACATGACAGCAATTATACTTGTTGTTTGTACTTCGAGGCAGCTTTCATAGCTAAAATATCACCAAATATCTACTCTATTACTCATCTATGACGTTAACATATACACTACCTCTTTCAATGGAAAAAAACTAGTTTCTATTTAATTTTGTCAACCTAGGTATAAAGATGCAACTGGATATTTCAAAATAAAACAAATGCTTTTAAGTAATGAGGCATAAACAAACAAAAAGCATATATTAAGTGGCAAAAACATTTCCATAAACTTCGCATTTTTTTTTTGCTTATTTAATTCTGTTGAAATTCTAGGAATATTTAGAGATTTAACATATGTGTGCTTTAGTACTTTATTCCGGAATGCAGTCAGACTTCTCACTACCTAGAATATTTTGAATAAACTATTACTTACTTGAGGAGAAGTTTAGAGTTAGATTATTCAAATCCCTTTAAATTAGTAATAGAAATAGACCCAAGTATTCTGTAACAAGGGATTCTTGACCATTAGGTCAAGACACATTCCTGAATTTGCTCTTGAAGCGAATGAATACAGCTCTATGCACCATATCCAAGCTTGCTCTCAAAAGGAATCTTCCAGGACTCACTCTAATTACAACTGTTTAAAGGAGAACAATAAGACCTATTCTTGTTCCCTTTATCTCACAGGGATTCTTGGAGGACTGAGAAAGACAAGAGACATGGGACACTCTGCATATTTTACTTTAAAAAACTTTCTTCCATGAGAATCAGTCATGAAGAGAGAAATTGCTCCAAAAAGTCCAATATACTCTAGCATCGGTCTTACAGTATCAAAACTGACCTATGTGCAGTTGCTAAACTACTTCAAAGCATTTGTGAAAGATCAAAAAGCAAAGTAGAAGATGGGAGCCTATCTCTTAAATGATTAGACTAGATAAATAAAGTCATACACCTGCTTGGTACAAGAGTCCTCTGACTCTAGGATCTGTGAAGCTTAAATACATATATAAATATATATATGTGTGTGTGTGGGTATGTGTGTATATATACGTATATATGTAAATATATGTGTGTGTATATACATACATACATACATACATACATATATCAATGCCTAAGTCCAGACCTACTCAGTTTGAACTTTTGGGGGTAGGGTAAGCAATATGTAATTTTTAAAAGTTCTCCAGGTTGTGAATCTCTGTTCTGCACATCAATGCTGTTCTCACCAAAGCCAATCTACTCATGTCCAAATGGGTCAGGTGAGAGACAAAACCAGAACACTGTTTCCAGCAAAATCTTCTGGATTCAGGTCACTATTCAGTCTTCCTAAATCTGAGTTTGATTCCTACAACCCCGTAACACAATGTTGTTCAAATTCTATTATTTCCCAGGGAGCTTAAAGTACAGATTCCATTGCTCTTTTTGTTTCTTAAATTCTACGTGAGATCACACAGTGGTTGTCTCTCTTTGACTTATCTTGCTTAGCATTATACTCTCTAGCTTCATCCATATTGTAGCTAACGGCAAGATTTCATTCTTTTTTATAGCTTACTAATGTTCCATTTTATATATATACCACATCTCCTTATCCATTCATCTATTTATGGACACTTGGGCTTCTTCCATAGTTTGGCTATTGTAAATAATGCTGCAATAAACCTAGGGGTACATGTATCCCTCTGAATTAGGGTGTTTGTATTTTGAGCGTAAATACACAGTAATGTGATGACTGGATTATAGGGTATTTCTCTTTTTAACTTTTTGAGGAAACTCCACACTGTGTTCCGCAGTGGCTACACCAGTTTGTATTTCCACCAACAACGCAAGAGGCTTTCTTGAGTCTCTCCACAACCTCTCCAACACCTGCTGTTTCTTATGTTTTTGATTTTTAACCATTGTGATAGGTGTGAGGTAGTATCTCACTGTGGTTTTGACTTGCAAGTCCCTGATGATGAGTGATGCTGAACACTTTTCATGTGTCTGTTGGCCACCTGGATGTCTTCTTTGGCGAAAGGTCTGTTCATGTCTTCTACCCATTTTTAATCAGATTATTTGTTTTTTGGGTATTGAGTTGTATCAGTTCTTTATATATTTTGGATAATAACCCTTTATCAAATATGTCATTTGAAAATATCTTCTCCCAATAAGTTGGTTCGCCCTTTAGTTTTATTGATTGTTTCCTGTGCTGTGCAGAAACTTTTTAGAGTAAACAAATGAGCAAAAGGAAAAAAAGAGAGAGAGAGAAAGACACACCGAGACAAAGACTCTTAACTATAGAAAACAAACTAATGGTTGCCAGAAAGGAGGTGGATAGGGAATAAGTGAAATAGGGAATGAGGATTAAAAGGTACACTTAACACTCTTTAGTGAAAAAATATTTTCTGAAATTTTTGAAATAAATTAATTTGAAATAAAAAATTAAATTAAAATTTAAAAATGCATCATGATACTGTCTGTTTGACTTCAAGTAATGTATACAAATCTTTTTTAAAAAACTGAGGGTAAGTTAGTTTTGATAATTTGATATCATTAGAAATTTTAAAAAGAAAAGAAGTTGCCACTTATTATTTCTTTGTAATTAAATTCTTTCTTCTCAATAAGATTATTTTTAAAACGCAGATTCCAGAGCACACACCTACCGATCCACATTTAGTAGCTTTTGGTAAGGCCCTGGAATGTGTATTCTGATGCAGGTGGGGTGAGAATCAATTTTGAAACCATGGGCTAGGAGTTTTGATCACTCTGCAACAGGCATGGAATTCTAGGGTCTTAGAGAAGTCTGACCATCATCTTAAATCTGACGCATAATAATCCACCCTACTGGTAAAATCTCTAAACAAACAGGATCCCATTAGGGCCACTTAGGATCAAAGTCTATTATTTCCATGAAACTTTCTCCTTAACTTTTTTTCCTTGGATCTTCATTTTCTTGGGTCAACCACAACTGACTGACCTACAACACAGGATGTACTGGAAAACCATTCCACTTGCACTAATCTAGGATTCCATACCTTGTTTCTAAACATGGTCTGGATAAGAATAAAAAGCTCAGAGGCTACCATGAGGGCATAGGTGGGTTTTGATGTATTAGGGAAATGAGACACAGCCGAATAGTCTTCTAGTCACGTGCACTAGCCCCACTCCTTCCTCTTCCAGTAGTGATACACTGAAAGCTCTTGATGTTAATGGCTATGACTGAAACAGAGCAAGATGACAAGAGAAGGCCTCCTATGCATTTGAGTTCTCCCTGACCCCTACTTGGCTCAGGTATATTCAAGAATGAGTAGAGCCTCTATAGTCTGGCCCTTGGCAAGAGCAGAGGCTTCACATGAACCAAAAGAGATACGAGATGTCAGGGAGCATACCACCTTGCAGAATTACGAAAAAGCCGGCATTTGTTTTGCACACTTCTATTCATTTTCCGTTCAATTTTATTGTTCCCAGAAGGCAAGAAATTATTCTGTTAGTTGAATGACAATAAGGTAAACTTGGATATTTGTCTAACCATCTAAAATGTTAAAAACAGATCAGTATAAGCCCACATACATCTTATGACAGCTGATAAGTACAGAGAGACGGACAACTGACAAAGGACTTGTTAACTAAAGCTAAGGTACATACATCTACTCTAAAGGCAACACTTTTTTTCTGGAAAACAGCGTGTATGTGAATGACATTTATTTGATAAAATTGTATTCAGATTTCTATCCAAAATTTAAATTATCCAACAATTTAAACAATTGTTTCCTCAACTAAATGACTGAAAATAGAACTAAAAATAAGAATTCTTATTCATGAAAGTGGTAAATGTCTTTAGTGTAGCATCTACACCATCAATAAACTACACAAACAACACTAATTTTCACAAAAGCTCATAGTGCTAATTCTCAGCTTTCATAATTCATGAAGACATCATGTATTTCGCTCAAGAACAATGCCCCTAAAATGTAGTAACGGCATTTCTCTTCCAACCATCTTTTAAGTTCCCGGCTGGTTTCCTGGACTATTTCTGTTATCCTAACACTTTAACAATGAGTAACTGGCTTTTTGATACTTTGCAAAATCCTAATTCAAGGTTTTGATGCACTACCAATGCATGTACACAGAAAGGATCCTCAGCAAAACAAATAAGCAATAAACTAAGGATAGGAACAAACCACTCAGCACAAGCTATTAATATGTTAATCCTGACCATAATGACCTGGTTGCTGACCAACTGTAGCTAATGATAATGAAGTTAAGGTGGTATCTCCTTACTCCTGCCCTCTTCTTCATCTTCCTTGTCAATGCCTGCCTTCAAAACATGCATATGCACCTGATGTGGACTTGCTAAATTTATTATGCCTTTGTTCAATGATTACAAGTCTAACTACCATCAAGTGCTTCAAAATATAAGTCCCGACTCACAAGAAGAATTTAATAGGAGTATGTACCTAGATCACACACTTATCAATCAATCACTACTTCTAGAAAAATAAAAGATGGGACACACTCACTGTGCATCAACAGATGTGTATACAACGGGGACATCAACAATATCTCATAGGAGCTCTGGCGCTCCTTCCAGCTAAGGCCTGTTATTTTGATTCTGTGGCTCCAGTCAAATGGTTAAAGCTCCAGTAATTTATATATCTGTCATGGCAACAAAATATAAATCAAACTAACAGGGTTGGAAGACTTTTTATTAAGGGATAATAATGGCTCTGATTTCTTTTTTTTTTTTTAAACTTTTTTTTTTTAAATTTTTTTTTTAACGTTTATTTATTTTTGAGAGACATAGAGACAGAGTGTGAGCAGGGGAAGGGCAGAGAGAGAGGGAGACACAGAATCTGAAGCAGGCTCCAGGCTCTGAGCCGTCAGCCCAGAGCCCGACGCGGGGCTCGAACTCACAAACTGTGAGATCATGACCTGGGCCGAAGTCGGAAGCCTAACCGACTGAATGGCTCTCATTTCTTGAGCACTGTGATGTTCTGTTTCTTCTTTGGTCACTGCTATATCCCTAGCATGCTGAACCATGCCTGACAGATAGCAGGTGCTCAAAAATACTTGTTGAATGAATGAATGAATGAATGAATGAATGAGTGCTTTATTGCCTTACAACAATCCTATGAGTTAGTTTCTTTTTTCATTATTACTCTTATATAAATAAGAAAACTGACAAAAGGGGCTTTAAGTGACATGTTCCAGGTTCCTCTGCTGTTCAATGAAAACCCAGGATTTGAAACCCAGTCTTGTAGAACCAAGAAATGCCAGAGCCTGCTCACTAAACCTGCTGCACACACCACCTTTCATAATGATGGGCCAGTACAGGAAACTCCTCTCTCCTTCCCAAATGGAAATAAGGTCTTCTTCCTACTGCTCTGAATTACCCGGCACTTTAATTTGTACTTCCATTCAGGGTCTGCCAATTCTTTCTTCACTTTATCAAAAGAGAATAAAGGAGAGCTACCGTTTCCTAAGCACCTCCTATCCTATCATGTTCCAAGCACCATGTGCGTACTTTTAGGAATGTTACCTTATTCATACTTTGTCACAATCTCCTGGGTAGGCATTTTATCCCCCTTTTAATGAATGAAGAATATGAAAATGAAATCTTTTGTTAGTATTTCCTGAACTTACCCAATAATAAGAATAATCCGGGACAGGAGGGAAGGGGCTTAAAATAGTAGCAGATTCTACGCCAAATGATTTTTCTCTTGTTCAAACAAGGAGATTAGATTTTCCTGACTCCCCAGCTACGTGCTAGCCTTTTAGGGTAGGGGTCAAATGGAAGGCATGTTTGTTCCCTTCACCGCACATACTAAACCCTTAATAATGTCTCACCTTTCTAAACATAACAGTTTATAAGGTACATGTACATGATTCCCCAAAATAATCATAGTACATAAGGATAACACGTTCAGTATCTTCTTCTTACAGGTAGGAAAAATAAAGCACAATCAAGTTCTATGCCTCCTGGATAAAGAATAAGAGGGAGAGAAAGAGAGAGAAGGTAATGGAAAGAAAAAGAGCACATTTTATAATTCAAAATTTTTTACCCAATTTTTCCTCTCCTCAGGTATACCCTTCTCCTGACACTCACAGTGGGAATTCATTCTATATATTCAGCAAATCTCAGCATGAAGTAAGAGGTGTGTCAAGAGGATCACACAGGCTATATGGAATAGGCTTCTCAAAAACAGTACTTTTCTTGGCAATAATCAATAAAATCTTCACCGTGTTCCTATTTTCTCTATTAAAGAACTGGTATTCTGTAAGATAAATTCTCAAAATAGAGCATCATAGAAGAATTTGTAGGATATGGTATGTATTTAAAGAGAAAACTCCATAATTCTCTGATTTAGGCTTTAATTTTGTTTCTTTAGGATATTTCCACTTAAATAAGTTTTCCTAGAAAAATTCTGCCCCGTATCATCTAAAGCACTCTCACCGGAATAGTCAGGAAGGAGTGTAGAGAGCTGAATGATATTAACCTAAATGCAATTTTACTATCTTTAGCTCACTCAAGTAGATACATTTTCACAGCACAAGATATTTTAAAAAACTAATTTTCTTTTAAATTTAATTATAATTTCCCCCCAAATAAACAGAATTGAGTCCCTGCACCACCACCAACAACAACAAAGTTTTTATAATAATCCCAGTGAGAAGACAGCCATTCCGAAAAGTGAATGTCCTCTTCTTACTTGGCAAAAAACCCATGAGAGGGAAAACCACTCCAGAATTAGGAAGAGGGCTTCTTTCTATGAACTGAGATGTCTTGCACGCCCTAAAATCTGAGATCGGTATACCCTTTGAGCGAAGGGTAAGTAGAACTGTGTGTAGGAGATCTGTAGTGAGACTCGGGAGCAAGGGGAAGGACAATCTACCTCTGAGTGATCGAATCAGAGAAGCAGCACCAAACACACCTCTCAGCCTTGAAAGGGGGGGCCCCATGGAACTTAAGGTAGGACTCCCCTCTGTCTAAAGCTCTGTATATAGCTCTGTATACAGCTAATCACCCATTTGACCTAACTGGGTCAATCTAAATATCTCTGCCTGAAAATCTGACACTGTGAACATGATGTTAGCTGAGTTGAAAATTTATGTAATATCAGGGCCAAATGATATCAGGAGAATTCAAAGCAAAGACATTAGCAAGCTGAAGTGACAAAAGAGTAGAGAAGCAGAACAACACTTTGCAAAAAAGAGAAGAATGGTTCGGTCACAGAGAGAAGTGATGGAAACTACGTAACGCTAACGGAGCAAACTTGGTTCCTAACCGGGTCCTCTCTTAAAGTCCTAGCATATTTACTGTCCTATTCAGGAAAGCACAAAGTGGCCTGATGATCACTTCTTTGGTGATAATTTTGGTGGATTTCTATACCTTGAAACCAAACAGCCTTGACTAAGGCACCCTCGTGGAGGAAGTGACTAAGCTAGGGACCAAGTGTCCAGCAGGTGGCCAAGCGGGAAAAAAAAAACCCAAAAACATCCCAAATAGAGAAAACAGCTTATAGGGCAACCTTGAGGCAGGTGAGCAAGGTGAGTTCTAAGAAGTACAAGTAGTTTAGTATAGCCAGAGCTCAAGGAACACTGGAAGTGGGGAGGGTCAGAAAACGAAGCTGGCGAGAAAGGCAGCAGCCAATCCACAGAGGCCCTGTGACCCATGCTGAGATGTTTTTAGTCTTGGTGATGGAATCACAGGTGTGTTGTAGACTGTGGCTGTGGAGAGGAGGCTGAAATGGAGGACCTGGGAGCAAGACTGGAGACAGGAGACTAATGAGACAGTGGGCTTCTCAAGGTTAATTTTGTGTGTCATTATTTCCACCACCAGGGACTGTTCTAAGGGGGGAGGGAAAAGAAACAGGCATCAGTTTGTTCCTAAGAAGCAAGTCAACACAACACCCCATGAAATGAAAGAGCCTTGCAGCTCGGCCAGCGGTGTAGTTGAACAGTGTTCCGTCCTTTAAGCCTGTTGTTTTAAAGAAACTAATATAGCCTACGGGCTTGCTGACCCATGAGCGAATGCTCCCCCAAATATGACCTTGTGTGTGATAAAATATAGATCACAAAAGAAGCTCACACTTTGAAATACCACACAATTTCACACTTCATTTCCTCAGTTCTCATACTCATTTATTAATTTCCTATCCTAACATAAAGCCCCATCAAGCTTTAGTTACTCTAGGAAACATGGCACCTTTCAGAAAGCCTGATAAAAGCATTAATAATTAAAGAGTGACTTTGAAAGAAGGGCATCTAACTCTTTGGCACAATTTATTTGTGCTATTCAGTAATACAAAAGTTAAACATACATACCCCTGAATAAATGGAAATGTGGGTGTTCTGACCTTAATTACTTTAGAGAGCAGGACAAATCAAATCCCAACACACTTAAATGGATGGAACAGGAGCTGTCAGGTCTGATGACAGTCTAGGCTGTGGACACAATAAACTTCCTCCATTATCAGTAATTTCTCTTACACACGAATGTAGAAAGTAGACAACTTCACATTCACAACAAACAGCTGTTTGCTGCACCTGACTGCAAAGCATCATCTTAACACAATGCTTTGACTCTTGACTGGGTCTCTTTCCACTCAGTTCTCTTCACTTATGGATGGATTCCCCAGGCTTAAACTACATCCCGACAATGGTTTTCTTCCTCTCTCCACACTCCATGTGCCACTGGAGTGCAGTATCCTAATCACATCTGAAATGCTGTTTGTTCTGAGGCATTCTTCGTTACCTTTGTTACAAACCGCTATCCCTGTCTCTTTTATGCTTTTATCCCTGCTACTCAGGGACTGGACCATGGATTACAGTTTTAGCATCACCTGGGAGCTTATCAGAACTAGTCTCAGGCCCCACCCAAGACTGACTCAGTTTGAACCTGCATTTTATCAAGAACCCCAGGTGACCTTGAGACGCTTGAGAGGCACTGCCAGGCATTTTTGGGAAACACAATTGAGGACAGTTTGACTACAACCTAACATCTCATCCCAATTTTATTTGAATTTCCTTAATTTCCACTTTTCTTTCTTTCTCAATTTTTTCTTTGGAGAAATGGTTGCCTAGGCCTGCATGTAAAAACTACTGCCATTTACCTTGAGTGAGACCAAGAAGACAGCATGTGCTGAGGAAACAGAAACAAGCTTAAAAGTCAGCTCACTGAGTTCAAGTCTAAGCACTGCACTATTCACACGCTGTGGGATCATGGGCAAGTTACTTAACTACAAGGTTGAGTCTTTTGTCCCTTTTCCCGTGAGTTGAGGGAATCATTTAGTCTTTTGTTTGCTTTATAGATCATGGTAGATTCGCCTAAAGTTGGGAGAAATAATACAGAGAGATCCCATATACACTTCATCCAATTTCTCCCTATGGCAACATCCTGTACAACTACTGTACACAGTACATGAGGAAATCTGTTCTCTATCTTTTATAAGTTTGTCATTTCAAGAATGTTTTATAAACAGAACCATACAGTGGGTCATCATCTGAGATTGGCTTCTGAGCACAATTCCATCGAGACACATCCGAGCTGTTGTACGTATCAATAATTCCTTCCTGTTTACTGCTGAGTCTTATTTCATGGCACAGATGTACCATAGTTTAACTAATCACCTTTTGCAGGACATTTGGATTGTTTCCAGCTTGGGGCTTCGCTAAATTATGCTGCAATGGACAGGCATGTGCAGATTTTTGTGTGAACATAAATTTGTTTCTCTGGGAACAAATGCTCAAGAATGCAATTGCCGGGTCATATGGCCATTTCGTGAGAAACTGCCATACTCTTTTCTAGAGTGGCTATGTATAAAATGATTCCTACTAGTAATGTAGGAGTGATCCAGTTCTCCACACGCGGGGCTTTATTTGGTGTTATCGCTGTTTTTTACATTTTAGTCAGCGTGATAGGGGTATAGTAATATTTCATCTTGCTTTCAATTTGCATCTCCCTGGTAAGTAATGATGTCCGCCATCTTTTCCTGTGCCTATCTGCCATCTATGTATCTTTTTCAATGAAATGTCTATTCATGTCTCTTGTCGGTTTTCTAACTGGATTGCTTTTTTTTTTACTGTTGAATTCCAAAAGCTTATATTATATTCTAGATAAAAGGCCTTTGTCAGATAAGTGGTTTGCAAATATATCTTTGCATCTGTACCTTGTCTTCACAACCTCTTCACAGCATCTTTTTTGGAAGCAAACATTTTCAGTTCTGATGACTTCAATTTATCAATTTTCCCTCTTAAGGGTTGTGCTTTTAGTGTCAAGTCGAAGAACTTTTCACCTAGTCCTAGGTCCTGATGATTTTCTCCTATGTTTTGCAGTCTTATGTTTTACATTTAGCTGTGATACATTTCGAGTTAGTTTTTGTATAAGCTGTGAGGTTTAGGTTGAAGTTCTTTATTTCTTTATTTATTTTTTTGCCTTTGAATTTCTATTTGCTTGAACCAACCATTGGTTTTGAAGTATAGCCTCAACTTAATAGAAACTTTGCAAAGAGAAAAAAGAAATTAAGAATCATTAGATTAAATGCACATATCCAAGGTAAGAAAGCACAGTTCTGGAAACATTAAAATGTTTTATCATGTGCTGGATCACAAATGGTGGTGCACCTGCTCAGGGAACTGTTCTAGAAACATTAAAATGTTTTATCATGTCCTGGATCACATATGATGGTGCATCTGCTTGGGGATGAGCAAGCCCTTAGGCTGTACTGATTTCTGTAAAACATCAGGACTGAGGACAGAACGCAGTACAGCAAAACCACTGAGCAAGCTGTTAGGGCTTAGCATTTGGCATTGTGTTGACTTGCTTCTCAGAACCATGTTAATGCCCCCCCTCTTCCTCCTCCCTTAGAACAGCCCCTGACAGTGGAATAAGAATGTTTCTAGATTCTGGAGCTGCCCAAATCCTAGTATTGTTGTGCACATCCAGTGGAGAAATTATGTCTTGCTCAAAGTCTGGCTCATAAAGTTATTCAAAGCAGCCTATACATTAACTGCTGTCTTTTTTTTCCAATCTTGAGAAAGAAAAACAAAGCTGGAGGTATCACAATTCAGATCTCGAGATATACTGCAAAGCTGTAGTAATCAAGCCTGTATGGTAGCAGCACAGAAATCGACACATAGGTCAAAGGAACGGGATAGAAAGCCCAGAAATAAGCCCACAGTTTATATGGTGAATCTATGACAAAAGAAGCAAGAATATGCAATAGGGAGAAGATAATCTCTTCAATAAATGGTGCTGGGAAAACTCGACATCTACATGTACACCATGTACAAAAATAAGCTCAAAATGGATGAAAGACCTAAGTGTGAGACCTGAAACCATAAAAATTCCAGAAGAAAACACAAGAAGTAATTTCTCAGACATTGGACACAACAGCATTTTTCTAGATATGTCTCCTAAGAACAAAAGGAAAGAAGAGCAAAAATAAACTATTGGGACTGTATCAAAATAAAAACTTTTGCACAACAAAGAAAAACATCAATAAAACAAAAAGGTGACCTACCGAATGGGAGATGATATTTGCAAATGATAAGAGGCTAACATCCAAAAATACATAAAGAACTTACACAACTCAACACCAAAAAACAAAAAACCCAATTAAAAAACGGGCAGAGGACCTGAATAGACTTTTTCAAAAGATGTACAATGGTCAACAGACACATGGAAAGATGTTCAACATCACTCATCATCAGGAAAATGAAAATCAAAACCACAATGAGATATCACCTTACACCTGTCAGATGGCTAAACTCAAAAACACAAGAAATTACAAGTGTTGGCAAAGATGTGGAAAAAAAGGAATCCTCATATACTGTTGGTGGAAATGTAAATTGGTATACTCACTGTGAAAAACAGTATGGAGGTTCCTCAAAAAATTTAAAATAGAAATACCACATGATCCAATAACTTCACTAGTGGGTATTTATCCAAAGAAAACAAAAACTCTATTTTGAAAGGATATATGCACCCCTATGTTTATGCAGCACTATTTACAAGAGCCAAGATATGGAGGTAACATAAGGGTCCATCAACAGATGAAATGATAACAAAGATGCGGGTGTGTGTGTGTGTGTGTGTGTGTGTGTTCGTAACAGTTCAAGAGTGAGCAGGTAAAGATGATAGAAAAATCAAAACTTGATTCTAGGTCCTAGAATGTATAAACAAACAGTGTGTTATTACTCCAAGGGCAGAGGACAACTGCCATATAATAAATGTGAATCAAAAATATGTAATTTGGAAAAAGAGATAGTATTAACCCAGCAATTACGCTAAGTACAATTTGTTAGCATGAGTTGCCTGAAAAAATTAGGCAATTTCACTCTAAATAACTGAATTTTAATGAAGCTTATTATATGTGTTATTTCTTGTTTCTAGGCTAGTTTGTTTACTATTCATAATGAAAAAATCGTCTTTAAAAAAACGCTCAGTGACATACTTATTCTTATACTGAAAGGGACAAGGTAAAATCAAGTAAAGAGGCACTTGAGTGGCTCAGTTGGTTGAGCATCTAACTTTGGCTCAGTCATGATGTTGGGGTTCGTGACTTAGAGTCCTGTGTCTAGCTCTGAGCTGAAAGCTCAGAGCCTGCAGCCTGCTTCAGATTCTCCTCTCTCTGCCCCTTCCATGCTTGCACCCTGGCCTCTCTCTCTCTCTCAAAAATAAATAACATTAAAAAAAAATCAAGTCAAGAGTGTTTCTCCTCTGTGGGGTGCCTGGGTGGCTCAGTCAGTTGAGCATCTGACTCTTGGTTCATGTGATTGAACCCTACATCTTGCTTCACACTGACAGCATGGAGCCTGCTTAGGATTCTCGTTCTCACTCTCTCTCTGTCCCTCCTCAGCTCTCTCTCTCTCAAAATAAATAAACACTAAAAAAAAAAAAAAGTATGTCTCCTCTAATCTTCCAACAATTAAACCAGCATTATTATGAAGTGAAATAGCCACCTGTAACAGGGACCACTAGCCTTACGATATCTCTTTTCCCTGTCCACCTTCATTGCAAGAAGCCTAATTTTTAGCTAGTCACATTGCTGCTCAATTATAGGATGACATGCGTCGCCCTTGACAGGAGATAGGTAAAAACCAAAGTATTATTTATATGCCCTTCTTTGTTCCTTCATTTATCCTGCTGGCTAAAGAGGGCATGCGATGACTAGATGTTTCATAGCTGTGCTGAACCATGAGGACAAGGGCTATTCCTACACACGCAAGAGTGGTAGGCTGTAAGGAGCCCGGGTCCCTGATGAATATATGGAAAAGCCAGACCACCTTATCTCCAAAACACATAAATCTCTTTCCTTTGTGAAAGAAATTAACTACTATCATATTGAAAAATTTTCATTTGTTTTGTTGTATACAGCGAAATCCACTCCCCAATTATGTAACACTACTGCCCAGTAGGACTGAAGTCTGTGGGACCCAATGTATTAAACCAGTTCTGTACAGAAATTTCTCTTTAAATTATCATTGTTATAGGAGCACCTGGGTAGCTCAGTTGATTAAGCGTCCAACTTTGGCTCAGGTCATGATCTCATGGTGAGTTCGAGCCCTGCGTCAGGCTCTGTGCTGACAGCTCAGTGCCTGGAGTCTGCTTCGGTTTCTGTGTCTCCCCCTCTCTCTACCCCTCCCTTACTCACAATCTGTCTGTTTCTCTCTCAAAAATAAATAAACGTTAAGAAGTAAAAAAAAAAAATAAATTATCTGTGTTATAAAAATACACTATGTCCAGAGAGGAAGGCAAGCCTTAAGAGATCCTTAAATATAGAGGACAAACTAAGGGTTGATAGAAGGGAGGTGGGTGGCGGGATGGACTAAATGGGTGATGGGCATTAAGGAGGGCACTTTTTGTGATGAGCAATGGGTGTTATATGTAAGTGATGAATCAACTAAACTCTACTTCTAAAACCAATACTATACTATATTTTAACTATATTGGATCTAAATTTTAAAAATACACTGCGTCTAAGACAATACATTTTACTTAAAGAATTTTTATGTCAAAGAAATTCCAATACAAAATAATCGTTTTCTCTAGACTTTGTTTTGCCCATTTTTTCCCATTAATAGCAACACTTTTGAATAGAAACAGAGAATATATTTATAAAAGCCATAAACAAATAAAGACAATCTGATTTTCTTCCCTTTTATGCAACATTTAAAAATAGTTGGCATCAGGGGCGCCTGGGTGACTCAGTTGGTTGTGTGACCAACTTCAGCTCAGGTCATGATCTCACAGTTTATGAGTTCGAGCCCTGCATCGGACTCTGTGCTGACAGCTCAGAGGCTGGAGCCTGCTTTGGATTCTTTCTTTCTCTCTCTGCCCTTCCCCTGCTTGTGCTCTGTCTCTCAAACATAAATAAACATTAAAAAAATTTTTTTAAATAGTTGGGATCAATGTTTTTTCAAGATTGTGTACTATTTTTAATGTATATTAATCTAACACTGAAATTATATATAACATATAAACATATTAATTTTAATATAATTAAAAATAATTTTACATTTATATATAATATTTGAATTTTCATCTCCTGTTTTACTGCTCTGGTCAGACATCTACTACAACAGTAAATAGGAGCAGTGAGAGTAGACATGCCTCATTTCTAATATAAAGGGAACACTTCTCATGTTTCAGCATCAAGTACAGCATCTGCCATGGGTCTTAGTAGACTTCCTTTATCCAGTTAGGATATTTTCTATTTGTAGTTTTTGCTAAGAGTTTTTATTACAACAGGACAGTGGATTTTATCAAACATTTTTGTGAAATCATGAAGAAAATAAGGGTTTTTTTTTAACCTTTAGTCTATTCATGTAGGGAATTACCTTAATAAATTTTCTGACGTCAAGTCATGCTTTAACATGTTGGATAAAACATCTTGGTCATGGTACATGTTTTAAATATGTGGTTGGGTTCAGTTTTCATTACTTCACTGAGGATTTTTTTCACCTAATTTTACAAGCAAGATTTATCTTTAATTTTCTCTTATCATACTCCCTTCTCTGGTTTTGACGTCAAGATTATGCAAGCCTTATAAAATGACTTGAGAATAAAATATTCTTCCAGACCTGTATTTTGTTCAGTTTGCAAATGCTTGAAATTGTTCATAGAACTTTCCTGTAAAAATGTTTAGCCTTCTGAGATTTTTTTGCAAATAAGTTTTTAACAAGTGACTGAATCCCTTTAATGGTTATAGACCTTTCTCAATTTTTATTTTTTCTTTAGGTAGTTCTGTCGAGACATATTCCCAAGACTGCGTCCATTTGAAAGTTTCATTGATAATTCCTATTTAGTAAATAGAGCAATATTAAATTTTCTGTATAGTGGAGATATTAACCCACTTACAGAGTTAAGGGGATTTAATGAGCTACACTGTCGGTGCCTAGGCAGTATATTTTCCAGACAGTGCATTCCTCTTCCTTCATTTCCCACTCTGACCAACATTCTTGGAAAGAGTTCTCGTTTTTCAAATCCCTCTTAAATTGTGGTTTCTGAAAGCAAAAAACCTAGGAAGTGTCCTTGTATGCTGAGTGTTCATTGTAACAGTTCATCTTCACATTAGACTTTTCTGGTAGCTACTAGAATTCTAATGATCCTTCTATGCTTGGTTTTTTTGTTTGTTGGTTGGTTAGTTGGTTTTGGATTACATATAGAAGTCCTTACTACTGCATTAAACTGTATTTGTTTTGCTCAAACCCATTTCAAATGTTTGGGACCTTGATTCTCTAATCAAATGCACTTGCTGTCTCTTCCAGCTTTTTAGCATATGACACTGTAATCTGCTCTAGGGGTAAAATTGAAATAAAAGATTCCTCCCTTCATTGATTAGCATTTGGTAAAATTTTTCAGCTCAAGTTTGATAAAAATTTTTTGGTGAAATTTGTAATCTATCTTCCTGTTCTAGCACCCAACCCTTATTTCCACTACATTTTCTGTGGATCTATGTTTTTCCATTAATTTATATGAGATCTTTACTCTTCCATTCAGAGCCTGTACTGTCTTCAAATGTTACCATGTAAGTTCACACAAAATACTCTAATATAGTAACCTAAATACTCACCCTTTACAACAAGGCCATGATATGTACAGTGGCTGCTTTTTAAAAATTGTTGCCAGAAACAAGTTTTTTTTCTTATTTTTATAGATTTTTTTAAAGAAATGTTTACTTATATATTTTGAGGGGAAGGAGGAGCAGAGAGAGAGGGAGACAAACGATCCCAAGCAGGCTCCATGCTCCCAGTGCAGACCCCAATGTGGGGCTTTATCTCACCAATCATGAGACCATGACCTGAGCCAAAACCAAGAGTCAGAGTTTAACCAACTGAGCCGCCTAGGCATCCCATATTTTTATGGATTTTAATGCCAAACTTCCACCTAAAAACTTTCCACCTTTAATCTTTATACTATTTTATTTCTGAATCTGGGAATAGAGAGGTGCCACAGACTGAAAGTTGGTGTCCCTCCTCAAAATTCATGTTGAAATTCTAACCCCCAATGTGATGATATTAGGGAGTGGGGCCTTTGACAGATGATTAGGTAGTAATGGTACATGATGAGGGCGTGGTGTAGTTATAACAGACAGTGAGAAACTTCTTTGTCCCTTCCACGTGAGGATGCAATGTGAAGATGACCATCTAGGAATCAGGAAGCAGGTTCTCACCAGATAGTAAATCTACTGACATCTTGATGCAGCACTTCCCAGCCTCGAGAACTGTGAAATATAACTTTCTACGGTTTATAAGTCACCCAGTCTACAGTGACTGAGGACTCAGACTCAGCACTGAGGACTAAGACAAGAAGATTTGGATCTATTTCTTACCTGATCCTATTCAGCATTTATTCCAAGATCCTCATTCCTCACTCCCATCTATAAATTAATGGAGAACTAATATTACCCTTAGAGTAACATGGCTATCAATAGGATATTAAATCTAGATTGAAAATGTCTCTTTTTCTTTAGGAACTTCTTTCTGGGACACAATGAAGGTTTGCAGATGTTTCTGAGAGAAACAGAAATAAGGGTGTTATGGTCACTTAAGAACAACCGAAAAATATTTATATTTGAGATTCACTTTCCTCTTATAATTTCAGTTCTAATATTTGGTTTAGGAAGCTACATCTAAGAGAGTTCATGCTGATGCCACCAATTTGTCTAGTTACAGATAAGGGCATCTGTGAGATCTGGAAGGAAGAAAAGCGGTAAGAACCAGTACGATGTATACCAATCATTTATCTTATACTTACTCATTTATTCAATAAATAATTTCTAAGTACTTAAAATACACCACTGACGAATGAAGATTCCAGCCCTCATGCATCTTACATCCTACCAGGAAAATGGACAATAAACACATAATAGTTTAATAATATTGTGTGTTAGAGGGTGATGATCATCATGGAAATAGAGAAAGGAAAGCAGGGGAATAGAGAACGGGAATGTTAGGTAAGGCCTGCAGTAAGCTACGAGACTATACAGGTGACAGGTGACCAAGACTTGGAGGAGGTCAGGAGTGAGTGCACTGGCCATTTAGAGAGGTCTCTAGGGAGATACAAGAGCTGGAGCAAAGCAGCCACAAAGAGGCGAATCTGCCTGAATACAGGGGAAGCAGCTCAGGGAGATTGGATCAGTAGAGCTTTGTCGTCCCAGTAAGGACTGGGGCTTGTCCTTGGATGGAAAGTCCACAGAGCTGGAGAAGAATGACATGAATGGATTTACATTTCAAATTAATCGTTTGGGTTCTTTATTGAGATTGTGGACTGAGGGGGAGAAGGGAGGAAGGGTATAAAGCAAGGAAATAACATTCTTGTTACTCTAGATTACAGTATTACAAATTACATTATTTTTTAATGTTTTATTTATTTTTGAGAGAGAGAGCATGAGTGGGAGAGGGGCAGAGAGAGAGGGACTGAGGGTCTGAAGCAGGCTTTGCGCTGACAGCAGCGAGCCTGATGCGGGGCTCAAACTCATCAACCTTGAGATCATGACCTGAACT